>OX422207.1:832709322-834036405 GCA_949130495.1 Sambucus nigra
CAGCTAAAGATGATCCCTAATAATGGTAGAGCTATTTCACAATTGGAATATGCACGAGTAATTGGTAGTTTAATGTATGCCATGACATGTACTTGACCTGATATTGCTTATGCTGTTGGTAAATTAAGTAGATATACTAGTAATCCAAGTTTATTGCATTGGCATGCTGTCAATAGAATATTAAAATATTTGAAAGGAACTATGGACTATGGTATATACTATAGTGGATATCCTTCAGTATTAGAAGGGTTTTCTGATGCCAGTTGGATAACTGAGCGGGAGGATCATTCCTCAACAAGTGGATGGATTTTCACTCTTGGTGGAGGAGCTGTTTCTTGGGGATCAAAGAAACAAACTTGTATAGCTGACTCTACTATGGCAGCTGAGTTTGTAGCATTAGCTGCAACTAGTAAAGAGGCAAAATGGATAAGGAATTCATTAATTGAAATTCCAGTTTGGTCAAAACCAATGCCTCCAATATCTATACATTGTGATAGTGAGTCTACACTTTCCAGAGCTTATAGTAAAGTGTATAATGGAAAGTCTAGACATATTGGCCTGAGACATAGTTATGTCAGACAAATGATTACAGATAGTGTAATCACAGTGGATTATGTAAAATCAAGTCAAAATTTAGCTGATCCTTTTACAAAAGGTCTTGCAAGAGGACTGGTGTCTAAGACATCAATAGGGATGGGACTAAAGCCCATTAATGATAATCACTCTTGATGGAAACTCAACTTGAAACTTGATATATTCAAGTCTCAAGTTCAATGATTAAAGTACATCATACAACGTGATTGTAAGCACTATAAAATTTAACATCCCAAGGATAAGTGCTTAGAACATGTAATGAATAATGAAAGAGGATGAGTTTAACCTTAATAGATTTATGGTGTTTTAAGTTACATGGACACCTATGATAATCTACCTATATGAGTGTGGAAGTGGTGCCGCTTCCTATGATAACTGGGCTTGACTCTAAAGCACTCATGAAATCAAGGTACAGACACAAGGCCTAATACATGTGTCGGTTTATATTTATAATCAGTGACTAAAAGATTTGTGTGTGAAGACAAATCCGGATAATCAATATAGATTGATAGTTCAAAGACAAGTCTACTATACTTTCATGGTTAACCTTGACGAACCTTCACAGGGTATTGGTTCAAGTCGTGAGACACCAATGCTTATACACAGTCTTACAGACAATCAAAGATTTACAAAACTTATTTTGAAAATGGTGGAGGAATGTTGGAGATTTTTAAAATAAGAGAGTAAGAGTTTTTTGGGTGTAAAAGCCTTAAGAGCTTGTCCCACATTGGAAGTGTGTGGAAGAGGTGGGAAGCTAACCCAAATATAAAAGGGGATAGTGTCCCACATTGGAAAATGTACAAAGCTAAGTGTCACCACTAAGCTATAAAAGGGGTGGGCAACCTTTGAGTCCCACATTGGAAAAATGTTAAGAATTTGTACACTTAATAAGTACAAATGGAAGATGAAGAGTTAATTCATCTAGAATTTAAGAGGCTATTCAAGAGACCTCAATACGGTGCGAAGCACCGTACGCACACGCACACTCTCGCGCGCGCGTGCGGGTGCGGGGCAGTGGGCTGTAGAGGCGCTAGTGGCGCACTTTGCACTTCGCATGCCGCGGGTTGCCAGGATTCATCCGGGTCGGATCGCGGTAGCTCGGACGCGGTCACTTTTTGGTTGACCCGTGCAAAACCGATTCGGTATTATTATACCTGTTCGGAAATGACTTGGGACTGTTGGTAATTAACAGTCATACCATTTCGGAAATGACTTAAGACTGTTAATTCAACAGTCATGACTCTTGAAGATGAAGCCTTTCATTATCTATAAATAAAGGCTGCCTAAAAACGGAATTACATTGATAACAAAAACCAGTTTCAGATTTCCAGACCCTGCTATTACTCTCTTACAATTTTCAGGAGATACAAATTCTCTTATTCTGTTTTGTGCACATAAACAGAATAAGAACTTGATTGACTGTTCTTCGCTGCTACATCCAAGGGCTGTCTTCAAATATACAAGTTGCAGACAGTGAAATTGCTTCATTGTATCTTGAGTACGGATTTGCTGATTCCCGTTTGTATACCGAAATTCTTCGCGTGGGGTAAATACTGTATTTAGGAAAGTGACATCACGCCTTGAAGTTTTATAGTGACTATTCAGAAATTACATTGTTGTATTGAAGTTGACATTTTTGATATATATAAAGAGTTCCATTTCTGTATTTTCATTCATAATATCCAACATTATCTACTGGTTCAGTTACTCCTATACGTTGACTGCCTACGCTTTTTCCACCATAAAGTTTTACGAATCGAAGTGTTCATTGGAGATGGATTTTGAAGAACATGGGTTTCCAGATCACGATTGTCATATGTGTCCAGTGGCGTTGGTTCATCTCAGAGAGGATTATTTCTGTCTTCTTTGGAATGACACTCTTTGCAACAATTGGTTCCCTGATGAACCCGACACTTATTACAAACAACTCCGTTGCACAAAACTGCAGATCTATATTGACCAGGACAATAACTATCTGACTGCTTCCTTGCTCTCTTTCTAGAACGACATGTTGGCATAATGGGTGCTTTGGCATTGTATGTATCTTTACTACAACATCATCATCATCATCATCATCATCATCATCATCATCATCATCATCATCATCATCATCATCATCATCATCATCATCATCATCATCATCATCATCATCATCATCATCATCATCATCATTATTATTATTATTATTTAAATTGCTAGTCTAAATTGTGGGTGGTTTGGGGTATGCCTCGCATTTAATCTGCAACACTTGGCTCAGGAAGTGTCATAAATACACCTTAAGATGACATTTTGTGATGATATTTAGCGATGTTCTATGATTATTCATGATAGAATTATGGGTGAGGTGGAGGGTCCAACCTAAAAATTGCAAATCTCTATGCCAAAGTCAGACTTGAAGGATTAATGGGGAGATCAAATCATAAATCACCCTTAAAACTGAACTATTAAACACAACATAAGAAAGCCCTAAATATTGGAGACCATCCAAATACTCCGCTTCTCAATCCTGCTTCTCTTTTACCAAAGCGCACATGTCCGACCTATATCCCTCCCTGTAATTTTTGTTTTGGTAAGTCAATCATGTGTATTTTCCTCTTTATTTTAATGCTCTCGGTCGGTAAGTCGTTCATGATCGTTGATCTCCCTCCTGTTTTTTATTTATTTTTGTTTGTAACCCTCAGTTGCTGTTGTGTATATAACATACATGTTTTCTTATGTAGACGTAATAGGCAGCAATATCACCATTGTGCTTATATATTATGGATTTCTGCTAGGAAATACAGTGTATAAACAAAGCTATTGGTGCTATAAAGAATAGTTAGAGCAGGGCCTCATTTTATGTATAAAATACCATGTAAACAACAATGGTATTGCCACGTGTGTTACTCCATGAATAATTTTCTGCTGCTCCTGTAACTATATTCTGCAGCTACCAGACTGCAGGGCCTCTTTTTACATGTTTTTTACAATACCATTGTAAAATACAACGGTATTGTCACGTGTTGATCCGAAGTCCGATTCAAAAACACGAATTGCTAATTTTGATGGGTTTATAAAATATATATATTTTTTTTCATTTGGGTTTGCTTTTAATTAACAAAATAAACTCGATACTAGAATATGTTGGTTTCAATTTCGTAAAACGACAAGTAAACAGGACCCGAAATCAATACCATATCGTATTTGTGTTGGATCATAAAATTTAAAAATCGTGTTAGTGTTATCATCTCCTCATGGTGACGTGTCGACCCGATATTCGATCCAAAAATAGGAATTGCTAATTTTGATGGGTTTATAATATATATATATATATATATATATATTTTTTTTTTTTCATTTGGGTTTACTTTTAAATAATAAAACAAACATAATACTAGAATCTGTTGGTGTCAATTTCGGAAAACAAAAAGTAACACTACCCTAAATCAACACCATATCGTATTCGTGTTTTCTATTTTCTATCGTGTCTTGTTCTTGTCAAAATTATGAATCGGGTTATCGTGTTTTCTTGTGTTAATCAGCGCAGGGTGTAAAATTTATGATATCGTGTTAGGCGTGTTGTGTTCAGCGTAGGTTGATGCTTTTATTCATTTGATTTCATAATTTCTAGCTACTATTTGGTTGTTTCTTGAATTGGGTTCGTATGATTTTATAATTTCTAATTGTGGGTGTTTCAGAGATGGAGGAGATAATGAAAAAACACGAATTGCTAATTTTGATGGATTTATAAATTAAATACTTTTTTCATTTCGATTTGCTTTTAATTAACAAAACCAACACAATACTAGAATCAGTTGGTGTCAATTTCGGTTCAATTTGGTAAAACCAAAAGTAAACACGACCCGAAATCAATACCATATCGTATTTGTGTTTTGTATTTTTTGTCGTGTCTTGTTCGTGTAAAAAACGTGTTATTGTTTCTTGTCGGATCATAAAATTTAAAAAACGTGTTATTGTTTCTTGTCGGATCATAAAATGTCCTTATAGTGACGTGTCGGCCCGAAATTCGAGCTAAAAACACGAATTGCTAATTTTTATGGGTTTATAAAATATATATTTTTTTCATTTGGGTTTGATTTTAATTAACAAAACAAGCACAATAGTAGAATCTGTCGGTTTCAATTTTGGTTCAATTTCGTAAAATGAAAAGTAAACACGACCCGAATTCAACACCATATCGTATTCATGTTTTGTATTTTCTTTATCTTGTCTAGTTCCTGTCAAAATAAGGAGTCATGTTATCGTGTCTAGTTGTGTTAATTATGTAGGGTGTAAAATTTATGATATCGTGTTAGACATGTCTTGTTTAGTGTACATTTGATTTCATAATTTCTAGCTACTATTTGGTTTTTTCTTGAATTGGGTTTGTATGATTTTATAATTTCTAACTGTGGGTTTTTCAGAGATGGAAGAGATAATGAAAACCCGTAGAAATCTACCAAATAGACCCACAATTGAAGAAGTTGAATCTGCAAAAACATTAATCCAGAAGGTGGAAGGTGAGGCCCAGTCAAAATTAGATGCCATATCCAGGAAAAAAATGAGCATTAACATGCCAGATGATGAAAAAAATGAGCATTGACATGCCCGATGATGTATTTATTGTGTTACAGGAGATGAGGAGAAATATAGTGCATTTTGAGAGTAAAGAGCAGAGAGAGGCTGTGAGATTGTTTGATCTTGAGAATTCACACCAAGTGTCTGCTGAATTGATTCAGAGAGCTTCCAAGTGTATTGGCTCAGGTGAGTTTCAATTGTTATTTGTATTTATTAATTTCTAGTTTTATCTTTTAGGTTTTTATTTTATTGAAGTTGTAGTACATATGGGTTAGTTAGTTTACATTATTTTATTGTGTTTTTATGAATGGGGATTTACAAAATTTTAATGGGGTTTGTGCATGTAGAAGTAATAGTTAGTTTGTCACACTAAATGTGTCTATTTGGTGTGTCCGCCTCGAATTATCCTATTGATATAGCTCTATAAGTCTAGTAAGTCTAGGGTACAGCACTGATAATATATCAAAGATCTACAATCAAATGGAAAAGAGAAAGAGAAGGGCTAGGGTTTCATCTTGACATGAACTAGAATACAATACAAATGAAAAGAAGAGAGAATATATATCCTACTACAACCACCTAATAATAAAATAAAAGGGAAAATACTAAACTACCCTTAATGCTAAATAAAACTCTAATATCCCCCCTCAAACTCACGATGCTGCAGCGAGAAGCATTGAGAGTTTGCCAACCAAAAAATGAAAACGCTGAACTGGATGAGACTTCGTAAACAAATCAGCTATCTGTGCGGAAGAAGAAACAAAAGGCAAAGTGATGGCGCCATGCGTAAGATGATGACGAGTGATATGACAATCAATCTCGATGTGCTTAGTCCTCTCATGGAAAATCGAATTGTGAGCAATCCGAATAGCACTCTTATTATCACAGTACATAGGAGTGGGCTGAGAAAGAAAGACACCCATATCTGCAAGTAACCGACGTATCCAAACAACCTCGCGAGTGGAAGAAGCCATAGCACGATACTCGGCTTCCGTGGAAGACACAAAAACAACAACTTGCTTTTTGCTCTTCCAAGAAACAAGAGAATCACCTAAAAACACACAAAATCCAGTAACTGATTTGCGATCTGTAGGATCACCGGCCCAATTAGCATCAGCGTATGCACGCAGCTCCAAAGAAGAAGACGAAGGAAGTAAAAGATTCTGAAATCGAGTGCCTCTTATGTATCGCAATATACGATGAACAGCTGCCCAATGAACTGTAGTAGGAGCAGTAACAAACTGACTAACAACATGGACTGCATGAGCTATATCTGGATGAGTAATAGTGAGATAAACCAAGCTGCCCACAATAGTGCGATATAAGGTGGGATCAGGCAAAAGAATACCATCATATGGGGAAAGATGAACATTAAGCTCCAGAGGGGTATCAACAATCTTAGTATCAGTGAGGCGGGCACGCTCAAGAATGTCCCTGATGTACTTAGATTGTGAGAGAAGATAACCATTTGGAGAATGAGCTACCTCAATACCCAAAAAGTAACGTAGAGGCCCCAAATCCTTCATCTCAAAACAACGAGATAATTCAGACTTCAATGTTGTAATTCCACCAACATCATCCCCAGTAATAATCATATCATCAATATACAAAGAGATAAGAATACGACCACCCGAGGTGCACCTGATAAAGAGAGCTGAATCATTCTCACTTGGAATGAACCCAAGAGAGGTAATCACTGCAGAAAACTTCTCAAACCAAGCCCGTGGTGCCTATTTCAGACCATATAAGGCTTTCTTAATCCTACAAACTTCACTAGGACCATGTGGAACACCCGGAGGAGGAGTCATATAAACCTCCTCATGAAGATCGCCATTCAAGAACGCATTTTTAACATCCATTTGCGATAGATGCCACTGACAGACAGATGCAACAGCAATAAGAGTACAAATAGTAGTCAATTTCGCAACAGGAGCATAGGTTTCGTCATAATTCATACCATATTGCTGAGAAAAACCCTAAGCAACCAATCTTGATTTATACCGCTTAATTGACCCATCTAACCTAGTTTTGATTTTATATACCCAACAAGATCCAATTGCCCGCTTACCAGAAGGTAAGGGGACCAAACTCCAAGTATCTGTCTGATGCAAAGCAGAGAGTTCCTCAGCCATAGCCTGTTGCCAAAGAGGATCAAGAACTGCCTCTTTATAAGACAAAGGCTTAGAGAGGCAATGAATAGAGGATAAAAATGAAGCAAAAGAATACGAATAACAAGAATAAACAAAATCTGGTGAGTGGGTGGACTTACGTGGACGTTTTGGATAACGAGAAGGAGGTTCCACCGTTTCAGCAGGTGCTTGGGTGGCCACATGAGAAGGGGGAGCATTAGGAACATCGGATGGAAAAGTACCTGCATCAGTAGAAATAATAGGAACAGGAGCAACATGGGGTGGCATACTATCGGTGGTGCAAGGTACTTCAGATGGCACACTCTCATTATTATCAGAGAACGGATCAATATTGAAGAGATCAGATTTAGTGAGTTCATGAGGGCTATCAGGAATAGAAAAGAAAGGAATATGCTCAAGAAACACAACATGGTGAGAGACATAAATTTGTTTTGTAACTGGATCATAACCACGATATCCCTTTTGACCCTCACCATAACCAAGAAAGACACAAATAGATGATTTTAGAGATAATTTGTTACGTTCTACATGAGGTCGAAGAACAAAACAAGTACAACCAAACACCTTTAAGTAAGAATAATCAGGGGCACACCCATACAACTTTTCAAAAGGTGACAAACCTTAGCAATGAGAAGTCGGAATCTTATTAATCAGATTGACAGCAGTAAGGGCAGCCTCTCCCTAAAACTCACTAGGGATATATACGGATAATAAAAGAGAGCGAGCAGTTTCAACAATGTGCCGATGTTTCCTTTCAGCAACACCATTTTGCTCAGGAGTGTCAGTACAAGATGATTGGTGAATGGTTCCATCTAAATCAAGCAACTCACCAAAATTTTGAGAAGTATATTCCCCACCCAAATCGCATCTAAAACATTTTATAATAGTATAATGTTGAGTTTTGACAAATGCACGAAATTTATTATAAATATAAAAAAAAATTCGAACGTCGTTTCATGAGAAAAACCCAACAGTAACGCGCATAATCATCAATAAAGGAGACATAATATCTAGACCCTCCTCTTGTAATAATAGGAGACGGTCCCCACACATAAGAATGAATAAGATCAAAGGGTGCAAAAGTAGAGGAAATACTTCTATTAAATGGTAAAGCTAAAAATTTTGCAAGTTTACAACCGCTACAATCAGAGATATCATGACAATGCAAATTTCCTAATTTTTCTGTAGAAGCCAAATATTTTAATCATGAGCCTGAGACATGACCAAGACGAGAGTGCCATAAATAAAAGCTAGACGAATCTGAACTCAAACGAAAGGATGACAAGTCAATACTGGAAGCTGCAACCATTGGTACATTGAGTTTCTCCATGATGTACAACCCCCCCTGCCTACGGCCTGTCCCAATCACCTTCTGAAACTGTGGATCCTGCACATGACAAAAGGTAGAAGAAAAGGAAACTGAGTAACCGGAATCACATAGTTAACCAACGGAGACAAGATTAATTGTAAGCTTAGGAATGTGGTAAACATTAGAGAGAGATAAGTTGGGTGAGTCAATAGTCCCAACACCCGTTGAGGGCATGGGAGTACCATCAGCAGTCATAACGGGAAACGAAGAAGTGGGACAAAAAGAACCAAAAGAGGACAAATTTGGTGACATGTGATTAGAAGCGCCAGAGTCTAGAATCCAAATACCCGAGGACTTACCTGGTGAAGAGATGGACATGGCGTGAGGTTGTGTCGCAAGAAGCTTTTGAAATTGCTCAGCAAGAGAAGACATGGATGGAGGTAATGATGAAGAACCTGATGCAAATGAGTCTGATGGCGGTACAACTACTGCAGTATTAGGCTGTGAAGGCCTATATGAACGCTGCTGAGATTGGTTATTGGATTTCCAACCAAAAAACTGTTGCTGAGGTGGTCGATTATTTGATTGTTGTTGTTGTTGTTGTGCTCGCAACTTAGGGCACTGAGACTTCCAATGACCCTTCTCCTTATAGTAGCTACATTCATCACTTGCAACTCTCGAATAAGGCTTGTTCTGATTACTGGAAATTGGCCGAGAGGAGGCTGTGAAAACAGATGGATTAGGGTCCGAAGAAATTTCCTTCCCTGACTGAGTCTTGAGACGAATCTCCTAGGCTAACAACTTGTGAACAACGGAATCAATAGTTGGAAGTGGGCTATGATGAAGAATCGACCCACGAAGACCCTCAAAATCATCACGCAATGCCATCAGAAACTGAACCAGACGTTGTTCCTCCCTATTGGGAACATATGGTGCAAAGGCCCGCAATTCAGCCGACTCTGTGAGACCCAACTGATCCCATAGATCCGTCATAGCAGAATAGAACTCCTGAATACTCAATTTTTTTTTCTCAAGAGCCCGAATATCACACTCCAACTGGTACTTTTTTGCGAAATTAGATTGGGTATACAATCGACCTAAATGATCCCAAACATCCTTTGCATAATCATACTTAGCCAACTGCATACCTATAGAAGGTGCAACAGAGTTGTTGATCCAAGTGATGATTTTTGAGTTGTTTGCCTCCCAACCATCCAACATCTCAGCATATTTTTCAACGTTCGTCTTATCGTTAGGCTTACTCAAATCTCCATTAATGTAACCCCAAATCTTCTTCCCTTTCAAAAAATTCTTCATAACATAACTCCAATACGTATAATTTTTTCCATCTAATCTGACACTAATTGATTGCAGAGAATCATCTCTTTCACCAGCCATTGCGAAAATAAACAATCAAACAGCACCCAAACATAACCAAATCGAACGAACTAAATAATTAATCGAACAAATAGGAGGAAAACGACCATAATTACCTTCAAAACAGTCGAGCGAACAGAAAAAGTACCTCCAAAAAAAATATTTGGGGCTCCGCCCCGAACCCCAAACTCACCGCAGAGTTGGATCCGCGGACTGTGTTGATGAGATTAAGCTTTGATCCCGCTCTGATACCATGATAATATATCAAAGATCTACAATCAAATGGAAAAGAGAAAGAGAGGAGCTAGGGTTTCATCTTGACATGAACTAGAATACAATACAAATGAAAAGAAGAAGAGAGAATATATATCCTACTACAACCACCTAATAATAAAATAAAAGGGAAAATACTAAACTACCCTTAATGCTAAATAAAACTCTAATAAGCACAATGATTATTGGCCAATTATTCTTCAGGGTTTGATGTTTGATTTAATCGAAGTAATATTTGATATTTGAGTTCCATTAATATATGCACGGATTTCATGCTAGTGTACATGAAATATGTATGGACATGCGCAACGAAATAGACATGAGAGTTTGACAAATAAGTCCTGTATAAATGAGACATTTCCTAATAGGTTTTATCACAACATTTTTTTCCCGATAGGTCCTATTTGTACATATAGTGAATATTCACTACATGTTTACAAATAGGACCAATTGAAACAAAAATCTTTTCTCATGGAACCTGATGGAACAGAAAAAATGTTAAAACCTAGTGAACTACATATTTAATAAAAGGGAGTAATTAATTTTGGCAGATTGTTTGAAAGGCAGTTATGTCTATGTTGTAGGTGTAGAGAAACAATAGTATTGGGTGAGAGCCATTTTTCAGATCCAGTAATGTGTCAATTTCAACCGAAAAAATCCATGAACCGATCCAAACATTTCATTTCAATATAAGAAAGCCCAAAATCTTGGAGACCTTCAAAATACGTTTGAGTAATTTTTTTGGTAAGTCAATCATGTTCACGTTTGAGTGAATATTTTTTGTTTACTCCGCTTCTCAATCCTCCTTCTCTTTGACCAAATAGCACACGTCCGGTCAATCATGTTCCATTCCTTGTAATTTTTTTTGGTAAGTCAATCATGTTAAGGTTTTTTTTTTTTTGTAAGTTAATAATGTGAATTTTCCTCTTTTTTTTTTGTTTATTTCGATCTTAATGTTCAATAAAAGTTAATGATCTCGTCTGGTAAGTCGTTCATAATCGTTGATCTCCCTCCAGTTATTTATTTATTTTTCTTTGTAACCCTCAGTTGCTGTTGTGTATATAACAGATCTGTTTTCTTATGGCCAAAATTCAATAAGGTTTTCAATTATAAAGGTAGGCCTCACTAAACATATTCTTGTCCCTTCAATCATGAAATGGAAAAAGTAAAATTATATATATTAATGTTTAAGAAATTAATGTTCGAACAGTATATCCAGTCACTACTTAAGAAATGAGGGAAACAAAATATTCCATTAACAATATGGAACTCATATAATGATTTAAACCATCATTTTCAAGCCTAATAGAAACCCTAAAGGATAAAAGAGTATCTACAAAGTCACCTCTTATGGAGTTGGAATAAAATAATTTTGGACGTGTCAAAAAAAAAAAATATATATATATATATTGACAACATATGTCAAAGTTCATAAATATCTTTCCAGTAGCTTTGTTTCCTATACTACACCATGTGCAAAAAATTTAGTTTGTAATAGGAGAAAATTATAGCACGTGTTAAACATTTCAATGAATTGGTACAAATCAGTAGCATATATCCAAAATTTTAATCAGACTATATTTACAACATGTGCCCAATGTTCAGAAATATATTTACAGCAGGTCTATTTGCTTCATGACAACAAGTGGCAAATAATTTTTTTCTAATAGCCGAAGAAATTATAACATGTGATGTGTACCAAATATCAATGAATTTGTACAAATCAGTGACGAAGGCATTAACATATGCGTTTGAAAACGTCAAGTTACCTTCAATGATAAATCAAAGAAAGCTTCCTGAAGGGCGACACCAAGCCAAAAGACTCGACTATACTGTTGTGTACAAAATGACATTAATTATGAAAACGAATATGATTGAATGTTGAATGTAAAAAAATAGAGGATATCAAAAATTAGTTGTGTTTACATTTTTCACTTACCGAAACCAAAATTACCGAAATCAAAATGTTCAATTTTTTTGCGGTTGGTTTTGATTTTAACATTTTTAAAACCGATTTACCAACTATACGGTACCAAATGAAAGACCAAAATTAATGTACAGAAAATACCAAAATGATATTACCATACTTACTACATCAAAAATACCAAATTAAATTAAACAAGAATACCCAATGACTAAATCCAAACACAATCACACTCTTAAACATTTTTTATATTCTTTGTTTTTCTTTTAAGTGGTCATAGTCTTTAGTAATCCTCATATCAATACAAGATTTTACAACCCTTGGATTATTTACAAGACAATTTATAACAACACTAGGGTTAATGATTTAGATTCAATATCATAAATTACGACACTCTCTCATCTTACAAGATAATACCCTCTCATCTCTCCTCCCTCACAAAATCCTCACTTCGGCTATCTTCGTCAACCCACCATCATGTCCATTCATCTTCACCTTGTCTTAGCTTTCTCACTTTTCTGGTAATACTTCATATCAAACGTTTTTTTTTATTGTTTTTGGATTATTTATGGTATAGATTTGGGATAAATCTTATTTGGGAACAATATGGATTTTTTTATTATTTGGAGAAAGAGAAACAATGACATGTTATTTATTTTCTTCTCTCTGGTGAAGTATTGATTGATTTGTTCAGGGATGCTACATGAAATTGAGCTTGAGCTGAATCCTTTATGAACTATGAGATACCCAATAAAAACACAGGAATGCTACTTGATTGCTTAGAGTCTAAAATATATACCAAAAATTTTCATACTCAAGTAAGCTAATTTGGAGTCGATGTTCCATTCACCACTTCAAAGCTTTTAAAAATGTTAACAAATCATGTTATACTAAAAACATATAAGACAAGTAGATGTGAGGAGTTACGCACATGTTATGATTGACCACTTTAAGATGTTTTGGCACTTCAAGGCTTATTTGTTATTTTTTGTTTTTTTCCTCTTGGTTTTCTGTTTTCTGTTTTTTTTTTATTTTACTCTCTATGCCTTGGTAATATATTAATATTCATATTTCATTTGTAAACGAAGAAGTGGGGAGTGTAAGGAAGAAAGAATGTTGAGCATTCATTTTGATTTGAAATTTAATATGATGATCCCGGTTGACATTTATTTGAGTTATTTGGATAATGGTGTAACTTGAATTGCAATTTGTGATGCTAATTTTGGAATTTAATATTTATATTTAGTTATGGAGATAAGACAATTATGTAGGTTATTTTATTATTATTTTTTTAAACATGGATATGAATATGAATATGTTTACGTAAGTGGTACATTATTTACCAAGCACTACCAAAATTAGCGTAAATTGAAATTACCGAAATTTTTGAAAAATTGCTTTTGCCACAAAAAAACGATTTATCGATATTTTGCATGGTTTGATTTTGGTTTATGGGCTGGCGTACCGGCTGGTAAAACTGGTAATTTTGGTTTGATGCTTTCAAAGTTGGTTGAGTATTGATATGCTCTATTTACCAACCAAACCGATCGAAAAGAAACATATGGGGATTATGTTAATATGTAATAGGAAAAAGTAGACAAAAGATCCAACAAGTAAAACTATTTATAAAATTAATAAATTTTTTTCCTTTATGATATAAACAAATTTAAAAAAAGCAAAGTATGTCAATATTTTAATTATACCATTGTGCAATAGATACAGGCAACCCCTAATAGACAATCATATACATGAAATGTGAAATTCATGTACAGTCATATATATATGTACTTGTATTTCATTTCAATATAAGAAAACCCTAAATCTTGAAGACTGTAATACCCCGTATTTTTGGCGATATTTATTTTTGGGATTGATATTTATTTTTGGGATTAATTAATTAAATGAGAATTAATTGGGAATTAATCCGGATAAAATACTAACGAGATGTGAGTTGGTATTTGACTATATTAAGTATATATGAAAACATATGGATATTGATTGATGAAATTTGTCGTGAGATTGATATACGGCAATTTGGACATTTTATTGGGACACGGGTGATAGTCGCGTCAGGATATAATTGTTTAATTATAAAAGTGAATTTTAAATTCTATCAACCGTATGGTCGTTTTGAGTGCGCCAACGCGTCCGGAAGGGTCGAGATAGTCAGAAAACACTAGCCGGGAATTTAGTTTGGGTCCCGGGGTATTTTTAGGCCATTCCGACAACATATATGGGTAGTTTGGTAATTTTGCATTTTTGAGAATTAAAAGTGACGAAAATTAGTAAATTATATCTGATGTGGATTTGACCCACTAAACCACTAACCAATTCATTTGAACCTAATAGGCTACGTAGGTTATTAGAATTAGGTTTCTAATTTTTCCCAAAACAAACCCTAGCCACCATAGCCATTGGAGAAGAAAGCTTAGAGAGGAAGAGAAAGAGGAGAATTCTGCAGAGAGAGAGAGAGAACCTCATCAAATCGTCATCAAAATCTGAGATTGAATCAAGGCAAGTGATTTAATTCCATTTAATTTCAGAGAATGTTTCTTCCATGTTAGATAATTCAAATTTATGTTTGTTCTTGGAAGTTAATGAAAAACCCATGAGTTTGGAATTAGAATACTAAATTTTGATGAAAGGATTGCATGTAGAATCGTATTTAGAGGACTAATCTGATGTTGATATATCTTACAAGAAACAAAAACGGATTTAATTGGATAAATTAAGGATTTAAAATTCTAGGGTTCATGTTCTTGAAAAATTAGGGAAAAGTGTAGAGACTTGTGATTTAATGATGTTTAGGATGAATTGATCCCTTAAAATACGTGAGTATATAACCTTGATATGTTTAGGGATGATTAAAGGCCTTAAAACATTGTTGGGACGAATTTTAGAGGTGATTTGAGGAGTAGAAATTGAGGAAAAACGAAACTAAGAAATCTGGGCTCGAAACTGGTCGTTCGTTAGAAGACCCTCCCAGGTCGTTCGAACGAGCTCATTCGAACGAGCTTCTAACGAGTTGACCAGCTGCTTCTAACGAGGGGGAATTTGTTCGATACCTTCGTTCGAACGAGATGTCGTTAGAAGGCTCAGTTCGTTCGAACGAACGAGCTCTCGTTCGAACAGTCTCGTTCGAACGAGACTTCTAACGAGCTGGCAGTTTAGGCCTTTTTGGCCTGTTTTGATTTTGGGAGTCCCGTAAACTTATTCGAGGATAGATATAACATTTCTTTGATGATTTATTGGGAGATTTGGGACATTTGGAATATTATGAGGAGTAAAATATATAAGTGTGGTTTGAACCAAAGGGACATTTTGGGTTGAGACGCGAGTGCCTACTACGAAGTGAGAATAAATTATGGCGCGTATGATTATAAACCGGAATCGTATAAATTGTGTAAATTATAAATTGGTACTAGAATGAGAAAAGTACTACAATTAAACTACGATGATTACTAAGATGCGTGTTACATAGTATTGATATATGATTTGTGTGTATGACATACCTACCATACTTGCTATCACGGGAGGTTTGCGTTCGCTTAGGACCCTCTAATCCTTGTGTGCCTACGGGGGGTATTTAGACTGGTACCTCGAGAACATAGGTCAGAGAAGGACTTATTGGGATGTTAATAAGTCTGCTGATCGTGGGAGCATAGGTATGTGCGTGACCCATGTGATGTGACTGTGTTCGCCTCCACTGTTTGTGATTTGTGTTATCTGAACGATTCCTGAGAGATTCAGAATGCATGATCCTTATGTACGTGATGTACCGGGATGGATAGTAGAGTATGTGTGCACCGCAGCTTAGTCTCGGGGTGCTTATATTGTATATTTATGTTGTGGAAAATATACACTTAACAAAATGGGAACTTTCATATGATATTGTGTGTATAACTATAGAAAATATAAAAGGGATAATCTATAATGAGTTGGATTGATTTTATGTGATAATCGGAATTTACATTAAGCCCTATTTAATTGAGATCGTTATAATGTTAATGGGAACCGAGAAATAAGGGTAGAACCTATGACAGTCTAGCTAGATATGATGTCACTTAGCTAGGGGTTAGTGTCATTTTAGATGGGTACTTACGTTTGGAGTGCACAGTTAGACGAGAGGTGAGAATTTCATGTGAGTGCACGTCCTAACATGTACTTTGCATTTAATGTTTTAAATGTTTTTAAAGCACTTGCAGGTTTTAAAATATCTCCACATTCGGGCTCTGACCCGTTTGTTTTCAAATCTATTTTTCTTGTAAAACCATTTTAGGTGCCCAGCCACAAGGACACCATGCATAGGATTCTCATTCAGATGACGAGCTATAGCTGTTTGTGGAAGCTACAGGGATTTTCTTTTAGACGCCTCTATCATTTGGATTTCATATTCAGTATTCCTCAGTTGTAAGGCATGTTGCCCAAATTCTATTGGAGACATTTCCATTTCAGTTTTTCAGACTTTGGCATGTATTGATTCAATATTCAGTATTTAGTTATTCATTTCAGTTTGTGGGATTGTTGTGAGGAGTTTTCCTCCGGAGTTATTTACATTATGTGATGGTTATTCTATTATTTCGTTATGGTGAATGGTGATATTATTCTTGCTTTATTCTTTCATTGCATGTTAATCAGACTTAATTTAAAATTTGACAACTTACTTTTTAAATACTAGGTGGTTAGTAATCATAAAAATGTTTTCGACAGTGATGCTATTAACTGAGCCAACTTGGCATTTTGATTTAATTTAATAAAGGAGTAGCTACCCGTTATTTAATTAGTCGGGGTGTCACAAAGACCTTCCCCATACGCAGCTTCTCAATCCTCCGACTTGCATCCCTTCCTTGTAATTTTTTTTGTAAGTCAATCATGTTCACGTTTGAGTGTGAATTTTCCTATTTTATTTTTATTTTATTTTTGTTTATTTCGGTCTTAATGTTCAGTAAAAGTAAATGATTTCTCTCCTTCCTGTTATTTATTTATCTTAATGTTCAATGCACACTCAGTTGCTATTGTGTATATAACAGATCTAGTTTCTTATGGCCATTTTAATGTTGTTTGGGCATGTAGATGTAATAGGCAGCAATATCACCATATTGCTTATAAATTATGGATTTTTGCTAGGAAATACAGTGTATAAACAAAGCTATTGGAGCTATAAAAAATGGTTAAAGCATTTTATTTTATGTATAAAATAGTTTGTAAAAAACAATGGTATTGTCATGTGATTTTCTGTAATTATATTCTGCAGCTACCAGACTTGAGGTTATGGCAATGAAAGGACTTGATGGAGAAAAAGTCTCACTTCCATTTTGGTTTTGGGGATAGAGCACTATCTGAAGATGAAAAGGACTCGGTTCCAGGTTGGGTTTGGGCATTAAAGCCCGAGGTATACTGCAAAATCCAGTTATATTGCATTGACATCATGGAAGAGGATGTCTTTTCACAGAAAAAGTTTAGGGTATCCCTCCATTCAAGAGATGAGTGCCGAAACATAAAGAGAAGACACACTGATGGTGATTCTGATGTGATCAAGCTTGATAGTCCCAAAGGGGCATTCGGGTTACGACTCCATGCAGACTCGATTACCAAAGGAATATCCATAGCTAGCACCTTTTTGGTCGTAGGCTCTTCCTTATATTTTGTTGGCGGCGATAATGATTCCGTTTTGCCGAACACTATCCATTACCTTGATACCAACGCTCTGCATTTGGGGTGGAAGACTCATCATATGAAAGTGTCGCATTTAATCCATGACACTTGGCTTTGGAAGCATCATAAATACACCTTTAGATGACATTTTGTGATGATATTTAGCGATGTTATATGGTTATTCATGACAAAATTATTGGCGAGGTGGAGGGTCCAACCTAAAAATTGCAAAGTCATGTTCGAAGGATTAATGGGGAGATCAAATCCTAAATCACCCTTAAAACTGAACTATTAAGCACAGCAGGATACTGAATCCCAAACTATCGAGGAGGTGAAGTCAAATGACTTTGGGGTGAGTTATGTGTTTTAGGTGTAAAATACCCAAAATACCCCGATTATACAGGTTTTTTCTAAATTTATATACATACATAAATACATATATACACAAGGGGACACAGTGACCTCTTAAGTGCGGAACATCTTTTTCTAAGTATCGTAAATTTCTGTGTACAACTTATAAGTAATTCAGCCCCAAATAGTTTTTTCTAATATTAAGAAAAAATTGACCCCATTTAACATCCTCATTGAGGGATCTCACAGACTATATATATATATATAGATAGATAGAGAGAGAGAGAGGTTCTCATGCAAACCCCAGTTTGCATACCGCTGGCGTGGACCAATTTTAATAAAATAGTAAAAAAAATATTTTTGAGTTAATTTTTTTATGGTTTTTAAACATTTCAGTAGGACCATAAAAAAATTCAGCTCCAAATGATTTTTTTTACTATTTTAAAAAAATCGGTTAAAATTTTGTCAGTTTTTAAAAATCGACAAAGTTTGACCAATTTTTTTAAAATAGTAAAACAATTCATTTTGAGTTGATTTTTTTTATGGTCCTACTAAAATGACCATAAAAAAAATCAGCCCAAAATTATTTTTTTACTATTTTAAGAAAATGGTCCGCACGGAGGGTATGCAAACTTGGTATGCATGAGATCCTTTCTGTATATATATAAGGAAATGCCTATAAATGACTACATAGAAGTTCATTAATAATAATTTAAGCTTGCAATCATGTTAGCTCTATCCATTATATAAATTATCTTTGAAACTTCATCAAGATACATGCGTTCAATAAACGGGTCATGTTGGTTAGGCTTATGATTATGAATATGAAACCTATTATTGTTCCAGGATGGGTGGGTTGATTGTTTTCCTCATATGTGACATAACTAATGGGGTGAAAGTCTCTTCGCTTTCTAGGAACAAGTATTCATTGTTCCCACCTGTGGTCTTGTCCACTCTATCCATACAGAAGGAAAATTCCCCCAGAAATCTATGAACACGATGGCTACCAACCCTATCTCCCCTTGGCCCTCCACGGTAATCCTAGCCGCCTTCCAGAATTATCCTAATACCTGCATTCACATTGAACACCTCTCCTTCCTACGTCTCACTCAGATGATGGTCTAGGCTATTAACTGAGAGTCTACCCATCTCACTTCATTCATATAACCCTCTTATGCCCCAATTACCCCTAGCCTACCGACCCCCCTCTATTTCTTCCCTCCCCTCTCCTAAGCTCCACCTGCATTTCTATATCCCAACTCTCTTAGTTAACATGGATATTCTGAACCTGGAAGACTGTGACAATATAACTGTTGGATTCACATTAGTGGGAAAGATTCTAAGCTACAAAAATATGAACAATAGAACTGTGAGCTCTATTCTGCAGAATGCTTGGCGAACAAGGAACGGTTTTAAAATGTATGGATGGGGGAGAACACGTTCATGCTTACGTTTTCCACAGAAGAAGATAGAAAAAGTGCTGAAGGAGGTACCATGGAATATAATGGGCAACATGTTACTTCTAGAACCCATTGACGACTCTAATCCCATCGGAGACGTCAACTTTACCTCATGCCCAATGTGGGTCCAGATAATAACTCTCCCCCCCCCCCCCAAAAAAAAAAAAACCTAGGAAACCTTCGGAAAATAGGAGCACTGTTGGGTGGTTTTATTGAAACAGAAGCAAAAACCGATGATGAAATAAAAAGCTGAAATGTCCTAAGGGTTAGAGCCAACATTCAAGTGCAGCATCCTCTTAAGGCGGGGTTCTTTTTGAGGGACAACCATGGTGATAGAGTATGGTTAGAGCTGAAATATGAGTATGAGAGGCTGGGTACATTTTGCTACGACTGTGGCTGGATTGGACATATAGCTGAAGACTGCCACCATGAAAAAGTCATAACAGAGATTAAAAGAAAGAATGCGAGCTAAACCAGGTAGGATAATCAACTTCTTTGCAGATTGCAGTGAAAAATTGTCTAAGGAGGTTCCCATAAAAAATGAGGCAGACCCGAATCTTAACCAACACATAGCCCTACAAACCCATAAGCCTACCCTAGAGAATACCCTTATGTACTAACAAGACAAAACCCAACCTAATAAATATGTCGTCCCTAGCCCACTAACAACCAACACCAGTCTACACACCTCAACCAGCCATACCATTACAGATAATTCTGAAACAGACGCTGAGTTAACAAGTGCCATAGTGGTACACCCTTATATCTTTGAACTCCAAAACCGACAAGTCCAAGAACCAGTAAATCTCAGCGTCAACCTCTATAAAAGCCCCCCCAAGTCCCAGCCCAGCTCATTGAAAGTATTGAAGCTCTATCCCTCAAACGCGCATTCGCTGACGATGATGAGACCCCTGGAGGAAGTGACTCGACCGAAAAAAATAGAAAACTGTAGAGAAGGAGGGTCAACCTGGAATGGGTCATCGTAGAGTAGACCTGGCAATTTTTTACCCTACCCGAACTCGACACGATTTTTGCGGGTCAGGTCATGCCTAAACAGGTCCGGGTCAAAATTGGGTCAGACCCGCATAACCCGTTTATTAAATAAGTCGTGTTTCGGGTCAACCCGCTAACCCGCAATTGACTCAAAATTAACCCGTTTATATTTCGGGTCAATTTTGGGTCATATTCGGGTCGAAACCTATTAAACCCGTTTAGACCAAATTAATTTTAAACCGTTCATTTGTTGATCTAAGGCTCATAAAGGAAAGGTTTTTTTTTTTTTTAACAAAAGGTCTTCTCTTCTCAATCTCTCTTCTTCTCAAACGGCAGGGCAACCAGCGCCTCTCCTCTCTTCTCTCTCGTTCTCCCTTCTCAAGCAGCAGCAATAGGTAACTCTTCTCTCTTCTTTCTTCTCTCTTCTCTCTCGTTCTCCTTTATCCACTATTCTCTCTCAAATGCACACACACGCACAGCAACCAAACACAACGCGCACACACGCTGCCACGCACAACAACACAACGCACACACACACACAGCAACACAACACACAACACAATTACACAATGCACAACAACACAACGCACACACAACGCACAGCATAACGTTTTTTTTTCTAGAACCACATTTTTTTTTGTTAAAATAGTCTGATATATGGATATTTTTTTATGGATAAGTTTTGTTGAAATATTCTGATAAATGGAACATTTTTTTGGTGGAGGAGTTATGTTGAAATCTTTGATATATGGAACATTTTTTTGTGGATGGGTTTTGTTGAAATCTTTGATATATGGAACATTTTTTTTTGGATGAGGTGAAATCTTCTGATATGTAGATTCGTTTTTTGGATTTGTGTTATTAAACATTTTTTTGTAACATATATGATAGTTTTGTGAATTTGTTTTATTAAATAGTTTTGTGGCGTTACTTTGCACAAAATATTGTCTTTTCGGTGCTATTGGTAATTTGTATATTTGAATTTATTTTTATTGTTTTTATATTTCTTTGTTTTGATTTAATTTTCATTTGTGATTGTGAATGCAGAAACGACACAAGATCAACTTGATGATCTCACGAAAAATATCTTAAACTTGGATATCAACACGAAAAATGCTCCTTCATCATCGTCGACCCAATGCTCAACTTCTTTTTCGGTTTCGGGTGTGTAATGATCATATTTTAGTAAGAAAAATCTAATTGTTATTTGAACATTTGGGTTTGCAATAATTGATTTTCATGAAAAAAAAAATAAGTTACAATATTTTAACATCTATTCATTCCTATCATTTTAATGGATGCTTACTTCTTTTTGTAGGTATATAAGTTGAAGGGTTCCTTTTTGGCGTAGATTGAAGTCTTTGAGATTAAGTTCACATCTTTGTAGTTTGTTTGTTTGTTTATATTTTGGATTTGAATTGTACGATGGCACTTTAAACCTTTTATGAATTCGTTTAAGTATTGTTTTGTAATTGTTTATGGATTTGATCAAAATCCACAAACTTGTTTATGGATTCGTTTAAGTATCTTTGTAGTTTGGTTGTTTATATTTTGGATTTGGATTGGATTGTATGATGGAACTTTCTAAACCTTTTATAGATTCGTTTTAAGTATCGTTTTAAACTTATTTATGGATTTGATAAAAATTAGTATGTTACTAATCTTATGTTAAATAAATAGCTTAATGGTTAATAATGTAGTACGTACAACTAAGGACCTATTTTATAAAATATTAAACATATTTTATAAACATGTTATTACTATCGTGTTAACGGGTTGAAAAATAACATGTTTATGGGTTGAGTTATGCGGGTCGTGTCTGGTTTTCGAGTTAAACAAGACCTGTTTATTAAACGGGTTAGGCGTTTCGTGTCAGGTTTTCGAGTTTAACATGACCTATTTATTAAACGGGTTAGCGAGCCGTGTCAGGTTTACAGGTCGAACACGAACCGTTTAATAAACGGGTTACACGAGTCGTGTCAGGTTTTTGAGTTGAACACGACCCGTATATTAAACGGGTTATGCGGGTCATGTCATGTAACCCGTTTATTAAATAGGTCGTGTTCGAGTTTTATCTTTTGACACGATTAATAAACGGGTCGTGTTCGGGTTGAGATGTTTATCAGAATATATGGGTCTTTACAAGACCCGAACCCGACCCGCCAACACGAATTGCCAGGCCTATCGTAGAGGTGGTGACTCAAAGAAGAGAGGTTGTTTATGGAAACGCATAAACCCCCATTTCACTAAGAGAGGTTTCAAATTAATCACAGTGTTCAAAGATGAGAATGTAGTGGAAGTTCCCATTCAGAATACAGTTGTAATAGAATAATTAGAAGGTGATGCTAAAGGTGAACGGGTGGTGGTGGCTGACCCTAAACAGCCACAGCTCCAATGGTAGTTATGGTGTGGAACTGTCAGGGAGTTGGATGACCCCGGATGGTTCTCGCGTTGAAAGATATTGTAGCCTCCTATCGTCCTTCCATTATCTTTCTAATGGAAACTAAAAACAAAAAAAATGGAGTGGATCCAAAAGAAAATAAAGATGGAGTCCTCATTCTACGTTGACCCAATCGGGAAATCGGGAGATCTTGCATTATGGTGGAATGGTGATATTTTGCAAATCGAAAAATACTCTCCATGGTGGATTTATTATAAAATCGGGATTGGGGTAACCAGCTTGTCATGTCCTCCTTTATCCATGCCCCTACTAATGATAAAATGAGTTTTTTGCTGTGGGAAGGTTTAGAGCAAGCCATTTCTGAGGAGGGATTAACCCAGATGGTTATTGTGGAATTTAATATTATTGGAAACTATGGGGAAAAGGCTAATAGGGCAATAGTGATTGAGGGATTTAGGGTGGTCCACTTTAGGAATCGAAACAATATTAGTTTGGTTCATTTCTTTTAACATGAAGTTGCCAGCCAAAAAAGTCCTAATCGCTTCACGAACCTCATGGCCGATAATGTTCTAGTATTGATGATAGAAAATTCCAAGAAAGCCATCCGGACGCGAGGCTTTGAGGGCCCCCAGCAGTTTTACCTCTTTATTGATTTCCACGTCTATAAACAGGGCACACAGCTGCATGTTATCTCTTTAGAGATAGTTCTTTCCACTACCTCGAGGGGGATTTGCATATTTCTACTCTTCTCACTTTTGAATAAGTTTTTGAAGTGGGATAGGCAGGTTGTTCATAAATCTGCATCCTCATGGAAAGACTTGATAGAGCCTTAGTTAATCTCGATTTTGTCCATCAATTCCCACAGACAAATATTGTGCATGAGTTATTCGAGGATCTGATCACTGCCCTCTCATTTTCTTTATCTCCCCCCTATAGAAATTAAAAAATCCGTCTTCAAATTTGAGTCTATGTGGATTGGTGCCCCATTCTGTGAGGAGGCCATTAAATATGGTTGGTCGACGGCAACAGTGGGATCTAGCATGTTTCGGGTGTCCAAAAAGTTGGAGAGGGTGCGCCAAAATTTAAAAACTTGGAGGAGGAAACATTTCTGCAATAACAAGATCAAACTTAAGGAGCTCAATGACAAGCTTCTTGCGGTCCAAAGTGCATCACGTGATAACTACAATGCTGACCTTGAGAAACACCTTCTGAAGGAGATAGATGAGACTTGGGCTAGGGAGGAAAAATTCTGGCTCCAAAGATCTAGAGTTGGTTGGCTGAAACATGGCGATCAAAACACCCGCTTCTTTCATGCCTCAACCATCCAAATAAGGAATAGAAATAGCTTTATTCCTATTCTCGACTCGAATGGCAAGAGAATCCATGAGGATGTAGATTTAAGAACAACCTGCCTATCCCACTTCGAAAACTTATTCAAAAGCGAGAAGAGTAGAAATATGTAAATCCCCCTCAAGGTGGTCGAAAGAACTATCTCTGAAAGAGATAACATGCAGCTGTGTGCCCCGTTTACAGACGTGGAAATTAATAAAGTGGTAAAACAGTTGGGGGCTCTAAAAGCCCTGGGCCCGGATGGCTTTCCTGGAATTTTCTATCATCAATACTGGGACATTCTCGTCCATGAGGTTCGTGAAGCGGTTAGGGGTGTTTTGGATGGCAATTTCATGTTAAAAGAAATGAACCAAACTAATATTGTTCTGATTCCTAAAGTGGACCACCCTGAATCCCTCAATCACTATCGCCCTATTAGTCTTTTTAACTTTGGATACAAGATCATTTCCAAGTGCCTTGATAATAGATTGAAACCATTGCTTAAGAAGATTATCACCCCCAACCAGGCCGCCTTTGTTCCTAAGCGCCAAATTCAGGACATCGTTATCGTTGCCCATGAAGTTTTTCACCATCTCAAAGCTACAAAACTGGGAAGCATGAAATGGTTGCACTAAAGCTAGATTTCAATAAAGCGTATGACAGAGTGGAATGGAATTTTTTAGTGGAGGTGATGAGGAAGATGGGATTTAGTGAGATATGGGTTGGGTGGGTTGTTCAATGTATTTCAACAGTAAGGTTGACTATCCGGGCTAATAGAAGCAATATGGGTTCCTTTGTCCAGGAGAGAGTACTTCGCCAAGGTGACCCGCTATCCCCCTATCTATTTCTTATTATCCATGTTGTTCTCTCTAGAATGATCAACAAGGCAGTCATATATAGAACTATTTCAGGTGTGCCTATCAAGAGAGGCTTCACAATCATTTCACACATGTTCTTTGTAGACCACTCTATCTTATTCATCAAGGCAAATGAACAAGAGGCTAGGAATGTTTTGAAGCTGCTAACAACATACGGAGTAGCATCCGGCCAAAGCATCAACTTTGCCAAATCGGGAGCCTTTTTCTCATCTAACACAAAGGAGAACTCGACAGCATGTGTTCAAAATATTCTTAGAGTTACAACGCTGGACCCAGAATCAAAGTATCTTGGATTACCATCTGTGTGGGGAAGAGCCAAGAGTAGCACATTTAAATACCTGGAAGATAGGCTGAGAGCTAAACTTCAATGGTGGAAAAATTTATATCTCTCCCCCGGAGGATGGGAGACCCACATCAAAGTTGTGGCTCAAGCAATTCCCTCCTATGTTATGTCATGTGCTCTCCTCCTTAACAAGACTTGTGATAAATTGGACTCTCTTGTTTGAAGATTCTGGTGGGGAGGAGATGAAGATAAGAAAAAAAAAATCTGGAGGAAGTGGGATGACCTCTGTGACCCTAAAAGTAAGGGAGGGCTTGGCTTTAGGAAATTTAGGAGCTTCAGTCTTGACAGGCATGGAGACTTCTTAAAAGCCCCAATGCTTTCTAGGCAAGAATATTAAAAAGCATCTACTTTCCTAATGATGCTTTCTTAAATGCAAAAAAGGGAGCTAACCCATCCCTATTTTGGTGTGGGCTGTTGGAGAGCAAAGCTCTACGAGCTACCCAAGTGAGGTGGGTGGTTGGTTCTGGGAGGGAGATCATGATCTGGGATGATGCTTGGATCTCAGACTTAACTAATCGTAGATTTCAATCATGTCAACTCGAAAACAGTGAGATTGATAGGGTGTCTGACATTATAGACAACAAAGCCTATAATAAAGAGTTAGTAAAGGAGTTGTTTTCAGAGGATGAATCCATTTCTATCATGAAAACCCCTATCAGTGGGCCAGACTCGATGATTCGGTTGCCCTCTCAAAAGGGGATTTACTCAGTTAAACAAGGTTATTGGACATTTGAGGCGGTTAGGAAGGAGACCATTAAAAAAAAATCTGTCAAACCCATCTTCTTCTTTCCTACCAAACCCTAACCTTTGGAAAAAAATGTGGGACTTACACTTACCCCCCAAGCTCAAACACTTGGCATGGAAAATGTGTAAAAATGCCCTCGCCACTACCCTTAACGTGTTTAGAAGAAAGTGTGCCTTGTCACCTTTATGCACTATATGCAGACAAGAAGTTTAATCCATAGAACACATCATGCTAAGGTGCAAAAAGGGTCAAGGGTCTCTGGTATCTAACTGGTCTGGGTGGTCTTTTTAATGGGGTTGATGGACACTCTCTATTGAATTGGTTTGACAAGCTCACTAGAACGAGGGAGAGAGAAGACTTATCTTTAACTCTAGCAAAAATTATCACAAAAAGAAGAAATGATATTCTATTCAATAGTCATGCCTGGGTGGATTCATCCTTTAAAACAAAGTATGGTCAGTTGTGGACTGATATCCATGATGTCTTGATTAATCCACTGAAACCTAGAGGAAAGAGTAGGTTGATAGCTAACAGGGGGAACAGGTCTCGTGAGGATAAGAGGCCATATGTTATAGACATTGTCCCGGCTAATAATCATAGCTGTCTAGCCACTGTGGGGTCTAACTCAGTGGATGTTGACATCTGCAAAGGGGCTAAAACCTTGTACGTTTTGAATGAGAGTAAGGTGAGGCTGAGGAATGAGTTGGCCTTAGCCAATTCTCCATATCTCCTGCTTACTGTTGATGGGACTACTCATGCGATGTATTGTATTCCAGAGGCGAAGTTAACAGGCCGAGAACAGGGCTGCCATGCCTCTGACGCACCCAATGAGAAGTGTTTACCTGCGGCAACTTTGACCGGACATAAACATGGCTGTCATGCCATTAACGCTCCCAATGAGCTGGTGACAGCACCTCCTGTCTATGATGAGGGTAGCAGTAAAAGGTCATCCTCTGAGTCATATGAGGTGGCATCTAATATCCTTGGTATAAGGCCCAACGCTAGAGATTTTAAATGTCCTCAGATTACGGATGTTGAAGATGGTTACGATAGTACCCATCAGCAGTCCAAATTTTGGAGAAATGAAATTAAATGTAATATTGATGGCTCTTTTGATAAAGGCAGTGGGGCCGCTATCTTAGCGGGGTATTTTCGTGACACTAATATAAGTATTAAACACCTTTTTCGGGTCAAGGCGACGGCTGACAGTCCCATAGCTGCTGAATGTAAAACCCACTGTTCTAAAAAACCCGCCTAGGCTCCGCCTAGACACGCCTAGGCTTGAGGATTAGGAGAAACGCCCGCCTTAATATTTTCACGCCTTATGCTTGGTAAAATCCTTATGGCTTACTTTTTCTCTAAAAACAACAATGCTATAGAGAAACGATATCGCCTTTTAAAGATTTTTTTTACAAATCGGACCATTATCTCATCCAAAATAATCAAATAGTATTTTTATTTACAAATATTCAGACATATTTTTATGATATGTAAAATTTTAGTATTTTAATAGCCTTGTTATGGTTGAAAAATATTAAAATATATTAAAAAGACCTAAACCCATTTTCACGCCTTTTTACGCCAAGGCTCGCCTAGTCTTCTAAGGCTTAAGGCTTGGCCTCCACGCCTCGATCACGTCCCGCATTTTTTAGAACCTTAAAACCCCGTTATTTTATTGATATTTATTTGAGGGATTAATTGAATTAAATGAGAATTAATTGGAAATTAATGCGGGTATAAATACTAACGAGATGTGAGTTGGTATTTGATTATGATGTTAAAAAAATTATTATTTTCGAGTATGTATGGTAATACATGAGTATTGATGATATCTAAATTGTCACGAGGTAGATATACGGCAATTTGAAAAATTAAATTAGGACGCGTGTGTCAGTCACGTCAGGAACGTAATTAATTGAATTAAAAAGTAAATTTTATTTTTATCAACCGAATGGTCATTTTGAGTGCACCAACGTGTCCAAAAGGCTCTAAATAGTCAGAAAACACTAGCCGGGGGTTTAGTTTGGGTCCCGGGACATTTTTAAACCACACCTGAAACCCCAAAGGGTAGTTTGGTAATTTTAAAATAGGGGAATTAAAACTCACTAATTTTAGAGGTTATTTTTATATTAGAAAAGAACTCACTAAACCATTACCAGCATTTGGGAAATTAGAAAGCTACGGGAGTTATAGGGAGGAGTTGGAAGAAGTTCCAAAAAGGAAACCCTAGCCACCTTCACCATATTTGGAAGAAATTTGTAGAGAGAGGGAGAAGAATCAACATTCATTCTTCAACATCAAATCTAAACATCTAAGGCAAGTTGTTTAATTACATTAATTTCAAGCGAATGTTTCTTCCATGCTTAGAATTGGATAATTGTCTTATATTGGAAGTTTGATGAAAACCCATGAAATTTGAGGTAGAATTCATAATTTGATATAGGGATTGCATGTAGAATGTTATTGGATGAATGTCATATACAAAATAAAACTTTTGATTATGTAAAAATGGATTGATAAGGAGAAGTTGTAGACATTAAATTCTGAGTTCATATTCATAGAATTTGGGGTAAAATTTGGGGATTTATGATAATTATATGTTGTTTAGGAAGATTTGACCCCAAAAATATGTTAAGAGTGACCTAGGAGGACTTAGAGTAGTTTAATAATGTTAAAATACTATTGGGATGATCTTAGGGTGGGTTTAGAGAAGAGAAAAATTGAGAAAAACGAAGTAGAGAATTTCGGGGTTGAAACTACCATCTCATTAGAAGACCTGCCCAGGTCGTTCGAACGAACTTCTAACGAGATGACAGTATCCCTTCTAACGAGTTGGTAGTTCATTCGAAGCCTTTCGTTCAAACGAACTCGTTCGAACGAGACTTCTAACGAGTTAACAGAATGGCCTTTTTGGCTTGATTTCATTCCTAATGTCCCGTAGACTTATTTAATTGGAGTATTAACCTTCCCTCATTGATTAGTGAGTATAATTGTGAGAATTGGGGTACGTTGAGGAGTAAAACTTAGAACCTTATGATAAAATCGGATGTCAATTGTGGAGTAAGAAACGAGTACCTAATTATGATGTGAGAAGGGTTGATAACGTTAATATACAAATCGGGGACTTGCGGTCGTATAACATTAAATGACGGTATAAGAATGAGAAGTATACCTATATTAATAATACGAGATATCTAAGATGTGCGAATGCTTAGTATATGTGGTTTTATGTGTATAACATACCTACCGTACTTTCTATCATGGGAGACTTGCGTTCGATTATGGCTATCTAATCTTTGTGTGCCTATGGGGGGATTTAGATTGGTACCTCAAGAACATAGGTCAGAGAAGGACTTATTGAGAAGTTGATAAGTTTGCTGATCATGGGAGCATAGGTATGTGCGTGACCCATGTGACGTGAACTATGTTCGCTTCCATTTTGTGTGAATGTTGTTATTTGAAAACGATTCCGGAGAGATTCAGAATGCGTGGTCCTTATGTATGTGATGTACCGGGATTGGAAAATAGAGTATGTGTGCACCGCAGCTTAGTCTCGGGGTGCTAGTAATGTATATTTATGATGAGGATAATATACTGTTAATTGAAATGAACCGTCATGTTTAATTGTGAGTATAATTTTAACAACGTTCTGTAAAGATAAAATGGAAGATCTCTAGTAAATTAGTATTGCTAATAATTGGGAAATCGAGAATTAATGTAAAGCTCTTTAGTTTATTAATGATGTTGGAATCAAAGCGTGAATAATATAGAAATGCTAGAATTTATTTTGGACTAGTTAGATATGAGAATCACTAGAATGGGTACGGGTACGTTAAGAGTGCACAAATAGTCAAGAGGTGAGTATTTCACGTGAGCGCACGTCCTAACATATATTTTGCATTCATTGTTTTAATGTCATTAAAACACTTGCTATATTTTAAACAGTTTTCCACAATTGGGCTCTGACTCGTTTGCTTTCAAATATATTTTTGTAAAAACCTTTTAGGTGCCCAGCCACAAGGACACCACGCATAGGAGTTCCATTCAGGTGACGGACTGTAGCTGCCGTGGAAGTTACAGGACTTTGACAGTAGACGCCTACACTTTCGATCTTGACTCCTTATTATCATCTTTCCTCATTTGTTGGGCATGTCGCCCTATTTCCGTTTAGAGATACTTTATTTATTCATTTATTTCAGAATTCTGGGTTGTAATTAATTTAGTGATGCAGACTTAGTATTTGTTTATTCCTGTATTTGGATTGTTATGAGGAGTATCCCTCCAGACTCATTACTATTTTATGGTTATTCCATTTTTCATTATGTTGTGGTGGTTATGTTAGCATTTCATAATTTAATTATTGCATGTTAATCGGATTTAATTAAAATTAACATCTCCCTTTTTAAATATTAGGTCGCTAGTAATTATTAAAAATGTTTTCGACAGTGATGCTATGAACTGAACCAACTTGACATTTTGTATTAATTTAATAAAGGAGTAGCTACCCGGTATTTAATCAGTCGGCGTGTCACACTGAATTATTAGCATGTAGACACGCATGTCTGGTGTTCGAGGAGAATGCTTGGTCGAAAGTCTTAATTGAAAGTGATTGCCCACAGATGGTCAAAATCATCAACGATGAATTTCTGGGTCCGAAAGATTGGAAAGTGGTCATCTACGATATTCGTTGGATAGTTCGAAAGAGGCAACTATCTGTTCAGTCGATTCCTCATGAGGAGAATACTGCGGCTGACAGACTTGCAACTCCGTTATGTTCATGGTTTGGATAGGAACGTTTTTAGTGCCCTTGATGATACTATCTTTGTTAACTCCTTCAAAGGACCAGCGCCTTAGTGTTTTTCTGTTTTTCCAGTGTTTGGCTTTTTCTTCGTTCAAAAAAAAATTGAAAAGAAAACAAATATAAGCCCCAAGTCTCTGTAGTCTTGCCATTAACAATCTCTTTCTCATGACGTACTCATCTCATCATCTTTTGTCAATAATGCAATTTGACTTTTTTGACGATAACCTCAATATCCATTACTGGATCATTATCTCTAGTCACTTCGGGCGTGTCTAATTACAAATTTTGAATATATATATATAATGAAAAGTTGAAAAATGAGTGAAAAAGATGGTTTGGTCTTATTTCTCGAGTTTTCTCATTGAAATTAATTCTTTGGGGAATGGCAAGGAAATATTTTCTAGGAAAAATGATAATTATACTGCACTCTCCATATTTTTACTTATTTTTCATAGGATGTATGAAAAATAATAAGCATCACCAAAAGGGAAAAAATGTAGTAAAACAACTATTTTTCAGCAGGAAAAAATGGACCCTCAGTCTATTATATTTATATTTCTATGCCAATTCATAATTGAAACTCACCATTCTTAGCCTCTTAGGATGTGCTTGGTAACCCCAATTCCATGGAATCGGTAAATTTTGAGTTCAAGCACGCCCTTAAATTTTAGCCTAACCTAATATTTTATTTACTTTCTGTCATCAATTACAATTTTTTTTACTCTGAAGTGCAAATCTGTGAAAAATATACTTCAATTTGTATTTGTAACTTTTTTCTAGGGTGAGGATGCATGGAATTGTCAACAATAATACATCATTTACATATTTCGGTAGCATTATTATTTATTTTGGTTGTAGTATACGGAAATTAAGTTATTTAGATATGTCAGAGGTATATAGTTTTTGCTCAATTGTTTTGGATTAATGTCAACTCGATAGCAGAATACTTGCTTTTTGAAATATATTTGATATTATTTCTCGAGTTTGCAGTTAATTATGTTAATGTGCTCTAAATTATTATTTTCTTTTCGGTTTTTCCTTATTATCTATTCTTGCGATTTATAATTTTTGTATGCAGGCCATCGTCAAATGCGGAATTATGCTTTGGTGGAGCTTTGGGTGAAGGTTTTGAGACCAATTTTCAGTGTTGTGGACATGTGAATTTCCTTGGAATGTTGCTAGAATTTGGATGGTGTGGTATTTTTTCAGTGTCTTACATCAATGTTTTAAGTAGCAATTAATGACTCCACCATTTTGTATATTTGGAACTCGAATGTAACTTTGAGATAGACTTGTGGATCGGTGGGTCGTGTTGAGTTGTTACTATGTTAGTATCAAAACTCCTAACCCACACATGACAAATTAATCTTGATTTTGTTCGAAATTGGGGCTAAGTTGATTTTGTTCTATTTTTTTATTTATTTGGATTTGTACAAACTGATTGGAATTGGGTTTTAATTTTCCTTAATTTTTATTATTGGTTTCCATCCCTATGAATTGGTTCAATTTGTTTTCAAAATTGGGAAAAATTGATTTTGATGTTATTTCATTTCCTTTGGGAATCAAATTTGGGCCACTGTTTTCTGTGTATCCTTTTCAATGTTGTAATGGTAGTGTGGTGGTGGAATTAATATATGATGTAGGAATTTAGGTGTTGAATTTCAAGCATGATATAAGTTTTAAACTAAGCTGATTTAAGATGTTAAGCTAGAAAAAGTTGTGCAAACTAGTTGAAGTGATTTAATGAGCAGAAAGGGTATTTTTATCATTATATAAATGGGGTGGAATAGCTACTACTTTTTTTTTAATTATTATTAACCTCGGCCAGACATATTTGTTCATATACAATATGCAGTTTTCTTATCACTGCCCTAGGCAGTTGGGTTGGTAAAAAACTCTTATTTTATTTATTTGGATCCCCACACTTATCTTATGGGCTCGTTTGGTTTCTCCTTTGGTTTCAGATTTGGAAAAGAAATGAAATGAAAATCCTTAATTTCAGGAATTCTAAATTAATTATCACTGCCTTGGACAGTTTTTTTTTTGTTAAACAGCCTTGAGCAGTTGGGTTGGTAAAAATAAGTTAGAATGTTCGAGAATATAGGATCCCGCCTCATTTTAGAGGGAAAATGATCATTTCAATTTTGTGGATTCTAAGTTCCTTCCAAATTTTCAATCAAACATTGTTATCTTAAATGAGGAATTCTAAATTTCAGAAATAAATTTCCTTTTTAAACCTTGAATCAAACGAGTCCTAAAAATGTCTTGTGTCTTTTTATACGACCGACCTTTGGCACAAATCGTGGGTCCCGCCCTTCAGCCTTGGACTGCAGTGTTTCCTCCAGCAGAGTTGAATCTGGTGCAGGCAATTGCGAAGAAAGCTGCATGTCCCAAGTTGGCGGTACTGTTGCAGTATGAGATGGAGTACCATCAGCCAAACATATAACTTGGTCCGAAGAAGATGATGAAGACAATTTTGTTTGTTTATTTTTACAATATAAAATATTTTGATTTTCAGAAGAATAAAGATTTATTTTCCTTCCTTCGGTACATTATCTTATCTTCTAAAATGTCAATATCGATTCATAATAAAAAAGGAAAACTATTGTGTAATACCCCGTACTTTTGGCTATATTTATTTTTGGGATTAATTAATTAAATTGCGTATTAATTGAAAATTAATCCGGGTTATAAATACTAATGTGATGCGAATTGGTATTTGATTTTGTGCATATATGATTATATATGAACTTGGTATTTTAAAATTTGTCGTGGGATTTATATACGGCATTTTAGAAATTTTGTTGAGACGCGTGGGACCGCCGCGTCACGGTATAATATTTTGATAATAAAAAGTGAATTTAAAATCTATAATCCGTATGGTCATTTTGAGTGCGCCAACGCGTCCGGAAGGGTCGAGATAGTCAGAAAACACTAGCCGGGGGTATAGTTTGGGTCCCGGGGTATTTTTAGGCCATACCGGCAACTTAAAGGGTATTTTAGTAATTTGGTATTTTTGGGTAATTAAAAGTGACGAAAATTGAGAGTTGTAATCTGATAAGGAATTGACCCAACCAACCCTTTATTAACCCCATAAGCTACGTAGGTTATCATTTAGTCTTCCAACTCTCCCAAAGCAAACCCTAGCCACCATAGCCTTTTGGAGAAGAAAGCTTGGAGAAGGAGAGAGAGGAGGAATTCTGCAGAAAATCTGCAGAAAGAGATTACAAATCCAACACCAGATTCAGAAACAATCAAGGCAAGTGATTTATTCCATTTAAATTTCAGAGAATGCTTCTTCCATGTTAGATTATTCATAAACTTTGTGTGTTCTTGAAAGATAATGAAAAACCCATAAGATTGGAGTTATTAGTTTAATTTTGGGATATAGGTTGCATGTAGAATGTTACTGGAAGATTATATTAAGAGAATTATCGACTTTTGTTATACCAAAAACGGATTTAAGATGAAGTTTATGAATGTTCTTGAAATAAAATCTGGAAACTAGGTTTTTGATGAAGTTTGACCCATATGTAGCCTTTAGATGTTGAATACGGATTTATGGACGTTAGTAATATTGTAGGATTGTTATATGACATTACTATAACGTTATGTTAGAGAATCATGCCTTAAAAATAAGTTTTGGGACGTTTTCAAATCTGCAAAACGTAGCAGTCCGTAGCCATACCTGTTCGATCGATCGATCGACATTCATAAGTCGATCGATCGACTATATCGATCGATCGATATTCATAGGTCGATCGATCGACCTTCCCAGAATGAGTAAAATTTTCCTTAATATGATTTTAATGGTGGAAACCCTCGGAGAATATGTTTGGAGAACTTATGAATACCCTCACCTTTAAGGGAGACCAGTAGGTGTGATTATTATAGTGGACTTTAATTAGAATGCAATTCGGGGAATTATTCTAGGTTATGGAAATTCGTTAGAGAGGTAACGTTTGGGTTAATAGTGCAAAATTGTGTAATTCGATGAAATAAGGTTTAGAGCAGAAGTAAAGACCTTAGGAATAAAGATGTTATATTTGGGAATAATCGGAACCTAATAATCTATTATAGATAGGTTTTAAGGTTAAGGGACTACGACGTGAGACGTGTTGGTAATTTAACTTTATATTAACGGGAGACTTGAAATACATAAGTTTGGAATAATGGTATTATTACGTAGTTTATACCTTATTAAAATGGTGATATCTAAGATGTGTGAATGCTTAGTATATAGTTTATGTGTATGACATACCTACCATACTTGCTATCACGGGAGGTTACGTTCGCTTAGGACCCTCTAATCCTTGTGTGCCTACGGGGGGGATATAGACTGGTACCTTGATGAACATAGGTCATTGAAAGACTTATTGTGATATTAATAAGTCCGCGGATCGTGGGAGCGTAGGTATGTGCGTGACCCATGTGAAGGTGACTATGTTCGCCTCCATTATTTGTGATGTTGTTATTTGAGAACTATTCCTGAGAGATTCGGAATATGTGATCCTTATGTACGTGATGTACCGGGATGGATAGCAGAGTATGTGTGCACCGGAGCTTAGTTCTCGGGGTGCTTATATTGTATATTTATGGTGTGAATAATATACATTTAATTTAATGAGAACTTTCATGTTAATGTAGTGAACATATATATATATCACGGTATTATTTTGAGAAACAAAATGGGTTAGCTAGTAGTATAATATATTGCATATTGAGCATCTAAGTTTATATTAAACCCCTATTTAATTACGAGCGTTATAATAGAACCAAGTAATAATGGCAGGTCCTATGATAAGTCTAGCTAGATTCGATGTCACTTAGCTAGTGGTTTGTGTCGTTATAGATGGGTACTTACGTTAGGAGTGCACGGTTAGTCGAGAAGTGAGAATTTAATGTGAGTGCACGTCCTAACATGTACTTTGCATTTAATGTTTTAAATGTTTTTAAAGCACTTGCAGGTTTTTAAAATGATTTCCACTTTCGGGCTCTGACCCATTTGCTTTCAAATATATTTTCTTGTAAAACCATTTTAGGTGCCCAGCCACAAGGACACCAAGCATAGGATTCTCATTCAGGTGACGAGCTGTAGCTGTTTGTGGAAGCTACAGGGATTTGCATGTAGACGCTTCTCTCGTTTGGATTCCAGTCTCAGCATCTATCAGTTGTAGGGCATGTTGCCCAATTCTATTAAACATTTTTACATTTCAGTTTTCAGACTCTAGCATGTATTGCTCAGTATTCAGTTTTAGTTATTTATTTCAGTTTACTTATCAGTTGTGGGATTTGTATTGAGGAGTTTTTCCTCCAAAGTTCACTTACATTTTGTGATGGTTATTTGTTTTACTTCAGTATGGTGAATGGTGTTATTTAGTTATTCATTACTCTTGTTGCATGTTAATCAGATTTAATAAAATTTGGCACTTACTTTTTAAATACTAGGTGGTTAGTAATCTTTAAAATGTTTTCGACAGTGATGCTATTAACTGAGCCAACTTGGCATTTTGAATTAATTTTATAAAGGAGTAGCTACCCGGTGTTTAATTAGTCGGGGTGTCACATATTGTTCACAGAATAATAGTAGAGTGACCTGCTTCCCTTGTTAGAGCAACCGTTATGGGTAGTCTAAAATTAGACACTATTAGTGCAAATATAGGAGGTAAAAATTGTAAAAAATGCTATGGGTAAAACCTAAATATACACTACGAACGCATGAAACGACGACGTTTTAAAAAAAAGGCATCTGCGAAACATCTTGTTCTGCCTAAGGGGCTGGGTTATTTATTGTTGGGCGGAACATCTTGTTCCATTTAGCATCTTTACCATTTTGCAATTTCACCCACAATGTCTCAAAAAATTTGTTAGTTTTGGTTATAATTTTTGGCAACTCATTTTTATGCCTAGTTAATTGTTTTATGCAACCGTTATGACTTATTTTTTTGCATAGTTAATTTTTCCACAATATTATCCTAAAATCTATGTCATCCCCCAAAAATAGTAGTTCAATCTGTAAATTTGTTATTCCATTTTGTGAGTTTTTGAGTAAATTTCAGTTAACAAATAATTATAAAACTAACAATTTTATAGGTTACCCTACTAAAATAGTATTTTTTTTAATGTAGTGTAATTTAGAAAATTTATTAGATACAATTATTATCCATGAAATTTTAAAGCTAAATTATTTATCCCAATAGTGTATGTGACTTTTTAGTAAAATATTATCCATGCATTTAGAAAAAAAACAGCCGCCATACACTATTGCAAAGATTTGGGGTACAAAATGAAAATAGCTAATTTTGTTGTATTGCCTAGGCAGAACACCTTGTTCCGCTGAAGGCTTTTAAATTTTTATTTATTTTTCTTTTTTCCATTGTTGCGCGGAACATCATCTTCCGTTTAATCTGGGCCCCACAAAAAAACATACTCGTCCAATTGTATATTTGTTATTTTTTAGCCTACCGATGTGTATATATGCAATTATACCCTACCCATAGAATACATATAAACCGCATATATAGAAGTTTGCACTAACCATAAGAGTTGCTCTTAAAACCCCAACTCATCTGTCCACTGACCCACCTTTTACGTATTTCGATTGCTGTGTCTTTTCTTATGCTTTTTGAAAAAATAACATAATTAGTTACTTAATATAATTTTAAATGATTTGTATTTTGAGACTTGATAAAATACAAATAAGTTTCTCTAATAGCAATATTTAAAAAAAAGCTACATCTACGGTAATATTATCAAGAACCGTGATGTATCTTTTATTGCAAGTTTTGTTCGCGGTAGCAACATCGTGTAAAATACACTATCATTGTGACTTTTCTTTTATAGTTGATGGATTTCAAGTTTCACTTGTTAGTTATGATCATGGTAAGTAATACATTTGACATATAAAATACCTATAAAGTAAATTATACCATTTAGAGATGGAAATAAGGAATTTGCATTTTGGTTTTAAAACATATGTTTTATATGTTTCTTTGGATTGGTATAATGTGATGTATTTTTAGCTAATTTTTATTATCATTCCATTTCATTTTGAAAATTATAAATTATATTTAAATAGTACAACTTACTTTAGCTTTGTAGCAACCTACCTATACTTATATTCTGAAAAAAATATTCAGATACACGTATGATTGAGTTGTTATATCACTTTTCAAGTTAAATAATGTAATACTTATAACTAACATGTAACTCGTGCGATATATGTATTATATTATTTCATATTTAATAAATAATTAGTCATGAGAATACCTTTTCACAATCTATTACCCAATAGAATACGAATTTTCTGTCCAATAAAATTGGAATTGTTTTAAATTTTTGAACTCAAATAGACAAAAATGAAGTTATGATACAGTAAAGAAGAGAAGCATACGTGTCTCTTATATACAGGGTGGAACACAATATAAACATCAATCTTTTGAAAATATATAAAGAAACTGAGCTAAATTATAAAAATTTCGTATTCTTCATTGTATTGGCCAAATGAGTTACTTTTATCTTAACTAAATTTGTAGCATGCCTTAAAATATTAATATTATTATTATATTTAAAAAAAAATTCTTCATTTTATAAATTGTGAAAATGCAGATATTTGATAGATATTTGATAAGGGGGTTGGAAGGAAGTTGGTGGAGGGGAATACTTATGCATTACCATCTGACACAGTAGCAATATACACTTCGCTTGTTTGAGGAAATGGACCTTTATCCACGTCGGTACAAGAAGTTGTCAATCCTTTTGTACCTTAAAATAACCATCTCGCTCCGACAGAAAAGAATCAGAAAAATCTGCCCATCTATTTTTGATAAGAGGGGTTCTACATGGACCGCATGTAGAAACCGCATTGGGACCGCTTTTTATCTTTTTCCTTTTTTTTTTAATTCTTTTGTGTTAAACAGTTTTTACATATAAAAATAAATAGTTTTTTTAAATTAAAAAAAGTCTTTAATAAAATTTACAAAAAGTAGTTTTTTTATATGTAAAAAAATTGTTTTCCTACTACTATTATTATTTTTTTTATTAAAATTAAACAACTGATGTGGGTCCGCATCAGCGGCACTAATTAATCTCGATATTTTATTGAAAAAAATATTGCAATTAATTAGTGCTGCTGGCGCGGACCCATATTCAACAAATGATTTTGGTCCGGAAATGTGGGTCCGCGCAAGCGGCACAAATTAATTACGATAATTTTTTCAATAAAATATCACGATTAATTTTTGCCGCTTGCGCCGGCCCACATTCAACAAATGATTTTGGTCCGGGAATGTGAGTCCGCGCCAGCGGTACTAATTAATCGCGATATTTTATTGAAAAAAATATCGCAATTAATTTGTACCGCTGGCGCGGACCCAGATTCAATAAATGATTTGGCTCCGGGAATGTGGGTCCTCGCCAGCGGCACAAATTAATCGCGATATTTTTTTCAATAAAATATCGTGATTAATTAGTGCCGCTGGGGCGGACCCACATTCCACAAATGATCTGGCTCCGGGAATGTGGGTCCGGGAATTTGAGTCCGCGCCAGCGGCACTAATTAATCGCGATATTTTATTGAAAAAAATATCGCGATTAATTTGTGCCGCTGGCGCGATCCACATTCAACAAATGATTTGGTCCGTAAATGTGAGTCTGCACCAATGACATTAGGTGATTAATCAGTACCGTTGGCGCGACCCACATTCCCGGACACAAATCATTTGTTGAATGCGGCTCCGCGCCAGCGGCACTGATTAATCGCAATATATTTTATTGAAAAAATATCACGATTAATTAGTGCCGCTGACGCGGATCCACATTCAACAAATGATGTGGGTCCGGAAATGTGGGTCCGCGCTAGCGACACTGATTAATTGTGATATTTTTTCATAAAATATCGCGATTAATTAGTGCCGCTGGTGCGGACCCACATTCAACAAATGATTTTGGTCTGAAAATGTGGGTCCGCGCTAACTGCATTGATTAGTCGCGATATTTTATTGAAAAAATATCGCGATTAATTAGTGCCACTGGTGGGGACCACATTCAACAAATGATGTGGGTCCAGAAATGAGGGTCCGCACCATCGGCACTAATCAATCGCGATATCATGTCAATAAACATTTTTTTTATTTATGAAAATATTTTTTTAAATTTAATAAAAACTGTTTACTTTATTAAAAAAAAATTGTACTAATAGAAAAACTATTTTTTATTATATAAAAAACTATTTTTATATTAATTATTAAAAATATAATAATAAGAAACTTATTAAAAAAACTATTTTTTCTAATATAAAAACTATTTTTATATTAATTGTTAAAAACTAAAGAATAAGAAACAAAAAAAAAGAAAAAAAAAGGGTGATGCGATCCCCAGGCGGTACCAAGGCGGGACATATAAAGTTTCCCTTTTGATAAACAATTTCAAGAGATTAGGGTTTTAGGATTTTAGGTTTTAGACTTTAGGTATAAGTAAGTATGACATTTTGTTTTTTGGGGCTTCGTGATTCAAGTTTAGACTAAAGGTTCAATTTAAATAATATTATTTTCAAAATATTATTTACAAAAAAGATTTACAGGCTTCGACTTTAACTTTTATTTCACACAAATATTTCCTACTGAATAAGTAGTGTCATTTAAAAAAAAAAAATTAATGATGGAGATAAAATGATATAATAACCATGATAACTTGATGAGCCTCACTCAAAGTTGTCACTACCTAGGAGATAAAGGATATAATAAACATCTGACACAACAACAATACACACGACGTGTTACATCGTGGTTGCTAATTTTAGTGTTTTATACACGACACCTATCGGAGGAGTGTCATCTTAATATGACTTTCACTGCACATCTATATTAAATTTCGTAATAATTATGTCGTGAAAATGACTTTTTGTGCAGTGTAAGCTCAAAACACCTATATTAAATAAAATGCAACAAGATCTATGAGAAATACGGTTTTAAGATATATTACAGTTTTATTCAATACATAAAAATAATAGTTGTTTAACATTGAAGGCATAATCTGACCTTCTTCTTCTTCTTATTCTTATTCTTCTTCTTCTTCTTCTTCTTCTTCTTCTTCTTCTTCTTCTTCTTCTTCTTCTTCTTATTATTATTATTATTATTATTATTATTATTATTATTATTATTATTATTATTATTATTATTATTATTATTATTATTATTATTATTATTATTATTATTATTATTATTGTGGTTACAAAATCATGGAAACCCACTTTTCAATAGTCCAAATACGCCGAGTACGCTACCCCACTCAAATTCAACGTAGTGTGGATAAATACAAGAATACGTCATGTGGATAATTAGAGACTTGTTTTGGTTACATACATTCACATAGGAAGTAAACATGAATCATGAATGAGCCAATGAAGAGCTAGTAGAGTTATCGTACAACTCAACTATTTTTTATTACTATAAATACAACCCTCATCCCATTGGGCATTTAATTCTGAACCTCTGACGAATTAATGAAAAATTGAGAAACCCTCAGTGGACGTAGATATTTGTCAAACCACATAAATATTGTGTTGTGACCATTTCTTTACTCTATTAATCCTTTTACTCTTTGGAATTATTAATTGTGATTTCTTGCACCCAAAATTATTATTATTATTATTATTATTATTATTATTATTATTATTATTATTATTATTATTATTATTATTATTATTATTATTATTATTATTATTAGTAGTAGTAGTAGTAGTAGTAGTAGTAGTAGTAGTAGTAGTAGTAGTAGTAGTAGTGTTGCACTAACAATTCAAGGGTGTCTACATACCAAATCAACACGAACTTGACCTGAAATTGACACGATATGTCGCCTTCACGTCACGATTCGTCTACATAAAATGTCATGCCTTATATGTGTAAAAAAATATGACCCATGTTAGCCGTGCTAACGCGTATTGTTGTGTTATATGTGTTTTTAATCGTTTTTTGGCTATTATTGATTAAATTAGTTGTAAACATTACTAAATGTGTTAGTAGTGCTTCAAATGATTCGTATTCTAGTTTGGTAAAAAAACACGATTTGGTGGCCTACCGTGTCGTGTTATGCCCAAAAATCGACCCAAAGTAGAAATTTCCTACACACTTGAGTAACATTTGAGAAATGTTTTAATATAATTGTTGTTACATACTAACACAGTTGTGTGACTTATATATATAAAGGAAACAAAGATGGCAGTTGGTAGTAGTTAACTGGAGGTGGTTTTAGAAGTAGTGGGGGATGAGATTGTGAGGTGTGGAGCAGTTGTGTGGGTTGTGGATGACTGGGACAATACTCCCCCACAAGTTGATGGGGGTGGAGAACAAACCATTAACTTGTCTCTTAGAAACTGAAAATGGGTTGTAAAAAGGCCCTTACTTAGAACATCGGTAATTTGATCAGTGGTGGTGATGAATTGAACGTGTAAAAGCTTCTTTGCAACTTGATCATGAATGAAGTGAAAATCTATTTCGACATGTTTTGTGCGAGCATGAAAGACCGGGTTAAAGGATAAGTACGTAGTGCCCAAATTATCGCACCACATGGTAGGGGCAGGTTGGTGGGAAAGACCCATGAATTGGAATTGGAAAGAATGGAGTAGAGGCCATTACTAATGGTTCCATGAAGAAGCGGCTTCTTAGTGCGATCTGACAACCCGCTCACCAAAATAAGGGGTAGCCAGCTCAATACTCCAATATAACAGGAGTCCTGGACAGAATCATTCTCAGCATCACAATAAAATATAGAGTATCAAGGATAACCACCCAATACTTCAGAAAATGGGTTGCCAAAATTTTTGTTATAAAGTAAAGAAAAGAATTTAAACAACCCAATTCCTGAAAAGATAGGGGAAACCCCAAGACATATATAGATAATAATAATAATAATAATAATAACAAGAATACAATAAAAAGACCGAATGTGCTGTCGGTCAACAAACTTTATAACAACATTTAAACAAACTCAATAATTTATACAATACATTTCATTAGACATTTACAAAAGCTTCGGCCCCTCGCCCAAATAAATGACTAGATCTTAACTAGAGTGCAAAAAGGAAAGCGGCTATACAATATAACCCGTAATACCCGCAAAGCATCACGGCTCGTCAAAATCACCGGAGTAGGAAAGTCAGATCAGGCATCCTTGCGACGGAGTACCTGAGCGGATACAAGATGCATATGCAACAAGAAATATGAACGGGTCAGGGCCCGGTTTTATATGATTACCAGATGAATAAAAAGTATGACAATTATGAATGATGAATCATGATGAGAGAGAGAGATAAAAATCTAACTGCACAATTTAAAGCATGAGCTAAGCAGGAAAATAAAACAAGTAACATTAATCTAAAAATTCATCATGTGCCCCAATTATCTCATATATCCTTTCCTTAACAGGAAATATATATATAATCACAATTTTATGCTCTTTATGGCATTTTTATTCCACTTTTACATTTTGTAAAAATCCTTTCCTTATCAGGAAAATAGTCATTCTCAAATGCTCTTTGTGGCATTTATATGTGCTCTTTGTGGCACTTCACTATGCTCTTTATGGCATATACAATTCATCAAGTCACACTTGATGATGGATAGTTATATTTATATACATATAACGATTCTAAGACCGCCCGTACGAGTTTCCCCACTGTGCGCGCCCCTAAATGACCATCATCTTCCAGGGCCTATCATTAAGACAACCTGGGCACCTAAAATGCAAAACGTCGGGAAGCGGCCATGTGCCTGCGGGGTAGTCAAGACCATACCCAGAATCTCCTACCCATCGCAGAAAAATATACAACACAAACGCTCACATGGCCTATGGACTATATCCATCCTGCATTCATTAGCCAGGGGGCATCACCAAGCGCGCGAACTTCCCTTATGATGTCATTTAGAGAGGTGTGTTTAAACCATTTATTTTACCATTTTCAAAACCAAGTAAATTACCATTTACTATTTCCATGATTAAGTAAATTATCATTTTCCATCATTATTACTGTTTCCATTTCATTTCCTTTCCATATATATGTTTCATTTTATCAGAAACCGTACACATGTACATTATTGTAAATACTTCCCTTATTATTCGAAGCCATACGATAATTTATATCGTTACTACAACCTCAAAGGAGTAACTAAACTCTTTCTTACCTCCAAACATTTTAGGGTATTATTTTAAAACCCCAATACTATCATACCTTAAAGGAATGAATAGACTTTTAATTATTCTCCCAACACACTTTTATGGTGTTATTACAAACCATTAGGACTAACATAGCTCGAGTGAGCTCCTAAAGTCTCCCAATCATAATACCATAACTCTTAGTTTTGTAGTAATTGACTAGAAGAAAAGAATGCCCTAACATCAATAGGCATAACCCCGAAAAAGTCCCCACCTAACCCATTCCTAGTGTAGGGAAAGTAACTAACTCAATTAAAACTCTAGGACACTTAGTTTACTTCATTAAAGAAGGTTCCTAGGTCCTAGAATTAAAGAAAATGAACTGGGACTAAGCTAAGAAAATCACTCAAAAATGCAGGGTCTCCGAATCGATTTGGGTTTAGGAAAGTGAATCGATTCGGACCACTCGAATCGATTCGGTTAGGAATACCTGACTTCTGCATAATTTCCGAATCGATTCGGACCATCCGAATCGATTCGGTCGACCCAAACCTGGTAACTGTCTCAAGGCGAATCGATTTGGCCAGGCCGAATCGATTTGGTTCTGCAGATTTGCCTAATTTTGTCTTAAGTGTTATTAACCCTAATTCTCCCAAATCCCAAATCTCTTCCATTTTTCCTACAACCAACAACATTTATCTACCCAAAATGTATCCCACATGATTTATAACCATTATAGTCCAAAATTTTATCATCAAAACTAAGATTTGGGTTTAAATCCCATAAATTCCACTTTTGATCTCCAAATGAATATACATAACTATCATACAAATTATTCATCTTAAATCACATATTAGCAAGTAGAAAACTTTCCTTAGAGTTGAAATTTCAGATTTCTTTTGAGTAGAAGCAAACCCAATCTTCCATCTTCAATTCCCTCTTCTTTCTCCTCTCTTTCTCCCAAGCTTTCTTTCTCTCTCTTTTCTCTCTATGTTTAAGACACATAATAGGGAAATTAGGGGATTTAGAAGACTAAAACTGGGGCTTAACATACGTATCCCAACTTAAGTGGTTAATACCACATTAAAATGACTCCCAAATACGCGTTTAAGTTAAAACCAGGTAAAAGTGCTCGAAATCCAAAAATACAATATGGCACTTATTTTGACTGTCTCTGACATTCCGGGACTAACTACACCCTCTAAAATGGCATCCAGAAATTTTATAAATTATTTCCAATTTCAAATTTTAATTTAACCACAATGTCATTGAAATCATATGACACCATATAACACACAACTAAATGATATTTACTTTCTCATACAGTAAATATACAATAACCCAATAAATATTAACCTTCAACTCATCAAATTAATATTTTCTCCATTTCCAATATTTTATATAATTACCTTATGCGGTAAAATTAGTATAAAATGAGCCTCCCATAATCGAGGGTTGTTACATGCGACGATCCTTGATAACACATAAGGAAGGGTGAAATTCAAAATAGACATAATTATCATGGGAAAATGATTGAACAAGAAGAAGTGATTTAGATATATAAGGAACATATAAAACATTGCTAAGAGTAAGATTAGAGGTGGGAGTATGAAGAGAGGATTGATCGATATGAGAAATGTGGAGACCCTTACCATTGCCAATGTGAAGTGTATCATTGCCTTGATAAGCAGTAGGATGGTAGGGAGTGATTAAGTCTGGGGTGATGTGATGAGAAGCACCAGTGTTGGGAAGACAATCCTTATAGGGGATGGATGGTGCGAGAAGGAGTCCAGGAAGTTGAGAAGGTGAGTGAGTGAGGTGGGCACTAAGAGAGTTACCTGGTGTGGACAGGAGACTGCAGTGTGGTAGAAGCAGTTGTAGATTTGACATTTAGGACGTGAGTCATATGAAGATTTTTGAGAGAAACGACCATTACCTTTGCCTATGCCTTGATGAAAACGGTCCCAGGGATTTTTGTTGAATCCATTGGAGGTGGGGACTGAGTTGGATGAGTGGTGTGATGAGCAGTTGGAGAATTCATTTGGCATGGGGGTATGGAGTTAAGTGAGAGGTTGGCAAAGTTATCAAAGTTCATATATTCATGACTTAGGAGGAGTGAATGAAGTTTATATTAGGTAACGGTAGTGGAGCGGGCAATTAGTGTTGTAACCATGTCTTTAAATTCGCTACGAAGACCTTTGAACTCATGAATGTCAAACTCGACTTGAGTTATTGGGTGCCCAACAGCCTGCAGTTCATTAGAGATGGACTTAGCCTTATGGAGATAAGCAGAAGCAAAATCATCCCCTTGTTGAAGTCAATGGAGATGGAGGTTCAAAATACGTGTTTCAGATGGTGATGCAAGGGCAGTCGACAATGTTGTCCAGATTTCATAAGAGGTATGCAAACCAACTGCAAGTGGCAGAGTATCTTCGGATAGAGAGGAGACAAGCATGATAATAATTAGATTGTCTTGTTATCTCCATAGCATAACTGCATTTTCATCAGTTGGACAGTGATAGGTTCCATCAACAAGCCGGAACAAATTTTGTCCACACAGAAAGGGATCCATTTGAGTTTTTCACAAAAAAATATATGTAAATGTAAATATCAATCCAAGTTCACAAATTTTCAATTTATGGGAACACTTATTTAATCATGTGTCTATATTTAAGCTAACCAATTAACAAAATAAAACAACCCCTAAACATGCATCTACGTGTTCAATTAAATCAAACCATTCAAATCATGCATATGAAATAAAGACGAAAAATTTAAGGAAAAAACCCCTTTCGGGTAAGACCTTTTTTTCAACACTTTGAAAAGTTTACAAGACCATTGACTTACATACAACCTGATAATCGTCCACAAGTGTAACGCACGGTGTCTTCGTTAAACCTTCAAAGCTATGAGTGTCAGCGAATACCCGCAAGTGTTGGTTCGTCGTCCTCGGCTCGTCCACATGCAGAAGATCTATGCTTGGTATCCATCGATCAGCAGCAATGGAAAGGCCCTCCTCTCCACAAACATGAATAATAGCACGGTTGTTCTTTGGGTTCCATAAAGATTCACAAAAGCAATTGGGAATTTTAGTGTGAACCAAACATCAGTTTTGGGACTCAAAAAGTTAAAACTTGATGTATTTTGTCTCTAAAAAACGTCTCTCAAAGTCTTAAAAAATACACCACCGAAATAGCCTATTTATAGAATTATAAATAAATCTGAGGCGGTGGAAAAATTTTACCAGGTCTGAACTGGTCCAGGATAAAAGCAATCGGTTCGGATCGTTTTTTGGAAAAATAACCGGTTCGGTCAAAAACCCATCGGACCGGTTCGACCTTTACACAGAACGAAAAAACATTGGATCGATTCGGCCTGTGATTCATCGGTTCGGTTCAGTGCTGTAAGAAAATTTCTTCTCTTTAAAGAAAAAAATATTTTTCAAAAAAATGCATCGGTTTGTCTACAAACAATTTAGAAAAATATTTCCCAATATTAAAAATGAAACTTTAAGAACCTAATATTCAGATCCGTTGTGATGCATGTATGCTCTTGAACTTCTTCGACGATGTATCGGTATATGACATACTAATTGATAATGTACAAAAATGTACTTACAAGATAATTTGTGTTGGTAAGTTTTGTGGAGAGATAATGGTGTGCATGGCTTAAATTAATTGTAGGTGGAGATGAGGAAATATTAGTTGAAGAGTTAGAGGATGTGACATTTGCCATTTTTGGGCTCTGACACCATAAACACTTGAGTAAGACTTGGGAAATGTCTTAATATAATTTTTGTTACATCCTAGAACACTCATGTGACTTATATATATATATATAAAGGAAACAAAGATAGCAGTTAACTGGAGGTGGTTTCAGAATTAGTAGGGGATGAGGTTATGAGGTGTGGAGAAGTTGTGTGGGTTGTGGTTCACTGGGTCAATATTGCCATCCCTAATGACATGACACGATTAATTTTTAATTTTAATCATGCTATCCGCGTCATATAATATTTAGTATGGTGTGAAAGCTATAAATCACATTATTCGTGTCGCGTCGTGCAATGTCATTTTTAAAACGAGTTATATTTGTGTTATAAAAACAAAATATGATATTTATGGCATATCATGTTCGTATAAAAATAATTATTGTCGTGACATGCTTTGTAGAATCAAAACACGACATAAAAACAAAAATTTAATTGAAATATATAATATTCTTTATTTTATATTTATATATAACAAATCTTGGGGGAAGATATAGCTCTTCATTGTATTTAGACAAAAGTAATAATAATAGTAGTAGTAGTAGTAGTAGTAGTAGTAGTAGTAGTAGTAGGAGGAGGAGGAGGAGGAGGAGGAGGAGGAGGAGGAGCAACAACAGCAGTAGTAGTAGTAGTAGTAAGTTTTTTAGTTTAGTACATTAGTAAATTTCTTATTGTTTAATAATAGTAGTAGTAGTAGTAGTAGTAGTAGTAGTAGTAGTAGTAGTAGTAGTACTAATAATAATAAATTCTACATTATTTGTAATTGTTTTTAATAAAAAAACTTTTTTTATTAAATATTTTTATAAAATAAAAAATTGGTATAAAATGAAAAGAAAGTTTATATAATTTTTTATTAACTGCTATTTATAAAATCGAAAGGTTTTTACATCAATTTTAAAAATAATTGTTTTAAATATTTTTTTTAAAGTTTTAATAACTATTATTAAAAGTAACTCTTTATAAAATAACCTTATTTAAAAAAAACTTCTTATAACCGTTTTAAAAATAGAAGTTATTAAAAATAACTTTTTTGAAAATAAAATTTTTAACTATTACAAAAATTATTTTTAAATATGTTATAAAAATATTTTTTTAATTAAATATAACAATTTAATAACTGTTTTAAAAACAATTGTTTATGACTGCTCTAAAAATCCTTTTTTTTTAATTAAAATGACTGTTAGAAAAATTATTTTTTTCTAAAAATAGTTATTTTTTTAAAAAAAATACGAAAAATGCATGCTCCATCATTCTCAATGAATACTTATGCACAATAACCATCTTTGCTAAATATTCTCTTCCATTTTGTTTTATCATACTTCTACTTTGTTATTGTACAACCCAAACCACCTCTGAAATCATCATTAACTAAAGGCTTAGTAATTAAATGATTTTGTTTTTTAATAGTAGCCATGCGAGTTAGAAAACCATCTTTGCTAAACGTTGATTTTTTGAGGAATACAAGTTGAGAATCCTTTTGTACCTTAAATAGCCACCTTGCCCCGACAGAAAAGAATCAGAAACATATGCTTGTCTATTTTCATGATATAGAGCTTATGGTTTTAAGAAATATATATTATATTTTAGGACTTAAAATAATATTGATTACGCATATAAGACAACAAACATTTTGTTTCCATTTTTAATCCTTATTTTCAAATCAAAGGGACACGTGGTATGCTGTGATTGGTTGACGCTTTATGGATATGGATCTGCGCAAGCAGCTTTATTAAAAATAGTTTTTTATGGTCTACTCCCTTGACTGGACATTTTGGACTTTTTAATCGGTTCAAACAAATTTTAAATGATTAGGTCCCTATAAATACCTTTTCCGACATTTCATTCATTTTGTTATCATTGACCTAATCAACGATTGACAGCATTTCCAATAAGTTAGGATGTTTTATTTCTTCCTTTCGCTTCTTTCAAACTGGTTCATTCTCTCTAATAACTTAGGATCTTATGATTTCATTTCACTTCTGTTCAACCAACTTTATTCTGTTAAAGAAAAAGTTTCAATTTTTCGAAGAAATCAATCATTTGCGCTTTGTTTAACCTAGATTTTCCTTTGCATTTATTCGGTCATTTATAAGTTCATACGTGTTATGAAGAAATGTTTTTCATGTCGATCAATTAAAATAGGTTGATGTAGTTGTTTTCGTTTAATTAAATCATTGCAATTGTGTAAATCATGTGCTGAATTAACTCGAATATTGAATGAATGATTTGGTTGTGTGTGTTTATAATTTTGTTTTAATTTTATAGAGAATTAAGGTAAAGGTCACGTTCCTTCCTATGTTTGGATTTTTAGGACAATGTTTTTCAAGTTTATAAATTTAGTCCCTGCGGTACAATAGCATTTATAAATCTAGTCCCTGTGTTACAATACCCTTTATTTTTTTGGTCCGCGCCAGCGGCACCATTTTTCACCAATTTCACGGTATTTTTAGTACAGGGACTAAATTTATAAAATTATATCGAGTGTCCTATTTTTATACACTTTAAGCCTTATGAGGATCTTTCCCCAAAACACCCTTAATTTTATATAAATATATTTTGACTTTGTGTTTTGAATTCGTAACAAGTTGTGTATTTATATGTTTTGATTGTGTGTTCATGTGTATTCATGTATATACAAGTTGTTTATATATATATACATCAAATGATCGTTGCAGCAAAGTACACGCAATTTGATATAAAGTACATGTGAATTTTGGACTTGATTAATTCTGATTTTTTTTTACATTAATTTGGAATAATGTTAATGTGTATTTACTTTGTTACTTTTGACTCATTACAAAATATACTTGTCATGTGTTAGATGGGCATGTGTTTGTTGGTCCGCGTCAGTGACATTGACCAGTCTTGATGTTTTTATAATAGTAAAGTACTTTGTAGATACATGAGCAGAAAATTGCAATAAAGTACATGTAATTTGATTAAAAGTACACGTGATTTCTATTGATTAATTCTCATTTGTTTTTTGACATTAATTCTACATAATGTTAATGTGCATTTATTTTGTTACCGTTGACTCATATTTAATAGAATAGTCATGTATTTGTTAGTCATGTGTTTGCTGGTCCGCGCCAGGGGCATTAATTAAACTTGAGCTTTAATAAAACCATTTTTTTGTTTTAATATAATGCAGGTGATAATGGAAAGTTTTCGGATTCCTAGGTGTTATTATTTGGATAATATGGCTTGCATTGAAAATTTTTAAGACAACTCATTAGATTTCATATGCAATGAGTTATGTAGCACGTTTATAGATTTGAAAGCTGAATCTTTTTCATTGAAATACGACTATGGTGATGAAAGTCGATTCATGTTGCTTTGTGATAAAAATGTTCGTTGTATGTTGCGGTCTCAAGTGATTCTCAAAGCTGATTTTATTTGGACATATGTCCTTGATTCTACAACTTTTACCACTAGTACATTTCACGAACGAGTTGAATGCACGTATAGAATTTGTGAATGGGTTGACTAAAGTTATACAAAATATGAGAGGGTTGAATGCAGTGGTACAAGTAGAGAAATGGTAGACTATATATCATTATTAACTGCGATTGAGATTAGTAGTGGAGTTAAAAATGATGTTTATATGGGAGGTATGGAGCCAAGTACATCAAAAGTTTTGCTCTCCAATGATTGAAAGACACATATTAGTCATGAAGAGCAGTGTTTTAAAGGATGTGTGGTTGAGTTTCGTAATAAGTTGTGAAAGTATGCTATTGAGGTTGGTTTCATGTATATGTATTTGAAGAATGATAAAACTAGGGTTACAACAGAGCATTCTAAAAGGAATACTGAGAATCGTATGTGGCGAGTTCATGCTTCATTATTAACTAGAAATTGTTATTTTTATATAAGAAGTCTGAACAACAAGCATACTTGTAGGGGTGTATATTGTAGTCCATTAAGCAAAATGATGTCCAAATTGGTTTTGACATTGCTTGTTGATAAGCTAAGGGATAAACTATTACTGAGATCAATTGATGTAGTTAGAGATATGAAGAAGAACTACGGTCTTGATACAGGTTATCATCATGGATGGCGTGGTGAAGAGATGGCTGCTACTGAGTTGCATGGTGATGAGAAAGTTTTCTATGCATTAATCAATGATTATAGGGAACTTCTATTGCAGTATAATCCAGGATCACATTGCATTCTTGACGTCGAACCAAAGATAAGATTATTCAAAAGAATTTTTACAGGATTCGTTGATGGATTTCAGTATTGCAGGCCTGTTTTGTTTCTTGATGGTGCCTTTTTAAAGAGCAGGTACCATGGAACGATTTTGTCGGCAACTGCAAGGAATGAGAACAATGGTAAATGTGAAGCATTGATGTTTACTTGACAATATTATGCCTTTATTTTGGAATCCTTTGTATGTGCCTTCAACAGAATATAAAGTACATGCATGACAATCATAAAGTACACATGAATATATGTGTGCACTTTATGTATTACGCGTGTACTTTGAGGTCTGTTTTTATTATTTGCATAGAATCATAAAGTACACACAATTGATAAAACAATACACGTGAATTTATATTCTATGTCACGTGTACTTTGTAATTTCATGCGTCTACTTTAGGATTCCTTATTTTTTTGGGACAACATTGCAAAGTACACGCATTTTATTACAAAGTACCCGTGACATCCTGTTTACACTTAATGTGTACAATGTAACGTTTTGCGTGTATTTTGTGATTATTTCTTTGTTATGGTCAAATAAAATAATAAATTACAACCATATATATTAAAGTACAATCATAATATGTTTATACCTTACATTTGTGTAGCCTTTCACGACAAATATATTTATTCTCTTGTATAGCCTACGTGTTTATTGGTCCGCTCCAACGACACCATTTTCGGAGTTCATCATAGAATCTGTATGTACTGATTTATTTCATTATAATTTTAGGCCTTTATCCTCTTGTATATGTAGTTATTGATTCAGAGACGAAGGATAATTGGATCTGGTTTCTCATTAATTTGCATGATGCACTAGCTCATCAAGATTGCAACATCACATTCATATCCAATCGAAACAATGGTCTTATTGAAGGTGTTTCTAAGGTTTTTCCAATGTATGGACATTCCTACTGTATACATCAATTACAAGGAAATATAAAGGAGAAAATACGGGGGAGTGCAAACTTTTTAAAGAAGCTCAATTAAAGATTTCGTGAGTTGTGCATATCCTATAACACTTGATGAATTTAAGAAGACCATTGATGCCCTAAAGTAGGGATGGAAACGGGGCGGGGCGGGGCGGGGCGGGGCGGTTTATGATTTTTAAAAATTAACTCTTAACCCACCCCATTTAATAAACGGGGCGGGGCTCCTACGGGTTGCGTTAATTTTAAAAATAGTAAAATTAAAAATATTACGTTATAGTCTTAGAGGTATACAATGGTTCATATTACAATATATAAGACAGTCACCCAATTTTCAATCCATGCTTTCACATAAATCTTTTACACAATTAACATACATATAAAGGGGTTTTTTAGTGTGTGTGTGTGTGTGTGTATATATATTATTTAATTATAATTAATATACATATAAATGGTATTTATGTAGGCATAAGTTAAACGGGGAGGGGCGGTTTTATTTGAGCTGACTCCTAACCCGCCCCATTTAATAAACGATTTTTTTAAAACCCATACTCATTCCTAATTCATTAATCAGGTTTTAAAACTCGCCCCATTAGGGGCGGGGCAGGGCGGGACTCCTACGGGTCAAGTTAAATTACCATCCCTACCTTGAAGAAGGAAGGTGGAGTTGGCGTCGCTGATTTTCTTAGTAATTTGCCTCCGAAGAATTGGTCTTGTGCGTATTTCACCGGTAAGCATTATGGTGACATGACATCAAGTGTTGCGAAATGATTCAACTCTTGGATCCTAGAGGAAAGGCATTTACTGATAATTAATATGATAAACAAAATGAGGATCAAGATTATGAATTTCAATGCAAACAAACTCGTTGAATCTGAAACATGGTCAAAGGAGTTGTGTCCTCATTTTGATAAATTACTGACTGAAAATTAGAATAAATGTAGACATTTGAATATTACCGCTCAAGTTCACATGTATTCGAAGTTCATTCAAATGTACGGGTCACAGTTGACTTAAAACAAGGAATTTGATCTTGTAAGAGTTGGCAACTACGATGCTTTCCATATTTGCATACCGTTTCTGTCGTAAGGAAGATAGGTGGAAGTATTTATGATCATATTGAGAATTATTTTAAGGTTTTTTTCTACAAAAAATAAGAGAATGAAATCGGCTGGAGAGGTCATAATAAGAGAAGTTACTTGCTCTAGGTGTAGTAAAACGGGTCATTACAGGTCCTCATGTAAAGAACCAATTTGATTCATCTTACTATTGTTCAATTCATTAATTGTAACAGTAGTTTTAAATAAAATCAATAATTTATTCACATTTGAATAAATTATTGTAATTTTCTTGTTGACTGTTCATTTTTGTATTATTTGTTTGGGAATGGAATCAACGTAAAGTACACGCATATTTTTATAAAGTACACGCAAATTGTAATGACTAAAATCTAATTCAATATGTGTGTACTTTATGTATTATATGTGTACTTTTATAAAGTACACGTATAATACATAAAGTACAATCATTTAGAAAATTGTTTTGGACATTACATTGTGTGTGTACTTTGTAAAAAAAATGTGTGTGCTTTATGTATTATATAACATATAATTTATATTTTTCACTTTTACTTTATGCATTATTGCATTTACTTTAGATTTATTTATTCATTTTTGACATTATAATTTCTTTTATCAATTTTTAATGATTTTGATTCTATTATATTATTTTCCAATATTTAATGAAGAAATCACTCATATTCTCACATTCCTACGTGTATTATGGTCTCCGCCAGCGGCAATATTATCAGAGTATTTCAATATGCGTGTAATTTATGTATGATACATGTACTTTTATAAAGTACACACATTTAAATAATGGTTTTAGGCAATACAATGTGCGTATACTTTATTTATTATACAACATATAATATATATTTTTCACTTTTACTTTATGTATTATTGCATTTAATTTAGATTTATTTATTCATTTTTGACAATATAATTTCTATTATTAATTTTTCAAAGGTTTTGCTTCTATTATATTATTTTCCAATATTTAATGAAGAAGTCAGTCGTAGTTTCACATTATTACGTGTATTATGGTCCACACCATCGACATTATTATCAGAGTATTTTTAGAATATTCTTAATTTAGAAAATAAACATGCTCTGAATATTTAATACATGTATTTCAGTATAAAAATTTATTTAGTGTACATTATAAATATATTATGTCCATATTTATTGTATTTCGGTATGAAAATATATTTTATAAAAAAAATATTTCATGCAAGTATTTATAAAAAATATATTTAAATCATTGTCAATGTGCGTGTACTTTAATAAATAATGCGTGTACTTAGTTAAAGTACACGCATAAAATACAAAGATAGATGATAATGCGTGTACTTATTTTATAAGGAATCTTAATTGTTTGGTTTCAGTTTTTAAGATTTATTTGTATACACACCCATGTCATTATTTTATAAATGTCATTCGCTGCAAAAAGCTAAATGATAATGCATGTAATTATAGGTAATTTTGGGTGGTTATGGGCCTCATTACAAATGTTTAATCCTAATTCCTTTTTCAATTGTGTTTTTTGTTATTTTTATATAATTGTGAGTAATATTATCATCCAAATTGAAAGACATGAATTTAAGGAAAGATAATTTCATTCATTAATAAAGAAATTACATGTGAATTGAAAAAGAAAAGAAAAAAAAATTACAACTAATAAAGAAAAAAAGTAAGACCCATCAACTATAAAAAATATCATCTAGAAAATGAAGGAAACTATTGACGGGGTCCGAAAGGGCGCCAATAAAATTCGAGATCACTCAAATTCTATTCTCCAGCAATTGAAGGACCTCCGTGGTAAAATCCCTTTCCTTCACACAGTTTTCCAGAAGTATTTTTGCCTCGTATGTATAGAAATTGATGAGGGCTTCGTGGGTTTTTGGCACCATCACATCCTCGTTAAATAATTTGTATGGGATGGGTGGGAGTCCAGGGGAGTCTTGTTTGATGTAGTCGTTAAAGGAGTCGATTTCTCGAATGATTAAGGAAATTTCTTCCTCAATCATTCGTAATTTATGTTTATAGTTGTTTGCATTTTCAAGAGCATCTCTCAAAGACTCTGCTGGAACAACCATTTTGATTTTTGTGAATGAAATTTAGAATGGCAAACAATACAACAAGTTTATGTTTTTAAAGGATTTTTTAACCGTAATAATTATGGTAGGTGGTGGTTGTATATAAGTTTAAGGAATTAAATAACATTTAAACTTCCAAGGTTTGAATGCATTTGGCAGATGTTGACTTAATAAATAATGTAGTATATGGTGCATACCTTTAAACTTCCAAGGTTTGAATGCATTTGGCAGATGTTCAATTTTTTTGGTAAAATTTTAGAAGAATTTTGTATAGGTTTAATTATGTTTTATTTTTGTGTGTACTTTTTAATATTGTGCGTGTACTTTAAGAATATTGGTTTAGACGAGAAAATTAGGCAAAGTACACGCATAAAGTTACCAAGTAAACGTGAAAATCTTTAAGGTAGTACGTGTACTTTGTAATGTCATGCGTGTACTTTAGGATTCCTTGTTTGTTTGTGGGATTTTTGGGGTTTAGTCCCAGTTGCCTAGAATTGTTTGATCTAAATTGAAAAGTACGCACATAATACTCCAAAGTACACGTGATATTAATCTTACTTTTACGTGTACTTATGGATTCTTTTTTTGTTATGAACAAATAAAGCAAAGTACAAGCATAATACTACAAAGTACACGTATCATATGATTGTACTTTACATGTTAGAATATATTTATTCCTATTTGAATGGTTCGCGCAAGCAGTACCATTTTTTTCACTAGAAATAATATGGAACTACATTGAATAAAAAAAAATATACAAAAAAAAAATTACAATCATGTGTTAACAAAAAATTTCAAAAATAAGTTTACAATTATTTTTCCTCTTATTAACAACCAGGGAATAAAATATCATTAGCTATAAATGCTCTTTGTTGGAGAATTTCATCTTCTTCAAATGATGTTTTGAGAGCATTTCTTTTGGCAATTGGTTCCTAAAGTTTATAGTGTACACCCCACAGTCAACACTGAAATTAAAATAAAACAAATATATCAGTTAGCATAATGCAAATGAAATTTGTTGAAATGTAAGGAGATGAATTATGCTTTGTAACAACCCGCCCAATGGGATACCGGGCGATCACTCCTATATCAAATTAAAACAGGAGTCACATATGGATCATCCTTAGCATCACTGTCGAAAATCCATTTAATTACTAATATCCTATTAGGCGAGCATTAAAAACTTTTACTTAACTACTCTTTTTACGATTAAAATGAACTATCCACAAGTTAATGCGTAAATGAAACTGAAATAAATTAAAATAACCGAACACTCGGTTCAAATTATACAACCATATCGAATGTTGTACTGAAAGAGTAAATAAATGCAATTGAGCCATTGGCTCGAATGTTTATATAGTACCTCCTATCTAGAGTACAAGGATGGAAGTGGCTATCAAAAACCTGCACGCATCCACAACTGCTGCAGCTGACGTCTGACTCGAAGGAATTTTCATCCAGGCGTCCCTGTGTCTGGACACCTGTGTATATATATAATATAGCAAGAATGGAAAAGTAGATAAACGGGTCAGGCCCCGAATTTTGAAAATATTTTGCAAGTGCATAAATGCCTTATTATTTGAAAAAGGTTTTATCTCATATTTAAGGTCGGTATCGCACTCCCATGAGATACCCCTCACCTCTCCGCTAATAGTGCACTCCTAGCGCATCTATCTAGAACATTCTAGTCAAGCTACCCTGCTAAACTAGTCTATCACCCAACCACTATCTACCCTAGATAGTCCAAGTAATGTACTAAGGGCTAAGCTTCACCCCAGTCTCAATGCTATGCCATGTTCGTGCGTGGGGTGTCTCGCAAAGCGAAATCCAAACAAGGAACCCCCCCGATACACTACTACGCGGCACGGTCGATCGTCGAGATCTTCTAGTCCCTCAGTACAGAAAGATATATAATAATATATATATCATAAGAATTAATAATATAAGAGCACTAAGGATTAAACTTCTCCCCAGTCTCAACACACTGCCATATTCGTGCGTGGGGTGTCTCGCGAAGCGAAATCCAAACAAGGAACCCCTCGATACACTACTATGTGGCAAGGTCGATCGTTGGGATCCATTAGACCCTCGGTACTCGATTCAGCCATATATACATATTCATATTACAATATACATCCGGATCTATCTCCCGAACTGAGGATTTATATACAAGTATTTATCAATACTTTTCATTTTTCTTAAAACTTCCCATTTCCCTTTTTATACTCAGGAAATGTAAATATAAAAGCCAATTCATTATCATGAATTGCTTTACCAAATCATATACTTTTAAAAGCCAATTTTATTATCATAAAAATGCTTTTCCGTTTTATATCATCCCATTTCCCTTTTTATACTTAGGAAATGTATTCAAAGCCATTTTCATTATCATAAGAATGCTTTGATCATATCATATGCTTCCACATCCCTTCTTCCATCCGGGAGTGTTACCGAAGCCAAACCTTTATCCCATTTCCCTTTTTATACTCAGGAAATGTAAATATAAAGCCAATCCATTATCATGAATTGCTTTAATAAATCTAAGACCGCCCCTCCGGGTTTCCCCACTGGACGCGCCCCTAAATGGCTATCATCTTCCAGGGCCTATCTATACAAGACAACCTGGGAACCTACCAACGTCGGGAAGCGGCCATGTGCCTGCGGGATAGTCAAGACCACACCCGGAATCTCTTAACCAGCGTAGAAAAATATATATCAACAAACGCTCACATGGCCTAGGGACTATATCCAACCTGCTCAACAGCCAGGAAGGCTTCACCACAACGCGCGCAACTTCCCTTATGATAGCGATTTAGGGAGGTGTGTATAATCCATATTTTCATTTTATTATGAAAATCATTTATCTTTCCATTTTGAAAATATTCATTTTTATATTTTCAAAATCATTTCCATCATATCATATATATATATATATATATACATACCATATAGTTCTACTAGAATATATAAACCGCCGTAATGGCCTATATCATCTAGCGATGACCAATAATCCCAAAGATTCCCTCCAGGAATCATAATCATGCATTCATATAAGCATGATACTAAACCCAAAGTATTTTCTTACTTTAATAAATAATACATACTTAAATCCCATCTACGGATTCATTTGGATATCTCCAATTATACCAATTCACTCTAAGTGAATATACACATATATAAATTCCCAATTCCTCAAGTCCTTTAGTATATAACCCTCCATAATCTCTAATTTGGAAGGCCCTTAAACATGAAACTCAAAAAGGAGAAATAATCCTAATCTCCAAAATCTTGGGCTGAAAACAGGGCACCGGTCGACCGGTCCTAGACCCCCGGTCGACCGCGGGTTGTAAATAAGCCTATGAAACAAAGCAGTAGGCCCTTTCTCCTTGACGCGATCGACCGGCCATAGGGGCGCGGTCGACCGGTCACACCAGGTCTCCCAAATTAAAATCCCTCAATTTCTTTTATCCAACAACCCAAATTCATTTTCGGGGTTTCTAAACTACCCCAAAAATTATCCCAAACATCTACGCAATTAATTCTAGCCGTAATTTTTCCAATTCCCGATTGGATTTCCGAGTTGGAAATTCCAACTCGGAGCTTCCATCTTGTAAAAATCATATATAATCGTAGAAAAATCAGAAAAATGCGCGGTTGGCGCCCACGCGACCGTATCGAAAAGATCTACAACTTTCGTGTTTTGGCCGAAAGCTAAATCAGTTCTTTTTCTGGCCAAAAATGGTCCCAAAGGTGATGGGTTACTATTCATCATCATCTCCGAGACGATTTCCGCCATTGAAGCTTCTCCCAAGCGTTTGTCGCCTCACCCAACGTCCTACAACCTCAACCAACTACAACTACACATATATTAAGGGTTCTAAACATCCTAGAACCCCAAACCACCAATTAATTTGGATTAAAACCTAAGTTCCACAAAGTTGAAATATTATTGGGGTTTAATTGTTTTGACTCCCAAAAACCCGTTTTATCCACGATAACCCACCCCAAAACCATTAGGGTTTGTTTATACCAAACTACGGTATGAGATATTTATGCAAAAAAATAAATAAAGCAAGTAAACACTTGCCTCGTGGATAAAATCCGACGACCTCGAGTCGAATCCGGCAGAGTTTGGCCCAAATCTCCCTTTTCTCCCCTCTTCCTCCTTCCTCTCTCTCTTCTCTCTCTTTTCTTTCTTTCTTTCTCTTTTCTTTCCCTCTCTCCCTCTTTAAATAGGAAGAAAAGGGGTTTTTTTAACCCTTAAAACCTAAAAACGACTCGTTTACCCAATTACGAGTTACTTTTACCTCTAAAATTATCCGAAACTCATTTTCGACAATCGGACACTCTTTTCCGACTATCTCAGACATTCCGAGAATTATGGCCCAGTCGAAATTCCCATCCGAGGTACTTGACCGCAAATCACTATTCCAACCCAAAAAAAATAAATGCGGGTTTTCTACCCAAATCTTACCTCTTTTGTCGCAATACTCCACGACGACATATAATTAAATTATTTCGACCTATATAGTCCCAAAATAATTTATAACACCCTTCGAAAATTATTAAATCCTCGAAAATCCCAAAAATCACTATTTCGAGAAATTCTCCAAATTGCCAATTTATATTTAATTAGGGAATTTAATTGTCTCCAAAAAGGACGGGTTGTTACATACCCCCCCCCCCTCCCTTACAATGGAATTTCGTCCTCGAAATTCAGATACGACCTACACCACCAATCTTAGGATCACTCCAAATCCTAATACCTCAAGGGAAACAATACCAACCCAACGGTTCCCAACCATATGCTACACAACTATCACGATCGCAAAGTGACTCTTATACGTCACATAATACCCATCATCTATAATGCCTATCGACATGAATTTCAACCTTATATACTACGTCCATTCTATTTCAGGCGGTATATAAACCAACTTACCAAGGTACCCATACACCTTTCTAACTTGTGCATATTTGCACATCCGTAGTGAACGTCTGACACGTAACACTCTCTCCCAATAAGGGTCTCCTTTCCTCGGTGTAATACTCATCTATGGGTCCTCCCGACCCTCGAAAATTCAATCCTCCTAACCTCGGTCCCATTAACTCTAGCGAACCTACATCCTACTAATGCTACGGTCTAAGTGTCACCCTACTTAAGCGAAACAAGTATCCTAAATATGTCCCTAGTGCCCAAGGCCTCTCTCGAATCCCGACATTTTCTCGGTTTCGTGCGTGGGACGTCTCGCCAAGGCGAAATCCAAACAAGGAACCCTCCCGTTACACTACTCCCTCGCGTCGTCGGTCATCGATATGTAACGGCCCAAGGCACACCAGCGGGACATCCTAAATCATGCCTACACTAACCTACGAACGCATTTCTAATATCTTATCCTTCCGCCCATACGGAAGGAAACCTAATCAATCGAAGTGCCCACTTTCTATAGAAAGTGTCACAAACATAATACCCAAAATGTATCTTCTCAAAATTTGCCTTTTCATTAAGGCTGGTTATTATCCTCAAACCAATTTCTCTAAGTCCAACCTCATCCACCCACTTGTGGCGAGGGGACCACTTTAGTGCTTTTCCATAGCACAATCTTTCCATAGGCATACCATCATCATAGGGCTCATAGTCTATAGTGGTTCATCCACACTATAAGACTAACCCAAATCCTTGCATCCAATAACAACTCTCTACGCCCGGCACCGTTAAGAGTCATGTGTGGAGTGTCTCGCAAAGCGAAATCCAAACAAGGAACCCCTCCACACATTAACACTTGACTTCGTCGGTCACGGAGTCCCGTTATTTCAGACATGCAATCGGGATAATCCTATCCCTTATCACCAAAAGGTGGTCTGAACTCCTAACTCTAACTAAGAGTCAGACCATCCAACGCTCGCACTAATATTCAGTCCTCGCGCACACAAACCCTGAGCTTAATCTTACCGCTCAATAATAATCCCGTGGGCCTTAAATTATATCAATAAGGTTGCCACATATACAAACCAAAAATAAGGAAGCCTCTGCTCATCGAGGTTCCATCAACCCATAACAAATAATGGTGAACTCAACCTATATCTAGGCGAGACATCGCAACAATAACCTGTTCCCTCGAGGAACCATGGACACGATAGACTTGCCATTCTTAGCCTGCTATCGTTCCAAAAATACCATCATCTTATACAATATATAAAATATAAACACCCGCCTCTATGACGAGTGAAAGAAAACAAAATTCCGCTATTGCGTAAAAATACATAGACACACATGATATTATGTTATCGTGACCGCCATAACTCAAATTGCACACACGAGTCCAGGGCTAACTAATACCGCGACTTCATCTAGTCACGCCAAATATACCTCCTCGATTGAGGTAAAACTCAGAACAACATCTTCGCCTTTATTCACTATCGACCTCTAGCCGAACCTTATATGAATAACCCAAAACAACATTCTTCTCATTCATGCTGAATCATGGGGACTCACGGTTAAGACTATCCGTAAGATCCCTTTCGAACTCTCAACTTAAATGAGGAATTCAACTTTAGTACTGCTCTCTACCTCAGCGGTACTGCGGTACCCCTAACTACCATTATTTAGTAGTCGCCGCCAAAATCCTTAACAATTACCATAAGGAGAGTGACCTCTACTATGGTCCTCATCCCAACCTTCTACCAGCTGCTCTAGCTAAGCCTCACCTCCTGCTGCCATCCAAGCTCCGCACACGATTCTCAAACGAGCGCGCAAAAGATTTCTATAATCTCATAATATGGCAGGAGAATGAAATCTCACAACAGAAATCAACAATCCTAATCCTGAGGCTCTATAACAAATGAGAGCAACGCTGAAAGCGTAGTACGTCCGCACAGATTCCTAAGGACACTAGAACCTGATGCTCTGATACAATTTGCAACAACCCGCCTAATGGGATACGGGTGATCACTCCTATATCAAATTAAAACAGGAGTCACATATGGATCATCCTTAGCATCACTGTCGAAAATCCATTTAATTACTAATATCCTATTAGGCGAGCGTTAAAAACTTTTACTTAACTACTCTTTTTACGATTAAAATGAACCATCCACAAGTTAATGCGTAAATGAAACTGAAATAAATTAAAATAACCGAACACTCGGTTCAAATTATACAACCATATCGAATGTTGTACTGAAAGAGTAAATAAATGCAATTGAGCCATTGGCTCGAATGTTTATATAGTACCTCCTATCTAGAGTACAAGGATGGAAGCGGCTATCAAAAACCTGAACGCATCCACAGCTGCTGCAGCTGGCATCTGACTCGAAGGAATTTTCATCCAGGCGTCCCTGTGTCTGGACACCTGTGTATATATATAATATAGCAAGAAAGGAAAAGTAGATAAGCGGGTCAGGCCCCGAATTTTGAAAATATTTTGCAAGTCCATAAATGCCTTATTATTTGAAAAAGGTTTTATCTCATATTTAAGGTTGGTATCGCACTCCCATGAGATACCCCTCACCTCTCCGCTAATAGTGCACTCCTAGCGCATCTATCTAGAACATTCTAGTCAAGCTACCCTGCTAAACTAGTCTATCACCCAACCACTATCTACCTTAGATAGTCCAAGTAATGTACTAAGGGCTAAGCTTCACCCCAGTCTCAGCGCTATCCCATGTTCGTGTGTGGGGTGTCTCGCAAAGCGAAATCCAAACAAGGACCCCCCCCCCCGATACACTACTACGCGACACGGTCGATCGTCGAGATCTGCTAGTCCCTCAGTACAGAAAGATATATAATAATATATATATCATAAGAATTAATAATATAAGAGCACTAAGGATTAAACTTCTCCCCAGTCTCAACACACTGCCATATTTGTGCGTGGGGTGTCTCGCGAAGCGAAATCCAAACAAGGAACCCCCCTGATACACTACTATGCGGCAAGGTCGATCGTTGGGATCCATTAGACCCTCGGTACTCGATTCAGCCATATATACATATTCATATTACAATATACATCCGGATCTATCTCCCGGACTGAGGATTTATATACAAGTATTTATCAATACTTTTCATTTTTCTTAAAACTTCCCATTTCCCTTTTTATACTCAGGAAATGTAAATATAAAAACCAATTCATTATCATGAATTTCTTTACCAAATCATATACTTTTAAAAGCCAATTTTATTATCATAAAAATGCTTTTCCGTTTTATATCATCCCATTTCCCTTTTTATACTTAGGAAATGTATTCAAAGACATTTTCATTATCATAAAAATGCTTTGATCATATCATATGCTTCCACATCCCTTCTTCCATCCGGGAGTGTTACCGAAGCCAAACCTTTATCCCATTTCCCTTTTTATACTCAGGAAATGTAAATATAAAGCCAATCCATTATCATGAATTGCTTTAATAAATCTAAGACCGCCCCTCCGGGTTTCCCCACTGGACGCGCCCCTAAATGGCTATCATCTTCCAGGGCCTATATATACAAGACAACCTGGGAACCTACCAACGTCGGGAAGCGGCCATGTGCCTGCGGGATAGTCAAGAGCACACCCGGAATCTCCTAACCAGCGCAAAAAAATATATATCAACAAACGCTCACTTGGCCTAGGGACTATATCCAACCTGCTCAACTGCTAGGAAGGCTTCACCACAACGCGCGCAACTTCCCTTATGATAGCGATTTAGGGAGGTGTGTATAATCCATATTTTCATTTTATTATGAAAATCATTTATCTTTCCATTTTGAAAATATTCATTTTTATATTTTCAAAATCATTTCCATCATATCATATATATATATATATATACATATATATACATACCATATAGTCCTACTAGAATATATAAACTGCCGTAATGGCCTATATCATCTAGCGATGACCAATAATCCCAAAGATTCCCTCCAGGAATCATAATCATGCATTCATATAAGCATGATACTAAACCCAAAGTATTTTCTTACTTTAATAAATAATACATACTTAAATCCCATCTACGGATTCATTTGGAAATCTCCAATTATACCAATTCACTCTAAGTGAGTATACACATATATAAATTCCCAATTCCTCAAGTCCTTTAGGACATAACCCTCCATAATCTCTAATTTGGAAGGCCCTTAAACATGAACTCAAAAATGAGAAATAATCCTAATTTCCAAAATCTTGGGCTGAAAACAGGGCACCGGTCGACCGGTCCTAGACCCCCGGTCGACCGCGGGTTGTAAATAAGCCTACGAAACAAAGCAGTAGGCCCTTTCTCCTTGACGCGATCGACCGACCATAGGGGCACGGTCGATCGGTCACACCAGGTCTCCCAAATTAAAATCCCTCAATTTCTTTTATCCAACAACCCAAATTCATTTTCGGGGTTTCTAAACTATCCCAAAAATTATTCCAAACATCTACGCAATTAATTCTAGCCGTAATTTTTCCAATTCCCGATTGGATTTCCGAGTTGGAAATTCCAACCTGGACCTTCCATCTTGTAAAAATCATATCAAATCGTAGAAAAATCATAAAAACGGTTGGCGCCCATGCGACCGTATCAAAAAGATCTACAACTTTCGTGTTTTGGTCGAAAGCTAAATCAATTCTTTTTCTGGCCAAAAATGCCCCCAAAGGTGACAGGTTACTATTCATCGTCATCTCCGAGACGATTTCCGCCATTAAAGCTTCTCCCAAGCTTTTGTCGCCTCACCCAACGTCCTACAACCTCAACCAACTACAACTACGCATATATTAAGGGTTCTAAACAACCTAGAACCCCAAACCACCAATTAATTTGGATTAAAACCTAAGTTCCACAAAGTTGAAATATTATTGGGGTTTAATTGTTTTAACTCCCAAAAACCCGTTTTATCCATGATAACCCACCCCAAAAACATTAGGGTTTGTTTATACCAAACTACGGTATGAGATATTTATGCAAAAAGATAAATAAAGCAAGTAAACACTTGCCTCGTGGATAAAATCCGACGTCTTCGAGTCGAATTCGGCGGAGTTTGGCCCAAATCTCCCTTTTCTGCCCTCTTCCTCCTTCCTCTCTTTCTTCTCTCTCTTTTTTCTGTCTTTCTTTCTCTTTTCTTTCCCTCTCTCCCTCTTTAAATAGGAAGAAAAGGGGTTTTTTAACCCTTAAAACCCAAAAACGACTCGTTTACCCAATTACGAGTTACTTTTACCTCTAAAATTATCCGAAACTCATTTTCGACAATCGGACACTCTTTTTCGACTATCTCGGACATTCCGAGAATTGTGGCGCAGTCTAAATTCCCATCCGAGGTACTTGACCACAAATCACTATTCCAACCCAAAATAAATAAATGCGAGTTTTCTACCCAAATCTTACCTCTTTTGTCGCAATACTCCACGACGACATATAATTAAATTATTTCGACCTATATAGTCCCAAAAAAATTTATAACACGCTTCGAAAATTATTAAATCCTCAAAAATCCCAAAAATCACTATTTCGAGAAATTCTCCAAATTGCCAATTTATATTTAATTAGGGAATTTAATTGTCTCCAAAAAGGACGGGTTGTTACATGCGTGCATTTATTCAAGATGTTTTGATCTTACCCATTATTTTATCTCGCGCATTCATTATCTTTGAGTAGTTCAAAATTTACATCATGACTCAACAACTAGTCAATTGTTCTTTTTTCCTTGTTAGATAGTGCATCTTTAAATTTCACCCCTTCAAAGTATCTTTTTATTGTACCTCTTTGACTTATTTGTGGTGCTTGCTCCTTCACTTTGTACAACTTTTCATTGAAAGAAGAAAACTATTAAGAGGAAAAACCATGAGTATATGTAAAATACAAAAGTGCATGTAATGTAAATAAGTTTATAGCATAACCATTTTATTGACCTCGTTGAAGTATAATGAGGATTGATTGATTTCCAACGGGCGGAGAGAGTCCATACGGACAAATTTATTTTCTTCTTTTGAGATAACTAACAATGTAAAATGTCCTTGATTATCTCCGAATGAATGTCTCATGGGAATGAATAGAATATCAGAAATTCCAAAAAATTCCAAAATGTGTTTTTCTATTTGTTCTTTCTGCATTTTATCATCATTATTTCGAACATATTCCTGTTAAAAGTAATACATTTGTTAGTAAGACACAATACGATAATATGTATTTGAAGGTGATGAACAATACTTTAGGTTTTATTTTCCTTTCCCAAGCACATAAGTTAAAAGCGTGTGTAGGTCGAAGCCCATTTTCTTCATTTTTGTCTCCATTAAACGGGAGAAGCATTGAATTATCTGTTTCACAGATTAAAAAAGGTAAAGATATAAAGATGAAAATTTAATTTTCTTTTTCTTTTTTTTTTGGTTTTTCAAAAAGGCTCCATTGTTTGGGAGAATGAAATTAGTTTCTTTCAATGATAATTCAGCGGGATTTATATCTTAAAAAATAATGACCCCCTTACTTATCAGCTATGAGTTCCAAATTTTGCTTTATATTTCCAGTTCTCTATTGAGTAATAAACTTTCTCCTCCAAAATTTTCAATTCGTGAGAATGTTTTGTATTTTTATTTCTGTTACAGGTTGGCGGATGTACCGTAGAGTATGCACAGGAACTGTCATAGGCATGGACAACATCCGAAGAATAAAAATATGATTGTGCCATCGGCATCAACACGAACTCTTGGAAGGAAGGCCCTTTGGATATTGAGTGATGGAGGTAGAGTATGCACACAGACTAACAATTTGATATAGAGTGATGGAGGTTACTGTTTGATGCTCTTTGTTAAAGAATAAATTTTGCTAGGTTCATATTTAATTTGACTAGACAGTAATATAGTGAACTCTCATGGTAATTGTTCCTGATGGCTTCAGCTTGAGTAGTAACTGTGAACTATCATTGTACAGCTGGGGGAGATATAAAAATTAGTAATTGTGAACTGTCATGGTGCGCAACCAATGTTACAACAGTGATGGGACCATGATTGTTCACTTGCCAAGGGACTGTACCAAAACAAAGCACACTTAGTTGAAGAAATAGAGGACTGTACCAAAAAAAGTAGGGGATAGGATTTATTTTTTCTTAACATATGATGGTTTCTTTTGATAACCTTCAATGTAGTACGTGTAAACAAAGATGTTTTATAAAATATAACACAATTTTTTTTAGGTTGAATGCAATGGAGGTGGACTGTAGTCAATTGCGAACTTTGCATGCGGTGAATATTTTCTTCAATAGGATATAATGGATACTAATGTGTTTTATATTTAATGTTCAATAGGTACATTTCTCTATTATGTTCTTTGGTGTGTGTATGGCATGTATTGTATATAAGTGCAAGGCTAATGTGTTTTATTTGGGGCATTTTTTGCACGTTGTATTTGTAACTCCCAGGATGGAGTTCATTACCCAATAGAGGCAACTTTACTACTCTGTAGTGTCTTTATATCTCCGTTCTCTATTATGTTGTGAAAACTTTATTGTCTGAATATATGGGTATATGTTTTAACAATTAATATTTATTGTCCATCCTCATTTCTAAATCTGATTTTTTTTCCTTTTTTTTTCAGGCCAAACCCCAGTGTAGTTGATTCTAACTCATCTTCATGATGCCAATTCCCATATTTCCCAAATTGAATATTAATTTCATATGTATTGAGATGAATTTTCCATTAATGAAATTTGACCACTATTATTTATTGGGCTCATTGTCTAGATGTATATTAGTGTGGTTGTTGTGGACTTTGTATTATTATACTATTTTTTTATTTCTTAAACAGGGTGGTGGATCGTCATATAAACAAAAGAAATTCTGCCCAAAGTTTCTGAAAAGTAATTTCCGATTTAAAAGTATTTGATAGATATGATGTTAGTTTTGCGAGGTCCATGACACTGTCAGTATTGTCGTGGATTAATTTTTATTTATTAAACAAAGTAGATCGTCCTATAAACAAAGGGCACTCACCCCAAATTTTTAATTTTATTTACAATTATTTGTGTTATATAATATGACTATTTGTGACGTATGGTCCAATCAACGACGTACACTTTAAAAAATTTGCATCGTGCCTTCAGGCACGGGCATACCCTAGTATATATATATATATATATATATATATATATATATATATATATATATATATATATATATATATATTTATCACCCCATACACGTTGGGGGTGCGACGACCTCTCTCTCACCTCTACAAACTCACCCGACCCCATAAACGGGGTCCGATGCTCTTCTTGTCTTCCTCTTCCTCTTCCTCACATCGTAAACTAATAATAGGAACAAGTTGGGGTCGAATTGGAGAGAATATCACGATTTCCCTTAATTTATAAAATGCATGGGCCGGGCCCTAAATAGAATGAGACTCTAGTCTTCTCCTCAATCGTATCCGAGGACTGAAGTGGCTAAGGTGGATGGTCAACAAGATGGGATTCATCCACCCTCTCTATCCATTCACTCTCTTCTAGGTGACTACATGAGCCAAATCGAGGTTGGACATCAACAGTGCGGATCTCATTCACCGGATAGAATTCTTTCTCAAAGCCCTATTGGATCCTATATTCTAACTCTCTCTCTTGATCAATCTCCAAATGTTCTCTCTTACTCTTATCGAACCTATCTCCCCTGCTCATGCCTACGTGCCCAATCTCACTCTCCATAGTGGTCACTAAACACGCCTCCCCCACGTCTTGATTAATGTCAGGATTATCGCTCTCACTTAATGTACCAAGGCTCACCCCTAACGGATATCTCTTCTGATTCCTCTTGTACTCGTTTACTGTCTCCCTCATAATATCCGTCTCCCATAGTTCGCTCTCGTCACTCTCTTGCTTGATGACGTTGAAGATATTTGTTTGGAGGGTCATATTCCTGAATGTGAGTTGCATTTGCCAATTTTCAGTATTACTCAACGCGTTAACCATAGCTAAGAATGGGAGGCCAAGGATGACGGGCACATGAGTACTCAAGGGACTGGAGGACTCCGTGTCCCAAATGACAAAATCCAATGGGAAGTAAAATGTGAAAAAACTATTGACTAAATTAATAACAAAATGTTATAAGTTGAGTAAACTCCGGAAAAACTTTTTGAACAAAAATCTTTTCAAATAATAACACAAGATGTGTTCAAAAATTATTTTTTGAATATGTAGTCTAGATTTGGTAGTTGATTACCTTAGGTTTTAGAAATTAAAAACTATCTACTAAGTCTATCATGCAGTACCAATCACAATAGAAATTAAGAACATTCAAAGTAATGAACACAAGAATTTTAACGTGGTAAAACCCTTAATCAAGGGAAACATCCACGGTGCCCTCTATGGCACAAACCAAAAATCCACTAAAATAAAGAATCAAATTACAACACTTAAGCAAACACACAAAGATCATAAATCTAAGTTCAGATGTATACCTACATGAGCTACTCCACTCAAAAGGTTTTCTGACTAACTGATCTTCTCTTGTTGCTTCTTTATCTTTTCCTTGATCTCTTTTTCTTTGATTTATGATTCCAGCAACTCTTTCAATTTCCAAGTTTCTCAAACAGAACCACTGTGACTAAGTGTTCGTGTATGAGAATGTGTTTGTGAGGTGCAATAAATGCAGATTTATGAAACTCACCCTCTCAAATTATTTATACAGACAAATTCCTATGAATCGAGAGGATCTATATGACATGCAGATACTAAGTTAAATTATTTTGACAAATAACTTCTTTCTCAAGATCAGATCTGAAAAACAACCTTGCTTTTAAAACTAGACAAGGTCCTATGTGTTTCTATTTATTTTTGTACACAGTTATTTCACAAATCGTGAAATATGAAGTAAGAAACACAAATGTTCTAGAGATTTGATATAACCTTGAAAATCAGAAGTTTCTTTTTCAAAATATCTTGAAACAAAAATGATCTAAAATAAAAGATAAAAAAGAGAATAAAAATATAAATGTGTTATTTTCCCTTTTAGAAAAAAACTCAAGTTTCAACAGTGAAACTCAAGATTCTCTTTGAGATGAGTTCTGAGAGAAACTAAGACTTCAAGAGGTATTCAAACATCTCGCAAATCCAACACAAAACTAACATAAACCCTAAATGGATCTAACTCTCAAGGTTTAGATTTTCTGGTGTATGAAACAATGAAGGTTTTAGTGTTTGGATTAAGGGAAAACACTCAGAGGTTGAGCTCCAAAGATTAGGGTTTCTTCTCTCTCTCTTCTCTCTATTTCTTTTCCTTTCTCTTCTCCATTATCTCTCTTTTTTCTCTCTGTTTGGAGGAAAGCCAAAAGTCTCAAATGGCTGAGACTACATGGGTTTATACAATAGCTAAGGAAGAATCTCGAACGTCTGAGGCAACCCAACGACTGAGATTAACTTTGACCAGTTGATTGCCAATCTAACTATTCAATATAAGCGGTGGAAATAATTAACGTTGATTGGTTAAAACCGGTTGCACATGGATTAAATCTAAAAACATGCAGATCGTTGATAAGGTTTAACCAAGGGCTGAGATTGAATGTAAAGCATATACCTTATAGAAAACACAAAAACAACCATTAACGTGCCAGCACACGTTCGAATGATATAGGCTGTAAAATGCGTGTTAAAACAAATTCTAAATTTAGCCCTGAATTCTCTAGTGCTTTGAGATCCGACCCAACATAACTTTTAATGAATAACAACATTTTGCATAATTAAAATTTTAACCCCAACACCTTTAAAAACCAAATTTTAATAATTCCAAAAATTATTTAAAATGTTTCAAAAATGTTATAAGGGAATTAAAATGATTTAAAAACATTGTTAAAGTGATTTAAACAATATATGCACATGTGAGATCAATAATATGCAGTGCTAGTATCCTAAAGTGGTTATAAGGTAGAATTAACTTCCTTTTAGGTGATCTTGATGATTCTTGGACTGGATTTCTTCATTCTTGCCTGAACCTTTGAGAGATAAAGCAATTCATAAAAACTAACCTACTTCGTCTCGATATCCAAACACGTCGGAACTCATATATATAGACTCAAGTAAGTCATATATATAGTGTGTTCTCAATCTCCCCCTATGGATATTAGAGACAAAATTCCCTTGAGGATTCTGAACTCGTGTGTAAAAAAAAAATCCTAGTTGTCCTATACAAAAGATCTAACTACACATTCCCATCCTAGAACCGAAAATAAGGTAAAAAAATACATCACTCAACTACAATACAAACCAATACCCTAAATAAATAGAACAATGGGTATGAAGAATGCATGTAAAAGGTCAAACACTAGAATGTCATATTAGTTAAGTTATAATAGGAATAGATATAAATCGCAGCAAAAATACTCAAGTTCTTCTCCCCCAATTTTTCTCAAATATACAATGTGATAAAAAATAATAGAGAAAAATAGGAATATATAAAAAGGTTTCAATCACACGTCATATCATAAGCAACGATAGAGTCAAGGCTCTCCTACATAAAATAGTGTTAGGAGGCGTCTTTTGTCATTTGAGAGACGTCCATACCCTAAAACTTCAGAAACCAATTATTAGCAAGAGACTACCGAAGTTATGATAAATGTGACAAAAATTATGTGAGAACTATCATACCTATAGTTGTTCGCAGATACTCAAATAGTATGTTATCCAATGGTTTGGTAAAGAGATCAACTAGCTATTTTTCTGTATTCAGATATTCAATAATGAGTTCTTTAAATTCTACTAGATCACGAATGAAGCGATGTCGAATTTGTATATGCTTAGTTCAAGAGTGATGTACCGGGTTTTTTAAGATATTTATCGCACTCTGGTTATCACAAAACATAGTTAATTGATTTTCGGTGATACCATAATCTCTAACGATTTGTCCAATCCATAGTAGTTGTGAACAACCACTTCCCGTGGCAATGTACTTAGATTCTGTGCTAGATAGAGAAATACAACTCTATTTCTTACATGACCACCCTACTAGGTTATTTTCTACGTAGTAACACGACCCAGACATGCTCTTTCTATCGTCTGAACACCCTTCCCAATCAGCATCAGTGTATCCTACAATAGAACTAGTTGTGTCCTTAATGTACCAAATACCAAATTTTAGAGTACCCTTGACATATTTAATAATTCTGTTCACACACAATAAGTGGGATTCCTTAGGGCTACTTTGATATCTATCACAGACACAGACTGCGAAGGAAATGTCGGGTCATGAAGTTATAAGATATAAGAGACTCCCTATTATACTTTGATATGGAGTAGGTTCAACATTTTTCCCATTATCATCCTTAGATAGTTTTGTTGAAGTACACATGGGTGTTCTAAAAGGTTTAACGTTTTCTAATCCGAATTTTTTAACAAGTTCTGCAGCGTATTTGGATTGAGTGATAAATAGTTCATCACTAAATTGTTTTACTTGTAGACCTAAAAAATATTGAAGTTCACCCATAAGTGATATCTAAAATTCAGCATGCATGATGTCAAAAAAGTTCTTAACTTGTTTAGAACAAGTGGATCCAAATATTATATCATCAACATACACTTGTGCTATTAAAACATGTTTGTCTTTGTTCCTAAAAAATAAAGTTTGATTGTTTCCTCCATGGACAAATCCAGACAAGAAAGGTAGATAGTAGCTCATACCAAGCTCTAGGAGATTGTTTCAAACCGTATAAGGCTTTCTTAATCCTAAAGACGTAGTCAGGGTGTGATGGATCTACAAACCCTTTGGGTTGTTCTACATATATCTCCTCAGTCAAAATTCCATTAAAAAATGTGGACTTAACATCCATTTGGAATAATTTGAAATGCAGGTGACATGATATGGCAGGGAGGAGACGAACTAACTCAAGACGAGTAGCAGGTGCAAAAATTTCGTTGAAGTCAATTCTCTCTATCTTCGAGTAACCTTGTGCTACCAACCCAGCTTCATTTCTAATGACCTCCCCATTTTCATCTGTTTTGTTTTTGAAAATCCATCGTGTGCCGATAACTTTTGAATCTTTTGGCCTGGGAATAAGATACCACACATCGTGATTCTGAAATTGGACAAGCTCTTCTTGCATAGCATTGACCCAGAATGAGTCATAAAGAGCATCATTTACATTTTTAGGTTGCTCAAGGGAAACGAAACATGCAAATTGTTCCACATTTCAAAGTTGGGATCGTGTTCTAATAAGTTCATAAGGATTACCAACTATAGTTTTAATAGGATGTTCGTTAGAAACCCAAGTGGGTACTGAAGGATTCTCGGGTGGCAGTGAATCAGTGTCTTATAAGGGTTCAATTGTAAAACTTGGTTCATCCTCATCTTGTGGCATTGATTGACTGGCACTACTCCCTACACTCATATCATCTATAATTACATTATAGGATTCCATAATGTTTTTGGTTCGATAATTAAAAACACTAAAAATCTCTGATGTTTTGGGAATAACCAAGAAATATTCCTGTCTCTCCTCGGGTGTCAAATTTTGAAAGTTGTTCTTTGTCTTTACAGAAATAACAAATACTCCCGAAGGTTTTAAAATGTTTTAAGTTTGGCTTTTTGTGGAACGAAAGTTCATAAGGGGTTTGTTTGGAATTTTTCCTAAGGTATACACGATTAATGATATGACATGCGGTTTGAATGATTTCTACCCAAAAATATCCAATAAGACTTTTAGCATGTAGCATAACCCTAGACATCTCTTGTAAAGCTCTATTCTTACGTCCAACGATACCATTTTGCTAGGGTGTTAAACTCGTGTTTATAGGCATTGGCTACACAATATTCAGTAACACCAGAGTCTTTAAACTCTCCACCTCTGTCACTCCTAATACGACATACTTGGGTATCCTTCTCATTCTCTATTTTCAAAAGGATTTTTAAGAACTCATTAAAGGTATCTAATTTTTGTTTCATAAATGCAACCTAAGTATATCGCGTATAGTCGTTTACTATAACTAGGATATAACTATTTCCATAGATACTAACAGTCCTTAAGGGACCCATGAGGTCTATATGCATAAGTTCTAAGGTTTTTGTGGTCAAGACATCCTTAACTTTCTTAGGAGGGGATTTACTTATTTTCCCTTCCTGACATGGTTCACATGCCGGATTGAAAGAATTTTTCATTTTGGGTAAACCTCTAACTATTTCTTGGGAGCTTAATCTTCTAAGATTATCAAAATTCATATGTCCCAATCTATTGTGCCAAAGGTCAAAATCCTCTAATTTGGCAACATGGCAAGACGCAGACTTACGAATTACTGTGTAATAGTTTTCCTGAGTTCTGTTTCCTGTTAATATACAATTTCCTTTTTCATCAATAATTTTTCAATCATCTTTTGAAAAAGTAATGGTATGATTGGAGTCACAGAATTGAGATATACTTAAGAGATAAGCTTTAAGGCCTTTACCTACGAGAACATTATTTAGATCAGGAAGCCCATTCTCACTAAATGTTCCATTACCTATGATCTGAGATGAAAAACCATGTCCAAACATGACACTACCTCCTAAGAAGTCTGTCTTATTTTTCAATTTGGTTTCATCCCCGATCATATGCTTAGAACATCCGGAGTTTAAATACCATCCGGTTGAAGTGTGTTGTGCCTTTAAAGCAGAAATGACAATTTTGCACTTGAGCTGGGGTAATAGATCATCTTTTTTAATCCAAATAGGCCGAGTTTTAATCGTTTTGTGACCTTTTGATTTAGTAAAGGTTTGTTGGGTCTTTCTAAATGGCTTTTTCTTAGTCTTGGACCCTCCCTTTTTCTTTTTACAGTTAGAGTTGTTTATGGCCTGTCTTGGGAGAACATAAGTATTTCTTCATTTTCTACAATAGTTAAAGTTAAGGTAGGTGGGTGTGTATATCCTTTTTGAAAACATTCTTCAATAGTGTGGCAAAAAAAGTCGTAGTAAGAATAGTACTGATGTGTGTTGGTCTTGACTTTATTACTAATGTCTTTAAAAATGGGTTTGGCTTTGTTTGGTATAGTCGTCCAATTGTCATTGGTCTTGAGTTTTTATCTTTGGTCTCTAATGTGTGGACAAGCATATTTGGAATGACCATTTGAATTAGAGAGTTGATTGTACTGATCATGTTTTGCTTGAGAGAAATTAAGACTAGATTCCCCTTTTTGAAGAGTTTGACAAGTTTGGCCTTATTTGATAAAAACAACATTTTTTAGAGAAACTTCGGTCTTACTGGTGTGCACTATTTCTCCAAAACCTAGGCCATACTTATCTTCAGAGTTGAATTTTCTTCCAACAAAAATTTCCTCATAAGATTTGGCTTAGGTTTCAAAGTGTTGACATTTTTAAACACATTTGAGACCTTTTTCTTAGACTCTTCTAGTTTAATAAGGGTTGACTTATATTTTTGTTCAAACTCATGATTTTTCTTAGACAAATGTTTTATTTTTAAGGCAAATTATTAAATCTAAGTCTCATGGGAAATACACTGGGCAGTATAATCTTCAATATTCTTCCTAATGGCCTGATTCAGTAAATCGATACGCTCAGTTCATGAATTTATCATTTTTTCAAGATGATCACTTTTCTTAACCGTTTTCGCGTATAACTCATGTAAATCAGGCAAATCATCCTTAGAATCACTGAGTATGTCGTGTGAAGTGTCCCCTAAAGCATTACTTGGTTCTTTAGGACTAACACACACGTTCAGTTCGTCGATAGTATTAACGCTTTGACTCACACTTAAATTAATTTCAATAATAATAGGAGCAATATTAACATTAACATCAACAGGCAACACAAATTCGTGACTAGGTAGGCATGCATCATCATCATTATGGATAATCTTGGCAAAGAAATACATGCAATACTCATCATTTTGGGTTGACTCTGTTTCATCTTCATCAGAATCACTAGAGTCATCCCACGTTTTAAACACATTAGCCTTGTTATTATTGCTAAAATTAGTTGGACATTTACTAGCATAATGTCCCATTTTACCACATCCATGACATTTCCCATCTTTCAGGTATGTCATAGGTTGGTTATTGTCATAGGTCCTTTTATCGTCATGTGAGTGTTTGGCATTGTCTCTATCATGAGGCCTGTGATTTTGATTTCGTTGATAATTTGACTTGCCTTGTTTAGAGGCTACAACATTTCTGAATTTCAAAATCTTTTTGAAATTCTTGCTCATAAGAGCTATTTGATTGTCAAGGTCATCCAAATCACAGTCATCAGCACAGTCAGGGTTAAAGTCCAAAGAACTTATTTTAGGAACATGCATTTTAGATGAAAACACAATATTAGAACCAGTGGGTTTCTTATTTTTTCTAGTCAGTTGTTTCTTGAAGTCTAACTCCAACTCTACAGTCCTCAGTTTACTACTAAGCAATTCAGGAGTCATATTAGGGTCGTCCATTTCTTTAATGGCATATCTGTTATTGTCAAATTTGGAAGGTAGTGACCTAAGAATCTTTTGAACAATTTCCTTTCTACTATAGGTTATACCATTTGCATGAAGTTTTTTAAAGATATCAGTTAGCCTAATGTAGAAATTGTCAAAGGATTCATTGTTATCCATTATCATGTTGTTGTATTGCTGGACAAGCATTTGAGTTTTTCCCGCCTTAACTCTTTCATCACCTTCGTGAGCAGTGACAAGAGTGTCACATGCCTCTTTAGAAGTCGAACATATGGATATTATTTTGAATTCATGTTCATTAATGGACATAAAGATGGCATTCTTGCCTTTGTTATTATTTAGATATGCATTCTCTCTTCCTTAGTAAATTCACTGAGAAGTTTCTTAATCGTTGTTGGATTAGTTTCAGATACAGCCTTAGTAGGATGTTCATACCCTCTTTCAATCATTTCCTAGACATCATCTCCAATGGTTCCTTGAATGAAAGCAACCATTCGTACTTTCCACAATGAAAAGTTGTTTCCATCAAAGAGTGGTGGTCTGGAGAGGTTATCAAACTTCTCAAATCCTTCTTCTATAGTCAGAACTTTTTGAAGGAAGTTTCGAAAACAATTTCTAAAGTTTTAGGATCACAAAAGATGGCCTTGCTCTGATACCACTTGAAAAAACCGTTTACTAGATTACTAACAAAATGTTATAAGTTGAGTAAGCTCTGAATAAACTTTTTGGACAAAACTCTTTTCGAATAATAACACAAGATGTGTTCAAAAATTATTTTCTAAATATGTAGTCTAGATTTGGTAGTTGGTTACCTTCAGTTTTAGAAATTAAAAACCATATGAAGTTGCAAGGTTATATGATCTTAGTTTAATTCGTAGAATACACACACACGCAATCCAATTTTATTATTAGTTATAAATAGGTATTCTTCAATTTCAATTTAAAAGCAGTTTCACAAGATTGCTAGAACAAATTTCAATTAATTCAAAGGGATTGATGACTTGACCTAATTAATACAAAGTTATTCCAATTATATTCATTTTATCCTAAGCATGCATCTAGGTGATTTAATAAAATGAAATGCGAAAATCCCAACCACAACACGCAGATGTATGAGGAAAACCCAAATGGGAAAAACCTCGGACGGCTGGGCCTAGACAAAATCCACTACAACAAAAGGTTTTACAAGAGACTCAAAAGACTTACAGACATTGACTCACTCAAGACATGCTTATGCCGTCCTCAACCTCGGAAGTTGTAGTCCGCAAAACTCCAACGTGTTGCTCAACACTCCTCGTGTTGCGGTATCCATCGAAGTCCAAAACCACCGTCTCCTCAAAGCTTGAATGCAGAGATCCACCGGAAACTTGCTTGTTGAATGTGAATTAGAATGAATGGGTTTTGTTTGAAAAGATGATAAAAATGTTGGAGTTGATTTTTATCAAAAAGAGGGAAGTTGTGGAAAAGATTCTTTTATGAAAAATGAACTTCCTTGACATATAAAACTGATTTTCGTCCATATGAAAATAACTGAAAAAGTAGTGGGCAAAAACAGTTATGGGAAAAAACTGCATAAAAAATAAGTTTAAAAAAATCAAACTTGGCAAAACTCGTTCGAACGAGTTCGTTCGAACGACTCATCATTTGAACGACTTATCTAACGGCGTGCCAGTATAGATTAATAGAGGTCGTTAGAAACCTCGTTCGAACGAGGTCATTCGAATGACCTTTCTAACGAACTTCTAACGACCCACCAGTAGAGGCTGGCTAAAGTCGTTAGAACGAGGTCGTTCGAACAACCTGGCTTAAACTTTGAACGAGAATATAATTTTTGCCCAAAATTGTCCAAATTTATTTCAAGGATTTTTCAGTATTAATATTGCTTATTTACGAACATTTTCTTATTTGAAAAATTCTTGATTAGTCAAAATAATCCAACACATAAAATTGTATTTTGGTCATATACCTTCGTAGGATAGATAGCACGACATGGATATTGATAATGCGTGAACTTTGGATGCGATGCTTGAATCTTTGCGTTGAATGATCCTTGATGTAGTATGACCCAAAAATGTTTTGTGCAACGGAATAAAGCCAATATAACAAATGACTCGATTGGAAATTTGTCCTTACAAATCTCCCCCTTTGGCTATTTCGGGACAAAAAAGAATAATAAAAAATAAATAAAAGACAGAATTTGCTAAGCCAGCCGTCAAGCCGTTTCTAAGGCCCGTCCCAAAACCCGCCAAAAAAGACAGACACAAAGACAAGACTGATGAGCTGCAAAGGAGTAGGAGATGTATCCTACACACATGAAACAACAAATTCATAAACGCATGGGGAAATAGAGAGTAATTATATATAAGACAACGTGATAGCATATTTTGTGAATGGTACATGAACGTCTCAATATTCAATGTTAACAGTTTAACTCCCCCTAAATTATGCATATGGTCAATCATTGAAATCAATTAGGAAATTCAATTATAATTACCTTCAATTATTATTAAATGCAATAAATATTAAATTCAATTAATTTACCCAAATTTATCCAACTCCACCTAAATATGAATTCCTATTAATGAAAGTTTCTCCCCCTTTTTGCCCGAAAAAGACAAAGGGATAAGGAGCCTGTAATATAAAGGAAAAAAGACAACAAAGCAGGAAATAGGAATAATGACAATTTACAATGATAGTGAAAATACTAAGAATGCATTAAGGAAGGGGGAAATGGGAAATAGTTAAGGTTCATACAATGAAATAACCAAAGCAAATGAATCCAATACACGAGAGTAATAAATCACTCATCCTCACAAACAAAAATAAACATGAAAGGAGCCAAGTACATCAAGAGGTAGGAGCATCGGGTGGAGTGTCATCGGGAAGAGAGCCGGTGCCGGAAGAGCCTTCCCCGCGGTGCATCTCCAGACGACGGATGGAAGCAAGATGCTCTAAAAGGAGAGAGTCACGATGATCCTGGGCTTCATCGCAACGCGCTTGTGCTTCCTCCCGAGCGGCTTCTCGACGGGCTTGGGCCTCGCGGTCCTGCTGCATAGTCAGTATAAGCTCCTGCATAAGGGCTCGGTCCTAACGGCGATCCTCCTAAAACTTTTCAACCTGTGAACGGACAAACATAAAATCCTCCGACACGACGGGTGCGGGAATATGGGAAGCGGAGGGGCGATGGATAGAGCGGGAGGGGGAGGGACGACTAGGGGCGGGGTGAGAGGAAGCGGTGGAGTGGGAGGAGGTGGAGGGGGTGAGGGGAGGGGTATCCGGTGGCAAATGACCACGAGAGCGACCAACGGAGGTCATGTCAACGGTTTGGTATTTAGTAGTGGGGATATCGGTGGAGACACGGGGGCAACCGGCGCTAAGACACAAACGAGTGATAAGGGCCGCAAAAGGGAGGGCTTGTCGAGTGGGGATGGAGGGAAGGATCCTAACAGATCACACTAAAAAGATAGGAGGGGAGGTCAATGTGAGCCCGAATGCTGATAGCAAACATGAGGTCCACGTGCTGTTTTGTGATTTGTGTGGTGTTGGCACGAGGGAGAAGGCAGGCACATACGATCCAATTAAGGATCATAAAATCAGGATGTAAATTTTTATGGAAAATAGTGACCGTGCCGGAAGGGAGAAACCTAAAAACAGTGTTAAAGACAAGAGTGGGATCGGGACATGTATCGGATGTCCAAGTGAAGGAGGGATTATTTACCCGAGGGAGGGGAAGGAGTTGAGCTATTGAGTCGGGAGAGACTATAATCTCCCGACCACACACCCTAGAGTAAAGGTGAGTATCCCTGTTGATCAGGCCAAAATAAAATTCCTGAACAAGGTCGGGAAAAACGACATCCGTGATGGAGAAGAGAGGGTCCTACCCTAAATCGAAAATCCACGAATGTACGGTTGTGCCGTGGAGGGAGGGGACATTAATAACTTTCTCCCGAACAACGGAACGGGTAGCGAACCCTTGGGTGTGATATAGGGTATGTTTGGCAAGGGTCCGCCAACGTAGTTTAAGGTCGGGAATGGCACGAGATTCCTCATCAGAGGACGAGGTGCGTTCCTCGGGGGAATCGCTTAGGCAGCGTTGGCGACGGTTACGTGCCATGGAAAAATGATAAAGTCTAGAACCTACCCGAATAAAGTCCAACCAAACCACAAAATACACCCAAAAAAAAACAATCAGCATAATTCCCATTCTCCGTTAGAAATAAAAAAGTAAAGGAAAAAAATAAAAAATTGATTAAAATAAAGTCCATGAATAGTAACTGAATTTTTAGTTGAGAAAAAAAATAGAATGTTCATGGAAGATATTTTAATCAGGGGCAACATATAAATACACAAAAGAAGATAGCCCAAAAAAAATGAGGGATATACACACATGCATATATAGAAATGTTGGGGAAAAAAAAGGTTGAAAATTGATTTTTGAAAATATTCCCAACAGCAGATATATATAAACAAATATATATATATATATATATATATATATATATATATATATATATATATATATATATATAGATAGATAGATCGATGATATATATATGAAATGTGTGTGTATATCAAGATTTAGAGATATAGTAGATAAATGTAATATATAGAGTATATAGATATAAAAATGTAATATATAGAGTATATAGATATAAGGGAATAGTGGGATTTATATATATATATATATATATATATATATATATATATATATATATATATATATATATATATATATATATATATATATATATATGAAGAGAGCAAAAGGAAAAAGAAAGAAAAATACCTTGAGAGATGAAGAGCAGCACAAATCGTAGATGAGGAAATGGATGAAGGTGTGAGGAATAATGAAATAGGAGAAAGCGAAAGAGGGTGAGAGGAGGGAAAATCGTGGGAGAGAGTGAGATAAAAAGAGGAGAAGGGAAAATGGAAGAGAGGGGAAAGAGAGTGGGAAGTGGGAAGAAAGAAAGCTGGGAAAGAAGGGAATGTGGGCTGCAGTTTTGGGAAACGTGGGCTGCAATTTTTGGGGAAGAGAACTGTCCGTTTTAACTCCAGGTCGTTCGAACGAGGGGTTCGAACGACGATACAGTTTTGACTCGTGAGATACCTCGTTAGAAGTTAGAAGTTGGTTCGAACAAACTTTCTCGTTCGAACGATATTTTGAACGACGAGACAGATTCGACTCGTGAGATAACTCGTTAGATGTTGGTTCAAACAAACTTTTTCGTTCGAACGATATTTCGAACGACGAGACATATTGGGGCTTATGGATGTCGTTAGAAGCTCGTGCGAACGAGAATTTCTAACGAAAAGTAAAAAATTTTAAATAAAAATATCATAAAATATAGTGAAAAATACCATAATATTAGGAATTGGGATGGCCAGAACAATGCCAAAATGTGATTTTATTAATCCGAGCTCGAGGAAGAATATCTAAATAGTGGGAGCGGGAATGTAGGGGTGTGAACAATAAGAGTGAAATTTTTTAGCCACAACATTGTACAAGTGCGTAATGCCAAACAATATATACGTGCAATATTCACTCAGATTTGCCTTGTGTCAAAAATGAAATATTGTTGAACACTTAACCACGAATGTAACAAGCATACAAAATAGATGATTTGCTCGCCAATAAAGTCACAAGGAGAAAGCAATAAATTAATGAAATGTGCATGCCCGTTGATTTCAACTTATATCTCCCATGAATAATAATAGATTGAGACGTATCTTTTTGAAGACTCAATCAAGCCTATTATTTTGTCTTTGGCATTATATATATGTATATCATTTTCAATGCTTCTATTTTAGCCACACAACTGAGAATGAAAATGGTGGCTTTTCATGCAAAAACTTTTATGTTTTTTGCAGCCCGATTCCATTGCTTGAAATGGAAAACAACCGGAAGAATATAATCATTTTGTTTCAATCCGGGCAACGGATGATCATGCACAATTTCGATTGCTTATAAAGGATGTGACAGGATTGAGAAGACAACACCAAATCACACTTTGCAAGAACAATGTGAACAAGATATCCGTAATATTCCGTGTACGGTGTGTGCAAAAGGCAAAGATGTGAGGAAATCACAAAATTATATATCATAAAAGAGCATTATTGTGCACAAGATAAACCATGTATGGATTAACTATTCATCGAAAGCCACGTGAGCATGGAAAAAGATAGGGATTTGAATACATCGACCACAAAGCCATATGGACAAAAAATTTGATAGCTTTTCTAACCATTCCCATTTTCCTTGAAAATAAAGAAAAAATATTTTTGAGATTTTGAATAAAATATATAAAAAGGAAATCTAGTTCATAGGTATGAAAAAATATACACGAGAAGCAACCTAAACTAGATAAACAGCTTAGATCTCAATCAATGGAGCAAACCCAATTGATTTCCTAAGGTTTTAAAACCTAAGGGCATCTAGAGGTTTAGTAAAGATATCTGCCAATTGTTGATCGGTAGGAACGAAGCTTAGAGAAACAATTTTCTCTTCAACCAAGTCACGAATGAAATGTTCACGGATCTTAATATGCTTGGTTCTAGAATGTTGAACGGGATTACGGGAAATATGAATTGCACTAGTATTATCACAATATATAGTCATAGTGCCTTGGGAAATACCGTAATCTTCCAACATTTGTTTCATCCAAATGAGTTGAGTGCAACAACTTCCGGCGGCAATGTATTCGGCCTCCACCGTGGACAAAGAAATAGAATTTTGTTTCTTGCTCATCCATTAGACAAGTGCACTTCCAAAATAGAAACAACCGCCAGATGTACTTTTACATCCATCAACATCTCCTACCCAATCGGCGTCTGAATATGCCGATAGACAATCATTGGTGTCAAAAGAGTACCAAATGCCAAAAGACAGGGTCTCATTAACATATTTGATGATATGTTTAATAGCAAGAAAATGAGACTCTTTTGGTGCAGCTTGATAACGAGCACAAACTCCTACACTAAAGGAAATATCTGGACGACTCGCAGTTAGGTAAAGTAAACTACGTATCATACTTCTAAAAAGTGAATGCTCTACATCCTTTCCATCGGTATCTTTACTAAGTTTAATAGTGGAGCTCATAGGAGTACGAGCATGTTTAGCGGATTCGAGTTTAAATTTCTTAACGAGGTCTTTAGCATACTTAGTTTGGGACAAAAATATCCCACTTATGAGTTGACGAACTTGAAGACCTAGAAAGAAAGTAAGTTCACCTACCATACTCATTTCAAATTCATTGTGCATTTCTTTTGAAAAAATTTGAGTATGTTTATCACACGTAGACCCAAACACTATGTCGTCGACATAAACTTGAGCAACAAGAATACCTTTTTCATCACGCCGAACAAAAAGTGTCATATCTACTCCCCCTCTCAAAAAACCACGAGAAGGGAGATAAGAGGTGAGTTTTTTATACCAAGCACGGGGAGCTTGTTTTAAGCCATATAAAGCTTTCTTTAGAAAGAAGACATGAGTAGGATGGGTTGGGTCCTCAAACCCTTTTGGTTGTTCAACATATACTTCCTCCTGGATAATACCATTTAAAAAGGCACTTTTGACATCCATTTGATATAATTTAAATTGAAGGTGACATGCTATGGAAAGTAAAAGACGTACCGATTCTAACCTAGCAACATGAGCAAAAGTTTCTTCAAAGTCAACACATCCTATTTTCGTATACCCTTGAGCAACTAATCTAGCCTTATTTCGAACAATGACACCATTTTCATCCATTTTATTTTTAAAAATCCATTTAGTGCCAATGACATTGGTATTAGAAGGCCTAGGGACTAATTCCCACACATCATTTTTCTTAAATTGAAACAGTTCTTCTTGCATAGCATTAATCCAATGTTCATCTTTTAATGCTTCTTTATAGTTTTTGGGTTCAATTGTAGAAGTATAGCATAGATAGGTAACTTTATTTTCTAATTGCGCCCTAGTCTTGCCACCTACCTCAGGATCTCCTATAATTTGTGAAGTGTCATGATTTTTACGCACCCAAGGAGTAACTTCCTTTTTCTCGGTAGTTGGAACAACCAAATCATTTAGAGAGTCAATACTTTCAACATTTGACACAACATTACTCTCACATGACAACTCTTCCTCATTATTAATTTGTGTGGCCGGAGCATCATCTTTTATGACAACATTAATGGATTCCATTACTTTAGAGTTACTTAAGTTGAAAACTCTAAATGCTCTACTATTTTGAGAATATCCTAGAAAAATACCTTCATCACTCCTTGAGTCAAATTTCCCTAGAAGTTCTCTATCTCTAAGAATATAGCATGGACTTCCAAACACTCTAAAATAGGATAAATTTGGTTTTTTACCCGTCCACAATTCATAAGGAGTTTTATTAGTGTTAGGACGCAAATAAACTCTATTTACTGTGTGACATGCAGTGTTAACCGCTTCGGTCCAAAATCTACGAGCCACATTTCTTCCAAGGAGCATAGATCTTGCCATTTCTTGGATCGTTCGATTTTTACGTTCAACTATACCATTTTGTTGAGGGGTTCGAACGGCCAAGAATTCATGTTTTATTCCTATTTCATCACAGAAGGCATTCACACTGGATTCCTTGAATTCAGTTCCATTATCACTCCTAAAGCGGTTTATAGTAACACCGTGAAGATTTTGAAGAGATCTACATTTAACAGTAAGAAAGTCAACTGTTTCAGATTTTTCTCTCAAAAAACCTACAATAGAGTATCTAGAGAAATCATCCACCATAACCAAGATGTATCTTTTTCCTCCTATGCTCTCGGTACGAGTCGGACCCATAAGGTCCATGTGTATCAATTCTAGGACACGAGATGTTGTTATCGAGTGTAACTTTTTATGAGTACTTTTAATTTGTTTACCAAATTGACACGGTCCGCAAATGGTGGACGTTGGCTTTCCTAGTGGCGGTAAGCCTCGAACAAGCTCTTTTCTCACAAGTCTGTCAAGATCTCTAGAGTTAACTTGACCTAATCTTTGATGCCAAAGATCAGTAGAAGAGGTTTTTACATTATTGCAGACTAAAGAAGATTTTGGAATGATTCCATAGCAATTGTCACTAGTTCTAACACCATGTAAAATCGATTCACCTGACTGATCATAAACGATGCACTCCGATTGACTAAATTTCACATCAATATTATCATCACATAGTTGTCTAATACTTATCAAATTAGCCTTTAGACCATCAACATAAAGAACATTTTCAAGTTTAGGGAATCCTGAGATTTCAATAGAACCTCTACCAATGATTTGGGAGTTGGTACCATCCCCAAAAGTTACTTTACCATCTTTATGCTTTTTGAGAGTGGTAAATAGATATTTATCGCCAGTCATATGTCTAGAACAACCACTATCAAAATACCATTGAGAGGTATTTTGTGCCTTTAGTGCAACGTGAGCGACAAAATCTTTCTTGGTTTGATTTTTCTTAACCCAAGTTTGAGTAGTTTTCTTCCCTAGATTGGCTCTAGTCTTATAATTAGAGTTATTTCCTTGGTCTTTAGAAAACCTAAGAAACTCTTCCATTATACTTTTAGAAGTATTGACTAGATATTCGACTTGGCTCTTAAGATTAGCTAAGGAGCTATAGGGTTGTTTTGAATTTGTGAATTGAGGGTTCTTTCCAAGTTTGTCGCAAAAATCTTTAAGATGACCCTGTTTGTTACAATATGAGCATACATAGGGTTGTTTTGGGCCGGACTTTAAAGGTTTCTTAGAGGGATTTACTTTAGGAACTTTAGATTTTGTAACAAACTTAGCAACAGGTTCAGTTTTGACTTTTGAAGAATTTCCTTCTTCATATCCTATACCTTTTCTCTCTTGATAACCTTTCTCCTTATATCCTAAAACAGGACCTAGAAATAATTTTCCTATTCTTCCTGAATTGTGCTCGAGTGTGACTTTAACTTCACGAGAGGACTCAAGATCTTTTTCAAGTTGGGCTATTTTAGCTTCTAGAGATGTTATAATTTCCAGAGACTCATTAAGATCTTTGTTAGCACTTTCTAAGGAGATAATCAAGTCACATTTTTCTTTACCAATCACGATAAGCTTTTTAGAAAGAGATATTTTAATTTCCTCGAGTTGACTAACTAATGCCTCCTTATCCTTCAGGCCTTTCAACTCTTTTTCTAAAGTTAAGACTTTCAAGGTTAATCTTTTGTTGACTTTTTGAATGCGAAGAGATTCGTTGTAGAGTTCGGAATAAGCAGATTGTAGTTCACTCTCATCTATATCACTATCACTCTATTTTTCATCACTACTCGTAGAATGAGTAGAAACAACCTCTAGATTTTGTTCAGAATTATCAACTTTAAGGTAGGACTCACACGAATTACTAGCAAGGCTTGCCATAAAAGCAGTGAAGTTATTTCTAGATGAGTTAGAGTCATTAGAGTCTTTAGACTCGTTATCACTGTCACTTAGAGTAGCATTGCAAACGACTTTTTCTTTGCCTTGTCTTTTAAGTTTTGTGGGGCACTCGAAAGCTCTATGACCACGTCCCTCACATTCAAAGAATCTCTCCGAATCATCCTTCTTAAAGTTGCCTTTATTGAACTTCTTTGAATCCTGATTAGTGAATTTTTTATTTCCTCCTTTGTTTTTATTCTCAAATTTAGGTTTTTCAAATTTAGAGTTTTGTTTTTTAAACTTGAGAAATTTTTTAATTTTTTTAGCAAATAAGGCTATATCATCAGAATCAAAGTCAGACTCATCAGAATCAGACACATCAACTTTCTTAACTTTTAAAGCAACTCCTTTATCTTTCCCTTTGTTATCTTTAGGAAACCTATCTAGTTCATATGTTTGCAAATCACCAACAAGTTCTTCAAGTTTTAAAGTATTTAGGTTTCCTAAAGAATTAAGAACAGTGACTTTAGGAATGAATCGCTTAGGAAGACATCTAAGTATTTTCGAAACAACTCGATTTTCAGGTATTTTTCACCTAAGTTAAAGCAAGAGTTAACTATGTCAGATAAACGAGCATAAAACTCATCAAAAGTTTCAGTTTCTATTATGGTGATCGTTTCAAATTGTGTAGTTAAATTTTGAAGTTTTGATGCTTTAACAACACTAGTTCCCTCATGAGTAACTTGGAGAATGTTCCAGGCTTCCTTTGATGTTTCACACGTCATTATACGATGAAATTCACCGGGAGACACGACACCAAATAAGGCATTTAATCCTTTAGAGTTAAAGTTACACCATTTTAAATCTTCCTCACACCATTGTTCAACAGGAGTCAAAATACGTTCATCATTAACAACCATAGTAGGAGGGGACCATCCTCCTTCAACAGTGACCCAAAGACGTTCATCAATAGATTTAAGAGCGGATTTCATAAGTGCTTTCAAATAGGTATAATTTGTTCCATCAAACAAAGGTAGTCTATTCGATGAAAAACTATCCATATAACCTCCAGGATTCATCTAAATAACTTTTAGAAATAAGCTCTGATACCAATTTGAAGTTGCAAGGTTATATGATCTTAGTTTAATTCATAGAATACACACACACGCAATCCAATTTTATTATTAGTTATAAATAGGTATTCTTCAATTTCGATTTAAAAGCAGTTTCACAAGATTGCTAGAACAAATTTAAATTAATTCAAAGGGATTGATGACTTGACCAAATTAATACAAAGTTATTCCAATTATATTCATTTTATCCTAAGCATGCATCTAGGTGATTTAATAAAATGAAATGCGAAAATCCGAACCACAACATGCCGAAGTACGAGGAAAACCCTAATGGGAAAAACCTCGCACGGCTGGTCCTAGACAAAACCCACTACAACAAAAGGTTTTACAAGAGACTCAAAAGACTTACAGACATTGACTCACTCAAGACATGCTTATGCCGTCCTCGACCTATGAAGTTGTAGTCCGCAAAACTCCAATGCGTTGCTCAACACTCCTCGTGTTGCGGTATCCACCAAAGCCCAAAACCACCGTCTCCTCAAAGCTTGAATGCAGAGATCCACCGCAAACTTGCTTGTTGAATGTGAATTAGAATGAAGGGGTTTTGTTTGAAAAGATGATAAAAATGTTGGAGTTGATTTTTATCAAAAAGAGGGAAGTTGTGGAAAAGATTCTTTTATGAAAAATGAACTTCCTTGACATATAAAACTGATTTTCGTCCATATGAAAATAACTAAAAAAGTAGTGGGCAAAAACAGTTATGGGAAAAAACTGCATAAAAAATAAGTTTAAAAAAATCAAACTTGGCAAAACTCGTTCGAACGAGTTCGTTCGAACGACTCATCGTTCGAACGACTTATCTAACGGCGTGCCAGTATACATTAATAGAGGTCATTAGAAACCTCATTCGAACGAGGTCATTCGAACGACCTTTCTAACGAACTTCTAACGACGCACCAGTATAGGCTGGCTAAAGTCGTTAGAACGAGGTCGTTCGAACGACCTTGCTTAAACTTCGAACGAGAATATAATTTTTGCCCAAAATTGTCGAAATTTATTTGAAGGATTTTTCAATATTAATATTGCTTATTTACGAACATTTTCTTATTTGTAAAATTCTTGATTAGTCAAAATACTCCAACACATAAAATTGTATTTTGGTCATATACCTTCGTAGGATAGATAGCACGGCATGAATATTGATAATGCATGAACTTTGGATGCGATGCTTGAATCTTTGCGTTGAATGATCCTTGATGCAGTATGACCCAAAAATATTTAGTCCAATGGAATAAAGACAATATAACAAATGACTCGATTGGAAATTTGTCCTTACACCATATACTAAGTCTAGCATGCAGTACTAATCACAACAAATATTAAGAGCATTCAAAGTAATGAACACAAGAATTTTGATGTGGTGAAACCCTTAATAAAGAAAAACATCAACGGCGCCCTCTACGGCACAAACCAAAAATCCAGTAAAATAAAGAATCAAGTTACAAAACATAAGCAAACCCACAAAGATCCTAAATCTAAGTTCCAATGTATACCTACATGAGCTTCTTCATTCCAAAGGTTTTTTTACTAGAACTGATTCCTTGATCTCCTTTTCTTTGATTTATGATTCCAGCAACTCTTTCAATTTCCAAGTTTCTCAAACAGAACCATTGTGACTAAGTGTTCGTGTGTGAGAATGTGTTTGTGATGTGCAATAAATGCAGATTCACCCTCTCAAATTATTTATACAGACAAATTTCTATGAATCAAGAGGATCTATATGACATGCAGATACTGAGTGAAATTATTTTGACAAATAACTTCTTTCTCAAGATCAGATCTGAAAAACAACCTTTCTTTTAAAACTAGCCAAGGTCCTATGTGTTTCTATTTATTTTTGTACACAGTTATTTCACAAATTGTGAAATATAAAGAAAAAACACAAACATTCTAGAGATCTGATATAACCTTGAAAATCAGAAGTTTCTTTTTCAAAATCTCTTGAAACATAAAGGATCTAAAAGAAAAGATCCAAAAGAGAATAAAAATATAAACGTGTGATTTTCTCTTTTAGAAAAAAATTCAAGTTTCAAGAGTGAAACTCAATATTCTCTTTAAGATGAGTTCTGAGAGAAACTAAGACTTGAGGAGGTCTTCAAACATCTCGCAAATCTAACACAAAACTCACATAAACCGTAAATGGATCTAACTCTCAAGGTTTAGGTTTTTTGGTGTATGAAACTATGAAGGTTTTATTCTTTGGATTAAGGGAAAACACTCAGAGGTTGAGCTTCGAAGATTGGGGTTTATTCTCTCTCTCTTTTCTATCTATTTCTATTCCTCTCCCTTCTCCATTCTCTCTATTCTCTCTACTCTCTCTTTTTTCTCTCTATTTGGATGAAAGTCAAAAGTCTCAAATGGCTGAGATTACACGAGTTTATATAGTAGCTAAGGAAGAATCTCGAATGTCTGAGACAACCCAATGACTGAGATTAACTTTGAGCAGTTGACTACCAATCTAACCATTCAATATGAGCGGTGGAAATAACTAATGCTGATTGGTTAAAACTGGTTGCACATGGATTGACTCTAAAAACATGCAGATCGTTGATAAGGTTTAACCATGGGATGAGATTGAATGTAAAGTATGTGTCTTACAGAAAAAAAAACCACCGTTAACGCTCGAATGATATAGGCTGTAAAACGCTTGTTAAAACAAATTCTAAATTTAGCCCCTAAATTCTCTAGAACTTTGAGATCCTCCCCAACATAACTTTTAATGAATAACAATATTTTGCATAATTCAAATTTTAACCCCAACACCTTTAAAAACCAAATTTTAATAATTCCAAAAATTATTTAAAATGTTTCAAAAATGTTATAAGGGATATAAAATGATTTAAAAACGTTGTTAAAGTGATTTAAATAATATATGCACATGTGAGCTCAATAATATGCAGTGCAAGTGTACTAAAGTGGTTGTAAGGTAGAATTAACTTCCCTTTAGGTGATCTTGATGATTCTTGGACTGAATTTCTTCATTCTTGCTTGAACCTTTGAGAGATAGAGAAAATCATAAAAAGTAGCCTACTTTGTCTCGATATCCAAACTAGTGTGAAATCCTATATATAGACTCAAGTAAGTCATATATATAGTGTGTTCTCAAAATGTGTCCACTCACACACTATCACATCCTCAACAATACCTCGAGATATCTTCACAGAAGGATCCGCATGTTAGAGAGTCATATTTATACGGTTAAGGTCCCCCAATTCTAATTTCTTATATATGGAATAGGGGAGGATGCTCACGTATAGAACTTCATCACGAGAAGTATCTTTAAAGCGGGGTATTAATCATTGAGGGTATGGGGCCACAATGGGATCTCTCATAACCACCTCTTGCCTTATTGTGCTATCATTACCACTCTTTCTTAAGGGTACATCTTTGGCCTCTTTCGTGTTGGGTGAAACCTCCCTGTCGTTTTGCTCTTTGTGTAGAGGAAGTGATAAGTCAACCACTATCCCACTATGTAGAGTGGTGATTGAACTATATTGATCTTTATTGGCGTTGGGAGTGGAGATAACATTAGGTTGACCTTGGGGATGTCCTTGGACTTGGGCTGAAAACTTACCCTTCTCTTGGATACTTAAGGCAGATTGCAACATAGAAAGGTTTGCATTTGTAGGTGGGTATCGTCTTGCACTCCTTTGTTGAATGGTTAGCCTCACAATCGCACACACCTTCTCTCTTGAAGCTCGAATGGATCCAATTGTTTCTCTTAGTCATGCCTCGAGTACGTATTCCACTATTTTCTCAAGTCGGTTTACTCAAAGTTTCCACTTGGCTTCATTGTCCGATTGGTAAAGTTCGAACGTAGAAGGAGTTGTGGTCATTTGTTGAGGCCGGGTTTGGGCATTAGGATTGTATGTGTCCCACGCTTGAGTAGTATCGACGACATACATAAGGTGGGCCTCTGCATCGTTTGCCTCTAACCCATAAAATTCTCCATTACACATAGTCTCCATGAGTTGTTTAGAACTTATACTTAGACTTATACTTCTAAAATCCATGGTGGTGGAATGTGTTAACTGACTCGTTGAAATGATCCCAACATCGATTAAAAGGCTCATTTTCTTGTTGTCCAAAGGTTTGAATTTGAGCATTAAAAGAATCCATTTGATGTTGGGGGAATACTTTCAAAAGAAATTTAACTTGCATATCCCTCCACGATCTGATGGAGTTCGGTGACAAAGACCATAGCCAAGTCTTGGCTTTATCCTTCAAGGAGAAAGGGAAAATCTTGAGGAGAATAACTTCTTGAGTTCACGTTTGATTTCTAAAGGTTTTGCATGACTCTTGGTTTCTCCGAATCCATACCGTGGAATGTGAACAGAATTTGGACCATCCCATTATGAAATCGGAATTTCCCTGCATTGTATGGGAGTAGAATGCATCCCGAAGTGACGGTTCGCTCGGGATATAAGAGGTCTCTCATACAGCAATATAGCATTTCACCCTCACCCGTGCCAAAACTACCGTGGCCAGACATCTGGCTCTCTCCAATAGACCCAAAATACTCACTTGAAGTACTATAAGTGTGACTTGTGATGGAATTAAGCAGTGTAGGAGGTGGAACCCAAAATTGTGGAACACAAGGGGTATGTGGGCTATCAAAATTATACTCGACTATGGGACTTCTGTGGATTTGTGTTGGAGGAGTAGATTGAGGAGTTTTTTGAGGATTTTGTATGTAAGGAGTTTAATAGATGCAATATTTTTATGTCTTTCTATTTTATTTTATTTTTGAATTATTTTTGGCTTTTTGGTTTTATGATTTTTTTGACTTTTTAAGAAATAGAGTCAAATTTGAAATTAATTTGACCTAATCTAAAAGTCTACCTAATCCCCTGCAAAGGCGCTAAAAACTTCATGAGACTCCAAATGTATCTCTAACGCGTGTATCTACAGCTCAAGTGCAAGTCGGTCGCTCAAATAATAATCCAGGTAAGTCGGGGTCAAATCCTCAAGAAATAAGACATGAATACGTGACGACGAATAGGAAAGATGAATAATCCTACGAATAACTCTAGAAAAGAAGAAAGATGATTTATTTCAGATTTCTCTATTAACTAAATGCAAATTAATTAAACTAGTAAATGAACTATGCATGCAAGACTTAACTAACTACAAATTTGTTAATATGAAAGAGAGATAAGGTTATAATATAATCCCCCAACCTCTAGAAGTTTCACCAGATACAAAACTAGTTGAGACTTAAATATTTAATTGAAACATAGACTTTGTTTATTTCAAGCATTACATATATGATTGAATAAACCCGCCCAATACGTAATCAAGAATAAAAATAAAGTACGTACTGAAATGGTTAACACCTGCATCGCATTCTAAAACACCCCGATTATCTAGGGAAAACGGGGTTAAAAGTCCTACGACGGTTGCAATAAAAAAATGACATGATTCAATTAATTATTTAACTCACAAACAAATTTTATATCCATGCGAACCACTTAGGGTTGGGTTCATTCACTCCAACCCTTAGAAATCTAGCTGGACATGGTTTAGTTATCACAAAGCGTGATATTTATGTTGCATGTAATCAAAGCCATAAGGAAACTATCTCTAAACATGCATAAAAGGATTGGAACCTCAGAAAAGAACTAAAAATATACAAAGATTTTAACTTCAAGAACAAGGAAGAGAAAGACAAACTTTATTGAAGAAAACCTTCAGAATTAATTCAAGAAAGTGTAATATCTATGAAGAATTTGTAATACGAGGGTTCTTAGGTCTTCCTCCCTCTAATTCTCTGTCAAAAACTAATCAAAACTAAGTTTTATGTCAACCTAAAGTAATGCATGGACGTTTTTTACAAGAGTCATATCTCTATCAAACTCTAAAAAGAAATAAACAAAATTCACCTGCCAGGTACATCAAATCGATTAGGGGTATAGGAAAACCGGTTCGCCCCCATATCGATTTGAGTTACGGTTCGAATTTTCCTACTGCCAAAGCTTGCTTCTTTTCTTCTCTTTTCTTTTAACTATTTCTTCTTGAATTCGTTTGACCATAACTCCTTCATCGTAGCCCGAAATAGGACTCCGTTTCTTCCAGTGTTCTTGTGCTTTCATGATCTTCAACTTTTCAGTTGGTCCAACTTCCGAACTAAAGCTGTAAATTATCGAAATTCCCTTTAACTCTCTTTTTCTTCATTTTCTTCCTCTATTTTGAGTTTTCTTTCGCACTAACTTGCGTGAATTACCTGTAAAATACATATGAGATACACAAAACATGAAGTACTTCCCAATGAGAGTTAGTATAATAAATGTGAGATAAATCCATATCAATTACGATGCATGGGATCGTAAAAAGATCGAAATTAAGGGGATATATAAGAAATATTTATACCTAATCAAATCCGCCTAACTTAGAAATTTACGTATCCTGATAAATGTAAAAGAATAAAAGTATGAGTTAAGGACCCTTCACAAAATTTATTGGGATCGAATACCTTTTTTTCAGGCAAGCGATTTAATTTAGTGTATGCAACAAGCCGTTAAACTCCTAGGTTACCCTAGTAGGACAAGTGGTGTCTCGTAAGGATTTGCAGTGAATATACCCACAAAATTCGGTTTTTGACTCAAAGAAAAATCAAAATACTTAAAAATTGTTCAATTTAAATTCTCCCAAAATAGTCACCTTAAATTCATATTCAGTAGTATTAATTTGTAGTGTGTGTGTATATGTGTGCGAAGCCGAAAATCAAACCACAAATTTCCACCGATTAATCATTACATTACTTTTCAAAAATTCATTCTGATTCAATCTCTCATGAATACACTCACAAACGAATCACTCGGAATGTGACTATTTTCTCTCGGTGTACATGATATAAAGAGTAAATACATTGGAACATAAATTCTTGCACATAATTAAAAAGACATAATTTATTTAGGTGGATAGATTTCATCATCGGAATACGGTCATTGGAAATGAAAGCATCGCCTCTCATTCATACCAATTAATCTCTGATATTATCTTTTCATATTTTAACTCTCCACCCAATAATCAATTTCGCAATTTGGACTCGGTTAGGAGTTTTTAGGGTTTACGGTGTATTGGGTAATATGAAAATGCTTGGATAATTTGGAGTTGGAAAATGTTTTCTTATGAAGTCCTTTGGCCCTTTTCTGACTATTGCTCATTTTCTTTCCTTTTTCTTTTTTTGCTATTTTTGTTGAGCATTATTTTTCTATATTTTTTCTTTGCCCCTTTTTATTGTACCATTTGGACTTTCTTGATGAATTTTTATTTTATTTTCACAACTCAGGGCTAAATGGGTTTTTTCGAGTTATTAAACGAAAAGGAAATATTTATTCGGCTCAATTGGGCTTGCAAAGGGAAAAAAATTCACACCTTCTTATGGCTAATATTTTTTATTAACAAACTAGGGCCTAACTTCATTATCCAAATTACTCATTACTTTACCATATCTGTCTCGAGATTAATTTAATTTTGAGATATTTTTGCGCGTTTTAAAATGACATCTCAATTGTTTCCCGTAACCAAGCAAAACAAAGGAATAGAGATCCTTAACGATTTTTTTCTTATTCTGAATCAAAATTTGAAACCATTAACTCAGATTGATTTAAAAACTCGCAAAAATGATAGGCTCGAAATCTCACCAGATTTGTTAATCTACACACTTATTCGTAAAGTCGTCAATTTTCGCTCAATTTCGGCTTTGTGCATTGGATTTTTACAAATTTAAGACTTTGAAAAAAATTTCGTGACATTATTTATGCTTTTAATTTCCATTTTTTATTTATTTTGACAAAAAAATGTTTTTGACTTTTTTTCGACTATTTTTTACAAGTTTTTTTGGAATTTTCTAATTTTTTTGAGGGGCATTTTAAAATTTGTGAAGTTTTAAAACTCGCACTTGTCACCCCCTACCCCTAACTTAGACTTATGCGTTGTCCTCAATAAAAATGACTAAAATCTAAATAAGAGCAAATAAGAAGTGCGACAAATTAAACACGCAAATATTTAAAATGCAACAAAACACTATATAACAGCAACACACGACTCTCTCTCTCTCTCTTTCTCTCTCTCTCCCTCTCTCTCTCTCTCTCTCTCTCTCTATATATATATATATATATATATATATATCACTTCATACGTGTTGGGGGTGCGACGACCTATCTCTCTCCTCTACAAACTAACCCGACCACATGAACGGGGTCCGATGCTCTCCTTGTCTCCCTCTTCCTCACATCGTAAATGAATAATCGAAACAAGTTGGGGCCATCCCCATATGTATGGGGGACACCTTGACGTTCGTGATAACTGAATTGAATGAGATCCTTGTGGTTCCCAATCGAATCACGGAATACTTGTACCGACTTAGAGAGGACATCACGGTTTCCCTTAATTTCTAGAGTGCATGGGTCGGGCTCTACATCGGACGAGACTCTAGTCTTATCCTTGATCGCATCTGAGGACTCAAGTGGGTTAGGTGGATGGTCAACAAGATGGGATTCGTCTGTCCTGTTTGTCCATTCACTCTCTTCTAAGTGACTACATGAGTCCAACCGAGGTTGGATGTCAACAGTGCGACTCTCATCCACTAACTTGAATTCTTTCTCAAATACCTCTTCGATCCTATCTTCTAACACTCGCTCTTGGTCAATCTTCGAATGTTCTCTCTTACTCTCATCGACCCTCTCTCCCCTGCTTACGCTTACGTGCTCACTCTTGCTCTCCATAGGAGTAACTAAACAAGCCTCCCCCACCTTTTGATCAATGTCAGGATTATCAATCTCAATTAATGTACCAAGGCACACCCCTAATGGATCTCTCATGTGATTCGTCTCGTGCACTTTCTCCTTCATAAGATCCGTCTCTCACAGTTCTCTTTCGTCTGCCTTTTGCTTGGTGATGTTGAACATATTTGTTTGGAGGGTTATGTTCTCGACTATGAGTTGCATTTTCTCATTTGGAGTATTACTTATCGCGTTATCCTTAGTTAAGAATGGGCAGCCAAGGATGAGGTGCACATGAGTACTCGAGGGCTTCGTGTCCCAACTGACAAAATCTATCGGTTAGTAGAATGTGTCCACTTGGACTATCACGTCTTCAACAATCCCTCGTGTTATCTTTACTAAACGATCCGTGAGTTGGAGAGTCATATTTGTGGGCTTAAGGTCCCCCAATTATAATTGCTTATAGATGGAATAGGGGAGGATGTTCACACTCGCCCCTAAGTCTATTAGCACTCTCTCAATTAGGTTCTTCCCCATGATCCACGAAATGGTTGGTGCATCCGATTCTTTAAACTTTGGTGGGAGGTCATTTAACGGTATTGAACTGACATTCTGTGCTAAAAATATATTATTCTTTACCTTTATCTTACGTTTAACTATGAGTAAGTCCTTAAGAAAGTGTACGTGGGAATTTTCTTTATGGTCTTGAGAAAAGGTAAATTAATCTTTGCTTTCTTGAGAACGTATAGATCTTTAGAGCAAGGTACTAATCATTGAGGGTATGGAACCACAATGGGAGGTCTCACAACCACCTCGGGACTGATTGTGCTATCATTACCATTCTTTCTCAAGGGGATACCTTCGGCCTCTTTCGTGTCGAGCGAAATCTCCATGTCATTTTTCTCTGCATGTAGAGGAGGTGACAAGTCAACCACTCTCCCACTACATAGAGTGGTGATTGAACTATATTACTCCTGATTGGCATTGGGAGTAAAGCTAACATTAGTTTAAACTTGGGGAAGTCTTTGGCCTTAGGCCAAAAACTTACCCTTATCTTGGATACTTAAGGAGGATTGCAACTTAGTAATGCTTGCATTCATTTCGGCAAACATGTGGGCATTTCGAGCATTGGTTGTCCCTTGAGATTGCATAAATTGATTCAGTGTATCCTAGATATTTGTCCACGGTGGGGTGATATACAACGCAGGAGGTGGTGCTTGTATATGTTATGCTTGTTATAAATGCAGAGGTGGTGGTGGAGGAGGGGCAACAAGTGAATTAGGATTCATCACCACATGTTGTTGCCCATAACTAAAACCATGACGGTTTTTCCATGAAGGGTTGTAATAATTCTCGTGAGGGGCATTAAAATTACCCTTAAATCCTCCTACCGCTTCCACTTGCTCTTGGAACACCACTTTGTAGGCGGGTATCTTCAGGCACTCCTTTGTTGAATGGTCTGCCTTAAAAATCGCACATGTTCTCTCACGGAGCTCGAATAGATCCAGTTGTTTCTCTTACCCGTGCCTCGTCTTATGCTCTTTACTCAAGTTAGTTTACTTGAAGTTTCCACTTGACTTCATTGTCCAATTGGTAAATTTTGGATCCAGAAGTAGTCGTGAACATTTGTCGAGGCCGGGTTTGGGCATTAGGATCGGATGTGTCCCACACTTGAGTAGTCTCGGTGACATACTTAAGGTGGGCCTTTGCATCATATGCGTCTAACCTAAAAAATTCTTCGTCGCACATAGTCTCCACGAGTTGTTTACGATTTATACATAGACCTTGGTGGAAGAAGGAGATGAGTCTATATTTCTCAAAACCATGGTGGGGGCATGTGTTAACTAACTCATTGAAACGCTCCCAACATCGATCAAAAAGCTCATTTTCTTGTTGTCTAAAGGCTTGAATTTGAGCTTTAAGAGAATTCGTTCGAAGTTGGGGGAAGAATTTCAAATGAAATTTAACTTGCATATCCCTCCACGATCCAATGGAGTTCGGTGACAAAGACCATAGCAAGTTCTTGGCTTTATCCTTCATAAGAAAGGGAAAATCTTGAGGCCAATAACGTATTCAGTGCATGTTTGATCGCTAAAGGTTTTGCATGCCACTTCGAAGTCGAGAATGTGGAGGTATGGTTTCTCCGAATCCATACCGTGGAATGTGGGAAGAATTTGGATCATCCCATTACGAAAGAGGAATTTCCCTGCATTGGATAGGAGTAGAATGCATCCCGGATTGACGGTTCGGTGGGGATATAAGAGATCTCTCATAGAGCGATATAGCATTTCACCCTCACCCGTACCAAAACTACCGTAGTCAGACACCGCTCTCTCTCCAATAGACTCAAAATCCTCACTCAATGTCCTAGAAGTGTGACTCGTGATGGAATTAAGCGATGTAGGCGGTGAAACCCAAAATTGTGGAGCGCAAGGGGTTTGTGGGCTATCGGGATTATACTCGACTATGGGATTTTTGTGGATTCGTGTTGGAGGAGTAGATTGAGGATTTTGTTGATGATTTTTCATGTAAGGACTTTGAGAGATGCAATATTTTAATGTCTTTTTATTTTATTTTTGAATTTTTTTCGCTTTTAGGTTTTATGATTTTTTTTTGGCTTTTTAAGAATTAGAGTCAAATTTGAGATTAATTTGACCTAACCTAAAAGTCTACCTAATCCCCGGCAACGGCGCCAAAAACATCACGCGAATCCAAATGTATCTCTAATATTGTATCTATAGCTCAAGTGCTAGTCGGTCGCCCAAATAATAATCCCAATAAGGCGGGGTCAAATCCTCCGGAAATAAGACGTGAATACATGACGACGAATAGGAAAGATGAACAATCCTACGAATGACTCTAGAAAAGAAGGAAATATGATTTATTTGAGATTTCTCTATTAACTAATTTCAAATGCATTAAAATAGTAAATGAACTATGCATGAAAGACTTAACTAACTACAGATTTATTAATATGAAAGAGAGATAAGGTCATAATACAATCTCCCAACCCCTAGCAGTTTCACCGGATACAAAGCCAGTCGAGGCTTAAATATTTAATTTAAACAGAAACTTTGTTTATTTCAAGCATTACATATATGATTGAATAAAACAGCACAATACGTAATCAAGAATAAAAATAAAGTATGACCAAAATGGTTAACATGCGCGTCGCATTCTAAAACACCCCGGTTACCTAGGGCAAACGGGGTTAAAATTCCTACGACAGTTGAAATAAGAAACTGACATGATTCAATTAATTATTTAAGTCACAAACTAATTTTATATCCATGCAAATCACTTAAGGTTGGGTACATGCATTACAACCCTTAGAAATCTAGCCGAACATGGTGTAGTTATCAGAAAGCCTGATATTTATGTTGCATGTAATCAAAGACATAAGGAAACTATCTCTAAACATCGATAAAAGGATTGGAACCTCGGAAAATAAATAAAAACATGCAAACATATTAACTTCAAGAACAAGGAAGAGAAAGACAAACTTTATTGAAGAAAGCCTTCAGAATTAATTCAGGAAAGTGTAATCTCTATGAAGAATTTGTAATATAAGGGTTCTTAGGTATTCCTCCCTCTAATTCTCTATCAAAAAGTAATTAAAACTAAGTTTTATGTCAACCTAAAGTAATGCATGGACGTTTTTTTTATAAGAGTCCTATCTATTTCAAACTCTAAAAAGAAACAAAAAAATAAAAAAAATTCGTGTGCCATGTACATCGAACCGGTTCGCCCCCAAATCGATTTGAGGCATGGTTCGAATTTTCCTACTGCCAAACCTTGCTTCTTTTCTTATTTTCTTCTCTTTTCTTCTATGGATTTCTTCTTAACTTTGTTTGACCATAACTCCTTCACCGTAACTCGAAATATGACGCCATTTCTTCTAGTGTCCTCATGATTTCGTGATATTCAAATTTTCAATTGGTACAACTTTTGAACTAAAGCTGTAAAATTATTGAAATGCCCTTCAACTCTCTTTTTCTTTGTTTTCTTCCTTTATTTTGAGTTTTATTTCTCACTAACTTGCGTGAATTACCTGTAAAATACATAAGAGATACACAAAACATGAAGTAATTGCCATGGGGAGTTAGTATCATAAATGTGAGATAAATCCATATCAATTACGATGCACGGGATCATAAAAAGATCAAAATTAAGGGGATAAATATGAAATATGTATGCCTATACTATGACCTTGGCGAAACAATCAAACACCTATTGGTCAACGCCAGGCTAGACCGCACCTACGTCCAATCTCCAACGATAGCATATATATATATATATATATATATATATATATATATATATATATATATATATAAGTCTCACTCGATACGTGTTGTAACCCCCCGTATTTCTGAATATCTAGAATTTAATTAATTCGGTTGTTTTTAAATTACACTTGTGCAGTAATTTATTTGAAATAAAATATTATGTGTTTATTAATTATGAATCGAGAGACAGATTATGATTAATAGTTATGGAATAAACATTTACTAAGTGAGCAGTAAAAACTTGCGATAATTATTATACATCGTAATAAGTGATATCGACGTGATTGTGTTATATCTCAACCGGGAGTCGCTTGTAGACTAAACTGAGGCCGAGATAGGAAATTTATGTCAAATAACTCAGATGGCGATTTCGAGGTCACGGTGGATTCTGAATGGGTCAAAATAAGCAGAATACTGTACCCTGTAATACACTGTAATTTTTATGAATTTTAAATATGGGATTAATCAAATTTAATGTGAAAAATTATTGATAATTAATTCGGATTAAAATAAATATTAACTAGCGAGATAAGGGTTAGTATTTATTGGTATGAATTATATTACTGAGTGAATGTAGTAATATGTGATTATGAATTATAGCAATTGTCGCTAGTGAGAGATACGACAATTATGGAAATTGAGTCGGGACACGCGTATAGGTCGTGTCGGGACTAATTTACTGAGATATAAGTATATTATTTTTTAGTCATATAAATAGTCATTTTGAGTATGCCAAAATGTTCGAAAGGGTTGAAATAGTCAGAAAAGTCTACCTGGGGGTATATGTTGGGTCCCGGGACATTTTTAGACTAACCCATCATCATGAAAGGGTAATATGGTCATTTGTAATTTGGGTGAATAGTGACTTACGAATTTCGTTGAGCTTATATATTAGTTTTTTGGGATAAGTTAGGGTTATTATTCACAAAACACAAAGGAATAGTCATAGTGGGGGAGGGAAACCCAAAAGCCAAGAGTCTAGGCTAAGAAACACCACCGTGAGCCACCGCCGTCGCCGAAGTTTGATTGGAAAGTATCCCAACGTTCTTCTCCAAAGGTTTAGACCTAAAAATCATAGGAAAGTGTTTATTTTTCCAAACTTGTTAATTGATATATCATCCATGTTAGATTAGGATTGATTTTTTTGAAAATTATGAAGTTTGGAATTTGAGTTTTAGGATATAATTCATGTTCATATGTAGAAGTGATGTAATAATTGATCCCTGAATTATATAGGTGATTCATGTTTAGATATATCACAAAATTATGTTAAGAATTGATGATCAAATCTGAGTTCTTAGTATAGTTCTCGAATAAGTTGATGAACAAAGGTTTCCATGAAATTATCATGATTAAATCCATATACTTGATGATCCTTGATGTTAATTATGATTCTTGATCGTTAGAATTCATGTAAGTATGTTAGTATAACATCTGGTATTAATAATTAGGAGTATAGGATGTTAGTATAATGATTTTGATGATGAATATTAAGGAAACCTGTAAGAACAATTTTGCAGATTTTTCTAGACTTGTAGAGACGAATCGATTCGGTTACTGGTGAATCGATTCGGCTGACCAGCTTTGGCCAAATTTTCCTTTTTTCTTAAAACACTTTAGGAAAAATTCAGAATTTAAAACTATGATATTTTTAAACAAAATGGGAATATTATGGAAGACCAGTAGGCCTAAATGGAATTTTGAACTTGGGTCTAAGAGAGAGAATTAAGGAATAAACGTAATTAGTATTAGTCGGGGAAAAATACTGACTTTAAAGAATAATTTGGGACTCGTAGATTGGATATAATAGATGACGTAAACCGGTAGGGTATAGGGACATTACCTACTGTTATGATGTAAAAACTTAAGGCTACCTTTTGAGAGAGGAGAGATACTCGGGAGCGGTTGATAATGAATAACATTATAAATACGTAGATTATTTGGGATAACAATAGAATACATATGGAACATAAGAAATAAATTTATAGGTGATGTGTATGCCTATTTTATGATTGATTAGGTGTATGACATACCTACCATACTTGCTATCATCGGACGTCTTTTTGAAAAGGGACAATCTTATTTTGACGAGCCTTCGGGGGTATTTTAGATTGGTGCCTCAGAGCATAGAACCTAGTATGGGATATCTGATAGAATGATAGTGTTGACGGTCATATGGGTGTAGGTATGTGCGTAACCCGTAGATTTAGAACTATGTTCGCCTCCAATACGTGTGATTTGAAAAACTCTTTCTTGGGAGATTTCCGAATTGATTGTCCTTATTTGAGTACATGATGTATCGGGACTAGATAGCAGAGTATGCATTGCACCGTAGCTAAGTATTGAAGTGTTGTATTAGTATATATATATATATATCAAGGTTCTAAAAAATGCGGGGCGTGATCGAGGCGTGGAGGCCAAGCCTTAAACCTTAGAAGCCTCGGCGGGCCTTAGGCGTAAAAAGGCATGAAAAGGCGTTTAGGCCTTTTTAATACATTTTAATATTTTTTTAACCTCAACAAGGCTATTAAAATACTAAAATTGTACATATTATAAAAATATGTCTAAATATTTGTAAATTAAAATACTATTTGATTATTTTGGATGAAATAATGGTCCGGTTTGTAAAAAAATCTTTAAAAGGCGATATCGTTTCACTAAAACATTGTTGTTTTCAGAGAAAAAGTGCGCCTTAAGGGTTTTACCAGGCGAAAGGCATCAAAATCTTAAGTCGAGGCGTTTCTCCCAAGCCTCAAGCTTAGGCGTGCCTAGGCGGAGCCTAGGCGGGTTTTTTAGAACAGTGATATATATATATATATATATATATATATGTTATATTTACTAGTGTGAAGACTCGGTAAATAAAATAGATACGGACATCTAATTTAACGTAAGTATGCGAACACTTAATGTTATTAGTGAGAAACTCTCATTCAAGATAAAAGATGTGAAAACTCTCTTTAACATATACATGGGACATGTGTATGGTTACTATGAATTATTTGGGTTACAGATTAGTGAAGATGAACTATTAGATACGATAGTAGTATGTACAATGGGTTAGTAAGACGTTAGGCGTGCACACTAGTTGAGAGGTGTGTATTCTCAAGATAGGGGTCGTACAACTAACATGTATGTGATATAAATCTGGTAAGCAATTTAAATGACTTGATAAAACGTTTTACACTCAGGCTCTGATCCGTTTCTTGCAAAATCTCTTTACTCTTGTACAATCTATTTAGGTGTCAAGACACAGGGACACTATACTTAGACTATGGAATTTTGACATGCTGCAGCTGTTATAGGAGTTGCAAGATCTCATGATTAGACGCCTCCACTTCTTTATCATCTAGTTTATGATTCAATCATTTACTTTAGAGCACGTGTCTCTCTTTTCTAGTTATTATTCTGAGAGATGTTGTATATTGTCATTTCAGTTGATGGGATTTTATATTGTTATTGTCTGTTGGATTTGAGATCTTTATTATGACATTGTATTCCAGTTTTATTTAGTTGGATTATTGGCTCAGTATTATTGTCATTCATGTGTATGGTGAATATAATAAATGGATTTTAATTTATGAACAGTGATGCTAAGAATGAATCAACCTGATATTTTGTTTTAAATTTTATAAAGGACTGATCATCCGGTATTTAATTGGACAAGGTGTCATAAGTGGTATCAGAGCATCAGGTTCTAGAGTCTTTTAGGATCTGTACGGTTTATTATTCTTTCAGCATTGCGTTCTTTGATAAAGAGCCCCGTGGATAGGATTGTTGCATTCATACTGTTATGAGTACGTCTTCAGCTATTTGAGATTTAATAACTGTGGACTTATAAATTTTGTCTCGTTTTAGATGCATCCCAAACGTGCACCGAGGGAAAGACATGCCCAGCCCGCACCACAACCAACACAAGCTCAGAGTACACCAAATGCACCCGATGTCACTGTCATGGTTGCTCAGGCAGTTAATGTAGCACTTAATACCGTCGCACATCAAGCACCACCACAACCTCTGGTAGTGGTGCCCGCACCTGGACATGTGTTCCATACTACATGGGAGTTAGTTAGAGATGCCTTCAAGAAGGCACATCCCCCAGAGTTCAAAGGGAGTTTCGATGTTATGGTAGCAAGCCAATGGAAGAAGAATATCTAGAGGCATCTGAGAATGTACGAGTGCACGGAGGTACAGAAGCAGGTAGTAGCTACTTTTAAGATAGTTAGAGCAACGTTACAGTGGTGGGAGTCCACTACTAATGAAGAGGATAGAGATACTATGACTATTCTGGACTTCTTGGTGCGGTTTGACCGCAAATATTTCCCCTCTACCGTTGAGACCGAGATGAGGCGAAAGTTACTAGACCTCACCCAGAAGGGGAAGACTATAGTCGAGTATGAGGAGGAATTTACTTTGCTGACTAATCTGGTACCATGGGAGGTACCTAATGAAGAAAAGAAGATACGTATGTTCATGGATGGCCTTACTTGGAGGATTAGACATCATCTTCTAGTTAATATTTCTTTGTAAACTTATATTGATGTTGTGAATACTACTATTCTACAGTGCCAAGGCCATCGCCTCAATGTTAAGGGGAGAAAACGCAGTGATGAGTATAGTCAATAAGGAAAAATTAGAGGAGGTAGTGCCACTAGGGCACCAGCAGCACTGAGTCACCATAATCAGGGAGAGAAAGGTTCCCATCAGGGGGATTCTGCTAAGATATTTCGATTGGGAGGTTTTTGTCATGGGTTTAGACATGTCCATCAGGGCCAAGGGAGTGGGGGTAACAACCAGCAAGGTTGGGGACAATAGGGTCAGAGGGGTAGAAACTTTGCCGGTAGGTATTTCATTTGTGGGAACACTGGCCACAAGCGTTAAGACTGCCCACAGAAAGATAGAGCCCCACAGAAGCACCAGGGTGCTCGTCAGGAGCCTCAGAGGCTTATTTTTCCCTCCACCCTCCCAACACCAGCACTAGTTCTAGATTTTCCTGCCATTCCTGTAGCATTGAATCAACAGGGATAGTTACGGTACGGGCATGTGTACAACATCCATTAGGCCGTAGTTCCACAGGCTCCACCCGCTATTAAGGGTATGTTTTCTCTCTGTGAGGCTATGGGGCATATTTTATTTGAAACTGGGGCCTCTCATTCATTCATATCCACTAGATTCACACGGGTCATAGGGTTGTTAGACACGACCATTAGTACTATGACTTATGTAGACTCACCGATGGGTTACGGGTCGTTGATTTTCTTTATTTGCCGAGGAGTGGGCATAAAAATTGGGAGTCTTATTTTTCCTACAAATATGCTCATGTTAGATATGTCTGAGTATAATGCCATTATTGACATGGATTGGCTAGTCGCGTATAGGTCCATGATTGATTACTTTAGTAGGAGCATAGTTTTTGCTATTCCTGGCCAGTAGATGTTCATAGTGGCGATGCCTCACCTTGAGAGAGGATCGTCTACTCATTTATATTATATAGAGGATGCGACCTCTACGGGAGTATTGATTACTCTTTATTCTATTACGATAGTTTGTGAGTTCACCGATGTATTCAAGTAGATACCAGGATTACCGCCAAGAAGGGATATTGAGTTTGTGATCGATTTAGCACCCGACACCAGGCCAATTGCTCTTGCACCTTACCATATGGCTCCGACAGAGATGAGTAAGTTACGGGATCAGATTGAGCAGTTGTTAGGACAGGGTTTCATCCGGAGGATTACCTCACCTTAGGGTGCCCCAGTTCTATTTGTGAAGTAGAAGGATGGATATTTGTGACTATGTGTGAATTATCGAGAGTTATATAAAGTCACAATATGGAATAAATAACCTTTTCATTGAATTGATGACTTATTCGACCAACTAAGAGGAGAAGCCTACTTCTCGAAGATATACTTAAGATTCGAATATCACCAGCTACGTATCAGGGTGCAGGACGTGTATAAGACTGCTTTTTTGATGAGATGTGGGTCTTATGAGTTTCGAGTTATGCCATTTGGGCTAACCAAAGCGCCAATAGTATTTACGGACCTAATGAATAAGGTGCTCAGAGAAATATTTGATCAGTTTGTCATTGTCTTTATAGACGACATCCTGATTTATTCTTAGACCAAGGAGGATCATGTCGAGCATCTACGTAGGGTCTTGCAAACTTTATGGGAGAATGAGTTGTCTACCAAGTTCGAAAATGTGGATTTTGGTTGCGAGAGGTACAATTTTTGGGTTATATCATAATAAATAAAGGGATATCAGTAGACCTTGTCAAAGTGTCAGCGGTGAGGGAATGGGGCCAACCCACGACACTGACGGAGGTGAGGAGTTTCTTGGGGTTAGTCAAATATTACAAATGTTTTATTCAGGGAATCTCGATGATTTCTAGTCTGATGACTAATCTGATTCATAAGGATGTATCATTTGTTTGGGATGATGCGTGTCAGTTGGAATTTGATGAGTTAAAAGAAAAGTTGACTTTAGCACTTGTATTAGAACTCCCCAGACCTGGTGTGGAGTACTTAGTTTTCACTGACGCGTCATTACTGGGGTTAGGTGGAGTATTACAACAGGAGGATCAGGCAATTACTTTTGCTTCCCACAAACATAAGCCTCATGAGAAGAATTACCCCACCCATGACTTGGAGCTAGAAGCAGTCGTGTTTGCACTTAGAATTTGGAGACATTACCTCTTGGGATGGAAATTTCTCTTATTCACAGATCACAAGTCGCTATAGTACTTGTTCACACAGAGAGATTTGAACACGCGTCATTGCCAGTGGCTTGAATTTGTCAAGGACTAATAATATGAAATCCATTATTATCCAGGTAAGGCTAACATAGTAGAGGATGCATTGAGCCGTAGGCTAGTCGGTGAGGTAGCTAAGGCGTGGAAAGTGAAATGGAAAGAGTTGGGACATCAGGATGCTATTGCTCGATCATTCATGTCCGTTACGACCATTACACCTCAGATTGTGATGTGGGTAGTACAGGCACATACATCAGATCCATTTTATCAGGAGAGATTCAAAAGCTTCTAGCAAAGGGATAATATTCTTACTTAGTGAGTGCCGAGGGAGGCTTGTGCTTTAATGGACGTCTGATTGTTCCTGAGGGGGAAGAGCCGCGACATGCGATGATGACACGATCGCATGGATCTAGATTTACGGTGCATCCCGATAGGTATAAGATGTACTAAGATATGAGGAGGCAGTATCGGTGGAGTGGGATGAAGAAAGACATTGTCGAGTTCGTGTCTAAATGCACCCCCTATCAACTAGTAAAGGTGGACCATTAGAAATTAGCAGGTTTTCTTCATCCATTAGAGATCCCTATATGGAATTGGGAAAGAATTTACATGGATTTCATTACAGGGTTTCCCACTTCTCAGAGGAGTCATGATGCCATATAGGTGATTATGGATCGGTTAACAAATGTAGCTCACTTTTTACAAGCCAGGATGGATTTTACAGTGGGACAATATGCCCAGTTATTCATTACTGAGATAGTGAGACTACATGTTGTGCATGTTTATATTATGTCCGATCGGGATAAAATTTTTGTGTCTCGTTTCTGGGAGAGATTCTAGGAAGCTATGGGCACCGAACTGCGATTGATTATAACCTATCACCTTCAGACTGATGAGAAGACTGAGTGCACTAATCAGATTCTAGAGGATATGGTACGCATGTGTATTCTTGATTTTAGAAGAGGTTGTGAGCAGTACCTTCCACTGTTGGAGTTTCCATATAATAACTCCTATTAGTTTACTATTGTCATGGCCCCATTTGAGGCATTATATGGTAGGCCTTGTCATTCTACTGCTTGTTGGCTAGACGTGGGGGACAATAAATTACTTGGGTCAGAATTGATTCAAGACACGACGGAGAGGATATAGATAATTTGTGGTCGTATACGGATAACTCAGGACAGACAGAAAAGCAACACCAATGCTAAGAGGTCCTTTCGAGAGTTTTCTATGGGAGACCAGGTTTGGCTGCGAGTATATTTTATGAAGGGGATTATGTGATTTAGGAAGAAAGGGAAATTGGCGCCTAGGTATGTAGGGACATTTTCCATTATCGAGAGAATTAGACCGGTAGCATATAGTCTTGGATTGTTGGAACACTTGCATCGTATTCATGATGTTTTACATATCTCTTCACTTAGACGGAATCTTCGGGATGAGTTGGCCCATTCTCTTATTGCACTGGAGACTAGTGGCTATTTTAGACCATATCAAGAGGAGATTGCGGCCGAAGGTGGTTCCATTAGTGCGTGTTCAGTGGCAGCACCATAATGTTGAGGAGTCTACTTAGGAGCATGAGGATGAGATGCGCAAAAAATATCTAGAGTTAGTTTTACCAGGTATACCTTTATTTTTCAAATTTAGGGAGGAAATTTCGTTGTAAAGGGGGAAGTATGTAATACCCCGTAATTTTTATGAATTTTAATATGGGATTAATTAAATTTAGTGTGAGAAATTATTGATAATTAATCCGTATTAAAATATTTATTAACTAGCGAGATAAGGGTTAGTATTTATTGGTATGAATTATATTACTGAGCAAATGTAGTAATAGGTGATTATAAATTATAGCAATTATTGCTAGTGAGAGATACGACAATTATGGAAATTGAGTCAGGATGCCCGTATAGGTCGTGTCGGGACTAATTTAATGAGATATAAGTATATTATTTTTAAGTCATCAAAATAGCCATTTTGAATATGTGTCCATCTTGGGCGGGGCGGTGTTCCGCTCCGTTCCGTTCGGGGGAATGGAAAGATCCCTTGAGGAAGGAGAAGGAAGATGCGCCGCAGTCTCACACCCCATTTGAAAAGGTTCTTCGGACGTCGTCCATGTGTGTGTGTGGAGGGGGGGAGGGGTAAATGTAAAGAGACGGCGTCGCCAGCCTATTTTGCAGAAAACAGGCAAAATAACATGTTTCCACTTCGAGAGCGGCATCAAGGACAAACTGATGCATATGAAACCAATAGATCGAAGGTTCAGGGGCTAAGTTATTTAATGGGAAGGTGTTAGGCCTTTCAGTCTCTCATGGGCTAGTGTTGTTGTTTTCTTTTATTTCTCCGTGAAGTGTATGTGCGTGTTTATATAATGGAGATCAGAATCATTGAACTCATACCATGGAAAAGGTAGGGTGAGGTCATCATTAGGAATGTTCCCAAATTAATATATATATATATATAGAAAATACGATTTATGCGTTTATCGCGATATTGTCGTTATTATGAAACGACAATATGTGTTGGATGAAACGCTCACAAACATAATATGTGTATACTAATGCAAGAGTATGATAGATGCGGAAAACAAGAATTTTCTATAGATAGAGGATATAGAATTTAGGAAAATGGGATAATTGAGAAAATGGAAAGTTTGACTCAAAATTTGGGTTTAAACCGAAATGCCTACGTAGCCTATAAAGGCATCAAAGTCCAAGTAGTTCGAATGCGATGTATGGGTGGGGTTTATCCCATAAATCCAGACGGGATTTTATTATATGTTTATGTGTAGAAAATGTGTTTTTAGTTTTGAAAGATTATGATGGATGATCCCATTCAGAATTTATGTGTATAACCCTCTTTTTGGTGTTTTTAGTTTTTTTATTGAAAATAATGTATATGAAATATACTAATAAAAATGTAGATGTTAATGTGTATGAACTAAAGCAATAACTAGATTACGAATCTAATGAGATTTATGTAAAAATAAGAAATGTAAAGAGTTAGGGAAGTAATTGGACCTTCCTTCAATCTTGATCTTCGATCTTGGATGAACTCCCTTGAATGTGAGATGAAGGTTGGATGAGAGAGAATGAGGTTTTTCCAAGTTGGGTATGAAAAGGATAGGAATGTAAGCTTGAATAGAACTTCACATGGGGAAACTTTGCTGATTTTGAGAGAATGTTGTTGAGATCAGTGATGCTGATGGATTTCTGGTGTACTTATTGATGAGGTCAGGGCCTCTATTTATAGGGCCAATGTGGGTGCCGATCGGCCTACCCCTGGGACTACCTATCGATAGGTAACCCCAGGTGCTATGTCGATAGGCAGGTCCAAGGACCTGCCGATTGGAAACCTTGTGCGGATTCTCTGGAAAAATGGTTGTAGAACACAGTCCATTGATTCGAATCGTGCACGGGATATACCGTTGGAAAGGTAATTTAGATACCTTTAGAATTAATTGTACCGCCCCCAGGTCTGGGAGTTGAATTTAGGTTAAATGTGGCTAAGAAGCGCACACCGACCCTTTGGATGGGAGACTGTCGGACGGAAACGAATCGTTCATCTGCGTGGTAAGTCAGAATCGTGCACGGGGTGGACCGTTGGAAATGATTAGAGATGTAATTAGACATTCCAAAGAGTTTTTCTCAGTTCAAAAAGTTGACAATCGGGGCTCGGAAGCGCTCGGTGACCTATCGGAGTAAAATAGATCGCTCGTCCGTACCGTAAGTTAAAATTGCACATGGGGTGGACCATTGGAAATGGTATTAAGTGACCTTAAGATATTCATTCAGTATCGTTCGAGATGAATAGTTAATCTAGGTCAATTGGATCCCAGGAGTTCTCGGTGGTCTCTGTATAGGTTTTTGAGGGAAAACTGATCGTTCGTCCAAACGGTTATGCTATTTTGCACATGGGGCAGATCGTTGAAAAGGGGTTTTAGTTCCCTTCGAATATTCAAAGAGATTTTGCTCTGACGATGAAGCTGGTTAGGTTCAAATTGGGGACCGAGAGAGCTCAATGGCTTCCAAATTAATTTTTGACAGTAAAATGGCCCGTTCGTCCGAACCGTTAGGCCGATTTGTGCACGGGATGGACCATTGGAAAGGGTATTCGGAGAAATTCAAATATCCAAACTTATTTTTCTCTGATGAAAGAGTTGACCAGAGTCAAATGGATCTCGGGGGTATTCGATGGCCTCTAGATCGGTACTCGGAGTGCGAACTAGGTTCTGTAGTGAAATGGGGAGGTTCTAGGGACCTCAAGGGAGACTTAGGGGGGGGGGGGTACTAGAATGTGGTGTCTATAGATCCCCTCAACAGGTGATCTTGGAACAAACGATAGCCGTCGAAGAGACACCACATGATATTTCGGGCAAAGGAAAGTTATGGATGGCCAATTGCAGGCCAATGTTAAAGGTGATGACCGAGGTTGAGGTCAATTCTGACATAAAAGAGGTGAAGGCTGAGAGTTGAGGTCAATTCAAATCTAAAGTATGTGATGACTCAGGGCCGAGGTCAATTCTGACCTAAAAGAGCTGACGATCGAGAGATAAGGTCAAGTTTGACCTAAAAGAGGCGACGACTTGAGGATGAGGTCAATTCTAACCTAAAAGAGGTGATGACTCAGGAATGTGGTCAATTCTGACCTAAAAGAGGTGATGACCGAGAGCCGAGGTCAATTCTGACCTAAAAGAGGTGACTACTCAGGGCCGAGGTCAATTATGACCTAAAAGGAGGTGACGACCAAGAGTCGAGGTCAATTCTGACCTAAAAGAGGTGAAGACTCATGGCCGAGATTAATTATAACCTAAAGGAGGTGATGAATGAGAGCCGAGGTCAATTTTTACTTAAAAGAGGTTGTGATTGAGATTTGAGGTCAATTCTAACCTAAAGGAGGTGACGACTGAGGATCGAGGTCAATTCTGACCTAAAAGAGCTGATGACCGAGAGTCGAGGTCAATTCTAACATAAAAAAGGTGACGACTCAGGACCGAGATGAATTATGACCTAAAAGAGGTGACGACCGAGAGCCGAGGTCAATTCTAACCTAAAAGAGGCGACGACAGAGGCTAAGATCAATTTTGACCTAAAGGAGGGGACGACCGAGAGTCGAGGTCAATTTAGACCTAAAGGAGGTGACGATCAAGAGATGAGGTTAATACTGACCTAAAGGAGGTGACGACTCAGGACGGAGGTCAATTCTAACCTAAAAGAGGTGACTATCGAGAGCCAAGGTCAATTCTGACCTAAAAAGACGTGACGACCAAGAGCTGAGGTCAATTCTGACCTAAATAAGGTGATGACTCAGGCCTGAGGTCAATTTTGACCTAAAAGAGGTGACGACCGAGAGCCGAGGTCAATTCTAACCTAAAAGAGATGACAACTCAGGGTCGAGGTCAATTCTGACCTAAAAGGAGGTGACGACCAAGAGCCGAGGTCAACCCTGACCTAAAAGAGGTGATGACTCAAGGCCGAGGTCAATTCTAACCTCAAAGAGGGGCTTATCTACTGGTGATGTGTAATATTTTCTCGGGTAATGGGGGAGCACTAGATTATAGTTCCGTTAGGGGAATAGGAAATGATCCGAGATTTTATTAGCTGGAGAATTTTTGACTTTTGGGGGCGTCTTCTGGAGACGTTGTCAGGGAGAATTATTTCTGAAATTCCATTGGGGAAGAAAAAGAAATGTTTTTTGGGTGAAAAAGGTTCTCAACTGAATTTGGCAATTTTAGGGATTTTTCTAGGATTTTTTTTAGGTTTTTTAGCATTTTTTTTTAGTTTTGTACAAAATCTAAAGGGGAGTGTCGATCGGTATAGAGGGAGGGGAGACAAATGTTAGTGGAAGGGTCTTTTGGGGAACCTTGAGTAGGTGAAGGGTCATTGCCGATCAGTTAGTGGCAGGGAGATGCCGATTGGCATGCCCCTTAGCCAACTATAAAAAGGGGGCGGATTCTCCTCATTTTGCACATCTTTCTGAGTTCCTTCTTCTGCTATCGACTTCTGCAAATCGTTCTAGTATCCGAACATGGCCGATTTCTCAAGAAGTGCTGCTCACCTGGCATGGCTTAACATTGATGATTGGTCAGGGTCAGAGTGGAGGGTTAGGGTGCCCCTCGTGTTGGGAAGTGAGAACTCATTTGACTCATTAGAGGTAGTGGTAGATGATCAGACTCTTCTGCGTGATCCCTCGCTTCATTATTCTTCTAGGGTGGTGAGCCGTGGTGGGTATGTAAGTATTGAATGACCTTTGGTATTTTTTCTTCTTTTCCTTGACAAGATTGTCTTATTATTTGAATCCGATAATGTTTTTCTTTCTCTTTGACAGTCTGACATCTCCATATCGACTATACGTGCCCGAGAGACGATGGGGCTTAGGGATGTTTAAGAGAACCTTCCACCTGTGGTGAACTGGATGCTAACTTCGGCTGGCTTTAGGAGAGAGGTGGTCGGAAACTACGCACACTTCCATTTTAGCTTCGGTGAGATGACGGTGACTCCCATCGATGCTCAACAGTTGCTGGGGCTGGACTGTGAGGGTACCCAGATTGAGGTGGACATATCATTGAGGGTGATGTCGGAGATGGTGACTGTAGCATTAGGTGATCGTTGAGGGTGACTCCATTTGTCTTTATGGAGGGAGTTATGGCCGAGGAGGCGGATCGATGAGAGCGATGGGTAGCAAGTTCAATAGATGCCCCGTTTATTTATCTTGCTGGTACTAGGTGGTTTTTTGGTGGCGACGAGTGGCGACGTCATGCACTTATGGTTTTTTCCATTTATGAGGGTGTTTTCGTGCATCCCTCTCTATGACTGGGGGATCCTGACTTTGGCGACCCTTTATTATTCTTTGGATGCATTCAGCCGGTGCTGCTGGCAGACTTTTACTAGAGCCACGTATCTTCTGGATGTATTCTTTATTTTACGAATATCTTTCATGCAAACGTATTTTCCTTTCATACGCTTTTTCTTGATTCCTTGAATGCTAACCTTCTGTTCTTAGCAGACGTGGTTTTATGAGGTGATTTAGTTGAAAACCCAACTAATTTTATTGAAGTATGACTTCGTTTGGGACTTCTGCTGGATGTACCGGTGGTGGAGCTCCAATCGGCAGTCGAAGAAGACTCTTTCTCTGGAGGTGGTGCGCCAAGTCTTGAATGGCATGACGAGCGATCGAGTAAGTCCTTCTTTTCAAACGTATTTTCTTTGATGATTTTCTCTTGATATTGATCTTTTTCTTTTGCTGGGATTTGCAGGTGACCTTTTATCCCTGGGGGTGTCCATTCAGCATACTGGAGTGACTGGGGGACATGCGTAGATGTGTCGGTTACTGGCGCATGAGTTTAGATACTCTTAGTACCTCGGGAAGAGGTCCGATAGATCATGGAGGATGAGGTTGCAGTGCTGCTGATGAGGCCCCCTATGTTCATGATGCGGGTGCAGGAGATGTCAGAGGATGCCCGAGTGGCGACGATGATGGGTGAGCCGTATTCACTGTATACCGACATAGAAGTGATGTATGACTATATGGACCTTGTCTTGAGATAGCTGATGCCACCCAGCATATATAATGTGATGCCTCTCCCTCAGGTGGGTTTGAGTCGGCAGGTGGAGTTTTCTCATAGCGTAGGTGGTGCGACTACGTCAGTGGAAACATCGACGTCAGAGGCTTCCTTTGTGGGGCTGCACTCGCCTGGTTATAACATCCGACGAGCTAATGGGGGGTTGATGCGCTTACAGCTTCGTCCCAACACGATGGACCCGGAGGAGGTCCTTTGACCTAAGGTATACTTTGTGTCCCTTTGTCTTTTGATTTCCTGATTTCTTTCCTTTCATAATTGACTGACTTGATTTGTTCCATTTTCCTTTGCAGCGTATCTGTGTTTCCACTACTTGGATGAGGAACATTAGGGACTGGATATCTGCAGCGGCTTCTCATATTCGTGATGTGGTTTCGATTCCTTCTTGGTTGGTGCCATCTGCCTCATGCGAGAAAGGGTCGGGATCTGGAAGTGGTGGCACATCGTCTCGCCACAGGGGGAAGAGGGCGCGCCGCAGAGATGGGAGACCTTATAGAGAGAGAGAAAGGAGTTGAAAGAATAGAGATAAAAGTTATAGGTTGAGAGAGAGAGACTGGATGGGGGGGGGGGGGTTCCGGTGGAGTCCCGATGTATTTATGTTTTTTTTTTCATGCAAAATATCCATGTAACACAGAAAAACATATATGCAAATGAAGATGAATTTTTTGTTAATTTATTTGTGTTTAGTGATGAATGCGCATGCTCTTTTTACTTTGGTTCTGAAACCGTAAAAAGAATTTGAAAATTGATTTGAGAAGGATTTTATTTTAAAATGGGATAAGTAAAAGCATAAGTATAAAGATATTCGGAATCTCCTTAAGGTAAAAATTATTTTTGTTGGGTTTTTGATTTTGATAAAAAAGGGAAAAGGGAATTTCCCAAAATAGGGGGTTGTCGATCGGCATGACATGTCCCGCCTATCGACTTATAAGTCTAGTTCAATCAACCCAAGTCTTTGATTGCACTTTCTTGGTACTTCATAGGGTAAGTACTCCTCCAATTTCTACAGGTTTATTTGTCTTAGTTTGCTTATTTTTTGGGTATACGTAGGGGTGTAGATGGGGATTTTTTCCTCAAACCTTTATTTCCTTCACTTCTTATATTCTCACTTGCTTATTTTGTTTTAAGATGGCTCTCTCTGGTAGCATTGAGTTCTCCATCTACCTCGATGCTTTGGAGGTGATGTGTTCTTATAACATTGATTACGATGCTTTCCACATGCAACAAGTCTCTTTGTGGTGTAATCGCCCCATAGAATGGTACATGCTGATGGTGGAAGTTGAGTTCTGGTTCCCCGAGGATCATGTATTTTGGTTTGGGTTGGATGAGGTCTACCCAACCTATGAGGAATTTTCTTCCATGCTTGGGATAAATCCCCGTGTTGCGACGCCTTTGCCTGAATTTTCTCGATCGCCCCAGGCACTATTATCGAAATTTTTGCATATTTCCCCTTCAGTGGCTAGGTCTTTGGTTATTGGCAGGATGATTTCCCTTCCTCACGTGTTATACTCGATGCATCTCTTGGATGTTGGCGATGCTAGTTTTGCCTGAGTTGTTGTTCTTGGCCTAACTTCGAGGCTGCTCCTTGTGACTAGGGATTTGCTGGTGGACCTCCAACTGGCTACTATTATTGCATGGATGTCATAACATCGCAATCCTATGGCGGTGATACTTGAAGAGACTCTGAACGGTTTAGATTCCTTGCGCAAAGGTCGCTTTGATTTTCTAAGGGGGTGCCCCATTTGGTGTTCATGTGGCTTTCTGTGATATTTCGATTGGTGTTCCCACCTGAATACCCTTTGACGACGGTGCCAAACTTCTTTTCACGCTATTTTATCAGTGTAGGCCTGGACATTGAGAGATGGAAAAACTGGTTTGTAGAGCACGGGGATCTAGGCTTGCGCTAGTCTGTGCCATGGTGGGGGGAACTGCTGGCCATTATAGAGCTTAGAGAATGCCAGTGTGTTCGGTTAGTTGGCCTCAAACAATTTTTTTTACTTATCCTAGTGACTTCTGTGCCAACTTGGTTGGAAGCAAATAGTGCCATCGCGAACACTGGATTTCTTTCCTGTGGAGGATATGGCAGAGAACATGCGCATGCGGCTGGGCTCTTTGTGGGAGAATTGTCGCTCGTCGACTCTTCCATCTCAATCTATTGGTAGAGTCTAACATATCTCAAGGGACTATATTAAGTGGTTATGGAGGAGAGTGGTAGCTAAGATGTTGGCTGTGGAGACCGAACAAAGGTGGTTTGCCACTTCTGACACCATGGAGGGAGGTGTTGTGGTTTTCCCCAAGCTGGGCCTGGCATACTATTTAATGGAGCATCAGCGACACTCTCTTCAAGAAGGGGAAGGTTGGGCCCCAAGAGGTGGATGATGATGGGGCTGGTTCTTGTAGCAGCTGTGAGTAGAATTGTGAGGCTTTTGTATGGTGTGAGATTAGTTATTAGGTTTTTTTTTGGGAATAACTTGAGAAGGTTGTTTAGGTGTAATGGGGCATGTTTTTGTTTCTAGGATAGTTGTTTGATCCTTTAATGTAATTGTACCAAAGTTTCAAATAATGAAATACATAAGTTTCTGATCATCTATCTGTGCCTTTTGATGACTTTTTGAATTTGAATTATCTATACCAATCGCTAAGGAATACATAATCCTTTTGTTCATGTATATGTAAAATGTATTTTCGTTCTCGGGGCCAAGAAAAGAATTTCATTTTATGAAAAATAAAGGTCCACGCTCATGTAAGACGGATGAGCTGCCTACGTACCTCTGCGGGTTTTGAAAAATTTTCAAAATTCATTTTTTAAAGACAAAATATTTTTAAAGAATCAGGCCCGCGTAGTTCTAGGTAGGGGAAATGAAGTGATTTTTTTAGAATAGAAGGGGGCGAGAAGAGTCATAGCGCGTCGAGATTTTGAACTAGGAGAAGAATTTCTTGAGATGGTCCATGTTGACTAGGTGCACCACTTCTTCTCCATTAAGGTCGGTGAGCATAGCGACAACGCCTGACAGGATATTCTTCACAATGTAGGGGTCTCTCCAATTAGTCTTGAATTTCCCTCTGGGGTGCCAGATGGGCTCTACTATCTCTTTGAGGGCTAAGTCCTCTTCTCGGACACTGCGGTCCTTAATATCTTATTGAATGACCGTGCTATTCGGGGATGGTACCCTTGTGTGTGGTATAGAGCTTTCAGTCTCCTTTCATCCAAGAGTGACATCTCGTCGAGACGGCTCTAATGCTAGTCTTCCTCACTGACTTTACTTTCTCGCATGACACATAATGAAGGGATTTCTAGCTCTAAGGGTAAGACTGCTTCCATGCTATAAACTAGAGAGTAAGGTCTAGCCCCAGTAGAAGTTCGAACTGAAGTGCGGTAGACCTAGAGGGCGTGAGGGATCCGATAGTCCCAATCTCGACGACTCTCGATCATCTTACTGATGATAGCTTTGAGGTTCTTATTGGCTGCTTTGACTACTTCGTTGGTTTGAGGTTGATAAGGAGAAGATTTTTGTCTCCAAATCCCGAACTCATCGACCACTTCCGTGATTTCTGCCTCAAAGTGTAGCGCGTTGTCAGACATAAGCTCGTACGGAACCCTATATCGGCAGATGATGTTTTTCTTAATGAATCTGGCCACTTTCTTGGCATTCAGAACTGTGTATGACCCGGCTTCGACCCATTTAGTGAAGTAGTCAATGGCTACTAAGATGAACTCATTCCCGTTGGAGGCTTTGGGTGTAAATTTCCCAATGATGTCGATGCCCCAGGTGGAGAATGGCCATTGAGAGGTCATGTTGTATAATTTCCACAGAGGTAGGTGTTATAGGATGGAAAACTGTTGGCATTTTAGTCACATTTGAATGTAGGTTGAGTAATCCTGAACTATGGTAGTCCAGTAGTAACCTTGTATAATTATTTTCTTGGCAAGCATATGGCCATTCATGTGGGGTTCGCATTCCCCGTAGTGGATTTTTCTCATTATTTCTTTAATGTCAGCCCCTGCGATGCAGTATAGATGGGTTCCATCGAAGTTTCTCTTGAATAGTTCTTTATCATTGATGATGTACTAGGTAGCCAATTTGCGGAGGTTGCTCGGTCTTTCTTGTCAGAACCTTAGGGATACCTACCATGTTTGAGGAGGCGACAAATATCGTAGTACCAATAGTCGACCATATCAGGATCTTCCTTTGTGCTAAGCTCAATATGGTAGCAGTATACTGGTTTGTCTTGCTTCTGGTTAGGAAGGAAGCCACGGTTGTTCCTTCAGGTATGTCAATCATGGAGTCTAAGGTATCAAGGGCATCGACTAGGTTATTCTTTTCTCGGGGTAGGTAATGGAAGGTGATTTCTTAGAATTAGGAAGCGAGCTCTTCTAAAAGGGCATGGAAGGGTAAGAGTTTCTCATCCTTGAGTTTCCATCTTCCGATCACTTGACCGATGATGAGGGTTGAGTCCTTATAGACATCGAGGTATTGAATTCCTTTTTTGAGAGCAACATTAAGACTTACTGTGCATGCCTCGTATTCGTCCATGTTGTTGGTGCAAGGAAAATTCAATTTAATGGCAATAGGAGTATGAGAGTCATCAGGGGCAAATAGGAGTATCCCAATGCCATTATCTTTCTTGTTGGTAGTGTCGTCAAAGAACATTTTCCATTGCAGGTCTTATTGGGAGGTCTAGAGGATATTCTCATTAGGGAATTCAGAAATACAGACATCAGGTTTTTCCATGGGATGATCAGCAAGGTAGTCAGAGATAGCTTTCTGCATGACATATGTAATATCAAATTTGGCTAAAAGCATCAACCAACGTGCCATTCTGCAGGACAGAGTAGGTTTCTCAAATAAGTACTTGATAGGATCCATTTGCGAGACAAGCTTGATGGGGGAAGGCGAGCATATAGTGCTGTAACTTTTGGGTAACCTAGACAAGAGCAACACATGCTTTCTCTAAGGTGGCGTAGTTAACTTCATAATCGACCAACTTTTGACTGGCAGAGTAGATGGTTCTATCTTTATGGGTTTCTTCAAGGTATTAGGCTAGAAAAGCCCCATCTGCAGTATCTATTACGGTTAGGTAATGGAGTAGGGAAGGACCAGGCTGCGGTGGCATAAGTACTGGAGGTTGGGTTAGGTATTACTTGATTCAGTCGAAGGCTTCTTGTCAAGCTTCATTCCATACTTTGGTTGAATCCTTTCAGAGGAGTTTGAAGATGGGTTCACAGATGGAAGATAATTGGCTGATGAACCTGCTGATGTATTGTAATTTTCTAAGAAATCCTTAGACTTCCTTCTCTGTTCGAGGTGGTGGCATCTTGACTATGGCTTTCAACTTGGTAGGATCTGCTTCTATCCATTTATCACTAACCATGAATCCTAAGAGCTTTCCTTTGGTAATGCCGAAGACATATTTCTGATGGTTGAGTCGCATATGATACTGTCGCAATCGTTTAAAGAACTTTCGGAGAGCGGGAACATGGCCTTCCCTAGTCTTAGATTTGACAATCATATAATTTACGTAGACCTCGACTTTCTTGTGAATCATATCATGAAATATGGTTATGGAAGCCCTCTGGTAAGTAGCCCCTGTGTTTTTTATACCAAATGGCATGATAATGTAGGAAAAGGTTCCCCAAGGGGTGATGAATGCAGTTTTCTCCTGATGATCTGGGTGCATCTTAATCTGGTTGTATCCATCGAACTCGTTAACAAAGTACTTGAGAGCGTGGCTAGCCGTGTTGTCCATAATCATATCGATATTGGGTAATGAATAATCATCCTTCGGAGAGGCCTTGTTCAAGTCTCGGTAATCAACACACATGCGAACCTTCCCTCTTAATTTTGGCACAAGTACGATATTGGATAGCCATGTGGGATATTCGATCACAGGAATTAAGCCCACGTTCAATTGCTTGACTACTTCTTCCTTGACCTTGAGTGACCATTTGGTGTGAAGCTTTCGCAGTTTCTACTTAATTGGTTTGCATTTCAGGAGAGTTAGAATCTCATATTGTGCTATCTCAGGGTCAATGTCAGGCATGTCATCGTAGGACCATGCGAAGACATCCACAAATTCCTTCAGCAGTTCTTTGAGTTGCGCGTGCTCGTGCTTATCAAGAGTGACCCCTATCCTAATCTCGCGCATTGACTACTAGAACCAAGATTAATAACAACAGTTTCATCTTCATTAACTTGAACGCAATTATGTTGCTTGTTATTAACCTTATTTATACCAGTTAAGAATTGTTCACTTGGAAAGTCATCATCATCAAGAGTTTGATTAGAATCAAGACAGTTAATGTAAGGCACAATAAGATACTCAAAATATTCGTTTATTTCATTGATAGGAAAAATATCATTGAGAAACTCATCAAAGGAGGTCTCGATTAAATCAGAGTTAGGGGAAATAATTAAAGGAGAAAGGGGGTAAACATCGGGGTTAGGTTGAATGTCAGCAGGTGGCACAGGTGTAGCATGACAATTGAGGAGAGTTGCATCAACATATTTGATCAAGAAGGATGGATTTGATGATGTATCCCCTGAGTGGATCATGCAGAGTGCCAACCCCAGTGTGTGTAAGTTGAAGGAATCCTCGGAGTCACTGCCCTCAGAAGCTCTGGTATCAGCTATGGTCTCTTTAAGGAGTGGTTCCACCCGGGGCTGGGAACTCTCGGCCCATGGGTGTCTGTCTTAAAAGAAGATATCCATTCCTAGTTTCATACTCTTATCTACATGGTCATGCCAAGGCTCAAAAATCCGCAGAAGGGGAAATCTTCATCCTGTTTGATGAATCTTCCATTTTGGGAATCTTTCGAGACAATTCTGATGCATTCTAATATACTCTTCAATTGAGGCTGGAAGATCAATATGAGTTCTTCTTCTGACGGCTGGTAGCCAAGGCCACAGGGAGGAAATGCTTTCTTCAACACAATGGGTTTAGTTATCTCTTGTTGTCATTGTCCTAGCCCCAGTCTGGGCAATAAGTGAATGTTCTTGAATTTTTAGATTACATTGATGTGTCCATGGGGTTAATATTAAGGACAAACCCTGTCTTTAAAATTATCTCCTGCTAGGAGTAGAAGTTGCTCAACTCGAAATCTTGATAGAAGCACATCGTTCACCCCGTATTGTATATCAAGTACCAGATTACTGGTGCTCGCATTCTCGGCATTGTCATTGTCTCCAAAGATGGTGATAATTTGTCCGTTGGCAAAGAACTTCAACTTTTGATGAAGGTAAGAAGACACCCATTTGATGCTATGGAGCCACGGTCATCCAAGCAATAAGTTTAAACTGTATGGGATGTCAATGACTTGGAATTACATAATGGCGTTAATACAGCCAACCCCTATTACAAGTTTTATAGATCCCATTACTTCTCGATGGTTATTGTCATAGGCACATACGGCGGCAGAGGTTCAATCAAGGTCGCTCACTTTAATTACCAGACAATTCAGAGTTCTTAACGGGAACACATTGAGAGATGATCTGTTATCGATGAGGGAGAGGGGGACAGTTTTCCCTATAACTTCAATGGAGATGTTAAGAACATGATTGTGGTTAGGACCAACCTTGGGGATTTCTTCTTTAAAAAGGAGAGCATTTGAGTAGAGGTCAGGGATCTGACTAGGTTCACTATTTCTTCTGGCATGGTTGAGGGAATAACTGTGAATCCTGTGAGTAACTTGATTAGGGCATTTCAGTGTAGCTGGGAAGACATAAAAATTCCCCAGAGAGTGATATTTGATTGGGTTTTCTTCAGTTGATCAAGGACCTTACTTTCCTCAATGGTCATTTCTGGCATAGGGAGGTTCTCAACACCTTTCCCTTTATCGTTCGCTGATGGTTGTAATCTTGGGACCTAGTAATGTCTTCCAGACCTGGTCATGTGGTTCACAGAGGAGGGGAAAAATAGAAATCTTATTTCTTCATTAACATCGGGTTGTTCAGCCACTTTATTGATCTCTCATAGAAGTTCCTCGAATGATATCACCTCGCATATGTTGGCTATCAGACTAGTCTTCTTTGAATATGGCTCTTCATCTAAATCTTCAAAATTTCCCCCCATTCGGTGGCAACGATATGGAGATGCAGAACTGAATGGACCAGGCACCCTTGTAATTTTAAAGCATCGATCAACTCAGATATACTACAAATATCACCAGTCTGTCAAAATAAATCTGCCATGGTCTGGACCATGTCATATAAGTTGACTTCGTCGGTTGGCACCACCTAGTTGTCTGACTCTTCTGCTGATTTTTGAGCTTAAAAAAACAATCCACTGAATCTCTAAAAATTGATGGTCATTCGAGAGGGCAATTTCAGCCCAAACTCCAGGAGTCAGTTCAACACTTCTATTAATTCCATATCTTTACTTCCAGAACGGATGCAGACAATGATTCATGCTCGGGTGATGAGAGATAGGGCTTAATCGACAAAGATGGTAGGGTGCAGGAGGAAATATGGGCATCTTCGGAGAGGTTTAGGAGAGTATATGGGTATGGATAGTGATTAACTTGGCATGATTTGGGTGGATGGGTCAAATTTTGGGTCTTCTTTTAGAAAGATGGCATTTGTATGATTCAGGAGTGGATTATGGGTAGTGTTTGGTTTAGGATTAGCTGGTGGGGCGATGTCACCTCGATCAATCAGGCCTTGGATCATATTTTGGAGATGGAAACATTGGTCGGTGGTATGGTCACCAGTTTTGTGAAAGTCACAATGAGCATCATATTTGAAGTTTTTCAGAAGTGGGCTTTGTAATGGCCGGGGGTCCAAGGGTTTGATCAGGTTTCGGCTCAAGAGGGATGGTAGACTTTGGAGAGAGAAGCGTAAAGATCGGTGTATTCCTTTTGTACTGGTTTATGGTGGCTTTCTGGTGCCCAGGAAGTGGCAGGCTGAGATATGTTGTTAATGGTTGAGACTGCGATACTGGAAGGTTTTTCAAACATTCTAGGAGCGAACTGTCCAGAGGTTTTCTTTGGTTCAGTTTTTGTCTTGGCAAGGCCTTCTTAGATTTCCACTCCTGGTTCTCGGAGATATCGAAAATGAGGTTAATACTGTCCTCCCATTGTTTCTCGAACATGGGTAAGGAAGTTATTCTTTACAATACTGACATGTTCTTCTTCAGAAGGACGATTCGTCATGGTAGCTACTTTTTCTGTCCATCTTCCTATGAAGTTGCTGACTAATTCTATAGGGTTCTACTTAAGTAGCTCTAAGTCACAGTGGGTAACCTCTAGCTCCTCGTTGTACTTATATTACGATATGAACTCATGGGTGACATCTTCCCAACTACGAATTTTGGACTCCTCGAGGGATAAGAATCAACGAAGAGCGCTATCTCTCAAAGTCTGCTGGAACATCTGGGCTATTATCTATTCAGAAGCCGCTAAGACAGTCATGGCTCAGTGATAGCTACGGAGGTGAACGATCGGAGGTCTGCTACCCCTAAACTTCTCGATATTAGTCATCTTGAATTTCTCCGGTAACCTGGCTTTAGGGTAGGGATACATGTGGGTATAGTCCATGTAGTTCCTAGAGAGTCTGACTTGGTCGAATTTCTTGGTCAACATCTTGAGGTCCTCCTTGACCTTATTCAATTCTTCTTATTTCGAGTCAATAGTCACGGGTAAGTTAGCCCCTAGCTGAGTAAGGTTTGTCATAGGAAGCTGGGCTGGCGGCGGCCCATTAGCAGGAAGAGCACGTGGAGCATACTGGTATTCATCGGGGACCCACATAGGCTTGGGTGTAGGAGAATCCATAGCGTGAGGAAAGAATACCTCGGGTTCGTCGGGGACAGGAACCCGATTTCTTTTCATCTCATGGACCACGATTTTAAGGTTGTCAATTTTAACCGTGAGCTGAGCTAGAACCGTCAATAAATCTGGTTGTACATTTGGTGCTTGATCCGTGTTCTCTATGGAAAGCGAACTAATCTCTAACTCGGAGGAAGCAAGAGGACTCACAGATCTTTAAGGCGGGTTGAGTAAAGACCGAAGCCAATAGGGATCCAAGCCAAGGGTATGTGATATACCTAATGAGGAGGAAAATGGAATTTATTTTTAAAAGAGAAATGGGAAAATTTTATTGAATAAAAGGAGGAAGATATTTTTGACATTTTTGGAAAAAGGAGGATAAAAAAATTATTTTGGTATTTTTCATAAAAGAGGGAAGAAAAATGAGAGGAAAAAGACGAGGGACGGGTCTCAGCATGTTTATTATTATGTTTATTTGGTTCTCACTTGTATTAGGTTTGCCTAAATGCAAAAAGAGATGCCAGACGGGACCCGAACCTAGAAAAATAAGGTTCCAAAAATATGCTAAAACTTATGGTTGGACTTGTTACCAAGCTCATGGGTAGGATCCCATTTTAAAAAAAGCAAAATCGCACAAAAATTTGGGCGGCATGCCGACTCGTTATTTCGACAGAGTTTCGGGTAAAAACCGGCAATCTAAACATGAGTGTCATAGGCTTGACATCTATATGTAGTTATGCAGTTGTTGGGTTAATTGGAAGGTGTTCCCCCTTTTGGCATGACTTCCATGATATACGTCTAGCTTTTGAGGGCAATCAGTACGTGTGGACAAGCCATTTGATATACCTGAGTGTACATGAATTGCATCACTATATACCTCGTGGGGACAGTACGTGTGAGAGATAATTTAATATATTCGATGTACGTGAATGCATTACCTGTAATATACCTCCCGTCATGATTTCAGTCAAGTGGTACAATGCGGGGGGAACCGTTCGATACACATCAAAGGTACTTGGCCAATGGAAGGTGAGAGTCATATCGCTTAGGCTAACTGCGACCTGCCGAACCAGCGCCCATCAAAAAGTGACTCCCCAGTTACGAGTCAAAATTTGGTCAATAGAAATGCTCTTTGGTGATGTAGTGTGCAAAAATGCATGATTGTTGATTAGTATCTTATGGATAGAGTATTTTATTGAGAATTATGCTAAGCATGGAGTAAAGTAAAAAGTAAATCTATACTAAGCAGGGATATGTGAGAGTGAGTGATGTGTAACTAACTACAAGTGTGTGATAAGTGAACCTAAGCATGGATCAACAGTGAGTGGTGTGTAAAAAGTGTTAGTGAGCATGGATATACAAGTGTAGCATGTGGAGGTGTGTGCTAGTGACACCTAAGCATGTATTTCCAAGTGATGTGTGCAATATATGGATATAAGTGATCCTAGGTGCACGTGGTGTGAAGTGTACATGGAGAATTTTTACAAGAGTGAATAGTGACATAAGCATGATATATAGATATGTACATGGAATAATAGAGGAGAGAAACGGGTACATACAGGTAGGAGCATACGCACACAAGAAAATAAAACACCCATGCAAGCATAATCTAGCCCTCTTCTCAAAAAGGTCCCCAGCGGGGTCACCACTGTGGCCATCCCAGGCGGGGCGGCATTCCGCTCCGTTCTATTTGGGGGGAAGGAAGGATACCTCAAGGAAGGAGAAGGAAGTTGCTGTAATGGTCTCACACCCCTCTTGAAAAGGTGCTTCGGCCATCATCGGTGTGTGTGTGTGGGGGGGGGGGGGTAAATGTAAACAGATGGGGTCGCCATCCTATTTTGTACAAAACGGTCAAAAGAACATGTTTCCACTTCAAGAACGGCATCAAGGACAAACTTATGCATACAAAACCAATAGATCGAAGGTTTGTGGGCTAAGTTACGGAATGGGAAGGTGTTAGGCACCCATCCCTCCCTTTCGGTCTCTCATGTGCTTGTGTTGTTATTTTCCTTTATTTCTCCGTGAAGTGTGTGCGTGTGTATATATAATGGAGATCAGAATCATTCAACTCATACCATGGAAAAGGTAGAGTAAGGTCATCCATAGGAAAGTACCCAAATTAATATATATAGAAAATACTAAAGAGGTGCGCTAGCGTTCAATTTAAGAAATTATATAATTAGACTTAGTTTTATCCAAATAAATCCTAAACGTGCATCTAGGTGTGATTGAATTAAGATGAGATCATGCAAGAACATTCAAACACACACATGTGAGGAAAAATCCCCTAAAGGGGCAAAACCATTTATTTTTCACTATAATTTGTGATATACACTTACACGGATTATAATGAAAAACATGAGTGACACAGAAATACCCGCAGGCATCGGTTCTCGTGTCGTCGACTAGAATATCCCTTAGAAACTCTAGGAGTACAACAATGAAGAAGCAAGACGGCTTCTCCACAAAATTTTGAACAAACACAAAGCTGTGTTCTAGGGTTGCAATAAATTCACAAAAGATTGGCAAAGGTGTGTGAATCAAAACATGAGTCTTGGGACTCAAAAAGGTGAAGACTAGAGTAATTAGGAATCTTAAATTTGTCTTCAAAAGTTTTACAAAACAACTCCCCCGGAGTTGGTTTATATAAGGAAAGCTGACCCGGTAAAATCTCAAGTAGATCTGATCGAAATTATCAGATGCAGATCGGTCCGATTTGATGGCGGACCGATCTGAAAGAGAATCGGTTCGTTTTTTAAAGAGGCCTCATCGCTTCAGCTTCGATCCGAGGTTTACTGGATTTGATGCAAGGTGGATCGGTCTTTCATGAGTCAGATCGATCTGATGCAGATCGGTTCCTTTTTAAAATGGTCAAATCAGTCCGGTGCGGATCAGTTCCTTTTTGAAATCGCCGGATCGGTCCGATTTTCCAGAAAAACTATTTTTTACTGAAGATGCTTTGATATTCGGATCCGTTGATGTAGATGCAATCTTAAATTTCTTCAATGGTGTAATGGCGTACGACATACATATTGATAATGCACAAAAAATATCCTTAAAAATCTCCCTCTATGTCTATGTCGGTACATACATAAAAAATCTTAATTATCAAATAACAAATTGCTTATACAAATCTACCCTTCCATGAACCCAAAACTGGAAAGATATAAATGAATAAGTCTACATCGTTTATTCTTCGAATCTTCATAAATCTCAACGCTTTTCTCATCAGGGTGTGCAACATATTGATCTTCAATCTTCGTACCTACACACATGAGATAAAGCAAATACCAAGTGATGTATCGAGTTTGAAATAAGATAAACGTAGATACCAATTTATGATGAAATCATAAGTTAAATTTGAAAAACTCAAAACTCCCCCATAGTATGATAATTCTTTTCCCCCCTTTTTATGATGTCCCCAAATAGACAAAAGAGAATAATAAATCAAACAAGCAAAGCCGGGGTGTCACAAGGAATAAACTACTATTTTTGAATTTTTCAAAAATTTTCACACACAAGAATCACACCATGAGAGAACACAAAACAACCAAGTCGATGATAGCGTAAAAGCAGGGGAGTGATCAAATTCGATAGGAAAATCAATGCATACAAACATGACATATGTGCACGATGAATATCGGATATTCCTAATGAATGAACTCAAATGCTTCCTTTGGTGTAAAAAAAATAATACGAGACATTGACTTAATCAAATCAACAAATCAAAGTTCAAAGTGATTTCCACACCAATAACGTCCAAAACGATTTCATGCTTTTTCAGGACTTTCAAGGAAGTGCAAACCCGTTTAAATTCTCCAACCAAACTCCCTCAGATTTATATTTTGAATAGAGGTAATCTAAATTCTCAAACTTTGGAGAATTAATGATGAAAACTAATGGCCCATATTTTGGCATGAATTGCTTTTTATTGCCTTTAAATTTTTCGGGCTCTTTTAACCTCTTTGGACCCTAAATTTTTTAGGTCTGGACCTCGGATAATAAAATTCCTTAATTTTTTAGGTCCTTTTTAACGGTGGCTTAGTATTCGCAAAGGCTAAATGAACCTTTCGCAGCCCTTCCCCGTTTTCAAATAGTCACACTGTCTCACCAAAAGGTTTTTACATGCATTCCAGTTTTGTCAAGTTTTATGCATATTGTACGTCGTATAGACAGAATTGAGAGGGAAACACTAAAGCCAATATGAGATAGACAAGTACAATAATCAAGTAAAGTTGTGCATGTGTGCAATAAAGGAGATAGGAGTAAAACATGTAGAAAGATATCACTAATCACATCTCTAAGACTCCAAACAAAGTAAATCACATGCATGAAATGATGTAGCATCTCAAATCTCAATTAAACAGTCACATGGATATATGGAATGAAGTTGTGACTTGGCTATCTTAAATGCTCATCCATTACAGGTACAGATAAAAAATCTTTTTGGATTTTTCAAAATTTTTTCAAAATAAAATCTTTTTGAGCTTTTCTAAATTTTTTCTAAAAGAAAATCTTTTTGATTTTTTTTAAAGAAATGTAAAAAGCAAAAAAAAAAACTACTAGTGATATAAGATAGCAAATAGAAATCATATGATATCATAATGACAAAGCATCCTATGCTAGACATAGACCAACCCCTCAGTCGATTATGCAAATTCCCAAATACTTCCTAAGACTCTCAAATCTAAGGGCATCTAAAGGTTTTGTGAAAATATCGTCTAACTGATGATCGGTGGGAACGAAACTCAGGGATACAACCTTCTCCTCAACTAACTAACGTATGAAGTGCTCGCGTAACCTGATGTGCTTTGTGCATGAATGTTGGACGGGATTACGGGATATGTGTATCACGCTCGTGTTATCACAGGAAATGATCATGGTGTCCTGTGAAATCCCATAATCCTCTAATATTTGCTTCATCCACAAGAGTTGCGTGCAATAACTCCCGGCGGCGATGTACTCAGCCTTCGTAGTGGACAAAGAGATGGAGTTCTGCTTCTTGATCATCCAAGAGACAAGATCAGAACCAAAATAGAAACACCCACCCAAAGTTCTCCTACAACCATCTGCATCCCCGACCCAATCGACATCCGAATAGGCGGACAAACGGTCATTGGTATCAAAGGAATACGAAATACTATATGAGAGAGTTCCACTCATGTATTTAATAATACATTTTAGAGCGATTAAGTGTGACTCTTTCAGAGATGTATGATATCGCGCACAGACTCCAATACTAAAGGAGATGTCGGGATGACTGGCAGTCAGGTAGAGAAGACTACCTATCATACTCTGATATAAGGTTTGCTCTACGTCCATGCGTGAAGTGTCCTTACTAAGCTTGATACAAGTACTCATAGGTGTACGAGCATTCTTAGCGGAGTCTAAACCAAATTTATTCACTAGGTCTCTCGCATACTTGGATTGGGAGATGAACATCCCATCCTCTAGCTGACGAACCCGGAGACCATGGATGAAAGTAAGCTCAGCTACCATGCTCATCTCAAACTCACTTTTCATCTCCTCCTCAAAGTGGTGAGCATGCTGGGAGCATGTGGATCCAAAGACTATGTCGTCCACATAGACCTAGGCAACCAAAATAGCACCAACATCTCTCCTTACGAACAACGTCATATCAACTCCCCCTCTCTTGAAGCCACGAGCTAAGAGACAGGAAGTAAGCCTCTCGTACCAAGCACGGGGTGCTTTCTTCAAACCATACAAGGATTTTCTCAGATAGTAGACGTGATCCGGGTGCTTAGGGTCTTCAAACCTTTTTGGTTGTTCCACATAAACCTCCTCCTGTAGAATGCCATTCAGAAAATCACTCTTGACATCCATCTAATATAACTTGAAGCGCAGATGACATGCGATGGCAAGTAGTAAGCGGACGGACTCAAGCCTTGCAACAGGAGAAAATATCTCCCCAAAGTCTACACCCTCTATTTGTGTGTAGCCTTGAGCTATCAACCTAGCCTTGTTTCTGATTATGGTACCATTTTCATCCATTTTATTCTTGAAAATACATCTGGTACCTATCACATTAGTCTCATTAGGTCGGGGGACAAGTTCCCAGACATTGTTCTTTTTAAACTAAAGAAACTCATCTTGCATGGCATATATCCAGTGTTCATCCTTGAGAGCTTCTTTGTGATTCTTGGGATCGACTTTGGACGTGTAGCAAAGATGGCTAACAACTTTCTCTAACTGAGCTCGAGTCTTGACCCCTAGAGTGGGATCGCCAACAATGGAAGAAGGATCATGACTCTTGCGAACCTAAGTAGGCGTGTTGCCTAACACAGGAGTGGGGTCCACAGAGTGTGGGTGAGGGACAAGTAAGTCATTCCTAGAGAAGTCCCCATCCTTACACTGAAGGTTAGGATCAATAGCCATTGGAGGTTCATCATCTTGCACGATGACGTTTATTGATTCCATAACCTTAGATCTCTTTAGGTTAAAAACTCGGTACGCTCTACTATACGATGAATATCCTAGCAATATTCCCTCGTCGCTCCGGGATTCAAACTTTCCTAATTTCTCTCTATCCCGTAGGATGTAGCATTTACTCCCCAAAACACGAAAATATGCAAGGTTATGTTTATTGCCAGTCCACAATTCATAAGGCGTTTTAAGAGTGTGTGGACGCAGGTAAACCCTATTCACCGTGTGGCATGCAGTAGACACTGCCTCAGCCCAAAATCTCATAGAAACCTTACTACCTAGAAGTATAGATCTAACCATTTCCTGGATCTTTCTATTCTTTCTCTCAACAACCCCATTTTGTTGAGGAGTTCTCATAACAAAAAACTCATGTTTGATCCCAAGGCTATCACAGTAAAGATCTACCTTTGCTTCTATGAATTCAGTGTCATTGTCACTATGCATCCTGTTGATAGTGAGTCCGTATTGGTTTTGTAGGACACGACACTTGGTCGTTAAAAACTCTACATCATCAGATTTATCTCTTAGAAAACCTACAATCGAATATCTAGAAAAATTGTCCACCATCACGAGAATATACCTCTTACCACCCAGACTCTTAGTGCGAGTCAGACCCATAAGAACCATGTGGATCAGCTCAAGTACATGGGAGGTGGTAATGGAATGCAACTTCCTATGAGGGCTAAGAATTTGCTTTTCCATCTGACAGGGTCCACAAATCGTGGAAGTTGGCTTTCCAAGTGATGGTAATCCACATACTAGGTCCTTTTTAGCTAAACGAGTCAAATCTCTAACGTTCACATGACCTATACGTTGGTGCCACAGATCCATAGGAGTGATCGTGGCGCTGTTGGAGACAAGTGAGGATGTGGGATCAGTCCCATAGCAATTATCCTTTGTCCTCACATATTGACCTAAAAGTTTATCGGCTTTATTATAAACCTTACAAGCTTCCCGGTCAAACTTTACAGCAAAGTCATCATCGCACAGTTGGCTAATATTGAGAAGGTTTTCTTTCAAACCTTTGACATACAAAACATTCTCTAGCTTAGGAAACCCCGGTAACTCTACTGTACCTCGTCCTACAATGCTATACTTGCTCCCACCTCCAAAGGTGACTCTACCATCCTTATAATCCTCAAGGTGGGTAAAAAATGAGACATCACCTGTCATGTGTCTGGAGAAACCACTATAAAAATACGATTGTGAGGTATTATGTGATTTGAGAGCGACATGAACAATAAGGGCCTTTTTATCTTTCTTAGGCACCCAAGAAGAGGTAACCTTTTGTTTACCCTTGTTGATAATGGTTTTAGCTGGGATGCGAGACGCATTCACTAACGGAAAAGACATCCATCGAAATTCTTCCATCAAACTCTATGATGTGGCAGCTAAAAACTCAACACGCTCTCTCAGACTGACAAAATCATCAGTGTGAGGTGTAGGGGTGGCCATAGGCCCGAGGCCCGCCAAGCCCGCCCAACCCGCCCAATAAAAAAATAGGGCTTGGGTAAGGTAAATAGGCCCGCAAAGCGGGCTTGGCAGAATTTGATAGGCCCGATTTTTTTTCGGGCGGGCTTGGGCATGAGTTCTTAAGCCCGATGAGGCCCGGCCCGGCCCGAGGCCCGAAATATATATATATATATATATATATATATATATATATATATATATATATATATATCTGTGTGGGGGGGGGGGGGGGACTTCTATAAATATAAAAACGTATACCAAGTCTTTTCATGTAAAGTGAGAAACTTTATAAATGGACTTTGTAATATATGGAGTTTAAAACAGATTTTTAATTAAAAAAGTTGGTCTTTAAATAAAAAAATAGGTAATTTAATTTAAAAAAAATCTTTTAATTAACATAATAGGGCCCGATCGGGCGGGCCTGGGTAAAGAGCTTTCAAATCTGGGCGGGCTTGGGATTACATAATAAGGCCCGATCTAGGCCCGAGCGGGCTTGGGATAACACTTAATTTTTCAAGCCCGGCCCGAGCCCGACCGGGCCTGCCCAGGCCCGGCCCACGGCCACCCCTAGTGAGGTGGTGGAGCAGTAGTACGTCGTGTCCGACTCAGACTAAAGCAAAACTCCCTGAGGTGGCCATTTCTTTTGCAATGAGTACAAAAGAACATAGTCTTAGATGGACCTTGTTTTGCTTTTCTTGGTCGAACCCTCCTTCTTGGTTTTTGACGATGGTCGTATGGAGTCGTAGGAAACTCAAGAATTGGTCCAGGTGAAATTTAGGATGGGGAGGCACCATCAAAACCTATTCCCTTCCTATCAACAAAACCTAAAGCGGGACCGAGGAGCATCTTTCCCATCTTCTCAGATCTGTCCTCGATTTGTACCTTGACTTCCCGTTCTCTCTCTAAGTCATGAGTAAGCTGGGCAACAATGGCTTCAAGTTTCTTCTGAGTCTCCAGGGAGGAATGGAGCTTACTCATAAGACTAGACACTTGTTTAGTCAATTCCCCTTTCTCTTTCTCAAAATAACTCTCTCTCTATATATATAAACAAACTTTCTTTCTTAACACATGTAGACTCTCTCTCTCTTATGGCGGTGCAGGTGGAGGACGCTCCCTCTCTCATTTCTTATAACTCTTCTTCTAACGCGATGATCCTAAGAACTAACACTTTGCTATGATTTTTAGTTTTAAATGACTCATTATATAACTCGGCGTAGGCGCATTGAAGATTACTCTTACTCTCAGTACCATCATCCTCCCCATCACTCTCTTCGTTCTCACTGTCGAGGTGTCCCTGCGAATCAACATCCTCATTGTCGTGAGAAGCACTATAGGTACTCATATGACTAGCCTTGAATGCAGTGAAGTTACACTCATGCCGTGATTCGACTCCCGAGTCCACCGACTTGACCTCACTGTCGTCACTAAGGGTAGCATTAAGGACAAGTTTGCCCTTTTCTCTATTAAGACGTGTAGCACACTCAAAATCTCTATGACCCCTACCGTCGCACTCATAGCATCTCTCACTATCTTTCTTAGGGGGTCTTTAAAATCTTTCTCATTTTTCTTTTCAAACTTATTTTTCTTAAAATTCTTTTTATCTTTGAAATTTCCATTTTTCTTAAATTTGAGAATTTTCTTGAAATTTTTAGCAAATACGGCCAAATCATCTAGATCAAACTCACATTCAGAATCAAAAGTTTTTATCTCTCTCTTTATAGAAGACTCAAATCTCTTCCTTGCGGACCCCTCTCTTTTACTCTCTTGGGTATTAAGTGTAATTCCCTTATCTTTAGGCTTGACAGATTTAGAAAACATATCAATCTCATATGTTTGCAAGTCTCCTACGAGTTCCTCCAATTTTAGCGTATTTAAATTACCCATAGAATTTAGCACAGTGACTTTAGGGATAAAATGCTTAGGCAGAGATCTAAGAATCTTTTTCACAACTCTAGCATTAGGAATATGTTCACCAAGATTAAAGCTAGTATTAACAATATCAGATAGCCTAGTATAAAAATCATCAAAACATTCAGTTTCAAGCATGGTGATTGTCTCAAATTGAGTTGTTAAATTTTATAATGTAGATTCTTTCACAGCATTAGTTCCTTCATGGGTAAGTTGCAAAACATCCCATGCCTCTTTTGACGTGGTGCACGTCATGAGACGTCGGAACTCATCAGGAGTGATCGATCCAAAAATAGCACTTAAACCCTTAGAATTAAAAGAAGACCATTTAAATTCATCTTCAGTCCATGATGTGACAAGTTTTAAATTGGTCACGTTTTCAACAGTGACAGAGGGAGGTGTCCACCCTCTTTCAACTAAAATCCAAACACGTTCATCTATGGCCTTTAAAGTAGACCTCATGCGGGCTTTACAGTATGCATAGTTTGTCCCATAAAAAACTGGCATTTTATTATATGATTTCTCCATTGAGCACACTCTTTTTTAAAAATCAGTTTTTTTTAGAAAATTGATATCTTAAAATTTTTTTGTAAAAATTAGGAATACACGATAGATTAGCGTAACCTTCTCTGATACCAATTTGAAGAGGTGCGATAGCCTTCAATTTAAGAAATTATATAATTAAACTCAGTTTTATCTAAATAAATCCTAAACGTGCATCTAGGTGTGATTGAATCAAGATGAGATCATGCAAGAACATTCAAACACAAACATGTGAGGAAAAATACCTAAAGGGGCAAAACCATTTATTTTTCACTATAATTTGTAATATACACTTACACGGATTACAATGAAAAACACGAGTGACATAGAAATACCCGCAGGTGTCAGTTTTGGTGTCGTCGGCTAGAATCTCCCTTAGGAACTCTAGGAGTACAACAATGAAGAAGAAAGACGACTTCTCCAAAAAAGTTTGAACAAACACAAGGTTGTGTTCTAGGGTTGCAACAGATTCACAAAAGATTGGCAAAGGTGTGTGAATCAAAACATGAGTCTTGGGACTCATAAAAGTGAAGACTAGAGTAATTAAGACTTTTAAATTCGTCTTCTAAAGTCTTACAAAACAACTCCCCCGGAGTTGGTTTATATAAGGAAAACTGACCTGGTAAAATCTCAAGCAGATCTCATCGAAATTATCAGATACGGACCGATCTAATTTAATGGCGGACCTGTCCGGAAGCGGATTGGTTCATATTTGAAAGAGGCCTCATCAGTTCGGCTTCGATCCGAGGTTTACTGGATTTGATGCAAGGCAAATCGGTCCGTCATGAAGCGGATAGGTCCGGTGCGGATCGGTTCCTTGATCGGTCGGATTTTCCAGATAAACTATTTTTTGCTGAAGAGACTTTGATATTCGGATCCGTTGATGTAGATGCAATCTTGAATACTTTCAACGGTGTAACGGCGTACGACATACATATTGATTATGAACAAAAATGTCCTTACAAATACGATTTATGCATTTATCATGATATTAATCGTTATTATGAAATGGCAATATGTGTTGGATGAAACACTAACAAACATAATGTGTATAATAATGCAAGAGTATGATAAATGCAGAAAACAAGGATTTGGTAAAGTTAGAAGTTATAGAATTTGGGAAAATGGGATAATTGAGAAAATGGAAAAGTTGGACTCAAATTTTGGGTTTTAATCCAAAATTCCTACGTAGCCTATGAAGGCATCAAAGTCCACGTAGTTCGAATGTGATGTGGGGGTGGGATTTATCCCATAAATCCGTAGGGGATTTTATTATATGTTTATGTGTAGAAAATGTGTTTTTAGTTTTGAAAGAGTGTGATGGATGATCCCGTTCGGAATTTATGAGTATAACCCTTTTTTTAAGGAAAATAAAGTATGTGAAATATACTAATAAAAATGTAGATGTTAATGTGTATGAACTAAAGCAAGAACTAGATTACGAATCTAATGAGATTTATGTAAAAATAAGAAATGTAAAGAGAGAAGGAAGGAATTGTACCTTCCTTGAAGCTTGATCTTTGATCTTGGATGAAGTCCATTGAATGTTAGATGAAGGTTGGATGAGAGAGAATTATGTTTTGACAAATTGGGTATTAAAAGGATGGGCATGTAAGCTTAAATAAAACTTCACATGGGGGAACTTTGATAATTTCGAGAGAATGTTGCTGAGATTACTATTGCTGATAGATTTCTGGTCTGCTTGTTGATGAGGTCAGGGCCTCTATTTATAAGGCCAAGGTCTGTGCCGATTGTCCTACCCCTGGTACTGCCTATCGATAGGTAACCCCAGGTACTGTGCCGATAGGTAGGTCCAAGTACCTACCGATTGGCAGTCTTGTGCAGATTGTCTAAAAAATGGTCGTATAACGCAGTCCCTTAATCTGAATTATTCACGGGCTATACCATTGGAAATTTAATACAGATACCTTCATAAGTCCTTTGTACCTTCCCCGGGTCCGGGAGTTGACCTTGGGTCAAATATGGCTCGAAAGCGCACGCCGATCCTTTGGATGGGGGACTATCGGACGAAAATAGATCGTTCGTCCGCGTGGTCTATCAGAATCATGCACGGGGTAGACCACGCAAGGGGTGGACCACTGGAAAGGGTATTTAGTGACCTGAGGAGATTCATTCAGTCTCATTCGAGCTAAAGAGTTGACCTAGGTCAAATGGAGCCCGGGAGCACTCGTTGGCCTCCGTATCGATTTTTGGGGGGGAATTGATCATTCATCCAAACAGTTATGACATTTAGGGCATGGGGTGGACCATTAAAAAGGGTTTTTAGTTCCCTTATAATATTCATAGAGATTTCACTCTGAAGATGAAGTCGATTGGGGTCAAATTGGGGCCCGAGAGCGCCCGATGGCCTTCAAATCGATTTTCGATAATAAAATAGTTTGTTCATCCAAACCATTATGTCAATTCGTGCATGGGGTGGATCGTTAGAAAGGGTATTAAGATCCTTTAAAAGATCCAAAGAGATTTCACTCTGATGAAAGAGTTTACCGGAGTCAAACGGAGCTCGGGGGCGTCCGATGGCCTCAAGATCAGTACTCGAAGTGCGACCTAGGTTCTGTACTGAAATGGGGAGCTTCTAGGGACCTAAGGGTAGACTTAAGGGGTACTAGAATGTGGTGTCTACATAGTATTACAAAGTGTTAGAAAGGGTTGAAATAGTTAGAAAAGTCCACCCGAGGATATAGGTTTGGTCCTTAGACATTTTTAGACTAACCCGACATCCCAAAAGGGTAAATGGTCATTTGTAATTTGGGTGTATAGTGGCCTATGAATTTTATTGAGTTTATATATTAGTTGTTTGGGATAAGTTAGGGTTATTATTCACGAAACAGAAAGGAAGAATCACAATGAGAGAGGGAAGGCCAAAAGTCAAGAGTCTAAACCAAGAAACACCACCGTGAGCCACCACCGTCACCGGAGTTTGATCAAAAAGTATCCCAACGTTCTTTTCCAAATGTTCAGACCTACAAATTATAGGCAAGTGTTTATTTTTCCAATGTTGTGAATTGATATATCATCCATGTTAGATTAGGATTGATTTTTCTAAAAAATCATGAAGTTTGGAATTGGAGTTTTAGGATATAATTCATGTTCATATGTAGAAGTGATGTAACAATTGATCCCTGGACTATATAGGTGATTCATGTTTAGATATATCATGAAATTATGTTAAGAATTGATGATCAAATCTGGGTTCTTAGTATAGATCTTGAATAAGTTGATATACAAAAGTTTCCATGAAATTATTGTGATTAAATCCATATACTTGATGATCTTTGATGTTAACTGTGATTCTTGATCGTTAGAATTCATGTAAGTATGTTAGTATAATATCTGGTATGAATAATTAGGAGTATAGGATGTTAGAATAATGATTTTGATGATGAATATTAATGAAAACCGTAAGAATAATTTTGTAGATTTTTGTGGACCTGTAGAGGAGAATCGATTTGGCCGAGATCGAATCGATTCGGTAAGGTGAATCGATTCAGTTACTGGCAAATCGATTTGGCTGCCCAGTTTTTGCCAAATTTTCCTTTTTATTTATAATCCTTTGAAAACTATTCGGAATTTAAATGTGTGATATTTTTAAACAAAATGGGAATATTATGGGAGACCTGTAGGCCTAAATGGAATTTTGAACTTGGGTTCGAGAGATAGAATTAAGGACTAAATGTAATTAGTGTTAGTCGAGGAAAAATACTTACATTAAAGAATAATTCGGGACTCAGAGATTGGAGATAATAGATGACTTAGACCGGTAGGGTATAGGGATTTTACCTACTGTTATAATGTATATACTTAAGGCTACCCTTCGAGAGAGGAGAAATAATTGAGAGCGGTTGATAATCAATAATGTTATAAATACATAGATTATACAGGATAACAATATACTATGTATGGAACATATGAAATAAATTTATAGGTGATGTGTATGCCTATTGTATGATTGATTATGTGCATGACATACCTACCATACTTGCTATCGCTGGAGGACTTTTTGAAAGGGGACAATCTTATATTGATGAGCCTTCAGGGGATTTTAGATTGGTGCCTCAGAGCATAGATCCTAGGTACGGGCTATCTGATAGAATAATAGTGTTGACGGTCATATGGCTGCGTAGGTATGTGCATGGCCCATAGACTTAGAACTATGTTCGCCTCCAATATGTGTGATTTGTAAAAATGGTTCGTGATAGATGTCTGAACTGACTGTCCTTGTTTGAGTATGATATGTACCGGGACTAGATAACAGCGTATGCATTGCACCGTAGCTAAGTATTGAGGTGTTTTATTAGTATATATATATATATATATATATATATATATATATATATACTTGTAATATTTACTAGTGTGAACACTCAGTAATAAAATAGTAGTGACATCTAATTTAACTTAAGTATGCGAACATTTAATGTTATTTGTGAGAAACTCTCATTCAAGATAAAAGATGTGAGTACTCTCCTTAACATATACGTGGGACATGTGGATGGTTACTATGAATTAATTGGGTTAAAGTTTAGTGAAGATGAACTATTAGATATGACAGTAGTATCTAGGATGGGTTAGTAGGGCGTTAGGCGTGCACACTAGTTGAGAGGTGTGAATTCTCAAGAGAGGGGTCGCACAACTAACATGTATGTGATATCAATATGGTAAGAAATTTAAATGACTTGCTAAAATGTTTTACAGTTGGGCTCTATCCCGTTTCTTGCAAATCTCTTTACTCTTGTACAATCTATTTTAGGTGTCAAGCCACAGGGACGCTATGCTTAGACTGTGGTATTTTGACGTGCTGCAGCTGTTGTGGGAGTTGCAGGATCTCATGATTAGACTCCTCCACTTCTTTATCATCTAGTTTATGATTCAGTTGTTTACTTTAGAGCACGTGTTGCTCTTTTCCCGTTATTATTCTGAGAGATATTGTATATTGTCTTTTCAGTTGATGGGATTTTATATTGTTATTGTCTATTGGACTTGAGATATTTATTATGACATTGTATTCCTGTTTTATTTAGTTGGATTATTAGTTCTGTATTATTGTCATTCATGTGTATGGTGAATATAATAAATGGATGTTAATTTATGAAGAAAAATATTTTCGACAGTGATGCTAAGAATGAACGAACCTGATATTCTATTTTAAATTTTATAGAGGACAGATCACCCGATATTTAATTGGATGGGGTGTCACACCCGAGTGTATTGATTGGGTCCCGGGGTGATTTTAGACCAATACGGCACCACGTGAGGGTGTTTTGATCTTTTGGGAGACTAAGGTAGAAGGAACTCTGAATTTGAGATTATTGTATCAACCATTTTGAGATAGGGGCTAGGGTTATAACAATCTGGAGAAAGTAGAGGCTATAGGAGAGAAAAGAAGAGGAGAACCTAAGTTATTCCACACCAATTCTCATCACCAACATTGCCAGAATTGTGATTGAAGCAAGGGAAGAACATCATCATCATCATCTTAAAACTAAAATCAGACCTACTATATCAAGGTAAGTATTTATCTGGCAGTTGTTTTAAGCATGTTATAATAGCCATGTAGTTTATAGTTTAAATTACATGATTTAAGTGCACTCTTGGGATTTATTTGGGTATAATCCATGATTCGGGGTAGGATTCATATTAGACTTTATCCCTCTATATTGATAATATGAAATTCGGTGATTCTGATGAATATCTTGATATAAATATGAGTATATTGATGAATATTCATGAAGAACACCATAAACTAGGGTTTTAAGAATTATGAGATTTAGTATGTTCTTGGGTAGATTTATTATGGATTTAATGATAAATTTACATTAGAAATTGTCCTAATATATATATTTGATTATTGGATAAGTTGTATGGGAAATTAGGAAGGTTTCATGGAGTTTAGGATTGATAACAATGGAGAAAACTCGTAACAAGAAAGAAGGAACGAAACTGATAGTTGCGAATCAATTCGACTTGATGACCAAATCGATTCGGTAGGCAAATCGATTCGAGTTATTCACCAAATGGATTCGGCTGCCCACATTTTACCAAATTCTTTAGTTTGTGCCTTGAATTTATGAATAATTAATTGGGAGACTTTTATATTATTCTTAAACTACAAGGAAGTACTTAGTGAGTTCCAGTAGGCCTATGGTAGGGACTAAGGTTTAGCCAAAATGAGAGAATTAAGGATAAGGTCTATTAGGCATAATTTGAAACTTAATAAGTCACAGGAATGAGGATGTGTTACAGAGAACATGAGAGAACCCAAGACTTAGATCAGTAGTGTAGGGATGTGTTACCTAGCAAAATCACTTAGGGGATAACTAGACCATTCGGGTAGTGAGCAATGCTTGAGAAAATATGATAAGAATATAAATTGTAAATTGATAGTATATCGAGTATACGAGAGATATATAACGCGTATGGATTATGTGTATAGGTTGTGTGTACGCCTATTATTGTTTTTGTATGTGTTATTATACCTACGCTGCATGTTATCACCGAAGGTCACGCGCAGTGGGCAATCCCACCTTGGAAATTCCAACGAGGTTTGAATGAGTGCCCCAGAACATAGAACTTAGAGCAGATCACTAATTGTGTGTACAATAGTGGTACCGACATGTCATTTGGGTATGTTAGGTATGTGTGTAGATAAAACTCTTAGGACTATGTTCGCTTCCAATATGTGTTGATTTGATTTATGGTTCGAGATGACAGTCCGAACCAATAATTCTTAATTGTGTACGAGAGGTACATGGATTGATAGCGGAATATGCATGCATCGCGGTGGCCATTCCGAGGATGCCGTAGTATTATATGTATATGGTTAGAGTAATATACACACACACACACACACACACACACCTGTGTGATTAATCTACTTTGGTGTGATGGTAGAAAAGATAGATTGTGTATATCTAAAGACATCTTAAGTAAGAGAAAACTTCAGTTAGATAATTATTATGTTAGTGGGCAGTACGAGTGAGATAAACATGTTAGTGGTTAGGCATATACTTATTATGTTTAGTTAGGTTGGGTTGGGTAGCATAACAAGGTGGGTTAAGTACGCGACATGAGTTTTGCACTATAGTGGATAGGTGAGGAACTCATGGGAGTGTATGGGGAACTAATGTCTGTATCTAATAATTTCTTTTAAACTGACATTTAAATCCTTGATAATAATTTTGAAGGTTTTGGGCTCTGACCCTTGTCAAATCCATTTTCAAAATAATTTTAGGTGTCCAGCCGCAGGGACGCCCAACTTGATGATTCATTCTAGGGATGCGTAGCTGCAACATTTATGAAGTCTTGCAGGATTTATGTAGACGCTTCAGTTCTTCATTCCTGGATTACTATTTATGTTCACTATTTCATTTGGGGGTGTTTCCCCTTCAATTGATGCATTCTTTCATTTTTATTTATCAAACTCTGTATTTAGAATCAGTTTCCTTTCAGTAGATTCTTTATTTGGATTGTTCTGGGGCCGATGTTTATACGAAACTTATTTATTATACCTCGTGATTTTCTAGACTTCAATTATTGTGTGAATGATTTATATTTCCTATTTCCACAGTTTTGTCACATGTCAATGAAAGATTAAATTTGGCAATATCGTATTTAACATAGGTGGTTAGTAATTTATAAAGTTTTCAATAATGATGCTAAGAATGAATCAAATGGATTCCTGTTTTATTTTTGTAGAGGACTAATCACTCTATATTTATATGTAGATAGGCATGGTGTAACACGGGCGCGCGCGCGTACACACACACACACAGATATATATATATATATATATATATATATATATATATATAATGTGTGTAATATCTCTTGTAGCAGTAGCCTATCAAATCATCAAAGTCAAACTCGACTTCCTAATTATATCGAAGTATTCATTTACTTAAAGTTTAACATCCTGATTATATTTATTTAACCAAGCACTAGACTAACTATACCGAAATCCTATAAAGTTTTTTCGATCTCTATTCATGAATATTCGCTCGCGTAATTGTATGTTTCCATGCACGAAATCTACTGTCGGCTGGCCTATGACATTTCCTAACCCTCAAATTTAATTTTCGTAAGTTAAACCTCATCCCCGGACCCAAGATTCCATTCCCCAAACGGTCCAAAAAACAACACGAGGTAGAGAAGGCCATCCAGTAGTCACGAGCCAGTTTGCTCCCTTAGTGAATCCGTTCAGTTTGTTGGGATGTCATAACAAACTTTTTAAAGGATGTTTTCTTCTCGCTTCACCCACAGTGGCACTAACCTTAATAAAATACTTATATGAACTATAATCCATCCACAAACATAAACAGATAAGTTTCTACTTCAAACTATTCCGAAAAATATCTAATTCCTCCAACAACAAATTTAAATAAAGATTCATGCAATATTAAAAACCTTAATTTCATGATTCAATATTTTCTTTTTAAATCATTCAAGAACCAATCTTTCCTTTTCAATTTACATTAGATTCAAAATGTAATCATTAGTAGATTCATCTCATAGCACCTACTTCATTCAAAACTCGAATTTACATAGTTTTTCCAAAAAAAAATTCATTATTATTCAACACCAAATTGCATGAATAATCGAAACTACATATGGGTGTTAAAGCAAGTAAGTACTTGCTTTTAAAATGGTTTATTTTGAGATTTATCCTCTGAAACTCTTATTTTGATGATGTTCAACCCAAAAATAATAGTTCTTCTCCTCGAATCCTCACATCCTATTCTTTTCTTCCTTTCTATTCACTTTTTTCACTTTCTCTCAAACCCTAGCCTCTTAGGTCTAAAACAAGAAGATCCACTAAAACATAAACTCTGAATGTCTGCATCCGCTCCTTTGTATATGGAACGAATTAGAGTCCAACTATCCCATGATAAATATACACTCATAATAATAATAACTGACACTACATCCACTAAATCTGTCTCAAGCGCGAATCTAGTGATAAAAAAGAATGTGATGCACCTATGTCATAAAACAAACTCTCCCAATGTGTCCATGGACAAAAAATATACCCTCAATTTCTAATGGCGTTAGTTGTTCAACTGGTTCATGAGAGTGATAGACACGCCCAAATTGTCCTTTCCCCTACAAAGGAAAAAAATAGAACTGCTAGTGGTGCTGGCAGTAATGGCACATGTGTCCCCTCTTGGGCAGCGTACTGCTGACCCCTAGTCCTATTTGAGCATACACATTCCATTTGGGCCTGCTCCCCACATGAAACATTTTCTTGTGAAACCTTTCGGCCTCTGTCCCTACTATCCTTAACGAGGTTGCCTATGTCTCTGGCCCTACTAGCCCTGATATTTTCGGCACGACTAGCCTCTAGTCTTGTTCTTCTATCCCTGGTGGTCCTACCTGTAATTACAATTATCATCCTAAATCTCTGAGTTGAGTCTCCTGTCCACTTTTCTCCTATCTGGTGGAAGTGATGATTTTGGCAGTGAAGCAATACGATGGTCATAGCAACATTAACTGCATGTACTATTATAGTTGCGACCTTCAAAGTGGTCACAGTCACCTGAGCAGCCTGTGGTTCCTCTGGTACCATTTATTACACCCTACCTCTTCTAATACCGGTTGATCAGGCCTTTAGTAAATTAAAAGGGAATTTTATCAAATTTCATTTTTTGCATCATTATCGGAAACCAATTAATTGAACTAATAACGTATTAAGTCTAGTATCAAATTTTAAATCTTATTAGCTCCTATACATTAAATCATTCAACCATATACAATTAAACATCCACAATGACAGAATGTAACGGCTGATGATAACATAAATAAATAAGCCGAATAAACTCTCGGTATCCTAAATACATTTATTCAAATGTTAAGCAAAATATAGTAATCACATTCTAGTAATAGAAAATTTAAATTGCGGGCAACATGCCCAAAAGAAACAGTGAAATGACATCCTAGCTCGATAGAATAAAAGGAGTCATCAAATCAAATCCTACGTGCATCCACAGAGGTTGCAGCATCGTCTGACTAGAATGAAAAGTCTATCTCTGGTAAACATGTGGTTGAGTTACGAAAAGGTTTTGAAAATATTTTTGATGCGAGTCAGTGACCAAAACATTTGAGAAACACTTGCGAGTATTTAAAAACAATAATAAATAACCATTCATAAAATAATCAAATTCGCTAAAGTTTTAGCCCATTCTTACTAGCGTATGTTACTTTACTTTATTTATCACGGTACTAACGGATATGCTATAACTTAGGATTTTTCAATTATATTCGTACCGTTACATAAGCAACTTAACTATACACTAGTTATAATTTGGTGTTCACAAAATCATTTAAGTACACTTATGCGTATAATACTCTTTTATACATATATACATGAAATCCTAGTACGATATTAGGCTTCAGGTACATCATGTATCATTTCGGGCTGCCGGGTCGATCTTTTACCACCTATCCCAAATCACAAACACATAATGGAAGCAGTGCTAAACATACATATGTGGGTCGTAACCATACCACATCACACCCAACTGGACTCGAAACCACTACATATCCGCTCATACGGATAATGGTCATGCAACCATACTATGATCTTAGCGAAACGATAAAACACTTGTTGGTCAACATCAGGTTGGACCGTCCACTCTGCAAAACCTCCAATGATAGCATTTTAGAGTAGGTGTGTTCACATAAAGTCAATCACACATAAATATATATATCTACTAGTGGTGACCCGTGCGCTGCACAGGAAAGTTTAATAAAAGAAATTACTATTTTTTGAATGATCATTCAAATAGCGTGTAAGGACACAAATTTCCAATTGAGTCCATATGTAGTTTTGGCTCAATTCCAGACAAAAACATTTGAGTCATAGGATATATGTTCTTATGTATCCTTCCAAGCCTATGATAAGTGAATGTTGAATACATAGCGGCCTAGATATTCAAGTTCATCTTTGCTGAGTTTTCGTGCCTCGTTTCACGTCATCAACATGAGGATTCCAATGTCTTCAAAAAGTATGAATGCATTTAATATATATAGGGGGACTTGGCATATTTTTATGGGTGTTACTTTATTCTAAATGACTTGTTATTTTCAGAAAATATTTTTAGAACTTTGTACAAAAGTTTTTGGGCTTAAAATGAAAAATTAGAATTTTCTAAATTTTTGTTCGAAGTGTCGTTCGAACGAGATTGTCTTGATCGAGATATCGAACGAGTTTCCAATGACATCTGGAAGTTTTTCTCTATTTTATCGCTCGAAGTTTCATTCAAACAAACTCGTTCGAACGTGTTTTCCAACAAAGTTTTTGGCCTAGTTTCCTTAAATTTCTCTCGTTCGAACAGAGTTGTTCGAACGACCTTGAAAAGTCGTTCGAACAACCTGGGCGGGAATCTTAAAATTTTGGCAGTTTCATTTTTAACCACCCATGTTTCCCACTTCACCCACTAACTTTACCAGCCTTACTTTAGTGCGGGAACAAGCCTTTTCAACATAACTTTTTGAGACTCTCCTCTACTCTAGAGAGAAAAATTGTTTACCCCAAAATTTCGTATTTATGTGTTCTTAATCTTTCACGAGTTAAACCTTAAAAAGACATACACCTATATGTTTTAGTTAAAATTCAAGTTTCTTTATATATATCTTTTCTTGGAGTGTTTTTTTGGCACCGGGTTTTCTCTACATCTATAAGAAGAGAAGTTTGGGTTTATTCTCTACCCAAAAAGGAGAAAATTGGTTTATACTGCGGATTTATCACATGGTGACAGGCACTATGTGTGGTTGACGATTATTCAGCTTCGATTGGTGGACACCAAGACTGCAATGGACGTCGTGGTTATTTGATAGACGCAGGTATATATAAGAAGAAGCGTCGGGACTTGAAGGGAGTTAAGTCGAGTGTAGTAAGTCTTACGGTCTTGTATTTGTAAAATCATATCTAGTGAATTTGTTAGGCAAGGGTCGTCTAAGGTTTTCCCATTTGGGTTTTCCTCGTACATCGTCGTGTAATGGCTATGATTTTTATTTATCTTGAAAATCACCTAGAACGCATGCTTAGGTTAAAAAGATAAATTTTATTTAATTTGTATTTTTGCTTAATTTGGTGCTAATATATGTTTGGGTATATTTCAAGTTTATTTAATTCAAGTCGACACAATTTAATTTGATAAAATTCGTGTTAGTTTAGTTTGGCCTATTTTGAAAAATGAATTAATTACTGTTAGTCAAATTTTAGGACTTGGGTTGAGTTAATTTTGTGTTAAAAGTAAAAGTCACATATTTGACTTAGTTTAATTTTAATTTGGAGAATTTAAAATTTAATATATTTAGTTGGGAATTTGAAAAAGAAATTTTAGTATAAAAAGATTGTGTGTGTAGAACCATCCTTATTCCACATTCGAAAATTTAATTTAAAGAAATTTAAAATTTAGGGTCTTCTAACCGGTTTCAAGTGGTATCAGAGCTAGAGCGCTAATTTATCGTGTTAAGATCCTTTTTAAATTTTTGGTTAAAAATGGAATTTTCCCCGTTTTCAAAATTTCCAATTTTTGATGGTTCTAATTACGCATATTGGAAAGCGCGTATGAAATCAGAACTAAAGTCCATAGATTAGAGGGTTGGCAGTCAGTCATCATCGGATGGTCCCCACCTACTTGTTTGGTAAAAAATGATCATGTCCTCAAACCCGTAGGGAGATGGAAAGAGAATGAGCTAAAATTAGCTAACTTTAATTCCCGAGGATTGAATATTTTGTTTAGTTCGGTCACACCAGATAAATTCTAACGTATCATGACATGTGAACCCTCAAAAGAAGCTTGGGATATATTACAACTCACCCACGAAGGAACTAGTGTCACAAAATCTTCGAAACTCCAAAACCTCACCACTCAAATGAATACCATTAAAATGATTGAAAATGAAACTTTTTATGAATTTTATGCTAGACTTTCAGGTATTGTTAATTCATCATTTAATTTGGGAGAAATAATTCCCGACGACGGAGTAGTAAAGAAAATTTTAAGGTCCCTGCCCGATAGGTTTATTCCTAAAGTGACCATTTTAAATTCTTTACCCACATTAGCCTCTACAAAACTAGAAGAGCTTGTAGGTGATGTACAAACCTATGAACTTGATATGGTTCCCTCCAAAAATGAAAATAAGGTAGATAAGGGCGGCATTTTAAAAGTTCGAAAGGAGGAAAACATGTTTCAGATGATGAGAGTGATTTTGACTCGGAAGAAATGGCGATGTTTGCTAGGAAATTTAGAAAATTTCTTAACATTAATAAAGATAAGCTTAAAAATGGATATAAGAAATTTGATAAATCCAAGTATAACAAGCCGAAAAAGATTCCTAAAAATCATAATGAAAATCTTAATAGGGATGAGTCAAATCGTTTCTTTGGTTGTGAAGGGTATGGCTATAGGGCTTTTGAATGTCCCACTAAACTAAGGAGAGAGGGAAAGCAACCTATTTTGTTCAATGCCACCCTCAGTGATAGTGATAAGGAAGAGGGACCCGATTCCCCCATTGAGCACAACTTTATTGCGTTCATAGCAAGTCATGTGAGCACCGATAATGAATCTTTCCATAAAGATATACATTTACATGACCCTTCCAAGGCCTTTATTTGTGAATCCCAAAAATCTGATGGTAATGAGTGTGGAGAAGAAAAAGAGAGTGAAAATGATTAAGAGTTTTATGAGAGTGATCTTTAAATAGCCTTTCAAGAATTGTATGCTGAATCAATTAAATTAAAACAGACAATTTTGAAGTTAGAATCTAGTTTGAGAGAGCGTGCCAAGGTCATTGATAAGAGTGTTTTAGTAGAAGACCCTAGGACAGGTGAGAGAGATCTTCGAGAGAAGCTTGAATATGTTTAAGGTGAGAGAGATAGTCTTGGAGGTTTGATGGAAACAATGAAAAAGGATCTTCTCGTGTTTGAAGAGAGGAAGGTTGGGGCTATAGTCTAGGATCTTAGAATTAGAAGAAAAATTGAGAGACTCTAGTAAGGTTAAATTTTCTTTGGAATGTAGGTATGCTAAATTAGACAAAATATTAGGAACAATCCAAGTAAAAAATGACACTTGTTGTTTAGTCTTTGATTCTTGTAATGCTTCCACTAATAAAGTCAAAACCATTATTTTGAAAGAATCACCTAGGAACACTTCTAAAGATCAATCCTTAGGTACTACTATTCGAAGTGTCTTTACTTGCTCACATTGTGGTCGAAAAGGTCATCTTAGGAAATATTGTTTCGATCTCAAAAAGGATCCTAGGAAATCCAAGAGTATGGTAACCGAGGTAGTCAAGATCACCCAATCCTGATATTGTCACTCTTGACTTGTATGGGTTAGGATATCCGACTTGATAGCTTTACAAAATTGGGTTTATAATTCTAATTTACTATCACGTGATACCTCACATGCTAAATATAAAGGTTAAATGTGTTAGCTTTGTTTACATTCTCTGGTGTATTTGTGCTTCATGATATATTAATGCTAGGTGTATGTATATTTATCATTTTCTAGTTTTATGCTCCATAATTAATCACATGCTAGAATTATGATTTGTGTATATCTTTTGTATTTATGTTTATTTGTTTGTGTCTTATTGAGAAAAAATATAAAAATATTTTTATTTCATTTGAGTTAATTTTTTTGTGCTTGGTTAAAAATTTCAAAGACTCAAAAAGATTTTTTTGTGTGCATTTTAGTCTGACACACTTTATGTGGCATTCACTTGTGTTTGAATCCTTTCCCTTTCCGCTTCCATGTGGCTAGAACTTTTGGTTAAGAATTTTAATCCTTAAAATGTTCTTTGTCACGCTTGCATGGAGTAGTTGGATTTTTTGTTGCTTAATGGATTCTCTTTTTATATGCCTCGATTCACACATGCACCATCTCATTTGAAATTTAAATGTCACATGTATATTTGAGCTAAGTGAGATGTTCTTCTATCAATTTAGTCATCTACAAGTTGCTATGACTAGGAGGATTTGTGCATGTAATAGCCATTTCCCGGATGTAAAAATTAAAAAATATGTTTATCTGGCATAAATGTTTTTTTCAATGAATTCGGGTGACGAAAGAAAAATTACTTTGCGTGAAAAGCCACCTTTGAATATTTGGCCTTAAAAAAATTATGGCATTAAAAAGAATATTAGACAAGGACAAAAAGAGTTTAATTAATATGTTCGAAAGAAAAAGAAAAAGAAAATTATGAGGAGTTTGATTGGATGTATTAACGGGTTTGCACAATGACTTTGTATCCTAGTTATGCTTTTATTGGCATGACACTATTGGCTTGTAGAATCATCAAAATTCTAGGCTTGTGTGCGTTGTGTATGTTTTTTCATTGAGTTCCATCTATATTGTCACATGAGGCTATATCTAAATGTGATAAAGTTTTGCAATCAAATGAGAACTTCGTGAATATATTTTAAGTTATTGAGTCGATATTCCTTTAGTCTCTAGTTCACACCCCTTCACTTCCGTTTACCTTATGTATTTGGACACATTTTTTCCATAAGAGTGTGAAAAGCTTAATGTATTTTGTGTCGTGTATGGTGTTGATACCTATGTATATGTGCTTATGCATTAGTGATATTCTTGTATATATATATATATATATATATATATATATATATATATATATATATATATATATATATATATATATATATGGTATTTTTTTGTTTTTGAGTCTTTGCCTTGCTTGCTAGTCCTTATTTGTTTTGAATTTATAAGTGGTATCGATTATGTTGCGATTTTTGGTTGATATCCCCTGCTTATCGTGAATACATTTTAATTGGTATCATTTTTTTGTCAACGCATCATAATTGGTATCCTTTGTTATTATGGATTAGATGCATTTCATTGTTGCCATTTGCTTTCGTGTTCCTGTTTTTGTACCCTTTATATGTTTAACTTCATTTTCCTTAATTCGTATCCCTTAAGTAGATGTAGATTTGAGGGAAAGAAATGGTATTTGCTTTAATTTGAGGGAAAAATAAGTTAGTTTGTAATTATTTAACCTTTATCTATTCCTAAACAAAAAGGGGAAGAATTGGTGTCTAATCCTTTTAAATTTGGGGAGATTTAACTTAGGGGAGTCGAGTCCTTCTTAGATAGATCATATTGGATAAAGGGGGGGAATTAATTTAGGGGGAGTATTTATTTTCTGCATTTAATGTTGTCATATTACCTATGCGTTTGATAGTTTGCTTAACTGTGCAGGATTTTCATCCTAAGTGGTATCTTTAAAGCGGCAAAGCGGTTTATCTTTGGGTCATGTTATAGTGTCTGTATTTTTTATTTTTTAGGTGGGATATTGTGTCTAGTCGAGGTTGACGGCCCTTTAGGATTTTTGGTTGGGTTTTGTCCCGGAATATCCAAAGGGGGAGATTTGTAACGACAAAAATTTCCAATTGAGTCCATATATAGTTTTGGCTCAATTCCGAAAAAAACCATTTGAGTAATAGGATATATGTTCTTGTGTATCCTTCCAAGCCTATGACGGGTGTATGTTGAAGACATACCGGCCTAGATATTCAAGTTCACCCTTGTCGGGTTTTCATGCCTCGTTTCACATCATCAATATGAGGATTCCAATGTCTCCAAAAGGTATGAATGCATTCAATATATAGGGAGACTTGGCATTTTTATGGGTGTTACTTTTGTCTAAATGACTTGTTATTTTTAGAAAATATTTATAAAACTTTGTATAAAAGTTTTTGGGCTTAAAATGAAAAATTGGACTTTTTGAAATTTTCATTTGAAGTGTCATTCGAACGAGATCTCGAATAAGTTTCCAACGACATCTGCCAATTTTTCTTTGTTTTATCGTTCGAAGTTTCGTTCAAACGAACTCATTCAAACGAGTTTTCAAACAAAGTTTTTGTCCTAGTTTCCTTCAGCTTTTTGTAATACCCCGTATTTTTGAAAGATTTTATTTTAATTATGGGGTTAAGATTAATTAAGTTAAATGGGGAAATTTATTTATTATTAATACGGATTTAATTAATCAATTACTAGCTTGACGAGAGTTAGTATGTATTGGTGATAACTATGTTGAATATGACTTAGCGAGTAAATAAATATATGGTTACGAAAATATTATTATGGCGGGGAGTGAAAAAATACGGCAGTTGCAATACACTTAGTTGGGACGCGATTGTGAGTCGTGCCGGTATTACTTTATTGGGTTAAAAAAATAATTTATTTTTTAGTAACTGGTATGATCTTTTCGAGTGCGCTGATGAGTTCGGAAGGGTCGAAATAGTCAAAAAACTCTACTCGAGTGTTTTATTTGGATTTCGGGGCAATTTAGGCTGAACCGACACCCCGGAGGGGTATTTTGAGATTTTTGGGAATTAAAATGGACGAAAATATATAATTAAAATGGAAGTGTAAGTAGGCAATAGGTTATCTGTCAGTTTCCAAACCAAAGTGAGAGAGATAAAGAACCAAAGAGGGAGAAGAAGAACTCCATAGGTGCCTTGGGATAAAAACACTCGAGCTCTCACACCAAAAATCACACCAACGTGTAGATCGTGAAGAGAGGATCACTCCTATACCAGTTTCATTCAGTGAATCAGAAGTTCACAAAAAGGCAAGTGTTTATCTTGCTGTATTTTAGAGCATATATGATTCATGTTAATTTAGTTGATGGTTAAATCATAATATCATATAAATGGGACTGAAATTGGGAATTTATTCACGATTGTGATATAGGAATTGCATGTAGTTGAATAACTATTGTATTGGGGATTAGGAACCTGAATTTTATCAATTGAAACCACGAAATCATATTGTGACACCCCGCCTAACTAAATACCGGGTGATCGGCCCTTTATTAAATTAACGCAAAGTGTCAAGTTGGTTCATTCTTAACATCACTGTCGAAAAATAATTTTCTTTATTATTTACCTAATAAATAATTAAGCTAAGTGTCAAAATATTTTATTTTATAAATTAAGTCCGATTGTTATTATTAACTATGAAACCATTTTCACGAATACAAATGATAGTATTAAAACCAAACCATCCAAATGAAAGAACATGCTAGATAAATCAATCCAAAGAAAATATCCCAAATCGCAGGACAAAGTAATAATCACAAGTAGTCCCAACTAAAATAGAATAGTGAAATAAATAGAGAGTACAAATCTCTCTGAACTAGATAAAACAGCAAATGGGCGACACATGCCCTATCTAATGATGACTAAATAGAAGACTGAGAAGGCAAGGATGAAGTCATTTACTGCAAGGACGTGTAACTCCCACACTAGCTGCAGCACGACAACAGTCCAAAGATCTAAGCCTGACACCTCTTTAGAGGGGAACCTGTAATACATATATATATATATATATATATATATATATATATATATTTATACAAGATAAGGAAAAGATAACAAAAAAAGGGTCAGATACCGAGTGTAAAACATCTTTAAAAATAGTTCACCAAGTATTTAAAATGCTTTCCAGTTGATATTACATACATGTTAGTACCACGACACTCACTTGGGAATTCTCACCCCTCAACTTGTGTGCACGCTTAACGTACTAACGAACTAATCTCGATAAAGCTAACCCAATTCACTAGTCTAATTCAATTTCCCCTCACCAAATTTTGTTTCAAGTAATCGCATGATTATAGTTATATAAGATAACCTTTTCTTATGAATATATTAGGCCAGTTATATATATATTCGTCTCAATATAGACTTAACTTCGCAACCACTTATTTCATTTACTATGAATTATTCAGTTCGTATCTCCGTACAAGTAAAGTAGATTAATCACATGTATATATATTTATCACTCATAATATATATACTAATAGGGAACTCCACATAAATATATAGTGCTCGCATACTCTGTTATTAAGTCCCTGCATCTCTCATACAAAGGGAAATACTAATTAGTAATCACTCTTGAACTGTATTAACACAAAACACACATATTAGAGGCGAAGCATAGTTCCAAGTCACTAAGAGGTTAGCACATACCCTCACATCTCTTAGGACCGTCTGACTATCATTCTCAGATAGCCTGTACCAAGGATCCTATGTTCTAGGGTACGAGTCAATATCCCCTATAAAGGTCACATCAGAATAAGACTATCCCGACGCGAAAACCTCCATGATAGCAAGTAGCGCGGGTACGATTAAACACTTATATTAAAATAATACATATAAATGTACTCATATATATATTTACATTATTTATCTAGGTACGCCCACGACCCATAACATATTCTAGCCATGCGTAGCATATAACGCTCGAGTTCTACGTATAAGTAAATCACTATTTTTACTCTCTTAATTATTGCAAATCCTTAAGTACTTCTCAACTCTCGAAGTGTATCCTCTAGATAAACATAAAATCAGTAGGTGCACCCTCACTACTCTACTAGTATAAGTCTTTCTTAAATCTCACAAGACCTACTATAACGTACACACGATTTCCCACAATTTATATCCCCGAAACCCTACGGTTAAGATATTTAAATTATGTCCAAAGGTCCTTATGCATTGGGATTGGATTAACATAAAAGGGGAAGAAGTTTCAGTTTCAAAGAGGGGTCTATCGATCGATAAAAAGGGTCGATCGATCAACAAAGTCGATCGATTGACATTCTTGAGTCGATCGATCGATCAAGCAGGTGTTGGCCCAGTTCATGCAATCTAGCCTACGAGTTTCATCCAATATAAATCCTCAAACCTCCATTAACATGTCCCAAATTCCCAACCAAATCTCATGAATGTTATATAAACCAATATAGAAGATTTCTAACCTTAAACATTCACAAATTCACCAAGAATCGTCATCAAAGGGGATTAATTCAAGAAGATAACATTTAACCCTAGTTCATCCAATTTTCTCAAGAATTCATTTAAATTTCCATATTTCTATCTCTACTGGGCATCAATTTCATGGATAGTATATTACATATGACAAATATCCATCCTAACATGGTTTCTACTCCAAATTTGCAATAAAAACCTCCCAAACAACATTTTATTTTCAAGAAGACACGAGAGATTAAATTGCTACACTAGCATGGATGTGTTATCAACTAAAGAACAACAAGTTAGATACCTGCCTTAGACATGGAAGTCTGAATCGTTGATGATGATGGGTATGGTTTCGTTCCTCGTTCCTCGATCTACGCGTTGGTGGTGGAATTAGTGAGGATGGTGTTGGCTAGGTGGTTTTCTCCCTTAGAAGCCTTCGCTCTTCTCTCTTCCTTAGCCTCTATGCAACTCCAAAGTTTCTAATCCTCTATGACTCTCTCTTCCCACAGATATAAACTCTGTATTTTCGTCATTAATTAAGGCCAAAAATGGAAAATTTCCAAAATGCCCTCCCGGGTTACCGGTTAGGCCTAAAAACGTTCCGAGACCCAAACTAAACCCCCGGGTACAATTTTTTGACTATCTCGAGCCTTCCGAACACATTAGCACACTCAAAATGACCATATGGGCAACTTATATTTTAATTACTTTATATTCCATTAATTTAGTCTCGACACGATACAAGCGCGTCCTGACTTAAATTCTATACTAGTCGTGTTATTCACCCGCGATAATTTTAATAAATTCAATCTCATATATTACTTTACTCATCTTGTAATATTCAACATAATTCTTACTAATAATTACTAACTCTCGTCGCTAGTAAATATTAAATTTAAAAATCCGAATTAATATTAAATTAATTTTATCTCAATTAAATTTAATTAATCCCGTAATTAAAGACCATAAAAATATGGGGAATTACATACTTCCCCCCTAATAACGGAATTTCCTCAAAATTTGAACAATAAGGCTTACCTGATAAAACAATTCTGGATACTTTATCAGTATGCAAAACTAACTTTAGAGTAAGGCGCTCGATCACTATAGCCCCCGCCTCACAGCAAGCTTGTTTAACACTCTCATTAATGACACTTCACATTGTTCTCCTATCCAACAACATTCGCAGAAGACGAGCCTATACATCATTGACTCCCATTATTTGGATACCATTGGGAGGCCTCACCTCACTACGTGTCAACTACTCGTATTTATCTAAACACAAAACTCCCATTCTGAGAGAAACCATGCGAACATCTGACCACTCTTGTTAGTTCTTCGAATCTCAATTTTTGGTGACGTAACTGTTATGACAGTCAAAAGTCACCTAAAATAGCCGTGGTAATTCAACCATAGTCATTAGACTCTAACTCGACCAATCTAAAATTCTGATTACCCACTCACCTCTAAACAACAAGAGGGAGAATAGTTAAAGTTTTTCCACATAAAATTTCCATAAGCAATTTTTCCATAATAAATAGGTACGAGTGTTTACACACTACATTACCGTCAGGTAATATCTTCTCCCAATTATCGTAATATGCTTCACTTACTAACTATAATTGTTGCGGATATGAAATGACCACAATGAGTCCAAAATTACATTCTTACCGCTCCAGTAGTCGTTTATCACCTTTCGCCTACTCCTCGGGCAATAGGTGATGCAACCTGCTCAAAATGAAACGTCATCACCACTGCTTCCTGAAATCTTGTATTGAAGGTGGGGGTTCATTGATCTCATTCTAGTTCAGAACAATACTGGGAAGGAACACTTACCGGCGCGATCCTTCTTTTCAAAGAAATATTGGGGCATACTGTCTAGTAATGTATATCACCCCAAAGAATAATAATTACTTTCTTTTAGGTCAACTTGTTCCACACATTCTAAGGAACTCGTGACCTTATCCTGATGTTGGCACCCCATCAAAGAAGTTTACCAAATTGACTGCCCTCTTCCATTATAGGAATCGTCGGCTTGCTACAAAATTCTCTGGTTAATCGTTTTGTTCCAACCGATTTCTATCTATGAGTGGTGCCCGAGGAGACTACTCACTTTGTCCCTCTCAACATCGACTTCTACCTGTAATGTCTCATATTAAGTGAAACTTAATGCATCCCTTCTTTCCTCGACGTATACCGAAAGTTTTTACCCGTGCGCTTTTCTCCATGATGTGCACTGCTGGTCCTTTTATACCTTACTAACATCATCATTCTTTGTACACGCAAGTCTCTCTCAACATTTGACTAGTTACAACTCCGCTCTGAGTGTTCTCCATAATAGTTAAATTTGACCCTTCTCAAGGAATACCCCTTTTTAAATGGCTTCCCACAACCTTTCAACCAAATTCGTGTGTGCTATTCTGATTACACACATATATATGGATTATCGTCCTTCTCACACGATGCTTAATCCACTTTACCATTCCTTCTTTGTTATATTAATCCCACAGACATATATTTCACGCATCTATTCCTATGTTCCTTTAACCCGGACGATTTTGACCTCACCTAACCAGAATGCCCACATAGCCTATAAATCGTGCATACCAGCATAAACATCACATACGCTTCACACATAACACTCAATTCTTTATTGCCCCTATATTCACAACGTGGCTATAACACTTGGGTATTCTCAATCACCCCAAAAATCGAATTTTTTTAAATCCTCCTTAACATTGTTCCACCCTTCAACTCGTGGTGATAAAACAAAACTTTCAATGCTTCCTTACCACACAACCGACTCCACTGGACTTAAATCACAATTTAACTTCCAACTTACAGTTATAATTACCTGCTCATATAACGACCGAGGTACCGGACTCATGGACTAATGACCAAACATCTCCCTACTTCCAACCTTACGCTAAGTTTCATGCGTGGGATGTCTCGCAAAGCGAAATCCAAATAAGTAACCCCCCTGATACACTACTACCTAGCATTATCGGTTATCTAAATCCGTTAGCCCCTCCGTCCATAACATGTACCTCTATATTCCGTCTCTTGACAAAAAAGATACATCATCTCTCGCAATTGTACTAAAATAAAGAACTTTTCACCATTTGCACTATCGTTCAATATTGTTGATAATCACATTCCATAAACCACATAGACATACAATCGGGACTCTCGAAATCCTGTTCCCAAACATATTAATATAAGCCTTAACTCCCACGTTTCTAAAGGATAGATATAACAACACACTCTTCCCATCACTAAGTACTGAGTGCTAAACATAATAATGAGTTAAATCTTCCCACTCAACGGTAAACCCAATACACACTAAATCATAACAACAAAGTCCCTACACACCCTGGGATTAAACACTTCGATAACACTATACCCTTCAAAGTCTCTAAAAAATATGATATAATGCGAGCCCGACCCTCTCATAGGTGAGGCTTCGCCAGAACAAAACGTCCTGCACTCGAGAAGTAACCCCGATAGACATGCGATAGCCGCCCACTATCGGTCTAATTATTACTATAAAATATTAATCAGGATAATATCACACTCGTATAAAACATCACTAAAATGACTAATATCAATGAGGTATATATACCACTATCAATATAAATGTTCATCCTCCATGGATAACACTAAAGATAATCCCGCTATACCAGGGAAAACATTCATATAATAATAACATTATCAATATATGCACTAAACTCGTCTCACTTGCGAATCTAGCAAGAAAAAAATGTAGTGACTCGCTTGTGTCACATAAAACACGCCTCATCCTCCGAGGATAAAACTTATACTTCTACCTTGCTAATCGCCTTAGCTTCTCAAATGGTTTTTGGACGTAACACGCCTGTCCAAACCAAAACAAAAACTACTTTAATCGTTGCCTTTTACTAGGCACCATATTCTTGTCCCCTTTACTCTCTTCGGGAAAAATTAACGCATGTGGTTTCACTCACCATGAAATACTTCTATGCATAATCCACTTACCACTGGTCATACTAACCATTTTAGAGTTGTTCTTATCTCGAACTTTAGTAGGCTCAATTCCTGATGGCTACCCCTGTTGTTCCCTTAGCTTTGTTGGCCTAAAGGAAGATGCTACTGGCTTCAATAGAACTTACTGAGTTTACCATCGCTTGGTAAGAATTCAGCTATCCGAATCATTTAAATGGGTCCCTTGATGAGTATCCCCCTTGTGGTGCTTCACTACCACCGTTTCATCCAGTCTTATTCTCGAGTAAATTCTTCGATTCTTTTAGCTTCCTACACAAAGAAACATTATCATCTCCATTGACAAATCATGACATTATTGCCCTCTGAATAGGCTGTCCAACAAAATTCCCTTTAAGTGTTATTAACTATTACGAGTTGATCTCCCACTTGAAATCCTCTCCTCCATTTGTATCCACTTCCACCGATACCAGATTCGCTAAAAGTTTAAATTCATTTTCACAAATGGACCTCTGTCCGTCCCTCCCATGACGAGTTCAGAACAACGTTCACATGTTATTCTAAGCATCTGATGAAGGAACGTGCGATCAAACTGTATCTAAGATCCTTCCATTGACATAGCATTCCACTTCTAAATGTGGTGGATGACTCCCACGATTATGACTTTGATTCGATGAGTCAAGAAAATTTTTACCCCAAATTTTAAACTTCGACTAACTACACCCTGCCATATGCCCAAGCCTTTGGATATATTACCTTCGTTGGTTAACACACACAATTCCCGCATTTCTAAAACTTCCACTGATGGCTCTCCTCAATGTTTTGTTTGACTCTCTCCCAATCCTACCATGTTGGGTGAGTATAATTTGGCACCACACTCGACTATAGCAGCACTTGGAAATCATAAGCTGCACCCTAGCTGTTTTTACAGTCCTAGCTTCTCGTGCCATCATAGGGGTGACCTCGACTGTGATGATCATCCTCGAATATACTCAACAACCTCAACTAAGCCCTGCCTCCTGCTATCCGCCCAACGACCCTCGTCTATCATACTTCATAGTCTGAACACGCCCAAAAGCAATTAAGATTCATTAATATTCATACGTTATAGCAGGAGAACGAAATCTCACCATAGAAATCAACAATCCAAAACATAGGACTCTATATCAAAGAAATCAACGCTCGAAGCATAATAATCCGCACAATTCCTAAAGACACTACAACCTGATGTGTAAGGACCCAAATTTCCAATTGCGTCTTAATGTAGTTTTGGCTCAATTCCGGACAAAAACGTTTATTTCATAGGATAGTGTTCAATGTACCTATTCAAGCCTATGATGTGTTTAGTTGAAGCTGTAGCGGCAAAGAGCATACGGGTTTATCAAATGCCGAGTTTATGTGCCTCGTTTCTACGTCATCAACAGTGGTTCCATGATCCCAAGGTATGAATGCATTTATATATATATAGGAGCTTGAAACATGTTTATATGGGTGTTAGGTTTTCAAAACGGTGTTTTGTTTTCAGAAAGAGTTTTATTAAAACCTTTATATAAAGTATATAAAGTTTATGGGCTAAAAATGAGATTTTTCTAACTTTCTAGAAGTTCGTTCGATATGTCGTTCGAACGAGTTTTTCGTTCGAACCAAATGTCATTCGAACGAGTTCCCAAAACTAGCCTCTGTAACTTTGTTAGAAGTTCATTAGAAGGTCATTCGAACGAGACTTCTTTCGAACAAAAATCTCGTTTGGACAAGATTCCAGCGGGAACAGGTATTTGGCAGTTTTGAGCAGTTTTTCCCACTTTCCCCACTTGTTTCTCCACTAACTTTTCACAGATCTTATAATGTGCGGGAACAACTTTTTAAAAAACCAACTTTTTCATACCATACTAACTCCTAGAGAGAGTTTTGAGAGTTCATCTTTAATAAGAAAAGTTCATGTTTTGAGTGATAATTTTCAAAGAAACAATCATCTACCACTCTAGTTTTCACCCATACTTTTGTTTATCCAAGTTTCTATCTATACATCTTGCTTGGAGTATTTGGCACCGGGTTTATCTCTACACCGAATTGAAGAGATTGTTTGGGTTTTCTTCTACATCCCTTAAAGAAGAAGAAGTTTTGCAGCCGAATTCTCACACGGTGAAAGGCACCATGTGTGGTTGACAGTGACCGTAAAAGTTTGGTCGGTGGGTCCGAGATCGCAGTGGAGCCCCGCGGTTATCCGCTAGGCAGAGGTGGTTATGAGAATATGCGTTGGGGCTTGAGAGGGATCAAGTCGAGTGTTGTAAGTCATCTCTCTTGTAATTATAAATTTTGTTCTTAGTGGATTTGCGCTAGGGCCGTCCGAGGTTATTTCTCGTTGTGGGTTTTTCCTCGTACATCACGGCGTAGTGATTTATTATTTATTTTATCTTTCGCAATCACCTAGAACGCATGATAGGTAAAAAGATAAAATTGGTTTTAATCACTACTTAATTAATTTGGTGCTAAATTAATTTTGGGTAATGTTTATTCAATTCAAGTCATTTGTTAAAATTGGTTTGGCCTAATTTTGTAATAATGAAAAATATGACTTAGGCAAATTCTAGGACTTTGATTAATTATGTTTAAGTGAAAATGTTTTTAATGGATTAATTTAATTTCACTTGGTTTAATTTTAATTTGTTAAAAAATTAAAATTTCTTTAATTGAACCATCACATCGCTTCCGCATCTATTTAAAAAGGAAATATATTTTTAAAGAAATTAAAAATTGGAGGCCAACGCCACTTCAAATTGGAATCAGAGCCGGAGCGCTAATTTATCGCGTTAAAGATCCGTTTTTCGGCTTTAAGTCTTTTTTGTGCGTTTCCTTGAATTTTTAGATGGTTCATTTTTTACTCACTCTCAATTTTATTTTATATCTCTCGATGGGACGTCTTAATGATAATTTGTCCAATTTTAATGATAATGAAATTTTTTATTTTTGAGAGGAATTAAATGGGCTTACTAAATGTAATGAAAATTTAAAGGAATTAAATTTGAGATTCGTAAAATAATTAAGTTTCTTGAAAATGAAAATTCATGTTTTAAATCTAGAATTGAATCTTTGCAAATCTCCTTATCTCAAAAAGATATTTTCGTGAAAAGCTCATGGACTTATATCACAACTTTGAAATTTTAGAAAAGTCCAAGAAAGAGAGTGATAGTCGTGAAAAGAATCCTAGAGATAAGTTTGCTCACATTGAGGGGGAGCGTGATAACCTTCTAGGTTTAATTGAAAATTTAAAGAAGGAGTTCCGTAAATTTGAGGAGTCTAATTTATTACTTGAGTTCGAAATTTTAAAAATGAAAAATGATTTACAAGACTCAAGTAGTAGTTATACTGGTACTAGTTCTTCTTACTCAAATGCTTCCATTGCTAAAGCTAAGATCATTGTTTGTTTTAGAGGGTCAACCTTATCCAAAGACTTTAGAAAAGGTCACACCTTAGGTAACATTCCTCGTGTTTACACATGCTTGCATTGTGGTAGGAAAGGTTACCTTAAGTCATTTTGTTTTGATCTTAAAAGAAGTCCTAGGAAGTCTTTGTCTAGCATTTCATTATTTTCTAATCCCCATCATTTTAAATATAAATCTATATGGGTTAGAAAATCATTTTTAAATGCGCTAGATACAAGATTTGTTGATTCTCATTTACTTTCACATGAAATCTCCCTTGCTAAATTTAAAGGTTGAATGTGTTAGTGTTGTATGCATACTCTAGCTTTTTGTGCTTCATATTATATATCATTGCTAAATGTATGCATGTTTAGTCAATTTCTAGTCATTGCCTTATTTCATATCTTATGGTAGAAATTATGACTTGTTTATCTTTTTGTATTATATTTCATTTGTTTGGATTAATTGAAAAATATAAAAAGATTTTTGTTTATCATTTGTGTTTTATTTGTTTCATTTAAGCTTAATGAAAAATACAAATGATTTTTGTGTGTCTTTTGAGTAAATATTTTTATTTTTGGTTAAAAATGTCAAAAAATCAAAAAGATTTTATTTTGTGTGTGTATTTTCGTTTGACACACTTTAAGTGGCATATACTTGTGTTTGAATCCCTCCTTCAACGCTCCCATGTGGCTAGAACTTTTGGTTTAGATTGTCAATCCTTAAAATGTTCTTTACCATGTTTATATGGAGTAGTTGGAATTTGTATTGATTAAATGGAATCTGTTTCTATATGCCTCTATCCACACATGCACGAGCTCTTTTGAAATCTTAAATTTCACATGTTATATTTGAGCTTTGTGAGGTGTTCTCCTACCAATCTAGTCATCTACATATTTATGACCTAGGAGGACTAGTGCATGTTAAAATCCGTTGCACGTGAGATTTGTGAGAGATAAAAATTTATATATAAATGTGCACGGGGAAGGGTTCCGAATGGAATAATAATCCTTTGCGATAGTAAGCCACTGTTTGAACGGACCTAAAAGAAATACGTGGTCCAAAGGCCTAAAAATAGAATATGGCATAAAAAAGAAAAATAATTGCCAAGGCCTATGTTTATTTGATATATTCATTCAAAATAAAAAGAATAGATATGCTTCTTGAGGGAGATTGGATGGTATATCAACGTTTTGCATAATGTCCGTTTATCCGAGTTGTTTGTATTGTCATGACTCTATGTGGTTTGTAGAATCATAAAAAATCTAGGCTTGTATGCATTGTGTATGTTTGTTCATTGAGTTAAATCTTTATTTTGACATGAGGTTATATTCAAAAGTGATAAAGTTTGCAATCCAATGAGAACTCCGTGAACGTATATTAAGTATTTGGGTCTAAATTTAATTGTTTCTAGTTCACACCCCTAAACTTTCGTTTCCATATGACACATTTTTTCCATACGAGTGTGCTAAACTTATTGTATTTTGTGTCATTTGTGTGTTTATATCTCTCTATATATATTTGTGTGTGCATTATTGATATTTTTAGAGAATATATATGATATTTTGTTTGTCTTTGCCTTGCTTTCTAGTCCATCTATGCTTATACTTCATTATTGGTATCTATCTTGGATTAGTTATGCTTTTGTTGCTCCTATGCTTTAATGTCTTATCACTCTAAGCATCATCGTGTTTAAATTAGTTGTATCCTTTGTCTATTCCTGAACAAAAAGGGGGAGAATGATAGGGGGGGGAAATGGTATCTATTCTTATTATTATCGTAACTTAGTTTGATAGAGATTTATGTTAGGGGGAGATGTCTTTCTAAGTAGGTCTTTGTTTTGATAAAGGGGAGAATTAATTTAAGGGGAGTATTTATTTTAATTGCATTGAATACTTTGATATTCCATATGCGTTTGATATTTTGCTTAAGTGTGCAGGAATTCGTCTAAAGCGTGAAGTGGCGTTGGCCCCCAATTTTTAATTTCTTTAAAAATATATTTCCTTTTTAAATAGATGCGGAAGCGATGTGATGGTTCAATTAAAAAAATTTAATTTCTTAACAAATTAAAATTAAACCAAGTGAAATTAAATTAATCCATTAAAAACATTTTCACTTAAACATAATTAATCCAAGTCCTAGAATTTGCCTAAGTCATATTTTTCATTATTACAAAATTAGGCCAAACCAATTTTAACAAATGACTTGAATTAAATAAACATTACCCAAAAATAATTTAGCACTAAATTAATTAAGTAGTGATTAAAACCAATTTTATGTTTTTACCTAAGCATGCGTTCTAGGTGAGTGCGAAAGATAAAATAAACAATAAATCACTACGTCACGATGTACGAGGAAAAACTCACAACGGGAAACAACCTCGGACGGATCTAGACTCAAATCCACTAAGTACAAAATTTACAATTACAAGACAGATGTCTTACAACACTCGACTTGATCCCTCTCAAGCCCCGATGCGTCTTCTTGTAACCACCTATGCCTAGCGGATAACCATGGAGCTCCATCGCAATCTCGGTCCCACCGATCGGACTTTTACGATCACTGTCAACCACACATGGTGCCTTTCACCATGTGAGAATGCCACAGCAAAACTTCTTCTTTGAGGGATGTAGAAGCAAACCCAAACAATCTCTTCAATTTGGTGTAGAGATAAACCTGGTGCTAAACACTCCAAGCAAGATGTATAGATAGAAACTTGGATAAACAAAACTATGGGTGAAAACTAGAGTGGTAGATAATTTTTTCTTTGAAAATTATCACTCAAAACATGAACTTTTTCTTGTAAAAGATGAACTCTCAAAACTATCGCTAGGAGTTAGTATGGTATGAAAAAGTTGTTCCCGCACATTATAAGATCTGTGAAAAGTTAGTGGAGAAATAAGTGAGGAAAGTGGGAAAACTGCTCAAAACTGCCAAATAACTGTTCCCGCTGGAATCTCGTTCGAACGAGATTTTCGTTCGAACGAAGTCTCATTCGAATGACCTTCTAACATAATTCTAAAGAAGTTACAAAGGACAGTTCCGGGAACTCGTTGGCAAACTCATTCGAACGACATTTGGTTCAAACGAAAAACTCGTTCGAACGACATATCGAACGAACTTCTAGAAAGTTGGAAAAATCTCATTTTTAGCCAAGAAACTTTACATACTTTATATAAAAGTTTAATAGAAATCTTTCTGGAAAAAAAAACACAGTTTTGAAAACCTAACACCCATATAAACATGTTCCAAGCTCCTATATATATATATATAAATGCATTCATACCTTAGGAGCATGGAACCACTCTTGATGACGTAGAAACTCGACACATAAACTCGGCATTTGATGAAGATTTATACTCTTTGTCGCTACGTCTTCAACTAAACACATCATAGGCTTGAATATGTACATCGAACACTATCCTATGACATAAACGTTTTTGTCCAAAATTGAGCCAAAAGTACATTAAGACTCAATTGGAAATTTGTATCCTTACAAATCTCCCCCTTTGGCTATTCCGGGACAAAAACCAAACAAAAATCCTAAGGGGCCGTCAATCTCACTAGACTAAAAAAACATCCCACCCAAAATAAAGATTACAATTCTTGACTCGAATACAACTTTAGGATAAAACGCTTTGCCACTTGAAAGTTCCCACTTAGACGAATTCCTGTACACTTAAGCAAAATATCAAATGAATAGGGAATATCAAATTATTCAATGCAATTAAAATAAATACTCCCTCTGATACCACCTGTGACACCTCGCCTAATTAAATACCGGGTGATCAGTCGTTTATTAAATTAACTCAAAGTGTCCGGTTGGTTCATTCTTAACATCACTGTCAAAAACAATTTCTTTATTAATCACCTAATAAATAATTAAGCTAAGTATCACAACATTTAATTTTATAAATTAAGTTCGATTGTTATTATTAACTATGAAACCATTTTCACGAATACAAATGATAGTATTAAAACTAAACCATCCAAATGAAACAACATACTAGATGAATCAATCCAAATAAAATATCCCAAATCGTAGGACAAAGTAATAATCACAAGTAATCTCAACTAAAATAGAATACTGAAATAAATCAAGAGTACAAATCTCTCTGAACTAGATAAAACTGGAAATGGGCGAAACATGCCCTATCTAATTATGACTAAATAGAAGACTGAGAAGTCAAGGATGAAGTCGTCTACTACAAGGGCCTGCAACTCCCACACTAGTTGCAGCACGTCAACAATCTAAAAATCTAAGCATGACGCCTCTGTGGCTGGGCACCTGTAATACATATATATATATATATATATAAGAGAAGGAAAAGATAACAAGAAACGGGTCAGAGCCCGGGTGTAAAACAACTTTAAAAATAGTTTAGCAAGTATTTAAAATGCTTACCAGTTTGTATTACATACATGTTATTACCACAACACTCACTTGGGAATTCTCACCCCTCAACTAGTGTGAACACCTAACATACTAACGAACTAATCTGGATAAAGCTAACCCAATTCACTAGTCTAATTCAATTTCCCCTAACCAAATTTTGTTTCAAGTAATCGCATGATTATAGTTATATCAAATTACCTTTTCTTATAAATATAATAGGCCAGTTATATATATATATATATATATTCATCTCAATATAGACTTAAGTTCGCAACCACTTATTTCATTTACTACGAATTATTCAGTTCGTATCTACTTACAAGCACAGTAGATTATTCACAAGTTTATATATTTATCACTAATAATATATATACTAATAGGGCACCCCACATAAATCTATGGTGCTGGCATACCCTGCTATCAAGTCCCCGTATCTCTCGTACAAAAGGAAATACTAGTTCGTAATCACTCTCGAACTGTATTAACACAAAACACACATATTGGAGGTGAAGCACAGTTCCAAGTCTCTAAGATGTCATCACATACCCTCACGTCTCTTAGGACCGTCTGACTATCATTCTCGAATGTCCTGTACAAAGGATCCTATGTTCTACGGTACGAGTCAATATCCCCAATAAAGTTCACATCAGAATAAGACTGTCCAGGCGCGGATACCTCTGTGATAGCAAGTAGCACGGGTATGATTAAACACAAATATTCAAATAATATATATACATGCACTTATATATATATATTTACATTATTCATCTAGGTACGCCCACGACCCATAACATATTCTAGCCATGCGTAGCATATAACGCTCGAGTTCTACGTATAAGTAAATCACTCTTTTTACTCTCTTAATTATTGCAAATTCGTAAGTACTTCTCGACTCTCGAAATGTATCCTCTTGATAAACATAAAATCAGTAGGTGCACCCTCACTACTCCACTAGTCTAAGTATTTCTTAATTCTCACAAGACCTACTATAATGTACGCACGATTTCCCACTAAATTTATATCCCTAAAACCCAACGGTTAAATCTCATATAAACTCATCTTACTCGGACCCTACTTATACCCTACTAGTCCTTCTCATGTACCATTAAGATATTAAAATTATGTCTAAAGGTCCTTACGCATTTGGGATGGATTAACATAAAAAGGGGAAGAGATTTCAGTTTCAAAGAGGGGTCGATCGATCGATAAAAAGGGTCGATGGATCGACACAGTCGATCGATCGAAATTCTTGAGTCGATCGATCGACATTTTTTAGTCGATCGATCGATCAAGCAGGTGTTGGTCCACTTTATGCAATTCTAGCCTACGGGTTTCATCCAATATAAATCCTCAAACCTCCATTAACATGTCCCAAAATCCCAACCAAACCTCATGAATGTTATATAAACCAATATAGAAGATTTCTAACCTTAAACATTCGCAAATTCACCAAGAATCGTCATCAAATGGGATTAATTCAAGAAGATAACATTTAACCCTAGTTCATCCAATTTTCTCAAGAATTCATTTAAATTTCCAGATTTCTATCTCTACTGGGCATCAATTTCGTGGATAGTATATTACATATGACAAATATCCATCCTAACATGGTTTCTACTCCAAATTTGCAATAAAGACCTCCCAAACAACATTTTATTTTCAAGAAGACACGAGAGATTAAATTGCTACACTAGCATGGATGTGTTATAAACTAAAGAACAACAAGTTAGATACTTGCCTTAGACATGGAAGTCTGAATCGTTGATGATGATGGGTATGGTTTCGTTCCTCGTTCCCCTATCTACGCGTTGGTGGTGGAATTGGTGAGGATGGTGTTGACTAGGTGGTTCTCTCCCTTAGAAGCCTTCCCTCTTCTCTCTTCCTTAGCCTCTATGCAAATCCAAAGTTTCTAACCCTCGATGACTCTCTCTTCCCACAGATATAAACTCTCTATTTTCGTCATTAATTAAGGCCAAAAATGGAAAATTTCCAAAATGCCCTCCCGGGTTACCGGTTAGGCCTAAAAACATCCCGAGACCCAAACTAAACCCCCAGGTACACTTTTTTGACTATCTCGACCCTTCCGAACACATTAGCGCACTCAAAATAACCATACGGGCAACTTATATTTTAATTACTTTATATTCCATTAATTTAGTCTCGACACGATACAAGCGTGCCCCGACTTAAATTATATACTTGTCGTGTTATTCACTCGCGACAATTTTAATAAATTCAATCTCATATATTACTTTACTCATCTAGTAATATTCAACATAATTCTTACTAATAATTACTAACTCTCGTCGCTAGTAAATATTAAATTTAAAAATCCGAATTATTATTAAATTAATTTATCCCAATTAAGTTTAATTAGTCCCATAATTAAAGGCCATAAAAGTATGGTGTATTGCACATATTTGAGTTTAGTTGATCATTAATGGTGATTATGAAATTAGGGCTTGTTGAAGATTTGAGAAATTAATCAAAATTCATGTTAAATTTTTAGGGATTTGATGTTAAAAAATGGATAGGAAAGTGTTCTAATACTAAGGGATATAGTTTAGAGTTGCTGAATTTGAATTAGGATGAGTTTTATGAAATTTTGGTGTTGAGTGAATGAGGAAAACGTACTTTTGGAAGTCAGGGACAAACCCTGAATTCTCATTCAAAGACTTGCCCAGGTCGTTCGAACGAGAATTCCAATGAGATTACTAGCAAGATTTGATAGTTTGTTCGAAGTAAGATTTTCATTCGAATGACCTAATTCGAACGATCTCATTCTAACGATAATCCCCAGGTCTTAACGAGATTTCAGAAATGTAAATTTTTGCCCGGACGAGTTAAAATCCTTCTAGTTTAATTCAAGTGAGAGAATATGACCCAAGCTATTATGGAGTAGCTTCATTTCATAAGATAGTAGTGAGATGATTTTTGTAACTACTAAGGGAATATATTCAAGTGAGAGAGACTTAAAGAGTATATATGATATAGAGATAAATTGTACAGTTAAAGTATTGTGAGTAGTAGAGACGATAATGCTACATATAAATTCGGGGATTTGGGTTATGTGAATACCTAATGAATATAATAAGTTGTGTGTGTACTTATTGATTGAACTATTATGTGTATAACATACCTACGCTACTTACTATCGAGTGGAGATCACGTGATGTGGACGATCATTCCTTAAGGATACTTCGGGTGGGATATTGATTTGTAACACTAGAGTATAGAACCTAGGTACGGGCTATTTATGAGAATCATAGTGATAACGGTCGTATGGGTGCGTAGGTATGTGCGTAACCCATCGGCTTGGAACTATGTTCTCCTCCAATATGTGTGTTTGTTTTGATGGTTCTCGAGAGATTGAACCTATAGTCCTTTATGCAATGAGCGATGCACCGGGACATGATAGCAGAGTATGCATGCACCACGGATGTGTCTCGAGGTGCAGTATTGTGCGAGATGAGTTTAGAGCACCTATCAATAATATTATTATTGTGTGTATGTTTTCCTTGGCATAACAGGGTTATATCTGGTGTCATTGCGGGCGAGCGAGTGTATTGATAGTGGTATATATTTTATTGAGATTACTCATTTTAGTGACGTGTTGTACAAGCATGACATTATTCTGGATAAGGCTTTATAGTAATGGTTAGAATGATAGTGGGCAGTTATTGCAAGGTTGTCGGAGTAACTACTCTAGGGCAGAATGTGTTGTTTTGGGTGATGCCTCACTTGCGATAGGGTCGAGCTCGTATCTATATTATCTTATTACAGGGACTTCAGAGAGTATTGATATCTCGAGATGTTTCACCCCGGTGTGTAGGGACTTTATTGATATGATTCGTGGTCTATTAGGCTTCCTGTCGAGCGAAGAGTTTTTTATTGTTACCATGTTTAGCTCTCAGGACTTGGTGATAGGAAGATCACATTGTTATATCACTCCTTTAGAGGCGTGGGAGTTGAGAGTTATACTTACATGCTCGAGGAAAAAAATTGAGAGTCATGGTTGTGTTCGAGGTTTAAGAAATTCGATTAACATTAATGTTGAGTGATAGTGCATTTGAAGGGGGGAGTTCCTTATGTAAGTGTAATAGCAGGAGGAGATATAGCTTTTATGTCAAGAGATAGAAATTTAGGGGTACATGCTATGGACTGAGGGCCTGACGGATTTCGACGATCGACAACACTAGTTAGTAGTGTATCGGGGGGTTCCTTCTTTGGATTTAGCTTTGAGAGATATCCCAAGCTTGAAACTTAGCGTCATGATGGAAATAGGAAAATGTTTGGTCACTAGTCCATGAGTCAGGTAACTCGATCATTATAGACATATGTAGTTATAGCTATAAGATGAAAGTTATATTACGATATAAGGACAGTGGAGCCGATTGTGCTATGAGGAAGCATTAAAAATTTTGTTTATCACCATGAGTCGAAGGGAAGATTAATGTTAAGGAGAATTTAAAATTTGAATTTCTGGGGTGATTGAGAATACCCAAGTGTTATAACCACGTTGTGGATGCAGGGGCAATACATAATTGGGTGTTATGTGTGAAGCATATGTGATGTTTATGCAATCATGCGCAGTTTATAGGGTGTGTGGGCGCCCTTGGTTAAGTGATGTCAAAATTTTCCGAGTTAAAGGGACGTGGAAATGGATGTTTGAAATATATGCCTATGGGACTGACACAACGAAGTGGGAGTGGTAGAGTGGATTAAGCGTCGTGTGAGAAGGACGATAATCCATACATATGTGTGAGATCAGAGTAGCACACCCGAATTTGGTCAAAAGGCTGTGAGAAGCCATTTTAAAATGGATATCTCTTGAGAAGAGGAAAACTTAACTATTATGAAAATTTGGAGAGAATTCCTACCCAGTCAAATGTTGAGAGTGACTTGCGCGTAAATAGAATGATGATGTCAATAAGTTATAAAGAGTACAAAAGTGCATATCGTCGCAAAAAGTGCAAGGGTCAGAACTTTTATTATACACGAGAGGAGAAGGAAAGAATTGAGTACCACTTAATGTGAGACGCTATAAGTGGAATCGGTGTTGAGCGGGACATAATGAGTAGTCTCTGCATGCACCACTCATAGATAGAAATCAGTTGGATCAAGATGATCAAACAGAAAACTTTGTATCAAGCCGACGATTCCAGTAATGGAAGAGGACAGTCTAACTGGTAATTTTTGTTGAGGGGTTGCCGACCTCAAGATAAGGTCACGATTTCTTTCGAATGCATGGAGCAAGTAATTGTTATTCCATTGGGGAAGTGATTGTTATTCTTTTAGGGTGAGTTACACTATTATATAGTGTACCCCAGTGTTCTCTGAAAAGAAAAATGGTGCCAGTCCGTGGTCCTGCCCAATATTGTTGTGAACCAGTATGAGATCCTTGAACCCCACCTCCAATATTAGATTTAAAGAAGCAGTGGAGATGACGTTTTGTTCTGAGCAGGTCATATCATCTACAGCCCGAGGAGTAGGCAAAATGTGATTGACAACTAGTGAAGCTGCATGAATGTGATTTTGGAATCACTATGATTATTTCATTCTCACAACTGATATAGATGGTAAGTGAAGTATAGTACGGTAATTGGGAGAAGATATTACCTAATGGTAGGGTTGTGTGTAAATACTCGTGCCTATTTGCTATAAAAAAGGTGCTTATTACGGTTTTTGTGGAAAAACTTTAACCATTCTCCCTCTAGTTGTTTAGAGGTGAGCGGATAATCAAAAATTTTGGATTGGTCGAGAGTTAGAGTCCGATGACTAAAGTGGAATAACCACAAATGGTCTTGGGTGTTTTTTGATTGTCGTAAGAGTTATGTCTCCATGAAATCGAGATTTGAAGGAATGACAATAGTGATCAGATGTTCATATAGTTTCTCTCAGGATGGGAGTTTTCTGTTTAGATGAATACAGGAAGTTGAAACATAGTGATGTGGAGTCTTCTAGTATATTGAGATACTAGGGCCAATGATGTATAGGCTCGTCTTATTCAAATTTTGTGGGTAGGAGCACAATGTGAGGTGCCGTCATTGAGATGTGACGTTCTAACTGATGAAGAATGCCAGTATCAAAAGAGTTAAACAAGCTTGCTATGAAGCTGGGACTATAGTGAACGAGCTTTACTTTGAAGTTAATTTTTTGAGTACTGGAAGATACGGTGTTGTAAGATCTTCAGTTTTAGTAGCGGTTGTATCTGATTTTTGGAACAAAATTCCGTTATTAGGGAGGATGAAAGAGTTGGCGCTTGCGTTCAAATAATGAAACAATATAATAAATTCCTTTTTAATACAATTTAACCCTAATCATGCAACTAGGTGTGATTGAAACAATATGAAATCATGCACGAGATATTCAACACACAAAGTTTAAGGAAAAATCCCCCACAGGGGAAAAACCATTTGTATATCACTATAATTTGTAAGAGAAACGGCTTACAATCGGATTACACTGAAATACAAGTTTTTGACTAAGAATTACCCGCAGGCATCGGATTCTGTAGTCGCGGCTGGAAGACTCCCTTTCCAGTAGGGTAGCAATGAAGAGGAAGGAGCGGTCCACTTCACAAGGGTTGAACAACAGCAATGGTGTTCTTGGGTTACCAAACTTGATTCACATAGATATGGAAGATGTGTGAATCTAAAAACCTAGAATCATAGAACTCAATAGGTGAAGACTTTAGAGTTGATATGCTCTGAAAAACGTGGGAAAGTCTTATAGAAACCAACTACTGATCGTGGTTTAAATAAGGAGTCAAAACCCTAAAAAATCTGCAACACGATCTGGCAGAGTTTATCTAGGGCGAACCGGTCCGGGCCTTAGGCAGATCGGTCCGATAGCGGATAGGTTCTTTTAATTTGAAGCCGATTCGGTTCACAATCGGTTCGGTGCTCTCTGGACTCATTTTGCAAGGCGGTCCGGTCCGGGCTTGGGCGGATCGGTTCTTTTTATATAAAGGCGGACCGGTCCGACTGACTGGATTTCTGAATTCTTCCTTTCTTTTGATCTTCGGATTCCGTTGATGATGAATGGACTTTGAATCTTTGCAATGGTGTTACGGCTAATGACATCTACAAGTATGTTGGACAAAAATGTCCTTACAAATCTCCCCCTATGTCTATGCCGGAACAAACATAAAACATCAGAATTATCTATAATCACAATGCCTATACAAATCTACCCTTCCATGAACCCAAAAACTGAAAGTGGTACAAATGACTAAGGCTGCATCGTTTGTTCTTCGAATATTTAGAAATATCACCGCTTTTCTCATCAGGGTGTGCAACATGGGATTATCAAAAGATGTACCTACACACATGAGACAAAGCAAATACCAAGTGACGTATCGAGTTTGAAATGAGATAAACATAAGCATATATATCAATTTAAGATGATATTCTGAGAATTTCAAAACTCCCCCATAATCAGATAATTCATTCTCCCCCTTTTTATGATGTCCCCAAATAGACAAATGAGAGAAATAAATCAAGCAATCAAGTACCGGGGTGACACAAGGTATAAATCACACCATGAATGAACATAAAACAACCAAGTCGGTGATGGCATAAATGAATGGGTGTGATCACATTCGATAGGTAAATCAACTCAATCAATCATATGTGCACGATGCATATGTGTACTCCTAACGAATGATCATCAAAAGTATCCTTAGGTGTAAAAAAAATTTGTTGAATTTAGATGACATCGTCTTATGAAAATAAACAAATCAAAGTCAAAGTGATTTCCACACCAATAACGTCCAAAACTATGTAGCGCATTTTCAAGCATTTCAAGGACGTGCAAACCCGTTTTAAATTCTCCAACCAAACTCCCTCATATATATATTCTTTTAGAGGTAATCTAAATTCTCAAACTTTGGAGAATTGGTGCAAAAACCTAAATGGCCCATAATTGGCATGAATTTCTTTTTATTGCCTTTCAATTTTTTCGGGCTCTTTTAACCTATTTGGACCCCGCATAATAAAATTCCTCCATTTTTTAGGTCCTTTTTAACGGTGGCTTTTGCGCAAAGTATAGATAATCACCTTTCGCAGCCCCTCCCCGTTTTTAAACAAAGCACACAAACTCACAAAACGGTTTTTATATGCACAATTTCCTTATCAAAATTTATCGCGCTTGGTTCGTTTTAAGGATAGGATTGAAGTGAAAACACCCAACCAACATGTGATAAGACAAGCACAATAATAAAAAAAATTCGTGCATGTGTGCAATAAAGGAAATTATGAGTCAAACATGTAGGAAGTAAGACTTAAATGCATCTTAATGACTCCAAACATTATAAAGCACATGGATGAATTTACCTATTATCTCAAAACACTATCAAATAGTCACATGAAGCTAATGGAATGAAGTTGTGACTCGGTCATCCAAATTGTTCATCCATAAACGGTGCAAACAAAATACAAAAATCTTTTTGGATTTTCTCAAAATTTTATCAAAATAAAATCTTTTTGTATTTTTCAAAATATTTCCAAAAATAAAAAAATCTATACAAAAAGTACATGCCACAACACTAGCAAACATATATCAAAAAGCATAACTAGCGTATGACACACATGCGAACACAATCATCTATATGATATGGCAAGAGAAGAATCATGTGCAAGCAAATGAGAATCAACTTGTCTAAAATCTAGTGTATCCAAAAGTGATTTCCTAACCCAAATAGATGTGAAACAACGTGTGGGGGATTTAGGAACCAAGGTAACACTAGACTTCGACATCCTGGGACTTCTTCCAAGATCAAAACAAAATCTCCTAAGGTGACCTTTCCTACCACAATGTGAACATGTGTAAACGAAAGGAATGTTACCTAAAGTGTGATCTTTTCTAATGTCTTTGGGATTGATTGACCCTCTAAAACAAATAATGGTTTTGGCTTTAGCACTAGAAGCATGAGAACAAGATGAGCCATTACCATCACAATCAAACCTACTTGAATCGTTTAAATCATTTTTCATCTTCAAAATATTTGATTTAAGTAACAAATTAGACTCTTCCCAAGACAGGGATTGCTTTTTCAAATTTTCAAGAATTTCTAAAAGGGTGTCCCTCTCCCCCTCAATTAAAGCAAACTTTTCCCTAAGAGTCTCTTCACGTGCCACAAACTCATTGATTAAAATATTTCTTTCATCTTTGTCACAAACACAAACCATTGAATTTTTAAGGTCCTCCAAATCTTTTTCTAAAATAAGGACCCTATCATCACTCTCCTTTTTGGACAATTTTAAAGCATTAAATTCATGGTCCAAAGAAACAAAATTTTCACGATAAAAATCTCTTTGATTTTGAACCGTTTGCAAAAGATCCATCACGGATTTCAAACGAGAATTTTCTTTTTCCAAAACTTTAATTCTTTTGCAAAGTTTCAAATTCAGACTTTTTAAATTTTCAGCATGGTCGTCAACTTTTTCAAAAATAGGCTCCTCATTAAACAGGCGTACCATTGACAAAAATGCGATTTTTCACAAAACTGATTTAAAAAAAATCAATATCACACAATTTTTGCGAAAAATAGGAATATGCGATAAATTTGCGCAACCTGCTCTGATACCAATTTGAGGATGTGAGAAGTCAAATTGTATCAGGGAAAAAAACTTTAAAAACAAGATCACTCGATAATTTAGAGTAACCCGCTCTGATACCAATTTGAAAGAGTGGGCGCTTGCGTTCAAATAATGAAACAATATAATAAATTCCTTTTTAACCCAAATTAACCCTAATCATGCAACTAGGTGTGATTGAAACAATATGAAATCATGCACGAGATATTCAACACACAAAGTTTAAGGAAAAATCCCCCACAGGGGCAAAACCATTTGTATATCACTATAATTTGTAAGAGAAACGGCTTACAATCGGATTACACTGAAATACAAGTTTTTGACTAAGAATTACCCGCAGGCATCAGATTCTGTAGTCGCGGCTGGAAGACTCCCTTTCCAGTAGGGTAGCAATGAAGAGGAAGGAGCGGTTCACTTCACAAGGGTTGAACAACAGCAATGGTGTTCTTGGGTTACCAAACTTGATTCGCATAGATATGGAAGATGTGTGAATCTAAAAACCTAGAATCATAGGACTCAATAGGTGAAGACTTTAGGGTTGATATGCTCTAAAAAATGTGGGAAAGTCTTATAGAAACCAACTACTGATCGTGGTTTAAATAAGGAGTCAAAACCCTAAAAAATCTGCAACACGATCTGGCAGAGTTTATCCAGGGCGGACCGGTCCGGGCCTTAGGCGGATCGGTCCGATAGCGTATCGGTTCTTTTAATTTGAAGCCGATTCGGTTCGCAATCGGTTTGGTGCTCTGTGGACTCATTTTGCAAGGCGGTCCGGTCGGGGCTTGGGCGGATCGGTCCGCAGTCGGATCAGTTCTTTTTATATAAAGGCGGACCGGTCCGGCTGACTGGATTTCTGAATTCTTCCTTTCTTTTGATCTTCGGATTCCGTTGTTGATGAATGGACTTTGAATCTTTGCAACGGTGTTATGGCTAATGACATATACAAGTATGTTGGACAAAAATTTCCTTACAGAGGAAGTATGTAATACCCCGTATTTTTGAAATTTTTTATTTAATTATGGGATTAGTTTTAATTAATTTAAATGGGGAAATTTATTTATAAGTAATCCGAATTTAATTAATTAATTAATTACTAGTGTGACGAGAGTTAGTATGTATTGGTGATAATTATGTTGAATATTACTTAGCGAGTAATGTAATGTATGATTATAAAAATAATATTATGGCCGAGAGGGAACAAATACGGCAGTTGGAGTACACTTAGTTGGGATGCGCGTGTGAGTCATGCCGATATTACTTTATTGAGTTAAAGAGATAATTTATTTTTTTAGTAACTCGTATAATCTTTTCGAGTGCGCCGATGAGTCCGAAAGGGTTGAGATAGTCAGAAAACTCTACTCAAGTGTTTTATTTGGATTTCGGGGCAATTTAGGCCGAACCGACATCCCGAAGGGGTATTTTGGTCTTTTGAGATTTGTTGGAATTAAAATGGACAAAAATAGATAATTAAAAGGGAAATGTACATGGATAATATGTTATCTGTCACTTTCCAAACCTAAGTGAGACAGAGAGAACCAAAGAGGGAGAATAAGAACTCCATAGGTGCCTTGGGATAAAAAAACTCGAGCTCTCACACCAAAAATCACACCAACGCGTAGATCATGAAGAGAGGATCACGCCCATACAAGTTTCATTCAGCGAATCAGAAGTTCATAAAAAGGCAAGTGTTTATCTTGCTGGATTTTAGAGCATATATGATTTGTGTTAATTTAGTTGATGGTTAATTCATAATATCATGTAATTAGGATTGAAATTTGGAACTTTTTCAAGATTGTTGTATAGGAATTGCATGTAGTTGAATAACTATTATATTGGGGATTAGGAACCTAAATTTTATCTGTTGAAACCATGAAATCATATCTGAGTTTAGTTGGTCATTAATGGTGATTATGAAATTAGGGCTTGTTGAAGATTTTAGAAATTAATAAAAATTCATGTTAAAATTTTAAGGATTTGATGTTCAAAAATGGATGGGAAAGTGTTTTAATACTAAGGGATATAGTTTAGAGTTGTTGAATTTGAATACGGAGAGTTTTAAGTTATTTTGTTGTTGAATGAATTGGGAAAACATAACTTTTGGAAGTCAGGGACGCACCCTGAATTCTCGTTCGAAGACCTGCCCAGGTCATTCGAACGACCTTGTTCGAATGACAATTCCAACGAGATTACTAACGAGATTTGATAGTTCTTTCAAAGTAAGATTTTCATTTGAACGACCTCGTTCGAATGACCTTATTCGAACAAGAATCCCTAGGTTCTAACGAGATTTCAGAAATTCAAATTTTTGCCCAGACGAGTTAAAATTCTTCTAGGTTAATTCAAGTGAGAGAATAGGACCCACGCTATGATGGAGTAGCTTCATTTCATAATCTAGTAGTGAGATTATCTGTGTAACTACTAAGGGAATGTTTTGAAGTGAGAGAGAGCCTTAAAGAGTATATATAATACAGAGATAAATTGTACGGTCAAAGTCTTGTGAGTAGTAGAGACGATAATGCTACATATAAATTTGGGGATTTGGGTTGTGTGATTACCTAATGAATATAATAATTTGTGTGTATATTTATTGATTGAACTATTATGTGTGTAACATATTTACGCTGCTTACTATCGAGTGGAGGTCGTGTGTTGTGGACGATCATGCCTTAAGGATCCTTCGGGGTGGGATAATGATTTGTACCACTAGAGCATATAACCTAGGTACAAGATATCTGTGAGAATGATAGTGATGATGGTTGTAGGGGTGCGTATGTATGTGCGTAGCCCATCGGTTTGGAACCATGTTTGCCTCCAATATGTGTGTTTGTTTTGATGGTTCTCGAGAGATTGAACCTATAGTCCTTTATGTAATGAGCGTGTGCACCGGCACATGATAGCAGAGTATGAATGCATCGCAACTGTGTCTCAGGGTGCAATATTATATATATATATATATATAATTGAGTGAATGTATATTTATACTTGTGATACTATCTATAATGTGAATTAAGTAGACCTGATTGATAATGTATTCTGAAATGAATTAAGTTAGTGAACATGTAATTAGATTACATTGAAAAAAGTGCTTATCAATGATTAAAGACAAATTGAATATGTATATGTATTACGTATATTGCAAGGGAAATACATGGGAACGACATTCGGCTATGATTAGATGTTAGACTGGAAAGAACTAGTTAGCATGGGAATATAAACTAGTAGGATTTGCAGGTACATTAGGCGTGCACATTAGATGAGAGGTGAGCATCTCAAGTGAGTACGATAATACAAAATGAATAGTATATGTCATATTAACTCATTTTAAGGACTTGCTAATTTTTAAACTATTTTCAACTCAAGCTCTGACCCATTTTCTGCAAATCTAATTTCTTGTCAAATTATTTTAGGTTCCTTGCAACAGGGACACCAAGCATAGAAGTTCCATTCACTCGACGAGCTTTAGTTGTTGTGGTAGTTACAGGACCTTGGTAGTAGATGCCTCTATGCCCATCATTTCTTCCTTTTGAGTTATTTCATCAGTTAGGTCATGTTGCCCCTTTTTTATTGAGACGTTCCAAGATTATGGATTTAGATATTTACTTATTTCCGTTGTTGGTTTATTTTTGTTGGAATTTTGTATTTGGGACTTACACTGCAAATGTTTACTCTAGTTACATTTATTATTGCAGTGATTTCCTATCATATGAGATTGGTATGAATGGTGAATGTTTAATTATTCGTTAACCTAGTTTTATTTTAATTAAAAGATAAAATTTTTGCATCAACCTTTTTAAATATTAGGTGGTTAGTATTTAATAATAAAGTTTTTGACAGTAATGCATAATTTGAGCCAACTGGATATTTTGATATAATTTCATAAATGACTGATCACCCGATATTTAATTAGGTGGGGTGCCACACTTTCTCGTTCGAACGACCTGGACGGGAATCTTAAAACTTTGGTAGTTTCGTTTTTAACCACCCATGTTTCCCACTTGACTCACTAACTTTACCAAACTTACTTTAGTTCGGGAACAAGCCTTTTCAACAGAACTTTTTTATAACAACCAGCATAATTTTGAGTTATTTTAATTAATTTCTGGAAAATTGAGAAAAATAAAGTTTTTGATAAAATTATTTTTATTGCTCAAATATGTTGGTTATTATTTTTAAAGGCGAGAATTTCAAACGGTTTCGAAATCGGAGTCAAAACGGATTTTAAAATGATTTTTAAATGTTTTTAACTCTTGGAATTCTAAGTCGGCGAACATTAAGTAATTTTCAAGAGTTGTTTTGACTTCCAGCTCTTCATTTCTTTGCCTTATTTAAATGAGTCTTTTGGATTCCAACTCTTCATTTCTTTGCATTATAAAAGGAAGTCGTGGGTAACCCTTTTAACCTACTTTTGGCACAAATTTTGGCAGCAAATATATTTTATATTCATCTTCTTTTTATATACACATTAGCCCTTGAGATTTGTGAGTTCCAACCTTAGATTAGAGGTGTTCTTGGGGATATTTTGTTAGAGGTTCTTGGAGGAGATTTTGTAGATCTCTTGTGTTGATCTTAAGGATGTGATCGTTGGTTTCTCATCATGGTTTGAGGTATGGCGTTTTACACAATATGCTCCTTAAATCTCGCGAGTGTCATTCTCTTTGAATTCTTATTAATTGAACTCATATTTGAATTGATAAATTCATTGAAATATGGAAAATAATTGTTGAAATTATTTTGATTCATGTGGTATCATTATATTGTTGATGAGCACCTTGTCATGAGATTTTAATATGACACGGATGCTGTGAACCCCCCAAAATACCTATTCCCGAGCTATGGCTTGATAAAGCATATGCGAATGGGGTGAGGCTTGGTGACCCATTGATGTGTTGTTGAAAAATTTATTGATAAATGCTTAAGAAATTTGCATTTGATTTGAATATTCGTACTCATGTTGTTACGCTTTATTCATCGCTAACATATATTTGTTGAGCATCTTTCCTGTCGTATTGTGTACTTCCCCATATTTTCTTTTAGTTGGCAGGTTAGCGTGTATTTGAGCGCTTTGGATTATTAGGATTATTGTAGCGTGGATTATTTGGGAAGATTTTAATACTAGTTAGAAGATTGTATTATTCTGATGTATAGAGCATTGGAGATTTGTATTTTATTTTCGAGTTAGTTGTTGTATGTAATTTGAGAGACTTGGTATTTAATTTGAAGAGATTGAGATTTGTAGTTTCTCTTTTGTTGTTGTGGGACTTAGATGCTCTATACCTTGTCACTTGCGGATTTGGATTTATTTTATCGCATTAGCGCTCCGTTCGCTCTCCCCGTGCGGGCGGGGTGTTACAAATGGTATCAGAGCTTAAATATACAGCAACCCTTGGGGCTTGGGTTTTTGGTTCATTGCGTGGTTAGCATTTTTTGGAGATAGAAAATTTAAGGTGATATTCGTGATAAGTTTCGAGATTAGATGTGAGGAATTTATTTTTGAGAGACGTGATTTATTTTTGGAGTTAGTGTAGTGGCCTGATTTTTTGAGAGTTGAGCATTCGGCGAATTTTGAGGGCGAAATTTAATTTTTAGTAGGGAAGTGTAACAACCCGCATAATTTTGGGCTATTTTAATTAATTTCTGGAAAATGGAGGAAAATAAAGTTTTTGATAAAATTAATTTTATTGCTCAAATATATTGGTTATTATTTTTAAAGGCGAGAATTTCAAACGGTTTTGAAATCGGAGTTAAAACGGATTTTAAAATGATTTTTAAATGTTTTTAACTCTTGGAATTCTAAGTCGGCGAACAATAAGTAATTTTCAAGAGTTGTTTTGACTTTCAACTCTTCATTTCTTTTCCTTATTTAAAGAAGTCATTTGGATTCCAACTTTTCATTTCTTTGCATTATAAAAGGAAGTCGTGGGCAACCCTTTTAACCTACTTTTGGCACAAATTTTGGCAGCAAATATATTTTACATTCCTCTTCTTTTTATATACACATTGGCCCTTGAGATTTCTGAGTTCCAACATTAGATTAGAGGTGTTCTTGGGGCTATTTTGTTGGAGGTTCTTGGAGGAGCTTTTGTAGATATCTTGTGTTGATCTTGAGGATGTGATCGTTGGTTTCTCATCATGGTTTGAGGTATGGCGTTTTACACAATATGCTCCTTAAATCTCGCGAGTGTCATTCTCTTTGAATTCTTATTAATTGAACTCATATTTGAATTGATAAATTCATTGAAATCTGGAAAATAATTTTTGAAATTATTTTGATTCATGTGGTATTATTATATTGTTGATGAGCACGTTGCCATGAGATTTTAATATGGCACGGATGTTGTGAACCCGCCAAAATACCTATTCCCGGGCTATGGCTTGATAAAGCATATGCGAATGGGGTGAGGCTTGGTGACCCATTGATGTGTTGTTGAAAAATTTATTGATAAATGCTTATGAGATTTGCATTTGATTTGAATATTCGTACTCGTATTGTTACGCTTTACTCATCGCTAACATATATTTGTTGAGCATCTTTCCTATCGTATTGTGTACTTCCCCATATTTTCTTTTAGTTGGCAGGTTAGCGTGTATTTGAGCGCTTTGGATTATTGGGATTATTGTAGCGTGGATTATTTGGGAAGATTTTAATACTAGTTAGAAGATTGTATTATTTTGATGTATAGAGCATTGGAGATTTGTATTTTATTTTCGAGTTAGTTGTTGTATGTAATTCGAGAGACTTGGTATTTAATTTGAATAGATTGAGATTTGTAGTTTCTCTTTTGCTGTTGTGGGACTTAGATGCTCTATACCTTGTCACTTGTGGATTTGGATTTATTTTATTGCATTAGCGCTCCGTTCGCTCTCCCCGGGCGGGCGGGGTGTTACATTTTTGAGTTTGTCCTCTGCTCTAGAGAGAAAAATTATTTACCCAAAAAGTTCATATTTATGTGTTCTAATCTTTTTTCATGAGTTAATCCTTAAAAACACATACACCCATATGTTTTAGTTAAAATCCAAGTTTCTTTATATATATCGTTTCTTGGAGTGTTTGTTTGGCACCGCGTTTTCTCTACACCTACAAGAAGAGAAATTTGGGTTTATTCTATACCTACAAAAGAGAAGATTGGTTTGTGTCGAGGCTTTCTCACATGGTGAAAGGCACTATGTGTGGTTGATGGTTGCTGAGCTTCGATTGGTGGAGACCAAGACTGTGATGGACATCATGCTTTTTTGCTAGACGGTGGTATTTACAAGAAGAAGTGTCGGGACTTGAAGGGAGTCAAGTCGAATGTAGTAAGTCTTACTGTCTTGTATTTGTAAAATCATATCTAGTGAATTTGTTAGGCAAGGGCCGTCCGAGATTTTTCCCATTTGGGTTTTCCTCATACATCATCGTGTAGTGGTTGTGATTTTTATTTTATCTTGCAAATCACCTATAACGCATGCTCAGGTTAAAAAGATAAAATTTGATTTAATTTGCAATTTTGCTTAATTTGGTGCTAATATTTGTTTGTGTAAATTTCAAGTTTACTTAATTCAAGTCGGCAGAGTTTAATTAGATAAATTTTTTGTTAATTTAGTTTGGCCTATTTTGAAAAATGCATTAATTACTTTTAGGCAAATTTTAGGACTTGGGTTGAGTTAATTTTGTGTTAAAAGTAAAATTCACATATTTGACTTAGTTTAATTTTAATTTGGAGAAATTAAAATTTGATATATTTATTTGGGAATTTGAAAAAGAAATTTTATTTTAAAAAGTTTGTGTGTGTAGAACCATCCTTATTCCGCATTCGGAAATTTAATTTAAAGAAATTTAAAATTTAGGGGCTTCCAACCGCTTTCATAGCGCTCCCCATAAAGTGTAGAAAGAATAAAATTTGGGAGACACAAATTGACAATAAACAACAAAAATCTTGTCACTGATATGTATCACAGCTAAATGCCAAGAGATGTAACAGGGTGCCCAAATGATAGTAACACACCCCTATACTACATAAATATCAAAATGTATAACTCTGAGCTCTACTGCAACTAGGAATAAAGAAAGTGAAATATAAAAAATTATCCACAGTTACTCAAAACAATTTCACTGCAAGGTTAACCATATACTTCACTATTAACATGTTTCAAAGTGTTCCATAGGTTGTGGTTGTCTTCACATCCAACCATAACCCAAATGAGCTCCTTCCTTGCGTGTTGCGTTTGCCTCATCGAACAACGAATAGTAGTACTCATATTTTAGGGGACGAATTCTTCGATTGTCGGGTAGGCTAATTTTGTTCAGCAATGCCTTTCGAGGGTGTATAAAGAAATACCTAGTTGGTGACTGAGAAAAAAGTTTTACATTTTATGTAAAAAAAATATCATTAAAGTTTAAAGAAGCACCGGATACTTAGGTCATCATTTATGAGTCAACGTGATCAAATACTAAATAGTCTGTTTATTACATTTTGAATCAAATGATTTAGTAAAAACACATATTACTGTTTACTGAAGTTAAATCTTTTAAAAAAACTATGATATGTTGCTTCCTCGCATCATCCATTCATACAACATAAAATACGCCCAAATAACAACAAAGTTGAATATGAAATAAATATAGAGAACAATTAGTTAAAATCTCTTCAATTTTTAAAATAGAGCAAAATATAAACACTTGACAAAATTAAAGTGAAAGTTAACAATTGGGAGTAAAAATCTAAAAATGTTAAAAATGAAATAGGGTAATGAGTGATTAGTATAATATCCGAGAACCTGTAAACACCTCCGAAGTCATATTAAGAAATCAGGCTTCTTATGAGTTTTTTAAACATATCAATAAAAAAAATGAGCATTTCATAAGACTGAGATTGTCGTTCGAAGATTATTTTTTAAAATAGGGTAATTGAAAAAAAATCTGTAATGGGTGATTAGTATAATATCCGAAGTTTTATGAATTTTTAGTGTAATGAGTAGTAACCACTCATTACACTAAAAAAAACTGCTCGAATTTATGATTTTTTTTTCAATAATAGGGTAATGAGTGATTAGTATAATATCCGAGAACCTATAAAAACCTCCAAACTCATAAGGCTTCTTATGAGTTTTTTTTTAATAGACTTCAATAAACAACTCGAACAGTTTTTTTCAATTATTTTAATTTTATGAAATTTTTATTCCAATAAAATTAAAATAATTGAAAAAAAAATCTTAAGGCCTGAAATAATTGGAAATATGCTCCTCAACAAATAGATTATTTAACAATAACACATATTCAATCTACTTTCATTATTACAATTACTTCCAAAGATTATTAAAAATATTGTTTTCTTGTCCCTAAATTAAACAAGCTTTTAAATATTTTTTTCCCTTCTACTTTCCTAATTTTGTTTTAAAATCAAGAGAATAATGGACAAAATTCACTACTTGATTTTACTTTGAGATGATTAAAAAAATATATTTCCTTATCCCTAATTAGACAAGATTACTTTGAGATGATTTTACTTTTAATCATAAATGGACAAAATGCAAGTTCACTTGAAAGAACAAATACATATTCTACCTTCACTACAAGATTTTACTTTGCTGTACATATTAACAAAAGTATTTTGTATACAAAATATCAAGTTGGGCCGGTACACTGCATAAAACTTGCACCCAGGAATAACAATCTCTTTCCTCTATGTTAAAAAAATTAACAACGGCGATAGAAAAGCAGGCGCACAAACAAACAAAATCTATCATGTACAAATTTTGTTCATCAAGAACGAGTGTTGAAACAAATCGAAAAACACCAAGAGTTTCAACTCATAAAATAAAAATGCAACAGCTAGACCCAAAACAAAATGGAGGAAATCCGCCGCCAACAACTCATCCCACGAAAAAGAAAAATGAATGCACCTCCATCCCTGAAAAAACAATAACATGGATTCAGTACGTTTTCTCAAACCTAAAAAAACAAATGATACAATAACTCATTGAGAGTCTAGTATTTAAATTAATTTTTCAAAATTTATAATGTTATCATAACTCAATTAGAGTCTGTATCTAAATTTAAAAATCCAACAGAGTAAATCAAAAATATAAATTTTGTAAAAATATTACAATAGGCCTTAAAACTTCTAAAGCCCCTTAAAAATATTAGTCTTTAAAGGATCTCAGAAAAAACAATATATATATATATATATATATATATATATATATATATATATATATATATATATATATATATATATATATATATATATGTTACAAATTGTAAATATTGAAATAAGAGATTTAGAAATTTCAACAAAACATATTTTTATATAACCCATTTGGAAAAAAAATCATTTAAACATATTGTAATACCCCGTAATTTTATCGATTTTTATTTAATGGATTAATTAAATTAAATGTGAATTAATTGGAAATTAATCCGGATTTAAATACTAGCGAGACGTGAGTTGGTATTTGATTATAATGATAATATCAAATATTGCTGAGTATATATGGTGATATATGAGTATTGAAAGTATTAAAATTGTCGAGAATCATAAATACGACAATTTGGAAAATTAAGTTGGGACGCGCGCGTCAATCGCGTCAGGAATAAATTTAATTAGATTAAAAACTAAATTATATTTTTATCAACCATATGGTCATTTTGAGTGCATCAACGTGTCTGGAGGGGTTGAGATAGTCAGAAAATACTAATCGGGGGTTTAGTTTGGGTCCCAGGGTATTTTTAGGTCAAATCGGCAACCCGCAAGGGTATTTTGGTCATTTTAAAAATTAAGGAATTAAGACCCACGAATTTTAGTGTTTGTGTATTTATTGTTGAAAAGGCCATTAGGGCCATTATAAGCCAAAAATAAAGAGTGGGCTACGTGAGTTAGAGGGGAAGTTGCAAAAGGGTCTCCAAACCAAAACCACCACCCACCACCACCATTTTAGACGGAATTGTGACCGGAAAGAAGAGAGAACCAACCCGTAAACACCAGCAACGAATCATAACAGCAAACTTAAGGCAAGTGATTTGGTTTCATTAGTTTCAATGAATATTTCCTCCATGCTTAGTGTAGAAATTAATAATTGCCTTGAAAGATGATGAAAAACCCAATGAAATTGATGTAGAACTCTAAACCTTAGTTAGGAATTGCATGTAGAATTGTTTTGGACGAATTCACTACCCAAAACACAACCTTTGATGATTTAAAAACAGATTAAAGAGGAGAATTATCATTGTTCTTGAAGAAAATAGAAAACTAGGGTTTTTATTGAAGTTTTGATCCATATAAGAGCAATTGTTAATGATTTAAAGGTTTTGGAATATTAAAAATAAGGTATTTTGGTTGTATGATGATCCTATAACATTCATTAGAATTTCATACCTTGTAATGGAGTTTTGGGACAAATCATTGACTAAAAAATGAAGCAGTCCGTAGCCCATCTGGTGCGATCGATCAATCGACATTCATAAGGTCGATCGATTGACCACCATCGATCGATCGACCTTACCAAAATCAATTATATTTTTCCCTTTGTTGAATTTTAACAATTTTGACCCTAAAGAATTATGGGTGGGGACCTTGTGAACATTCTTAGATTGAAGGAAGACCAGTAGGCATGTTTGTGAGACCGAATTATGATTAGGATTCAATTTAGGAATTATATTAAATCTAATAAGGATCGACGAGTGAGATACTATTAGGGACTAAGATTAAATGAGTAAATTTTATATAGTTGGATGATATAAGGTTAGTGGCACAAATGAGGACCTTAAGAATAGTGGATTTAAATGTAGAAGTAATAGAAGACTTGGTAACCTTTTTGGGTTAGGTTTTAAGTACTTGAAACTACGACGTGAGATGTGTCGACGGTCTATATTATATATTATCTAGACACTTGAAAATGTTCAAATTGAAATAACGGTATAGGGATGTAGAATATACCTTTATTAATATTATAAGATATCTAAGTTGTGTGAATGCTTAGTATATGGACTTATATGTGTATAACATACCTACCATACTTGCTATCACGGGAGGTCGGATTTCGAACTGGGCCATCTAATCTTTGTGTGCCTACGGGGGGATTTAGATTGGTATCTTAAGGACATACGGCTGTGAATGACTTATTTTTGAGTTAATAAGTCAGCTGACCATGGAAGCGTAGGTATGTGCATGACCCATGGGTATGTGAACTATGTTCGCCTCCATTATGTGTGAATTTTCTTATTGAGACGGTTCCTGAGAGATTCGGAACACGTGGTCCATATGTACGTGATGTACCGAGATTCGATAGTAGAGTATGTGTGCACTGCAGCTTAGCCTAGGGGTGCCCCAATTGTATATTTATGTTGGGATTAATATACTTGTAATTGCCATAGACTCTTTATTAAAGTACAAATGTGTATTCTTGAGACATTTTTAGTAGAGCTAAAATGAGAATTTCATATAATAAATATGATAAGTAATGAATGAGAAATAAAAGGAAGGCACGCACAGGATATATTTTAAATGTCTTGAATAGACCCTTAAATCATAAAGTCAGGTTGTGATTTAGACTAGTTAGTTAGCGGCATGACTAGGACGGGTTACGGATACGTTAGGAGTGCACATTAGTTGAGAGGTAAGGAACTCATGTGAGTGCACGTAACTAACATATATTTAATATTCACTGTTTAATGTTATTAAACACTTGCTATATTTTAAACTGTTTTCACGTGGGGCTCTGACCCGTTTGCTTTCAAATCTATTTTCTTGTAAAAACCTTTTAGGTGCCCAGCTACAGGGGCGCCAAGCTTAGGAGTTCCATTCCAGTGACGTGTTGTAGCTGCTGTGGAAGTTACAGGGCATTGATAGTAAACGCCTCCACATTCTGCATTGACTCTATTTCAGATTTTTATCTGGTTGGGCATGTCGCCCCTTTTCTTTTAGAGACAACTTATCTTACTCAGTTCCATTGCAATTTTGAAGTTAATTAATTAATTGTTCAGACATTTTATTTGGTTTTATTTAGTATTTGGATTATTCAGGGGAGTGTTACTCCAGATTAAATTTTATTCCAGTATTTTACATTGTGACTGTAATGTGATTGTGATTTATTTAGTTAATAATTTGTTTGGTTGCATGTTAATCTAATTTAATTAAAATTGACAACTCACTTTTTAAATATTATGTGGCTTGTAATTGTTTAAAAATGTTTTCGACAGTGATGATATGAACTAAACCAACTTGACATTTTGTATTAATTTTAATAAAGGAGTAGCTACCCGGTATTTAATTAGACGGTGTGTCACAGGTGGTATCAGAACATCAAGTTCTAGTGTCCAAAGGATCTGTACGGATTGTTATGTTTTCGCGTAGCGTCCTTTGATATAGAGCCCTATATTTTAGGATTGTTGTACTCTTTTGTGTATCTTACGCTCTTCATCTATTTTGAGATAATAACTGTGAACTTATAAGACCTCTCTATCATTTAAGATTCCTCCAGGACGTGCACAGCGAGTTCCCAGGGATGCTCAGCTCGAGCCACAGCCTGCACCAGTTCAGGGTTCCATGAATGCCGCAGAAGTTGCCGCCATTGTAGCCCAAGCGGTAAATGCCACTTTAGCAGTTGTGCTGCAGGCACCACCTCAGGCACCGGTGGTAGCCCCAGTCCAGCTTCATGCATTCTCGTCTGCTTGGGAACGTTTTCGTGATGCCTTTCAGAAGGCACACCCTTTGGAGTTTACAGGTAGCTCCGACGTCATTGTGTCCAGTCAGTGGAAGAAGGACATCAAAAGACACTTGAGGATGTAGAAGTGTATGGATGTACAGAGGAAGATACTGGCTACTTTTAAGCTGGTAGGGTCAGCGTTGTAGTGGTGGGAGTCCATTACCACCGTGGAGGAGAGAGATGCCCTTTCCATTCAGGAGTTCTGGGTGCGGTTCGACCGCAAGTATTTTCCCTTTGTCGTTCACATGAGGGAAAATCTCTCGTTGATGAACCTCGGGAGGACAGTAACTGAGTATGAGGACGAGTTCACAAATCTTCTGAATATTGTCCCCGATGTAATTCCTACGGAAGAGAAGAAGATACAGAAGTTCATGGATAGGTTGACTTGGAGGATCCATCAACACTTGCTAGGAAATATCTCGTTGGCCACTTATTCTGATGTGTTTAACGCAGCACTACTTCACTGTTAGGACCATCGCTTCCGCTTATCATAGGGTAAGCGATCAAGAGAGTTCAACCATCAGGGCATGACAGGGCGAAATGGTGCCAACGGGGCACAATCAGCTCAGGGTCAGCACAGGCAGGGTGATCAGGGTTCCCAGCAGGGGGATTCTAGGAGATTTCGATTTGGAGGTTTCATAAATGGTCAGGTAGGCTTTCATCATGGCCAATAGAGTCAGCACGGCCATCAGGGCTAGCACGGCCAACATCAGCAGTTTCAGCAGCGCCATCATGATCATGGTAGGAATGGTAATGGTCATCAGGGCCCTGGGCAGCAGGGACAGAGAGGAGGAAACTTTGTGGGGAAATGCTTTATTTGTGGCAAGATTGGCCACAAATGCCAGGAGTGTCCTGAAAGGGGAAGGGCCCCACTACAGCAGCAGCAGGGTGCTCGACACGAGCCCCAAAGACCTATGTTTCCCTCTTCCATCCCAGCACCACCACAGATGCCAGCTTTACCACCCATTCCAGCAGTCCCAGTCCAGCAGGGATAGCTTCAGTACGGGAGATTCTATCAGCTCCAGCAGGCCACAGTCCCACAGGATCCACCCACTATTGAGGGTATGTTTTCTATTCAGGGGACTATGGGGTATATTTTATTTGACACGGGGGCCACACACTGTTTTATTGCCATAAAATTTGTACGTACTATGGGGTTGTTAGATACCGCGGAGAGCATGGTTACTTGCGTAAATTCACCGTTGAGTAGGGGTTCTGTGATTTCCCTTATATGTAGAGGTGTGGGTATAGAGATCGAGAGGTTTACTTTACCTGTTGATATGTTAGTGTTAGATACGACTGAGTACGATGCGATCGTTGGTATGGATTGGCTAGTTGTGTATCGAGCCATGATTGATTGTTTCAGTAGGAGTATTATTTTTTCCATACCCGGGCAGGAGATGTTCCTGGTGGCGATTCCTCGTCCTGAGGGAGGATCGTCCACTCACTTGTACTATATAGAGGAGGAGACCTCTAAGGAGGTGGTATTACCACTCGATTCGATTCCAGTTGTTAGAGAGTTCACTGATGTATTTTGGGATATTCCGAGATTACCTCCTAGTAGAGAGATAGACATTGTTATCGATTTGACACAGGACACTCGACCAATAGCCCGCGCACCGTACCGTATGGCTCCAGCAGAGATGAGAAAGCTACAGGATCAGATAGAGAAGCTGTTGGGTCAGGGGTTTATCCGTAGGAGTACTTCGTCATGGGGTGCCCCAGTACTGTTCTTAAAGAAGAAGGATGGATCTTTGAGGTTGTGTGTAGATTATCGGGAGTTGAATAAAGTCACGATACAGAACAAGTATCCGTTGCCCCGAATCTATGACTTATTCGACCAGTTGAGAGGAGCGGTTTTCTTCTCAAAGATTGACTTGCGATCGGGATACCATCAATTGTGTATTAGGGAGAAGGACCTCTCGAAGACTACCTTCTTGACGAGATATGGTTCCTATGAGTTTCAGGGTATGCCTTTTTTCCTAACCAACGCCCTAGACGTGTTTATGGACTTGATGAATATGGTGTTCAGAGTCTTCCTAGACCAGTTCATTATCGCCTTCATTGATGAATTCTGGTTTACTCCCAGACAGAAGAGGAACATGCCGAGCACTTGAGATAGGTTTTGCAGACACTGCGTCAAAACGAGTTATATGCAAAATATGATAAGTGTGGGTTTTGACTGAAGGAGGTACAGTTTTGGGGGCATATCATTTCAGACAGGGGATATCAGTTGATCCAAGGAAAGTATCGACGGTGCGAGAGTGGGGACAGACCATGACACTGACTAAAATATGTAGTTTCTTGGGCCTAACAGGATACTACAGGAGGTTTATCCGAGGTTTCTCTAAGATAGCGGGTCCTTTGACACAGCTGACTCGCAAAGGTGTGCCATTCATCTGGAGTGATGATTATCAGTTGGCATCGGTGAGTTGAAGGACAAGTTTACCTCAGCACCGGTGTTAGCATTGCCCAGGCCGGGTGTTGAGTACCTAATCTACACCAATGCGTCCTTACAAGGACTTGGAGGTGTACTGCAATAGGAGAGTCAGGCTATAGCTTATGCTTACCGTAAGCTTAGGCCTCACGAGAAGAATTTCCTCACCCATGACTTGGAGTTAGCGACAGTCGTATTTTCCCATCGGATTTGGAGACACTATCTCCTGGGGGAGAAATTTCGTTTATTCACGGACTAGAAGTCCCTACAGTACCTCTTCACGCAGAAGGAACTAAATATGCGTCAATGTAGGTGGCTCGAGTTTGTGAACGATTATCAGTTCGATATCCAATATCACCTAGGAAAGGCTAACGTGGTAGCAGACGCATTGAGCCGTAGGCTAGTAGGTGAGGTGCCTGAAGTGTGGAGAGAAAAGTAGAAAGAGTTGGGACACCATGATGCAGTGGCTCGATCATTCATGTCGGTGATGACAGTTACTCCCCATATTGTTACGAGAGTGATACATGCCTAGGAAAAGGACTCATTTTGTCAAGAGAAGATAGTTCGATTACTAGCAGAGGGAGTTGAGTCCTATACCGTTAGTTCAGATGGGGGCTTACATTTCAATGGGAGACTGGTCGTTCCTGAGGGGTAAGACTTGCGACACGAGGTAATGACAGAGTCTCACGTCTCGCGGTTCGTAGTACATCCTGGTGGGGATAAGATGTACCAGGATATGAGGCGATAATACGGGTGGAGTGGGATGAAGAGAGATATTACAGAGTTCATTTCTAAATGTGACACTTTTCAGCTGCTAAAAGTGGACCATCAGAGACTGGTAGGACTTCTACAGCCATTAGAGGTTCCTATGTGGAAATGGGAGAGCATTTCCATAGACTTCATCACGGGATTACCTACATCGCAGAGGGGTCACAACTCCGTATGGGTAATCGTGGATAGGTTGACCAAAGTTGCTTATTTTTTTCCAGCTCGGACTGACTACACTACGGGACAGTATGCCCAGATTTTCATAGCGGAGATAGTGAGACTCCACGGGGTTCTTCTCAATATCGTGTCTGACCGAGACAAGATATTTGTTTCACAATTTTGGGAGAGTTTCCAGGAAGCCATGGGTACGGAGTTGCAGCTGAGTACGACATATCACCCACAGACAGATAGGACAACCGAGCGAAAGAATCAGATGTTGGAGGACATGTTCCATATGTGCATCCTAGATTTGGAGGTGGTTGGGAGCAGTACCTTCCACTAGTGGATTTTGCCTACAATAACTCCTACCAGTTCACCATTAGCATGGATCCATTCGAGGCGTTGTACGGTAGACCTTGTCGTTCCCCAGCATGTTGGCTAGAGGTGGGGGGTAACAAGCTTCTTGGGCCGGAGGTGATTTAGGATACCTCGGCGAGGATAGAGATGATACAGAACCGTATTCGGGTAGAAGAGGACCGACAGAAGAGTTATGTCGATGACAAAAGATCCTTTAGAGAGTTCAAGGTGGGGGACCAGGTTCTAATCATAGTATCTCTGATGAAGGGGATTATGCGTTTCGAGAAGAAAGGGAAATTGGCACCTAGATACGTGGGCCCATTTCCTATCATCGAGTGGATTGGGCCAGTAGCGTATAGACTTGGGTTGCCGAAACACTTGCATAGGATTCATGACGTGTTCCATATTTCCTCACTAAGGAGATATCTTAGGGACGATTTGGCCCATACCCATATTATTTTAGAGGACATCAATCTTTAGCTCGATAGTTCCTACCAGGAGGGGCCGATTGCTATTCTGGACCACGGCGAGAGGAAACTGAGGTCGAAGATAGTACCGTTAGTATGTGTTCAGTGGTGGCATCATAATGCAGAGGAGTCAACCTGGGAGCGCGAGGATGAGATGCGCGAACGTTATCTAGAGCTATTTTTACCAGGTATACTTTAGTTTCGAATTTTGGGACGAAATTCTGTTATTAGGGGGGAAGTATGTAATACCCCGTAATTTTATCGATTTTTATTTAATGGATTAATTAAATTAAATGAGAATTAATTGGAAAATAATTCGGATTTAAATACTAGCGAGACGTGAGTTGGTATTTTATTATGATGATAATATTAAATATTACTGAGTATATATGGTGATATATGAGTATTGAAAGTATTAAAATTGTCGAGAGTCATAAATACGACAATTTGGAAAATTAAGTTGGGACGCGCGTGTCAGTCGCGTCAAGAATAAATTTAATTAGATTAAAAATGAAATTATATTTTTATCAACCGTATGGTCATTTTGAGTGCGCCAACGTGTCCGGAGGGGTCGAGATAGCCAAAAAATACTAGCCGTGGGTTTAGTTTGGGTCCCAGGGCATTTTTAGGCAAAACCGACAACCCGAAAGAGTATTTTGGTCATTTTAAAAATTAAGGAATTAAGTCCCACGAATTTTAGTCTTTGTTTATTTATTATTTAAAAGGCCATTAGGGCCATTATCAGCCAAAAATAAAGAGTGGGCTACGTGAGTTAGAGGGGAAGTTGTAAAAGGGTCTCGAAACCAAAACCACCACCCACCACCACCATTTTGGACGGAATTGTGATCGGAAAGAAGAGAGAACCAGCCCTTGAACACCAGCAATGAATTAGAACAACAAACTTAAGGCAAGTTATTTGGTTTCATTAGTTTCAATGAATATTTCCTCCATGCTTAGTGTAGAAATTAATAATTTCCTTGAAAGATGATGAAAAACCCAATGAAATTGATGTAGAACTCTAAACCTTAGTTAGGAATTGCATGTAGAACTGTTCTGGATGAATTCAGTACCCAAAACACAACATTTGATGATTTAAAAACGGATTACAGAGGAGAATTATCATTATTCTTGAAGAAAATCAAAAACTATGGTTTTTATGGAAGTTTTGATCCATATAAGACCAATTGTTGATGATTTAAAGGTTTTGGAACATTAAAAATAAGGTATTTTGGTTGTATGATGATCCTATAACATTAGACTAGAATTTCATACCTTGTAATGGAGTTTTGGGACAAATCGTGGACTGAAAAATGAGGTAGTCCATAGCCCATCTACTGCGATCGATCGATCGACATTCACAAGGTCGATCGATCGACCACCATCAATCGATCGACATTCAAGGTCGATCGATCGACCGTACCAGAATTGATTATATTTTTCCCTTTTTTGAATTTTAACAATTTCGACCCTAAAGAATTATAGGTGGGTACCTTGTGAACATTCTAAGATTGAAGGAAGACCAGTAGGCATGTTTGTGAGACCGAATTATGATTAGGATTCAATTTAGGAATTATATTAAATCTAATAAGGCTCGACGAGTGAGATACTATTAGGGACTAAGATTAAATGAGTAAATTTTATATAGTTGGATGATATAAGGTTAGTGGCACAAATGAGGACCTTAAGAATAGTGGATTTAAATTTAGAAGTAATAGAAGACTTGGTAACCTTTTTGGGTTAGGTTTTAAGTACTTGAAACTACGACGTGAGATGTGTCGACGGTCTATATTATATATTATCTAGACACTTAAAAATGTACAAATTGAAATAACGGTATAGGGATGTAGAATATACCTTTATTAATATTATAAGATATCTAAGTTGTGTGAATGCTTAGTATATGGACTTATATGTGTATAACATACCTACCATACTTGCTATCACGGGAGGTCGACTTTCGAACTGGGCCATCTAATCTTTGTGTACGTACGGGGGGATTTAGATTGGTACCTTAAGGACATAGGGCTGTGAATGACTTACTTTTGAGTTAATAAGTTAGCTGACCATGGGAGCGTAGGTATGTGTGTGACCCATAGGTATGTGAACTATGTTCGCCTCCATTATGTGTGAATTTTCTTATTGAGAAGATTCCTGAGAGATTCGGAACACGTGGTCCTTATGTACGTGATGTACCGAGATTCGATAGCAGAGTATATGTGCACCGCAGCTTAGCCTAGGGGTGACCTAAATGTATATTTATGTTGGGATTAATATATTGGTAATTTCCATAGACTCTTTATTAAAGTACAAATGTGTATTCTTGAGACATTTTTAGTAGATCTAAAATGAGAATTTCATATAATAAATATGATAAGTAATGAATGAGAAATAAAAGGAAGGCACGCACAACTTATATTTTAAATGTCTTGAATAGACCCTTAAATCATAAAGTGAAGTCAGGTTGTGATTTAGACTAGTTAGTTAGTGGCATGACTAGGACGGGTTACGGATACGTTAGGAGTGCACATTAGTGTAATACCCCGTATTTTTGTGATATTTATTTTTGGGATTAATTAATTAAATGTGAATTAAATTGAAAATTAATCCGGATAAAATACTAACGAGATGTGAGTTGGTATTTGACTATATTGGGTATATATGATGATAATTGAATATTGATTGATGAAATTTGTCGTGAGATTGAAATACGGCAATTTGGAATTTTATTGAGACGCGTGTGACAGTCGCGTCAGGAATATAATTATTTTAATTATAAAAGTGAATTTTATTTCTATTAACCGTATGGTCATTTTGAGTGCGCCGACACCTTTGGAAGGGTCAAAATAGTCAGAAAATACTAACCGGGGGTTTAGTTTGGGTCCCGGGGCATTTTTAGGCCATACCGGCAACGTAAAAGGGTAGTTTGGTAATTTCGTATTTTTGGGGATTAAAAATGACGAAAATTAGAATTTAAAAATCTGAATTGGATAACCAACCACTAAACCCACTAATAACCTAATAGGCTATGGAGGTTATTAGAATTAACCCTAAAAGCTCATAAGGAAAACCCTAGCCACCATTGGAGAAAGCTTGTAGAGAGAGAGAACTTCATCAAATCGACATCAAAATCAGAGATAGAAATAAGGCAAGTGATTTAATTTCATTTATTTCAGAGAATGCTTTTTCCATGCGTAGGAATTTACATAAATTGAATTGTTCTTGGGAGTTTAACAAAAACCCATTAATTGGAATTAGAACTTGTTATTTTGATGAAAGGATTGCATGTAGAATTGTGTTAGAAGGATTATTCTGATGGAAATACCCCTTGTTCATATCAAAAATGGATTTAGATTGGGCTAATTGATGATTATAAATTCTAGGGTTCATGTTCTTGAAATTTGGGGGGAAAATGTAGAGATTTGATAATTGGAGGATGTTAGGATGAATTAAATCCATAAAACACGTTAGTATATGACCTAATTATGTTTAGAAACGTTGAGGAACCTTAAAATCTTGTTGGGATAATTTTTAGAGGAGTTTTGAGGAGATGAAATTGGTAAAAAACGAAACTAGAGAAATCTGGGCTCGAAACTGGTCGCTCGTTAGAAGACCTACCCAGGTCGTTCGAACGAGCTCGTTCGAACGAGCTTCTAACGAATTGACCCCTGACTTCTAACGAGGAGAAATTTCGTTCGAACGAGATGTCGTTAGAAGGCCTAGTTCGTTCGAACGAACGAACTCTCGTTCGAACAGCCTCGTTCGAACGAGACTTCTAACGAGCTGACAGTTTAGGCTTTTTAGCCTGTTTTGATTTCGAGAGTCCCGTAACCTTGTTCATATGTAGAGATGACATTTCCTTGAGGATCAAATGATATATTTGGGACATTTGGGTTATAATGAGGAGAAAAATATATAAGAGTGAATTGAACCAAATGGATATTATGGGTTGAGACGTGAGTGTCTACTACAACGTGAGAATAATTTATGGCATGTATAATTATAAACCGAGATTATGTAAATTAGTTGAGAGATGAGGAACTCATGTGAGTGCACATAACTAACATGTATTTAATATTCACTGTTTAATGTTATTAAACACTTGCTATATTTTAAACTATTATCACATCGGTCTCTGACCCGTTTTCTTTCAAATGTATTTTCTTGTAAAAACCTTTTAGGTGCCCAGCCATAGGGATGCCAAGCTTAGGAGTTCCATTCCAGTGACATGTTGTAGCTGTTGTGGAAGTTATAGGGCCTCAATAGTAGATGCCTCCACATTCTGCATTGACTCTATTTCAGATTTTCATCTGGTTAGGCATGTCTCCCCTTTTCTTTTAAAGACAACTTATCTTACTCAGTTCCATTTCAGTTTTGAAGTTAATTAATTAATTGTTTAGACATTGTATTTGGTTTTATTCAGTATTTGGATTATTCAGGGGCGTGTTACTCGAGACTAAATTTTATTCTAGTATTATACGTTGTGACTGTAATGTGATTGTGATGTCTTTAGTTAATAATTTATTTCTTTGCATGTTAATCTAATTTAATTAAAATTGACAACTCAATTTTTAAATATTAGGTGGCTAGTAATAGTTTAAAAATGTTTTCGACAGTGATGCTATGAACTGAACAAACTTGACATTTTGTATTAATTTGAATAAAGGAGTAGCTACTCGGTATTTAATTAGACAGGGTGTCACATATATCTAATGCCAAGTCATTTATTTAAGCATCCTAATTTTTCGATTTTAAATACAAACAAATACCTTGATGGAAAATGAAATTCAATAACAACAAATGGCTCGAGTGTTGAACATGCACCTAAAACCCATCAAACAGACAAATTCAAAAATTATAATCAGCAAATAATAGATAATTACTAGAAATATAATCCTAATAATTATAAATAGTTTAAAACATTTGCCTTGCTCATGAATAGATACGGCTCCTCCATAAAATAATCAGACACCTTTTTGAAAGCCTTCCTGAAAAATATATACAAAATTTAAAACCTACAATAAAATATAATCTAACAAAATAAAATAAAACCACTAAAATCTTACCGTTTTAGACATGATTTTGAGTTGATCAAGGCATAAAATTGATCATACATCTCCGTTATGGTAAGAGGAAACACAATTATGAACTCATTAATAAGCTTCTCAACCTTCCTCCCATTTGTATGCCTTATAGCATTTCTGAAAATTGCTACTATGGACTCCGTTGTGTTATATGATTTCCTTGAGGGACCTTAAGGAAATTTCATCATTCGATGATTGTACTTAACCCTAAAAAATCCAGATGTTGGAATTTTTTGCCACCAACTCAACATATTCATGGAGACTGCTTTGAAGGCCGTTGGGGGTACCCCTGGTGTTACGAAGGAGTTGGCCTCAAATCCCCCAACACCGTTGAAGCTACAGGAGTTTGTAAAAACTCATAAAATTTATTCATGAGGAGTGCCACTTCGGCTGATCCTAACCCGGCACTCGTGGAAGCTTGTGTTACCCCTGGAATGACTGTCACCATTTGAATTGGAGGTACCTCCACTCGAGGGGCTCCAACTCTCGAAGTCTCCAACTCTGTCCCTGCTCGTTATTTATTGTGTTGAATATCATCAAAGTTAAGTCTTCGATCAACATTATCCTGCGCCATACTCTTTGCTTAGAAGAATACTCCTCAACAGAGTCACAAATGTAAGTGGGTAGTTTAGATTAGATGTAGGTGTAACCCCTTTTGAGTACAGTAATGATAAGTTAACTAGAAGCACTATTGATTAATTACAAGACATGCAATCACAACTTAGTGAAGATAATATTAGTTTGAACTCACAAATCGCTGGTGTATAAATCCGAAGATAATAATGAACTCAGAAGTAACTCATGTAGAGGGAGAGAGAAGTAAGCATCCTAGATACACCTTGCCAGGCAGCCAAAAACCCCAACCACCCTCAAAGATTTCTGTCAAGTATTAAAAGCTTCATAATAAATGGCAATGGTGGGTGAGTGAACTCTGGTTTGTAATAAATCTCTCTTTCTGATGTATATCTCTCTCTAACAATAACTTCTGAACTCTCAAAAGAACATCCCCTTTCCTCAACTCCTTTTTAAGGAGTTGAGTTATTTTGAGTACAAGAGATCTTAAATTTCATGGATTGATTATACACTATCAAAGCTCCGATGTTTTAATAGTCTAGAGGCCATCTGAACAACTGAGAATTTGTTAAAACCACCAAACCTAGACATGGTTGGGGTTGTCATGAGAAAACTAACCCCCTTGCATATGTGGTTTAAAAGCTTGCCTCAGAATGATATCTACAATATAGTCAATTTAAACTGATTTAATGGTTTAATTATCGTCGGTAAACCCAAACTTTGAGATCGATACTGCATCGAAATGAGTTTTGGATTTCTGTTAATATTTCGGTATTGCATTTATAATAAGTCCGTTTATAATAAGTGTGTTGATTTATATTTTTCTGATACTAATTTAATTTTTTGATAATTTCTTATCGTAGGAAAATATTGAATAAACTTGTAGGCATTCACAACATTCATAGATGTCTTGGAAATTTGTTGAATGGAGTGTTTTTAGATATTGATGGAAAAGTTATTTTTAACAACTTTCAGCCTGTCATTGGTAACTATTTTTAGATTGTTTTCACATATCTATTTTTTTGCATATAATACATATTTTAATTGTTGTTTTTATATTTTAGGTCAATTATCGGATGGTAGGCATCATGATTTCATACAATTAATGGATTTGGTCAATCAGATTATTCTAATGCAACCTCTCCCCAGCGGACTTCAAGTTCCTCAAGAGTTAGACATTTACGACGTCTAATTTATGGTCTTCCTTCAGCTAGCCTACAAGTAAGGTACGATTGTTTGTGTTTAAATTTTAGTTTTGTCTATTATCTTATTTGTATGTTTATCTATTAATTTTTTATATGTAGAAAAATATCTTGGTCTGTTTATGTTGAAATGTGATACTAATTCCTAGAATAGTCTACAATATTCTAGATAATATCAACTATTAAATATTTGTTAATCCATATTAGAGAAGATAGAGCATACTTGTAATGTATAGAATAATCTAGAATAGTAAGGAAGTACGTAGGCTTTTGGAATGTTCCCATAAGAAGGTGGGAACCTTCTGGAAAATTAATCTAGACCATTGATGTATTTTAATCTCTACCATCCATTAAGGAGATGAGATGCCTATAAATAGGTGGGGAGGTCATTTGGCCATCCATCCCAATCCAAGCTAAGCATTGTAATCTATCATAAGTCTAATACAAAAACTTTCCCCCTTTTTCTATATTCCCCAATTCTCCTCAAATAAGTTACCAACCAATTCTCTCCCTCTAAATTCTTGGTTGCCCATATCTAGCAATTATAATTTCCTAAAGTAAATATTTAACTACATTCCAAACTACCTCCTAAAACTAACAGTTTACAACCATAATTTCTTTTGGAAAACATATGGGATTTGAGTATGAAGTGTGAGTTCGTGTTTGATCGGTATTTCACCATTTAAGCCACCTCCGCGAACGCATATTCAACTCCCACTGAGTGAACAGATACTGCAATGACTTGTGATCTGTGAATAAGAAAATCTCTCCCCCAAAAGATAATGTCTCCATATCCGCAATGCAAACACGACTGCCGCTAACTCCAAGTCGTGGGTGGGGTAACTCTTCTCGTGAGGCTTAAGCTTACGGGAAGCATAAGCAATTGCCTTATCCTCCTGTTGAACCACACCCCCAAGTCCTAGTAAGGACGCATCAGTGTAAACCAGGTATTCTGCCCCCGACCTGGGTAGTGCTCGAACTGGTGCTAAAGTCAGGTTATCCTTCAGCTCGTCAAAAGCCAACTGGCAGTAAAATATAACAATATGATGTCAAAAAGACAACTGACAGGCATAATAGATCTATTATACAAACTGATCTATTATGAAATGAGATATGATGAAATGAAAGTAAAATATAAAAATATTAATCAGATATAAGGTAGAACTGATCGGAAATCACAATGCAATCATGTCTACTATACCACCTAAGAGAGTGAAATAAGATCTATTATGAAATGCAATCAGATCCATTATGAAATGAGATATTATGAAATGAATTCAGATCTATTATGAAGAACACATAAGAAGCCTAAACGAGTTTATATCAATTATTGAAAGATAAAAAAAATGTACACACAAAATCTGAAATATAGTGTTACTAGTTTTTAAATATAATCTATGAATGAGATTATATCCTCCAGCTTTTACACAAATCCAAACTACATTTGAAAAATATGTGCACTCTTCTGTTCTGTCTCTATTACGACGGAGTATCAACTCTATGTTGGAGATTAATATTAAGTGTCGAAATTAATTATTTAATTTCAATTATATTAAATTCCGAATTTATGAATTTCCCAATTATGTGGTCTTGATAAATATCAGATAATTAATTAGGAACGTGATAAATAAAGATATTAAAATATTTGGGTAAACCTTATCCGTTAGTCACATGATGGTTAGTGGCATTAGTGGGAGACTTGAAAGAGTCCCACCTCCACTAGGATTTCGGCTCTCTTCCCCTTATAAATAGAGACCTCTACACCATCTAGAGTCATCTTATAAAACACTATTTCTGAGGTGGAAGAGAAACTCCGAGATTCCATTAGAGTGTATTTTTTCCAAGAAGGTAGATTGATGGAGAAATTAATCAAGATTGATCCTTGATCAAGGTAAGTCTTATTTTTTATCTTTTAGACGTATTTTATGAAAACATGAAGATCCAAAATCCTTTTATTAAGAACAATTGTATGTTAAAGTTTAATCATATTAATGTGTTCATGATTAATATTAGGATGTTCTTAAGAATGATTTTACATGTGGTATCAGAGCTAAAGTTTAAGATCTCGTGATTTTCCTTATTGATGTTCGTCTATAATGATAAATGTGCCTGAGACTTTCTGCGACATTTTTATTTATGTCATTAAATTGCTTTTGTGCCTGAGACCTTCTACGACGTCTTATTTCTGTCATTAAATCTGCTCTTAAAGTGTGTCTGAGATTTTCTGTGATGTTTTTCTTCTGTCGCCAATACTCACTGGTTAGAATAAAAGGTCAAAACTTACTCGGAATTTTACGAAACTCACATGGTCGACTGGAAACGTCGAAATAAACAAAACCCATTATGTACAATGGGCACCACCTTACTTTTGCGTTTTGATGTCGTTAAGACACTTAAAATTGTGTTTTTACCGTTTTTTTGTAATAATGTTGACGTCAATATCTCACTCCAGAAAATTGATTTTTGAATTCCGCAAATTGTTTTGAGATCCTGGAGTAATTATCTACATCTCTGTGGTGCTAACTAAAATTTTCTATTTTTGGCAAAAATTACGATTTTCCCAAATATTATGTATTTTTGTACCACAGGGGTTGTTTTTAATGTTCATGGTTGTTCTAAAATTCATCTTATGTATTATTTGGTATTGATGAAAGGCTTCAATATAAAATTTTGAATATTAGATGTATGATTATGTGTTTGACAATAGCATTTCGATATATTAGGTTATTGTGCATAATCTATAATTGGTAGCCCAAAGGTCCTAATGTAATTATGAATTGATGTTTCGACAATAATATTTATATGATGTTGGATGGGGAAGACATGAAAGTGTCTTAATCTATAATTGTAAATATAAGATTATTGTGTATGCATTTATATTTGGACCATTAATTATACATTAAGTTTTGAGTATAATATTTTTGGGGCATTAATTTTACATAAATAATGTTTATGACTTCCAGAAAAATTATTTTTGAATTCCGTCGAATGTTTGAATTTCAGGAGAAATTTTTTACAGTTCCATGATGCTAACTCATTTTTTGAGGGAAAAATTTATGTTTTTCCATATTTCATGTATATTTTATCTAGAACTCTAATAAAACATTGCTCTAATGATCCTATTTTACTTGAATATTCATGCCAAACACAGGCCAACATATCTCATATGGTAGGATATTAGACTTGTGTTATTGTTAATATTCATATTTTGATGAATCTCGTGCCAAACACAGGCCAATGATTCATATTGTTGAATATTATGATATTCATGTTTTAATGAATCTCGTGCCAAACACAGGCCAGCGATTCATGTGGTTGAAAATCATAATTATTGTTTATTCTAATGCTAGTACTCCCATTAAGTTGAATTAAATGCCAAACACAGGCTACAATTCATATGAGCGGGTACTAGATTTATGATTTCGTTTCATACATGCATATTTGAATGCATGACTTGTAAATTTTAAGACTCATAAGTAGGTATTCATGCAGTTTAATCAAATGCCAAATACAGGCTAAGATTACATGTGAAGATACTATACTTGTAGTCATTTTGAGATTATCCTAATGTTTGTTATAAGGTTAAATTGAAGCGCAACACATGCTAAAATTTGAATCAAATAAACATTAGAATTTTTGTAAATGTTAAATAATTGGCATCAATGTTAAATAGTCACATTTACATATGCCACTAGTATGATAATTGTGATTATAACCGTATTGTGCATTAGTATGATCATGAATGATTTGGGTCAATATTTCTGATTTGTTACTCATACATAAGTGATGAAGCAAAAGTAAATGATTTATGTCTTCCATTTACTATTATTGTGTAATATCTCATGTAAACTCTTTGTCTATTTGATTTTCACATTATGTCTAATTTTTTGTGAATTTCAAGTTAGGGAATAGACAATAATATAATTATTCATGTATTACGTGGATTTTGAACATGTATGCGTATCTATAATATTTATATAATATAAGGTTTGGCATTCATTAAAGTGCTCCATTCCAAAAGATATAAATATTGTACTAATGCATTAATATCATGCATATTTTGGTTGCCTACGGGTCCATGTATGATATTGAATGCTAGGATGATGATACTTTATGATGTTGCATACATATTATTGTTTATTCATTTATTGTGATTACAATAATTGAACAAAATGTTAGTGGTGATATATATTTTGGGAAGGTAATAATGGTCATCAAACAGATGCCTTAGTTTCTTTCACTATCATATCACCAATTAAGTTTATGAAAACCATAAACATGAATAATTTAGCTTATTGATCATGCGATATTTAATGAAAATAAGTGAAAAATTTATTGACTTGTGTATGTAAGTCTTTACGTAATGTAATATTCATATTATGAAATGTTTGGTAGTCACTACAGTGACCCAACTAGAATGGCAATGAATATTAATTGTAAAGATGATGGTAGTAGTAACTCATGATGCTTATAATTGTAAAGATATTAATTGGGTATATTGAGTTTATTTCTTCAAGCAAGGTTATTCCTTACAGGGAATCAATTTTGAGTATTTGAATGAACATCATAGATCACATACATTATTATAGTATGTGAAAACAAGTTGTGCACAAATGTCGTGTATAATATAATGAAATAACATTATACCCAATAAAGTAATCTAGAAGCATCTTATAATCGATATTTCAAGTTTACTACTGACAAAAACTCACGGTTATGCACTCAATTTATCATGTAACCGATGTGTGTGTTGTTAAATCAAAGCATTAATGAAGTGAGCAATTTATCTCATTATCTTATCACATATTATTGTATCCCATTTTATTTCTCTAAAAATTTCATATTTGATTTGGTTAAACAAATTAAGTTTGTTTACATATTGCACACTCGGACTAATAATGATAAAGATAATATGTATCTTTTATGATTTGAAATGAGTTTTTCATCTCAGTAGAGTTTTCAAGTTATACTTACTGTGTTATAGAAAGTATTTACTTTTGATGCAAGGATTTCTTACAAAACAAACTAGAAATGCTAATAAGATTCTTTTCTTTTGTTATTGGGGAATCAAATCGCCATTTGTTTTCATAAACCCTCAATTTCATTTGGAAAATGTTTGTCTAGACTTTATCATGAGGGATATGTTCTAAAGAATCTTTTTATGTATATTTTTTCAAGGGTTATGATTTTAGTTTTGATGTTTTGTACAAAATAAAGTTTGGACATAGTTCTTTAAAGATTTGTTTGATCCTGCATCATAATCGTAGCGTTTTTTTATGAAACTCTTTAAATCTTGTACCAAATTAAATCTACACTATTTTTCATAATTTTCGTGAACAAGATTTTTGTAATGTCTCTTACAAATTTTTATAGTCGAGTTGTGCTCTTAAGGTATTACGATGTCTAATATAAGGATGACCTATGTGGCCCAAGTGGGAGATTATGAGAAACTTCCCTTAAAGTGGACCTACATAGATCATATAATTGTCATTGACACGTATTTATTGCATTAAAGTCAAATTCATTATGAAAGGTGAAATTAGTGGTAGTAGAAAATCATGAACTATGGTTATAAAGGAAGGTAGGGTACTTATGCCATTATCGATAACCTTCTTGAATCCTTGTTCTGTTAGTTGTTAGATTGTCTAAACAACAAAGAACAAATAAATGATCAACCACTAAATGATAGTATTGTCACCGTGAGATAAATGTAGATAAAATCATAAGGAATAGTATTAAGAAGATCCTAAAAGGTCTACTATCCTAGATGATTATGTGGTGTATCTGCATGAACATGAATTTGGCGTAGGAATAAATAATGACTTGGTTTTTTTTTTCAAAAGTCATAAGAAGTGAAACTAATGGACTACAACTAAGGTTGAAACCTCGTTGAATTACATAATTGATGCACTAAAGTCGGGTATGAATGGGTCATCAAGACCAAACGCGACACTAACGGTAGTTTAACGAGATAAAGCTAAATTGTAGTAAAATATTTCACTATTAATAAAGAAAAGGTTATAAATGAACCTTATCAATTATATGTAAGGACATGGAATTCCTATGACATTAGTAGCTCATTATGATTGAGAGTTACATCAAATGGATGTGAAAATTACCTTTTGAATTCTAATAAACCATGCGTATATGTTTAGGAGATCATTTTATAAACATAAGTTTTCCACATGACGTATTTTAAGAAATGATGTCATTATTTTTTTAATCGTTGTATATTTGTATACACCTTAAGATCAGTGGGAGTAAGTTTATATATTTTCTCTATATTCAAGCACATATTTAGAAAGTAGAGAATCAAAATAATCTTATGGGTTTAAAAGTTGTGTATGAAGTAATGAGATACTTAAAAGACTATATGCTCACATTTATGATGTTTGTGTTCAGTTAAATATGAACAATTATTGTGACTCATATTTACTATTTGAACGGATGGTATGAAGTTCACTCTTGCTTAAGAATATTTGTTTTGGTTTATCGACCAATATAATGAAGGAGTGCAACACAATCCATCCATTAAGTATTCTGAAAGCTGAGTTTGTAGCATGCTTGATGCTACAACTTATGTATTTTGGCAGCGTGACCTCATTTCGGGACTTGGAGTTGTCGACACTATTATCAAGTCGCTGAAATATTATGATAATGTCGTTGCAATATTCTTTATGAAGAAATGTTAGGTATGCCTAAAGTAACTAAGCACGTTGAATGAAATACCTACCAGTTAAAGAAGAAATTCAGAAACAAAGAGTGTCAATTGATCACATCAGTACGCGTGATAACATAGTAGATCCTCTTACGAAAGGACTATCTCCAAAGACCTTTATGGAACATGTCAAAGAGATGGGTCTCGATTAGTTAGACTATGATTTCTATTTTGGCTTAGTTGTTTGACACCATTACTTGAATTCAATAAAAGTGTTTCTGATTTCTATTATTTCTGTCTTTTGAGAAAGCATGCATATAATTATGAATTATTGTTGACAGAAATAGTCCTTACTGAAAAGGACATTATGAGGACATTATGATACCCAATATTAAAGGCTTAGTTGAATGAAACATTGGTGTTGTAGTACATGGAAGGAACCATGATCTTGAATAGCATGGAACCACCATGATTAGCATCCATGAATTGTTTGATTTAAGCAAACAATATTTATCAGTTATTGTGCACCTTATGGTACCTAATTTAATTATGAGGATTATTAAGACCAAGTGGGAGACTGTTGGAAATTAATATTAAGTGTCAAAATTAATTATTTAATTTAAATTATATTAAATTCTGAATTTATGAATTTCCCAATTATGTGGTCTTGATAAATATCAGATGATTAATTAGGAACGTGATAAATAAAGATATTAAAAGATTTGGGTAAACCTTATCCGTTAGTCACATGATGGTTAGTGGCATTAGTGGGAGACTTGAAAGAGTCCCACCTCCACTAGGATTTCGGCTCTCTTCCCCTTATAAATAGAGACATCTACATCATCTAGAGTCATCTCATAACACACTATTTCTGAGGTGGGAGAGAAACTCCGAGATTCCATTAGATTGTATTTTTTCCAAGAAGGTAGATTGATGGAGAAATTAATCAAGATTGATCATTGATCAATGTAAGTCTTATTTTTTATCTTTTAGACGTATTTTATGAAAACATGAAGATCCAAGATCCTTTTATTAAGAACAATTGTATGTTAAAGTTTAATCATATTAATTTGTTCGTGATTAATATTAGGATGTTCTTAACATGATTTTACACTCTAAAAATAATTTTCTCGAGTGAAAATCGAGAACCAAAGGTCTTAATTTATAGAGAGTTAAGGTGTGTGTCGATTGATTATTGAAGACTTCACAAGGATTATAAAAAAAATTGACAAACCATTGATAAAATATATCAAGTGGTCCAAAGAAACACAAATTAAACCATTAGAAAATATACACGTCAGTCTAAATGAAGGTGGATGACAGTTGTCACCTACTATACTCAAAAACATTTATTGATTACAAATGTAACCGTTGGAGACTTATTAAAGATTAGGGATGGAAATTCAATCTGACCCGTAGGAGCCCTGCCCCGTACCGATCCTAATGGGGAAAGTTTTAATACACGATTAATGAATTAGGAGAGGGTATGGGTTTTTAAAAAAAATCCTTTTATTAATTTGGCCGGGTTAGGAGTCAAGTTAAATAAAACTATCCCGCCCCGAGCCGACCCGTTTAACTTATGCCTACATAATTACCCTTTATATGTATGTTAATTATCATTAAACCACACACACACACACACACACACACACACTAAAAAACCCTTTATTTGTATGTTAATTTTGTAAAAGATCTATGCGGAAACATGGCTTCACAATTGGGGATTGTCTCACATATTGAAATACGAACCATTATTGACCCCTAAGACTATAATGTAATAATTTTAATTCTACTATTTTTAAAATTAACACAACCCGTAGGAGCCCTGACCCACCCCATTTATTAAATGGAGCTGGTTAGGAGTTAATTTAAATGAAAACCAACCCATCCCGCCCCTCCCCGCCCCGTTTATTAAATGGGGCGGGTTAGGGTTTTGCCACCCCCCACCCCAAACCCACTCCGTTGCCATCCCTATTAAAGATGCACAGCGTCATCAATTTAATACAGTGTGTGAAGTTTATCGTTAGAAGAAAAGGACCATTAGACCCATTCTTAATTGTTTTTTGGCATAAACGTGAAGCTTTATTCAAACCAACAGTATTTTACAGGAGATGTTTGATGCTGCATACCTAAGAATAGAACTATGACTCATATCATGACATAATAAAGGTTAAACATAACTAGGAACTGACTTAAAAAGCATGGAAAAAAGGACGCATAACCGAAAATGTAGTAAGAGCATCCGCACACATATTAACTTCACGAAAACAAGATGACAAGACTATATGGTGGAATCTCCAGAGGCCTTCATGGATGGGTTACAGTAAGTCCGTGTGGTTCTAATGATAAGCTTGGTTCCTGGCAATTATGTGGAACGCAATTTGATAATCTGTCTCGATTTCAATACAATTTATCCCTGTCTGGTAAGCTAGATCGAGTCTAGTTTTTAAATCCCACATTCAGCCATTAATGATGACACGTGTACCATGTTTTTAGTGAATCCCAGGATAAACACTCCTCTCACATTTCGAATCAAACCTCTAATGGAAGCGAGGTTGGTGATATGAGATTTTGTGCCATTTGTGTTACACAAAAAAAAAATTGTGCGAGGGGGCTGTCCACACAATGTGAAATGGTAGCAACAGGTTTTGCTTTGGCACGGTCGTCTGTCTTTGGTGGGAGTGGAGAAACTGGCTTAGTTGGTCTGATATGGCACGATTTAAAAGGGAGTTCACAATTGGTTTATGATTAAATAATGCCTCGTTTCGAGCAAGACAAATGTAAAGGAGTGCGAAAAAAGGTTTGATTCCGTTAGGACTGAGGTTCCCTGCCTGACCGTTGTCCCTCAGACGTCGGAGAATGGCCAATGCAGTTAGATCAATCAGAGTATCTATCATGCGAACCTGACATGTGGACTGACATATAATGAAGATATGATCATTTGAGTCTGGGAGATCACATAAAGGACAGGTCGGGTCAGGAATTTTATGATAGTAGAAAAGGCAATCCTCTCTAGGCAGTGCCTGGTGAATTAGAAACATTAAGAAGAGTTTAACTTTCGGCGATAGGGTGCTTTTCCACAACCACATCCATGGTAATGATGGTAGATCACATTTGATCCTCGTTTTATTGATCCAAATGCAAGCGTCTTTAATAGTAAATCTTGTTCCTTGACTCGGCCACCAAAAAGGGGAGTATGTATTCACAGTGGGTGAAATGTAGATGGCTTGTATAAAAAGAAGAAAATTGGGTGGAAGATATTGTGCAAGTAATCCCAAATCCCATTGATAATTATGTATGAAGCGATAAAGGGGTTCTAACAGAACGTTGGGCGGTATGTGAGGGAACTATTGTTCCAGTGTTTCTTGGAGGACCCAAATATGTTTTTCGAAGGTGATTGTACCCGGTCCAATTTGCCATTTAATTCCATGTTTGAATACGATAATTAATTTGGAAAACTGAGTCCAAAACTAGGATGCATTTGAGGGAGTTATTGCTTCAAGTAAAGAGGCATGAGGATAGTATTTTTGTTGGAGGACCCGTGTCCAGAGGTTACTCTGGTCCCAGTAGACCTTCTATAATAGCTTAAGCATGAATGTTGTGTTCAGAGTGTGCATGTTTTTAAAGCCTATTACTCCGTATCGTTTGGGTAAAGTAAACATGTCACAAGGAATGATTGGAGTTTTATGAGTATGCCCATTCACATTCCAAAAGAATTTATTTACTTTATCATTGAGGGCGATAATAATGGATTTCGGTATTGGGTAGGTGGACATACTAGAAACTGGCAACGAGGTAAATACGACATTAATAAGTGTAGACCGACCTGCATAGGAAAGAAAATGCAAATACCACGTGTGAAGACGATTGTTAAGGTCTGCTATGAGGTCAGTGAACAGGCTGCGAGTGACCCGACCAGTAATGAGAGGGAGTCCTAAATATTTTTCATGCCCCAATTTTCACTGAAAGCCTAGCATTAATCGAGTTGCACACATAGCTGTGCATGGAGTCGAGCAGCCAAATGTTATGAGAAATTTGTCATGATTAATGATTTCACCTGATACTTGTGAAAAGGTTTCCAAAATTGCACAAAATTGGGATATCGTTTGGGTTGTTGGTTGTAAAAAGAAAACACAGTCATTTGCAAATGCCAAACCGGTGATTTTTGGACCATTTCTAGAGGGATGGAGTGTAGTTAGTGTTTTATGTTGGCCTTCCATGTCGACATGTCGTAAGAGGACATCTAAGCTGAGGATGAAGTGCAGTGGGGATAAATGATCTCCTTGTCGTAGCACTCTCGAAGGCCGAAAGTGGGGTCCCATATGTCCATTGATCAGAGTTTGAAAAGAAGTGGATGACATGCAGGTGGTTAGGTATTAGAGCCATTGTTCTGGTAGTCCATGCTGACACAGGAGCCATTGAAGGTAAGGCCATTCCATTTGATCATATGCTTTCGATAGGACAATCTTGATAGCCCAAGTCCCTTTTTTAGATTTTGATTTACGCATTATATGGAGCATTTCACGAGCTATCTGTATATTATCCTGAATGTGACGTCCCTTCACAAATGCTCGTAGGGCAACACAATATATTGGATAATTGGTCGTAGTCGCTCCACCAGAATAGTGGATATGATTTTGTAAATGATATTACAAAGGCAAATAGGGCGATAATGAGACACGTTGGTAGGATTTTGGCGTTTAGGGATAAATATAAGGATCATATGATTTAATTGTTGCGGCATACGTCCATTAGAAAAAAATTCTCGCTGCAGGTTACAAATAGTTGGGCCCACTTCATGCCAGTGGGTCTGATAAAATTCTGCAGTAAGCCCATTCGATCCTGGACTTTTATTGCATCCCATTCTATTAATGGTGGCCTAAATGTCACGTTCCGTGACTAGTTATAGTAATTTGATTTTATCTGCGTCCGGAATCTGAGTGAAGGTGGGAGATAATCCTTCAACCTTTTCAGGAAAAGTCGTTTGAAATAAATTATGATAATAGTTATTAAATTTAGTTTCAATAGCCATTTGTGTTTTGTGTCATCAAGTGTGCGGGTTATAGATTGCATGGATGGTATTAGTACGGTGACGTTGTGTGACACAAGAATGAAAAAACTTAGTATTGGAATCCCCATCTAGGGTCCATTTGAGTTTATATTTATTTTTCCAATACAAATTTTCCTGGTTAAGGTGATATGCTAAAGACTCCTGAAGTTCATTCTCACGTAATAGTAAGGTGATATGCTAAAGACTCCTAAAGTTCATTCTCACGTAATAAGAGTGATGAATCCGAATTGGTATGAATAAGGGTTCGGGTGTGACTAAGTCACTCTGGAGATAGAAAATTTTTGTTGCCGTGTTCCCATAAAAATTAGTTTTCCAGGCTAACGTCGCTTGTTTGAAGGAAAGATACTTTCTATGAAAAACGGGGGCTAGCGTGCCTTCCAGAGGAGAGGCCTAGTGAGTGAAAAATCGCACCAAAGGAAGGGTATGATGCCCATTCTTTACAGTAAATGAAATGTTTAGGCTTTCAGACCGTTGGAGTCCTGCTATCTAACATTATAGGACAATGATCTGAACCTGAATTAGGGAGATGAGTGATCCTAGTGGTTGGTTATAGGTCCATCCAAGTAGTATTAGCTAGACCCTGTCCAATCGTTCACGAACATGATTACCAAAAGGGGTGTTCGGTTTCCGTGTAAAAGACATACCCCGAAATTCTAAATCATGGATATCATTTGTCATCATAAAATTATTTAAAGATTTGGCTCAATAGGGTTTAAAATCCCAGCCTCCTAGCTTTTCACGTGGGCCTAAAACTGTATTAAAATCCCTAAGTAAAATCTAGGGGTGGAGAACAGAGGGGGAAAGTAAATGTAGTTATTTCCATACTTGGTTCTGAGCTGCGGGAGTTAATGGCATGTAGACAGTCGTTAATTCTGTTTGTCCTGCTGTAGGATCATGCTTTATGAGGGCGTGAATGAATCGCGGAGGTACTACGATTTCATGGGCCGTAATGGGGACTTCCATCCAGAGGAAACCTCCAGACTAGTTGAGAGCAAGAGAGATAATGTGGTTATGAAAAGGTAGTCGGGAAATCTTGTCCATGGAGCGACGAGCATCCATTCCCGTATCCAGAATGAAGACCATGTGAGGCTATTGTCAATGACCAATATTTAGGAATTCTGGCAGAAACGTTAGTCGTGAAACTCCTCTAGCATTCTAAAGTAGAATTTTCATTTGGTGCAGTCGGTGGTGGGACCTCAGTAATATCGGCTCGGGTAGAATGTGTAAAAATTCATTTGGAAGCATTGGGTTCATCATCAGTTGCTTTTCGTTTGGTACTGGATGTGCATGGAATGTGAAGATGGACACTGATTCTGGTTGGAGCCCGTCCCTGTGCTGGCTGACCTCTATGTGTACGCGGTGTTGAAGAAGCTGGTAATGGAACACACGGGGTAGGGAGAAATTGTCTTGAATGAGAAGGTCATGAGGACCTCTTTGGATTATTCTATGAGTGTCGAGTGGTGGTCGGGGTTCGGTTTGGTGATTTGGCATGCTGGAGCTTCCTGGTTGAAGGTGGCGAAGGTGGGGTGGCAGATTTCATGGTAGAAAATTTGTATCCAGGTGGAGGTCGCTGGAAAAGTTCTAAGGTTAAGGAATCTGGAGGGCTGTTGGAAAAGATCACGAAATCTAGGCTCGGGCTCCGGCTCGTAATCGTGCTGTTTTGCTATTTCTGCCTGTGTTGTGGATGGTAATACTATAGCAGTAGGACAGGTCGGGTCATGGCGGTAAATGTTGCATGAGGTTTTCATCCATTTTTATAGTGCTGCCACATAGCTCAGTAGGGGCCCCGGCCCCCATCCAGGTAAATTTTATCCAGCCGAGGGTAGCATGATTAATATTGATGATATCTCTCTCCTGGTCGTTGTCGTTTTAAGCACCACTTGACACTGTGCACTACTGTCTTGATTTGGCCCCGCTGAGTCAATATTACTTGAGTAGTTCTGAGAGAGTGGCGGTTTCTTCGGACCGTCTCTTGTCTGTCTTTGGCACCTTGTCCGAGTGTTTGAGGAAAATTGAGCCTCGAGTTATCATTTAGAGATGATGTACCCAGGTCCCTTGCTGTTGACGACATTTCATGATTGGAAAGAACATGCTGCCCCTGCCACTGTTTGTGCCTTCTGTTGGATAGGGGTGTAAGCGGTAGGATTTGGTCGGTAAATAGTAAATACCAATATCAATACTAATATTCAAATCAAACTCTAGATGGTAAAATCAAATCGTACCAGTTTATCACCCAGTACACCAAAATCAATACCAAAACCAAACCGGCTGGTATTTCGGTTTTTTCGGTAATTTTGGTTTTTTTCTGGTTTCGGTAAATTCTGATTTTTTCTGGTTTCTTCAGGTTTTTTCTGGTTTCGATAAATTCTGATTTTTTCTAGTTTCTGGTTTCGATTTTTTATGTTTCGGTAAACAACACTAAAAGTTCCCAAAAACTAAAAACAAAGCCAATCAACTTTTTTAAATATTAAAACCAAAACCAAAACCAACTTTTGTTTGGTTTTGGTAAATTCGGTACGGTAATTTTGGTAAATTCGGTACGACACAGTAATTTTGGTACGATTTTTTCTGGTTTCGATAAATTTGGTACGGTATGGTAATATCGGTACGATTTTTTCTAGTTTCATAAAATTCGGTACGGTAATTTCGGTAAATCGGTTTTTTAAATATTAAAACCAAAACCGACCAACTTTTTTGTGGTAATTTCGGTTTCGGTAAGACTGGTTTCTGGTATTTTAATATATGAAACCAAAACCATTTTTTTCGGACCAAAACGGTACGGTACGGTAAAAACCCGTACCGCTTCCACCCCTAGTTGGCTATCATGGTCACCTATTTTTTGCTGCCATTTTCCCTTATTCTCTAAACCACTATTAGAATGATCTTGACTATTAGTCATCGACGGTTTATTTCGGAGAGGCGGTCGACGGGTTATCACTTGCCATTGCTCAGCAGAGTTTGTGGTGCTTCTCGGTTGTTACATTGTATCTAAGGCAGTGTGTTTTCATTTTCCTTTTGTATGACCAACGAGTCCACATGCAAAACATATCTATGTTTTGAGTTTGTAAACAGTACTACGAGGGATGTGTCCAATTTTAATTTTCGGTGGGAGAGGTTGTTCAATATTGAATTCAATACAAAGACGCGCATAGCGCGCACCTCCCCTTGACTCAGTGTGGAGAACAATTTTTAATGGCTTACCGAGTGATGCCACGATACGATGTAAAATCTCGTTCATAGTATTCTATGGGTAGTTCATGTATTTGCACCCATAGACTCATGTGTTTTATCGTGGCCATTGAGGGCTTAAAATTTTTGCGCCATCTTACAAGTTTAGACTAAGCGTTCAATTTAAATAATATTATTTTCAAAATATTATTTTAAAAAAACATTTACAACTTTCGACTTTAAATTTTATTTCATATAAATATTTCCCACTAAATAAGCAGTGTTATTTTTTTTATTTTAATGATGGAGATAAAATGATATCGTAAACCATGATAACTTAATAGGCCCGGCTCAAAGTTGTCTCTACCTTGTAGATAAAAAGGATATAATAAACATTTGACACAACATCAATACATACGTTACTTTTTTTTAGGAAAGAAGCCTTTATCCACGTCGGTACAAGTAGACAATCCTTTTGTACCTTAAATATGCAGAACAATTTTCATATTTAAGCTGGTGTCACACTCTCATGAGATACTCTCATGAGATACTCCTCACCTCTCAACTATTGTTCACACCTAGCGTTTATATCATAGTCCTCCTAGTTATGCTACCCCGCATAATAGCCCTGCTGTAAATCTTTCTATCAGGCTACTTTATCCCGAGGACTTTCTATTATTAATTCATAAGCTATTCTACTCGTTAACTTAATTAAATCTTTCAGCATTAATTGGTTATATAACATCCACACAAGTTATATATGTAATACTTTCATACTTTATGTATTTAACCCGTATATAATTAATTGATTATATAAACACTTATATCTTAAAACCTAAGAGAAAAAAGCTTCTCTAATCCATCCTCTTCGACCCCCAAACCCTAGCCCCATTTAAACTAAGATTTTCGTCTAAATTTTGAAGGCCAAAACAAGGTTTTCTCAAGTTGATCAAAAAGAGGATTTTTTTCTACTTTTCAAGAGGAACACATTCATACAATCATATTTCTTCTAAAAATATAATGCATGGTTACTTACTCTTTCCCTTTAGTATTATGTGTCTTGATCATGACCTATACTAATGCACATGTTTTTTAAAAATAAATTAGAGATGTAGTTAAAGAAAGTAATAAGATTTCGGCTTTGTTTTTCATAAAACATTAAGATGTTTTAAAACTCATAATTTTTGTATTATTAGCATAAAGATGGTTTGTACGAGTAATATATTGTGATGTGCATGTAGAATTTGCTTAGAACAATTAATAATTGATAAAAACATATTTAAACCTTATTTTAATGGGTGGTTTGTGTTGTATGAAAATATATCATGTTAGGATAATAAGACCTTGCATGTAGTTGATAACTTGAATTAATCATATGATTTATATGCCTAGATTGTTATGACAAATTAAGTGGAAATATTGGAACGAATTATGACGTCGTTGATAAATTGATTAAATCCTCAGTTGTGCCACCGAGTGAATTATAAAATTATTTGACATCGCGGGAACGACGGGTGTTATGGGTTATTGTTTTTTCCACCTTATTTAGGTTGCTTTCTAGGTATGGGACTAGTTAGTATACCTTTGGGTAGTTGTTGCTTTTTAGGTATGGGACTAGATAATGATGACGGTTTATAGATAGAAATTCTGGGGTGGGGCTGATTTTTTATTTATTTATTGGTTTTAGGAGTCTACCGATGAGGCTAAGAGGTATTTTAGAATGAATATTTATCCTACGCAATAGGATAGAACATATTGTGTTTTGGGGACCTTTAGGTATGGGACTAAATGTGTTTGGGGGGTTCTCACACCATATATAAGGATGGGGTGATTAATTATAAAATAAAGAGAAATGAGAAATTGGGAATTAATACCTAAGATAATAAAAATGGGTATTAAAATGTATTGGTGACATAATGTGCGTGATCGACAGTTTAAATGGGTCAACGGTCGTTTTATGTGGTGTCGTGTGTGGAACCTCATCATATTACGGGACCAATAGTTTAACCGGGCCAACAGACGTTATGCCGAGGGGAATGTGTAAAATGTTATTGAAAGTAACACCCGAGCCCGGAGGACCACCATATTAAAATGAATGGGGTTATTTAATTAATTTAACAATATGGGAATGTTGAATAATTAAAATAATATTGTTGTGGTAATTTTCGAATGAATTTTTGGGTAGGTAGTGAATTAAATTTTGCGCCGAATCATATCACGTTTCAATTTAAAATTCTATTGTTATGATTGATATATATAATGCTATTGTCTGGTTTCAAGGACCCTGTTTGACAGGAGTAGCTGGTATCCATGCTCGGACCTCTGACCCATGCGTTGACTAACATTTTTCAGGGATTTTGGTTGGAGTGGTTGCATAGGATTCGTTGGATATCTTTCGGAGGTGCAGTTGGAGTTAATTTTATTTATTGCTTTAGTAGTATAGACTTTCTTTTCCATCACTTTTTATTATGAGACTCCTGATGGATTTTATTGGTCCATTCAGTTCCAAAGTTGTCACAGTTTATTTGGTTATTGATTTTGGATTTAGATAATTGGAGTTCTTTAATTTTATTAGAGATTGGATTTATTAAGGTTTAGCATGGTGATGGATTTTAATGCAAGGATGGTGATGGTTTTATTAGAATGATGTCATTATTTACCTTGCGGACTGAGTTTTATATGTCTCATATCTGTCACATGCTAAGAATGATATTTAATTTATTAACGCCAGGTGTACTTTTGGTGGCGGCCGACGCCAGAACTAAGCGGGGTGTTACATTATGCTCAAAAAATTAAATCATTATGAAATGGAAGGTAATACACGGGACATGCGGGCATAAACAGTAAATGTAAATGGAAACAAGGCCGCACACATGTCACAAATGAAGAACGCTATATATAAAATAAAAAATATGTAATCTCAATGAAAGATATCGTCATTAAAAGAGGGCACACGTATTTTAACAGATTATCAAAATTATTTAAACTTTTGAATTACATCTACCCTAGGATCATATAGGACTTTATAGGGTTTTAATGTAGGTTTGGTGTTAAGGGTACGGAACGAAGGGTATATGTATAGATTCAAAGTGTTCGGGGATGAAAACTCGGGATAATGGGAAATTGCAGGCAATTCCAAAATTTGAAAAAATAACTTCCATAAAAAGCATTGAATATAACAATGGAGAGAGTAAACAAAGCTTATTGAACACTATACAACATATACAACTTTCTCTTTCTTTTCTTCTTTTTTCACACTTTTTCTTTTGTTTTCTTTTGTTTTTCACTTCTCTTTTTAATTTCTTTTCTTTTCTTTACTTTACTTTTTCTCACTCTCGACCAGAACTCTATTGGACTTCCTTACCTTTAAGTAAACAATTCCATCAGTGGTGTGGGATTAGGTGTAACATTATCTAGTTTTTAGGATACCAAGGTTAGTCCCATAAAGCTCATTGATTATGTGCACCACATTAACTATACACCATGTATTGGGTGCACACTGAGCTCAGCTCGTAGAATTCTAACAAGAGAGGGGTTGGGAAGGAATGTCAATCCCCCTTGGACTATAACTAGGGTTTGAATCAAGTGCCCCTTCCACTACAATGACGTTTCTTGGCACGGGGACGCATTCAATTGTAACCCATGGAGGAATGGAATAAGTCTTCCTAAAATCCTCTAAAATTTTCCCATAAAAGGTATTCACCATTTTGAAATAAATAAAATATGACTACTAAAGAAAACAATGGAAATGGAGGAGGAAGAAGCTATAAAGAGTAAGACACGATAAAGAGGAGTAGAAGAATTCACGAAGTAGATGAACACGAATTGAAAATCTTCGACGTCTTTTTAACAAAGTAGAGGAAGCGACGTGACGGTTTGAATTAGTGTGTAGAAGTAAGAAATGTTTGAGAATAGTGTACGACAATCATATGGAACTAGGATCGAAATGAGTTTTTAGTGCTTCACTTCTCCTCATGACTAGTATACCCTTAGAAGTCACCGCATATTTACAGAATTGACTTGCCGAAAAAATTTGTCAAAGATTGATTAATTTAATGGGCCTCTAACAAATATAAAATTCTCTAGCTCAATTTTGGCCTAAACTTAGTCAAGAAGTTTAGGGGCGATTGTGGGAGACAAACCGTAGTTGTGTCCAATTATAGTTTATTCGAGCAAGCCCACTAATGTCAGTCCGACCCAATCCATCAACTAGGAGGACGAACTCAAAAATTTATCATGTGGATAATTATGAATTAATTATCATTTAAATAGTCCTATGTCAGCTACCAAAATCTCGGACGAGATAATCATGAATCACCAAATGGGTAAATAGCAATCCATGGGAGTTTCTTAAACAACTCAACTTTTTTAGTTTTAGAGGACAATAAAATACAACCCACACTCCAGAGCCAGGGGGAATGTAATTTCTGAACTTTGAGGGAGACAAATAAGACTTCAGTGACCTCTCTGTGGACGTAGGCAATTTGCCAAACCACATATATTTGTATGTGAAATTTGCATGTTCTTTATTTAATTTCTTTCTAGAATTCATTAATTGTGATCATTTATACCCACATAAATAAATTCCCATTTCTCCAACGCCACTATCCAGCGCTCCAGACACCTCCTGATCAAATGAGAAGAAGCCAATTGGGTTCTCCCTTATCGGAATAACCCCACTATTGAAAAAAATGACCTCCATAGATTTAAACCCCGGTGTTTAGCGCTTGGGAAAATGAATGTGGTTGTCGGGGGAGCAAGCAGCTGGAACCTAATTGATAAAGCAATCAAAGATGGCATCTGTGACCAACTCTATAAGCGATTTTCATTTCTCGACCGTTCAAAGAAAAATGTTCCTTTTCGGGCTACTGAACAACTAAGAACATACTAGATAAACCTTCGACAAAGACATTTCCCAGAGGTCATCGAGCTACAATATTTTGGTATCGAGTGACTGAGTGCCTCTGAATGTTGAAATGTTAGTTAATCGGGGGAATGATTTTTTGGAAAATGAGGCGAAGGAAAAATTGTTGGTCTCGAGGGAGAAAAATAAACAAAATAGGGCAAAAAATGAGGTTGATAGGTCAGGCTCTGAATCGTATGAAGATTTGAAGAATGAATGGCCAAATAGGAAAAAGGTCGATCCAGATGTTGGCAAAGAACCAAATTAAGACAACTTGTACGTGTATACCCGACGGGACAAAGATAATAAATTCCTCCATAGTTAGCTAAGACTCTGGCATCAATAATGAGAAAGGGTGGTTTCCTTTAAATTATAAGATATGCTCCTGATACCCTAATTTTTAAAAAACAAATGAGATGGTTCTCACAATATTCTAAATTTTAAAAATCTTTCAAAAATATTCAAATTTTAATTTCTTCAAAATTAAAATTAAGTTAAACAAAACAAATATTTGAATTTCCAATTAAACAAAATTTAATTCAATTCAAGTTCTACATTTGCCAAACAACCCAAACATACAATTTTCCAAATTAAATTTGTTTGACTTGAATTAAATTAAATTAAAATGAAAACAATCATATGCTCTCGCAAGCCTAAGTGTTATGATTTAAACCAATTTTTTCATTTTAAACCTAAGCATGCATCTACGTGATTTTTGCAAGATAAAATGAAAACAATCACAACGCTGCGATGTACGAGGAAAACCAACAACGGAAAAAAACCTTGGATGGCCCAACCAAAAATCCACTAGGTATGTTTTTTCAAAAGACACGCAGAAATACTTACTCAACAACCATATGCTCTCGCAAGCCTTGACGCTTCTTCGTTCCTCCACCCCCGCCTAGTCGATAACTCCGGAATCCACCTTCATCCCGGAATCCACCGATGGGAAAAATCTACCAAAAGATGCGGTGTGATAGTAATCAAATTAATTTGAAAATATTCAATGAAATCAAAACACACTTATTTAATTAGGTGTCTAAATTTGAATAAACCAAATTCAATTTTAGTTCAGCCCCTAAGCATGCATCTAAGAGACATAAATCAATCAAACCATGTATGAAAAATAAAGACAACAAATTCCGGAAAAAAACCCTTTTGAATAAAAAACCTTTTATAACACTTTCAAAAGTTTATAAGACCATTGACTTACTTACAACCTGATAATCGCCCACACGTGTAATGCACGGTGTCTTCGTCAAACCTTCAAAGCTACGAGAGACAGGGAAATACCCTCCAGGTGTCGATTCGTCGTCTTCGAATTGTCCACACGCAAAATGACTATGCTCGGTATCCAACGATTAAATATGGAGATGCTTTCTCCATAGAGGTTGAACAACAGCAAAATATGATTTGGGTTTCATAAAACAACTCACACAAAAGCTATTTGGATTGTGAATTGTAAAAGACAAGTTATGAACCCTCAAATATGATTGGAGAATAGAAAAACGTATTCTTCCAAAACCAGTTTTTCTCCACATGAAAATCAGTAGCCTGACACCCTTTAAATACTAAAATTCAAGGCGGTGACGTGTCGGCTAAAAACACATGTCGTTCGAATGACATGCGACGTCTTTCGAGAGAACCTCCATTTCATTCGAACGAGATGTGACATTTTTCGAGCAACAATCACTGATCCCTTAAAGAAGACTTTTAAAGTTTTAAATAACTTGGAATCCTTAAATATTAAAATTGTTCACAGGATCAGGAGATATTTATCCCAAACTTTTACGATAAAATATTTTTGAAAAATAAAAATCATTTATTAAAAATTTTAAAAATCATTTTAACTTTTGTAAAAAATATTCCAACACTTTTAATGTGAAATGTAAATGAAACTTAAATACATTTTACCAAATTCATCCTTGTTGGGCTTGAATGTTGAAGTCTTCTTAAAATTCAGATTCGTCTTTGTAGATGTAAGCTTCTCAATCCTTATACGACATACTAAATTATGACGGACAATGTCCTTACAAGTATCCCCTTATATCTATGCCGGTACAAAATAAAAATATCCGAATTATAAATCTCAAATGACCTTTATAAATCTACCCTCCCATAATTTCAAAACTGGAAAGATAAACTGACAAGTCTTCAAACTTTTTCACAACAATCAACTTTTCAAATCTCCAGGCACTTTTTCAACTATGCTTCAACAATCAACTTTTCAAATCTCCAAGCTTTTCTCATCAGGTGTGCAACATAATGATCTTCAATTGTACCTACACACATGAGACAAAGCAAAAAACCTCGTGACGTATCGAGTTTGAAATGATATAAATCATAAACATGAAAGCATAATCAAATATCCCCCATACATAAACTCCCCTATAAAATCAAAATTTGTTCTCCCCCTTTTCATTTGTCTGAAATAGATAAGGAAAAGAATAAATCACATAAATCAAATTGGGGTGTCATGAAAAAACAAGCAAACAAACTATTTTTGAATTTTTTTTGAAAAAAATTTCATACAAAAGATGCAAAAATGATGTTACAAAAATCACACACCATGAATTTATACTAAGATAACAAAATCATGGATACAGAATGAATCAGTGTGAACAAATTCGGTAGGAAAATCAACTCAATTGTATCATATGTACAAGATGTATAAGTATACTCCTAACAAATGAACATAAAAAATAGTCCTTAGGTGTAAAATTGTTGAATTTAGATGACATCGTCTTAATCATATCATCAAATCAAAGTATAAATGATTTCAACACCAAGAACGTCCAAAACTATATAATGATTTTTCATGAATTTCAAGGACATGCAAACCGTATAAAATTCCATCCAAACTCCCTCATTAAAAGATAGTGAGTTTTATTTTTCTTATGAGGTGATGAAACTAAACAAAAACCTATTAGCCCATTTTTGGCATAATTTTCTTTTTATTGCCTTTCAATTTTTTCGGGCTCTTTTAAACCTCATTGGACCCCGGATAATTTTCAATTCCTCACTTTTTAGGTCCATTTAAATGGTGGCTTTATCGCAAAGGATAAATGAGTACCTTTCGTAGCCCTTCCCCGCTTTTTAAAACAAAATCACACAAATACACAAACGGTTTATAACATGAACTACTTTTTGTCAAATTTTATCACATTTGGTTCATTGTATAGACAAAATTGAGATGGAAACACTCAACTAATATGTGATAGACAAGAACAAAAGTCTAACAAATCCGTGCATGTGTGTAATAAAGGACAAATAGAGTCAATCATGTAGGTAGCAACACTATATCATCTAAAAAACTCTAAACTTTGTAAAGCACATGAATGACACAATATATTGTCTCAAAACGCTATCAAACAATCATATGGATAAATGAAATGCAATTGTGACTTGGTCATCCTAAATGTGCAATCATATAAGGTGCAAACAAAATACAAAACTCTTTTTGGATTTTTCAAATTTTTCTATAAAAGAAAATATTTTTGTATTTTTCAACAGTACTAAAAATTATATCAATATGAACCATAGGAATGCAAAATAGAAAAATCCAGAAACCCCAGCAGGTCGTTCGAACGAGAATCAATGTCACTCGAATGAGAGTGCATGTTGTTAGAATGACACCTTCGCGCGACATGTGATCTCTCTCAAACGAGAACATAGTAATCCTAGAAAATAAAGTAGTTTTGTCCAGTGGGATTTTTTTTTGAGAAAACGAGTCCTGGAGTGGGCAAACAGATCGTAAATTGTGCTAAGAAAGTACCAAAAATAGGAAAAGAAAAAAAATGCTAACAAAGTATAAAAAAATGGTACATACTAGCAATAGGCATAAGATAACATCACGAAAATCACCCTATGCTAGCAAATATGTCTAGACCTCATCCAGTGGGTGCGATGGAGTTTACCAAAGACGGTGACATATTTTGAAACAACTCCATTAAATCATGAGAGGTCCTGACCAAAAACTTTACTTGCTCTCAAATATGTGCAAACTCTCTATCATTATGTGCAAGAAAAGTATCATGGGTGGGTGTATGTGTGCGAACATGTGTAGGAGCAAAGCATGACACATAACCCAATTTAAAGCAAAACTTCCTAAGGTGTGAAATGGGAGCAAACATAAACCGGCCTAAGTACACTTATGTCAAAAAATCTAGGATGAGTTCTCCTAACAGGTACGGGACACCTATGTGGGTTAGGTAGATTCACTAAAGCGGGAACCGGCTTGGGTGCAACAGTAGAAGTGGCTACAATGCCATGACCTTTTTCTAAACTCTCACGACCACCCAAAACGGGATTAAAAACCATCTTTTCAACCTTTTTAGATGCGTTATTTAAAGAGATTTTGACCTCCTGGGCATGTTCGGGATTACTCTAGAGTTGGTATACACGTGTAATTAGACTAGACACCGTTTCAGTCAATTCATACCTTTCCCTCCTTAAAACTTCCTTCTCCCTCTCTAAATCTAAAACTCGACGACCTAAATCTCTATTATACTTCTTTGTTTTCAAGATCTCGGTGTACAAATCTCTAAAAGCTTTTTGGAGCTCACTTTCATCTCCATTCTCAAACTCGCTCTCATCTCCACTAGAAACACTCGAGTCATCACCATTTCTCTCGTGAACACGATCAATGTGGGACAAAGTGGGTGTGCTCACACGACTCGAAAAAGCTACACACATCCCATGTGCTAAACCTTTACCGGACTCATCTCCCTCGTCTTCCTCATCTCCCTCACTATCACTAAGTGTGGCGGGCATTGCAATTTCTTTACCCTTTCTCCTTATCCTAGTAGGACACTCTTTAGCTATGTGCCCTTTACCCTCACACTCAAAGCACCTGATCTCATCATCCTTATCACTTTATTTGGCCTCCTCTTTCTTTTTATTTTTCTCAAAAGATCTCCTTTTGTTGGAAGAATTTTCTTTAGACATTTTGAAAAAACTTTTTAAATTTTTTCGCAAGTTAGGCCATGTCAAACTTAGACTCGTCCTCAGACTCGGACGCACAAAAACCCACTTTCTTTTTCTTATCCCCCTTCCTCGAAACATCCTCACCCGATCTCAACTGTGACCTAAGTGCAATCCCTTTGTCTTTAGGTTTTACAATTTGGGGAAACATATCTAACTCGCAAGTGTGAAGATCACTTATCAACTCTTCTAAATTAAGTGTGCTCGAATTTCCAATCGAGTTTAAAATAGTGACTTTCGGAATAAAATGTTTTGGAAGAGATCTCAAAATCTTTTTCACAACCCTCGTGTTATCAATTACCTCACCCAAATTAAAACTAGTGTTGACAATGTTCGACAAACGTGCGTAAAACTCATCAAAAGTCTTGGACTCTAACATAGTAAGGGTCTCAAATTGGGTGGCAAGATTTTACAATTTAGACTCTTTAACAGCGGTTATGCTCTCGTGTGTCAATTTTAAAACATCCCATGCCTTTTTAGACGTGGTGCTTATCAATCATATATGTGTGTGTCATTTTATTTGAAAAGAAACACATTTATGTGCTTCACAAATATCTATATACAGGAAGCAACTAGTTTTAATGAAACTACATAATAAAGGCAATGTATAAAAAAGACAAATACGTGTACATCTGCGCGTGTGAGAGAGAGGGAGTAACGTATAATGAAACTACATAATAAGGTCCAAGGATAAAGAAAATTACTAACATAGAAAAGGGTGTCATAACGAACTTGAAACCAATAAAACAAAGTAATATTACAGATATTTTTTTTAAAAGTTACTTATATTTCTCAATCCCTTCCAGCCCACTAATCGATTCAATTGCCAAAAGTATAGTAAAATGAAATGTTACATTTATATTATCATACTTACATTGATTAAAAAAGTTGTAAAGGATCCTACTCAAGAAATAAATCAGGATGCATACATAACCTCCTTTATTGTTGATTGAATGTGATATAAACTGAAATGATAAGAACCAATAGAAACTATCTAAAACTAAATCATGTATTGAAATAAAGTGATCCAAATAGAGTTGTATATAATTAAGACAATCATTTCCCTTGTTCGATTGAAGGTTTCATGAAACCTCAAATTTTAAAATTGACATGATTATTAGGAAAGACATATCCGTTGAGAACATAAGGATCAACAATTGATCCAAAGATCATACAAATCAATTAATGAATCCGTAAGTCCCAACAAACCCCATCACAATCGACATTATCCTTGTTACCGACGACATGCACCCACACATTACGAAACACTAAGTAAATTGCATTTCTTATGAGAGAATCAAAAACCGAAAGCATGTATTAATATCTCAAAGACACAAAAAGAATAAAATGAATACAATAATATAACTATTATTTCTTATTAGTAGTAATGCATAGTTGAAATTCTTAATCTAAAAGTAATAAAGAGGTAAGTTGCTAGATTTATTGGAGGTGCCAGATTTGTAATAGTTGAATGATCTAAGATCTGTAAGAAAAATACACAAGAAAAAAAAAGAATTAATGCATGTACTAGTTGATTGACTAGAACCCAAAAGACACAGGCCGTTCTAGATGGAAGAATCACTATGACCAAACCTAAATCAAAGCTCAATAATTTAAAATAATGAATTCTACAAATTGAACTAAAAAAAGAGTAATAAATGAAATATATATGTATAAATAGAACTAAAAAAGCATACTCTATTTAATTATAAAGGTATGTGAGAATGTGCACTCTATTTATTTAGTAGTAGAACAGAGAAAAAATCACTACTCAATGTTTCTACAATCGAAAATTGTTACTCGAACGTAGTATATCATCCATGAAATCCATTAAGATAAGGGAATTAATACTTCAAATAAATCTAAAACTAAATATAAGACACAATAGAATAAGTAAAACTTCAATAACATAGTTGGGTTTCAATGTTTCTGCATCATCCCACAACTAGCTTCTTGAGACTTCTACATATTACACACAATTTTAATATTTTAATTTATTACTCTAAAACTTTGAAAGTATGATCAACTAATTGTCCGAACATCACTCTCTTAAAATTTGAGCAAGTGAAAAAAGAAATTAAAAAAAATCCCAAATCGAAGACACTAAACTAACTGAATCATTCAGTTCTAATGTATAATCATGATTGAACTAGATTTATAAACCCTAAGAAGAAAATGGGAGATCTTACCAGTTAAAAAATCTTTGGTTCTTTAAATTAACGCAACGATTGTATTTATTCTAGTGGTTAATTGTTGCGATGATGGAGTTAGAAGAGGGGATGTGGTCACATTTGAACAAGGTCCGATGGAATGTAAGATATCGGGGTTAGGGTTTGAGAACTCAGGGTGAGGGAGAGAGCGATAGAGATAAAGAAGTGAAGCTTAGTTTTTTTTTTGTAGAAGGGTTAGAGTCACGGGAGTCTGAAATTGTGTCCTAGCAGGAATTGAAAATTATGTTAGTTTTTCAGTGGCCCACTTATTTTTTGGTAGAGAGATTTTGGGAGGCATTATATGTGTTTTGTTTTTCAAATTAGAAGTATATGTATATACATATATCACATTTTTATTTGAGATCTAAATTATATTTCATTTATCTCACATTCATTATAAATGTTGAAAAATACCATCTTCATACTTAAACTATGATAAATAATATTATGTAAGTATCATTTATCTCATTTAAACCTTATGTGCATAATGGCAAATTTAGAACTGAAATAAATGAGAGTTTTTCTTATAGTGATAACTCGTTGCAACTGACCGCATAGCCACGGGACTCTCGATTTGGTAATATAATCGAAATTTAAAAATAGGAACATTTAGGCTTGAAAATGTGCCGCTAGTGGTCGAAAATCTCGAACAACCACCAAATGGCCCCACAATCGAGAATGGATATAGGGTCTTTTGGAGTTCCAACTCTATGATGTTAAAAGTTTTCATCTTATATTCATTGAGGAAGTTCACCAACTTATCTTGCATATTTTTTATTTCATTGTTCTAGGTCCTAGCCACCTTGGAACCTATATGAGATTGATATATAGGACAATGTATCCTAACGGAGTTACAGGTTGGGGAATCGTTATGGATATCTAGTTACATCTTCCTGATCATTTTCTACTTCCAATCAAGAATTATGGTTTTACCCAGTTTTGTTATGTACGGATCCACCCAGTTCTTCCATCACACACTGTAAAGGAAGTATTTTGAGAACATAATTGAGTTCGGTATAAAGTTCTTTTTTACGAGCCTACATTTATCTAAAAAGAGAGATAACTTGGCACTGGTAGTCATCCAAACAAGAGGAAAGTTCATATTTGATATTGATTAAATGGAATAGTCATTCCCATGTAAGGATCCCAACTAGTGGGTGTTGAAATACTTGATACATTCAAACCAGCAGGTGCTCGATATAGGACCTTAAACTAGTTAGTGGGAGAAGTGTTAAAGTCACAAAAATGATATAAAGTGGTTTACACGTCTGCAGAGGATCCTACGTCCAATGTGATAGGTGTTTCTATGTATATTATACTATAGAATGAGAGTATTATAGCCTAGGGGACCTCTTGGGCATTGGAAAAGAAGTTTTTAAAGTATTCATGACCTTTATCATTGATCAAAGGGCCACTATGAAGTAACTTATTGACTTCTTTATGAGTTCCTTATCTTAGTTTACAACTCAACAAAGTATATAAAACATGAGAAGTTGGAAGTTGTCCAACACTTCTCGTACACTCTACCAATAATGGGTTAGAAGAACTTATAATAATGAACACTTAAGTGATGGAAACTCCTTAGCTCTTCGAAGACTACTGGGGTGATTTCTCACTATAGAAACTCCTAAGTTTTTTAGAATAATTTTATAAACGAGTTTTTTGCATTTTAAATAGTTATAGGCATTTGGCATACTTGATTTATTTAAAGTAAAAATGTGCAAGCGTGCTCGCACGCACACACCCCCACATATATATAATGCAATATTTTGCTCGCAATATTTACAGTAGTAAAAAAATTATTTTTGAACTAATTTTTATTGAGTTCCAGAAATGTTTAAATTCCACACAAAAAATCAAATCAAAGATTATTATTTTAATAGAATTGGACAACATACTCATTTCTCATATGTGATCCTCACATGACCCTAACTACATAAACATATACATATACATAGAAAAAGTAGTTATACACATGTATATAGAATATCAACATATTCTATCTTATACATACATACAATATACATATAAAAGTGCACATGTATACTATTAGTATATACATATATTATTATGATACTATGCATAATAAAAATTATATACCTACATTTAACTATACCATATATGTGCTGACAATGTTATTTAATAAAAACCTAACTATATATATATATATATATATACGTGTGTGTGTGTAGAGAGAGAAAGAATGATAAGGAGATAGATTGCGTATATTGTACATATATAATATTTTATGTTTATATTTTATACATATTAAAATTTATATATAATATATGTAAATTATATATTAAAGTATAGATGAAAGAAATTAGGGATAACAAACATTTTTGACAAAAAATAATTAGAACATAACTCAGTGTAATCAGAAAACATGAGTTTGAACACAAGATTTTTTAAACTTAGTTTTCTAAAATAGGTATGCCAAAAATACACTGTAACGAAAATTGTGTTTAAACATAGAAATAAAATTGCAAAGACATAAGAAAATAGAGTCTAAAAATTTATCAAATCCTTTATAACACATCACATCATAGGGAGTTGTAAATAGAAACACTTGTGGTTTCTATCGATTCCATTTTCACTTTGGGACAAGTTTCATCTTCAACTCGAAATAATATTACGGAGTAAAACCCTTCATGGTTATGCAGTGAGCTCCAATAGTTGGTAAATTCCCGAATACAAAAATAAGGCGAGCAAGAGAGTTAGCGGAAGTTTTAAAGAAGATATTATGCCATTCATTCAACCCAAGGTTATTTTCGTTATGCATTTTCTCCACATTATGCATTTGTGTTGTGTGATTAATTTACTTTTCCACATTTTGATTCATCACATAATTATAGGAGATAGAATTCTGGGCAATTTACCAAGTAAATAATTTTTCAAGTATACATAGGTTATTTTGTAGATACCTAAAAGGAACAAAACAAAAATATCACTACTCTCACGATATTAAATTTGAAAGTAGTATCACAAATTCGTAAGTGATTTTAAGCATACTTTAGTAATGCAATACAAATTCATAAGTAAACTAACATGCACTCTCAACCTTAAAAGCACTTATTAAAAGATAGTGAGTATATCTATATAATATGGATGAAGACTTCTTTACTATTCTTAATAAGCTATGGTCTGAGATTTGTTTAGCTACTACAATCTAGGGGTGTGACATTGTGCCATTTCATAAGGTGAGACTTATGACATGGTAAAAATGGAGATACATCCACCTCACAACATAACCCCTCATCACACCAAACCTACCCTCAACTCCACACAACTGCTGCCCTTAGCTCCACGTTCCCTCCATGAGCTTCACGTTGTCGCCCTCCTTTGATCCACAATGTCTCCCTCTCCTATACATGTAGGTATGAAATTAGTGGATTTTAATTTCGGTTTTGTAATTTAAGGTTTACATTTTAGGTTCAGGTTGTGCAAATGACAAAAGATAAGAGACACTTGGATCTCTACATGTGTGTGTCGGGGGCAGTTTTAAAAAATGGGTAGGGGAAATTAGGGATTATAAAATTTAGAATTGGGGATCTACATAGTTACGAAGATGTTTGTTTTTTTTTGAATTCGAATTGGGGGTCTCTATATGTGTGTTTTTGTTTTTGAATTTGAATTACAATTAGGTTTTTGGAATCCTAATTGGGGATCTACAAAGTTACAATTTGAAAATGTATATCCCTTTAATGAATTTCATGATTTTTTTAAATGGATTAATATTTTTATCTCCATATCATTAATCTCTTAGAGTTTTGTAGGATGTTTTCCAGATATTATCAAGGTGTGGAAATTGTATTCTTACCACCTATTTGTGAAAAATTCCAAATGTATTTTCATTGCCATTTATGAAGTGTTAAAAGATTTAATTTTTCTGAAACTGCATGTCCACTGTAATTGTTTTCGTCTTTGCATTAATTGTCCATCACTAATATACATTTGTGGATCTATTTTCACTTACCCACCACCAAGAATGAGAGAACCATCAAAGTGATCAAGTTATGAGTACAATTCATCTCCTTCAAATTTATATTTTTGGTGTTAAAGTTCCTTGACTTACAGTTGATTTTTATGGCATTTTTGTGACACCCCGCTTAAAATAATAACGGGCGGCCAGTCCTATACTAAAATAAATCAGGAACCTCAAGTGGATCATTCTCAGCATCTACTGTCGAGACTAAACAAACATAGCTAACTACCCAATACTAAAATAAGAGGATGCCAATTTTTTTAAAAACATACAATGACCAACAACAACAAAGAACATAATAACTACAAAATGTTATAATGTATAGACACGCATTAAGATAAAAGAAAGTAATAGTACATTACATCGTAAGTGCATAAAAGCAAATACTCGAATATGTTGTCGGGTCACAGACAATACAACAACCTGGGGAGAGAGTACAAAGAAGCTACATAAACCTTGGGTATAAACCCGATGCCCAAAATGAATCCTATTTAGATTCACAAAAAGGTATGAAATGACGATAATACTATTCCCGCAACAGTCTGCATTTGCCACGGCTATGAGAACACTAGATAGAAAAGCATCATTGGCATCCTTGCGGTGGGACACCTAAAATATACAATATATGTATAGTAAGAGAGAAATATAAATGGGTCAGAGCCCAAGGTTTGAAAACATTTTAGCAAGTGTATTAAAATGCATAATAACTATAAATGCATAATTTCATGATTAAAGTGGAGTCGCACTCCCTTGGAACTCAAACTTACCTCTCGACTAAAGCGCGCCCCTAAATGTATGCACAGGAACCCAATTTAAACTACCAGATGCATTCTAGGGATAACTCAATCTTGACCTACGCCTAATCTACACTCGCGTAACCCATCATCTAAAACATAACGGTAAACTTCCTATTCTACCCTAACTCAATGGTGCATCTGAACTTATATTAACTGTTGATACCAAAATTAGTATGCTGATATGGATGAATAATAAGAAGACACGAGTCAATATACGTGGCACAATAGCGACGAGGAAGTTCTTTTCCCCGACCAAATCATGATCACTCCGAGCAGCAAGGATACACCGAGGAACACCAGTTCTCAGAGGAACTCTTGAACGATGAGCAACAAAGGCGGTCCGAACTGCATCTCGACCCTAGCATTAATTGCCAGATAATCAACAGCTCGATTATTCATTGAATACTTATCCTTGACGCACACGTCCGAAGAACATTAAATGGATTACCCTTTCATATGTATATCATTTAATGCACTGTTCTAAAAAACTTGCCTAGGCTTAAGGCTTGGGAGAAACGCCTCGTGTTACGCTTTTCACGCCTTATTCTTGGTAAAACCCTTAAGGCGTACTTTTTTCTAAAAACAACAATGCTTTAGTGAAACGATGTCGCCTTTTAAAGAATTTCTTTACAAACCGGACTATTATCTCATCCAAAATAATCAAATAGTATTTTAATTTGCATATATTCAGACATATTTATATGATATGTGCAATTTTTGTATTTTAATAACCTTGTCATGGTTAAAAAATATTAAAATATATTAAGAAAGCCTAAACGCCTTTTCACGCCTTTTTACGCCTAGGCCCGCCTAGGCTTCTAAGGGTTAAGGCTTGGCCTCCACGCCTCAATCACGCCCCGCGTTTTTTAGAACCTTGATTTAATGTATCACCTTTTCATATGAGAGCCTCAAGGCTATAAATACATAATATCACCCTCATTCAAGGGGACCGGAATTTCTTGAGAGAACTTGTAATCAAGAATTCCACAAACATTCAGCAATAACATAATAGTGGATGTAGGCTTTATTCCTAGCCGAACCACTTTAAAAATCTTTTGTCTCATTTATTTATCTGTGATTGAATAATTAGAGTGATCTAATTTTTTACATCAACAGATTGGCGCCGTCTGTGGGAAACGACAGTTGCTATCGTTTTTCACCAAAAATCATTTATCCTCAATGGCAAATAATCCAGAATCCAGTAATCGAAATGCTGGAAATACTGGAAATCCTCCAAATCCATCTGCACCTCCAGATCTGGCTGGAATTATGACTAATCTGGCTCAAGGACAAACCGTCATGCAAGAAACTATGAGGCAACTCATTCAAACTCTTCACGGCGGTGCACCTACCCATTCAGGGCAAAGGAGTGATCATGGGCAATCGCAGTCCAGACATACTGGGTCATATCGTAATGAAGAATCTAATGATTCTTCTTATCAACCCGGGCAAACTTCATCGATACGGGCTACGGATACATATCAACATATCACTCTCTCTCCGGAGAGAACCAGCGCCCTAGAAAGATTAAGCAGGGTGTCTCCTTTCAGTCGGTTAGGACCAAGGAGAAATATGAGTCTACCTAGGGCCCCATCGAGAAGCTTTCGACCACCATCAGGTTTGAGAGAAGGATCAGCCCAATTAAGACCATCTATTTGTCGAGATAGATCTCAGGAAGCTACGTCAGAACAATCAATTGCTCGGACTAAGCGGCCTGAGGAAGGAAATGAAGCATGGAAAGGTTCCATTCAACGGTTGGAGGATAGACTGGGAGAAATGGCTAAGGCAAGAAATCCCTTACAGAGAACTTTTATTCAAGGGACACCTTTTGTGCAGGCCATTGTGGATTTTCCTACACCATCAAAATTCAAAGCACCTGTAGTGACCCCCAAGTATGATGGAAAGACATATCTTGTTCTCCATATAGAACAATACCAAGCTGCTGCCGACATCTATGACGTCCCCGAAGAGATGAGGTGTAGAGCATTCTCGGGAACTCTCACCGGATCTGCACAGATATGGTACAACAATCTTCCTCGGGGTAAGATTTCAACTTTTATTCAGTTAGCCGAGTTGTTCATTGGCAATTTCTGTTTTGGAGCAAAGCCAGTAAAGAGAGTAGCGCACTTGTTAAGTGTTAGACAAAAATCAGGTGAGAGTACTAGAGATTACATAACTCGTTTCAATAACGAGAAGTTGGAAGTCATAGACTATGAAGAAAAGACAACGATCACTGCTTTGATGAGTGGGTTGCTGCCTAACAAGTTGTACTACACTTTGGCCAAAGATCCACCTAAAACCATGTCGGAGTTGATGGCAAAAGCAGCCAAAATCATGAATGCCGAGGAGGCTATGGCTGCGAAGAAAAATATGGATAAAGAAACCAAGGTGGAAGCCGACAAATCTAAGAAGAAAGAACAGAAAGGTAATGGTGATGACAAGCACTCCAAGAATAATAGGACGTCATGGGAAGTCCTGAAGAAATACGATAATTATACTCCATTGAAAATGGGTATTAATCATGTTTTGGAAGAAATCAAGAATAACGAAGAAATCAAGTGGCCAGATAAACTGAGGACAAATCCTGACCTGAGGAATAAGGCCAAATATTGCGAGTTCCATAAAGATCATGGCCATACGACTAAAAATTGCATAGCCCTTCAGAACGAGATTGAAACGCTCATCCGAAGAGGAAAGTTGACAAAGTACGTAGATCGCAGAGATGAAAGGAAGAATGATGATAGAACTAGAGATCATTCCAGATCTCCTCGTCGAAAGGAGGAGAAAAATAAGAGAGACCATGAAGATGATCTAGATGAAGACCCCGATCTTCCAAAGAAGCCAAGGCAGCCTGAACGAGAGGTATTTTCCATACGTTTTGGGTCATTTGATTGTAATGTTATTACAGGAGGAGATGCTGGAGGAGGAGATATTACTGCAGAAAGAAAGGCTTATCTCAGAGAGGCTCAAGCCTGCTCATATATTCAACGAATAAATCTTGCCGAGGATGATCGTCCGAGGAAGGTAAACAAAGAGAAGCTAGTTATTGGTTTTTTAAAAAACGACATGGCAGGTGTTCTTTACCCTTATGACGATCCTTTGGTGATCAAAATGAGGATGAAGGATGTGGTGATTTCAAGGGTGTTAGTAGATAATGGTAGTTCGGCAGACATAATGTACTATTTATGCTTTGATAGCTTGAATTTGAAATTATCTCAATTGGAACCTTATCATAGACCCCTTCTGGGTTTTGCTGGCGAGAAAGTTTTTCCACTTGGAACGATCAAGTTGGATATACTCATTGGCACTTGGCCTGCTTGCCGAACAGAAAGAATACGCTTCTTCGTGATGGATAAAAATGTGCAGTCAGCTTATAACATCATCATGGGAAGAGTTGGTTTAAAGAAATTCGAAGCAGTTCCATCTACAGTACATAAGTGCTTAAAATTTCCAACAAACTTTGGAGTCGGATTTATGAAAGGTGATCAAAAAGTAGCTCAGGAATGTTATTATTCGTCTGCTGAGCAAGAGGAACTTGAAGAATCAAGGAAAACGACTACTACTTACCAAGTGGAGGAAGGTACCGAAATTGAAACTCTTGATCCTAGGGATGAATCCCAACTTGTAAAAGGACAGGTGGTAGAATCTACAGAAAATGTTATTCTGGATGAGGAGCACCCTGAACGAGTAACCCAGATAGGTTCGTCGTTGGATATTTCAATAAAACAGGAATTGATAACTTTCTTGAGAAACAGGAAGAATACTTTCGCATGGAGTCATGAAGACATGCTAGGAATAGATCCAAACTTCTTATGTCATGAGCTCAATGTGAATAAGGAGATCAAGCCTGTGAAGCAGAGAAGAAGAGTGTTTAGTCCCAAGAAGAATCAAGCCATACAAGAGGAGGTCGAAAAGCTCCAGAAAGCCCAATTCATTGAAGATGTGAAATACCCGGACTGGTTAGCAAACGTGGTGATGGTAAAGAAGAAGAATAATAAATGGAGAATGTGTGTTGATTTCACTGATCTAAACAAAGCATGCCCAAAAGATCATTTTCCATTGCCCAGAATAGACCAGCTAGTGGATGCTACTTCGGGACATGAGCTGCTCAGCTTCATGGATGCTTATTCTGGCTATAACCAGATCAAAATGAAACCTGAAGACAGGGAAAGTACTTCTTTTATTACCCCAAGGGGAACTTATTGTTATAATGTTATGCCTTTTGGTTTGAAAAATGAAGGTGCAACATATCAGCGGCTGATGAACAAGGTTTTTGCCGAACAAATCAGTTGCAACATGGAAGTCTATGTCGACGATATGTTAACAAAGAGCAAGAAAGATGTTGATCATCTAGTTGATTTAAGTCAGACCTTTGATCAACTAGATAAATACCAAATGAAGCTCAACCCAACGAAGTGCACCTTTGGAGTACGAGAAGGAATGTTCCTCGGATACATCGTCAACCAACGAGGTATTGAGGCAAATCTAGAAAAGATCAAAGCTCTTTTAGGGCTGCGATCCCCAACGACGAAGAAAGAAGTGCAGAGTCTTACAGGACGAGTTACGGCGCTCAATAGATTTGTGTCCCGAGCAACTGATAAATGCCTCCCATTTTTCAAAACACTTCGAAAAACTTTTAAATGGACTGATGAAGGTGAAAAGGCCTTTCAAGACTTGAAGAAATATTTGGGAGCACCTCCATTGTTGTCCAAACCAATAACCGGAGAGAAGTTGTACTTGTATCTGGCAGTATCAGAGAATGCAGTTAGCTCAGCATTGATCAGATTGGAGAATGGAGTTCAGAAACCTATCTATTACACAAGTAAGGCTTTTAGAGGTGCAGAAATCAGGTACCCAAAGCTAGACAAATTGGCACTGGCATTAATTGAAGCAAGTAGAAGAATGAGGTCATACGGCCAGGCCCATACAATCGCCGTGTATACTAACATGCCATTAAGACAAGCCCTTCACAAGCCAGAAAAATCAGGAAGACTGATGTACTGGGCAATAGAACTCGGTGAATATGATATTGTGTATGAACCCAGATCATCATTAAAGGGGCAAGCTGTAGCAGATTTTATAGCAGAGTTTACATACCCTGATACCCCCGAGGAACAAATGGTGCTTGCTGACCAACCTGTGGACGATACAGGATCAACAGACACAGGTCCAGGCCAACTAAGGTTGGTAAAAGGACCTGCGGATGTAGAAAGATCATCATATTCAAACCCAGACCAACTCCGGTTGGTAAAAGGGCGCGAACAGATGGTCGACGAGGAGCGAATAATACCAGGAGAGGATAAAACAAAACAACAAATATTTCACCGAGGAACGTTGTCAGACAAGAATTTTGAAGATGAGTTACCTACATGGAGATTATATGTAGATGGATCATCTTGCATAGCAGGTAGTGGAGCAGGGATTGTTTTAAACACCCCAGATGATATTGACGTGGAGTATGCCTTGCGATTCCAATTCAAAGCCTCCAATAATGAGGCAGAGTATGAGGCCATGATAGCAGGTCTTAATTTAGTAAAAGTTATGAACGCACAACAAATAATTATATTCAGTGATTCTCAATTAATTGTGAATCAGATGATGGGAACATATGCAGTTAAAGGAGACTTAATGGCGAAGTATCATGCAAAGGTGATGGAATTAGTAACAGAATTTGATGCCATTCAATTGGTGAGAATACCGAGGATGGAGAATGCTAGAGCAGACGCATTGGCCTGATTAGCGTCAGCTACCCGCACCGAGCTGCGAAGGACGATACCAATTGAGGTATTAGAAAGTCGGAGCATAGAAGAAGACTTGACGATGAATATTATTACCCTTGATTTAGGACCATCTTGGATGGATCCCATCAGGGCATACATTGAAGAAGGAGAATTACCAGAGGATAAGCTAACCGCCAAGAAATTGAAGTATAAAGTTGCTCGGTATGTATTAACTAATGGTGTTTTGTATAGACGAGGAATTATGGAAGGTTTGTAGAGATGTGTACATCCATCAGAAGTAAAAGAATTGGTTGAGGAAATCCATGAAGGATCTTGTGGAGCTCATGTAGCAGGTTGGACACTTTTGCAAAGGGTGATGACATAGGGATATTACTGGCCGACGATGAGGGCTGATTGTATAGCCTATGCCAAGAAGTGTGACAAGTGCCAACGCTTTTCCTCCATCCGAAGAACTCCACAAGCATTGTTGACACCCATAACATCACCTTGGCCATTTGCCATGTGGGTGATTGATTTGGTTAGACCATTGCCGACGACCCGAGGAAGGTTCAAGTACCTCGTCGTGGCAGTGGATTATTTTACTAAGTGGGTGGAAGCTGAACCACTAATTGATATGACGTACGAGAAGGTTTATCAGTGCATTTGGAAGAACATCATCTACCGATATGGTCTCCCTCATGCCTTCATCACAGACCATGGAACGCAATTTGACAACGAAGAGTTTGCAGCCTATTATCGTTAGTCAAATGTTTTGAAGGTTCATTCAGCGCCAGGACATCCTCAAAGCAATGGACAAACTGAAGTGACGAACAGAACACTATTAAATGGTTTGAAGAAACGGCTAAATGAAGCTAAGGCCAATTGGATTTATGAGCTACAGTCAGTACTATGGGCCTACCTAACAACTCCCCGAGCAGCGATTGGAGAATCACCATATATGCTAGCATTTGGAAGTGAGGCTGTGATACCTGCCGAGTTAGGTATTCCAACACACAGAGTGCTGAATTTCAATTCACCGGTCAGTGAATTTATGAGAAGATTAGATTTGGACATGCTTGAGGAGGTGAGAGAAGATGCATCCATTAGAAATGCTGCTTACTAACAACGAACAGCTCTGTTTTATAACAAAAGGTTGAAGAAATGCGATTTAAAAGAAGGGGATTACGTGCTGAAGAGGATTATTCAGAAGCACAATAAATTGGAAGCAAACTGGCATGGACCTTACTGGGTTGTAGAAGTTGTTCGACCAGGAACTTACCGCATAGCAACTCTAGAAGGAGAAGAATTTAAGAATGCATGGAATGCTGAAGACCTCCGCAAGTATTATCAGTGATGTAAAATGTAAAAGCAGTTCCATTGATATGAATAAAACGATCATGTTTCACCATTCTCTTTCTGCAATGTTTTTCGGGGAATACTAGTGTGAAATACTACACTATCATGCTATTCATCAGCAATAAAGAATGTTCGAGCATGATCAACTTCGGTTGGTAAGGTAGCGAGAACAAAAAAAAAATATACTCCTTTGGTTAGGAGGTGTACACTAGCATGACCAACTACGGTTGGTAAGATAACTAGTGGACATATAGTTCGAAAGAACCACTACTCCTTTGGTTAGGAGGCGTACACTAGCGTGACCAACTACGGTTGGTAAGATAACTAGTGGACATATAGTTCGAAAGAACCACTACTCCTTTGGTTAGGAGGCATACACTAGCGTGACCAACTATGGTTGGTAAGATAACTAGTGGACATATAGTTCAAAAGAACCACTACTCCTTTGGTTAGGAGGCGTACACTAGCGTGACCAACTACGGTTGGTAAGATAACTAGTGGACATATAGTTCTAAAGAACCAAAAATATACTCCTTTGGTTAGGAGGCATACACTAGCGTGATCAACTACGGTTGGTAAGATAACTAGTGGACAATATTATTAAAAACGCCAATTTTGGTTGATTTGATTTGAAAATATGCTCTCACATTCCAACTTATGTTGGTTGGGAGGTAAGATTATTACAAAATGTTCTTTGAAGAACAAAATTTTCCGAAATATACCAAGTATGGTTGGTCGGGAATAAAAACCCACTAACTGTAGTTGGTCGACAAGAAGAATTTATTGACCTTGGTTGGTCGGATACATTTTATGAAAAAGATAAAAAATTACCAAGTATGGTTAGTCGGGGATAAACTCTCACTAACTATAATTGGTCGACGAGCACAATTTAACAACCTTGGTTGGTTGGCAAAATTTTAAACATCTTTATACCCATTACTTTATTATTGAGTGATCGAGCAACATTTCTAATACTTGTAATACTTGTTATTACTAAGTTGGTCAATGAACAATATAATATTGTTATCTTTTTAACAGATACATATGCATAAATGTAAAGTGTTCGATATTTACAAGACAATAGCAATACAGATTTACGAACAAAAATGAAATTCTTTCATTAAGATCAAAATGTATTACAAATTACATGTATACTAACATTAAAATCCCTACTCTATTGGTTTCTTTCCCTGAGCTTTTGAAATAGGCTCCTCGCCAGCAGGAGGATCTTCCAAGCAAAGAGAAGAATTAATGAAGTTAATATCTTTGAGCATTCTGACGTTCATCACAGAAGGAGTGTCCAATAGATGCTCGGGACGAGATACCTCGATTTGGGAATGAAGACTGTAGTCACCAAGGTATTTTGAAATTAAGCTCCGAGGAATAGAACGAGAAGGGATCCATTCCATGTCCAATTTATACGGGGGAATGGGAAAGTCTACCAACCCAGGAGCATGATAATCCCATAAATAGTGCCCTTGCTCCAATTTTAGTACACCCAGGGCGTTTAACCATCCTTGCTTATAACCTTCATTATTGGCATGTTCAATATGAGCATCCAAATGACAAAGGGCCTCATTGTACCCTGCCATCCAAAATTCCCTGGGCTGTTTATGAAATTGGAAAGTTAATCTATCTACCTGCTCATGAAGATTTTTGGCAAAAAGATCTTTATTCTCTAAAGCAGACTTCGTTGTAGCAAGTTGATCCTCCAAAGATAAAATTTTCTTGGACATTTTAGACAAGGTACGGTCTTTTGCATTCAATCGAAACGCTTGAGTTTCCAAGGTTGACTAAGTACGAGCCTCTTCAACAGTACGAGCAGTTCTTCCTCGTCCCCGAGAACCTCTTCCTCGCCCCCAAACAACGGTAGGGGTACCAGTACTTCTTAAAGTGTCTAACTCTTGCCTTAATTTGGCATTCGCAACCTCCAAGAATGAAAATCCCTCATCAGTCACTGGGATTACAGCAGTTGAAGAAGAGGCTCCAGATTTGAACTGTGCTAGATCCTTCTGTAAATTGTTGTTCTCTTGCTCCAGCAGCTCAGCAATCTGTCTACAGGCTTCAATTTCACCTTTTAGGGTTCTCTCCCTGACATCGTACGCAGCTATGATCTTTTTGTGGCCTGTCTCAGAAGAAAGTTGCTTATATCTATCTTTATATCCCTCATGCAACAGGGCAGTTGATTCCTTGTGTTGATTCTGAAGATCTACTAGAGTACAATGAAGCTCTTCGATTAATTCGTAGTAGGCCACGTTGTTGGCCACAGCTCGGTCAAGTAAGTCTTTCAAGTACTGATAAGCCTCAATTGCTTGTTTTGAAGCATCTCGGCCAAGGATGTCGGTAATTTCTGATACACTCAGATCTGTGTGACCAGCATTATAGTATTCATGGCATCGCTGCATCAGCTTTGTATCATTAGCAGATATCAATTCCATTCTAGCCTGAAACTAACAAAGAAAGAAAAAGTAATCATCAAAAAGAAGATCAAGACAAAATGCAGAAAGAGAAGAGACAATCATTTGGACAAAAAGATGTGATTTTATTACATCATCAAACAAGGTTACATCATTTTGAGTACAGAAGATAAACATAAAAGGAGTACCGAACAACTTCACACCTTTTCCTTGTCTCCCAAGACTTTCTCGGGAGGCTGGGACGAGGAGCTCGGTTGCTCGGTAGGAACAATGGTCTGATTATTAGAAGTTGGGACTTGTTTTGGAGGAGCAGGCAACGATGAAATCTCCTCGGTGGCTGGTGAAACAAGGACTTGATCTCCCACTGTCATTAAAGATTCTTCAGATGCAGCTTCGTCTGAAGAATCATCTTCAATAACTGGAGGAGGACCAGGGAGGTATTGTTGAAATAGCTCGGAGTCCTCGTTCACCTTCAACTCCTGCAGTGCAGCAACCCAACCATCATGAAAATATTTCAAACTTCCATATTTCACTTGGGTCGTCATAGCTTCCACCCCCCTGTCCCATCCTTTGTCCCAACCAGTTTTAAAGGACGTCTTCACAACTGTTTTTCTCTTCATTCTCTCCGAGGATAGTTTCTCGGACATAAGATTCTCGGTGGCCTTCAATTTGGTCTCCACCTCCTCATTTTGGCGATTGACTTCTCAGAGGAGGGTCAGCTCTTCTTCAGCCAACTTCAATTTATTTGCAAGCTCCCCAAAGCCTGAAAGTTTCTCGGCATAGTCTTTATTCTTTCTCTCCAGGTCCTTCACCTTATTGCCCAGTTGTACCTTCTCTGCATCAGACGCAGCCAGTTTCTTTTCCCATTCGGTTTTATCCTCGTCATACTTCTGACGGGACTCACCCACAGATTTAATAGCTTTCTCCAGTGCTCCTTCCACTGTGGACGAGGATCAAGAAGCCTTGATTGCTTCATCCTTTTTAAGGATTAAATTGAAACAGCTCGTCAACTGCAATCAAGAGAGGAAAATGAAATCAGAAATAAAGATTGGGAAACAACAAAAGGAGAATATAAAAAGCTCAGAGTAGAGATACTTACTGAAGCCAAATGACGAGCAGCCAGAGAAGTAACCACAACCCGAGCAAGGTCTTCTTCAGTACCTTGCACCTCAGGAATAGGTGAAAATTTTTCCAAGATTGTCGTAGAACTTGGAGGAACAATAATTGGAACACCATCTCCACCAGCTGGGAGATGGGGATTGGTTCCAGAAACACTGACCGAGGAGGATTTCCTCAATCTCCTTGGTGCCTTCTCAGCAACTTCAACCAAAGAGGAACTTTTGGTTGGTGAGATAGTGATTACCTCAACAGGTGCATCTTTCTGCACATGAGCCACTGGGGGCTTCTCGACAACCTTCTGAACAGCAACAGAAGGAGCATCATCAATTTTCTTTGTCCCCTTTGGGACATTAACCTTGGTTTTCTTTGCATCACCAGCAGAGGAACTCTCCTCAAAGAGAGTGGGAACTCTTTTCTTGCCCATTTTTTGGCTCAAAGGGATACGAGATTCTGGATCAGAGTCTTCAGGAATTTGCACTGGATCACTGGTACTGACCACATGACGAGCAGTAAAGGACGACGTATAGCTCCTATACTGCAACAAATATGAGGCAGACCTAATATGCTCGTCTGCGATCTTTTAATGCAAACTCCAGATATGTTTTAATTGCCTTATATTTACTTCTGATTCCTTGGGAGTTTTTCTCTTGCTGTCAACTACAAACAAAAATAAATTGAAATGTCAATCACGCATTTACACAAACAAAATGAAATCAAAATTTTAGAAAGTCAATAAAAATAGAAATAACCTATCCCATTGCCATAGGGGGGGCATTTGGGACCATCATATACTTCATCTCTAGGCAAAGGGGCATGTTGCCAATTTTTTATAATGACCCCATTTTCAAAATAATCTCTGTTAGCATCAGGGAGGTTGACTACCAGAGCTCTATTCAAAAATCTAGTTTTTAAATAATAGACATCGTCTAGAATAGCCCATCAATAGCAATGCATAATCTCAGGAATTCCTAAACGAGTTCCATGAGTTTGATTTAACTTATGCACCCCATTAACTATTCTCCATGTATTGGGGGCTATTTTTGCAGGGACAACATCAAAGTATTGACAAAACTCTAAACATAATGGGTTTGGTGGAAAGGAAAACCCACATTCAGCAATAAAAAGACTGGGGAACCAATGTCCCTCAGCCAAACGAAAGTAATTTTGAGGTTCAGAAAACTCCTCCAAAATCACCCAAGAAGGGATGGAAAAATCAGAACGGAATTTTTCAATAGATTCAATAATATAAACCATGGTGAATAAAAGAAGAAGGAAGAAAAGCTTACAGGAAGAAAGGAGAGCTGTCAACAACGAACGAAAACAAGGATGAACGCACAAGAGAGAAAGAGAGAATAGAAAGCTTGAATGCAGAAAATTGGAAAAGGTAGAAGACGGTATGGTTACCTAAGAAGTTTAAATACTTTATCTTGGGAAGCAGCGAAAGAAATGATTACGAAAAAGAAACTATTGCGTTACCGGCGGCTAAAAGGACAAAAACTGCACAAAGATCGAAGCGTTTATGAAAATTCAAAAAGTCGGATTCCGCGAATTTGGAAGGAAATTCAAATACAAAGGCAATGCTCCTAAAATCTGGGAAAGTCATTTAATATTGCCATATACCGAGAAAGAATGTTCCATACTCCTAAAAGTTCGAAATATGAAACATTGGGGGCTTCTGTTGATACCAAAATTAGTATGCTGATATGGATGAATAATAAGAAGACACGAGTTAATATACGTGGCACAATAGCGACGAGGAAGTTCTTTTCCCCGACCAAATCATGATCACTCCGAGTAGCAAGGATACACCGAGGAACACCAGTTCTCAGAGGAACTCTTGAACGACGAGCAACAAAGGCGGTCCGAACTGCATCTCGACCCTAGAATTAATTGCCAGATAATCAACAACTCGATTATTCATTGAATACTTATCCTTGACGCACACGTCCGAAGAACATTAAATGGATTACCCTTTCATATGTATATCATTTAATGTATCACCTTTTCATATGAGAGCCTCAAGGCTATAAATACATTGTATCACCCTCATTCAAGGGGACCAGAATTTCTTGAGAGAACTTGTAATCAAGAATTCCACAAACATTCAGCAATAACATAACAGTGGATGTAGGCTTTATTCCTAGCCGAACCACTTTAAAAATCTTTTGTCTCATTTATTTATCTGTGATTGAATAATTAGAGTGATCTAATTTTTTACATCAACATTAACATATATATATATATGTAGAGGGGGCTTGAAGCTCAGCGTGGCAACTCAAGCGTGACATCTTGGTTAGGCAGCTCAGCGTGGCAACTCAAGCGTGACATCTTGGTGGGAGAGCTCAGCGTGGCAACTCTGGCGTGACATCTTGGTTAGGCAGCTCAGCGTGGCAACTCAATCGTGACATCTTGGTGGGAGAGCTCAGCGTGGCAACTCTGGCATGACATCTTGGTTAGGCAGCTCAGCGTGGCAACTCAAGCGTGACATCTTGGTGAGGCAGCTCAGCGTGGCAACTCAAGCGTGACATCTTGGTTAGGCAGCTCAGCGTGGCAACTCAAGCGTGACATCTTGGTTAGGCAGCTCAGCGTGGCAACTCAAGCATGACATCTTGGTGGGAGAGCTCAGCGTGGCAACTCTGGCGTGACATCTTGGTGAGGCAGCTCAGCGTGGCAACTCAAGCGTGACATCTTGGTGAGGCAGCTCAGCGTGGCATCTTGGGGAGGCAGCTCAGCGTGGCAACTCATATTTTAGCTTGTTGTTTTAATCACATCGTACTTTCATTATTGATTTCTGTAAGCTTTAACGATTGTAATGACGTAACGATAATAACTAAAGGGTTTTTATGAGGTCAAACGGTACTTGCGAGAGACCAGGCTTGGCAGGGCCTGGGAGAGCTTTCATGCTCTATCGAATGACCTCACTGTGGGAACTTTAGAGGGACCTGGTTTGGAGGATTGAGAAGTAAGGCACCGTTGGGGCTTGTCCTGACCATCTTAGATACACCTGGTAAAACACCGAAGGACCCTGACCGTGGAGCCTCAAGTGGAGCAGCTTGGAGTTCCATCGGGCATTGAGTTATGGACCAAACGACCCTCTACTTAATGTCACATCTACTGTGGGTGATGTCACTAGCCATCTAAACGTTGTCAGACATGCACTTGAGTAAACCACTGTGGTATTTTGGGCTGTCAGGCAGTTGGTGAGCCACCTCTGCGACAACAACCCCCTGACACACAGTGGACAGGCAAAAGGCATGTCTTGGCATTTAATGTTTAATGACGTGGAGACGACTAGTGCATCAGGCATTTAATGTTGTGACATAAAGTATGAGGGATGTCTTTCATAGTATTAAATGACTGAGTCGCCTTGGGGGTGGTATGGGGGGGCTATTTAAGGACCCCAACCACCTTTGAGGAGGAGGATCCTGTTTCTTGGAGAAGTAAGAAAAAAGAGTTATTGCAAACTAGAGAGCTCATTGACTCACCACTGTCATTTATTATGAAGCTTTTAATATTAGACAGAAGGTGTTTGGTGTTTTTCTACCTGCCTATCAGGGTGTATCTAGGGTGCTTACTTCTCCCTCCCTCTAGCTAAGCCACTTCTAAAGGTCCATTGGCATGACCTGAGTTATACACGAGGGATTTGAGAGTTTAAACTGAGCTCATCTTCATTGAGTTCGTGTGTGCAGATCCTATAATTAGTCCAGGGTTTTGGCTAATTGAACTTGTGATTACCATACTCAATAGGGGTTACGCCTCCATATATATATAATCTAAAGTACCCTTTTACATTTGGCGACTCTGCTGGGGAGGCATCCTTCTAGAGAAGGAGTATGGCGCAGGATAACGCTACTAGAAGACTCAATTTCGATGACATACAGCATAATGAAGAACAGGCTACGAGGGAGCAGGAGGCCCTAAGAGATGGGGCTCCTCGAGTAGAGGTACCGCTGGCTCCAACAACGATAGGTGTCCCAGGGGCGGCACAACCTTCCACGAGCGCGGGGCTGGGACCGGCCCAGATGGCGCTCCTCATGAGCAAATTTTACGAGTTTTTGCAAACCCCAGTAGCTTCAACTATACTCGGAGGGCTGGAGACTAATGCCTTCGTAACACCGGGAGTGGCCTCAGGGGCCCCACCAGGGGCAGGCATTACGGGAGCGGTCCCAGCAAGTGTACCCTCTGTTGTGAATCCCACTATGGGCGGCTCAGGAGTTCCAACGGCGCAACCGATAACGTTCGCTCCGGTTGCAACGAGCGCTCAACCGTCTGCTCCGTTGCAGGTGGCCCCAGTAGCCTCGCCCCTGGAAGATATGAGAAAAGAGATGCAGAAGGAGATGCTGAAGTTCATGCAGTCTTCCTCGCAGGCTGTGGGCGAGGTGGCAGCAGTCTACGACGACTTTCGGACACCCTACCCCCAGGAGTACAACGACGAACCCTACCCGAAGGACTATATTCCCCCTACCTTTGAAAAATACTCAGGAAAGGGTGGGAACCCGAAGGAACACATTAAGGGTTTCGTTGAACACTTGGGGGCGCATTGCAATGACAAAAAGCTTAGGCTGAGGGAGTTTTCCAAATCCCTGACTGATAAAGCCTACACTTGGTACTCTCACCTGCCTCCCAATAGTGTCTCCACGTGGGAGGAGATGCACGTGTTGTTCGTTCGAAAGTTCTTCTTGGCAGAAGATGAGTTCACCCTAACCCAACTGGGGAGGGAGAGGCAAAGGCCAAGGGAAGAGGTAGTGGCCTATATCCGAAGGTTTAGGGAAAGGTCCCTCGACGTGAGGGAAGAAGCTAAGGAGGCCAGGTTACTACAAATTTGTGCTGAGGGATTACTTCCTGAGTATATCTGTCACCTGATCAATGAGACACGCGAGGGAACTTTTTCAGCCTTCTTAAAATTTGCAAGAAATATATCGTTGGTGGTGCGACCTAGCCCAGTAGTAGCCCCCATGATGTTCAGACAGACGATACAACCCATCGGGGGAAGATCTCAGGCCCCACGGGTAGGATATGTTGAGAGAGACGATGGGGGCAAGGCTCAGAGGAAGGACAACAAAAGAAAGTTCGGAAGGGATAGAGAAGACCCTCCACCATTGCCTTGTACGGTGGAGGAGGCTATGAGTTGCTATAACGCAATGGTCCAAGGCGGGACGGTTTACGAGCCAAAAGGCGTCCCGGTGGAGGAGCCCGACGCGGCAACTAGGGCCAATCCCAAATATTGTCAGGTTCATCGAAAGGTCCAGCATCCAACAGAAAGCTGCTTCACGCTGCGAAGAATCATAGACAAGTACGTGAAGGCAGGAACGCTGCAAATCCCCCCACAAAATGTTAACAATAACCCGCTCCCGGCGCATGGGGCCAATGTTGTGACGGCCTACGATAAGGAGGCAGAGCGAGAGGGGAGAGGGGCAACGATGGAGTTTGATAAAGCACTGGAGTATTGCACTAGGGGAATGGCTAACGTAGTTCTGGCGTATGATGAAGCAAGTGCTAGGGACGTAGAAGACGCCTATAGCGTTGAGGGCGAAGAAACGGATCCAGTCATAGAATATAGCGCAGTTTCAAAATCCCCAAAGTTCGCTTGGTTCTTCGATCAAGTGGGGATACCAAAGGAGAGCAGACTGGAAATAACTCGGGCGATCCTTGACATCGCGAAGAAGGACGCGGTTCCCTCGCTGAAATGGAGGGGACCCATGGCGAGGCTGGTGAAAAAGTTCCTATCAGAGGTGACCTTCAGCGACGCAGATAGAGCTGTAAGGTTCCCTCATAACAGGCCCTTGTATGTGACGGCCAGTATCAACGGGGTTAGTTTTGCAAGAACGCTTATGGATGGGGGTGCTTCCATCAACATTATGCCGATCAACTCCTTCCACGCAGCTGATATCCCAGAAGAAAGGTTGGTCCCCATGCCTCTGGTAATCTCAGGGTATGACAACCAATCTTCCAAATCCATTGGGTATGTGAATGTGGGAATTGTAATGGGAAATCTGAGTTCCAACATCAAGTTCCATGTAATAGAAAGTGCGACTTCCTATCATTTACTAATAGGAAGAGTATGGATGCACAATCAAGGTTTAGTTCCTTCAACATATCATCAATGCGCCAAGGCGAATGTCAAGGGAACAGAGGTGACCATTAGGGTTACAAAAAGGCCTTTTGCTATCGAGGAAGCTCACTTTGTAGATACGGCCTTTTATACGGAGTTGGAGGAGGATACTCGAGTCCTAACAAGAAGAATGGAGGGGGCATGGGTTCCCTCGATTAGAGATAGAATGGGGCCTCTGAACGAGCAAAGCAAAGAAGTCGCGAGTAACGAAGGGGTGAGGGCCGAAGAAACCCATCAGGTGATCCCTCGACCCCAAGGTACCACGAAACAGCTCAAAAACAAAGTAAGCCTTAGAATGGATCCTGTGGAGCATGAGGTCCAACGGCAAAGCGTGCTGAGTCGCTTTTCAGGTTGAAGAATCGCTGAGGCTTCGAGAGAAAGAAAGAGGAAGGCCGTGGCAACAGTTACCAACAGGCAATGCAAGAAGGTGGTCACTGAAGAGGGAAAGGTGGTATACCGTTTATAACGATGTGAGCGGGCGGCCGAAGAGACCAAGGATGGGGCTGACACGTTATATGAGTGTTTCTTGGTAGATCAACAGGGACAGTGCATGGTGATAGACAACTCCAACATACAGGAGTTCGTGGAAGAGGTCGCCGAAGAACCAGACTACATGGAAAATCAACCGAAGCCACAGGAACAAGAGTTGGAGCAGTTGAACCTGGCAGAAGAAGGGGAAGACCCAAGGCCCATCTTCGTCGCGAAGGATCTCGGTAAGGAGAAACGAGAAGCCTTGGTTGGGCTAATCCGGGAGTTCATAGATGTCTTTGCATGGAAGTATATCGAAATGGAAGGACTGGATGAGGGAGTCAGCTGCCACAGGCTAAACGTGATGCCTTCAGCCATCCCGGTGAAGCAGGCAACAAGGACTTATAAACCTGAGTTGGACTTGAAGATTAAGGAAGAGGTTCAGCGTTTGTTGGCAGCAGGATTCATCAAACCAATACAGCATCCCCTTTGGCTATCTAGGATTGTGCCAGTAGGAAAAAAGGACAAGAATCAAATAAGGATCTGTATGGATTTTAGAGATTTGAACAGGGCTTGCCCCAAAGATGAGTTCCCTCTACCCTCCATTGATAGCTTGATAGATGCCACGGCTGGGCATGAGATGTATAGCTTCATGGATGGGTACGTAGGGTACAACTAGATCAAAATGGACCCCGTGGACGCAGAGAAAACGACATTCAGAACCCCGTTGGGCAATTTCATGTACAAAGTAATGCCATTTGGACTTAAGAACGCGGGAGCTACTTATCAGAGAACAATGATGGCCATTTTTCACAATTTCTTCCACAAATTTGTAGAATTCTATGTGGATGATTTGGTCATCAAATCGAAGAAGGAGGAGTCCCACCTGAACGACTTAAAGAAGGTGTTTACTCGATGTAGGAAGTATAAATTAAGGATGAACCCATTGAAGTGCGTCTTCGGAGTAACATGTGGAAAGTTTCTAGGCTTTGTGGTTGATCGACAAGGGGTGCAGATGGACCAGGATAAACAACGCGCGATCTTAGAAATGCCGTGCCCAAGAACGGCGAAAGAGCTGAAAAGTTTCCTCGGTAAAGTCTCCTACCTTAGAAGATTTGTACCAGGATTGGCCGAGGTAACACACCCGTTGATGCAGCTGCTGCGAAAGAACACAAAGTTCAGGTGGGAAAAGGATCACCAGGAGTCTCTCGATGAGTTGAAGAAGCTGCTCGTTTCACCACAAATCATGGTTCCTCCACAGGCAGGAGTACCGTTGCAGCTATACCTCACCTCCACGGCAAGGTCCATTGGAGCTTTGCTGGCACAAGAGATTGACGGGCAAGAACGGCCAGTGTATTACCTCAGCAGGATCATACATGGGCCAGAGATTAGATACAGCAGCCTAGAAAGGCATTGTTTGGCCTTAGTCTTTGTAGCACAAAAACTTAGACATTATATGCTGTCTTTTACAATTCACATTGTAACTAGATGTGATCCTATTAAGTATTTGTTGGCTAGAACTATCTTGATTGGCAGGGAAGCTAGGTGGTTCCTTATTCTCTCCGAATATGATTTAAAGTGTGTGGTTCCTCGTGCTATCAAGAGCCAGGTATATGCTGATCTATTGGCAATCTTTCAATCGGGAACGTTTGAACCACCTAAAGAAGACGTTCCGGGAGATGACTTACAGGCCAACTATCTGGATACAACCGATGAGGAATGGACGATGCAGTTCGATGGGTCTTCGGCTGAAAAAAAAAGGAGGGGCAGGGGTCATCCTTTCAAAAGGAATGGAGGAAATTTGCCTTTCCTACAAACTAGATTTCCCTTGCTCCAATAACGAAGCAGAATACGAAGCATTGGTACTAGGGTTGCTGGAGGCTCTTCGAAGGGGAATTCGTTCACTCTGCATCAAGGGTGACTCGAACTTAGTAATTCAGCAAGTTAATGAAGAATATGCGTTGAAGCACATGAGTTTGGCACCGTACAGAACGATCATTCAAAGGCTCCTCAGCCAGTTCCATCGGACCAAAATCAGAAGACATCCCAGAACGATGAACCGACATCCAGACGCTTATGCCACTATTGCTCAAAAGATGGTCATGAGGAGCGATACGACTATCGTTACGATCCAACGAAGAACAGCTCCTTCGGTGGTACAGTCAATACTACCGATGGAGGGAGACGCGGATTGGAGAAGAGACATTAAGAAGCAACTGGAGTCTGGCGAGGGGGCGATGCGGCTAGGAGAGTTGGCCCAATATTTTACATGCCAGGGAAATCTCTATTTCAAAAATACAGGAGGATGGTTGTCAAGATGCGTCAGCCCCGAGGAGGCCGAGCAAATATTGAGGAAAACGCATGAGGAGCATTGCGAGACGACTGAGATACCTCTATATAGGAGAATTCAAAGGGAGGGGTATTTCTGGCCTAAAATGAAGCAGGATGCGGCAGAGCTACAACGGAAATGCAACAAGTGTGAACTATTCTTCGAAGCAGTTGAGTGCCATTTTATTGAAGCCCAAACGGACTGGAGGAAGCCCTACATCGACTTCATTCTGGAGGGGGTTGTCCCAACGGAGAAAATAGATGCAATGGGTCTAAGGCGAAGGGCTCCAAGGTTCTACGTCCAGGAGGGGCAGCTTTATCAAAAGGGGTACTTTAACAGGCCCTTGCGATGTATCACAAAGGAAGAAGCAGCGGAGGTCCTCAAACAAGCGCATGATCCAGCACACATAGGAGGGGCTAAGTTGTATGATCAGTTGATGACGTTGGGGTATTATTGGCCAACGATGGAGAAAGACTCTGCTGAGTTCGTTCGAAAATGCAAAGCTTGCCAACTTCATGGAAATATGATCCATGCCCCATCGGTGGACTTTCACTCTCTGTCAACACCCTATCCATTTCATACTTGGGCGTTTGACCTAGTGGGGGCAATACACCCTTCTTCGAGAGGCAAGATATGGATACTGGTAGAAACGAAGTGTTTTACAAAATGGGCCGAGGCAATACCACTCAAACGGGCAACGGCTGGGGTGGTGAGCAACTTCATCAAAGAATACATCATTTGCCATTTTGGGATCCCAAAAGTTATTCTCTCAGATAATGGGACCCCCTTCGTCAATTCTGAAGTAACAATGCTCACGGACAAATACTCCATTGTTCATCACACTTCAACGGTGGCATACCCAAAGGGAAATGGTCAGGCCGAAGCAACTAACAAAACCCTGATTAATATTTTGGCCAAAATGATGGAAGACTTTCCAGGGGCGTGGGATGACAAGATACCAGCTGTCTTGTGGGCCTATCGAACAACCAAGCGAAAACCCATAGGATACACACCGTTCTCTCTTGTCTATGGGGCTGAGGCAATCCTCCCAGTAGAATTGGAAGTCCCCTCTGCTCGTTATGCCTTGAGAAGTAGCATGCTCCCTCATAGTAGACATATACAGCTGGAAGCGTTGGATGAGCACAGAGATAACTCGATGCAACACTTTCAAATATATACGAAACAACTCTCCAGAGCATATGACAACTTGGTGAGACCAAGGAAGTTCGTGGAAGCAGACCTCGTATTGAAAGCGGCAGTAAAACACATCAGGGGACTTCCTCTACCAAAGTTCGCAGCCAACTGGGAGGGACCTTACGTTGTGAAGGAAGTGCATGACTCAGGTTATTGCTTAATTTCGAAAATAGAAGAAGACAAGCCATTTAAGATTAACAATAAGTGGCTAAAGGTTTATCATGTGTAAAATAACCAAGTTTGAGCTGATGTTATATCGTTATAAATATGCAAGTTTTGGGTGACATTTTTCTTAGAATAAAGAATTGCAGAAACACAAAGCTCTATAGCACACAACAACAGTCACAACACATGAAGGGATTGAAAAGTATGCGTTCTTCATTCATAAACAATAGAGTATTACAAAATTTCCTTTGGAAGCTATTGCCCAAGAATTACATAGAGAAAAAGAAATAAAAGATCTGTACACAAGAGGTAACTACCCTAAAAGAAAAGATAAATCCGAGGAAGAGAAAAAATCTCCAGGAAGGCCCGAAGAAGCTGCTGTGAAGGAACGTTGGGCGTTAATGGAAACCTCCAGCCTCGTTTACACTTGCGTACGTTCGATCAGGAGTCTATCACGCTTCAGTTTGGCCAGGCACAAAGCTTCTTCGACATCCTTCACCTCTTGTTCCACCGCTTCCAAAAGAGGGGCCAATACGACCAACCTAGCCTCCTCAGCTTGCTGGTCCTCTTGGTGCTTGCACAATACCTCCCTCTGGCTGATCAGTTGCTGGTTTTTCAAGGTCTTCAGATACGCAGCAAGCCAGTCAAAACGGAAACCATCACGTCCCAACTCCTTCAGGAAACCTAGAAATTGGTTGAGAAGTGATCTGGTAACACTGGCAGTGGGGGTACTCACAATTTCAGCAACAACGATCGCCATGCCTTACATTCTGAGACTCATCACATGAGTATTTGAACGCAGGCAATCCGGTGTGAAGGTCTCAGGATGGCGATCCACCAATTGTTCAATCACCAGGCGATGGTTGACGGGCATTTGAGGAGACTGCCGAAGCACCATGAGGCAGAACAAGTGAGGAGCTAGGTTGGGAAGAGGTAATTCACACCCAGATTCGCTCTCGGCCGCAGCACCAGTCGTAGAACCTTGATCATCATGAATAGAATTTTCCGAAGCATCAGGTTCTCGGAAGGGCGAGCCTACAGGTGAGAGGACTGGGGGCGAATCTTCCCGAGCAACCTGAAAAGAAAAGGCCAAATTTAATAAGTGTTTTCGTTGTTAAGTCACCGTTATAAGGTGGAGTTTGTGATAATAAAACTTAACAAGTGTTTTCGTTGTTAAGTCACCGTTATAAGGTGGAGTTTGTGAAAAAAACTTAACAAGTGTTTTCGTTGTTAAGTCACCGTTATAAGGTGGAGTTTGTGATAATAAAACTTAACAAGTGTTTTCGTTGTTAAGTCACCGTTATAAGGTTGAGTTTGTGAAAAAAACTTAACAAGTGTTTTCGTTGTTAAGTCACCGTTATAAGGTGGAGTTTGTGAAAAAAACTTAACAAGCGTTTTCGTTGTTAAGACACCATTATAAGGTGCAGTTTGTGAAAAAAAACTTAACAAGTGTTTGCGTTGTTAAGTCACCGTTATAAGGTGGAGTTTGTGAAAAAACTTAACAAGTGTTTTCGTTGTTAAGTCACCGTTACAAGGAGGAGCTTGAGAATAATCTTACATAAAATGATAAGATGGAGATAATGGAAAACCTTAACGAAAGATAGCAAGGAAAATATACCTCAGTCACAACGGGAGCAGTTGAGGCAGCCACAGGGACAGGAACCGTTGGGGGAGCGATTATTGCCTCAGATGGCATAACAGGGTCCCTTGGTGCAGAAGCCTCCACGCTTGTCCAAACATGATCACCCGTATAGGGCACAAGGGCCAGCATATTGGGATCATCATGAGAAGACACGGGGCCCTCAAACAAAGCCACGTCAGGAGGAGGTGTAAACACACCAACCTGGGCCCTCACTACGGGAGTTGGTGCAAGATCAGGATACAACTGTGCACAAAGCCAAGTGTTAGAGAAGAAGAATGGGCACTGAAATTATGAAGAACTATCTTGACGTATTACTTACCTCGGTTAGGGTGCTAAACAAAGGAATGACAGGCGGGGGCCTTAGCAGCACCGTTGGAAGAAGAATGCTCGCCAACAACGAGGACACTTCCACCTGGGATACCCAACACATATCACAATTCAGTAAGCCAAATACGAAAAGAGTATGACCGAAAGGACTACAACAAACAAATTATAGATCACATCATACCTCGGGCTCATTCTCTACCACAAGTACAATGGGAAGAGGAACCTCAGGTGAGGCCTGTGACTCAGAGGGGACAAAGGAGGTTATCTCGGGATGTGCCACTTCGGGCAAGATTACCACTTCCGGCGAGGAATCACTCGCACGATCAACGTCATCACATCCCACAAAAGCTTCCCTCGCACGTTGGCTGGCTCCACGGCTAGAATACGTGAGCCCCGTCATGGGGGAACGGGGAGGAGTTACATCGGTATGAGGTGCACTGAAGCGTCCCCCCACAAAACGGCTCACGGGAGGACTGGAAGGGTCTGGGTTTTCTATTTCAACCCCCTGCAAAACAGTTGTCAAAGAAAGGGGGGAGGGATAAGTATACACACAAGCAAAGACAGTCATCCTCAAGCAAAAAGGAGATAATAATTAAGTCAGCCATACATACCTCCGATTCAGAAGAAGAACGAGAGGGCACAACCACGGGCGAAGTGGGAGGAGTGGCAGCAATTGAGGGGGCAAGGGTGGATTGCACCTCAGGGGTCAGGTGTACTTCAGGAGTCCGTTTCTTCTGGGACTTGGTGCCCAGAGTCTTCTTCCTCGAGCTAGCTGCACCAATGCTGACCCCTTGAGGAACTCTGGAACTTTTCCTCTTTTTGGCCGTTGGCTCTGAAGGACCCACCACCACCGTGGGGAAAGCAACGGAGGAAGGGACAACGACTGCATGCCATTGATACTCAGTATTTATTCGGTCCAGTTCTGCCTGGGCCTCCCTCCTCACACGCTCAGCCATCTCAACGGGCATGGGAGGAGGAACGGAGGCTATGGGAAGAGCTGCCACGGGAGTTTGGGGCCTCGACTTCGATTTCGATGTCCCACTCTTGGCCGTCCTTGCTTTCTTAGCAAGAGGTTGAGAAGCTCCCTCATCGGTAGTAGCTGCAGCAGAGGGGGCAGCCTTCTTTGCAGCAGCAGTTTTTGACTTAGGCATGGCAACTAGGACCATGGCACAAAGTGGGGGCAGCTCGTTGGGAGGTGCTTTGTGGGTTGAACTCAGAGGGAACTCTATCCCAAGCACAGAGTTGCCCTTTAGCCCCAACTCTAGGGCAAAAAATGAGCAAACAGGAGGGTACACCGGCTCTTGCTCGATGAACTTAGCGATTTCAGCTAGTTGTCTTGGCCAATATTTGGTGGAAAAAAGAGGGGTCACATCCCCACGTCTAGTAATACTAGGAACGGTGACACGACCACCCATTGCTGAGGATATCCCCCACGCAGCAGTTGAAGAAAACAACGAACATGCCTCGCCAAAGGAGACTTTGGGGTTTGATGATTGGAAAACTGGACGTGGCACCCCCTGGTCAAACCCAAACTAATGGCTGCATCGGTTGGGGTTGTAATGCTCGCTCGAGTATCCCCACTCGTTGTAGGAGGGCAGATATCCAGGAGAAATAAGAAGAACTACGCCCAGCGAGGGGTCCTCGATGTCAGGAGAGGGATCCCGTATCATTCTGGCATCAAGATGAAAAAACTTACAAGTGTGGAAAAAGGCCTCTTCTTGATAAGGCCTCATAACGAAGCTCTCAAAACGGTCAATCACTGAAATCAACTCCTTTCGGCTTTGCCTCTTATGGTAAATAAAGGACCGAGGAGGCAGAATCAATTCAGCCGAAGGAGGTCTGTTGGGCTTGGCCGCTACGGCAGGAAAGCGAAAGTAAAGAAAGCTAGTCAGAAGCACACTATTGGCAAATTGGCCAAGTTATAACGACCAATGGAGCGTTCCATGTCGAATAAAGTCCTGTCCAACCAGGTGTACAAGGATCCCAAGGCAATTGCAGCCAGGGGAAGCTTTATGCCTCGAGCTAGGCGAAGGGACAGGTTGATGAGGTCTCTTCGGGGCTGATCGTTAGGCTTGCCCGTCAAAAAGAACCGGGACAAAATCACAAGAATGTAAGCAGGAAGCTCCAACGATGTACCTTGACCAGGGGCAGTTGATGAAGAGCTGCCTTCGCTAGAACTCTGGAATAAATAGTTGATCAGGGGAGAAAAATTAGCTTTGTTGGAGGAGCCGATGCAGCTTCGGCATATGCGATCCAACTCCGAACGATCCGCAGTCTCTTGAGCATCAAGAGCTTCATCGGTGTAAGGCTCATGGCCTGTCGCATCGAGGCCCAAGAGCTCACACACATCCTCCAGAGTTATGGTAAACTCACCCCAGGCAGCAATGAACGTATGAGTATCCACGTTCCATCGAGAGATCAAGACAGGAAGGGCAGCATTGTTCTTTGAGATGGTGAACTCACCAAACCATTTAGCCCGTTGCAGCCCAATCTTGGTAAGAATATCAGCATAGGAACTCTGCATGTGAGAGTTCCAGGCAGCAAAGTGGGCGGGGGATCCCCCGGGTGCTTCGAAATCAATATGGAACCATGGAAAGTCCCCTCGCTCTAAGCGAAATCTCAGAGTTCCTTCTGGGGGCAAAAATCCCCACTTAGACACCTCTTCGTCTTCATCACCCAGCAAGAGGGCGTCAAACTTGGAGGAAAAGCAAACAGCCTTACAGGCAACAGCAAAGCCATCACCCTCCCCAAAAATGGGAGAGCGACGGTAAAATCTCAGCTGTTCTTGGCGAGCAGCACCCTGGGCGGAGGCAGCAGTGGTGGTGGCAGACGGAACACTGGTGGCAGAAATGGCGGGGTTGCTTGAAGACGCCATGGCAGAAATGGTGCTTGAAGCCGTAACAAAGAAAGCTTCGAGAGAAAAGAGATTGAAGGCAACAATGGAGACGGACGATCACAAGTAGTGTTATAGTTCTCTGCAACTATGGCGTATCTCTCTCTCTCTCTCTCTCTTTATAAGAACAGAAGCGATAGTCTGAGGAAAGAAGATAACAATGAAGTAAGGAAATAAGTGAAGAAGAAAGAAGAAGTATAAACAGACCCTTTAGGCCCACGTGGTTAAGGTTCAAAGTATTTTGAAAAATGGCTGTTGAGACTTTCGAGTTTGGCGTTTAGATTTTCCCACCCTCGCACGTGCACGGCCGCCTGTAATCATTTCACAAGAACACGTGGCACTTCGAGAAGTGCTGTGACAGTTGAAAAGACAGCGCACGTCACTAATGAAATGATGCATAGAGAACAGGAAGCGTTGCCTTCCTCAGCAAGTTTGAGTTTTGGCGCCAATCTCCTTGTCAGACCTATCCAACGGAGCCACAACGAAGAAGATGTTGCAACAGTTACACAAAGAAAAATCCATCAAGACGAGTAATTTCGTGCAGACATTTCTTGTCCCAATAAATCTCTGCACGAGGGGGCAAATGTAGAGGGGGATTGAAGCTCAGCGTGGCAACTCAAGCGTGACATCTTGGTTAGGCAGCTCAGCGTGGCAACTCAAGCGTGACATCTTGGTGGGAGAGCTCAGCGTGGCAACTCTGGCGTGACATCTTGGTTAGGCAGCTCAGCGTGGCAACTCAAGCGTGACATCTTGGTGGGAGAGCTCAGCGTGGCAACTCTGGCGTGACATCTTGGTTAGGCAGCTCAGCGTGGCAACTCAAGCGTGACATCTTGGTGAGGCAGCTCAGCGTGGCAACTCAAGCGTGACATCTTGGTTAGGCAGCTCAGCGTGGCAACTCAAGCGTGACATCTTGGTTAGGCAGCTCAGCGTGGCAACTCAAGCGTGACATCTTGGTGGGAGAGCTCAGCGTGGCAACTCTGGCGTGACATCTTGGTGAGGCAGCTCAGCGTGGCAACTCAAGCGTGACATCTTGGTGAGGCAGCTCAGCGTGGCAGCTTGGGGAGGCAGCTCAGCGTGGCAACTCATATTTTAGCTTGTTATTTTAATCACATCGTACTTTCATTATTGATTTCTGTAAGCTTTAACGATTGTAATGACGTAACGATAATAACTAAAGGGTTTTTATGAGGTCAAACGGTACTTGCGAGAGACCAGGCTTGGCAGGGCCTGGGAGAGCTTTCATGCTCTATCGAATGACCTCACTGTGGGAACTTTAGAGGGACCTGGTTTGGAGGATTGAGAAGTAAGGCACCGTTGGGGCTTGTCCTGACCATCTTAGATACACCTGGTAAAACACCGAAGGACCCTGACCGTGGAACCTCAAGTGGAGCAGCTTGGAGTTCCATCGGGCATTGAGTTATGGACCAAACGACCCTCTACTTAATGTCACATCTACTGTGGGTGATGTCACTAGCCATCTAAACGTTGTCAGACATGCACTTGAGTAAACCACTGTGGTATTTTGGGATGTCAGGCAGTTGGTGAGCCACCTCTGCGACAACAACCCCCTGACACACAGTGGACAGGCAAAAGGCATGTCTTGGCATTTAATGTTTAATGACGTGGAGACAACTAGTGCATCAGGCATTTAATGTTGTGACATAAAGTATGAGGGATGTCTTTCATAGTATTAAATGACTGAGTCGCCTTGGGGGTGGTATGGGGGGGCTATTTAAGGACCCCAACCACCTTTGAGGAGGAGGATCCTGTTTCTTGGAGAAGTAAGAAAAAAGAGTTATTGCAAACTAGAGATCTCATTGACTCACCACTGTCATTTATTACGAAGCTTTTAATATTTGACAGAGATTCTTGAGGGTGTTTGGTGTTTTTCTACCTGCCTATCAGGGTGTATCTAGGGTGCTTACTTCTCCCTCCCTCTAGATAAGCCACTTCTAAAGGTCCATTGGCATGACCTGAGTTATACACGAGGGATTTGAGAGTTTAAACTGAGATCATCTTCATTGAGTTCGTGTGTGCAGATCCTATAATTAGTCCAGGGTTTTGGCTAATTGAACTTGTGATTACCATACTCAATGTTGTGACATAGACTGATCAAATTTTTTACATCAACATTAACATATATATATATATACATATCCCTTCAATGTTGTGACATAAAGTTATTAGCATCCAAATACTAAGGACTAAACTTCTCCCTACTCTCAACATTGCACCGCGTTTCGTGCGTGGGACGTCTCGCAAAGCAAAATCCAAACAAGGAACCCCCCTGATACACTAATCCTTAACAATGTTGATCGTCGAGATCCATTACGCCCTCGGTGTACGACGCATATAACATCAGCTACTTATTAGAGTACTACTCTAATTTTTTTTATTCTCATAAATCATTGTTTCTCTATAACATATAAATCCGAGTACTAAGGACTAAACTTCTCCCCACTCCCAACATTGCGCTTCATTTTATACGTGGGACATCTCGCAGAGCGAAATCCAAACAAGGAACCCCCCGATACACTACTCCTGGACAATGTTGCTCGTTGAGATCCATTCAGCCCTCGGTACCCAAACACATAAATTCGAATACTTATATGAGTAACTATATCAAATTATAAAAATAAGTTATTGCATCGAACCTTTAGGGTCTATATAACATTATTCTAGTTATAAAGCACAATCATTCAACCATAACAAGCACGTTCACATAACCCACTTAGCATACATGTAAATATCCAAAACCCAATCACTTATGGATATAAAAGTACTTCACAATGCTATCATCTTCGAGGGATTACTCACTTTATCTCCGGTTACCAGCCACCAGACTATTATCACTCCGCCCTGGTAATAAAAACAAAACACAATATATTGGAAGCGGTCATAGCTCCGAACCTGAAAGTGAGAACGAATCATACCCAAGACTTCTCACCCAGAATAAAATCGCACAATAAATAATGGGTGACTATGACTTGGGGACTATACGCACCCTGCTCCTAAAGCCAGGGGCCTCACCTATAGCCCGCAACTTCCCATGATAGCACTGGAGGGTATGCTCACACAATAAGTACATATCTATCATTCACACTAGATATATATTCAATCACAACATATATGAGCAAACCATCACACAAGGTATATACATTCATATATATATATATATATATACAGTACTTAACCTGACTTTAAGTCCGAATCGATTCGGTCACTCAGACCTGTAAGTCTGCAACATTTCGAATCGATTCGAAAGGGGGCCGAATCGATTCGGCATGTTCAGCAAGCTACAAAATGGTTATTTTTCTCCAAAACCCAAAATTCCAAAAATCAATTTAATCATCTTCTCTCCATTATTCTTCAACCCAAATATATTTCTAACATCAAAATTATATTATATAAAACAACCCAACTATATACAACCTCAAATCCCTATACACACACCTCAAATGCAAGATTTAACCAAAATCTAGGCTTTAAAATATTTAACCCAAAACCCCTATTTTTATCCACAAATCATGAAATAAATGACACACAAGAATTATTTAGCAAGTTTAATCACTTGCCTCAAAGTTGTAGAGTCTGAATCTTCCTCGAAATTGTGAATTGGCCGGAGACCCCAAGCTTTTTCTTCTTTCTCTTCTTCCTTTCCTCTTCTCTCTCTCTCTCTCTCTAGGGATTTATTTCAATCTCACCAATGAGATTGTTATCTCCTGTTGGATTTTTAAGCCATATCTCCAAAATACCCGACTTTAAATGATAATCGAGTCAAACGAACTTAAAATATTTCGGAACCCAAATAAGACCCAAGTACAGTTATGTCGACTATATCAACCCTTCCGAAATTAACTGCACACTCAGAATTGTTATTCTAAATACTTTCTAACATCCTCAAATCTTGACCTCAATTGCCAAATTTAAAATTCTCCAATTTAAATAAATTGATTTCTACCCAAAAATTAAATTCTCAGTCCCAAAAATCACAGGGTATTACAATTTTTAAGATTGGGATAGGTTACTGAAGTATTAATAAGATTTATTATAAATATTTTTGTTGTTTATATTATGTGTATTAAATGATCCGGTGTCAATTTATATATTTTACTGTTTTATTAATACTAATTTTTGTGTTTCTTTATATTTTCATGCACTATAAGGGAATATTTTTTTCATTTATGCATATGTTTCAAATTGTTTATCTTTCTATTATTTTTTATTTTGGGAGGCATTATTGTGATCTATGGGTGGTGTTTTTGTTCAGTAATTATAAAACTATCTATTATGAAATATTCGTGTTAAAGGATAAGTAGTGTGAGGGGTGACATTGAGTGTTTTTGCTTAGATAGTGGTTGGGTAGGGTTAAAGTAGTTATTTGGATTAAAGGGATTGAGAAATTGAGTTTTGGGTCAGATAGATGATTGGTAGGGTGAATAAGTTGATTGGTTTAGGACAGGGAAGTGGAAAGGAAAATTTCGTTGAGAGTAATTGATTGGGTTGGTGGAAGAATATTGAACCTTTTTTGGGGATTCACAATAATGTTGAGAGGTTAATAAGAGTATGGAGAAGTTTGTAGTGTGGTTTATATGATTATTTGAGGGTTGGGTTTTGTACGGTCTGACTCGGAGGCTCTCATTATGAGTAGAAAACTTGGTGGTTGAAACAATGTGTTCTTTGCCTTCTATTTTTATAAAATTATTTCTACCATTGATTCGAGTACGGATGCTTAAAACTTCATTTGAACTTAGGGTCTATGACAAGGGGCATTTGTGGTCGAGGACATTGTGATCATTATCACATACATACCACTTTAATGAATAGGAAGTGTAAAGAAGAAAACGAGAGTTAAAGAACTTGGAAGAGGAAATAAAATTTCTTGTATTCGTACAAGATTGAAAGAATGGAAACATGATAGACATTTAGTACATTCATGAAAGAAGTATAAGTACTTAAAATTGTAAAACCTGAATTTAAGGCATATATTGACATGAGTAACGCCATATAATTTGAGAGTCTATGTTCTTTCCAATCATTACTAAATTATTCTTTTTAAACTATAGTGAATTTATTTGAGTTATGGAGAATTTTCTTAGATCAAGGTAGATAGTGGTGGTTAATAATATTGGTGGCTCGTAATAGAAACAAACTTGATTCCATTTTTATTTTTCTAACCGACTCAGTTTCAATATGAAAAGTAACGAGAAGAGGCTTCGGGACTGCTAAATATGATGACAATGTAGTAAAGAGGATTTCTAGGCTTCATTTTCTTCATCCATTGCAATTACTTTTTATTAAAGTTTTAATTTTGCAAGTTGGATTTGAATTTTGTAATTTATCATGTTCTTAAAAATATGTTTTTAATTTGGTATTTATTTTGTTTCAGCATTGGGGATCCTTTTAGAATGTTCATGGTTGAAATTGCGTAGTAGAAAAGTCATTATTTCCCTAAAATCCAATATCTCTTCCCTTTACACACACACTTTTAAAGGCCAAAAAGTCGCCCATATACGGTGTGTGATTAAGTAAGGAGGGTATTACAAGCACAAAGTCCAATTTTTTATTTTTTTTAATTTCAAAGATCAAACCTTTAAACAGATTAACCCAATAAAAACTTGTTCACCAATTTTAAATCGAGTTATAGTGATAAACGAATTTATCTAATCTTTTTAAGCTGAAGCATGCAAATAGGTGATAGAAGATAAAATATATAAACCAATGGCACAACACGTCGATGTACGAGGAAAGCCCCTAATGTCAAAAACCTCAGATGGACCAACAATGCAATTCATTATGATACGGAATTACACAAGATGACAGATGACTTGCACAATGACACGATCCCCACAAACCTTAATGCCTCTTCAATCTTCAACTGTTGCTCTACAGTGACAACACAGGAATCCACATACGTAAGCTGCCATAATGCACGAGTCCACACACGCCTAGGTATCCATCCATCCAGGCTCAATAATCATCTACAGATTGGAACACGGAATCCACCGAGTTAAATGAAAATATAATTACCCTTTATTTAATATTATTTTATCCTAATTATAATTAATGTACATTTTATCTTAAAGTAATATATTGATTTTGATGATTCGAAACAAACTTTTATTTAAGAGATTATGTAAATATGTCTTAAAAAAAATTATTTATTAATTTTTGTATTATATACATATGTTGTTCTCTTTGTATATTTAGTTAGTATACATAATATTGATAAATACTTTCCATATTAATTTTTTTCCTCTTATACATACACTCTTATTATATACATACTATATTTTTTTTATGTCAATACCGATATATTATTAATATTTTGTTATATATATAATATGAATTTATATCTATGTTCTGTTTGTATATTTTAAAGAATACTTTTTATACACACTCATATGTCATAAAATAAATGGGATATAGAGAGAATTCAGAGGGAGTGAGTCTTTCATTTTATTTATCTTTCTCAATACTCATGGGGTATGCCCCTATTTATAGTACAAAATAAGGTAATCTAATAGATATCTTAATAACTGTTGAATACCAATAGCCTGGAATACAAGTGAACATCCACTTAAATACATATTTTATAACACTACCTATTGGATGGACATTATATCCACCATTCAATGATGGTTGCCTCGTTAAACCCTTACTAAGGAAAAACCCAGTGGGAAAAAACTAAAGTGAAGGAAAAAGATTACAAATTTTTTGATCATTGAGTCGGTGCTGGATAGTTAGTGTTGCCTCATTAAAACCTTTAACTAGAAAACCCAATGGAAAAAAACCTAGTTAAAGTAAGAAGAGTACAATACGCATATATCCAAAACATCATTTTTTTAGATTGTCCCCTTGATTAATGCACCCCATGATTGGATACTCTCCATGATTATGATATTTGTCTGATGATTGAGTCGATGCATATCGATCTCATATACATTCTTCTGAAATGTTGGTTTGAAAGGATGAATAGATTTAATCGGCTGTTACTTCAATTTAATTTTTCTTCATAAGACCAACTTCCATAAGACTTGGGTGAAGATGGAGGAACATGTCACTTTATCAAATCTATTCGACTTTAATATCATAAATCTTCTGGAGTTCATGTATTTAGAAGAACTGGAATGTGTTAGTCATTTCTCCCTCGATGTAGTCTCTTTGAGTTTGAGCTACATAATCACCATATCCTTCATAAGTAGTACAGGACCATATGCCATTTGAGGTAAGTCGTAAGTGCTTTGGTTATTCTTTTAGTGGATCCCAGAGATAACTCGCATTTATATAACTAACTCGACATAGATGGTTAGATATAAAAATATAATACGATATGATTCATATTTGTCCCATGTTATGCAAGTCAATGGTAATTGTTTCTTGCCAAGATATTGACTACAATTATAATATCCAGTATTATGCATTGGGTCATGTATATTAATACACTAGTAACGTACATGTATGGTACTTCTGGACCAAATACAATAATAATATGCACATATGGTACTTCAGGACAAAATTTATATGTGTCATCCTCTTTAGGATGATATAGATAATTTAATATCCAAATACCAAAGACCATGGGTGTAACACCCCACATATTCTGGTGTTGGACGACCGCCAAACTATGTCAGGTATAACTAAATTAAATACCATTCTCAACATGTGACAGAAATATGAGACAATTCAAACATTTTCCAAAAGATATAATTGTGACACCCCGACTAATTAAATACCGGGTAGCTACTCCTTTATTAAATTAAATCAAAATGCCAAGTTGGCTCAGTTTAATAGCATCACTGTCGAAAACATTTTTATAATTACTAACCACCTAGTATTTAAAAGTAAGATGTCAAATTTTAAATTAAGTCTTATTAATATGCAGTAAAAGAATAATGAAAGAATAACATAACCATTCACCATAACGAAGCAATGGAATAACCAACAAATAATAATAAGTCCGGACGAAAATTCCTCACAACAATCCCACAACTGAAATAAGTAAAACAACGTATCTTGAATTAATTACATGCCAAAAGTCTGAAAATCTGAAATATGAAATGTCTCTAATAGAAATGGGCGACATGCCCTACAAAAGATGAAAACTGAACATAGAGTCAACACAAAAGAAGCGTCTACTAGCAAAGTCCTGTAACTTCCACAACAGCTACAGCTCGTCACCTGAATGGAGATACTATGCATGGTGTCCTTGTGGCTGGGCACCTAAAATAGTTTTTACAAAAATAGATTTGAAAGAAAACGGGTCAGAGCCCGAGAGTGGAGAGTATTTTAAAAATAGGAAGTGCTTTAATAACATTAAAACAATGAATGCATAATACATGTTAGGACGTGCACTCACATGAAATACTCACCTCTCGACTAATTGTGCACTCTTAACGTACCGTACCCATCTAAGTGACATTTATATCTAACTAAACCGATATAAGTTCTAACCTCTTTCTACTCGATTCCCATTACACATGTTAACGTTATCAATTAAATGGAGGGCTTTACTTAAACTCAGATTCTCAATTATTAGCAATACAATTAATTACAGGTTATCCCTTTATATATTCTCAAAGCGTTTCCGTATTTATACCCACAATACCAACATGAAAATTCTCATTAATTAAGTGTATATTATTCACGTCATAAATATACAATACAAGCACCCCGAGACTAAGCTGCGGTGCACACATACTCTGATATCCATCCCGGTATATCACGTACATAAGGATCACGCATTCCGAATCTCCCAGGAATCGTTCTCAGATAACAATAATCACAAACAATGGAGGCGAACACAGTCACATCACATGGGTCACTCACATACCTAAGCTCCCACGATCAGCAGACTTATTAACATCCCAATAAGTCCTTCTTTGACCTATGTTATCGAGGTACCAATCTAAATCCCCCCCGTAGGCACACAAAGATTAGATGACCCTAAGCGAACGCAAACCTCCAATGATAGCAAGTATGGTAGGTATGTCATACACATAAAATCATATACACATACTAAGTATGCACACATCTTAGTAATCATCATAATTTATTTGTGGTACACTTCTCATTCTCATACCAACTTATAATGTTACACAATTCACATGTTCCCGGTTAATTCAGTTATTTAAGCCGTCAATAATTCTCGCATCGTAATAGTCACTCACGTCCTATCCCATAATTTCCATTTAATTCAAATCACACTTCTATGTTTTACTCCTCAATATATCCCAAATATCCCAACTATATCAATTTATCATCAAGGTAATGTTATCTCTACAATTAAACAAGGTTACGGGACACGCAAAATCAAAACAGGCCAAAGAGCCTAAACTGTCAGCTAGTTAGAAGTCTCGTTCGAATGAGGCTGTTCGAACGTGAGTTCGTTCGAACGAAGTGGGCATTCTAACGAGATCTCGTTCGAACGAAAGGCATTGAACGAACATCCCCCTTGTTAGAAGTCAACCTGTCACTCGTTAGAAGCTCATTCGAACGACCTGGGCAGGCCTTCTAATGACGCGACAGTTTCGAGCCCATAATTTCCCTTTTTCATTTTTCCTAACTTTCTTCACCTCTAATCCCATATACAATTCATCCCAACAGCATTTTAAGGTTTCTAATACACACTAAACATTCGTAGGTCATAATTAAACATTTATATAGGGCAAAATCTTCCTAAATATCATCAAATCCCCTCAGTTTTCCCCAAATCCCATGAACATGAACCCTAGAAAATTAAATTCATCCATAGACATAACTAAATCCGTTTTTATGATACAAAAGATGTATTTTTATCTGAATAATCACCCTAACATTGTTCTACATGCAATCTCCTCATAAAATTATAAATCTCTAAATCCAATTCAACAGGTTTTTATCATTCTCTAAGAACAATACAATTTTATAAATTTCCTACGCATGGAAGAAGCATTCTTTGCAATTAACGAAATTAAACCACTTGCCTTATGTCATTCTCTGATTTTGATGTCGAATTGATGAACGTTGCTCTCTCCTTTTTCTCCCAAAGTTGAAGGTTGAAGATGAAGGTTACTTTTCTCTCTTTAGGAACTTCTCCTAACCGCTCAAGAAACCCCCGTAGCCCTCTAATCAGTTAATGGCTGATAATGGGTTAGTGGGTTGTGAAATTACTATTTTAAAACTCCCAAAATTCGTTGGTCATTAATCCTCCAATTCCAAAATTACCAAAATACCCTTTTAAGTTTCCGGTATGGCTTAAAAATGCCCCGGGACCCAAACTAAACTCCCGGCTAGTGTTTTCTGACTATTTCGACCCTTTCGGACGCGTTGGCGCATTCAAAACGACCATACAGTTAATAAAAATAAAATTCACTTTTTACTTAGCATAATTACTTTCCTGAAGCGACTGCCACACGCATCCCAACTAAATTTCCAAATTGCCGTATTTCAATCTCACGACAAATTTAATAATTTCAATATTCATATAACGTCGTATGTACACATTATAATCAACTACCAACTCACATCTCATTAGTATTTTTATCCGGATTAATTTCCAATTAATACACATTTAATTCAATTAATCCCATAAATATATATCACAAAAATACGGGGTATTACATACTTCCCCCCTAATAACAGAATTTCGTCCCGAAATTCGAAAGTAGAAAGTACCTGGTAAAAATAACTCTGGATAACGTTCCCGCATCTCATCCTCGCGCTCTCATGTGGACTTATCGACATTATGATGTCGCCACTGAACACGCACTAATGGAACTATCTTTGACCGCAGTTTCCGCTCACTTCGGTCCAAAATAGCAATCGGCCCCTCCTCGTAAGAGCTATTAGGCTGGAGATCGATGTCCTCCAAAGACATGTGAGAATGAGCCAAATTGTCTCTAAGATATTTCCTTAGAGAGGAAATATGAAACACATCATGAATTCGATGCAAATGCTCCGGTAACCCAAGTCTATAGGCAACAGACCCAATCCGCTCGATGATAGGGAATGGTCCCACGTATCTCGGTGATAATTTCCCCTTCTTCCCAAATCGCATAATCCCCTTCATTGGAGATACTCTGAGTAAAACTTGGTCCCCCACTTGGAACTCCCTGAAGAATCTCTTCGCATTAGCATAACTCTTCTGCCGGTCCTGAGCCACCCGAATGCGACTCCATATCAATTATATCCTCGCCGAAGTATCCTGAATCACTTCCGGCCCAAGTAGTTTGTTATCCCCCACCTCCAACCAACATGTTGGGGAACGACAAGGTCTACCGTACAACGCCTCAAATGGAGCCATGCCAATGGTGAACTTGTAGGAGTTGTTGTAAGCAAATTCCACCAGTGGAAGGTATTGCTCCCATCCACCCCCAAAATCAATGATGGACATACGCAACATGTCCTCCAACATCTGGCCCATCGGTCTATGGGTGATACACCGTACTCAACCACAATTCTGTGCCCATGGCCTCCTGAAAACTCTCCCAAAACCGTGAAACAAATATCTTGTCTCGGTCACACACGATATTTAGGGGCACACCGTGAAGTATCACTATCTCTGCAATAAAGAGCTGGGCATACTGTTCCGTAGTGTAGTCTGTCCTTACGGGTAGAAAATGAGCGAATTTGGTCAACCTGTCTACAATTACCCAAATGAAGTCGTGACCTCTCTGGGACGTAGGCAACCCCGTGATAAAGTCCATGGATATGCTCTCCCACATCCACATCGGGACCTCTAATGGCTGTAGAAGTCCTGCCCGTCTCTGATGATCCACTTTTACTAGCCGACAAGTGGCGCATTTTGAAACAAACACGGCAATGTCTTTCTTCATCCCGCTCCACCAATACTGTCGTCTCATATCTTGGTACATTTTGTCCCCACCGGGATGTACCGCGAACCGTAAGCCGTGCGACTCTGTCATCACCTCGTGTGGCAATTCCTCCCCTTCTGGAACTACCAGTCTCCCATTGAAGCGTAAGCCCCCTTATGAACTAACGGTATATGACTCGGCTCCATCTGCTAGTAATCGAACTATCTGCTCCTGACAGAACGAGTTATTTCCCCGGGCCTTTACCACCTTCCTGATAATCTACGGCGTAACAGTCATCACAGACATGAATGATTGGGCCACTGCATCCTGGTGTCCCAACTCCTTCCACTTGGCCTTCCACACCCCTGCCATCTCATCTACTGGCCTACGGCTCAATGCGTCCGCTACCACGTTAGCCTTCCCCGGGTGATATTGGATATCAAACTGATAATCCTTCACAAAATCAAGCCACCTTCGCTGCCGCATATTCAACTCTTTCTGCGTGAATAGGTACTGTAGGGACTTGTGGTCGGTGAACAATCAAAACTTCTCCCCCAAAAGATAATGTCTCCAAATACGAAGGGCAAATACCACTGCCGCTAACTCCAAGTCATGAGAGGGGTAATTCTTCTGGTGAGGCTTTAGCTTACGGGAAGAATAAGCTATGGCCTGACTCTCCTGCTGCAATACACCTCCAAGTCCTTGCAAGGACGCATCGGTGTAGACTAGATACTCAACTCCCGGTCTCGGCAATGCTAACATAGGTGCTGAGGTCAACTTATCCTTCAACTCATCAAATGCCAACTGACAGGCATCACTCCAGATGAATGTCACACCTTTACGAGTCAGATGTGTCAAAGGACCTGCTATCTTCGAAAATCCTCGAATAAACCTCCTGTAGTATCCTGCTAGTCCCAAGAAACTACGGATCTCAGTTGGTGTCGTGGGCTGTCCCCACTCCCTCACCGCGAATACCTTCCCCGAATCAACAGATATCCCCCGGTCAGAAATAATATGCCCCAAAAACTGAACCTCCTTCAGCCAAAATCCGCACTTCTCATATTTTGCATACAACTCATTTTGACATAGCGTCTGCAAAAGCTGCCTCAAATGCTCGATGTGCTCCTCCTCTGTCTGGGAGTAAACCAGAATATCATCAATAAAGACAATGACGAACTAATCAAGGAACTCTCTGAACACCCTATTCATCAAGTCCATAAACATGGCTGGAGCATTGGTCAAGCCAAAAGGCATAACCCGAAACTCGTAAGAACCATATCTTGTTAAGAATGCAGTCTTCGAGACATCCTCTTCCCTGATACACAACTGATGGTATCCCGATCTCAAATCAATCTTAGAGAAGAAAGAAGCTCCTCTCAACTGGTCGAATAAGTCATCGATTCGGGGCAATGGATACTTATTCCTTATCGTGACTTTATTCAACTCCCGGTAATCTACACACAACCTTAATGATCCATCCCTCTTCTTCACAAACAATACAGGGGCACCCCACGTCGAAGTACTCCTCCGTATAAACCTCTGACCCAACAACTGCTCAATCTGATCTCGTAACTCTCTCATCTCAGCTGGAGCCATACGGTAAGGTGCGCGGTTAATAGGCCGAGTGCTTGATGTCAAGTCGATCACAAAGTCTATCTCTCTACTCGGAGGGAATCCAGGTATATCCTAAAATATGTCGGCAAACTCTCAAACAACCAGAATCGAATCAAGTGGTATCACCACTTCCTTAGAGGTCTCCTCCTCTATGTAGTATAAGTGAGTGGACGATCCTCCCTCAAGACGAGGCATCGCCACTAAAAACATCTCCTGCCCGAGAATGGCAAAGATAATACATCTACTAAAGCAATCAATCATGGCTCGGTACGTAACAAGCCAATCCATACCAATAATGGAATCATACTCGGTCATCTCTAACATTAACATATCCACGGGTAAAGTAAACCTCCCGATCTCTATACCCACGCCTCTACATACAAGGGAAATCATGGAACCCCTACTCAATGGCGAATCTACATAAGTAACCGTACTCTCGGCGGTGTCTAATAACCCAATGGTGCGTGAAAATCTCATAGCAATAAAATAGTGTGTATCCCCCGTGTTAAATAAAATACGCCCCATAGTCCCCTGAATAGAGAACATACCCTCAATGGCTGGTGGATCCTGTGGGACTGCAGCCTGCTGAAGCTGATATACTCTCCCATACTGCAGCTATCCCTGCTGAACTGGGACCACTGGAATGGGTGGTAATGCTGCCATCTTAGGTGGTGCTGGGAGGGCGGCGGGAAAAATAGGCCTTTGCGGCTCCTGTCGAGCACCCTGCTGCTGCTGCGGGGCCCTGCCCCTATCAGGATAGTCCTGGCATTTATGGCCAGTCTTTCCACAAACGTAACACTTCCCTGGGAAGTTCCCCCCTCTCTATCCCTGCTGCCCCTGGCCCTGGTGGCCGTTACCATTCCTCCCCTGACCCTGTTCGCCCTGCCGAAGCTGTTGTTGACCATTCTGACCCTACTGGCCCTGCCTAAAACCTCCCTATCCGTGTCTGTAGTTCCTCGATCTGAACCTCTTATGATCCCCCTACTGGGAACCCTGCTCACCCTATCTCTTCCCCTGAACAGATTGTGCCCCACTGGCACCATGTCCTCCAGTTCTGCCCTGATGGCTGGACTCTCCTGATCTCTTGCCCTCAGCCATGTGAAAGCGGTGATCCTGGCAGTGTAACAGTGCGGCGTTAATCACATCAGAGTAAGTGGACAACGATAGATTCCCCAACAAATGCTGACGCATCCTCCAAGTCAACCCGTCTGTAAACTTCTGGATCTTCTTCTCCTCTGTCGGTATCTCATCTGGAATAATATTCAGCAAATTTGTGAATTCGGCCACAGTCCTTCCCTCCTATCGGAGATTCATCAACTTCCTCCTCATTTCCGTGTGTACAGCTGACAGAAAGTACTTGCGGTCAAACCGCACCCAAAACTCCTGGATCGTGAGAGTATCTCTCTCCCCTACGGTGGTAATAGACTCCCACCACTGCAGTGCAGATCCAACTAGCTTGAAAGTAGCTAGTACCTACTTATGAACGTCTGTGCACTCATACATCCTCAAGTTCCTCTGCATATCTTTCCTCCACTAACTCGAAACTACAACATCAGAGCTACCGGCAAACTCCGGCGGATGTGCTTTCTGAAAAGCGTCTCGTACACGTTCCCAAGCATACGAGAATGCGTGTCTCTGAACTGGCGCGGCTATTAGTGCCTGAGGTGTTTCCTGCTGAACTATGGCTAGTGCAGCATTTACCGCTTGGGCTACTATGGCTGCAACCTCAGCGGCATTCATCGTGCCCTGTACTGGTGTGGGCTGTGGTTCTGGCGTTGCATCCCTGGGAACCCGTGGTGCACGTCGTGGAGGCATCTGAAATAAGAGTAAAGTTTATAAGTTCGCAGTTATAAACTTAAAATAGCTGAAGAACTTAGCATATACAAAAAAATACAACAGTCCTAAAATACAGGGCTCTACATCAAAGAAAGCTCAGCAAAAACATAATAAGTCGTACAAATCCTAAAGGACACTAGAACCAAATGCTCTGATACCACCTGTGACACCCTGACTAATTAAATACCGGGTAGCTACTCCTTTATTAAATTAAATCAAAATGCCAAGTTGGCTCAGTTTAATAGCATCACTGTCGAAAACATTTTTATAATTACTGACCACCTAGTATTTAAAAGTAAGATGTCAAATTTTAAATTAAGTCTGATTAATATGCAGTAAAAGAATAATGAAAGAATAACATAACCATTCTCCATAACGAAGCAATGGAATAACCAACAAATAATAATAAGTGAGGAGGAAAACTCCTCACAACAATCCCACAACTGAAATAAGTAAAACAACGTATCCTGAATTAATTACATGCCAAAAGTCTGAAAATCTGAAATATGAAATGTCTCTAATAGAAATGGGCGTCATGCCCTACAACTGATGAAAACTGAACATAGAGTCAAAAAAAAATAAGCTTCTACTAGCAAAGTCCTGTAACTTCCACAACGGCTAAAGCTCGTCACCTGAATGGAGATACTATGCATGGTGTCCTTGTGGCTGGACACCTAAAATGGTTTTTACAAAAATAGATTTGAATGCAAACGGGTCAGAGCCCGAGAGTGGAGAGTATTTTAAAAATAGCAAATGCTTTAATAACATTAAAACAATGAATGCAGAATACATGTTAGGACGTGCACTCACATGAAATACTCACCTCTCGACTAATTGTGCACTCCTAACGTACCGTACCCATCTAAGTGACATTTATATCTAACTAAACCGATATAAGTTCTAACCTCTTTCTACTCGATTCCCATTACACATGTTAACGTTATCAATTAAATGGAGGGCTTTACTTAAACTCGAATTCTCAATTATTATCAATACAATTCATTACAGGTTATCCCTTTATATATTCTCAATGCGTTTCTGTATTTATACCCACAATACCAACATGAATGTTCTCATTAATTAAGTGTATATTATTCACATCATAAATATACAATACAAGAACCCCGAGACTAAGATGAGGTGCACACATACTCTGCTATCCAACCCGTCCCATCACGTACATAAGGGTCACGCATTCCGAATCTCTCAGGAATCGTTCTCAGATAACAATAATCACAAACAATGGAGGCGAACACAGTCAAATCACATGGGTCACGCACATACCTATGCTCCCACGATCAGCAGACTTATTAACATCCCAATAAGTCCTTCTCTGACCTATGTTCTCGAGGTACCAATCTAAATCCCCCCCGTAGGCACACAAAGATTAGATGGACCTAAGCGAACGCAAACCTCCCGTGATAGCAAGTATGGTAGGTATGTCATACACATAAAATCATATACATATACTAAGTATGCACACATCTTAGTAATCACCATAATTTATTTGTGGTACACTTCTCATTCTCATACCAACTTATAATGTTACACAATTCACATGTTCCCGGTTAATTCAATTATTTAAGCCATCAATAATTCTCGCATCGTAATAGTCACTAACGTCCTATCCCACAATTTCCATTTAATTCAAATCACACTTCTATGTTTTACTCCTCAATATATCCCAAATATCCCAACTATATCAATTTATCATCAAGGGAATGTTATCTCTACAATTAAAGAAGGTTACGGGACACGCAAAATCAAAACAGTCCAAAAAGCCTAAATTGTCAGCTCGTTAGAAGTCTTGTTCGAACGATGTTGTTCGAACGAGAGTTCATTCGAACGAAGTGGACATTCTAATGAGATCTATTTCGAATGAAAGGCATTGAATGAACATCCTCCTCGTTAGAAGTCAAACTGTCACTCGTTAGAAGCTCGTTCGAACGAGCTCGTTCGAACGACCTGGGCAGGCCTTCTAACAACGCGACAGTTTCTAGCCCAAAATTTCCCTTCTTCATTTTTCCTAACTTTCTTCACCTCTAATCCCATATACAATTCGTCCCAACAGCATTTTAAGGTTTCTAATACACACAAAACATTCGTAGGTCATAATTAAACATTTATATAGGGCCAAATCTTCCTAAACATCATCAAATCATCAAATCCCCTCAGTTTTCCCCAAATCCCATGAACATGAACCCTAGAAAATTAAATTCATCCATAGAAAAAACTAAATCCGTTTTTATGATACAAAAGATGTATTTTTATCTGAATAATCACCCTAACATTGTTCTACATGCAATCTCCTCATAAAATTATAAATCTCTAAATCTAATTCAACAGGTTTTTATCATTCTCCAAGAACAATACAATTTTATAAATTTTCTACGCATGGAAGAAGCATTCTTTGCAATTAATGTAATTAAAGCACTTACCTTATGTCTTTCTCTTATTTTGATGTCGAATTGATGAAGGTTGCTCTCTCCTTTTTCTCCCAAAGTTGAAGGTTGAAGATGAAGGTTACTTTTCTCTCTTTAGGAACTTCTCCTAACCTCTCAAGAAACCCCCGTAGCCCTCTAATCAGTTAATGGATGATAATGGGTTAGTGGGTTGTGAAATTCCTATTTTAAAACTCCCAAAATTCGTTTTTCATTAATCCTTAAATTCCAAAATTACTGAAATACCCTTTTAAGTTGCCGGTATGGCCTAAAAATGCCCCGGGACCCAAACTAAACTCCCGGCTAGTGTTTTCTGACTATTTCGACCCTTCCGGATGCGTTGGCGCACTCAAAATGACCATACGGTTAAGAAAAATAAAATTCACTTTTTACTTAGAATAATTACTTTCCTGACGCGACTGTCACACGCGTCCCAACTAAATTTCCAAATTGCCATATTTCAATCTCACGACAAATTTAATAATTTCAATATTCATATAACGTCGTATGTACACATTATAATCAACTACCAACTCACATCTCGTTAGTATTTTTATCCGGATTAATTTCCAATTAATACACATTTAATTCAATTAATCCCATAAATATATATCATAAAAATACGGGGTATTATAATAATATGCAATTTAATCAAATTAATATAAACATTCATCCAAAGCAAATCCAACACCATGTTAAATCCCAAATTAAAATCCAACTCCAAGTGATAGATAATATTCAAAACGAAATAATCCAACTATCAATCTTGACTGAAAATCCATAAAAAAGTTTGAAACCAATTGGCTCACCAAGTCAATAAATGAAAGTCTCATAATAAAAATGATGGAATGGAAATAAATCAAACTACTACTAAAGAAAAAAAATTAAAGCTTCAGCTGCAACTCAGAGATCTCTAATCCATCCTATGCATCTACTCTAATAATTATATCTGAAATGTTAGCCAACAAAATAAGTCAAAGCCCATCGCATGAATACTAGCTACTCCTCCCAATTAGGGTCCGTAAACCCATGCCAAAGCATTATACATGATAAATATCACAATAGAGTATTTTATATTAAACAATATAAGACATGCGAGTAAAGTAACACAACACTAACTACCTACATAACTAAGCCACCCCATTATTCAAGTTAAATTATTATGTTACAACATCATTCCAACTTCTATAATTTAATTAAATTAATTCAACTCATTTTATTTATGAGTATAGCCATGTCACCCGATTATGAGCCCTGCACTTAATTCTGGCATGCCCAAAGTTTTAGACCACACACATTCCTCTCTGTATAGCCAGTTTTCCCAATTTCATTGGCCTTGCACATATTGGTGAGATTTCACACACGACATGCTACTATAGGGAGTTCGCCCAATTTCGTTACAACTACACATATTGATGATGCCAACACACACCCATGTCACTATAACTAGTTTTCTCCTTATTGTTATCCCTATACATATTGGCAACACAAATTCATTTTTATACCCCTTTATTATCTTATGAAAGTGCATTGCAACGAAATATTTCAAGTGTTCTCAAATTAATTGTATGACAATCCAGCAACGATAATTTTTTATCACAAATCCATAATTTTAATATTCACTAAATATGTGTGTCAATTTTATTGAACCCAGTTTATCTTGTTTAACCTAAAACATGCATCTAAGTGATTTCACATATTAAATATAACATGTAGGACAAAACAAACAATTCAAGAAAAATCCCCGAAGGGAAAAACCCTTTATTTCACTGTAATGAATTCAATCGCAATTTACTATGAATATAATAATATCAACAAAGAATTTATCGTGACAAACCCTCATAGATGTGCAACCTAGTAATCAGCAGTGGATCACAAGAAGCAACACCACATGAACCGTTGTCCAAGAATCAACAAAGAAACACCCTCGAGCGCTCCTCAATGACACGTAGTCACCAACAGTAAGATCCCCTCCACAAAGATGAACTAATAGAAAAACTATGTTCTTGGGTTACAAAACAATCCACATAAGATATTGGGATGTTTTTTGAATTGAAAACAAGGCTAAAGAACCTAACAGTGAGAAGAAAAAAAAGGTTTTGCAGTAGCAATTTTCGTAGAATAAAAGTCCCAGGTCTCCCTATTAAAAACGAAGTCTGACACGCCTTAAATAGAAAAATTGAGTTGGCGAATTTCGTTCGAGCGACATCTCTTTGTCGTTCAAACGACATGTCAATGTCGTTTGAATGATAGGCATCTCGTTCGAGCGACATTGAGATGTCGTTTGAATGACGCAAAAATTGTTTTTTACTAAAACTCCGCCTACAGTGTTTGGAAAAATTAATTTGACGAAAAACAACGCCCCAACACTCGGAAATTTTTTATAAAAAATATGCCAACACTTAAATAAATTATTAAGGGACTAAGAGACACAACCTTACCAATATTCAACCTATGGAAGCATTGCTGATAAACAACATCGATATCCGTATTGTTGCATGTATGACTTTGAACATTTAGATGATGGTTGTATCGGTATACGACTTACTCAAATGTATAATGTACATAAGAAAAATATCCTTACAAATTTCTCCCTATGTCTATGCTGGTACAAAGTAAAAAATTCGAATTATCAAATCAAAGTGCCTATACAAATCTAATGCCCTCCTATGAACCCAAAACTGAAAAGGTAATAAAAATGCAAGTCTAAAACTTTTCTTTAAAAAACTTCAACAATCTTCAACTCTCCAAAACTTCTTTTTCATCATCAGGGTGTGCAAATAATGATCTTCAATTTGTACCTACACACATGAGACAAAGAAAAATACCACATGACGTATCGATATGAAATAAATGAGATAATCATAAATGTAACAATTTAATTTCGAGTCTCAATTCTTCCCCATAATCAAACTCCCCCATAAAATCATAATTCGTTCTCCCCCTTTTTATTTGTCTGAAATAGACAAGGAAAAGAATAAATCAAAAACACAAATCAAATCGGGGTGTCATGATAAGCAAAACAGAGCATAAAAAGTATGACAAATGTGCTCATGTAAGGATATGCTAAAAAATGATCAACAAACTCTTTTTGATTTTTCAAATTTTTTCACATAAAAATTTTTACAAACAAAACCACACAGCATGAAGTAACACTAAGATAACCAAATCATTGAAACAGAATGAATGGGTGTGAACAAATTCGATAGGCAAATCACCTCAGTCATGACATGTGTGCACGATGCATAATACAAAAATCTTTTTGGACTTTTCAAAAAATTTATCAAAATAAAATCTTTTTGACCTTTTCAATTCCCCCCCCCCCCCCCCCAAAAAAAAAAATAGAAAATATTTTTGTATTTTTCTAAAATTTTTCCAAAAAAATATATCAAAACAAAAACAATGGTGATACACATAAGTCACGCGCAACCAAACAACTAGTGTATGACAAAAATTCAACAAGATCAACCAGACGATCTAACATGAGGTAAGTCACGCGCAGCCAAACAAGAGTCACGAACCATAAGTCCAAAAGCCTATAACTCCAATTTCCTAACCCAAATCGATGTGTAACGACGTGTGGGGGGTTTTTAGGAACCGGTGCGAGTCTATATTTAAACTTCCTAAGAGTGTTTTGAAGTTTGTAACAAAAATGCCTAAGGTGACCTTTTCTACCGCAATGTGTGCACGTGTAAGTGTGGCGGTGAACGTTACCTAAAGGTGGTCCTCTCCTAGGTGACTCTCTCTTAACGACTCTAGGCGTCTCTCTACTCACAATCCTAGGTAACTCTCTCACAAGAATTTTCTTGGCTTTAGGAATGGGAGAAACATGTTTATCAAATCCAATCCCACCCCTGTCCTTTTTGATTTCTAAGGTGCCTAAAATTTTATCTAACTTTTCTGACCTTGACTCCAAATCAAATTTCACTTTAATCGAATCTCTCAAACTTTTCTTAAGCTCGCCTATCCTAGACTCGAGTAAGTGCCTAGACTCCTCAAACTCAAGAAGCTCCTTTTTCACAGCCTCTATCAACCCTCTAAGACTCTCTCTCTCTCACCCTCGACGTACTCCAGCTTCTCTCGTAAAATTTTCTCACGTGCCTTAAGTTCCTCGACTAAAACATAATTATTATTTTTTAAGGCACGTTCTTTCAATTGGGATTCTAACTTAAAATTTTGCCTTTTTCACCATCACAATTTGTATGTACAATTCATTAAAGGCAGTTTACAAGTCACGCTCATCTATACCTCCATCCTCACTATCATCACCCTCACTATCATCACCAGACACACGGGTGGAAAGCTCTCGCTCAGTGGTATAAACAATTTCTTTTTTCGAATCACTATCACTAAGGTGTGACACCTCGCCTAATTAAATACTAGGTGATCAGTCCTTTATTGAATTAATTCAAAGTGCCCGGTTGGTTCATTCTTAGCATCACTGTCGTAAAACAATTTCCTTTATTAACCACCTAATAAATAATTAAGCTAAGTGTCAAAACATTTGATTTAGAAATTAAGACCTATCATTATGATATAAAATGAAACCATTTTCATGGACCCAATTAATAATATTAAACCAAACCATCCAAATGAGATATCCAAGCTAGATTAAACAATCCAAATAATAAATCCCAATCACAGGACAACGAAATAAAAAAAATAATCCCAACAATAGCTAAATCCTGAAATGATAAAGAGTACAAATCTCTCTCTGAACTAAAATGAAATATGGAATCAGGCGACACATGCCCTTTCTAATAATAAGTCTACTACAAGGATCGACAACTTCCATGATAGCTGCAACACGTCAATGGTTCAAAGGTATAATCATGACGCCCCTATATATATATATATATATATAGATAGATAGAGAGAGAGAGAGAGAGAGAGAGTTAGGCTCTCCAACATACCTCATTAAACATACCTATGAACATACCTATTTTTTAAAAATAGTAAAAAAGATAATTTTGAGTTAATATTTTTTATATGGGTTCATGATATTTCAATGTGCCCCTGTAAAAATATTTAGTTTAAAATAATGTGTTTTGGTATTTTTAAAAAATAGGTAAAAAACTCGTAGTTTTAAAGGGTAAAAACTGACAGTTTTTTTTACCTATTTTTTAAAAATAGAAAAATCCATTATTTTCAATTCATTTTTTTATAAGGTCACATTGAAATATCACGAACCCATATAAAAAATATTATCTCAAAATTATTTTTTTTACTATTTTAAAAAAATGGTATGTTGCTAGGAGGTATGTTGGAGAGCCTGACTCTCTCTCTCTCTCTCTCTCTCTCTCTCTCTATATATATATATATATATATATATATATATATATATATATATATATATATATATATATATATATAAGAAGAAGAAAAAGATACTAGGAAACGGGTCAGAGCCCGAATGTAAAACAACTTTAAAAAAATGGCTTAGCAAGTATTTAAAATGCTTACTAGCTGATATGACACACATGTTAGTACGCGACACTCTCTTGAGTATTCTCACCTCTCCTCTAGTGTGCATGCCTATCGTACTACTAAAATGACTCAAAAGTGCAACCTAATTCCCCCCTCCCCCCCCCCCCCTAAATTCTAATTCGCGAGATCATATATCTAAGAACTATTTAAGATGCCATGTTCTTAAGGATTATTTAAGTCAATTTTGTATTTCTCAACACTGCTGTGAAGTTCCAAGCACTTACCATAATTAGGATAATTTATTCAATATTAATATACATATGCACATAGTAGAAGGATTCCAAGTATATGTATATATATATATATATATGTGTGTGTGTGTGTGTGTGTGTGTTAATCACTCATACAATATATATGCTAATCGACACCCCACATAAAATCTATGGTGCTGACATACTCTGCTATCAAGTCCCCATATCTCTCGTACCAAGTGAAATATTAGTTCGGAATCACTATCGAACTGTATTAACACAATACACACATAATGGAGGCGAAGCATAGTTCCAAGTCACTAAGAGGTCAGCACATACCCTAACGTATCTTAGGGCCGTCTGACTATCATTCTCAGATAGCATGTAACAACGAATCCTATGTTCTAGGTTATGATCCAATATCCCCCATAAAGGTCCCATCGAGATAAGACTGTCCCAACGCGACAGCCTCCGTGATAGCAAGTAGCGCGGGTATGATTATACACATATATATACATTATACACAAGCACTCGGGATATATATATATATATATATATTCACATATCTCAATTATGTTCGCCCAGGACCCATAATAATATTTTAACCATACGTGGCACAAATCACCCGAGTCCTACGTATAATTAACCCCTTTCTTTTTATTCTCATTTTTTGCCATATTATAAGTACTTCGCATTTCTCGAAGAGTTTTCTTATGCTAGATGTAAATCCAGGAGGTGTACCCTTACTAACATACTGGTCTAAGTCTTCCTAGAGTCTCCCAATACCTCACTTAACGTACACACAATTTCTATCCAATTTTATGCTCTCGTTATCCCACGGTTACATCTCGTATAAAATTACATTTTTCGGAACCTACTTAGACACCACTGGTCGTCCCCATGACCCATTATGATCTTTAACTTATATCCAAGGGCTCCTACGCATTTTAATCGAGTTAACCAAAAAAAGGAAAAAATTATACAATTTCCAGGAGAGGTCGATCGATCGATGAAAAGGCATCGATCGATTGAACAGTCGATCGATCGACATTCTTAAGTCGATTGATAGATCGAGCAGTTCTTGCCCAGATTCTGCAAATTCCTACCTATGGGTTTCTTCTTAAATCTTACCCAAATCACCATTATCAAGTCCCAAACTCCCAACCAACAATAAGGATCATTATATAAACAATAATAGATGATTTCTAATGTAATATTTCCATTAATTCATCAAGAATCATCATCAAACAAATTAAATTCAGAATATATATTTAACCCTAGTTTATTTGATTTCCCAAGAAATTCATTGAATAATAGATTTCTATCTCTATTGGATATAAATTTCATTTTCACCAATCTAAATTCAACAAGGAATCAACCTAACATGATTTCTATTTTGCAATTTTCAACAATTTGTCACAAACATCAATTATCTTTGATTGAACATAAATATTGTCCTCCTATAGTAGCATGGGTGTGATATCAACCAAGATTACAGCAAGATAGATACTTGCCTCAGAGATGAAGGTCTGATTCGCTGGCGTTGCTGGGTATCGTTGCGTCCATCGTTCCCCGATCTACGCGTTAGTGGTGAAAGATGGAAAAGCTGGTGTAGTTTGGTGGCTCTCCTCCTTGGAAGGCTTCTCTCTTCTCTCTTCCTTAGCCTCTCTACAACTCTAAAACTTCTAAACCTCGACGACTCTAACTCCCATCAGATATAACTCTTCAATTTTCGTCCATAATTAAGCCTTAAAATGGAGAATTACTAAAATGTCCTCCCGGGTTGCCGGTTAGGCTTAAAAAACGTCCCGAGACCGAAACGAAATCCCCGGGTACAATTTTCTGACTATTTCGACCCTTCTGGACACGTTGGCGCACTTGAAATGACCATACAGGTGACTTATAATTTAATTAATTTTTATTCCATTAATTTAGTCCCGACACGACACATGCGCCTCCTAACTTAATTTCTATAATTGTCGTATTATTCACTCGCAATAATTTTTAATAAATTCAAATCTACTCATTAAGTAATTTCCACCAAATAATTACTAAATCTCATCACGCTAGTGAATATTTATTTTTAAAATCTGAATTAATATTAAATTAATTTATCCCAATTTAATTTAATTAATCCCATAATTAAATGCCAAAAAAATACGGGGCATTGCATACTTCCCCCCTAATAATGGAATTTTTTTTCGAAATTCGGAAAATAATGCATACCTGGTAAAAACAAATCTGGGTATTTTTCGCGCATATCTGCCTCGTGCTCCCAAGTGGACTCCTCCACATTACGATGCTCCCACTGGACCTGTACAAGTGGAACTACCTTCGACCTCAATCTCCTCTCGCTATGGTCAAGGATAGCCACTGGTCTCTCCTCATAAGAAGTGTATGGCTGTAAGTCAATATCCTTTATCGCGATGTGAGTGTGGGCCATATCATCCCGAAGATATCACCTCAACGACAAAATATGGGACACATCATGAATACGGTGCAAGTGCTCCAGCAATCCCAATTTATATGCCACCAGTCCTACCCTCTCGATAATGAGAAATGGTCCTATATACCTCGGAGCCAATTTCCCTTTATTTTTGAACCTCATTACTCGCTTCATAGGAGACACTCGCGGTAATACTTGGTCTCCCACGCCAAACTCCCTGAAAGACCGCTTTGCATCGGCGTAGCTATTTTGCCTGTCCTGGGCTACCCGAATGTGACTCCTAATTAATTCAATTCTGGATGACGTGTCCTGAATCACCTCTGGCCTGAGTAACGTGTTATCCCCCACCTCTAGCCAACAAGTGGGAGAACGACAACGCCTGCCATACAATGCCTCGAAAGGGGCCATGCAAATCGTAAACTGGTAGGAGTTGTTATAAGCAAACTCCACCAGAGGAACGTAATTCTCCCATCCTCCTACAAAATCAAGGACACACATGCGTAGCATATCCTCCAGCATCAAATTAGTACGCTCAGTCTGCCCATCTTTCTGTGGGTGATACGCCGTACTCAACCGTAGCTCGGTACCCATAACCTCCTGAAAGCTTTCCCAGAAGTGTGACATAAAAATCTTGTCTCTATCAGACACGATATCCAGGTGCACCCAATGTAACCTCACTATCTCAGCAATAAATAACTGGGCATACTATCAAGTAGTGTAGTCTATCCGCACCGAAAGAAAGTGCGCTACTTTGGTCAAACGATCCACCACTACCCATATAGAATCGTGACCTCGCTGTGATGTCGGCAATCTACTGATGAAATCCTGGGAAATGCTCTCCCATTTCCACATAGGAATCTCAAGCGGCTGAAGTAACCCTGGAGGTCTCTGATGGTCCACCTTTACCAGCTGACAGGTGGCACACTTGGACACGAACTCCGTAATGTCCTTTTTCATCCCACTCCACTAGTACTATCACCTCATATCTTCGTACATCTTATCCCCTCTGGGATGTACTGCAAATCGGGATCCATGTGACTCTGTCATCACCGCATGCCTTAAGTCCTCACCCTTCGGGACCATTAATCTCCCATTAAATCTCAATCCTCCATCTGAACTTACTGAGTAGGACTCCGCGCCCTCGGCTAGAAGTCGTACAATCTGGTCTTGGCAAAATGAATCATCTACTTGGGCTTGGATCACCCTCATAACAATCTCTAGCGTAACTGTCATGGCGGATATAAAGGATCGGGCCACTGCCTCCCGATGTCCTAATTCTTTCCACTTCACCTTCCATACTTCCGCCACCTCACCAACTAGCCTACGACTTAACGCATCAGCAACTACGTTAGCTTTCCTTGGATGATACTGTATTTTGAACAGATAGTCTTTCACAAACTCTAGCCACCTGCGCCGACGCATGTTCAACTCCCACTGAGTGAACATGTATTCCAGTGACTTTTGGTCTATGAGTAGGCGAAATTTCTTCCCCAATAAATAGTGTCTCCAAATTCGCAAGGCAAACACGACCGCTTCTAGCTCCAAGTCGTGGGTGGGGTAATTCCTCTCGTGAGGCTTAAGCTTGCGGGAGGCATAAGCTATATCCTTCTCCTCCTACTGAAGTACTCCACCGAGTCCCTGTAGAGAGGCACCAGTATACACCAGATACTCCGCCCCCAGCCTGGTTAAAGCAATAACTGGTGCCGAAGTCAAATTATCCTTCAACTCGTCAAAAGACATTTGACAAACGTCATCCCATACGTACGGTACCCATTTGCGAGTCAATTTTGTCAACGGATCCGTTATTTTTCAAAAGCCTCGAATGAACCGACTGTAGTATCCTACTAACCTTAATAAACTATGCACCTCTATCGGTGTTGTGGGCTGTCACCACTCCCTCACTACCGACACTTTGCTAGGGTCCACGGATATCCCCAATTCTCACACAACATGCCTAAAAAACTATACCTCCCGTAATTAGAATCCGCACTTCTCATACTTGGAATACAGTTGATGCTCTCGTAAAGTCTGAAGACCCCGTCTCAAGTACTCAGCATGCTCCTACTAAGTCTGTGAATAAATTAGTATGTCATAAATGAAGACGATGACAAACTGATGTAAGAACTCTATAAACACTCGGTTCATCAAGTCCATGAATACGGCTGGAGCATTTGTCAGCCCAAACGGCATGACTTTGAACTCATAGGACCCATATCTCATCAAGAAAGCAGTCTTCGACACATCCTTCTCCCTAATCCGTAGCTGGTGATATTCCAATCTCAAGTATATCTTCGAAAAGAACGCATATCCCCTCAGTTTGTCGAACAAGTCATCGATTCGAGGCAACGAATACTTATTTTGTATCGTGACCTTGTTCAACTCTCGGTAGTCCACGCACAATCTCAATGAACCATCTCTATTTTTCATAAACAACACCGGAGCTCCCCTCCCCAAGGCGAGGTTCTCCTACAAATGAAGCCCTGGCCTAACAGCTACTCAATCTGATCCCGCAACTCCCTCATCTCGACTGGAGCCATATGGTTGGGTGCACGGGCTATCGGTCGAGTGCCGGACATCAAGTCTATAACAAAGTCTATCTCTCTACTGGGGGTAGGATTGGTATCTCCTGGAACACATTCGAAAACTCATGAACAACTGGAATCAAATTCAGGGGAATCAAAATATCCGTAGAGGTTTCCTCCTCTATGTAGTATAAATGGGTGGACGATCCTCCCTTAGGGCAGGGCATCGCCACCAAAAATATCTCCTGACCAAAAATGGAAAATATAATACTTCTACCCAAAAAATCTATCATGGCCCTATAAGTCGCTAGCCAATCCATGCCAATAATGGCGTCATGCTCACGCATATCTAAAACTAGCAAATCCGCAAGTAGAATCAAGATATCAATCTCTATATCTACTCCCCGTCATATAAAGAAAATTAAAGACCCATTCCCTAATAGTGAGTCTACACATGTCACTGTACTCTCTGTTATGCCTAATAATCCCATGGCTCGTGCAAAGCTAGTGGTTATAAAACAATGTGATTCCCTAGTATCAAATAAAACACGCCCCATAGTACCATGGATAGAAAATGTACCATCAATTGAGGGTGGCTCCTGTGATGATGCTGGCTGGTGGATGTTATAGATACGTCCATATTGCAATTTCCCCTACTGAATGGGGGTCGCTAGAATGGATGGTAGGGATGGCATCTGAGCTGGCGCTGGGAGGACGACTGGGAAGAGCGGCCTCTGTAGCTCATGACGGGCACCTTGCTGCTGTGGGGCCCTATCTCTCTTTGGGAAATCCTAGCATCTATGGCCATTCTTGCCACATCCTAAGAACCCGCCCATGAAGTTTACTCCCCTATATCCTTGCTAACCTCGGCCCTGATGGTCGTTACCACCCCGCCACTGGCCCTACTGGCCTTGCTGAAAACGCTGTTGGCCCTGATGGCCCTGCTGCTGATGATGTTAGCCCTGCTGGCCATGCTAATCGGACTGGCTGTGCTAGCCCTATCTAAATCCCCCATATCCCTGCCTAGAATCACCGTATCGAAATCGATTAGAAGGGTCCCCCTAATGGGAACTCTGCTCACTATGGCGGATCTGCCCCTGAGCTGCTAGTGCCCCACCGGCACAACTACCTCCAGTCTGGACCTGCAGGCTGGACTCCCCTACTCGCTTACTTCCCTACTAATGGAAGTGGTGATCCTGGCAATGCAACAAATCGGCATTGAGTACATCAATGTATGAACTCAACGACAGATTACCTATGAGATGCTGATGAATCTTCCAGGACAATCCATCCAAGAACATCAAGATTTTCTTCTCATCGGTGGGTACTTCATCTGGCACTATAGTGATAAGTCTCGTGAACTCCTCCTCATACTCTGCAACCAACATACTCTCCTGCTTAAGATTCAGTAATCTCCTCCTCATCTCAGTCTGGACGGTGAATGGGAAATATTTTTGATCGAACCGCACCCAAAAAATCTGAATCGACATGCTATCCCTCTCCTCCAAGGTGGTCGTGGATTCCCACCACTGCAAAGCGACCCCCACTAGCTTGAAGGAGGCTAGTAACTGTCTTTGCACATACGTTCACTCATACATGCGCAGATGTCTCTGGATGTCTTTCTTCCATTGGCTAGCGATGACAATATCAGAATTACCCAAGAACTCCAGGGGATGTGCCATCTGAAAAGCATCCCTAACCCTTTCCCATGTCGTGGAAAGTTGTGTTGGCACTGGAGCTATAGCCTGAACCTAGGGTGGGGCCTGCTGCACCACCGCTAGTGCTACATTCATAGCTTGAGCAACTATAGCGACGACCACAGTTGCGTTCATCATTCCCTAAGCCTGAGCTACTGGCTTCTCGGGTTGGGCATTCCTGTCTCGGGGTGCTAGTCTCGGAGGCATCTAAAACGAGAAGGAATATTATTAGTCCACAGTTATTATTAAATCTCAAATATCTAAAGACATAATCGTATAAATAAGAATATAACAGTCCTAAAAATAGGGCTCTATATCAATGACGCTAAGCTGGACATATAATAAGTCGTACAAATCCTAAAGGACTCTAGAAACTGATGCTCTAATACCACTCGTGACACCTCGCCTAAGTAAATACCGAGTGATCAATCCTTTATTCAATTAATTCCTAGTGATCGGTTGGTTCATTCTTAGCATCACTATCATAAAACAGTTTCCTTTATTAACCACCTAATAAATAATTAAGCTAAGTGTCAAAACATTTGATTTATAAATTAAGACCTATCGTTATGATATAAAATGAAACCATTTTCATGGACACAATTAATAATATTAAACCAAACCATCCAAATGAGATATCCAAGATAAATTAAACCATCCAAATAATAAATCCCAATCACAGGACAACAAAATAAATAAAACAATCACAGCAATAGCTAAATCCTGAAATGATAAAGAGTACAACTCTCTCTCTGAACTAAAATGAAATGGAATCGGGCGACACATGCCCTGCCTGAGAATAACTACGTAGAAGACCAAAAAATCAACAATGGAGTCGTCTACTGCAAGGACCTACAACTTCCACGATAGCTGCAGCACTTCGATGGTCCAAAGGTCTAAGCTTGATGACCCTGTGGCTGGGCACCTGTAATATATATATATATATATATATATATGCAAGAAGAAAAAGATAATAGGAAACGGGTCAGAGCCCGAGTGAATTTTTTTTTTAAAAAAATGGCTTATCAAGTATTTAAAATGCTTACTAGATGATATGGCACACATGTTAGTACGCGACACTCTCTTGAGAATTCGCACCACTCCTCTAGTGTGCACGCCTATCGTACTACTGAAATGACTCATAAGTCCAACCTAATTCTCCCCCCATAAATTCTAACTCTCAAGATCATATATCTAAGATCTATTTAAGATGCCATCTTCTTAAGGATTATTTAAGTTAGTTTTGTATTTCTCAACACTGCTGTGAAGTTCCAATCACTTACCATAATTAGGGGCATTTATTCAATATTTATCTACATATGCGCACAGTAGAAGGATTCCAGGTATATGTATATATATGCTAATCACTCATACAATATATATACTAATCGGTACCCCACATAAAATCTACGGTGATCACATACTCTACTATCAAGTCCCCGTATCTCTCGTACCAAGGGTAATACTAGTTCGAAATCACTCTCAAATTTTATTAACACAATACACACATAATGGAGATGAAGCATAGTTCCAAGTCACTAGGAGGTCAGAACATACCCTCACATCTCTTACGACCCTCTGACTATCATTCTCAGATAGCCTGTGTAAGAGGGTAGTTTAGATAAGATGGAGGCGTAACCCCTTTTGAGTAAAGTAATGATAAGTTAACTAGCAGCACTATTGATTAGCCATAGGACATACAAACACAACTTGAAGAACATAAACTCAATTTAAACTCACAAATCTCTCGTGTATATCCCAACCAGATGACAATGAACTCGGAAGTAACTCATTTAGAGGGAGAGAGAAGTAATTAACCTAGATACACCTTGGCAGGTAGCCAAAAACACACCAACCATCCTCAAAAGTCTCCGTTAAGTATTAAATCTTCCTAATAAATGACATGGGTGGGTGAGTAAAACTCTCTGGTTTGTAATAACTCTCTTTAGCAATAACTTCTGGATTCTCAAAAGAACATGCCCTCCTTGGAGGTGGTTGAGATCATTAAATAGCCCCCCACGCCACCTCCTAGGTAACTCAGTCATCAATGCCTGTGAAAGACATCCCTTATACTTTATGTCACCAACATTAAATACTTGATGCACTAGTTGTCTCCATGTCATTGACATTAAATGCCAAGGCATGACTTTTGCCTAACCACTGTGAGTCAGGGGTCTGTCACCACAGAGGTGGCTTACCAACTGTCTGACAGCCCCAAATACCACGGTGGCTTACTCAAGTGCAGATTTGACATTGTCTAGCTGTCTAGTGACATCACCTACAATGGATGTGACATTAAGTAGAGGGCTATTTGGTTTATAACTCAACGTCCGATGGAACTCGAAGCTGCTCTGCCCGAGGTTCCACGGTGAGGGTCCTTCGGTGTTTTACCAGGTGTATCTAAGATGGCCAGGACAATCCTCGATGGTGCCCCACTTCTTAATCCTCCAAACCAATTCCCTCTAAAGTTCCCACAGCGAGGTCATTCGATAGAGCATGAAATCTCTCCTAGGCCCTGCTAAGCCTGGTCTCTCGCGAGTACTGTTCGACCTCACACTAAAATTAACTATTCGCGTTACATCATCATAATTGTTATAGCTCATAGACAATATAAACAAAGATATAATATGACTAAGTAACACAGCAAGATAAAGTATGTGTTGCCACGTTAAGCTGCCTCGCTTGAGTTGCCACGCTAAGCTGCCTCGCCTGAGTTACCATGCTTGAGCTACCACGTTAAGCTGACTTAATCCCAAACATTGTTGTTAATGAGAGGATTATCCCTAATCTCAGGATTACCTTCAATCCCCTTCTACATTTTCCCCTTCGTGGAGGGATTTGTTGTGAGAATAAGAAATGTCTGCACAAAAACTTCTCAATTCGATGAACCTTCTCTGCGTGAAAAAATTCTGGCCTCTTTTCCTTTATTTAGAACCAGAGCGTTAGAGTCTCTAGGAAAAATTAAAATTCTCCCCGATGTACCTGAGCCGAATCGCTGCAGTTTATTAATGCTTTGGTGAAGGGACATCGCCACTTGTTCCTTACGCTAAGTTTTAATCGTTCTAGCTTGAATATCTGAAACTCTCCCGAAAGACCTGCTAATCTTCTCAAATACTCATTTTGGCTCTAGGGAAGTGAAATTCTCCCGTTTTATGCCGTTGTGGAGTATAGTTGTGGGTAGTGGGATTTCGTTAGGATTGCCCCTATCTTTATGACTTATGAAATTCTCCCTTGTAATGTTTTGCTATGTTAGAAAAAGTACAAATTCTCCCCGATCCAGCCGAGTCACAGTTAAACATCATTTGGACTTATGGTGAGGGGACATCGTAGCTTTTTAGAACCGTTGGGACATCTTCTTCATTTGGAGTTTGTTGGAAAGGTGATAAAAATTCTGGCGCCAAAACTCAAACTTGCTTGAGAAGGTAACCATTTATATTCCACAGGCATCACTTCATTAATGACGTGGCACTTCTTTTAAACTATCAAAACACTTCACGAAGTTCCACGTGCTCATTTGAAATGATTATAGGCGGCCTTACACGTGAAATAGTGGGAAACTCAAAGACCAGTTTTTAAAAAGGCTTCAAACGTCTCTTTTATTTCAAAACTCTTCTCTTTCCTTCGTCTTCTTCAAGATCCCGTCTTCTTTAGAGAGAGAGAGAACTGTGCAAAAAGCTCCATTATTGTTCAACTCTTTGCCTAGTTTCTTCCTTCCACCGTCTTTTGCGCCACCACTTGTGGTTGTGCTCCTCCTTGCTTGTTTCTATTCCTTCTTATCCAGCTGTGCCACTCATCGCCACTCGACTATGGATTCTTCAAGTTCTTATAAGGTTGCCACTACAACTGCTCAGCCAAGCTCCTCCTTTGCCACTTCTAGCGTCGCTGATGTCCCCAGCGCCGTTGTCCTGAATGCTCCTCGTCAAGAGCAACTACGCTTCTATCACCGGGCTCCTATCTTTAGCGAAGATGATAAATTCTATGATGCATGTAAGACTTTCCATTTCTCATCCAAGTTTGACCCTTTACTATTGGGTGATGAGGATATGGATTCATCAAAGTGGGGCTATCTTCCCCCAGAGGGGACTTTGCACTTTCGTTTGGACCGTGGTGACTTCCCCTATTCTCAGATTAACTTCGAAGCACCTGTGGGGTCGCTACCCATTTCGCTGCCTGGCATACATATATGAAGAGTTCATATGCTGCTTCTCTCGCAAAGGTTGGGCTTCATCGAGCCTACTGGTTTGGGGAGTTCACCCTCTCTAAGCCCAACACAGTGCTCCAAGTTTTAGTTGTCAGATGCTACATCATAACTCACATGTTCTTTGATGCGTGGGCGAGTTAACCGTTACGTTGGAGGACGTTCATGAGCTCCTTGGGTTTGAGCCATTGGGTGAGTTCACCTATAACGATGAGGCCCTAGATGCCGAAGAGGCTGCTGATCGAGCTAAGCTGAATCGAATCTGCAGCAGTTGCACTAGTTCCTCGAATAAAGCCACATTCACTCCCCTCATTAGATATTTTTTTTGAAGATCCTACCTCGAAGGACGTCAATTCTGCAATGGGCCGAGGTAGAGGTACATCCCTGGAACTACCAGCCTACATACTTGTGTTACTTTCACGCTTCTTTCTGACTGGGAAACCCAACGATCAGCCAAGGAGGGACCTTATAAATATTTTCGTCCATTTGGCCAGGGGTTTCAACCTTCCCCTGGCCGCCATTGCCCTGGGGTCCCTCTGTACCTGGATGGATCGAACTGACATTGGCATGGCACGGTCACTTGGTCGGTACAACTTGGCCAATTTTTCCAACACCATCATTTGGACTGGCTTTCTGTATACCCATTTTCCTGCCGTTGCTGCCAAGTCTATTTCTCTACCCGTGAGCCAAGGTATCAAGCCCCCACGCCTCTTGTGTTTCCATAAAAAAATACAAAAGGAGATAATGGACGTTTTTTATCATTTGGACTCCTTTGTGATGAGACCATACAGTGACTCTACATTTTCCCATAGTTGGGATTTCTTTCCTTCTGCAGCCTCAACGATAAAGTTCATCCCAGTTGTAGAAGATCCCTCGCAAGCCGCGATGCTTCTTTTTACCCCAGGGTTTCTTCCTTCCTATACTGAGTGGGGATACACCTCATAACCCTACAACCCTGACAGATGTAGCAGGTAGTTCGGGTTTGATCAGGGGGGCCCTCGACCTATGTTTCAAGACAACAACATAAGGGCCACTTTCCCTGAAGCTTGCACCTTTTATACTACAGCAGCGATGCTTAGTGTGACTTCTACCATTAATGGGAAAGTCACCCTTCCCAGTGATTCTAGGAAGGGGGACGTATCTACTGCTTATGCCGTCAAGTTCCATCTGGAGCAGTTGAGAATGATTCATGAGTATATTCAGTCCCCCCCCTCAATACCCCCCAGTCCTTTCTTTCTCTGCTTCTGAACTGGGTCTTAAGGGGAACTCCGTGCTTGGAATTGAGTTTCCTTTGAGTAAAACCATTAAAGAACCTCCCAGGAGCTTCCTCCTTGTTGCTCGATGGTCCCTACTGCCACCACGAAGCCCAAGGACGTTGCCACTTCTAAACAACCTGCCCCCTCAATCGAAGTTATAACCAGCGAGGGGCCTTCTCAGAAACCTTCCAAAAAGTCTAAGAGGGCCAAAGGTGAGATGCCTTCAAAATCAAAACCAAAATCTAAGTCCTAAACCCAGCCCCAAGCTCCTGTGGAGGCTTTCCCCATAGCCTCCGTTGCTCCTAACATGTTTGCAGAGATGGACGAGGAGTTAAGGAGGCAGGTTTAGGCTGAGGTAGACCGGATACACGCTGAGTTTCAGTGGTGCTCTATCGTTATTCCTCATTTTGGTTGCCTTTCCCACGGTCGTAGTTCATCCCATTGAGCCAATGGCAAGGAGGAGAAAAAGTTCGAGGGTTCCTCCAAGTTTGGACACAACGGGTACGAGGAAGAAAACTCTGGGTACCAAGTCCCAGAAGAAACGGACGCCCGAAGTACCTCCCTCCCAGTTCCTTCTGTTACTGCCTCCTCACCACCTTCACCAGTGGTTATAACTTCTCGTTCTCCTTCTGGATCTGAGCTATGTATGTACGTTTTGTCTTAATCCCCTTTTTCTTGATGCCAGCCACATCTACTTATTTATTGATAACTTTGGTGCAGGGAATTGAAGACGCAGGGCACAGTCCTTCCATTTCTCCCAGTCCTCCCAGTACCCCTGTAAGTCATTTCTTGGGGGGACATTATCGCTCCAGCCGATACTACTCCTCCTCGTTCTCCCATGACAAGTCTTACTTACTCTCGTCGGTTGTCCTCCCAACGGGTGAAGGATGTTGCTGTGGGGGAAGCTATCGTTGAATCTACTAGCATATCTTCCCAACCAGAGGCAAATCCACCAATTTTTTCTAAAATAAAACCTTAGCCCGAGGTTCTTCTGCCCCTTGTTCTCGCTACAGAAAGTTCCTCCGAGGTAACATACTATCTATTACCTATTAGGTCTAACAATTTTTCTCTTTTCCACCCCTTTTATTTTTGTTTAACATGTTGATCTTTGATGTGTTGGGGTGCCCTAGGTTGAAACGGCATCTCTAATAGATAACCTTCTTCTTCCCATTGCGCTGACGAGACCCCTGACTGCAATTCCTCTTTTTGGTGCTATAACTGAGGTAAGTAACATTTATAAGGATTTCTTCCTTTATGAGTACTTATTCGACTTTTCTAACACTTACTTTTCTTGGTGCAGCTTTCTCCAAGTCTCTCTCCACCCTTTGCTCTCAGTGGTATGTATAAGGCCAAGGTCGATGCTGCTGCTCATCGTGTTAGTTCTTTGGTGCCAACCCCTACTGGAGGTTCATCGCCTTCTGTAAGCCAAACGTCTACATTGGCCCGGGTACCCTTTGTTGGCAAGGGAGCTTTGCCTACCGTTTAGACTTCTTCATCCAGGGGACCCATTGCGGCTTCTGAGGCAGTGAGCCTGCCTCTAACGGTTCCTAGCCCTGTGGCCTCCACAGTGTCTCCCGTTCTCGCTCCTGCCATGACTGAGGTATTTCGTTAATTTCCCTGCATCTTTATTGAAGAATTTTCAAAAACTCCACCTACAACGGTGGCTTAACAACAAAAACGCTTGTTAAGATTTTTCACAAATTCCACCTATAATGGTGACTTAACAATGAAAATGTTTGTTAATATTTTTCATAAACTCCACCTGTAAAGGTGACTTAATGATGAAAAATGATTGTTAAGATTTTTAGCAAACTCCACCTATAATGGTGACTTAACAACGAAAATGCTTGTTAAGATTTTTCCTAAAATCCACCTATAACGGTGACTTAACAATGAAAACGTTTGTTAAGATTTTTCATAAACTCCACCTATAACGGTGACTTAACAACGAAAATGCTTGTTATGATTTTTCATACAGTTATTATTTCTTCTACCTCTTCTCAGGTTGCACGGGAGAATTCTCTACTAGTTCTTTTGCCTATTAGCTCACCCCATCGGGAACTTGCCATCTCGAAAGATTCTAGCCATAATGATCAAGGTTCCACGATCGGTGCTACAGCTGAGAGCGAATTTGGGAGCGAGTTTCCTCTGCTTGACCTGACTCCTCACACCTTATGCTTGATGGTGCTTCAATGTTCTCCTCAAATGCCTGCCAACCATCATTTGGTAGTTGAGCAACTTGTGAACCATCATCCTGAAACATTCACGGTGGATTGCCTACGTTTAAATATCTCTGTTATGAGTTATAGGCTATAGGGCATGGCTACCGTTATTGTTGAAATAACCAATACTCCAAGTAAAGACTTTACCAAACCTCTTCTTAACTAATTTTTAGGCTATCTGAGGGAGTTGGGTTGTGAGGGGTTCCGTTTTGACTGGCTTATCATGCATTTAAAGACTTTGAAGAGCCAGCTCCTTCGCCATTCTTGGACATGGCATCTCCAAAATTGCCCATTTTTTATCCTGGTCCATCTGTACCCCTTGTCGATCAACCATGAAGCCTAGGAATTTCCCACTTGTTACTCCAAAGACACACTTTAGCGGGTTCATCCTTAATTTATACTTCGTGCATCGAGAAAACACCTTCCTCAAATCGCTCAGATGAGACTCCTCCTTCCTCGACTTGATGACTAAATCGTCCACATAAAATTCTACAAATTTATGGAAGAAGTCATGAAAAATGGCCATCATCATTCTCTGGTAAGTAGACCCAGCGTTCTTGAGTCCAAACGGTATCACTCTGTACATGAAGTTGCCTAACGGAGTTCTGAACACCGTTTTTTCTACATCCGTGGGGTCCATCTTGATCTGGTTGTACCCTATATACCCATCCATGATGCTATGCATCTCATGGCCAGCATTGGCGTCTATCAAGCTATCGATGGAGGGTAAAGGGAACTCATCCTTGGGGCAAGCCCTATTCAAATCTCTAAAGTCCGCACAGATCCTAATTTTGTTCTTGTCTTTCTTTCCCACCGGCACAATGCTAGATAGCCAAAGCGGGTGTTGTATCGGTTTGATGAACCCTGCCGCTAATAACCATTGGACCTCTTCCTTGATCTTTAAATCTAGCTCAGGGTTGTACGTTCTCATCGTTTGCTTCCTCAGAATGGCCGAAGGCATTACGTTCAACTTGTGTCAACTGACTTCTTCGTCCAGCCCTTCCATCTATGTGTACTTCCATAAGAAGACGTCTATGAACTCCCGAATCAGCTCGACCAAGGCTTCTCGTTTCTCTTTACTGAGATCTTTTGCGATAAAGATAGGCCTCAGATCCTCCCCTTCTTGAGCCAGGTTCAATTTCTCCAACTCTTATGCTTGTGGCCTTGGTTCATCCGTCATGCAATCAGGTTCTTCAACTACATCTTCCATGAATTCTTGTATGTTGGAGTTGTCTATCACCATACATTGCCCTCGTTGATCTATTAAAAATCATTCATATACAGGGTCAGCCTCATCATCAGTCCCTATGGCCGCTCATTCACACCATTACAACCGATAGACCACCTTTCCTTCTTCGGTGATGACTTTTTTACACTTCCCGCTGGCAGTCACAATTGCTTTCCTTTTCTTTTCTCTGGAAGCCTCAGTAATCCATCCTCCTAAAAATGGACTCAACATGCTCTGGCGTTCGGCCTCATGCTGCATTGGGTCCACTCTAGGTCTCATCCTGTCTTTGAGATATTTCAAAATGTTTTGGGACCGAGGGACCTCTCCGTGTAAAACATTACATCTACTAAATGAGCTTCTTCAACAGCGAAGGGCCTCCTTGTAGCCCTAATGGTCACATCTGTTCCCTTGATATTTGCCTTAGCACATTAGTGATACGTCGAAGGAACTAGCCCTTGGTTGTGCATCCACACTCTTCCTATTAGTAAATGGTAGGAAGTTGCACTCTCTATTACATGGAACTTGATGTCGAAACTCAGGTTTCCCATCGCAATCCCAATGTTCACATACCCAATGGATTGGGAAGATTAGTTGTCATACCCAAAAATCACCAAAGGCATGATGACCAACCTTTATTCTGGAATATTAGCTGTGTGGAAAGAGTTGATCGGCATAATATTGATGGAAGCACCCCCATCCATAAGATTTCTTGCAAAGCTAACCCCGTTGACGCTAGAGGTTACATACAAAGGCCTGTTATGAGGGAACCTTACATCCCTATCTGCATCGCTGAAGGTTACTTCTGACAAAAATCTCTTTACCAACCTAGCCATGGGTCCCTTCCATCTTAGCGAGGAGACTGCGCTCCTCCTGGCAATGTCTAGGATTGCCTGGGTTATTTCCAATCTGCTCTCCTTTGATATCCCTACTTAGTCGAAGAACCAGATGAACTTTGGGGATTTTGAAATTGCACTTTATTCTATTACCAGGTTTGTTTCCTCTCCTTCAACGTTGTACACGTCCTCCACATCTTTCGCGCTTGCCTTATCGTAGGCTAATACTACGTTAGCCATTTCGTTAGTGCAACTTTCCAAAGCTTCTTCGAACTCCCCACGCTTTATCATTGACTCTCTTTCTTCTCTTTCTGCCTCCTCGTCATAGGCCACCACTAGATTGGTCCCGTGTGCTGGAAGTGGGTTGTTATTGACGTTTTGCAGAGGGATTTACAGCGTTCCCACCTTTACATACTTATCGATGATTCTTCTTAGCGTGAAACAACTCTCCATTGGATGTTGGATCTTCCGATGAACCTGGTAATATTTAGGATCCGTTCTTGTTGTGGCATCGGGTTCCCTAATAGGAACGCCTTTTGGTTCATAGACCGTTCCTCCTTGGACCATTGCATTGTAACAACTAACAGTATCCTCCACTGTACAAGGCAGTGGTGGTGGGTCCTCCCTGTCCCTACCGAACTTCCTCTTGTTGTCCTTCTTCGGTGCCTTGCCCCCATTTGTTCCTTCGATCTACCCCACCCGTGGGGGCTGAGACCTTCCTCCCCCGGGTTGCATCGGTTGTCTGAACATCATGGGCACCACCACCGAGTTTGGTCGTATAACCAACGAGATATTCCTTGACGCTTTTAGGAACGCTAAAAAAGTTCCCTCTCGCGTCTCGTTAATAAGGTGGCAGATGTACTCAGGAAGCAGCCCTTCCGCATAGATCTGTAATAGTTTAAACTATTTCACCTCCTCTCTTACGTCGAGGGACCTTTCCCTGAACCTTCGAACGTATGCCACCACGTCTTCCCCTGATCGCTGCTCCTCTCTCCCTAATTGGGTCAGAGTAATATCATCCTCTACTAGGAAGAACTTCTAGACAAACAACACATGAATCTCCTCCCACGTGGAAATACTCTTGGGAGCTAAATGAGAATACCAGGTATATGCTTTATCGGTTAGGGATTTAGATAACTCCCTCAACTTGAGCTTCTTATTATTGCAATGCGCCCCCAAGTGTTCAACAAAGCGCTTAATATGCTCCTTCGGGTTTCCACCATTTCCTGTGTATTTTTCAAAGATATGAGGAATATAATCTTTTGGATAGGGTGTAGTTGTATTCATGGGGGTAAGGTGTCTGAAAGTCATCTTAGACCGAAGCTACCTCGCCCACAGATTGCGAGGAAACTTGCATGAACTTCAGCATCTCCATCCTCATTTCCTCCATGGGTGATGCTAACGGGGCAATAACCAATGGGATCACAGGCTGCATGCCCGTTGTAGCTGGAGAAATCATTACAGTTGGCATCGTTGATACCCCTGAAGTTACCACCGCTGGATTCAAAACGGAGGGTATACTTGCTGGGACTGTTCCCGTTATGCCTGCACCTGGTGGGACTGTTGGTGCTGCCCCTAGCGTCACGAAGGAGTTGGCTTCAAATCCTCCCAATACCGTTGAAGTTATGGAGGTTTGCAAAAACTCATAAAACTTATTCTTGAGGAGTGCCACCTAGGCAGGTCCTAGCCCAGTGCTCGTGGAAGCTTGTGTAACCCCTGGAGCGCCTATTTCTATCTGAACTTGAGGTACCTCTATTCGAGGAGCCCCGTCCCTTAGAGCCTCCAGCCCTCTCGCTGCCTATTCTTCATTGTGTTGAATGTCATCAAAGTTGAGCCTTCGATTAACATTATCTTGCACCATACTCCTTACTTAGAAGAATGCCTCCCCAGTAGAGTCGCCAAATGTAATAGGGTAGTTTAGATAAGATGGACGTGTAACCCCTTTTGAGTACAGTAATGATAAGGTAACTAGCAGCACTATTGATTAGCCATAGGACATGCAAACACAGCTTGAAGAATATAAACTCAATTTAAACTCACAAATCTCTCGTGTATATCTCAATCAACTGACAATGAACTCAGAAGTAACTCATTTAGAGGGAGAGAGAAGTAAGCACCCTAGATACACCTTGGCAGGCATCCAAAAACACCCCAACCACCCTCAAAAGTCTCCGTTAAGTATTAAAGCTTCATAATAAATAACAATGGTGGGTGAGTAAAACTCTCTGGTTTGTAATAACTCTCTCTAGCAATAACTTCCAGATTCTCAAAGGAACATGCCCTCCTTGGAGGTGGTTGGGGTCCTTAAATAGCTCCCCACACCACCCCCGAGGCAACTCAGTCATCAATGTCTGTGAAAGACATCCCTCATACTTTATGTCACCAATATTAAATACCTGATGCACTAGTTGTCTCCATGTCATAGACATTAAATGCCAAGGCATGCCTTTTGCCTAACCACTGTGTGTCAGGGGGCTGTCACCACATAGGTAGCTTACCAACTGTTTGACAGCCCCAAAATACCACGGTGGTTTACTCAAGTGAAGATTTGACATTGTCTAGCTGGCTAGTGATATCACCTACAGTAGATGTGACATTATGTAGAGAGCTATTTGGTTCACAACTCAACGTCCGATGGAACTCGAAGTTGCTCCGCCTGAGGTTCCACGGTGAGGGTCATTCGATGTTTTGTCAGGTGTATCTAAGATGGTCAGAACAAGCCCCGACGGTGCCCCACTTCTCAATCCTCCAAACCAAGTCCCTCTAAAGTTCTCACGGCGAGGTCGTTCAATAGAGCATGAAAGCTCTCCCAGGCCCTGTCAATCCTGGTCTCTCATGAGTACCGTTCGACCTCACGCTAAAATTAATTATTCTTGTTACATCATCACAATCGTTATAGCTCATAGCCAATATAAACAAATATACAATATGACTAAGTAACACAGCAAGCTAAAGTATGTGTTGCCATGCTAAGCTGCCACGCCAAGCTCCTCGCTTGAGTTTCCACGCTTGAGCTGCCACGCTAAGCTGCCTTGATCCCAAACACTATTTTTAATGGGAGAATTATCCCTAATCTCAGGATTACCTTCAATCCCCCTCTACAAACTGTACCAAGTAATCCTATGTTCTAAGGTATGAGTCAATATCCCCCATAAAAGTCCCATTGAGATAAGATTGTCCCAATCCGGCATCCTCCGTGATAGCAAGTAGCGAGGGTATGATTATACACAGATATATACATTATACACAAGCACTCGGTATATATATATATATATATATATATATATATATTGCAAAAAGTGATTATAGAGATAATTTAGGAAAGGTGAAGAATTATAGAGATAATTTAGTTTCACCTTTCCTAAATTATCTCTATAATCATTATTGAAAACAATCAAATTATCTCTATAATCATTATTGTAAAAAGTCATTTGAAGAATTTGATTGCACAGTTGGATTATTCTCGAGCAAACAATAAAGACACATTCTTGAACGATCTTGATAAAACTGGATTAAAACCTTCAAAACTTGGGTTTAAAGTTGATTTAAATGGGGTTTAGGTTTTGTAAATGAGTAGAGGTATAAAATGTGAGGCTACTACTCATTTTGAAGGTTAAAATGTGTTTAAATAACCCTAAACACATGCCTTTTTATTTTAAGAATAGAAAAGAGTTTGAGTCCTACAAAAATAGTACAAAAAGAACCCCAATTTCTTCCATACTGCTGGAGCAAATCGGTTTGCCCCCATGGCCAAACCGGTTCAGATTTCTACCAATTCGAAATCTCCTAATTTAAAAAAAAAATATATATATAATTTCTCGAATTAAATTACGATTTCAATTCTTATTAAAATCTCTGTTTTCATAAATCAAAACCAACATTTTTAAGTATGAAAATTAATTAATTCCAAAAGTTTATTTTTCTCAAAATTTTAATTTAACAAAGATTTTTACGGCTAAAAATTACGGGGTATTACATTAGGCACAGTAAAATTGTATATGTTAAAGCATTGTAGTACTTTTCTATCCATTTGACTAATGTATATGAGATTAACATAATTTGTGCTCGATCTGTAGGCCGAGACAATAACTAGTCACCCCACGGTCATTTCAATTGTGCTCTTCAGGAGCACATCCAATTAAGGATATTTTATAATGATATATTTCCATATATGATTGTTTTCATACCCTTTCTTAGACATATATTTACTAAGACGGTTGTACCTATATCCATTTGGATTGCCTGTTGTACAATGAACGTCTTAGTGCATTTGAGTACGTACTTATTATCTTTGCTTCAGGTAAAGAAAATCCTTCTAGGATTTTATATGTAGTATTTTTCTAAGTCCCGTATATATAACCAATTATAATATTCATGAGTGTCGTAATATATATTTTAAAAAACTACTAAGCTAGTCAGATATCGGAAAAGTATTTATAGTCTTAACAGGATGGTATGTTCGTATATAATCAATTTTGGTTTCTTTCAAAAATCTTGTGCCATAAATTATGCACTTTTTAGTTTATTTTAACACTTCACATTATTATAAACACCCATTCGTAACCTTCATGGTTAACATCTTTTGAAGTTTTTACCACAAGTCCAAATACACCATGTATATTAAGAGACTCGAATTATGCCATCATCGTATTTTCTCATTTTGGCCAATATATTATTTGTCAACATTCATTCATAGTATGTGGATTTATTGTATCATTTCCCTTTGATTTATGTACAACTAAAACATATAAAATTATATCATCGATGATTATCTTTGTTGATCCCACTTTTCTCTTGTATATACATAAAATATAGAGATCTCATATAATATTAGGTACCTCTGCCAACTTCAAGGGCTTTATAGTCACCTAGGGGACTTGTGTATTTTCATAGACAATAACCTCTTTTGTGGTTTTTAAGAAAGTGGATCTTTAGTTCACAACCTCTTTTGGAGCGTTATTTATAACCTCTTTAGGAGCGTTATTTGGTCATGCTTTTATTTAACCACCACTTATTGGGGAGTCAAGTAATTAGGACCTATAGGTTTTCCACCCTTCTAGTGTGCAATAAATTTATTTTCTATCGAATTTATTTTGTCCTTCTTAGACAATGATTTTGGCAAGCACATCTGCAACTAGTGCATGTGACATTTGATGTTGTAATATAATGTTTCACTTCATTTTTGCATTGAGCGATACATGAGATTATATGAGAGAATGTGGAAGTATTCCACGATAACTCTCGTCGTTCTTTTAGAAAACATCATTCTTTAAGAATCATTTGTAATTCTGGTACGTTTATCCTCCACCTAACGACGAGAATAGTGTCTCATCAAAATAAAAGTTAACATATACTATAAACATTGTATTTATCAATGGTTCAATAAAGGGTGAATCATAAGTGTTGTATGTAAAACTTACTATCCTATATGGATCAATGAACATTATAAACCTATCCTCTTATGTGTCCATACAACTATTTTGATCGACATTAGAGATACCTAGTCAGCTAGAATGACGACCAACTCACATAATGTAAACAGTCAGGAATAGCAAAGGTTACTCTGATAGAATAACGACCAACACTAAATTCATAATTGGATATCCAACATAAAGTATTTTGTAACGTATTGTATTGGCAATACGGGTGAGTACAACAAGTTAGTATGTTGAAAGAGACTTGGTTCGGACTAGTTAGACGAGGTAGTATAACTAGGAGGGTTAGAATGCAAGCGTTAGGTGTGCACATTAGTTGATAGGTGAGTATTATCTCAAGAGAGTGCGATATTAGTTTACATATGAAAAGTTTGCATGCATATTTAATTTATGTGGACGATTTAATTAAATTAGGGAATTAAAGATTTAATTAATTCGGGTTAATTTTTAAAATTTACATGTGTTGTAAATTGAGGTCGAGATTGGATATTTTAGTAAAGTGACTCGGATGACAATTCTGAGTGAACGGTTGATTTCAAATAGGTCGAGTTAGTTGGAAAAGAGTACCCGAGGTAGTAATTGGGTCTCGGAGCATTTTAAGCATAACCGGGCTCACTCAATGGTGTTTAGGCCATTTTAATTTGGCCCATAAGCTTCGTTTTGGGATTATCATAATAAAACCTAAGTTAGAGAGTTTGGAGAAGACACAACTAAAAAAGAAAACCCTAATTCTCCAAAGGATAAAAGAGGAAAAAATTGGGAGAGCTTTTTGGAGCCAAATCAAATCAAACCCTATGAAATTATCTAGGCAAGTAGTTAAAATTTCTTTCATTTAAATTTCGGTATTGCGATTCATATCATGGTGTGTGTAAACCATATTCATTTTGGGATGTGTTATTATAGAAAAATTGATTTTGGGTGGGTTCTCATACGAAAAGGGTCTTTGGATGATTTTATGATGTTGTGTAAATTAAATGAAAATTGATGATGCATTATGATTCTAGGTTGTAGAAATCTGACTCCTATCATAAACCCAGTAGATATTGATGTGTAATTTCGGATTATAGAATAAAATTTATAACCAATTGAATGGAACCCAGATAAAACCCCAATTTAGAAATTAATGGATTGTGATAGAAATCAATCATTTTTAAAGGTTTGGATGATGTTTAGAACCTTATTTGGAGGTGTATTTATGTTAAGAATGATCGTATTTAGGTTTGGGATAGAACCAAGAAGCTTAGAAATTTGTTAATTGAGGAAAAACGAGTTAGAGAAGAAGATGGTTCGCCAGATCAGGTACGACGAACCGATTTGGTTTTGAGGCCAAACCGGTTCGGTTTACGTGTTTGTTAAAAAATTAAAATTCGTAGATCTTTTCACTAAGACCGCGTGGGCGCCGACCTCGTATTTTTCATATTTTTTTAATTAGTTGTGATTTTTCTACATAAGGGTATCCAAGATCGAAATCTTTAGCCACATGTTCAATTAGGGTATGGATGCTCCATATTTTTACCTAGGGATTATGGGTGGATGTATATGAGCCTAGAAAGATAAGAAAAATGAGGAACCTGAATACTTAATTGAGTGAAATAAATTCATAAGTGTTAAGATTTGGGCCAAGTGAGTTAATGAGTAAAAATTTAATGGAAGAGTAATACCTAGGATAGTAGGATATGAGATTTAGAAAATCGAAATGTCAAATAAGAGAGTGGGAATTATTAAAAAAATGTTGAGTAATAAAATTTTAAAGACTTATATTACGTGCCGAGCAAGTGTGCCCGAGTATCGTAGTTGAGTGACACTAATTTAATAAATTAATTATTGTGAAATTGATTAGATTAATCAGTGTGATTTACAATATAATGAATTTGGGGAATAAGAATGAGTCACGGTGAAGGTGAGTGAACCTATGACTTGGACCAGTAGGATGTGTGAATTCCCTACTGAAATATTCTAAAGGATAATTGACACTCTTCGAGTAGTGAGGGATACTCGGGAATATACGATGAGAAGTATAATTGGAATTTAATAACACGTAGGATATTCAGGAGGTATATATACTACGTATGGGATATACAATATAGTTCATGTGTGTAACTATACTGATGATATAAATATATGGGTTGTGTGAATGCCTATTGTATGATTTGTTATGTGTATGACATACCTACGCTACTTGCTATCGTGGGAGGTTGCGCGTCATGGACGATCTTATCCTGATGAGCCCATCGGGGTGATTTTAGACTTTTGCCCAGAAGATAGAGCCTTGGATACGTGATATTTGAGAGGATGATAGTTTTGACGGTTGAATGGTAGCATAGGTATGTGCATGACCCATTAGGCTGGGATACATTTTCGCCTCAAATATGTGTGATTTATAATTATGGTTCGAGAGAGATACTGAACCATCAGTCCTTTATTTAGTACATGAGGTACCAAAACTTGGTAGCAGAGTATACATGCATCGAAGGTCTCAACCTAGGGGGCAGTATTATATATATATATATATATATAGAGAGAGAGAGAGAGAGATGAATATATATATATATATATATATATATATATATATATATATATATATATATATATATATATATATACTTGTGATTTATTCTACTATGTGTGCTTAGTAGATGATGTAGTGGGACATGATAGCATATTATACATGCACTGTAGATCTGCCTAGGGGTGCCGTAATAGTATATAGTGACATAACATATAATCCTAGTGTGGAGAATTAAGATATAAACAGAGAAATTCATAATTGGCTATCCGATATAAAGTATTTGGTAACGTATTGTATGGGCAATACGGGTGAGTACAACAAGTTAGTATGTAGAAAGAGACTTGGTTCAAACTAGTTAGATGGGGTAGTACAACTACAAGGGTTAGAATGCAAGTGTTAGGTGTGCACATTAGTTGAGAGGTGCGTACTATCTCAAAAGAGTGCGATACTAGCTTAAATATAAAAAGTGTGCATGCATATTTAATTATTCCAATTTAACTGCTTGCTAAATATTTTCAAAATATTTTACTTGGGCTCTGACCCGTGTCAAAAATCTTTTCCCAAACATTTTAGGTGTCCAGTCATAGGGATGCTCAGTTTAAGGATTCTATCCAGGGATGCGCAGCTGCAACTCATGTGAAAGTTGCAAGACTTTGTTATAGACGCTTCATTCATTTATTCCTTATGTAGGGACTTTACTTTAGTATTCATTTGGGCATGTCGCGCTCAGATTTTATATCCGGTTATTTATTGTACATTGTGTATCCAGGTTATTGTTTCAGTTACTATTTGTAAGGACACTTTTGTCCGTTATCAACGTCGTATACCGCTACACCGTCGAAGAAGTTCAAGATCACATTCACATCAAGACGAATATGAATAATCAAGGTGTTTCAACAAATTGCCTCCATGGGATTTACTTTGTTAAGGTTACGTTTTAGAGTACCTTAATAATGCACTTAGTGTGTTGGGATATTTTTCATCAAAAAATTTCTAAGTGTTGGAGCGGAGTTTTAAAGTTTTTCGTCAAAAATATTTTCGAAGTTTTTGAGGCGGTGCATTTATCGAGAAAAAGAAAAGGACAAATATTTAATATTACTACCGTTCAAACGATATCCTATGTCGTTCAAACGACATGGATTGTCGCGAGAAGTATCAAATGACATTGGATTTCATTCAACTGACATCCAATCTCATTTGAACGAGCCGCCGCCTTAAGTCTCATATTTAAAGGACTCTTCAACTCCATTTTTGACAAGAAGTCTGTACATTTTTACATTCTGCAAACAATGCAAAATCAGCAGAAGCTTTCGGCTTCTTCTATTAAAGTTTAATCTCCTTTTGTTTTTAATTCACAAAACGTCTCAATCTTTAGTGAATTGTTTTAGAACCCGAAGAACATTACTTTTCTACTATTCATCCTTTATGGGGAGATCTCTACAACCGAGATTTGCGTGCTATTGTGGAGGGAGTCTCTGCAGAGTTTTAAGACTGCGTGTCTAGGACTGCATGTCCTTGTGGTATAGCTGCGTGTGAACCACTGTTGATTTCTAGTCGTTGCTTTAAGGGTTTGACGAAGACACCGTGCGTTACACTTGTGGGCGATTATCAAGTTGTTTGTAAGTCAATCGTCTTGTAAACTTGCCAAAGTTCTAGAAATAAAAGGTTTTACCCTTCGGGGATTTTTCCTAAACTTTGTGTCGCATATTTTATTTATATTTGTTTGACACTTGCACGCCCGTAGGTATTTGTGTTTAAGGGTTGAATTAACTTAAATAAAAAATAGACTTTGATTAAATAAGTTTGTGATTGAAACTAGTGAATCTATTTGAATAAATATCGCACACATCATTTAATGCATTTACAATTGTATTTTATTATTGAACCGATAGTTGATTCGGTTATCTTTATTTATGTTATTCATCTGTGTTGGATTCAGTTATCAGTTTGTGTGGATGGTTTAATTATTATTTGATTTTCGCATGTTGTTAATTTATGAAAGATAAAATTTGGCACCAGTCTATTTAAATTACTAGGTGGTTAGTAACTTAAAAAATATTTTCGACAGTGATGTTACAAAATGAGCCATATGAGACCAACATTTTTTTATTTATCACGGGCCGACCACCAGATATTTTAGTAGGCGGGGTGTCACATAACAGTGGATAGCAAACCGCAAAATAGCGGAGTAGAATAGCTTGAAAATTAAGAGAAATGTTAAGTACAGATGATTTGAGGTAAGATAAATGGAGGGAAATTTCCATCCATTTATAAGTTACCTCGAGAAGAAGGATGAAATGATTATCTACATGAGCAATTGAACTACCCCCGGTTGTACGCTTCTTAATGCGCAAAAAGTCTAGTATACATTTTGGCGGTTCAAAAAACTTTAAATTATTTACAAAAATGCCATTATCAATAGTATTAGTAAATATTTTTACAAGTCCTGGAGGTCTAATGCTGACCAACTCCCAGAAATTACGTCGAGCAACATTTTGAACAAACACTCCATACTTTCGATCAACCATGGAGCATCGGAGACTTTTATTGTATGTAAAATTACTCTCCTGTGTGGATAAATGAACAATAAACAACTATCCTCTTTTGTGTCCATGCAGTTATCTTGATCGGCATCAGAGATACCTAGTCGACTAGAATGACGACCAACTCCCAGAATGTGTACTATCAGGAATAACAAAGGTTAATCGCATAAAACAGCGACTAACACTGAATTTCAAGAGTCTCATTTATTGTATACAGATATAAATGTCTAGAGATATAAATGCATTCTATATCTAGGGTTCCATACCACTATAAATAAGTAATGTCCCTTAGCTCATGAGGACGATTTAATCAAGTGCAAGCACACTATACTGAGCTATTGTAACCACCCAGAAAAACACTAATAATGGGCGTGGGATTTTCTTATAGCTGAACCACTTTAAAAACTTATCTCTTGTGTGTTTGTTTATCTTTCTCATACTTATTTATCTGTGATTATAAACGTGGACCGAATACATTTTTAGACATCGATAATAAGCAGCATATATACCCTTGTGATTAATATCATTTGCATTCACAATGTCTTATGAAAAATAATTAAGGTGACCAAAATATTCATTGTATAATAATAAATAATTGAACTATGGAGCTGCAGGGTCATGACAAAGTGCAAATTTATAATGTTAAATATTATATAGTATACCCCCTTGAATAATGTAATGATTATTTACTAGTGTAAGATTCTATCTTCTAACACTAAAAGTAATGTAAAATTACTTTTCACTGTTTATTTCAATGTGACACCCATGTATACTGATGCCCATAAAACAACGCAAATTACTTTAGAAAATGCTTAACTTTTCGCATATGTACGGGAGGGTACCAAATAACAACAATGCATAGGCTCGTCTAGAGCTTTAGTTTGAACTATGGTTGGAACCTTTATTATATTACACATCAAGTCAGAAAAATTTATATTTTTTTATAATAGCTCGAGTTGCTCACTACCTGCTAAACAAATGTTATCACCTGATGAAGTTTTATAATTGCCACTTTTAACAGTCAAGATTGAAATATAGAGATGCTTAAGAAAAAAATAGTATTTTATGATCAAAATTTTCTTAACCAATCTTTAAGAATTGGAAGTATTTAAAAAAATCAAATCAAATAATTATCACATATTCAAAGAATGGGATAGAAAACACGCACTTTGCTAATTAAAGTTTAAAACTTTGGGTTGATAACTGATGAATCAAAAGTTCATAATCTTATGATATGTGAGAGACTTCAGACTCGAAATTAAGAAACTTTAGGTTTCTAATATATAACTAGAGCCATTAAAATACCGATGACAAATATTTTGTTATGAAAAGTAATGTGAACTTAAGATTCTCTATTTAATGTTACATGTATATGAATCCTCGGGTTCATATAAATTATAAAAGGAAAATCTAGGACATCAGGTTCTACATTAAAATAACTCACAAAGTGTGTGGTGCAAATTGTGTATAAAACTTCAAGTTTTTATAATTTCTATGTGCGAACTTTCGGTTCCATAAAAATAGTTGACTTCATGTTCAATATTAATAATATTGAAGGAAATTAAATTATCTACCCTTTTGTATCAAAACTTTAGGTTTGATTTGGGGTAAAAATATTAGAGTATATTCAAAACAAGTTTCAAATAATTTTTATTAACTCCGACCTATAATAATCTAACCATGTACTAAAAAAATGAGGATATTGATTTTTCACATTCTCTACATATTTTCAAGGCTCCAAAATAATTGGAAGTTAAATTAAATACCATTAAAAGTATTTAATACTCAAATGAAGTGAAGTACCGAGAGATAAAGGTGTAATGGTGAAGCTATTACTATTAGTTAAAGGGACACTTAACTATTAATAGAGTATTTAAAAGGACATTTCATTTAATAAAGAAAATGAAAAGCCAAGAACTTGAAAATATATGTTTAAATATCCAGTTTGTTTTAAAACTACTCCCAACAAAAATAATATATTTGAAGCTTCATGTCCAAATTATAAATAATTATTTGAGAACTTTTAAAATTCATGCCCTATAAATAATCAAAACATTAAGTTTTAATTTATGGTATATTTTAGTTGGAGATTCAAGTCCAAATAATCAGAAATAACATGAAAGCTTCCGAATTTATATTTTATATCCTAATTAAAAAAAATATTTTGTGAACTTCGGGTCATAATAATGAATATGAATCTTCATATCATAAATCAATGATAATTGGGGAAATCTTGTTCAATACCCTTTCAATTTAACAATCAAAACTTCAGATTTGATTGTGATATATTTTCTCTTGACACTTTAGTTTCAAATAATTCAGGAACTACAGGTTCCAAATATATGAATAGGAAAAAAGTTCAATTTTCATGTTTGGATAATTATTGGGGAACCTCATGTCCCAATTGTAAGTGACTTTAAACGCTCACCCAATTATATTCAAACTTCAAGTTTGATAAGGGATAAAATTGTTTGGAACTTTAGGTCCAAACTATAAATAATCATTTTGAAACATCCGATATCCTCATCCTTATTATATAAATAATTCAAACTTTATATCTGATTACAAAATTATTGGAACTTCGGATCCTAATTATAAATAATTTTTATGGGACTTTTAGTATCCCTCTCCCTATTATAGAGATAATTAAAACTCGGGGTCTAGGTTTAGGGCATATTTCATTGTCAAGTCCAAAAATTTGAACAAAAACTGAGAATTTCAGGCCCCAATTTTAAAATAATTTGGGAATTCTGGTCCCAAATGAGGAAATTTATATGGAATTTGCTGGCCCCAACTAAAAAAATTTACATGGGATCTTCAGGTCCGAAATTAAAATAATTCTTTGGGAACTTCATGTCCCAAAATGTAGATAGCCATTGGAAACATCTTGTCCCTAGCAATAGCAATTGAGAATTTGAGAGCCGAAATTTTAAATAGTATTGGGAACTTCAGGTCCAAATTTAAATGATAATTAGGAACTTCCGGTGGTCCTAGTAAAAAATAGAAAAAAAATTCATCAAAATTTTAATTTGTAATTGAGAACTTTTAGTCTAAATTTTAAATGATTTGGAAACTTTTGGACCTAAATTAAAATAACTATCTAAGAACTTGAGGCCCCAAATAGTAATTGAAAACTAAAGGCCTCAATTTTTTTTTCCAATTGATTAGCAAACTTCAAGTCTCGAATTTTGGATAATTGACAAATTTAGGTCCTACTAATAATAATTAAGAAAATTTAGGTCCCAAATATTTATTAGGATTCTTTAAATAGTAATTCTTGATGTACTGCATTTTTAAACCGCATGTCTACGTGACGTGCAAAAATTGGTTAATTCTGCTGGCGCGAATCCACGTTCATAAATAATTAACCAATCTCGGCATGTCACGTAGGCATGCGATTCCAATTTGGTTTAAAAATGTGGTAAGCCTAGAAGTTTCATTCTTTAAATACGAATTAAAAAAATATGTACATAAAAAATTCCTTTATCATATTCAAATATTATTAATATAAGAAAATATATTCAGTCATATGCAAAATCATTTTGCATAGTATGAGTAAACAAAACATCTCTATGAATATTTAAATTTTGGTAGCATCTAAAATCATGATACTTTTTCTTCATATTTATTTGTAAGTTTTTTTAAGCATTTATATTAACTTTAAATTTAACTAGACTACAAGCCCGATTTTAATAGGTGTTAAAAGTAGTAGTATAAGTATAATAGGATTTCACTGCCATGTCCTAATTTAATTAAAAGCAAGTCTTTCAATGGATGCTATTAACATGTATTTTTCACGATGAAAGCATATAAGGACTCAAGGTGTGAATATGATCTACATATACTTTCGAGTAGGGCCTATTCTATATCACTTAGTGTAAAGTCAAATACTTCTCAAAGTGAAATAAGGCACAAAAAGGAATAGGTGTAAAGTAAGTGAGAAATGAATGAAACAAATGAATGAAACACAGTAAGTGAGAAATGAAGACGAAATGACAGTTCAGGTGGTGAAGCCGTTAGAGATGAGAAAAATATTGTAAATTTGAGTATTTATGTTCATAATGTATTGTAACATAAATTAGACATAAAGAAATTTTAAAAAGAGTGACTCTTTTATTTTATTGCTCTATCTCAATACTCAAGGGATATGCTCTCTATTTATAATACAAAGTAAGTAATCCAACAGAAGGTTTAGAATATAAGTGAATATCCACTTAATTACATATTTTATAACATCATGCACATTATATATATATACTAGCGAAATATCCGTCCCTGAAGTCACGGCTAAAATTTCTAAGATACGTAAACATAAAAGGGCAAAAATTTCCAAAATAAATAATTGCAAAATGATAAAAAATTTATTCCCCAAAGTGTTGAATCGTGTATAATTTGAGCCAACTTTTTTACCACAAAAATATGTAAACAGTTTTGAAAATTTGGAAAAAGTTTGCTTTGTTATAGGACTCCACCCTATTTAAGAAATTAAAAAAAATACTCTAACAAACATAATACTAATAGCAGATTGTCGGTGGCTGAAGAGACGAAGAAAATTGTATTTCTAAGTAATGGTTTTTACGCTATGCTGCGTCCTATAATTGTATCATGCTCCTACAGTAGGCATAATCCAAAAAACGCAACTAATTTAAACAAATATTAAACCCCAAAGAAAATTACAATAATAAGGGATATGGCCATGCCTAGAGCACATGCTCTTTAATAGGTTTTTTGTAACACCCCAAGACTTTTGAGACTGAGAAATTTAATTTTGGGAAAATTAAATTTAATTAAATTGGAGAATTTTAAAATTTGGGAATTTAAGTCCAAAAATAGAGGACGTTTCAAAGTATTCCGGATGATATTTTTGAGGGTACCATCGATCCCGGAAGGGTCGAGATAGTCAAAATGATTGTCATTGGGTCTTATTTCGGCTCCGGAATGTTTTTAAGTTGTTTTGACTTGAATTGGAGTCAACGAGTCATTTAAAGTGTGTATTAACATTTAAAACTGGGATTTTGTTTTAAAAGGTTGGAGGCTTACGGATGAAGCCATTTCTCATTTGAGAGAAAGAGAGAAGATCCCTAGAGAGAGAAGAAGAAGAGGAAGAAGAAGAAAGGAAGAGAGAGAGGAAGAAAAGCTTGGAGATTTCCGGCCCTACCGCAACATCGAGGACGATTCAACCTCTACAAACCTGAGGCAAGTGTTTAATCTTGCTAAATAGCTATTTGTGTATTTCATTTCATAAATTGTGGGTTAAAGAAATGGTTTTTGGGTATTAATGTCAAAACCTAGATTTCAGGTTTAATCTTGAAATCAATGTTCAAATATGGATTTAATGGATTAGAAATGGTTGGGATCGACTTTGGGTTGATTAATGGGCTTAAAATCAAAAATTGTTGAAGGTTTAAGGGTTAGAAATGGAAATTAAGGGTTTAAAACTCGTGGGTTTTGAAGATGCAGATGAACTCTTCAAAAATTGCAGGTCCGAATCGATTCGCCCCCTCAAGCGAATCGATTTGGTTTGGTGAAATTGGCAGGTCTGCATTGACCGAATCGATTCGGACCCAAGCCGAATCGATTCAGCCTATAGCAGAAGCCAAGGCCTTTGGACCCGAATCGATTCGCCTTGGAGGCCGAATCGATTCGGAACAGGGCCGAATCGATTCGGAAACAGGGCATTTTGAGGTATTTTCTCCATAGTGATTTCAAACCACTTTTTGGTTGGGTTTATTGATTTGGGGCCTTCTCTTATGATGAAAGAGATATGTTCTTGGAGACACATAAGGAGCTTCTCACACATTAGAATTTTGGGGACTCCTTAGGGTAATTTGGGAAGAAATGTATCCATGTATGTAGTTGGGGTATGTATAGAGATTTTGGGGAAACCCTTTGGGATGGAGAATCCTAATTGTAGATATAAAGTAGGTACAGATGTGATGTGAGGCTAAGAACTCTTAGAGAGATCTCAGACTAGGGTATTCACAAAAGTGATCTAACCATAGTCGAAATCGAAGGAAATGAGATTATTTGATGATTGAAAGAATGAGCTTGAGGCTGATAGACTATTTAGTTATATGTATACCGATAGTCAAAATGATTACTAGATTCTTTAATGTACTCTCAGATATAGATGAAATGTGTAGGGAAGGATTCCTACGCAAACTCTTGGGTGTTAGCCCTAATGTTGAACATATATAGGTATAGAAATATACATATGGTTTGGGAGACTATTCATCATAGGAAAATGATCGAATATGTTTCAAGTATGGGATTATATTCACGTATCGAGGTAAATTAAAGGAATTGTGGTGACGGCATGCATATTGAGGACTATGTATACTTATAGCCAGGTATATATATATCTTATACATATGAACGAGAATTAGTTTATATATATAGATAAGGATATGTGAATATGTGTTGATATATATAAATATCTATATGTATACAGATATATGGATATCTTTATGTTGTGGACATACATGGTATGGATATTTAAACCGTATATGATGGTTTATTATTTGATCATATGATTGGATCATATGGATTATATATATTATGCATGTAAATGATATATATACTTAATTGGTTAAGCATACCCCGCTCATGCAATCATTGGGAAGTTGCGCGCGTAGAGGGTGAGCATCCTGGCTAGAAAAGAAGGGTGTGGATATTCCCCAGGTCATAGTCGTCCCGTGTGTTATTATATGATATATATATTTATTTTGGGATGAGACGTGATGGGTATGTTTCATCTCATTGCCGGTTTGGAGCTATGACCGCTTCCCGGGACGTCGTGTGCGTGAGTTTACCACGAGATGGGTGTCGTTTAGTCCCACCATGGTGGCCCCAGTTTTGCTACGTGAGCCGGGCACTGGGAAGATGATAGCATTGATGCAGTTTATCGACGATATATATAGCCGGGTATATCCTGTGCATGGCCTTGTACATCATATGTAGTATGTACACTTGGCTATTGGATTGATGATGTTATATGTACGGTTAGAAATAAATAGCTATATATATATATTTATATATATATATCCTATAGATGAAAGGATATGGACTTTTATGAAGTACATCTTATATGATTATGGTGTACTAGATTGATGGGGGTTGATGTATAGCACATAAGGTATTATTCAGTTACATCATCCCAAGGATATTATTGGAGGTTCTTTTATTTTATTTTATTTGTTTTCTTTTTCTTTTCTTCTTTCTTTCTCTAAGTAGTTATAGTTAGTAATAATGGTAGTATTAACTTGTATGTTGAGGATTATGGATCTCTAGGATCGACATTTCCCAGGAGTAGTGTAACGAGGTGGTTCCTTGTTTGGATTTCGCTTTGCGAGACACCTCACGCACGAAACGCAGTGCCATGTCGAGATTTGAGAGAAGTAATTCCATAGGTGGCATCTCGGATCTCTGGTCTTGACCTTGTCAGGAGTAGTGTAACGGGGCGGTTCCTTGTTTGGATTTCGCTTTGCGAGACTCCCCACGCACGAAACGTAGTACAATTTTGGGATTAGAGAGAAGTCTTGCCAATATTCCATGTGCATGTTATTAAGTATATTAATTCTTATGTTTTTAGCCTATATAGGTATATATATATATATATATATATATATATATATATATATATATATATATATATATATATATATGTATATGTATAGGGGAAATGTTTAGGAATTATGATGATTATAATTCATAAGATTATTAATCGGAATTCATTAAGCCTATTATGGCATAATTGTTGCAATCATAATCTAATAGGATTATAAACGGGTGGATCCTTAGATTATGACGGGAAGGTAGCTCTCGTGGATATAGGCTAGGCCTGATAAGTTAGGTTGTCCTAAAATCAATGGGGGTAATTTAACTAAAATTCGAGGACGCGAATAGGTGCGCGCCTTTAGATGAGAGGTGAGTTGGGGTTCCACGAGAGTGCGGTCTCACTTATTTATGAAATTAAGTACACCGGTATTTATTATGCACGGTTAACACACTTGCTAAATATTTTACACATTCGGGGCTCTGACCCGTTTTCTTTTCTCTCCTGCTTGTATATATATATATATATATGTATTTCCACAGGTATCCTACCGCATGGATGCCGGATGACTTTCTATCCAGAGTCTTGGGAGCCGTGACAGGTGCGGACTGTTGCGGGTTGTTTCATGTAGCCGCTTCCTACTTCTTTAAAATTCTAGGTAGGCTTCATGTTGTATATCGGGTTTGTATCATAGGGATATTTATATACATATTTATATTTATTCCATTTCAGTTATTGTATTTGCTGTGATCCGACAGCTTATTCGGGTCTACTTTTTGTAGTACATTCGGTTGTATTTAATTGGTTCATTTTATTTCTAGCATTTTAATTATTATAGTTCTTTCCTGCATCTCTCCTATTCATTAGTAGTTTTATAGTGTTGGGTTGTTGTATGTTGCAAGTTTTAAATTTATTTAACATCTCGCTTATATGATATCGGGTAGTTAGTCCTATATTATATAGTACCGGCAGTTGATGTTGATACTGGACCATCTGGAATTCCTGATTTAATATGGTATAGGGCTGGCCACCCATTATTATTTTAGGCGGGTTGTTACAGATGGTATCAGAGCATCAGGTTCTAGAGTCCTTAGGATCTGTGCGAGCTTTATGCATTCTTCCGTTAACGTTCTTGACATAAAGCCCTACAAATAGGACTGTTGTGTTCATTGCGTTGTTTTCTTCTGTGAAGTATATTCACTTGATTGGCGTTCTGATAACAATTACTCTTGTTTCATTTCAGACGTCGCCTAGATTTTGTCGTCTAGGAAAGGATAGGTTTAGAAGTACAATACCCATAGCATATTTTGGGTACGCTTTGATCGGGGGTAGTTGTTTTTCCCCGATTCTGGAGGAGTTATTGAGGAGATTTCTAGCAATGGTTCGAGGTGATTTGTCGGCAGTTGAGTAAGAAAGGAAAATTTACTCGAATGACAAACCTTGGACTTAATAAAGTAAGTCTGAGGAGAGGTTATTGTAGTCTTTAGGAGGTTTGGATTTAGAAACCCGTCAACCTTCGCTAGGAAGGATTTTGATTAAGATGTTTCCCTTGTGAAGAAATAGGCTTAGGGATAATGATTTTTCCTGGAAGGGGTTTAGGACCCTGAGTTGAGATTCTAGGGTGAGGGGAAACCATTAAGTTATGGAATTGTAAGGTAGAATACCTTTCTTTGGGTTTAAGTTACGCTTTGTGCGATAGTGGGAACGTCGCGTGTGAGGTGTGATGAGTAGCTAGCCGCTATACCGCTAGGGGGTATGGAATTTTCCTAGAGAAGGAAGTGAGCAAGTGTGGCCTTGGTATGGCGTCTTGGGAGATGATACACCTTTTCGTAACGAAATAGTAGGGAAGTTTTAGAATCCCAATGAGGAAAGGATTTATTTTTATATAACGGTGTTAATATGATGTATAGGAATTTCATAATTGAGAGGTTCAGAGTTTGGTAGATTTGTGAGGAGCGGATAGTTTAGCTCATAGCTGTGCTAGTTTTGAGAACTAGGTATTGGCTAGAGTATTGTATTAATTGAGGCCTTGTGTTTTAAACATAAGGTGTTTGTTTGGCGTGTCGAAAGACGCGGAAAATATTTATATCGTATTATTGTATAGGCCCTCGGGCAATATCAAAAATATGGAAATCTTTTTTTTATATATAAAACCTTAACCCTGGTTCAACTAATCTCAATCCCCGACCTAGCTACACAGTAGTGTATTGGGAGGGTTCCTTGTTTGGATTTCGCTTGCGAGACCTCCCCCGCACGAAGGTGGCTAGCGTCAGGAATTGAGGAGAGTTCAACTAGTGTAAATTTTCAAACTTTTATATATTTAGTATATTGTTATAGATTATATTACCGAGGGTTATCTTACAATTTTGAGGCTAATGGAGCCTGATTAAAATTCTGTGAGAGGAGACTCAGGTACGGGGTGTATGGGCGCCCTGAGTAGTTAGTTTGTTTTAAAGACTATATGGTTCGACGCGAGAACTAGAAAGGATCGGCATAGTGATCTTGAGGATTGATGTAAGGACTAGATGATATCGATGTCCTAGGCTCATCTTAAATTTCGCGGACGAAATTTTTGTAAGGGGGGAAGATTGTAACACCCCAAGACTTTTGAGACTGAGAAATTTAATTTTGGGAAAATTAAATTTAATTAAATTGGAGAATTTTAAAATTTGGGAATTTAAGTCCAAAAATAGAGGACGTTTCAAAGTATTCCGGATGATATTTTTGAGGGTACCATCGATCCCGGAAGGGTCGAGATAGTCAAAATGACTGTCATTGGGTCTTATTTCGGCTCCGGAATGTTTTTAAGTTGTTTTGACTTGAATTGGAGTCAACGAGTCATTTAAAGTGTGTATTAACATTTAAAACTGGGATTTTGTTTTAAAAGGTTGGAGGCTTACGGATGAAGCCATTTCTCATTTGAGAGAAAGAGAGAAGATCCCTAGAGAGAGAAGAAGAAGAGGAAGAAGAAGAAAGGAAGAGAGAGAGGAAGAAAAGCTTGGAGATTTCCGGCCCTACCGCGACATCGAGGATGATTCAACCTCTACAAACCTGAGGCAAGTGTTTAATCTTGCTAAATAGCTATTTGTGTATTTCATTTCATAAATTGTGGGTTAAAGAAATGGTTTTTGGGTATTAATGTCAAAACCTAGATTTTAGGTTTAATCTTGAAATCAATGTTCAAATATGGATTTAATGGATTAGAAATGGTTGGGATCGACTTTGGGTTGATTAATGCGCTTAAAATCAAAAATTGTTGAAGGTTTAAGGTTTAGAAATGGAAATTAATGGTTTAAAACTCGTGGGTTTTGAAGATGCAGATGAACTCTTCAAAAATTGCAGGTCCGAATCGATTCGCCCCCTCAAGCGAATCGGTTTGGTTTGGTGAAATTGGCAGGTCTGCATTGACCGAATCGATTCGGACCCAAGCCGAATCGATTCGGCCTATTGCAGAAGCCCAGGCCTTTGGACCCGAATCGATTCGCCTTGGAGGCCGAATCGATTCGCTAGTCCGAATCGATTCGGAACAGGGCCGAATCGATTCGGAAACAGGGCATTTTGAGGTATTTTCTCCATAGTGATTTCAAACCCCTTTTTGGTTGGGTTTATTGATTTGGGGCCTTCTCTTATGATGAAAGAGATATGTTCTTGGAGACACATAAGGATCTTCTCACACATTAGAATTTTGGGGTCTCCTTAGGGTAATTTGGGAAGAAATGTATCCATGTATGTAGTTGGGGTATGTATAGAGATTTTGGGGAAACCCTTTGGGATGGAGAATCCTAATTGTAGATATAAAGTAGGTACAGATGTGATGTGAGGCTAAGAACTCTTAGAGAGATCTCAGACTAGGGTATTCACAAAAGTGATCGAACCATAGTCGAAATCGAGGGAAATGAGATTATTTGATGATTGAAAGAATGAGCTTGAGGCTGATAGACTATTTAGTTATATGTATACCGATAGTCAAAATGATTACTAGATTCTTTAATGTACTCTCAGATATAGATGAAATGTGTAGGGAAGGATTCCTACGCAAACTCTTGGGTGATAGCCCTAATGTTGAATATATATAGGTATAGATATATACATATGTTTTGGGAGACTATTCATCATAGGAAAATGATCGAATATGTTTCAAGTATGGGATTATATTCACGTATCGAGGTAAATTAAAGGAATTGTGGTGACGGCATGCATATTGAGGACTATGTATACTTATAGCCAGGTATATATATATCTTATACATATGAACGAGAATTAGTTTATATATATAGATAAGGATATGTGAATATGTGTTGATATATATATATATATATATATATATATATCTATATGTATACAGATATATGGATATCTTTATGTTGTGGACATACATGGTATGGATATTTAAACCGTATATGATGGTTTATTATTTGATCATATGATTGGATCATATGGATTATATATATTATGCATGTAAATGATATATATACTTAATTGGTTAAGCATACCCCGCTCATGCTATCATTGGGAAGTTGCGCGCGTAGAGGGTGAGCATCCTGGCTAGAAAAGAAGGGTGTGGATATTTCCCAGGTCATAGTCGTCCCGTGTGTTATTATATGATATATATATTTATTTTGGGATGAGACGTGATGGGTATGTTTCGTCTCATTGCCGGTTTGGAGCTATGACCGCTTCCCGGGACGTCGTGTGCGTGAGTTTACCACGAGATGGGTGTCGTTTAGTCCCACCATGGTGGCCCCAGTTTTGCTACGTGAGCCGGGCACTGGGAAGATGATAGCATTGATGCAGTTTATCGATGATATATATAGCCGGGTATATTATGTGCATGGCCTTGTACATCATATGTAGTATGTACACTTGGCTATTGGATTGATGATGTTATATGTACGGTCAGAAATAAATACCTATATATATATATATATATATATATATATATATATATATATATATATATATATATATATATATATATATATATATATATATATATATATATATATATCCTATAGATGAAAGGATATGGACTTTTATGAAGTACATCTTAGATGATTATGGTGTACTAGATTGATGGGGGTTGATGTATAGCACCTAAGGTATTATTCGGTTACATCATCCCAAGGATATTATTGGAGGTTCTTTTATTTTATTTTATTTGTTTTCTTTTTCTTTTCTTCTTTCTTTCTCTAAGTAGTTATAGTTAGTAATAATGGTAGTATTAACTTGTATGTTGAGGATTATGGATCTCTAGGATCGACATTGCCCAGGAGTAGTGTAACGAGGTGGTTCCTTGTTTGGATTTCGCTTTGCGAGACACCTCACGCACGAAACGCAGTGCCATGTCGAGATTTGAGAGAAGTAATTCCATAGGTGGCATCTCGGATCTCTGGTCTTGACCTTGTCAGGAGTAGTGTAACGGGGCGGTTCCTTGTTTGGATTTCGCTTTGCGAGACTCCCCACGCACGAAACGTAGTACAATTTTGGGATTAGAGAGAAGTCTTGCCAATATTCCATGTGCATGTTATTAAGTATATTAATTCTTATGTTTTTAGCCTATATAGGTATATATATATATATATATATATATATATATATATATATATATATATATATATATATATATATGTATATGTATAGGGGAAATGTTTAGGAATTATGATGATTATAATTCATAAGATTATTAATCGAAATTCATTAAGCCTATTATGGCATAATTGTTGCAATCATAATCTAATAGGATTAGAAACGGGTGGATCCTTAGATTATGACGGGAAGGTAGCTCTCGTGGATATAGGCTAGGCCTGATAAGTTAGGTTGTCCTAAAATCAATGGGGGTAATTTAACTAAAATTCGAGGACGCGAATAGGTGCGTGCCTTTAGATGAGAGGTGAGTTGGGGTTCCACGAGAGTGCGGTCTCACTTATTTATGAAATTAAGTACACCGGTATTTATTATGCACGGTTAACACACTTGCTAAATATTTTACACATTCGGGGCTCTGACCCGTTTTCTTTTCTCTCCTGCTTGTATATATATATATATATATGTATTTCCACAGGTATCCTACCGCATGGATGCCGGATGACTTTCTATCCAGAGTCTTGGGAGCCGTGACAGGTGCGGACTGTTGCGGGTTGTTTCATGTAGCCGCTTCCTACTTCTTTAAAATTCTAGGTAGGCTTCATGTTGTATATCGGGTTTGTATCATAGGGATATTTATATACATGTTTATATTTATTCCATTTCAGTTATTGTATTTGCTGTGATCCGACAGCTTATTCGGGTCTACTTTTTGTAGTACATTCGGTTGTATTTAATTGGTTCATTTTATTTCTAGCATTTTAATTATTATAGTTCTTTCCTGCATCTCTCCTATTCATTTGTAGTTTTATAGTTTTGGGTTGTTGTATGTTGCAAGTTTTAAATTTATTTAACATCTCGCTTATATGATATCGGGTAGTTAGTCCTATATTATATAGTACCGGCAGTTGATGTTGAGACTGGACCATCTGGAATTCCTGATTTAATATGGTATAGGGCTGGCCAGCCGTTATTATTTTAGGCGGGTTGTTACATTTTTCATCATTAATATACATGAGTTCACATAGTACCACTATTAAAAAAAAATCATGAACTCTTCTACGGTACGAAGAAAATTTTCTGAATTACTAAATTTAGAAGTTGTGAATGAAATAGTTTGGCTTGTGATTGAAATAGTTGATATTAGAGAATAAAGAGTTCTTATAAATTTAGAACTGAACTATAAAACATAATTGTTATAATCATGGACTCTTGCATGTGATGTACTCTTGCATGTGATGCTATTTACTTGGGTACTGTTTGTTATAAGTAAAAAAAAGATTCCATGTGGTGTCGTACTAGGCCATTTTTATTTTAGCCCGGTTCATTTTTCGTTAAAAAAAATTGTTTTGTGCCGCTTTAACCTAAGTAGTTATAAAAGCATAAAAATTAGGGATGACAATTTTTGAAAAGACACGAAAAAACGATACGAAATGACACAATATGTCATGTCGTGTTCGTGTTTTTTTGACACGAAATTGTGTCGTGACGTGTTCGAATTATGAGTCGTGTTATCATATTTTTAAGCGCAAAATTTAAAAAATTCTAGTGTTCGTGTCCCGTCGTGCCGTGTTATTTTTTATTCGGGTCGTGTTCGTGCCAACTAAAAAAACACGAATTCATGTCGTGTCGTGTTTGTGGACAAAAAAATCTTGTTGTGTCGTTTCGGCTCGAAACACAACCCGTTGACCCGAATTACGACCCCTAATAAAAATACATTTGCAAATAAACAAACAGGTTAAACCAATACATAACATAACATTTTTTTAATATTATTTTAGAATAGAAAAAATTTGATAACATTTTTTATAAATCAGATACTAACATAAAATTTAATATTATTAATCTTTATTATGTACGAACTTGTCATCACAACCTTCTAAAGACTCCTATATAATATGATATATTCAATGAGCCAAATCCCGTTTAAAACAATAATTAATTTGAACCCATAAAAAAATTACAAACCCAAATAAACAACGAACACATTAGCACCAAAAAAATCACTTCATGAGGAATGGGTGATTTGAACAACAATATTTTTTTGGATACCCAATCAGATACATCACATTTCCAAACCAAGAACAAACATTCAAAAGCTTGATTAAAAGACTCAACATATCTCTTAAAAACAAATGGAATGATGATGAGTTTCCTAAAAGTGGTCCCAACAAGGGCAACCTTGTTTTGAATCACAAAAATTAACAAACTTTCTAGTTTATATCCACAGCCATTTCTCCACCCCTTGATCAAATTAGGGCCTATAGAAGAGAGAAAAAAATATATATATCACAAAAAGAAAAACACGCCCAAAAAATATTAAAAAATACATATTAAGCCTCAATCAAAATTATAAAAGGCAACACACCTCGTACCTATATTTTGTTCCAACGCAATTAAAAAAAGTACACAAAAATAGAAAAAGAGGAACAATAGGTGAACCCCCACCCCACCACCATGCTAGTAAACCCCAAAATAATAAAAAATACTCATGCGGGTAAACCCCAAATATGATTTACGGATTCAGATAGTAGGGAAGAATATCTTTGATTGGCAAATGGAGAGATTGATATATGGGTCCTTCTATGCAGACTGATGCTGAATCCGTAAATCGACTTTAATGAAAGTTTTTTTTAATGCTGAAAAAGAACGAATCTGGATCCATCATTTTAAATGCCCGCAAAACCTGTTGGCAACATACGAATAATTGAACAAATTACTTAAGCACCCATTTAAACGAAAATAAAATAAACATACTCCAAAAACTGAATATAGAATTATACTGAAGCTTCAAAGATATTAACTTGTCCACCAAAAAGTTAACTGAATCTGCAATGCATATAAGCAGTTTTGGTCTCTTGAGCATTTTGTAAACTTAAACAACAAAGAAATCTATAGAGTTCATTATAACATCAAAACGGGGGAAAATAATAACAAAGTAAAAGAGGGAAAATTAAACATTATATAAACTACTTGTATTCCACCACATTAAATCAACAATATTACAGTACCCATCTATATAATCAAAGATCTTACAACATTGTTTTAAGGGAATTTTAGGGAAAGGTCCTCCTAATGCTCAAAGTGTATAATAATAGGACACTCCATATAATTTTATAAATCTAGTCCCTTTACTAAAAACACCATGAAAAATAGTGAAAAATGGTGCCGCTGACGCGGATCAAAAAAATAAATGCTATTGTACCACAAGGACTAGATTTATAAATGCTATTGTACCACAGGGTCTAGATTTATAAACTTGAACAGCCTTGTCCTAAAAATCCAAATATAGGACAGAACATGACCTATTCCTTAATTCTCTATTGTTTTAAATAACATTCATAAAAAAACTTCAAGATTCAAAGGTCCTAAACGTTAAATACCGAATGTAAACATTATATCAAACCGAATGTAAATACCTGAGTTTCCAAATCAGAGTGTAAAAACACAAATCAGAACCAAAACACAAACAAAATACATTGATGAATACGTGAGCTTATGCTTCCTAAAACCGACTAAATCCCTTAACACGGGAGGAGGCCTGACTTTCTAAAAATGTAAAAATGTAAAGAAATTAACACAATACTATGTAATGGGTTTCTAGAAAATAAAAACGTAAAACCCCAATCAAATAGAAAACCTAAGAATGTAAAACCCAAAAAAGAATGTACAAACCGAAGTACCCAAAATTGAACCAAAACCCAAACAAAACCTCCTATGTAATGGGTTTCTAGAAATACAAAACCTCATGTGAACATAAAATTTAAATCAGTTAATAAAAATAAAAAGGCATAAGTTATCAAAAGGCAACAATGGGTTGAGAATTGTTGGTTTGGTGTGATCCCTGGGTATTTTTAATAGGTTTTTACGGTCTAGTCATTTGACTAAATATTTTGGACAAAAAAAATGGTGAAACAAATTTTAAACGATTATGTCTAACATATAAATACTACCAATCTAAAAAAATCATAAACCTAATTGGCTATTGGAGGTTTCTATGCAATTAACTACTATTCTCCGAAATCGAAAATAACATCAAAGTTGCTGATTTTTTCATTTGTCCAATAATCGATTACATTGTTCTTAATCCATTCTATCTGTATCACTTGTCTCTATCATTTGTAAGTTATCTTTATCAGCAGTCTGCTTTTCTATTTTCGATCGATTCAAGAGACTCGTTGTAATTTCGTAATTCATGTGATTGAATAGCTTTTTATATGTTTTATATGTATATGTTTTGATTTTGTGTTTTTTATGCATTTATGTTTGGATTCTTCCTATATAAGTTATATTTATCAATATTTGTAATTGTTAGTTTAATGTGCTAAATGAATATTATTAATGTTTCATTCTAATTTTAAGAGTACTTGATTTTGAGTTGGTATTGAATCACTTATTGATATAGGTCCGCGCCAGCGGAACTAACCAGTTCGACATCAGTTTTCAAAGTACTCGCAGTATTTATAAAGCAGACGTGATTATTTGTTTGAAAATATGTGTCTAGTTTATTTCTTCATGTAATTTTATATTAATTATATATAAACATTTTGATATTTCATGCATTAAATTATTGCACACATTTTTAGAATTATTGACCTTAAAGTAAATATTTTTTGTCTCTCTTTTACTGCAGGACATTATGGTAATAGTATAATAGCAAGGTACTGTTATTTGGATAATATGGCTTGTATTGAAATATTTGAAGATAGCTCATCAGATTTCATATGCAATGAGTTGTGTATTAGGTTTACTAATTTGAGAAGTGGGAGTTTTTCATTGAGGTATTCATTTGGTGATGAATATCGGTTCATGTTGGTTTGTGACAACGTTGTTTGTTGTATGTTGCGATCCCAATTGATCGTGAAAGTTAATTTCAATTGGATATATATCATTGATTCATTAGCATTGCCAAGTAATACATGTCGTGAACGGGTTGAATACTCTAATAAAATTTTTGAAGGGGCTGACTGCAGTAATACAAGTTCTGAGAGGGTTGACAGTGGTGATAAAAATACACAGAGGTTAGAGTCTTTATCATCAGGCACTGCAAATGATTTTAATACATTGAAAATGACTTTGATCTTGGAGGTGGAGCCAAGTAATTCGAAAGTCTATCTTTTGAATGATTGGAAGACATATATAAGTCATGAGCAACAGTGTTTTGAAGGAGGTGTAGTGGAATTTCCTGATAAATTTCAATAGTATGCTGTTGAGGTTGGTTTCAAGTATGTGTATTTGAAGAATGATAAAACTCGAGTGACAGTTGAATGCTCTAAAAAGACTACTGGGAATTGCATATGGAGAATCCATGCTTCATTTTGTACAACAAATGGATACTTTTACATACGTGCAATGAATAATGAGCATATATGTAGAGGTGTCTTTCGTAGTCCGTCAGCCAAAATGATAGCCTCCAAGTTGGTTTCAACATTTGTAGCTGATGATCTTAGAGATAACCCGCTATTGATATCAATTCATGTAGTTAGAGATATGAAGAAGAATTATGGTCTTGACATAGCTTATCAACATGCATGGCGTGCAAAAGAGATGGTTGTTGTTGATATACATGGTGATGAAAAGGTTTCTTACGCATTAATGAATAATTATCGTGACCTTCTATTGCAGTATAATCCTGGGTCGCATTGCATCCTTGACGTGGAACATGAGAGTAAAAAATTCAAGAGAATATTTGTAATGTTTAAAGGATGTATATATGAATTTCAATACTGCAGGCCTATTTTATTTATTGATGGTTCCTTTATGAAGAGCCGTTATCGTGGAACAATATTGTCAGCAACTGCAAGGAATGGGAACAATGGTAAATTAATTCTAAATATTTTATTTTGTGTATTGCATTGACATTTTGTTTGTTTCATTCCAGATCATCAAAATACGAGCATAAAAATATAAACTACCTTTGAATGTCTTTTTTTTATTTCACGTGTACTTTTCATTTTTCAGCGTGTATTTTGATGATATGTCTTATTATGTGTAATACAAACTAAAGTACACGCATAGTACATGTCAAGTACACATGAATGTTTTTGTTAATTTCACGTGTATTTTCATTTTTATGCGTGTACTTTGATGATATATCTTATTATGTGTAATACAAACTAAAGTATACACATAGTACATGTGAAGTACACGTTAATATTTTTATTAATTTCACGTGTACTTTTCATTTTTATTCGTTTACTTTGATGATGATTTTTTTATGTGTAATACAAACTAAAGTACACGCATAGTACATGTCAAGTACACGTGAATGCTTTTGCTAATTTCATGTGTACTTTTCATTTTTATGCGCGTACTTTGATAATGATGTTATGTTGAATACAAACTCAAGTACACTCATAGTACATGTCAAGTACACGTGAATGTTTCTGTTAATTTCACGTGTACTTTTTATTTTTATGCGTGTAGTTTGTTGATATGTGTTGTTATTTAGAAATAATAAAGCCAAGTACACGTTAAAAATGTAAAGTACCTTTGAATGTCTTTGTTTAGTTCACCAGTAATTTACATTTTTATGCGTGTACGTTGATGTTAGTGTTGTTATTTGAATCTAATTCAAAGTACAGGCAAAAGATTGGAAAGTAAACGTGTACGTCTTTTTATCTTTATCACAACATTTTTATGTTTTGTCTTGTTATTTATAAACAATTTAAATCTTACACATAATATATTTCCCATGTGTTTTAAGGTATGTGCCAGCAACATCAATTTACTATGTGTTCTTCATGGTTATTGTAAGGACAATTTGTCCATCATTATGTATATGATATGTCATACGCCGTTACAAGAATGATAGTTGAAAAGATCACATCGTCATCAATAAAATTCGAAGATCAAAAGAAGAAGGAATTTGATTTCTGAGGACCGGACCGATCCGGATCAGATAAAAGAACCAATCCGATTCACCGAACCGATCCGGCTAAAGGGACCGGATCGATCCGATTGCTGAGCTAAGTCCAGTACACCCGGATCCATAGCGAACCGATGAAGGCAAAAAGTTCCGGACCGATCCGATGCCAACCAGATCGATCCGGTTTCAGAAAAAGAACCGATCCGACTTAACCGGACCGATCCGCCTAATAGACCAGACCGATCCGGCGAGGATAAACACTGCCAGATCGTGCAGCAGATTTTGTAGGGTTTCGATCCCTTATTTAAACCACGATCATTAGTTGGTTTTATTAAGACTTACACACGATTTTCTGAGTTCCATAACTCTTAAGTCTTCATGGTATTTGAGTCCATTGATTCATACCCTTGATTCACACAAATTCCATACATTTGTGAGTCAAATTTGGTAACCCTAGAACACCTTTGATGTTCAACCCTTTGTGAAGTGGATCGCTTCTTCCTCTTCATTGTAGCCCTACTGGACAGGGATTATTCCAGCCGCCACCCCTACTGGAAAGGGTTTCTTCCAGCCGCGACTACGGAATCCGATACCCGAGGGTAATTCTTAGTCAACCTGTATTTCATTGTAATCCGATTGTAAACCGTCTTTTACAAATTATAGTGATATACAAATGGTTTTGCCCCTGTGGGGGATTTTTCCTTAATTTTGTGTGTTGAATTATTCTTGCATGATTTCATATTGTTTCAATCACACCTAGTTGCATGCTTAGGGTTAATTTGGGTTAAAATTGGTATTTATTATATTATTTCTTATTTGAACGCAAGCGCCAACTCTTTCAAATTGGTATCAGAGCCGGTTACGCCATTCTATTGCGTATTCCTTACTTCCGCAAAATTTTTCTAAAGATATCAATTTTTGAAATAAATTGATTTTTGAAAAGAGCGTGTTCAAATGGAGAAGTCATATTATAAAATGCCTATTTTTGACGGGTCGAATTATGCCTATTGGAAAGCCCGTATGAGGTCGGCTTTAAAAGCCATTGACGAACGTGTCTGGATTTTGGTTGAACGAGGGTGGACTCCTCCAATCGTGACTGTTGATAATGTGACCAACTTGAAACCTGACATCACTTGGACTGATGATGAATTTAAATGGTCATCTTTTAACTCTAAGGGTCTAAGTGCTGTTTCTGGGTCTGTCACTCCTGATGAGTTCAAACGCATAATGACGTGCACCACGTCAAAAGAGGCATGGTATATTTTGCAACTTACCCATGAAGGAACGAATGCTGTTAAAGAGTCAAAATTGCAAAATTTAACAACTCAATTTGAAACCATCACCATGCATGAAAATGAATGTTTTGATGAATTTTATGCTAGGCTTTCTGACATTGTTAATACTAGCTATAATCTTGGTGAACATATTCCAAATGCTAGAGTTCTTAAAAATATTATTCGTTCCCTTCCTAAGCGTTTTATACCTAAAGTCACTGTGCTAAATTCCTTGGGTAATTTAAATACTCTAAAATTGGAAGAACTGGTAGGAGATTTACAAACTTATGAAATAGACATGTTTCCTAAATCTGCCAAGTCAAAAGATAAGGGAATTGCCCTTAAAGCCCAAGAGAGAAAAAGTGAGGGGTCGGCAAGAAAGAGAGTCGAGTCGTCTAGAAAGATAGAAACTTCTGATTCTGAATGTGAGTTTGACCTAGATGATTTGGCACTTTTTGCTAAAAACTTCAAGAAAAATCTGAAATTTAAGACAAATGGGAATTTCAAAGATAAAAAGAATTTTCAGAAAAATAAGTTTGAAAAGAAAGATTTTAAAGAACCCCCTAAAGACAGTGAGAGGTGTTTTGAGTGCGACGGTAAGGGACACAGAGCGTTTGAGTGTGCCACTCATCTGAATAGGGAAAAGGGTAAAGCTGTCCTAAATGCTACCCTTAGTGACGACAGTGAGGTCGAGTTTGTGGACACGGGAGATGAGTCACAGCATGAGCGTAACTTCACCGCGTTCATGTCTAGTCATGTGAGTACTCCTAGTGCATCTCACGACGATGAGGATGCTACTTCACAGGGACACCTCGACAGCAAGAGTGAAGAGAGTGAGGGAGAGGAGGAAGGTAGTGAGGACGAGAGTAGCCTTCAACGCACCTACGCCGAGTTATATGATGAGTCTTTCAAAACTAAAAAACGTAACAAGGCGTTAGTTCTTAGGATCACCGCATTAGAAGAAGAGTTAGGAAAGACGAGAGAGAGAGAGTCCTCCACCTGCATCACCATGAGAGAGAGAGAATCTGCCTGGTTTAGTAAAGAGAATTTGCTTAAAGAGAGAGAGCAGTTTTGAGAAAGAGAAAGCGGACTTGACTAAACAAGTGGCTAGTCTTTCGAGTGAGCTTCATTCCTCCCTGGAGACTCGAAAGAAATTTGAAGCCCTTGTTGCTCAGATTACTCATGACCTTGAGAGAGCTAGGAAAGTCAAGGTACAAATCGAGGACAAATCTGGGAAGATGGGAAATATGCTCCTCGGTCCCGCTTTAGGTTTTGGTGACAGGCAAGGAATAGGTTTTGATGGTGCCTCCACGTCCCAAATTGCACCCGAACCAATTCCTGAGTTTACTACGACTCCTTATGGCCGTCATAAAAAACCAAGAAGGAGATTTCGACCAAGAAAAGCAATCCAAGGTCCTCCTAATACTGTGCCCTTTTGCTCCCATTGCAAAAGAAATGGACACCTTAGGGATGATTGCTATAAGTTGGGTCGGACACGATGTACGTTTGCTCCACCACATTAGACTGATGAGTTTGCTAGTCTGAGAGAGCGTGTTGAGTTTCTAGCCGCCACTTCACAGAGTTTGATGGAGGAATTCCGACGGATGACCTTACCATCAATGAATGCGCCCCGCATTCCGGCTAAAACCAACAACAACAAGGGAATACAAAAAGGTACCTATGCTTGGGTTCCTAAGAAAGAGAAAAAGGCCCTTGTTGTCCATGTCGCTCTCAAAGCCCATAATACCTCACAATGGTATTTTGACAGTGGTTGCTCCAGACACATGACAGGTGATGCCTCATATTTTACCCATCTTGAGGATTATAATGATGGGAGAGTCACCTTTGGAGATGGGAGCAAATCTAGCATAGTTGGACGAGGTACAGTAGATTTACCAGGATTTCCCAAGCTAGAGAACGTGCTGTACGCCAAAGGTTTGAAAGCAAACCTTATTAGCATCAGCCAGCTGTGCGACGATGACTTTGCAGTAAAGTTTGACCGGGAAGCTTGTAAGGTCTATGATCAAGCCGGTAAACTTTTAGTGCAAGGGGTGAGGACAGAGGATAACTGCTATGGGACTGAGCCCACAGCCTCACTTGTTTGCAACAGCGCCACGATCACTCCTATGGATCTGTGGCATCAATGTCTAGGTCACATGAACATTAGAGACTTATCTCGTTTATTCAAAAAGGACCTAGTACGTGGCTTACCATCACTTGGAAAGCCAACTTCCATGATTTGTGGACCATGTCAGTTGGGAAAACAAATCCGTAGTCCTCATAGGAAGTTGAAATCCATTACCACCTCCCGTGCTCTTGAGTTGATTCACATGGATCTTATGGGTCCTACTCGCACAGAGAGTCTAGGTGGTAAGAGATACATTCTAGTGATGGTAGACGATTTCTCTAGATACTCTATTGTAGGTTTTCTAAGAGAGAAATCTGATGCTGTAGAATTTTTAACGACCAAGTGCCGTGTCCTACAAAATCAACACGGGGTCACTATTAACAGAATACGTAGTGACAACGGCACTGAATTTAAGGAAGCAAAGGTGGATTTGTACTGTGATAGCCTTGGGATCAAACATGAGTTTTTTTCTGTGAGAACTCCTCAGCAAAATGGGATTGTTGAGAGGAAGAATAGAACGATCCAAGAGATGGCTAGATCTATGCTTCTAGGTCGTAAAATTTCTTGGAGATTTTGGGCAGAGGCAGTGTCTACTGCATGCCACACGGTGAATAGGGTTTATCTTCGTCCATACACTCTTAAGACGCCTTATGAATTGTGGACTGGCAAGAAACCCAACTTGGCATATTTTCGTGTTTTTGGGAGTAAATGCTACATCCTACGGGATAGAGAGCAATTAAGAAAGTTTGACTCCCGGAGCGACGAGGGAATATTGCTAGGATATTCATCGAATAGTAGAGCGTACCGGGTTTTTAACCTGAAGAGCTCTAAGGTTATGGAATCAATAAACTTCACCGTACAAGATGATGAACCCCTGACGGTTATTGATCCCAACCTTCAGTGTGAGGATGAGGAGTGTTCTGACAATGATTTACCTGTTCCTCTCCCACACTTTGTGGACCCTATTCCTGTGTTAGGGGACACACCAGCTTGGGTTCGCAAGAGTCATGATCCTTCGGCCATTGTTGGCGATCCCACTCTAGGGGTCAAGACTCGTGCTCAACTAGAGAACGTTGTTAGTCATCATTGCTACACGTCCAAAGTCGAGCCCAAGAATCACAAATAAGCACTCAAAGATGAACACTGGATATCTGCTATGCAGGATGAGTTGCTTCAGTTTAAAAAGAAAAATGTCTGGGAACTTGTCCCTCGACCTAGTAATACTAATGTTATTGGTACCCGGTGGATTTTCAAGAATAAAATGGATGAAAATGGTACCATAACCAGAAACAAGGCTAGGTTGGTTGCTCAAGGCTACACACAGATAGAGGGTGTAGACTTTGGGCAGACATTTGCTCCTGTTGCGAGGCTTGAGTCCGTCCGCTTACTACTCGCCATCGCATGTCATCTGCACTTCAAAGTATATCAGATGGATGTCAAGAGTGCCTTTCTGAATGGCATTCTACAGGAAGAGTTTTTTGTGGAACAACCAAAAGGGTTTGAAGACCCTAAGCACCCTGATCACGTCTACTATCTGAGGAAAGCCTTGTATGGTTTGAAGCAAGCACCCCGTGCTTAGTACGAGAGGCTTACTGCCTATCTCTTAGCCCGTGGCTTCAAGAGAGGGGGAGTTGATATGACGTTGTTCGTCAGGAGAGATGACAGTGCTATCTTAGTTGCCCAAGTCTATGTGGACGACATAGTCTTTGGATCCACATGCTCCCAGCATGCTCACCACTTTGAGGAGGAGATGAAAAGTGAGTTTGAGATGAGCATGGTTGGTGAGCTTACATTCTTCCTTAGTCTCCAGGTTCGTCAGCTAGAGGATGGGATGTTCATCTCCCAATCCAAGTATGCTCGAGACCTAGTGAAGAAATTTAGTTTAGACTCCGCTAAGCGTGCTCATACACCTATGAGTACCTCTGCCAAGCTTAGTAAGGACACTTCAGGCAAGGACGTAGAGAAAACCTTGTATCAGAGTATGATAGGCAGTCTTCTCTACTTGACTGCTAGTCGTCCCGACATTGCCTTTAGTGTTGGAGTCTGTGTGCGTTATCAGGCGTCTCCTAAAGAGTCACACTTACTCACTCTAAAACGTATTATCAAATACGTGAGTGGGACTCTCTCATACGGTATTTGGTATTCCTTTGATACCGATGACCGTTTGTCCGCCTATTCGGATGCCGATTGGGCTGGGGACATAGATGGTTGTAGGATCACTTCTGTTGGGTGTTTCTATTTTGGTTCTGCTCTTGTCTCTTGGTTGAGCAAGAAGCAAAACTCCATCTCTTTATCCACTGTGGAGGCTGAGTACATCGCCGCCGGGAGTTGCTGCACGCAACTCATGTGGATGAAGCAAATGTTGGAGGATTATGGGATTTCACAGGACACCATGACCATTTCCTGTGATAACACGAGCGCGATACACATATCCCGCAATCCTGTCCAACATCCGCGCACAAAGCACATCAGGTTACGCGAGCACTTTATACGTCAATTAGTTGAGGAGAAGGTCGTAACCCTAAGTTTTGTTCCTACCGACCGTCAGCTAGCCGATATTTTCACGAAACCTTTAGATGCCCTTAGATTTGAGAGTCTTAGGAAGTCTTTGGGGATTTGCACAGTTGACTGAGGGGTTGGTCTATGTCTAGAATAGGATGCTTCTTCATGTTCATATCATATGCTTCCTATTGCTAGTCTGTTTATATGTACCATAGCTTTGTAGTAGAGCTTTTATGTATTCTTTGTTATTATTCTTTGAAAAATACAAAAAGATTTTCTTTTTAGAAAAACTCAAAAAGATTTTATTTTGATAAAATTTTTGAAAAATTCAAAAAGAGTTTTGCCTTTATGGATGAGCATTTAAGATAGCCAAGTCACAACTTCATTCCATATATCCATGTGACTGTTTGATAGAGATTTGAGAGGCTACATCATTTCATCCATGTGCTTAACATTGATTAGAGTCCTTGAGATGTAATTAGTGATATTTCCTACATTCTTGACTCCTATATCCTTTATTGCACACATGCACGGCTATATTTGACTGTTGCACTTGTCAATCTCATGTTGGCTTGAGTGTTTCCATCTCAATCCTGTCTATACAATGTATAAAATGCGATAAAACTTGACAAGATTGGATTGCATGTAAAAACCGTTTTGGTGAGAATGTGTGTATATGTTCATAACGGGGAGGGGCTGCGAAAGTTGATTCTTATCCTTTGCGCAAAAGCCACCGTTAAAAAGGACCTAAAAAATGGAGTAATTTTAATATCCGAGGTCCTAAGAGGTTAAAAGAGCCCGAAAAAATTGAAAAGGCAATAAAACGCAATACATGCCATATATGGGCCATTTAGGTTTCCCCATCAATTCTTCAAAGTTTGAGAATTTAGTATACCTCTGTTCAAAATATAAATCTGAGGGAGTTTGGTTGGAGATTGAAAAACGGGTTTGCACTTCCTTGAAAGTTCTGAAAAAGCATGAAAATCATTTTGGACGTTATTGGTGTAGAAATCACTTTGAGCTTTGATTTGTAGATTTGATATAGTCAATGTCGTATATTTCCAATATTTTACACCAAAGGAAGCATTTGAGTTCATTCGTTAGGAATATTCAATATTCATCGTGCACATATGTCATGTTTGTATGCTTTGATTTTCCTATCGAATTTTGATCACACCCATTCTTGTACGCTATCATCGACTTGGTTGTTTTATGTTCATTCATGGTGTGATTTTATGCCTTGTGTCACCCCGGTACTTGATTGCTTGATTTACTTCTCTCATTTGTCTATTTGGGGACATCATAAAAAGGGGGAGAATGAATTATCTGTTTATGGGGGAGTTTTGAAATTCTGAGAATAGTTATATATGCTTATGTTTATCTCATTTCAAACTCGATACGTCACTTGGTATGTGCTTTATCTCATGTGTGTAGGTACATCTTTTGATAATCCCATGTTGCACACCCTGATGAGAAAAGCGTGAAGATTCCTGAAGAATTGAAGAACAAACGATGCAGCCTTAGTCATATGTACCTCTTTCAGTTTTGGGTTCATGGAAGGGTAGATTTGTATAGGCATTGTTTCATACTTGATAATTCAGATTTTTTTTATGTTTGTTCCAGCATAGACATAGGGGGAGATTTGTAAGGACAATTTGTCCATCATTATGTATATGATATGTCATACGCCGTTACAAGAATGATAGTTGAAAAGATCACATCGTCATCAACAAAATCCGAAGATCAAAAGAAGAAGGAATCTGATTTCTGAGGACCGGACCGATCCGGATCAGATAAAAGAATCGATCCGGTTCACCGGACCGATCCGGCTAAAGGGACCGGACCGATCTGATTACTGAGCTAAGTCCAGTACACCTGGATCCATAGCGAACCGATGAAGGCAAAAAGTTTTGGACCGATCCGATGCCAACCAGACCGATCCGGTTTCAGAAAAAGAACCGATCCGACTTAATCGGACCGATCCGCCTAATCGACCGGACCGATCCGGCGAGGATAAACACTTCCAGATCGTGCAGTAGATTTTGTAGGTTTTTGATCCCTTATTTAAACCACGATCAGTAGTTGGTTTTATTAAGACTTACACACGATTTTCTGAGTTCCGTAACTCTTAAGTCTTCATGGTATTTGAGTCCATTGATTCATACCCTTGATTCACACATATTCCATACATTTGTGAGTCAAATTTGGTAACCCTAGAACACCTTTGATGTTCAACCCTTTGTGAAGTGGACCGCTTCTTCCTCTTCATTGCAGCCCTACTGGACAGGGATTGTTCCAGCCGCCACCCCTACTGGAAAGGGTTTCTTCCAGCCGCGACTACAGAATCCGATACCCGAGGGTAATTCTTAGTCAACCTGTATTTCATTGTAATCCGATTGTAAACCGTCTTTTACAAATTATAGTGATATACAAATGGTTTTGCCCCTGTGGGGGATTTTTCCTTAATTTTGTGTGTTGAATTATTCTTGCATGATTTCATATTGTTTCAATCACACCTAGTTGCATGCTTAGGGTTAATTTGGGTTAAAATTTGTATTTATTATATTATTTCTTAATTGAACGCAAGCGCCAACTCTTTCAGTTATGTTATTTATTTTAATTGTGATATATTTTTAGATTTCAGGCATTTTTCCTATTGCATATGTTGTTGTTGATTCCGAAACCGAAGATAACTGGATGTGGTTTCTTGTGAATTTGCATAGTGCAGTAGTTGAGCAATATCGAAACATAACATTTATATCAGATCGAAATAATGGATTACTTGAAGCTATTTTGAGGGTCTTCCCGTTGTCTGCACATTCCTACTGCATACATCATTTACAAGGGAATATAAAAAAGAAAATTTGTGGGAATTCTGGTGGATTTCGAAAGAAAATTGTTAGAGATTTTTTGTCTTGTGCATAAGCTATCTCAGTAGATGTATTTCACAAGAATATTGAAACATTGAAGAAGGAAGGAGGAGCTGCTATTGCTGATTTCATTGAAAATTTGCCTCCCGAGAATTAGTCTTGTGCATATTTCCCTGGTAAACGATATGGTGACATGGCATCTATTGGTGTGGAGTCATTCAATTCATGGATATTGGAGGAAAGGCATTTACCAGTAATGAATATGCTTAATAAATTGAGAGTGAAGATTATGAATTTCAATGCAAATAAACTTCTTGAGTCTGACACTTGGAAAAATGAGCTATGTACTTTTTTTCAAAAGTTACTGAATGAAAATTGGAATAAAAGCCGACATTGGACTATTAGTCGCTCAAGTCAAAATGTATTTGAAGTTCATTCAGAAGTGCGAGCAACAGTTGACTTAGGAGAAAGGACTTGTTCTTGTAAGAGCTGGCAGATTTGATGCTTTCCATGTTCTCATGTTGTTTGTGTTGTACGGAGGAAAGGGACCAGTGTTTATGATTATATTGAGGAGTACTATAAGGTATCTTTCTACAGAAAATCATACTCGATACCTATAGTTCCTCTTCCTGATTTGATTTTCTTAAATATTCCTATTCCTGAAAATCCATCCGTCCTTCCACCAATGACTAAGAGACCGACATGCACTCCAAGAAATAAGAGAATAAAGTCTTCTGGTGAGATCACAGTAAGGGAAGTTACTTGCTCCAGGTGTAGTAAAACGGGTCATTACAGGTCTACTTGTAAGGAACCCATTTGAGTACCTTTAAAATTATTGAATTCATTCATTTTAACCATTTGATTGAATAAATTAATTAATAAACCATTTGTTTCACATAAATGAATGTAATTTTAGTTTAGTCTCATTTTAATAAACCATTTGATTACCAAAGCCATTTTATCAGTGCGTGTACTTGATGAAATACGCGTGTACTTTATGAAGAACAAGCAAAATATGTAAAGTACACGCATTTAAAAATGGATTTGGTCAATTTAATCTGCGTGTACTATATAAAAATATGCGTGTACTTTATTAATTATATGTATTATATAAAGTACTCGCATGAAGTACACGCATAATATAAATATAATTTGCGTGTACTTGATGAATTATGTGTGTAGTTTATGAAGTACACGCGTAATATATAAAGTACACGTATTTAAATCCACGTGTACACACATGTAATTATAAAGTACACGCATATTGATATGATCAAAATCTAAATCAATATACATGTACTTTATGTATTCTGCATGTAATTTTATCAAGTACACGTATATAAATAAAGGCATGCACTATTTGGAAAATGGTTTTGGACATTACAATGTGCTTGTACTTTATAAAAGACACTTGCGTCAATCATATTCTTAAATTCTTATGTGTATTATGGTCCGCGCCAGCGGCATTATTATACAAGTATTTAAATATGCGTGTACTTTACAGATTATGCCTGTACTTTATAAAGTACACGTATATATATAAAGAACACGCATTTATATTATTGTTTGGGAAAATACCTTGTGCATGTGCTTTATAAATGATATTAATGTTTACATTTACGACATAATTGAGAATACATGCATGAAAGAAATAATATTTTTATTAAAACAAAAATAAAGTACAATTTTTTCAAAGTGCCTAAAGCTGAAAAAACTAAAGAAGGCTTCTATTAGGGATATTTGTTGAAGGCATCTAGGGTGTCAGGAAGAGAGTAAATTAAATTCGACAAGTCTCGAATTTCTTCTTTTATGACAGCTACAAGGCCTTCATGTTGCGCCTTCTTCTCCTTCAACTTGGCGATTTTCATGGGAACTTCATGTCTATAGAAAGACATGAGGTCTTCATGTGTTTGAGGAGGGTCCTCATCCACCTCAAATAAATCTATGGGATTGGGTGGAAGTCCAGAGTAACTTTCCCTCACATATGTTTGAAACTTCTCAAAGGCAGTTTCATATGTTGAATGATTTTTCTCAATTTGCCTTATTTTTTTTATTTCTTTCATCTCTCTCAAGAGTATCTCGCAATCTTTCTGCTGGAATAGTCATTATGTAATCTTTACCCTAGATGTAATGGTTAAGAAAGGAACAAATATTACTATTTTATAGGAAAAGTTAAAGCTACATATTTCTTTGACCAGAAGTAGTTGGGAAGTGAGTAGTTGAGCTTAATAAATTGATTTTGGTTATTGTGTCATTCTGAGTAACATATATAAAGTAGTTTTCAATTAAAAATTAAAAATTAATACATTAACTAGTGCATGTACATTGTTTATATTGCGTGTACTTTAAAGAATAATTGTGTGTACTTAGTAATTATCATAACATTCATGTGCATTGTTTGTCTATACCTTACGTGGATTGTGGTCCGCGCCAGCGAAAATAAACCATTTTGGTGTAATAATTATTATAAACAATAACCAATATAACCCAACAAATTACAAATATGGTTTGTATTTGAATCAATTTAGAGAAGTTTTTTTCTCCTTTCGGGAGAAGAAATATTTTCAAAGAAGAATTTCCCTTACTACGTATGCTCTGTGTTTTAGCATCTCAGGGTCTTTAAACAATTTCTGCATTTCCTTGTTTCTGCTAATTTGTTCAATGTAGTACATGAAGAACACCCCACAGTCAACCCTGAAATTAAAATAAAAGAAATATACAAATTAGAATGACGTGAATGAAATTTTTTCAAAATATACAAATTAGTAATTTTTAGAAATGAAGATTATGTTTACCCATTATATTGCTTAGGGCATTCTTGATCTCTTATTAGGTCAAATTTGAGATCACTTTCCAGCAAGAAATCTACTGTCCTTTTTTCTTGCTCTGTCAATGGATCATCATCCAATGTAAACTCATTTGTTGTACCTTCATCAAACTTTCTCTGAGTTTTGAAACCATTATTTTTCATTGTTTCTGCTTCAGTCTTCAATAGGTAGAGTGTTTTTTGGAAGACAGAAAACTGTTAAGAAGACAAATATTTAGTATATACAAATAAAAGAGTATATGAAGATTAAAGAGTGAAAAGTACACGCATAATATTAAAGTACACGTGTATTTTATTTGCCCATTTCACGTGTATTTTAAAATATAATGAGTGTACTTTGCCTAAAGAGTTAAAAGTACACGCAGAATATTAAAGTACACGTAATTTGTATTGGTTCATTTCACGTGTATTTTAAAATATGAAGCGTGTACTTTGCCTAAAGAGTTAAAAGTACATGCATAATATTAAAGTACACGTAATTTGTATATGTTCATTTCACGTGTATTTTAAAATATGATGCATGTACTTTGATAATCTGGGTGATTATGTGAAACTAATACAAAGTACACGCATTATATGATAAAGTACACGTGTATAATATAGCTAACATTACTAATTAAGTTTATGCACTAACCATTTTTTTCGCATCATCGAAGTATGTTGTGTTTGATTCCTTGTCGTCCGGTCGAAGGGAATCCATGTGGACGAATTTATTTTCTTTTTTGTATATCGTAAGTAATGTGAAATGTCCTATGTTATGTCTTAGTACAATGAACAAATAATTACAAGTGACTAAGTATTCAAATAAATCTCTGTATAACTCTCCCTTCTTTTTAACTTCATTTTTGCTACAAGCATCTATCTGAATAAAAATTATAGACATTGTGTTAATAAAAAAAAACTAAAATTTTGTTTCACAAAAGCTTTCGGTTTAATTGTACTTACCCAACAATAATCAGAAAAAGTGTGTCAGTGGGAGAGCCCTTTCCTCTGATAATTTTAACCTCAATACTTCACTAAAGGCAAGTATAATCTGTTTCACACAATATAAAATGGTGAGGAAATAATAATGTTGAAATTTAATGAATGTCTAATATTTGGACTACATACTTGGCTTGAAATTTCTTAATTCTTCAGGACTTCAACAAAATCTTCCCATGGGACATACGAAACCAACCCTTGGAAAGTAAATTCCCTGCATTTTATATAAGCAATAAGAATTGTATAATAATAATAACCTTATTCTTTTTCACTAAAAAAAATAAATAAATTAGCGAAGTGATAAATCATAAAACAATACACTTTACCCTGGCTCAGCCTTTTGAATAAACTCTTCAATTTTTTTCTTCGCATCTTCATGGAGATATTTGTATGCTTTGATTGCTTTAAGATTGAAGTGAGTTTCTTTCATTCGTTGAGATATTGTTAGAGGGCCTTTTCTCAGCTTTGTCTCTTTTTATTTTTTAATTGGTTCATGCTTCTCAGTTTCGCTGTCATCTTTTGTGACACCCCGCCTAATTAAATACCGGGCGATCACTCCTTTATTAAATTAAAATCAAGGTGAACAGTTGGTTCATTCTTAGTATCACTGTCGTAAAAATAACTTTTCCAATTTAAACACCCTAATTAATTAAGCTAAGTGTCAAAACCATTTTAGACATTACTTCCCAAATTTTGTTTATAGATAATGATTTTAAACTTTACATAATTCAATATTAAAGAATCTCACCACAATTATCCTGGAACATATAATCCAAATAATTTAAACATTTAACAAGTAAATCCCAACATTAAAACTTAAAGTAAAACATCCAGATAGTAATAAATCCCAAAGTGACAATACTAGAAATAAATGGATTGCAATATCCAATAAAATAACTGAAAAATGGAAAGGGCGACACATGCCCAACTGAATAAATATGCTAGGAGTGGAATCAAATAAATGAAGTCGTCTAAGCAAGAGGCCTGCAACTCTCACCTAAGCTGCAACGCGTTCCTTCCAAAGGATCCTATGCAAGGCGCCCCTGTGGTTGGGCACCTGTAATATATACATATATATACAAGAGAAAAAGGAAAATAGAAACGGGTCAGAGCCCGATAGTGTAAATGATTTAAAATTTGTTTAGCAAGTATTTAAAATGTTTACAGGCCAATGCAATGACATATTAGTGCGGCACTCCCTTGAGAAATTCTCACATCTCTTCTAATGTGCATGCCTATCGCACTAATCTTCCCAACGGTTTAACTTATCTTAGGTTACTCGTAAGATTTAAAATTGAACAATTTAATTGTTTAAGAGGATAATTTTATTTGATTATAAAGTTATTATTTAAACCTTATTTGCTAATAAAGTTTACCAGTGTCCCATTATACTTTTCAAAACAAGTATTTCCAAATTTAAGTCATGATTCATTTCTTACTTACCATAAACACAATAAGAAGTTCTAAATTTCAGAATTTAATATATATATTAAATACTCGTATAATATATATATTCTAACATCACCCCACATAAAATTTATGGTGCAGGCATACTCTGCTATCCAATCCCCGTCTCACTCGTACTAAGGGAAATACAAGTTCGGAATCACTCTCGAACTGTATTAACACATACACAAACAATATTGAGGCGAAGCATAGATTCCAAGTCTCTAAGAGGATATCACATACCCTCACGTCTCTTAGGACCGTCTGACCATCGATCAGATGGCCTGTACCAAGGATATCTATCTTCTAGGGTACGATTCAATATCCCCCCATAAAGGCACATCGAGATAAGACCGTCCCAGCGCGGTAACCTCAGGGATAGCAAGTAGCGCGGGCATGATTTTCACACGTATATAGTATATGCATAAACACAGTCATATAGATATACTACTATTACCATATCTCTTTAGGTACCTTTCATCTCCCATAATATAATATTTATCCTTATTTCTAATTCTTTAGTTATCACGTATAACGGTTCGTCTCTTACTTTAATTGAGGGATTAATCCAACTTACTACGTAACACTCATGGACTCTATCCTCCCAAGTGTAGAATTCAGTAGGTACTCATCTATTTTTTCGACGTAACTATTTTACGCGTCTCTCCCTTTAATGCATAATTTCATCGTCCCTTATATATAAATATCCCAAAAATGTACATCTCGTCCTACATTAAGGTGTCCTAATTATTTATACCTCCTACTGGTCTTCTTTACCTTCCAAATTATTTTAATAAGGATGCCCAAATATTTATACTCATTTAATTGGAATTTAACTATTTTCAAAGGGGAAATGTGAGTTTGCCAGAAGGGTTCGATCGATCGAGGGCACGGGCTCGATCGATCGATGCGTTGATCGATCGACACTCCTGGTTCGATCGATCGATCAAACAGGTATGGCAATTTCTGCAGATTAACAGTTACGGGTTTCATAATCTAACCTCAATCAAATCCATATTTTTCACACCCAAACTCCCTAAAATTCATACTACAATCAGTATACACCCATATTATACATCTTCAACGTAAAGCATGCAATTTTCCATCAATAACCATAGATTAATAGGCAAAACTCATATAAATCTCAAGAACCCTATAAGTTCTTTAACATGGTTCAAATCAATCTTTTTTCAGAAATTTATACTCCTAATTCATCATAAATTCATGGTTAAGCCTCTACATGTGAAGGGGTTTCCAGATTATCATTCAAATCATTACTACATGCAATTTTCCTATCTCCAACATGAATTTTCTTCTACCAAACTCATTCTAATCACCCTAGACTAACATGAACGATGCATTAACGAAAATAATCAAGATAAATACTTGCCTAGAAATTTCAAAGTTCTGATTTGATGGCGAATTTGGTGTGGTTGCATTCCCTGTCGCGCGATCTACACGTTGGTGGTGGTGGTGGTGCAACCAGATGAATTTTCGGTCTAGAATTTGCTTTGAAAACTCTCTCCTTCCCTCTCCTATGTCCGTCACTTGTCTTTGGTTGTTTTAACCCTAGAAGGCAACCTTAGACATCTGATATAACCCTTGAAATTTCGTGGGTTTAATTACCCAAAATTACAAAATGTCCAAAATGCCCTCCCGGGGTACTAATTAGGCCTAAAAACGCCTCGAGACCCAAACTAAACTCCCAGGTACACTTTTCTGACTATCTCGACCTTTCCGGACACTTTGGGGAACTCAAAATGACCATACGAGCAACTTATAATACATTCTCTTTTATTAATCAATATTTAGTCCCGACGCACTCAAATTTTCAAAATTGTCATTTTATTCACTCTTGACATTTAATAGAACCAATATTATATTACTTTACTTATTAGTAATATTCAACAACAAGTTTCCCATAATTACTAACTCACATCACTTTAATAATTATAAAGTGATTAATTTCCGGATTTATATTAAATTAATAACTCACATTAAATTTAATAAATCCCTAAATTAATATAGCATAAAAATATGGGGTATTACATCTTTTCTTTTTTTCTGTCCTCTAGTAACAAGCCCTTTTATTTCGTGGGAGACCTGAACTGTCTTTGTGGCTAGTTCAATCTTCAAACTCAAAATTTCATCCATGAGTTGTTTATTATTGTTTGCGTGATATATTTAAACAAGTAATGTTAGATTGTACGCATTTTTTGAAATAATGATTCATTTTCTCTAGAGTGTAATTATAAAATTTGTGTACTTTATAAAGTAGACGTGTGTATAATATAAATACATGCGTGTACTTTAAAAAATACACGCATTATATCATAAAGTACACGCATGTATTTTATAAATACACGCGTGCACTTTATAAAATATATAAAATACACGTGTTCTATCATCATAATTTGCGTTTACTTTGAAAAGTAAATGCGTGTGCTATATATATATTGTACTTTATAGATACCTGATCAGTTTTCTTCACTACTGATTCATCAAGCATTTTCTTCAACTCCGAAATTTGGTCATTAAGGATTTTATTATTGTTTTCATGTTATACAAAAAGAATGTTAGATTATAAGTAATACTTGAATGAAACTACATTATTTATAATAAAATAATGCGTGTACTCTGCATTATTTCTAATATCAAATAAAACTAAGTGTACTTTAGAAAAAATGCGTGTACTTTAGGAAAAATACGTGTACTTTAGGAAAAATGTAGAGTACTTTAGGAAAAATGCTTGTACTTTAGGAAAAATGCGTGTACTATAGGAAAATGCTTGTATTTTAGGAAAAATGCAGAGTACTTTAGGAAAAATGCATGTACTCTGCATTGTTTATAAACATTAAAGTACCTATTAAGTTCTTTTCAATTCTGATTCCTCAAGATTCTGCCTCAATGTCATCTTTTCTATGTCAACATCTCTCCATTTTTGCAATGTATCCTCAATCTTTTTTTTGAGATCTTCATTTCTCAGAGACAGATATCCATTTTGTTGTTCCAAAATTCGTGATGATTCTGCCTGTTTTTTTTTAAGATTCATCCAATTTTTTAATTCTTTCTGAGTCAGTCATTGTGACTTGATCAATTTTTTTTTAAATCATTATTTAACTCAACTAGTTGGGCATTTTCCACCTCCAACTTATTTAGTAAATATTTTTCCTTCAAAAGGTTGGAATTCTCCACCTTTAACTTCTTCATTTCCTCTTGGGCTTCCAAAAGTGAATCATGATCTACTTGCAACTTAACATTCAAAATGGCACTCTCCACCTCCAAAGAGGTCACCTTCTCTAGTGCACCATTAAAGTCTTCAGCTGCTTTAGATAGTTGGTTATTTTTTTCCAACAATTCCCTTTTCAAAGTAGTAATTTGTTCCTCCAAATTAACCTTCAGTTGATCATCTCCCTTATTTTTCTTCGGAGTCACAATGTCCAAATTAACCTTTGGTTGATCTTTTCCCTTCTTTTTCTATGGATTCACAATGTTTTTAAGGGGAATATTCTAACCATGTGAAAACTCATTCTCATTAATATCTTCAACAACTTTTTATGTTGATGAATCAGCATGTATAGGACTTTTCGTAGAAATGTTCAAGAGTAACTTGGCCCTTCAAACTGAGATTCCTTTTGTACAGAACTCTCCTTACAAGTTGTTTTACTTATAGCCTGCTTCAAAGTTGCTATTACGATGTCATTCTTCACAAACCATTGTCTCAAAGAAGACAATATCCACCTCAAGAATTTAGGCATCTTATCTTTAAATTCTTCAACAGGAGAAATAATTTCAAATTTCTCACATGCCCAATACTGTGATCATAAAAAAAGCAAAATGGTATTAATAATTGTATTACCTAGGTATTCATAATGGAGAGTACAAGTGATTTGTTCAAAATACACGAAAAAATAAACGTCTACTTTATAAATTTTACAAGTAATGTTACAAGTAAAAGTGTAATTTGTCAATATAAGTTCACGTGTACTTTATAAAGTACACTTGTAAAATTTACAAAAAATATAACAAGTGTATTTCGAAAGTACACTGGTTATATTTATAAAGCATAGTACACGTGTACTTTGTAAAATACAAGTATATTTTAGAAAATACACATGTATTTTCAAAATACATGTGAAATTTTCACGTGTACTTTGAAAATACAAGTGATAATTTCACGTGTATTTTCAAGTACACGTGAAATTTTCATGTGTATTTTTAAAGTACACGTGAAAATTTCACATGTATTTTCAAAGTACACGTGAAAATTTCACAAGTATTTTGAAAACACACTTGAAATTTTCACGTGTATTTTGAAAATACACTTGTTATTTGATGAATGCTATTGAGGTTGGGTTCAAGTAAAATATCACGTGTATTTTGAAAATACATGTTATTTTTATTAACTACACGTGAGTATTGGTATGTAAATTTTGAAATATCAGGATGTTTTTTTTGCTCACAAGTAGGGAAATGACACATCCAGTAACTGTGCTAGGTTTCGAACTTGTTCATTTGTCAAGTGAATGTATGAGAAACTCATACACAGCAAATGTCCAATCATACTTATTCATTTCCTCAATATCGTCAATGTATTTCAACCAAAATTCTGCAAGGGTGAAGTTTGAGTTCGAGAAAAACAATGTGTTCAAGAAGTGGAGACACACAATTTTTAAAAAATTAGCAATGCCTTTATCTGTCTCCAATTCAACCGTTTTCTTCAAACCATTCAATATTTCTGACTTTCCTATTCTTTTTGCGAAGTATAGTGCATATAATCTAGGTTTTTGAGCATTATTCTGTTGCTTTTTCAGTTCTATTGATTTTAAACCCTTAACCAATGGTATGCCAAATATTTCACTTATATTTATTGGCATTATTTCAATCCTACTCTTCATACGGAAATGCTTGGTTTCCGTATCGTACAGCTCGATAATTGATAAAATATTTTTATCAGTCTTCTTGTGGTCCACTTCTACTACTTTCCCACTATAGTAGACATTGAAAAGCTCTCAAAATGGAGTCTTCTTAAGAAGTTCAATATGACTATTTTTTATTTTCTCTTTAATTTCAGACAAATCATGAAGAAAGCTAACAATATTTGATCGATATTGGTCATTCTTCTTTGCAGGATGTTTAGACTTCAATGCCACGCTAGAACGAGAACTATAACTTGAACTGGATGAAGAACTATCATCCGAACTGCTCTTTTTTTGTTTCTTTCCTCTTCTTTCCTTCATCTTCATCCCCATTCAAGATCTATAAACAAAATTTAAATTACTAACCTATAATGATATGTACAAAAAATAAAATACATGCGAATTAGAATAAAACATAGACCAAAACAATGAAATACAAGCATATTTAATAAAAGTACAAGCAATATTCTCATAAACAATTCATATAAGTCTCAACAAAATACATGCTAAAGGCGATAATATATATCGTCCGTTTCATGGTAATACCTAACAAAGGTTATTCGACAAGTAAAAAACCAAGATTCTCTATTCCTAACATATTCAGTAAAGAAGTGATACAACAGTTGCATGCTAAAAGCTCCAACATTATCAAAACCCCTTAAGCAATACTGCTCAATTCGTTTAGCTAAATCCTTCGCTTTTGATTCAATTACTTGAAGCTGTTGCACACCAAAAGTGCAGTAAATGTCTTCATAGTAGTAGTAGAAACCAAGTAACCTTTTAGCTCTATCATTGATGCGAATGAGAAAAGGAATTTCATCATCAATAGTACTATTGTCTGTCAATGTGAAAGGTTTTGTCTTGTTAAGATCTTCGAACGTGAAAGCAGCAGTTTTGTAGTTGAACATGCTTGATCGTATGATTCTTAAACAATAACACAACAATATAAAATAGTACACTCAAAATACAGATTAGTACACACATTTTGGATTGAACAAATGATATTTCAATGTGCGTGTACTTTATGAAATTTGCATGTACTTTCAATAAAGTACACGCAAAAATGAAAAGTACACGCGAAAATGCAAAAGTACACGCAATAATACTGCTTACAAACTAATAAAATATCATTCAAATGCCGTTGGAGCGACCGAAATTACTCGTAAATTTAACACTAATAATACTTCTTACAAACTCATGGAATATCATTCAAATGCCGCTGGCGCAGACCAAAATAACATAGGATTGATCAAATTCATATTTGAAATATATATTGTATAGAGTACACGTATAAAACATAAAAGTACACGCATATGGGTCTGAGAAATTCAATTTCTATGTGCGTGTACTCTGTGTATTTTGCGTGTACTTTCACAAAGTACACGCAAATTATACAGAGTAAACGCAATAAAACAGGGCTTGAAGATGTACATATTCCAATCATATATATATTCCTTGTCCTCGATAAATCCTCGATAAATGATGTATATAAGAGGAAAAGTACAATGATGAAATACATAAATCTAACATGCAAAAAGTGTGTTTTGCAATTAAAATGAGGGAAACAAATATATTTTTCATATCATGAAGAAGAAGAATGTGATTTTATCAGTCCATGTGTCTACAAATTTATACATATGAGAACACAAAATACACAAGGACAAACAGGTGATAAGAGAATGTATACATACATGTTAGTGGTGTTTGGAATAATTTGATTTAGAATGTAAAATGCTTGGTAGAACCTTAACGATTAGGGTTTTGATCGAAGAGAGTTAGGGTTTTAATCGAAGAGAGTTTTTGGCGCTTCGATCAGGAGTATTTATATGTTGTTGTTGACCAAAATTTGATTGAGAATGAGATTAGTTTTGGGGTTTTGATCGATATGATGGTACGATTAAGGTTTTGATTTAAGGGAGAATACAGTGTTTTTGGCACTTCGATATCTGAATAGTGCGTGTTTATTTTAATTTCGGTGTATTTATATGTTGGACCTAATCGTTTAAAATTTATTGGGCCTGGCTTTTTTGTACAAAATTGTTAGTCCTTGGACTAGACTGTAAAAGCCCCTATTTTTAATCAGATCGAGGTCAATAATGGATTGGGAAATGTTTGGAAGTGGTCAGGTCAGATCTAGACAGAAGGTTGGATGTCCGACTGATGCTGGACGGAGGTCTTGTTCGGAGTTTTGGGTGGTGGTGGTCGGAGATTCAGGTGGTCAGAGACATGAAGTACCGTCTGAGACATGAAGAATCAGGTGGTCGGAGTTTTCTTTCAGACATGAAAAAAAAATTAGATGATGAAATTGAAACCAAAGAAAAAATACCTGTTCGTAAAAAAATTGTACATGTTCTTCAAGACATGAAGCTGCATGTTCTTGATGATGTGAGGGGGAGAGGGAGAAAATGAAAGAGAATTCCATCAATAACTTATAATAGTGAGGGGAGAGAGAGATAGAGTTATACTTGCAAAAAGTCCAAAACCTAACCTTGAAATGGGAGCATCGGGGGTGAGAAAGAGAAATGGGAGTTATGGTGGGTTGGTTTCTATCCGTGAAGTGAGAGGAAAGAGGAGTGAAGTGAGAGGAAATCTAGAGTCATTGGGAAAAACAAAAGTAAAACGGTACCCGGGGAATAAGGATTGTTGTTGGTTGTGGTTGCCAAGATAGAGAGAGAAGAGAGAGCGGGTGATTTTGACGATTGAAAGTGGGTTTTTCAAATTAAAGTAAAGTGCTTTACATAATTGTTGGGTTCTGACAGTGCACGTTATTACACTTGCATCTTCTAAAGTTGCCATGTCACAATGGTTACAATCTGACATGGCACAATCTCACACCATTAGATCGCCCAAAAAAAAAGCTCCCAATCAGTAAGTTTTTGGAACAGTAAAACACCCCCTCTCTAATATTATATATATATAATAATAGTAATAATAATAATAATAATAATAATAATAATAATAATAATAATAATAATAATAATAATAATAATAATAATAATTTTCTTGTGCGGACTATCCCGAATTTTAACAGTGCGGACCAGGCATATATCGTCTGGCAGTGTGCCCAGAAATTACCAATTAAATTATCGATGCTCTCTCTCTCTTTTATGGGCTCACCATCAGGCGACACATGTACAGTCCGCACTTTTAAAATGCAGGACAATTCATTTTATGCACTTTTTTTTATTCAAGATTAGCTTCAACTTTTAATATTCACTCATGTGGAAGATGTGATCCTATATATATAAAAGCTACAATAAACTAACATGTATCCATATACATTATTTGTGTGTTCTAAATATACCCATAAGTTGGCCATTTATCCGTTTTTTAATACCCATGCATGAATTGCTTTTGTCCGGATATATATATATATATATATACACACTACACATACACTAGGGGTATGCTCGTGCCTGAAGGAAGGGTGAAAATATCCAAAGTACGTACTCACAAAACGTAAAAAAAATTCAAAGTATGTAATTGCAAAACAGAAATTTTTTTGTTCCCCAACAATACAGTGTAATTTTAAAACAAATTGGTCATAATTTTCAAAGTCATGCGCGTCGACTCCAACTCACATGCCTACAACACTTCTTGGATCGTTGCACGAGCAATGAATATTAGGCAAGAAGATAAAATTTGTATGTAAGTAAATAATATTAGACATTTGTTGTATGTAAATAAAATAATATTTTACATTAGTATGATAAAATTGTCAATAAATGAACTACACATTCATCAACATTCATGTATCATATTTGAAAAAAAAAATGCGTTTGATGAAAAAGGTTCACAACATACATCTTACCAATATTAGAAAATATTCACGAAGACAGCAATTTGGCTAGTTGGGTTTCTTGTCAACTTGGGAGTTACTTTCATTTGGAAGTGGTTGAGTCCTCACATATGGGTTCCGGATTAATGTCTCCTCTTTTAAAACATCAACGTATCTGCCACTTGAATACAGATAAATTTTAAACCACACTAATATATATCTAACTTAAAAGAGAGTAGAGAACACCAATAGCTTATCAAGGGGAAATTGAAAACTACCCCTTCCATTGTTTTTTCTCTAAACTAAAATAGTTATGACGCACGTGAGAGGACCATACCAAAATGAACATTCAAACTATTTCAAACCCCATAATTGATTCAAATTGTTCATTTAAAACTTCATATTCAAAACTCCTAAATGTTAATCGGACGGGACATGGTATTTCCAGCGGGGACGGGTTATTTCATATACCATCACACGTTTTTTTCCTTTTCATATAGATAAAGACGCTATATCAACACATGAAAATAAGATGGAAAGTGATGTTTCAAGCGGGGGGACATGTGAGTCATGCGTAAGAACTATCCAACTAAAAATATTGTAACCCATTATATACCAGACAACTTAAACTAAGAATTATCCTCGATGCATACATATTGTGGAAATAAAAATTAAGAATATAAAAAGACATAATTACAGTTTTTAAAAACAAACAAATCAATTTGGGTAAGTTATACAATGAGTTATAAAATTTGGGTAAGTTATACCCAAATCATAATTACAGTGTTTAATACATACCTTTTGTAAACCTCCATGTTAAGCCCTTGCTATGCTCAACCAAGTAATGTTTTGAATCTATGAATAAACTCGTGATATTTATACGATAAGTAAAATTTGGTTAGGAAAGTGATAGGTCAATCTATTAGAGATTATGTTGGATAAATTTCAATATTAATATAATATCATATAATATTTACTTGTTAATTTTATTATGTTAATTGGTGTTTTATTTTAAACATTTGGGTTTTATTTTAGAACAAAGAAAATGAGCAAATGAGTGTGAAAGATGTGGGAGTGCTCAAAATACCACATTGTCCCACATTGGAAGATTACCACAAAAAGTAATGGTATATCAACTAAAGGATAACCAAGCTTCTTAGTTGACAAGTCAAATAAGGAGTTTTGATCCCACGCATTGCGGTGGTGCTTAAGCACCACCAATCGCAAAAGGGCGATTGGGTTACTTAGGGCGCATTGCGTGCTTTGACGCGCATTTGGCACTTCGCATGTGTGCATCATCTCTTGGAGCGTGGGAGCGAAAAGTTTTGACGACGTAAAACAGATCAACAGTTGTGATTAAACGATCTGATCAAGGGGTTTAAAATCCTAAATGACTTGATACAAACCATTAGATGAACTCGTAGCGTTTTGTGTAGGGGATGTCCATTCACTTATGATGGGATGCCTAATCTGAACCGTCAGATCGATGCTATTCCAAATAGACACGATCCAACGGTTGTTGAGTCACTACATGAAGAGCTGTGAGTGTTGAAGAACGTCATAGAAATGGCTATAAAAAGAGTTCCAGGCCTCTGTTATGGACACCAAAAATTTCTAATTTCTCCTCTCTTCGTCCTCTATATTTTGGCATTATCGGATTACAAATTCAAAGTGTTCTCGATTTGATTAAACAGTGTATAGTTTGAATCAAACAAATATGCATACACTTCATTGTATCCTGAAGGCAGATTCTATAAAACCCATAGTGTACTCGCGGTTCTGTCTCAATCGGATTGGGAGAAATTTTGCCTAAAAGAAAGCGTTCCCAGAACGTGCCTTGCAGAAATTAATTAATATATTTCGTTCTTTCCATATCAAAATTCCAATAATTTTAGGTAAAAATTTATTAGTCCACTCAAATGGAAGGAAGAGTGGCACAATCTATCCAGGTCATGAGTTAAGACTTAATCCTACTCGATTGTTTTGATGGTATAAATTTCACCCGTTGGCAAGAGAAAGTTATGTTCTTCCTCGCATCACTAAAACTAGCATACATTCTAGATGATAACCTTGAGCAAATTCCTGATCCAACAATCGAAGACACCGAAGAAATAAAGCAAAAATATGTGAACATGAAAGAAAATGAATTTACATGTCGAGGACACATCCTCAATGCTTTGTCTCAAAGTATCAAAACGAGGAAGCGAGCAACCGTAAGTTTCTGAATTCAAACTATATGAATTTTAGAATGAGTAATGATAAATCTGTCGTTGCCCAAGCACATAAACTACAACAGATTGTTAGTGACCTTAAAGCTGCTAGAATTAATCTTCAAGATGAATTTCAAGTAGCGGTTATTTTTTCAAAACTTCCATCCTCTTGGAATGGCTTTAAGAAGAAAATTAATCATGATGAAAAGACTTATACTGAAGAATCCCTTCTTCATCACCTTCGTATTGAAGATGATACTCGTATTCGAGAAAAGAAGGGTGAACAAGGTGAGGGCAATTGAAAATCCAATATGGTTGAGGATCAAAAATCCAAGATTACCAAAGACTCAAAATTTAAAGCAAAGAATGATCCAAAATTCAAGAACCAAGGTGCAAATAAGAAAATGAAGGGAAAATGTTTCTTCTGTGACAAACTGGGCCATTATTCTCGAGAATGTTGTCTTAAAACGAAGACATTTAAGGAAAAACAAGGGTCAAAGGAAACCAACAATATTGAAATTCTTATTGCTACTGTATGCGAAGAAAATTCAATTGAAAATGAAAGTGGATGGTAGCTGGATACCGGCGCAACGATCCACATATGCTAAGATCGCTCTTCATTCAAAACATATCAAGAAATTTACGGAAAAGAAGTGAAGATGGCAAATAATCTTCGCGCCAATGTAGTTGGGAAAGGCATAGTGGATTTGAAATTAAATTCTGGAAAGACTCCTACTCTAATTGATGTACTTCATGTACCTAATACGTGTAAAAATCTTGTGTCTGGAGATCTTATCAATAAGAGAGGTTTCAAACTTGTGTATGAGTCTGATAAGTTTGTCTTATCCAAGAATGGCTAATTTATTGGCAAAGGGTACTCTTGTAACAACATGATCAAAATTAATATAATCAATGATATTATTTAAGCTTATATGGTTGAGCATATTTCTTTATGGCATAGTAGATTAGGTCATGTGAATTATAAAAGTATAAAAAATATGACTAATCTCGGCTTAATCTCGGATTATAAATTTGATAACCTTTCTAAAGGTGAAATTTGTGCTCAATCGAAGATAATTAGAAAGTCGTTTAAATCTGTTGAGAGGAAATCCGAAATGCTTGATCTTATTCATAGTGATGTATGTGATATGAAAAGTAATATGACTCGTGGTGGAAATAAATATCTCTTAAATTTTATTGATGATTACTCTAAATATGCATATACATATTTGCTTAAATGTAAAGATGAAGTTTTTGAAAAATTTCTAATTTTTAAAGCAGAAGTTGGAACTCAACAAAATAAAAAAAATTAAAGTCCTACAATCCGATAGGGGTGGTGAATATTATCCGAGTGAGTTTATACAATTTTGTAATACTCATGGAATAATCCATCAAGTTACGGCGCCTTATACGCCACAACAAAATGGAACGGCGGAAAGAAAAAATAGGACTTTAGTTAAAATGATAAATGCAATGTTAATCAGTCCTGGTTTATCTTTGTCGATGTGGGGAGAACAGATTTTATCTACATGTTATATTTTAAATAGAGTTCCATTAAAAAATAAGAATATTACGCCATACGTATTACGATTTAATCGTAAGCCTAATCTTAGATGTCTTAAAGTTTGGGGATGTCTTGCTTATGTAAGAAAACCCGAACCTAACAGACCTAAACTAGGAAATAGAACTTACAAATGTGTTTTTATTGGATACTCTAGTAACAGTACAACTTATAGATTTTTAAATCTTGAAACTCAAGAAATTATTGAGTCGGTAGATGTGAAATTATTTGAACATCTAACAAAGTTTAGTACTTTGAATCAAAGTTTAGAAAATAATAATCCGACTGTTGACTCCTCACATTTCGAAAAATTTCACAACCAATATCTTCTTCAGAAACAACGAATGACATTGAACTGCAAAGGTGTAAAAGACAAAGAAATAAAGAAACATATGGGCCCGACTTTGTTGTCTATTTGATTGAAGGGGATTTAAATGAAACCAAGAATAAAACAAAAGTGTTCTTAATATAAAAGATAAACCGAAAACATTTCATAAAGCGTTAACATCTAGGCATGATGTCTTTTGGAAACAAGCAATCAATGATGAAATGAACTCAATTTTGTCAAATCAAACTTGGGTTCTTTCTAATCTTCCCCCCGGAGCTAAACCTATTGGGTGCAAATGGATATTTAAAAGGAAATTAAATCCGAATGGTTCTATAAATAAATTTAAGGCAAGATTTGTTGCTAAAGGCTATAAGAAAAAAATGGAATTGATTACTTTGATACATATGCTCCTGTTGCTCGAATCACTTCCATTAGGATATTAATATCTCTTGCTTCTATTCACAATTTTGTACTTCATCAAATGGATGTCAGAACTTTTTTTCTAAATATTTTATTTGAGTAGAGAAGTGAAGTGAAGCAGAGCAGTCAGGCGTGGTACATGGTTAGGTATTTTAAATGTGGGTATAATTTTTCAAACACGGGGTTCAAATGTGTTGAGGTTGTGTGTTGTGTGAGAAAAAATAGATTCTCGCTGTTGCACATAATAGGTGGAATAGGTTTTGTAATCTTCTCCGATGTGGAATGAGTTGGAGAAACACAGAGAATATTTTTTTATTGATCCTTGTGCTCAGCCGTAGACGTATTGTGTCATCAAGTTGTAACTCCACCCATCAATTAGACATAACTTACACTTTTGCCATAATCCTTTAACCATTGGATCTAGTCTTCCTCCCAACATCCTCACCCTTAAATATCTTATCTTTTATTGAACTGTGAAAACACTCTTACTCATTATATATATATATATATATATATATATATATAAAGTACTGGACTTGTGCGGACTGTTCCGCATCTAAACAGTGCGGACTGAACATGTGTCACTCTATGCACATATGATTTGAGCAAATATAATCTTTTATTACAAAATCTATAACTTATTTTGAAAAAAACATAATGTTTTGGAAAAAAAAAATATTTTAAACATAAAAAATCCTCATATTCTGGAAAATATAAAAATATAATTTTGTGAAAATATAAAAATTATAAAAATCAGATTTTTTATCAAATATGGGAGGATCAATATAAACATATGTGTTGATGGGAGGATTAATATAAACAAATTGAAATAGATATTGTTAAATGTGATGATTAAAAACTTACAAAGTATTATCCAAAAAGTCACCGAAGTATTACACAAACTGAGGGAGAGGAGATAAAATTTGAGAGATAGGTAAAGATAAGTGTGTCTAAAAAAGGATCAAACTATTTCTTTATATACATAAATAAATGGAATAAATAATTCCTCAGACAACAACCAGCGGGTCCCTCCATAATTGGAGATGGCTGAGTCATTTATCTCTTAGCATCGGCTGAAAGAGACAGTGGGTCCTACCACAATTACTCAAGCAGACTTGATGCTGACAATCTTATGTATCGACGTGAATAAAGATGGGTCCATGTGGGCCATGTAATTTTTTTATGTCAAATCATCGAGAGTAAAACTCCCATCAACACATTTGGTTGGGAAAATAGAGTTTAGTGAAGCAAAGAAATCCTCCATAGTAGGTTTTGTGGGGATTTCAGTGTTAAAGATATCACAAATGATTTCACCATCCTATGGATTTTATGATTCTCTTGCTAGGCAAAAGAATGGATTATCATTCTTTACTGATACCATAGAAACATCATCATTCGATGGTAAATGGATAAGATTTTTATACTCAGAATATGTTGTAGTGAAAGTAAAAAAAAATTTGCTTTTCATATGATCCATAACTCTCTGAAGGAGATCTTGTTCCATAGACTGTGGAAACTTATTTTTAATTAAATATTTTAAATCCTCGATTGGATTAGCATCGGGAGACATCTTCTCCACCGGGGAGGAGATTCCTCCTACCGATACATATAAGTCTATAATCTCACCTTAATTGAAGATATAGTTTCTGCATTATTAATTCCAATCCACCAACGATAGAAAAATATTATTTCTAAAAGAAGAGCCCTTAATTGATTCATTCTTCATTGTACATCCCATTTCCAAATCCATGGGATACTTATTTCAGTAAAAAATAATTGGGTGGATAACCCTATTGGAGCCTTATTTTGTCCTTTGAGTCTTGGGTGAAATTGATTCTAAGGTAGAAAAAGGTTTTCCTTGGAAATTTCCTCCGATAAAATATCAATATTTGGACCAAATTTGTTCCGCCATTAAAAATTCCATACTTGGTAATCAGCCTTAAGAGATTGAGGGAAAAGTTTAAAAAACCATATATGCTTTTGATCAAATTTTTGATAGTAAAATGCTTTAGATCAAGCTTGGACATAGTCCCAATAATCATAAGCTATGCCAAGTAGATAACTTAATTTTCTTAATTTTAAGGGGTGGATTACCCAATCCTTAAGAGAAAAAAAAATGTTTTAAAATCGCCTTGCTATAAGCTATAGGAGATTTTATATTTTTGGTTTTATTGATATGTTGAAAAGTGTCTGATTCAGTCTCACTGAGGATTACCTCATATACCAACCGGTATTTACCTTCTTTAATCGCATAATTATGCATATCAAAATAAATAGATTTAATTTGTCAAGTTGTGGCCATAAGTTTCTTGTCCTCTTCATAGAGGATTAACATTAATTCAAAATTCCTTTCATTACGAACTAATTCATGCTCGGCAGATTCTAGAACCTCCTTTGAAGAGTTCTTTTTGTTAGGAGTTGGAGAACTTAATTGTCCCCTTTTTTCTACACTGAGGCGGAGAAATTCATGGTAGTCATTTAGAGGAGGATATTGGTCTTTATTGACCATGATCATTTTACCTGGCCTTTGGTGGAATTTTCCATGACCTCTGCCACTCCCTCTAGAGGGTCCACTCATTGATTCTACAAATATTCCCTTGTTAGAAAATCAGGGAGTGAATTATTTTCTCTTTTTATATGTTCGATATCAAAATTGAAGGCTGATAAATTTGCCTGCCATCTAGAAAAAAATTGTTTAGAAATAATATGTTTAACATCTTTTTGTAAAACCTGTTGGCAGCACTACAATCAATTCTTAACAAGAATTTATGATTTAATAAATCATCTTGAAATTTGGAAATATCAGTTACAATAGAAAGAATTTCTTTCTTTACGGTGGAATAGTTTTTCTGGGCATCTTTCCAAGTGCCTAAGGTAAAACGAACTAGTTCTTCTTTTTTATTTAAAGAATTAATTTGTTTTAAAAGTCCATCCATAACCAATATCCGAAGCATCACGTTCAACAATTTTTGAAAAATATGGATTAGCTAAAGCAAGACAAGGTAATTGCTTGACTTTCAGTTTGATTTTTTGAACTTCTTTAGTATGTTCAATAGTCCAGGGAAAAGGATTCTTTTTAAACCTCGTATATAAAATTGTAAAATCTTGTTCAAGATTTTTATAATAATCACCAGTATAATTAAGACTTCTAAAAAATCTTTGGAGTTGAGTTTTTTCTTTTAATTCATCAGGGAATTTAAAAAGAAATTCGACACTTCTATCAATAGGGAGTATTTTCCCTTCACCATTATTATGTCCAAGAAATTTGACATTAGTTTGAAAGCCTTTTATTTTTGCTGCGGAGATGACTAAACCATTAGCCTAAATAACATCTTTAAAAATTCTTAGATGTCTAATATGTTGATCAATTAATAATGAAAATATGAGGATGTCATCAATATAGACAATAGAAAATTATGAATAAGGATTAAATTTCTCATTCATGATATTTTGAAATTCAGCTAGGGCATTCTTTAGCCCAAAAGGCATAACATTCCATTAATAATGGCCAAATGGTACCAAAAAAGCAATTTCGTATCTATCTTATGCATCATTTTGAATTTGCAAATATTCAGATTTTAAACCAAATTTGAAAAATATACTGGCTGAATTAAGCCTATCAAGTAAATTCTTTCTATTAAAAATTGGATATCTTATCCACTGTAAAACATTATTGAGAGGTTCGTAATTTATTACAAGCCTAGAAACACCTTGTTCCTTTTTTCGGCTTTATTAACATAAAAAGTTGTTAAACTCCATGTAGAATAACATTTAGTTGTTATATTTTTCTCCAAAAGACCTTGTATTTCTTTCTTGCATAATTCAAGAAATTCGGTCTTCATTTGACTGGGTCTGACTTTAGCAGGGATGGATTTTTCATTAAAGTTCTCTTCATAAGGACGAGGAATAATATATTTTTCCTATTCCAAAATTCATTAGGAATATCACTACAAATTTCAGTTATCAATTGATTTTTAATGACATTAATTTGTTTGCAGTATACTTGGATGTTCAAGCTTTTGTCTTATTGTGAAAAAGGATATTTTCTTTTAAAGAAAATTCAATTGGTTTTATTTGAAAAATATATTACCTCACAAAGAATTAATTTTTTTCACTTCAGGTTTAGTTATAATTCAAAAATAATTTTTTGATCTTTAATATTAGTGTATATACCACTAGAATCGATTTTATCCATAGTCATAAACAATGATAAAAAAGGACTACCTAGGATAACCTTTTGAGACAAGTCACTTATAAGCAAAAACTTACTAGACGGTCATATTCCATTATTGCAAATATAAACTTTAGTAAGTTTATATTGAATATACATATTGTCACCACTATCATTAAATAATGATTGAGTGATTTTTTTAAAATATTGAGTAGGAACTGACCCTTCTTATATGCAATTCATATCTGCACTGCTATCAACAAGAGAGACAATGCTATTTAATGTATATTCATTATTAATAACAAGGTTAATACTTATGTACCACTTTTGATTTGATATAGGATTGATAATACTCAAGTAATCGACTCATTGTTCAATATTTGAAATTTTTGGATTAGAATGGTGTAACCCATTCCTGAGACTGTTAATCTCAATTTTCATATTATGTTATTGATCTTTTAATTGTCTTAAATCATTTTTAATACTATTAACTTCATTCTTAAGATCTGCAAGGCTTGTAGGTTTAGAAAATTTAGGTTTATTTTCTAATATGTTAAATATTTCTTTAAGACTGTACTATTGAACCAGTGTATAACAAGTAGATGCAGTTTATTTTAAAGAATTTGCCAGTGTAATACTATTAACTTAAGTTATACACTTTGTCAGTAAATTAATTGATATTATCAATCACAGATTTCTGCTGATTCAAAAGAACAATGGTCTTTACTCCATTGATTAGAAGGATGGATTGAAGTTGATTGCATTTATCTGGCAATTGATTACATTAACAGTATCATTTATTGGAGACTTCCGAGTCACTAGATCTTTGAATATGATAAAGCTCGCCATCACTCTCAGAAGATCTATCTTTAGTTTATGAATTACTAGAATTTATTAGTAATTTACTCAATTATTTATTTGGATCTTCATCAATTTAGCTTGAGTCTTGCATTTATTTGCAAAATGACCAATTTTTTCGCATTTGAAACATTGAAAATTAGATCTCGATCTATTAGATATATCATAATTCTTTTTTCTAAAATATCTTTTAGGACTGTCACCTTGAGAAGGTGTTTCAAATCTTTTCTTATTTTTATAAGAACTTTTATTTTTGGATATATATTTATCCTTGGATTTTTTATGAGGAGAAGAAGTAGTATGATTTTAAGCGAATAGTTTACAAAACTCTCCTAACTCTCTCTTTCCAATTAAATTTTACTTTTTAAGCTGTCGTTGTAACTTGAGGCCATTACAAAGGGAAAGACGTTCCCATATAACAACACTAAATAATTGACCATACATATAATTATGGTAAGGGATATAAATACTATCATTAGCATCTCTCATTTTCTTTCTAACTTTCTTAACAAAGAAAGTGGGAAGGCCATCAATAAATTTGGCTTTCCAGTGCTCAGAGTTAGCATCAAGTCTTTGAACTACTCTAGAAAGAAAGACATCCTTGTACCATCTGAAATGTCTTAAGTTAGGACATCTAAGATTTTGCAATGATTCTCTATTTCTTTCCTGATGAGAATTAGAGGATCCAAAAAAATGATGAATAATAACAAGAAATATAGTATAAACAACATCTTACTAGCCAATGTCGTGAAGATTTCATCTTGAACAGTTTTACTTGCATTAAGGATATAATTCCTCTGATGTGCACTGAGAACATTTTCCCACCAACCTCTCATGGTTCCAGTGAAACCATTAATGATCGCATGAGCCACATCTTGGTCAGAATTACTATTATGTTTACACAAAGTGGAGTAAATAAACATTCTATGTATAAGCTCATAAATTTTATATTCGATTTTACCATCAATGGTCCCGTCATAAATGGCCTTTTCATGAAAGGTACTTTGAGTATAAAATATTTGGGTTTCTTCAAAAAGAAGATCCCGAGGTTAAGGTATAGTAATTTCTTACTGTCCAAAAGTAATTTTATTAACTTGATCATATTTATTGCTGAAAGAAGTTTTAAAATTATGAATTTCTTCCATTGGGATCAATGATTCTGATTTAGAATCATAATGGGATAAAGTATTTATTTATAATCCCTTGAGGTTCTTCTCAATCTCTTGAAATTGGGAAATAAAATCTTCATTTTAACTACTAATTTTAAATCCTTTAATATCCATAGAAGGAAGAATTAAAGGTTGGTCAAAAGCATTGTTTAATAAATCCTTATCCGATTTTTTAGTAATAATATTGCTCAATTCTATTGAGTTGATTTCCTATTGTATTTAGGATGATATTGGTATAATTACTTTTTTTATATAAAGGATTTCGATCAGACATCTGTGTGAATGGTCTATGTCCTGGTTCCAAATTTAAAAATGCATTAGCTTCAAATTTAGAACTACTAGATTAGCTGGAACTGCTGTAATCTATGGACAAAGATTGTTCAGTTGGTGGATGAAAAAAAGATATACTTTTCTTTTCAGAAGTATTCCAACTCATAAGACATTTCTCCTCAGGTTTTAGAACCTGATTGTCTTTAGATTCAAGAACAAAAAGGTGCTTATCTTTGGAAAACATTTGAAAGCATACAACAAAAAAGTGATTTGTCGATTATCTTCAATCCACTTATAGAAATCATTTTTATAATTGTCTAATTGAGCCCTTCTATACTTAGCAAAATACCAAGCACGTAATTTTCATAACCTGGTTGATAAAAATCTTTTTTTATTTCTTCGTTGTTGATTGTAAAATACATTAAAATGATTTTTAAAGTCCGACATTCATTTCAGAGGGCGTAGGTGATTCTCTATGCTGAGAAGTATTTTTCTCATGAATACCATGAGGTATTTGATGTTATTAGTATAAATACCATGAAGGTTCATATCATCTCAATAAGAATTATCTTTTGCATTTTCTTCACAACAGAATTTCATGAAGTAGATGGAGGATAAGTCACAAAATGACTTCTATGATTTCTAGAGGATTGACTCTTGTTGAACTTCATGAAATTTAGGAAAATATCTCCATCTCTATCTTTAATAGTATCTCCAATTTCCCAGTTTTTGCGAGGTTGGGGAGGAATGAAATTTTTTAATGTTCATGTTTCTGGGAAATTAATTTATTACCATCTTATAGTTCTGGGTGTGTGAACATTAGAATCTATAATATATGTGTCAATTAAAACAGTTTTTCCAAATGGACTAAATTGTTCAATATTGGCTGCCATAGTATTCATGACTTTATAGTATATTCTATAAATAATCCAAATAATTTTTTATCCAGGAAGATAATTATAACCTTTTGTTTGGACTCTAAGACATAGAGCCTTACAAATATGCATGTCTGATAAAGACAAAGTAATATTGATAAATACATCAAAATAAACCGATCCATTACAAAGACTAGTTTCAATTGCTACCATTAAAGATTGTCTAAAATTAGTACATCTGCCATCACGCAGTGTAGCTTAGAGACAAGCATTCATACCAGAAAGAGTTAAAGGGTTAAAAGTAATTTGTATTATAACTATGTGGATAAAATTATAATTCTTATCCTTTATATAATATTTAAGATCTTCAATTTTAAACAACTCGATAGATTTATCTTCCTCATCCAGACTTATTGTCTATTCCATAGTTTTTATAGCATATTTGCTATGAAAATTATACCAGTTGGTATTGTAAATAGTTTTTCGCTAGACTTTAGGAATAGTCCACCTGTTCAAATCCTTTTGAATATAAAATTCAATTAAAGATGAGTTCTTTATAGACTCGTGTGTACTTTGGGTATATATGGTGTTTCTTTTCATAATATAAATGTTAATATTTAGAATAGGAATAAACCTTATGATTCGAGGAAGTAAAATAATATGCTCAATAAAATACCTAAGTTTAACGAAATATAATAAACCGAATTAGAAATAACTTATGATACCCAACGATTAACGATTTACTTGGGATAAAATGCCTACAATGCCAACACAACAACAACCCTTACATGACAAATGCTAGTCCATATTAAATCCATACTTCTAATTCACTTCATTATTATTCTTTAAACTAGATTTCTTATTATGAGTAGTAAATTACTATTCACATTGATGAATAGTAACTTATTATTTCGGTATGAAATTCAGACCATTATTATTACCACCTAAATATTAACAAATAGTTTAAGCCATCATGGGTGTGGTACCAAATAAGGGAAATTCACTATAAATAGATGTGTTGATGGGAGGATTAATATAAACAAACTGAAAAAAATATTATTTAAAGCGAAAATTGAAAACTTACAAACTATTATGTAGGAAAGTCACCGGAGTATTACACAAACTGAGGGGGTGGATCCCCCAATCCTTGATAAAAAAGATTTTTTTAAAAATAGCCTTGCTATAAGCTATAGGAGATTTTATATTTTTGGTTTTAATATATATATATATATATATATATATATATATATATATATATATAGTACTACTCTTGTGTGGACTATCCCACATTTTAACAGTGCGGACTAGAATGGACTATCCCACATTTTAACAGTGCGGACTAGAATTTAGTAGATAATTTCTGCACTCACAGCCAGGTGACACATGTCCGGTCCGCACTGTTAAAATGAGGGATAGTCCGCACAAGAGCATTATACACTGAGAAGTTTTGCCCACGCGATGGAAGAATTTTTGCCCACGCGAGAATAGGGTCCATCGAATTGAGAAGTTTTCGTGTAAATATTTCTTGTTTGTCATAACAAATCTCTACACGAAGGGGAAAATATAGGGGGGATTGAAGGTAATGTCTGAATTACAGAGAGCTTAACCAATTAACAGAAGAGAATCAAGAGAAGTAAGCAACATAAAGACAATGAGACAACTCAGTGAAGTATCTCAGCGAAGCACCCTTTCGAGAGATCACCGTTTATCTTTCGTTCTTACTTAGTCAAACTCTATATTTCGAATTACATTGTTTTTGATCTAGTAACAATTGTAATGTTTGAGTGTGAGGTCAAACGGTACCTGCGAGGGACCAGTCTTGGTAGGTCTTGTGAGAGCTTACATGCTCTATCGAATAACCTCGTCGTCGAAACTTCACGGGGACTTGGTTTGGAGGATTAAGAAGTGAGTCAACGTTAAGACTTTTCTTGACCATCTCAGATACACCAGGTAAAACATCGAGAGATTGTGGATCGTTTAACCGCGAACAGAGTAACCTTGAGTTCCATTGTATATTGACTTTTGAACCAAATAACCCTCTATCGAATGTCACATCTACTTTAAGTGATGTTGCTAACTAGCTAAACACTGTCCAATCTAAACTTGAGTAAACCACTGTGCATTAGGGCTGTCAGACTGTTTGGTGAGCCACCTCTATGGTGACATCCCTCTGACTCATAGTGGTTAGGCAAAACGCATGTTTGGGAATGTGATGTTTGTGACGTAGGACACGCAGGCCCATTACGCATTTAATGTTTATGACGTAAAGTATGAGGGGATATCTTTCACTGGTGTGAAGGACTGAGGCATCTCTGGAGTGGAGTGGGGATATTTATTGGCCTCAACCACTTCTGATAGAGGAGGAGTTATTCTTGGAGGAGTTTTTTTCTAGAGTTATTTCTAGAGAGTTATTACCTTAGAGAGAGTAGTGATTGTAAAACTAGAGTCTTTACCCACCCACCATTGTCAATTATTGTGAAGCTTTCAATAGCTAATGATAGAGAAATCAGAGTTTGTTGGTGTGTTAGATGCCTGTAAGGTGTATCTCGGGTGCTTACTTCTCTGTTCCTTTGAATTAGTTATTTATGAGTTTCTTTATTACCTCATGAGTTATACACGAGAGATTTATGAGGTTAATCTGAGTTGTTATTATATTGTGATTGTGTGTTTATACTGTAGTCAATGCTCTAAGAGGCACCCACACCTCGCACTGGACCAATGAAACTTGTAGGAACTGACTGCATGGCCACAAGACCCATGATTTGAAAGAACGATGATAATTTGAGAATATATACACTCAGGCTCAAAAACATGGCATTAGAGGGAGAAACAATGAAACACCCCCAAACAACTGCGTAAGAGGCACTCACACTTCGTATGGGACCAATGTAACTCATAGGAATGAAGCGTGTGGTCACGGGACCCCCGGTACATTTAGGCTTGAAAACATGACATTAGAGGGAAAAATATCACCCCCCCCCAAACGACCCCTTGAGAGGCACCCACACCTCGCACAAGATCGATGTAACTCGTAGGAATTGAATATGAGGTTATGGGACCCCCGGTTGGAGAGCACAGTGATAATTTGAGAATACCTACACTTAGGCTTGAAAACATGGCGTTAGAGGGTGAAAGCCCCAAACACCCCACCAAACGGCCCCGTGAGAGCCACCAACACTTCGCATGGGACTAATGTAGCTCGTAGGAACTGCTCACGTGGTCACGGTACCCCCGATTTGAGAGCACAACAATAATTTGAGATCATATACACTTAGGCTTAAAAGGATAGTGTTAGAGGGTAAACCCCGAAACCCCCCCTCGCCCCCAAATGTCCCCGTAAGAGGTATCCACACCTCACATGGGATCAATGTAACTCGTAGGAAATGATTGCATTGTCACAGGACCATCGGTTTGAGATAAAGACAATAATTGGAGAATATCTACACTTATGCTTGAAAACATGGCGTTAGAGGGTGAAATCACGAAACACCCCCCAAGCGGCCCTGTGACAAGCACCAATACCTCGCACATGACCAATATAACTCGTAATAACAGACCGTGTGGTCACAGGACCCAAGGCTTGAGAGCATGGTGATAATTTAAGAATATCTATACTTAGGCTAGAAAACATGATGTTAGAGGATGAAACCTCGAAACACCCCCCAAACGGTCCCGTGAGAGGCATCCACACCTTGCACGAGACCAACATAACTCGTAGGAACATACGACGTGGTCATGGAACCCCTATTTGATAGAAAGGCGATAATTTGAGAATACCAACACTTAGGCATAAAAACATGGCGTTAGATGGAGAAACCCTGAAACACTCTCTAAACGGTCCCATGAAAGACACCGACACATCACATGGGACCAATGAAACTCGTAGTAACTCACCGCGTGGTCACGAGACCCCTAGTTTGAAAGCATGAAGATAATTTGTGAAAATATACACTTACGCTTGAAAACATGATGTTAGAGGGCGAAACATCGAAGCACCCCCAAACGACCCTGTAGGAAGCACCGAAACATCACATGGGACCAATGTAACCGTAGCAATTGATCACGTGGTCACGGGCCCCCTGATATTAGATCACGATGATAATTGGAGAATATCTATAATTAGGCTTGAAAACATGACGTTCGAGAGAAAAACCTTGACCCCCCCCCCCCCCCAAAACGGCCCCGTGAGAGGCACCCACACCACGTACGAGATCGATGTAACACCTAGGAACTTAACGCGGGGTCAAGGGACACACGGTTTGAGAGAACAACGATAATTTGAGAATAAATACACTTAGGCTTGAAAACATGGCGTTATAGGGCTAAACCCCGAAACACCCCCCCCCCCCAAACAGCCCCATGAGAGGCACCAACACCTCACACGGGACCAATGTAACTTGTAGGAACTGATTGCGTGATCACAGGACCCCCTATTTGAGATAAAGGTTATAATTTGAGAATATATACACTTAGTCTTGAAAACATGGCGTCAGAGGGTGAAACTTAGAAATACCTCCCAAACGGCCCTATAGGAGGCACACACACCTCGCACGAGAGCAATGTAACTCGTAGGAACGCGGTGATCAACTTCCTTTTGGCTGTTGTAGAGGTCTTTTTTTTTAGAAAGACCACGGGCAGTACCCGCAGGACAAGCATGCTGCGGTAAGGTAATCCGGCCAACTTATAGATGCAGGGCTCGCTCCCTCCGCAACTAAAGAATGCTCTGCCATTTCTGAGTTTCCGGGAAACCGAAAGCTTAACCACTTTCTTTTTAGGTTTAACTAAACCTACCTTTCAACATCGCTCGAAGGTCTAGTATCATCGATGAATTCTATTATTATAGATAGGGAGAGTTCCTTTCTTGTCTTGCCCAAAAAGAGTCTTTATTCTCATTGGAGAAAGACTCTCCCGCGGTAAGGTTTTACACTACACATAGGGCCAGCTGCTTTCTTTATCTCGCTTGCCGTTAGTCCGTCTAGCGCCTTTCGGTTGGGGTCCGCCCCGGGGCCGCTTGGCTTATATTTTATAGTATCGAAGGCAGTCAACGTGTCATCCATTCTTCTCCCATTAGACTTTCCTTTGCTCTTTTTCCTTCTCTCTTCCACTCCCTCTACTTTCTTTTACAGGGGCGGAGAATACCACTCTATCAATAACAAGAAAAAAGTCGCAATTCCGTCACAGGACCCCTGCTATGAGAGAAGGAAGATAATTGGAGAATATATATAATTAGACTTGAAAATATGGCGTTAGAGGGAAAAACCCGAAAACACCTCCCAAATGGCCACATGAGAGGCACCAATACCTCGCACGGGTCTAATGTAACTCGTAGGAATTGATTGCATGGTCACGAGACCCCCAGTTTGAGAGAACAATGATAATTCGATAATGTATAAACTTAGACATGAAAACATGGCGTTAGAGGGGGAAACCCCAAAACACGGCCCAAAGGGCCCCGTGAGAGGCACCCAAACCTCTCACGGGACCAATGTAACTCGTAAGGACTGACTGTGTGGTCACAGGACCCCCGGTTTGGGAGCACAATGATAATTGAAGAATATATGCAATTAGGCTTGAAAACATGGCATTAGAAGGAGAAACCCCAAAACACCCCCCAAACATCCCCGTAAGAGGCACCCACATATCGCACATGACCAATATGTAACTCATAGGAACATACTTCATGTACACGGGACCCACAGTTGAGAGCACGACGATAATTTTAGAATATATACACATAGGCTTTAGAACAAAGCGTTAGAGGGGAAAACCTCGAAACACCCCCCAAACGGCTCCGTGAGAGGCGCCGACACATCGCATGGTACCAATGCTACTCGTAGGAACTGACGGGATGTTCACGGGACTCACGGTTTGAGAGCATAATGATAGTTTAAGAATTTCTACAGTTAGGCCTAAAAACATGGCGTAAGAGGGCGAAGCTGCGAAACACCGCCCAAACATAGCCGTGAGAGGCACAAAAACCTCACCCAGGGCTAATGTAACTCATAGAAACTAACTGCGTGGTCATGGGACCCCCAGTTTGAGACCACGTGGATAATTTGAAAATATCTACACATAGGCTAAAAAATATGGCATTATAGTGCGAAATCATAAATACCCACCAAACGGCCCTGTGAGAGGCACCCACACCTCGCATGAGACCAATGTAACTCGTAGGAGCTTACCACTTAGTCACGGGACCACCGTGACGATAATTTGAGAATATCTACACTTTGTCTTGAAAGCATGGCATTAGAGGACGAAACCCGAAAACACCTCCCAAATGGCTCTATGAGAGGTCCCAACACCTCGCACGGGACTGATATAACTCGTAGGAACTGACCACATGGTCACGGGACACTCGGTTTGAGGGAACGGTGATAATTTGAGAATATATACACTTAGGCTTGAAAACTTGGCGTAAAAGGACGAAACCCCAAAACACCCCCCAAATGGCCCCGTGAGAGGCACCACCACCTCGCATGGGACCAATGTAACTCATAGGAACTGACCGTGTGGTCACGAGACTCCCACTTTGAAACCACAGAGATAATTTGAGAATATTTACACTTGGGGCTTTAAAACACAGTGCTAGAGGGAAAAATCCCGAAACACCCCCCAAACGGCTTCCGGTAGATGTACCCACGCTTCGTACGGGACCAATATAACTCTTAGGAACTAATCGTGTGGTCACTTGACCCCCAGTTTGAGAGCATGGCGATAATTTGAGAATATCTACAGTTAGGATTAAAAACATGGCGTTAGAGGGCGAAACACCAGTATTCCACCCAAACGGCCCTATAAGAGGCACCAACACCTCGCACGGGGAAAATGTAACTCCTAGGAACTGATCGCTTGGTCACGGGACCCCCAATTTTAGAGCATGACGATAATTTGAGACTATATACACTTAGACTTGAAAACATGGTGTTAGAGGGAAAAATCCCAAAACACCCACCAAACGACCCCTTGAGCAGGACCCACATCTCTCATGGGACCAATGTAACTCGTAGGAACTGACCGTGTGGTCACTTGACCTCCGTTTTGAGAGAACGATGATAATTTGAGATACCTACACATAGGCTTGAAAACATGGTGTTAGAAGGCGAAACCCCGAAACACCCCCCAAACGAAACTGTGAGAGGTACCGATACCACGCATGGGACCAATATAACTCGTAGGAACTGACCGCGTGGTCATGGGAACTCCGATTTGAGAGAACGGTGATACTTTAAGAATATAACCACTTAGGCTTGAAAACATGGCGTTAGAGGGTTAAACCCTGAAAGCACCCCCAAAAGGCCCGACGAGAGGCACCAACACCTTCATGGGACTATTATAAGTCGTAGAAACTAGCCGTGTGGTCAGAGAACCCTCGGTTTGAGAGCATGATTATAATTTGAGAATATTTACATATAGTCTTGAAAACATGGCCTTAGGGAAAAAAAACCCGAAACATCGCCCAAACGACCTTGTGAGAGGAACCAACACCTCACACGATACCAATATCACTTGTAAGATTTGACCGTATGGTCACGTGAGACCCGATTTGAGAGCACAGTGATAATTTGAGAATATCTACACTTAGGCTTGAAACACATGGCGTTAGAGGGCGAAACCCTAAAATGACCCCCAAATGGACCCGTGAGAGGCATCCACACCTTGCACGGGACCATTGTAACTTGTAGGAACCGACGGCGTGGTCACTTGACCCTCAGTTTGAGAGCAAGAACATAATTTGAGAATATTGACACCGTGGCTCAAAAATATGGCATTAGAGGGTGAAACCCTGAAACATCACCAAACGGCCTAATGAGAGGCACCCACACCTCTCACGGGACCAATGTAACTCATAAAAACTGACCGCGTGGTCTCGAGACTCACGATTTAATAGCACGGTAATAATTTGTGAATATATACACTTAGGCTGAAAACCATGGGGTCAGAGGGCAAAAGCCTGAAACACACCAAACAGCCCCGTGAGAGGCACCCACACCTCGCACGAGACCAATGTAAGTCATGGGAACTAATCTCTTGGTCACAGGACACCCGATTTTATAGCACGGTGATAATTTGAGAATATATACATTTAGGCTTGAAAACAAGGCGTTAGAGGGCGAAACCCAAAAATAACCCCCAAACGGCTCTATGAGAAGCACCAACACATTTCATGGGGCTAATGTAACTTGTAGGAACTGATCGCATTATCACGGGACCCTCGATTTGAGAGTATGTTGATAATTTGAGAATTTCTACACTTAGGCTTGAAAAATGGCGTTAGACAGCGAAACCCCAAAACACCTCCCAAACGAACCTGTGAGAGGCTCTCACACCTCGCACGAGACCAATGTAATGAGTAGGAACTGATCGCGTGGTCACTTGACCCCCGGTTTGAGAGAACAATGATAATTTAAGAATACTTACACTTAGGCTTAAAAACACGGCGTTAGAGGGCGCAACCAAGAAACACCCCGCAAATAACCCCGTGAGAGGCATCGACACCTGGCATGAGATGAATGTAACTCGTAAGAACTGATCGCATGGTCACGGAAAGCCTTATTTGAGAGCAGGGCGATAATTTAAGAATATAGGTACTCGGTCTTAAAAACATGGTGTTAGAGGGCAAAACCCCACAACACCCCTCAAACGGCCCATGAGGGGCACCCACACCTCACACGGCACCAATGTAACTTGTAAAAACTGACCGCATGGTCACAAGACCCTCAGTTTCAGAGAACGATGATAATTTAATAATATCAACATTTAGTCAAGAAAACATGGCATTAGAGGGCAGAACCCCGAAACACCGGCCAAACGGTCCTGTGAGAAGAACTTACACCTCGCACCGACTAATATAACTCATAGAAACTGACAACATAGTCATTGAACCCCCGGTTTGAGAGCACGATGATAATTTGAGAATATATACACTTAGGCTTGATACATATGGCGTTCAAGGATGAAACATCGAAACAACCTCCAAAAGGCCCAGTGAGAGGGACTCACACCTTGTAGGGGACCAATGTAACTCATTGGAATAGAACGAGGGGTCACGAAACCCATTATTTGAGAGAACAATGATAATTTGAGAATATCTACACTTGGGCTTAAAAACATGGTGTTAGAGGGAGAAACCTCGAAACACCCCCTAAACAGCCCCGTGAGAGGCCCCCCACCTTACACGGGACCAATGTAACTAAGAGGAACTGACCGTGTGGTCATGGGACCCCCGGTATGATAGAAGGATAGGAATTTGAGAATATATATGTGTAGTCTTGAAAACATGGCAGCAGAGGGCGAAACCCCGAAACAACTCCCAAACGGCTCCGTGAGAGGCACCAACACCTTACACGAAACCATTGTAACTCATAGGAACTTACCGCGTGTCCACGAGACCCCCAATTTTAGGCAAAAACTTTAATCTTAGAATATCAATAGTCAAGGTTAAAAACATGGCGTTAGAGGGCAAACCCCGATACACCCCCAAATGGCTTTGTAAGAGGTACCCATAGCTTGCACGATACCAATGTAACTCATAGGAACTGACCATGTGGTCACATAATCCCTGATTTGAGAGCACGGTGATAATTGGAGAATATCTACACTTATGCTTGAAACCATCATGTTAGAGGGAAAAACCCTGAAATAACTTCCAAACGTCCTCGTGAGAGGCACAAATACCTCGATCGGGGCCAATGTAACTTGTAAGAACTCACCGCATGGTCACGGGACCCCTAGTTTGATAACACATCAATAATTTGAGAATATCTACATTTGAGATTGAAAACATGGCGTTAGAGGGCAAAACCCCAAAACACCCACTAAAAGGCCCCGTCAGAGACACCCAGACCTTGTACGGGGTCAATGTGACTCGTATGGATAGATCGCGTGGTCACGGCCCCCACAGTTTCAGAGCATGGTAATAATTTGAGAATATCTACAGTTAGGATTAAAAATAGGGCATTAGAGGGTGAAACCCCCAAATGCCCCCTAAATGGCCCGACACCGACACCTCGCACGGGACAAATGAAACTCGTAGGAAGTGATCATGTGGTCACAATACCCATAGTTTAAGATCATGATGATAATTTGGGAATATATACATTTAGTCTTGAAAACATGGCGTTAGAAGGCAAAACCCCAAAACCCAATCAAAACTGTCCCGTGTGAGGCACCAACACCTCGCATGGGAACAATATAACTCGTAGGAACAAACCGTATGGTCACGGGACCCCCGATTTGAGAGAATGATGATAATTTGAGAATATATACACTTAGGCTAAAAAAACATGGCGTTGGAGGGCAAAACCCCAAAACATCGCCCAAACGGCCCTGTGAGAGGCACCAACACCTCGTACGGTAGGGGTGCACACGATTTGGATTGGTTCGGTTTTACTACTAAACCATAACCAGAACCGAGGTGGTTCGGTTCCAAGATTTTGGAACCAGAACCGATGCTTTTTGGAACCGAACCAAACCGATCCGATGGTTCTTGGGTTGGTTCGGACCGGTTCTCGGTTCTAATAGTATTTTTAATTAAAAAAATCAAATACATTTTAAAAATATTTTTGTAACTTAAAAAAATATTTGTTCTTACTTAATGTTCTATCATATTAATCTAATATCATTATCAAATTGAGTGTTTTATTAATAAGTTGGGAGTTTTTAATCCTACATTGATCTAATTTTATCAAAATAAAATGAGGCAATTAAAGGCTTTTATCCAAACATTTATTTAAAAAATGACATGCCCAGGTAATCAAAATTGAGCTCCGAAAACGGACATTGTTATCAACTCGAAAGGTTAGTTGGTGCGTGCTTGGTTTTTTCTTTACTAAAGAAAAACAACAACAAGAAGAAAATGCCTAGATTTGAGATGAACTTGTACATTCGGTAATATGACCAAACGTGGATGCATCAATTTAAGGTAGTAGCCAAGACAGAAGGTATTGATCTATTATTTTAGAAATTTTGGATGATAAATTTTATCTCTGGTGAGAAAATCATATAGTCATGTTCTCAAATAGAAATCTCCAGATACTATAATTGTTTTGATTAAGTTTTTAATAAAAGAGGAACAATACTTGATGAAAAATATGAGAGAAGTGGAGACATAGTAATAAAAATTTATGAGCAGAGGATTTTCAAAGTCCTTTAGTTTTCAAAGTCCTTGTAGTTTATTGTTTGAACATACACTCAGTACACACTCCCACACCTCAGTTCAAACCCAAATTAATTATTTTTCTCACTCATCTCTCCTTTTTCTTCTTTCATCACCCATTGTCTCTTTCATCTCTCCCACCTTCTCTCCCCTACCTCCATAATTAAGAACTTAAAATACACACATAGACCCATTTCAACACCCACCTAGCTCCTACCTTCACCCACCTTACTACCACCATCCACCACCCCTACCTACCCCGAAACCCTTTGCCTAGCCACCTTATAAACCACCCTAAGATCTAGCCAAATAAACACCCACCAGACCTCTAACCCCAAAAACCCAACCTTCCTGACTTGTACACCCCTTATACTTCCCTCCAAATTTCTTTACTCCGACCTGAGCTCAGACTTGAGCTCTAAGACGTCTGAAATTTTTTGAGAGAGGGAGGGATGGAGGGGGCAGAGAGAAAGTAATGGGGGGAGAGAGAGAGAGATACGGCTCAAGTGCTTTCATATGGAAATAGCTAGGGTATTGGGGTAGTAAGTTATTATATATATTGGGTTAAGAATGGTAAGGAAGGAATGGCCCATAAGGCCTTAGGGTTTTTACTTATTAGATATATTTATATTATATATACTTATATTATATATTACATTATATAATTGGTTCGGTCCCGGATTGGTTCGGATCGGATCGGTTTTCGGATCCTATTGGATTTTTTTCTCCTGGAATCGGGAATCGAACCAAAGTATCAGTTTTTTAGAACCAGAACCGAACCATTGAGTCAAAACACCGATCCGAACCGAACCAATGTCATCAATTTGGTTCGGTTTATCGAATTTTCTGTTTCATTGTGCACCCCTATCGCACGGTACCATTGTAGCTCATAGGAACTGACCCCGTGGTACCAAGACACCCCAGTTTGAGATCATGATGATAATATGAGAATATATACACTTAGGCTTGAAAACATGGCTCTAGACGGTGAAACCCAGAAACACTGCCCAAACAGCCCTGTGAGAGGCACCAACACCTCACATGAGACCAATGTAACTCATAGAAACTAACCACGTGGTAATATGACCCCTGTTTGGAGAGCACGAAGATAATTCGATAATATTAACACTTAGGCAAGAAAATATTGCATTAGAGGGCAAAACACCGAAACACCAACCAAACAGCCCCGTGAGAGGCCCCCACACCTCACACTGGATCAATGTGACACGTAGAAACTGATCGCATGGTCACGGGACCCCCAATTTGAGAGAATGATGATAACTTGAAAATATTTACACTTGGGCTTGAAAACACGGAGTTAGAGGGTGAAACCCTGAAACACCCCCCAAAAGGTCCCTTCACAGGCACCAACACCTCGTACGGGAGCAATGTAACTACTAGAAACTAATGACATGGTCTTGATACCCCTAGTTTGAGACCACGAATTTAATTTGGGAATATCTAAACTTAGGCATGAGAACATGGTATTAGAGGGTGAAACCTCGAAACACCCCCAAACGGCCCAATGAGATGCACCCACACATCGTACAAGAACAAATGTAACTCACAGGAGCAAACCGCGTGATCATGAGACTGGAAGTTTGAGGGCACGATGATAATTTGAAAATATCTACACTTAGGCTAAAAAATATGGCATTAGAGGGTGAAACCCTGAAGGACCGCCAAATTAGCCCTATGAGAGGCACTAACACCTCGCACGGGTCCAATGTAACTCGTTGGAACTGATCGTGTGGTCACGAGACCCCCGATTTGAGAGAACGATTATAATTTGAGAATATCTACATTTAGGCATGAAAAGATGGTGTTAGAGGGAGAAACCCCGAAACACCCCCAAAGGGCCCCGTGAGAGGCACCCACACCTCGCATGGGACCAATGTAACTCACACGGACTGATCGCGTAGTCACGGAACCCCCAGCTTGAAAGCATGATGATAATTTAGGAATATAGTAATTTAGGCACGAAAACATGGTGTTAGAATGCCAAACACTGAAACACCCCTCAAATGGCCTCGTGAGAGGCACCCACACCTCGCACAGGACTAATATGTAACTCGTAGGAACATATCGCGTGGTCACGGTACCCACAGTTTGAGCGCACAAAGATAATTTGATAATATCTACAACTAGTCTTGAGAACATGGCGTTAGAGGGCAAAACCCCGAAACACCCCCAAACGGCCCCGTGAGAGGCACCGCGCGGGTCAAATGTAACTTGTAGGAACTGATCGCATGGTCACGAGACCCCCAATTTGAGAGAACAATGATAATTCAAGAATATCTAAACTTAGACATGAAAACATGGCGTTAGAGGGGTAAACCCCGAAACACAACCCAAAGGGACCCGTGAGAGGCACCCACACCTCGCACTGGACCAATGTAAGCCATAGGAGCTGACCACGTGGTCACAGGACCCCTGGTTTGAGAGCACAATGATAATTTAAGAATATATAAACTTAGGCATGAAAACATGGCGTGAGAGGCAAAAGCCCGAAACACCCCCCAAATGGCCCAGTAAGAGGCACCCACATATCGCACAAGACCAATATGGAACTCGTAGGAACATACTTCATAGAAACGGGACCCAGAGTATGACAACACGATTATGATTTTAGAATATCTACACTTAGGCTTAAGAACCTGGCATAGAGGGCGAAACCCCAGAACACCCCCAAAACGGACCCATGAGAGGCACCGACACATCAAATGGGACCAATGCTACTCGAAGGAACTGACCGAATGGTCACAGGACTCATGGTTTGAAAGCACGATGATAATTTGAGAATTTATACAGTTAGGCTTAAAACCATGGCGTAAGAGGGTGAAGACATGAAACACTTCCCAAACATCGCCGTGCAAGGCACCAAAACCTCACACGGGGTTAATGTAACATGTAGTAACTAACTTCATGGTCATAGGACCCCCAGTTTGATACCACGAGTATAATTTGGGAATATCTGCACATAGGCTCGAAAACATGGCATTATAGGGTGAAATCCATAAATACCTGCCAAACGGCCCTGTAAGAGACCCCCACACCTCGCATGGGACCAATGTAACTCGTAGGAGCTTACTTCTTGGTCAGGGACCCATGGTTTGAGAACATGGCGATAATTTGAGAATATCTACACTTTGGCTGGAAAGCATGATGTTAGAGGACGAAACCCCAAAACACCCCCCAAATGGGCACATGAGAGGTCCCAACACCTCGCACGGGACCAATGTAACTCATAGGAACTGATAGAATGGTCACAGGACACCCGGGTTGAGAGCATGATAATAGTTTTATAATATCTACACTTAGGCTTGGAAACATGGCGTAAGAGGGAAAAACTCCAAAACACCCCTCAAATTTCCCGTGAGAGGCACCACCACCTCGCACGGGACCAGTGTAACTCATAGGAACTGACCATGTGGTCACGAGACTTCCAGTTTGAGAGCACAAATATAATTTAATAATATCTACACTTGGGCTTTAAAACACAGTGCTAGAGGGACAAACCCATAAACACCCCCTAAACGGCTCCATTAGATGCACCCACACCTCGCACGGGACCGATGTAAAAAGGAGGAACTGATCATATGGTAACTTGACCCCCAATTTGAGAGCATAGCGATAATTTGAGAATATCTACACTTAGTCTTGAAAACATGACATTAGAGGGCGAAACTCTGGAACTCCATCCAAACGGCCTTATAAAAGTCTCCAACACCTCGCACGGGGCCAATGTAACTCGTAGCAACTGACCGCTTGGTCACAAGACCCCTAGTTTGAGAGCACATCGATAATTTGAGAATATCTGCACTTAGCCTTGAAAACATGGTGTTAGAAGAAAAAATCCCAAAACACCCCCCAAATGACCCCGTGAGAGGCACCCCCATCTCAAAGGGGACCAATGTAACTCGTAAGAACTAATCGTGTGGTTACGTGCCCCCAATTTGAGAGCACGCCGATAATTTGAGATACCTACACATAGGCTTAAAAATATGGCGTTAGAGGGAAAAACCCAGAAACACCCCCCAAACGGTCTCGTGAGAGGCACCAACACCATGCATGGGACCAATGTAACTCGTAGGAACTGACCGCATGGTCACGAGAACTTCAAATTTTTTAGCACAATGATAATTTAAGAATATAGGCGCTTAGGCTTGAAAACATGGCATTGGAGGCACAAACCCTGAAAGCACCCTCAAACGACCCGATGAGAGGTACTCACAGGTCGCATGGGACTATTGTAACTCGTAGAAACTGACCGTGTGGTCTGAGTACCCTCGGTTTGAGAGCATGATGATAATTTGAGAATGTCTACATGTAGTCTTGAAAACATGGCATTAGAGAGAAAAACCCCGAAATATTGCCCAAATGGTCTCGTGAGAGAAACCAACACCTCACACGAGACCAATACCACTCGTAGGATTTGACCGCATGGTCACGTGACACCCGATTTGAGAGCACGGTGATAATTTGAGAATATCTACACTTAGGCTTGAAACACATGGCGTATGAGCGTGAAACCCCGAAATGACCCCCAAACGGCCCCGTGAGAGGCACCCACACCTCGCACGGTACCATTTTAACTTGTAAGAACTGACCGCGTGGTCACTTGACCCTCAATTTGAGAGCATTATGATAATTTTAGAATATCTACAACGAGGCTCAAAAATATGGCAGAGGGCGAAACCCTGAAACACCTCCAAACGACCCCGTGAGAGGCACCCACACCTTGCACGAGACCACTGTAACTCGAAGGAACTGATTGCGTGGTCTTAGGACCCACGATTTGATAACACAGTGATAATTTGTGAATATCTACACTTAGGCTTAAAACCATGGCGTCAGAGGGCGAAACCCCGAAACACCCTAGTTGGCCTCATGAGAGGAACCCACACCTTGTACGGGACCAATGTGTAATACCCCGTATTTTTATGATATATTAATTTGGGAATTTATTAAATTTAAATGTGAGTAAATTATTTAATAAAAATCCGGAAATTAATTATGTTATAATTATTAACGTGACGAGAGTTAGTAATTATATGAAATTGTTAAATATTACTAATGAGTATAGTAATATATGATATTGGTTATATTAAATGTCACGAGTGAATGAAATGACAATTTTGGGAATTTTAGTCGGGACGCGCCCGTGTCGCGTCGGGACTAATTATTGATAAATAAAAGTGAATATTTTATAAGTTGTTCGTATGGTCATTTTGAGTGCACCAACACGTCCGGAAGGGTCGAGATAGTCAGAAAAGTATACCCGGGGGTTTAGTTTGGGTCTCGGGGCATTTTTAGGCCTAATTAGTAACCCGGGAGGGCATTTTGGTCATTTTACAAAATAGGGTAATTAAACCCACGAATTTCAGCAACCTTTATCAGCTATCTAGGTTAGCCATTTAGGGTTAGAACATTTAGAATCCTATAACGTCCATTGGAGAAGAGAGGAGAGAGCTCTCAACGAGATTCAATGCCAAAACATCACCCATTTGCACCGCCGTCACCACCAACGCGTAGATCGCGAGAAGGAGAACGCAACCACACCAAAATCAACAGGAAATCAGACTTCTGAAAATCCCAGGCAAGTGTTTAACTTGCTTATTTCATTGGTGCAATTTCCATATTAGTTTAGGAATGATTAGGAATGTAATCCATGAAAGAAAACCCCAAATTTTGATAGGAATTTGCATGTAGAAAAGATTAAAACCTTATTCTGGAAATCTTATGTAATGTAGATGAATAACCCACGAAATTTTGATGATATATTAGAAGGAAATTCTGGAGAAAACTGATTAGAACCATAGTTAAGAAAAGTTTAGGGTTCTTGATGATTAGATGAGATTTTGGGTTGTTTGGCCATGTTTAATGATGGATATACGCATGCTTTACGTTAAAAACATCTGGTATTACGTTATAATGTTAGTAGTAGGATTTTTGGGACGATTGTAATGGAAAAATATGGATTTGGATGAAAAATAGTGGTAGAACCCGTAACTGCACTTCTGCTGAAATCGAAATACCTGCTTGATCGATCGATCGAGCCTAGAGCTTCGATCGATCGAAGGTTCGATCGATCGAGCCCCATACTTCGATCGATCGACCCCTCCTGGCAGACTCCTATTTCCCTTGTTGAATTGGTTAATTAAATTTGTCGTGAAATAATTCTTAGGCATCATTAATAAAATGTTTTGGGATATAGGAGAGACCACTAGGACATATGATTAAGTGTTGGGAATGTTATTATGAGACGATACTTGTGTTTTTGGGGACAATTAAATAAGGAATAAGGAAATTACGTATTTTAAGTGAGAGATTATGTCAAATGCTTGTGATAGTGAATAGACGTCTACCTACTGAATTTGTTACTTGGATGGATAGAATCCACGAGTGTCACGTAATAAGCGAGAAAACCCTTCGAGTTAAGGTTAGAGACGAAACCTTATACTTAATACTAATAATGTGAAATTAAGGATAAAAGTTGTAATTATGGGTGACGAGAGGAACCTATATTAATATGACAAAAGTGGTATATTTATATGATTGTGTGTACATATATTATATACATGTGAAAAACATACCGCGCTACTTGCTATCCTTGAGGTTACCGCGCTGGGACAAGTCTTATCTCGATGGGACCTTTATGGGGGATATTGACTTGTATCCTAGAAGATAGATATCCTTAGTACAGGCAATTGAATTGATAGTTCAGACGGTCCTAAGAGACGCGAGTATGTGCCATCCTCTTAGAGACTTGGAATATATGCTTCGCCTCACTATTGTTTGTGTATGTGTTAATACAATTCAAGAGTGATTCCGAATTTGTATTCCCCTTGATATGAGTGGTATGGGGTTTGGATAGTGGAAGTATGCACGCACCATAGTTTTAGTGGGGTGCTATTATACATATATATTATACGAGTAGTTAATATATATATGAGATTATAAAATTGAAACTGCCTACTGTGATTTGATAAGTAGGACATGGTTGTTGACTCAAATAGTAAATACTTGTTCTATGAAAGTATAATATGACACTGGGAAACATTATAAATTAATGAAGCTAAAACGAGAGTTTTGCTACAAATTGAAAGTAACCTTTTTTAACGATGACATTGTTCGGTTTTGAAAACTTATGAGTAAGTTAAGATAAACTAGATTATTTGGAAGGTTAGTATGATAATATGTTAAGTTAAACCATTTGGGAAGGTTAGTACTATAGGTGTGCACATTAGAAGAGAGGTGAGAATTTCTCAAGAGAGTGTCGAACTAATATGTTGTTGTGTTGGCCCGTATCAATTTAAATACTTGCTAAACGAATTTTAAATCGTACACACTATCGGGCCCTGACCCGTTTCTTCTCTTTCTCTCTCTCTTGTATATATATGTATATATTTCAGGTGCCCAGCCACAGGGGCGTCTTGCTTAGGATCTCTTGGAAGGAACGAGCTGCAGCTTAGGTGGGAGTTGCAGGTCTCTTGATTAGATGACTTCGTTCATTCAGATCCATTCTTAGTATTTTCATTAAGATGGGCATGTGTAGCCCTTTCCATTATTTCTTTGTTATGAGGACATTGTTATTTCGGTTATTTCCTAGTTTCGTTATTATGGGACTTTGTTTAGGATGGATGTATTACTCTATTTCTCGTATGTTGACATTCGTTGATGAATGTTTTCTATTAATTGGATTTTTGTTCCAAGTTTATTGTGGTGTGAATCTTATTTATTGAAACTTCGTTAATAAAATAAATAAATATTTTTCTTTAAATAAAATTTGGAAAGTAATGTTTAAATATGGTTTTGACACTTAGCTCAATTATTTGGGGTGTTAAATTGGAAAGTTTATTTTTACGACAGTGATGCTAAGAATGAACCAAACTGTTTACCTTGATTTAATTTAATAAAGGAGTGATCGCCCGGTATTTAATTAGGCGGGGTGCCACAGGTGGTATCAGAGCATCAGGTTCTAGTGTCCATAGGATCTGTACGGCTTATTTCTCTTTCAGCTTAACGTTTTTGCTATAGAGCCCTATTTTTAGGATTGTTGTATTCCTGCTTTTACGTTTAAGTCTTCAGCTATTTGAGATTTAATGATAACTGTAGACTAATAAACTTGTTCACATTTCCGATGCCTCCGAGACGTGCTCCGAAAGATAGGCGTTCTCAGGCCGAGCAGCCAGCAGCTTCGGCACCAGGCACAATGAATGCTAATGAAGTAGCCACCATAGTTGCTCAAGCGGTGAATGCCGCGATAGCGGTGATTCTGCAAGCTCCACCCCAGGTTCAGGCAGTGGCGCCAGTACCAATACAGCTTCCATCTGCATGGGAGAGAGTTCGGGATGATTTTCAGAAAGCACATCCCCCTGAATTTTCTGGTAGCTCCGATATTGTCACGGTTAGCCAGTGGAAGAAAGACATCCAGCGGCATCTCCGCATGTATGAGTGCACCGGTGTGAAAAAGCAGTTATTGGCTTCCTTTAAGCTAGTGGGAGCCGCATTGCAGTGGTGGGAATCCACTACCACTTTAGAGGAGAGGGACACAATCCATATTCAGATGTTCTGGGAGCGGTTTGACCACAAGTACTTTCCACCCGCAGTTCAGACTGAGATGAGGCGGAAATTACTAAATCTGAAGCAGGAAAATCTTACTGTAGCAGAGTATGAGGAGGAGTTTACAAGACTTCTCACCATTGTGCCAGGTGAGGCACCTACTGAGAGCAAGAGAATTATGTTATTTGTCGACGGGTTAGCTTGGAGGATCCGTCAGCACCTTATTGGGAATCTATCACTGAGTACTTTCACTGATGTACTCAATGCAGCATTACTACATTGCCAGGATCACCGCTTCCATCTTCATGGAAGCAAGAGAGCAGGAGAGTCCAGCCAGCAGGGCAGGACCGGGGGTAACGGTGCCAGTGGGGCGCCATCTCATGGACAGACTCGTCAGCACGAGCAGAGTTCCCATCAGGGGACCCTGCTAAGAGATTCCGTTCGGGTGATTCCAGGCAGGGATATGGGGGTTATAGGCAGGGCTAGCAGGGCCAGCCTAATCAGCAGGGCCAGCACCGACAGTGATGCTAAGAATGAACCAAACTGTTCATTCTTAGCATCACTGTCGTAAAAATAAATTTTCCAATTTAACACCCCAAATAATTAAGCTAAGTGTCAAAACCATATTTAAACATTACTTTCCAAATTTTATTTAAAGAAAAAGATTTATTTATTTTATTAACGAAGTTTCAATAAATAAGATTCACACCACAATAAACTTGGAACAAAAATCCAATTAATATAAAACATTCATCAACGAATGTCAACATGCGAGAAATAGAGTAATACATCCATCCTGAACAAAGTCCCATAATAACGAAACTAGGAAATAACTGAAATAACAATGTCCTCATAACAAAGAAATAATGGAAAGGGCTACACATGCCCATCTGAATGAAAATACTAAGAATGGATCTGAATGAATGAAGTCGTCTAATCAAGAGACCTGCAACTCCCACCTAAGCTGCAGCTCGTTCCTTCCAAGAGATCCTAAGCAAGACGCCCCTGTGGCTGGGCACCTAAAATATATACATATATATACAAGAGAGAGAGAGAGAGAGAGAAGAAACGGGTCAGAGCCCAATAGTGTGTATGATTTAAAATTCGTTTAGCAAGTATTTAAATTGATACAGGCCAACGCAACAACATATTAGTTCGACACTCTCTTGAGAAATTCTCACCTCTCTTCTAATGTGCACACCTATCATACTAACCTTCCCAAATGGTTTAACTTAACATATTATCATACTAACCTTCCAAATAATCTAGTTTTTCTTAACTTACTCATAAGTTTTCAAAACCGAACAATGTCATCGTTTAAAAAGGTTACTTTCAATTTGTAGCACAACTCTCATTTTAGCTTAATTAATTTATAAAGTTTCCCAGCGTCATATTATACTTTCACAGAACAAGTATTTACTATTTGAGTCAACAACCATGTCCTACTTATCAAATCACAGTAGGCAGTTTCAATTTCATAATCTCATATATATATATATATATATATATAGCAGCACCCCACTAAAACTATGGTGCGTGCATACTTCCACTATCCAAACCCCATACCACTCATATCAAGAGGAATACAAATTCGGAATCACTCTCAAATTGTATTAACACATACACAAACAATAGTGAGGCGAAGCATAGATTCCAAGTCTCTAAGAGGACGGCACATACTCGCGTCTCTTAGGACCGTCTGAACTATCAATTCAATAGCCTGTACCAAGGATATCTATCTTCTAGGATACAAGTCAATATCCCCCATAAAGGTCCCATCGAGATAAGACTTGTCCCAGTGCGGTAACCTCAAGGATAGCAAGTAGTGCGGTATGTTTTTCACATGTATATAATATATGTACACACAATCATATAAATATACCACTTTTATCATATTAATATAGGTTCCTCTCGTCACCCATAATTACAACTTTTATCCTTAATTTCACATTATTAGTATTAAGTATAAGGTTTCGTCTCTAACCTTAACTCGAAGGGTTTTCTCTCTTATTACGTGACACTCGTGGATTCTATCCATCCAAGTAACAAATTCAGTAGGTAGACGTCTATTCACTATCGCAAGCATTTGACGTAGTCTCTCACTTGAAATACGTAGTTTCCTTATTCCTTATATAATTGTCCCCCAAAACACAAGTATCGTCTAACATTCCCAACACTTAATCATATGTCCTACTGGTCTCTCCTATATCCCAAAACATTTTATTAATGATGCCCAAGAATTATTTCACGACAAATTTAATTAACCAATTAAACAAGGGAAATAGGAGTCTGCCAGGAGGGGTCGATCGATCGAAGTCTGGGGCTCGATCGATCGAACCTTCGATCGATCGAAGCTCTAGGCTCGATCGATCGATCAAGCAGGTATTTCGATTTCTACAGAAGTGCAGTTACGGGTTCTGTGATCGCCCGGTATTTAATTAGGCGGGGTGTGAAACAATGTAACTCATGGAAACTAATCGCATGGTCACAGGACCTGCGATTTGATAACACGGTAACAATTTGTGAATATATATATAGGCTTAAAAATAAGGTGTTAGAGGGAGAAACCCCAAAATGGCTCCCTGAGAGGTACTAACGTATTTCATGGGGCCAATGTAACTCGTAGGAACTGATCGCCTTGTCACGGGACCCCCGATTTGAGAGAACGTCGATAATTTAAGAATATCTACAATTAGGCTTGAAAAATGGTGTTAGATGGAGAAACCCCAAAACACCTGCCAAACGAACTTGTGAGACTCGCCCATACCTCGTACGAGACCAATGTAACTAGTAGGAATTGATCGCGTGGTCACTTGACCCGCGGCTTTGAGAGCATGGTGATAATTTAAGAATATTTACACTTAGGTTTGAAAATATGGTGTTAGAGGGAGAAACCCTAAAACACCCCCCAAACAGCCCCGTGAGAGGCACCAACACCTCGCATGGGACAAATGTAACTCATAGTAACTTAGCGTGTGGTCACGGAAACTCTAATTTGAGAGAAGGGCAATAATTTAAGAATATAGGCACTTAGTCTTGAAAAAAGGTGTTAGAGGGAGAAACCCCAAAACACCCCTCAAACGGCTCCATGAGAGGCACCCACACCTCACATGGGACCAATGTAACTCGTAGAAACTGATCGCATGATCAAGAGACCCTCAGTTTGAAATCACGGTGATAATTTAAGAATATCAACATTAAGTGTAGAAAACAAGGCGTTAGCGGGAGAAACACCAAAACACCTGCCAAACGGCCCCATGCTAAGAACCTACACCTCGCACCGGCTAATATAACTCGTAGGAACTCACCGCATGGTCATTGAACCCCTAGTTTGAGAGCACGCTGATAATTTAAGAATATGTACACTTAGTCTTTATACACAAGGCGTTAAAAGGTAAAACACCAAAATAACTCCCAAACGACCCCGTGAGAGGGACCCACACCTCATAGAGGATCAATGTAACTCATAGGAATAGACCGCGTGGTCATGGAACCCACGATTTGAGAGCACAATGATATTTTAAGAATATCTACACATGGGCTTAAAACATGGCATTAGAGGGAGAAACCCCGAAACACCCCCCAAACGGCCACGTGAGAGGTACCCTCATCTCACACGGGACCAATGCAACTCATAGGAACTGACACGGGACCCCCGATATGATAGCATGGTGATAATTTGAGAATATCTATGTGTAGTCTTGAAAACATGGCGGTAGAGGATGAAACCCCGAAACATCTCCCAAACCGTTCCGTGAGAGGCACCAAAACCTCACAAGAAACCAATGTGACTCGTAGGAACTTACCGCGTGGCCACGAGACCCCCGATTTCAGACCATGACTTTAATTTTAGAATATCAACAGTCAAGATTGAAAACATGGCGTTAGAGGAAAAAAAAACCCGACATACCCCCAAATGGCTCTATGAGATGCACCCATACCTTGCACAAGACCAATGTAACTCGTAGAAACTAACCGCGTGGTCACGGGACCCCTAATTTGAGAGCATGACGATAATTTGAGAATATCTACACTTAGGCTTAAAACCATCATATTAGAGGGCAAAAACTTGAAACAACTCCCAAAAGGCCCCGTGAGATACACTCAGACCTTATACGGAGATTGTGTGGTCACGGGACAAACGATTTCAAAGAACGATGATAATTTGAGAATATCTACACTTAGGATTGAAAATAGTGTGTTAGAGGGCGAAACCCTCAAATACCCTCGAAATGGCCTATGAGACGCACCATCACCCCGTACGGGACTAATGTAACTCGTAGGAACTGACCACATGGCTACGGGACCCAAAGTTTTAGAGCACGATGATAATTTGAGAATATCTACACTTAGGCTTTAAAATATGGCATCAGAGGGAAAAAAACCTAAACACCCCCAAACGTCTCGTGAGAGGTACCCACACCTCGCATGGGACAAATGCAACTCGTAGGAACTAATCACGTGGCTAAGAGACCAATAGTTTGAAGTCACGACAATAATTTGAGAATATATACACTTAGTCTTGAAAACATGGCGTTAGAAGGCGAAACCCCATAACACCGTTAAAAAGTCCCCGTGGGAGGCACCAACACTTCATACGGGACCAATGTAACTCGTAGGAACAGACCGCATGGTCACGGGACCCCTCGTTTGATATAATGACGATAATTTGAGAATATCTACACTTGGGCTTGAAAACATGGTGTTGGAGGGCGAAACCCCAAAACACTGCCCAAACGGCCCAATGAGAGGCACCAACACCTCGCACGGGACCAATGTATCTCATAGGAACTGACCGCGTTGTCATGGGACACCCCATTTGAGAGCATGATGATAATTCAAGAATATCTACACTTATGCTTGAAAATATGGCATTAGAGGGCGAAACCTCGAAACACCGCTCAAACGGGCCTATGAGAGGCACCAATACCTCACACCGGACCAGTGTAACACATAGAAACTAACCACGTGGTCATGGGACCCCTGTTTGGAGATCACGGAAATAATTCAAGAATATTTACACTTAGGCAAGAAAACATTACGTTAGAGGGAAAAACACCAAAACACCCACCAAACAGCCCCGTGAGATGCACCCACACCTCGCACGGGACCAATGTGACACGTAGAAACTGATCGCATGGTTGCGAGAGCCACAATTTTAGAGTAGTATGATAACTTGAAAATATTTACACTTAGTCTTGAAACACACGGAGTTATATGATGAAACCGCGAAATACCCTCCAAGCGGCCCCTCAAGAGGCACCAACACCTCACACGGGAGCAATGTCACTCGTAGGAACTGACCGCATGGTCTCGAGACCCCTAGTTTAAGACAATGACTTTAATTTGAGAATATTTAAACTTAGTCTTGAGAACATGGTGTTAGAGGGAAAAACCCCGAAACACCCCCCAACGGCCCAATGAGATGCACCCACACATCACATGGGAACAAATGTAACTCATAGGAACATATCGCGTGATCCTAGGACCGCCGGCTTGAGATATCGATGCTAATTTGAGAATATATACACTTAGGCTTGAAAATGTGGCATTAGAGGGTGAAACCCTGAAAGGACGCCAAATTGGGCCGGTGAGAGGCACTAGCACTAGCACTTTGCACGGGCCCACTGTAACTCGTAGGAACTGATCGTGATTTGAGAGAACGATGATAATTTAAGAATATCAGCACCTAGGCACAAAAACTTGGCGTTAGAGAGAGAAACCCCAAACACCCCTCAAACTTCCCCTTGAGAGGCACCCGCACATCACATAAGACTAATATATAACTCGTAGTAACATACCGCGTGTTCACGGGACCATCTATTTGAGAGCATTATCACGGCCCTGGTGATAATTTGATAATATATACACGTAGGCTTGAGAACATGGCATTAGAGGGAGAAACACTGAAACACCCCCCAAACGACCCCGTGAGAGGCACCCACACCTCGAACATGAGCAAAAATACTCGTAAGAGTTGACCGCGTAGTCGCGGGACCCAAGGTTGGAGAGAATGATGATAATTTCTGAATATCTACACGTAGGCTTGAAAATATGGTGTTAGAGGGCGGAACCGTGAAACACCGCTCAAATGCCCGTGGGAGACACCAAAACCTCACATGGGTCCAATGTAAGTCGTGGTTACTGACCGCATGGTCACGGTACCCCCTGTTTGTGACCATAACAATAATTTGAGAGTATCTAAACTTAGGGTTAAAAACATGACATTATAGGGAGAAATCCAAAAATATCTTCCAAACGGCCTTGTAAGAGGCACCCACACCTCGCATGGGACCAATGTAACTCGTAAGAGCCTACCGCGTGGTCACGGGACCGAAGATTTGAGAGAACAATGATAATTTTGGAATATCTACACTTAGGCTAGAAAGCATGGAGTTAGATGGTGAAACCTCGAAACACCCCCCAAACGGCCCCGTAAGAGGCCCAACACCTCGCACGGGACGAATGTAACTCATAGGAACTAACCACGTGGTCACGGGACACCCGATTTGAGGACACGATGATAATTTGAGAATATCTACACTTAGGCTTGAAAACCTGGCATTAGAGGGAAAAACCCTAAAACACCCCCAAAATGGCCATGTGAGAGGCACCACCACCTCGCATAGGACCAACGTAGCTCATAGAAACTGACAGCGTGGTCACGGGACCCCCAGTTTGAAAGCATAGATATAATTTTAAAATATTTACACTTAGGCTTTAAAACCTAATGTTGGAGGGCCAAACCCTGAAACACCCTAGTTAGATGCACCCACACCTCTCACAGGACCAATTTAACTCGTTGGAACAAACCGTTTGGTCACTTGACCCCCGATTTGAGAGCATGATGATAAATTGAGAATATATACACTTAGACTTGAAAACATGGCATTAGAGGGTGAAACACAAAAATAACCCCAAATGTCTCCGGGAGAGGCGCTAACACCTCGCACTCGACCAATATAACTCGTAGGAACTAACCTCGTGGTCATGGGATCCTTGATTTTAGACCATAATTTTAATTTGAGAATATCTACCCTTAGGCTCGAAACACCTAGCGATAGAGGAGCAAACACCAAAAAAACTCCCAAATGGGCCTGTGAGTAGCACCAACACCTCGCACGGGGCCAATGTAACTTGTAGGAACTAATCGCTTGGTTACGGGACCCCTACTTTGAGAGAACGCCGCTAATTTGAGAATATGTACACTTAGGATTGAAAACATGACATTACAGGGTAAAACCTCAAAACACCCCCCAAATGACCCCATGAGAGGCACCTACATCTCGCACGGGAACAATATAACTTGTAGGAACTGACCGTGTGGTCACTTAACTCCCAGTTTCAGAGCACGACGATAATTTGAAAATACTTACACTTAGGCTCAAAAACATTGCGTTAGAGAGGGAAACCCCAAAACATCTCCCAAACAGGCCCGTAAAAGGCACCAACACCTCGCACGGGACCAATGTAGCTCGTAGGAACTGACCAAGTGGTCACAGGAACCTCGATTTGAGAGCACGGTGAAAATTTAAGAATATAGGCCTTTAGGCTTGAAAACATGGCGTTAGAGAGAGAAACCCCAAAACAACCCCCAAACGGCCCCGTGAGTGCCGCCGACACCTCGTATGGGAGTAATGTAACTCTTAGAAACTGTTCGCATGGTCATGGGACCCTCGATTTCAGAGCATGATGATAATTTGAGAATATCTACATTTACTCTTGAAAACATGGCATTAGAGGGCGAAACCCCGAAACAACGTCCAAATGGTCCCTTGAGAGGAACTAACATCTCGTACGAGACCAATATAACTCATAGGATTTGTCCACATGGTTACAGGACTGCTGGTTTGAGAGAAAGATAATAATTTGAGAATATTTACACGAAGGCTCGAAACACATGGCGTTAGAGGGAGAAACCTCAAACAAACACCAAATGGCCCCGTGATAGGAACCCACACCTCTCACGGGACCAATATAACTTGTAGGAACTGACCACGTGGTCACTTGACCCATGGTTTGAGAGAACAATGATAATTTAATCATATCTACACTTAGGTTTAAAAACATGGCATTAGAGGACGAAACCTCTAAACACCTCGAAACGACCCCATGAGAGGTAACCACACCTCGCACGGGACCAATGTGACTCGTAAAAATTGATCACGTGGTCATGGGACCCTCAATTTGATAACATGATGTTAATTTGAGAATATCCACACTTAGGCTTGAAAATATGGTATTAGAGGGTGAAACTCCGAAACACCCTAAACAGCCCCGTGAGAGGCACCCACACCTCGCACGGGAGCAATATAACTCATAGGAATTGACCGTGTGGTCACAGGACCCCCAATTTTTAGCATTGTGATAAATGGAGAATATCTACATTTAGTCTTGAAAACATGGCGTCAAAGGGAGAAACCCCAAAACACCCTCCAAACGGCACCGAGAGAGGCACCAGCACCTCGCACGAGACCAATGTAACTCGTAGAAACTTATCGCATGTTCACGAGACCCCCAATTTGAGACCACAACTTTAATTTGAGAATATATACACTTAGGCTTGAAAATATGGAGTTAGAGGAAGAAACCCCGAAACACCACCCCAAATGGAACCATAAGAGGAACCCACACCTCGTGCGGGACCAGTGTAACTCGTCGAAACTGACCACGTGGTCAAAAGAACACCTTTTTGAGAGCACGATGATAATTTAGGAATATAGGCAGTTAGGCTTGAAAACATGGTGTTATAGGGAGAAACCCCGCAACCCCTTCAAACGGCCCCATAGAGGCATCCACAGTTTGAGTCACCCACAGCTCGCACGGGGCCAATGTTACTCGCAAGATCTGACCATGTGGTCACAGGACCCCCGATTTGAGAGAACACTAATAATATGGGAATATCTATTGGCAGGATTGAAAACGTCGCGTTAGAGAGTGAAACACTGAAATACCACACAAAAGGCCCCATAAGAGACAACAACACCTCACACGGGGCCAATGTAACTCATCAGAACTATCAGCATGGTCACATGACCCATGATTTCCGAGCATGACGATAATTTGAGAATATTTACACTTGGGCTTGAAAATTGGGCTTTAGAGGGAAAAACCCGAAATGCCTCCAAAATGGCCCTGTGAGAGGCACCCACACCTCGTACAGGACCAATGTAACTCATAGAAACTGACCGCATGGTCATGAGACCCACGGATTGAGGGCATGACAATAATTTGATAGTATATACACTTAGGCTTGAAAATATGGCATTAGAGGACGAAACCCCTAAACACACCCCAAACGGCCCCGCAAGAAGAACCCATACCTCGTACGGGACCAATATAACTCGTAGGAACTTATAGCGTGGTCATGGGAGTTTGAGAGAATGATGATAATTTGAGTATATCTACATTTAGGCTTGAAAACATGGTATTATAAGGCTAAACCCCAAAACACCACCCAAACGTCCCCGTGAGAGGCATCAACACCTACCAAGAGACTAATGTAACTTGTACTTACAGTATGGTCATGGGACCATCGATTTGAGAGCACGGTGATAATTTGAGAACATTTATACTTTGGCTTGAAAACATGGCGTTAGAGGATGAAACCCCAAAACACTGCCAAAATGGCCCTATGAGAGGCACCAAAACCTCGTACGGGACTAATGTAGCTCGATGGAACTTATTGCATGGTCACGAGACCTCCAGTTTTATAGCATGACGATAATTTGAGAATATCTATACTTAGGCCTGAAAACATTGCCTTAGAGGGAAAACCTTGAAACACCCCCAAAATGACCCCGTGAGAGGCCCCACACCTTAGATGGGACCAAATGTAACTTATAGGAATAGACTGTGTGGTCTCAGGACCAACGGTTTCAGACAATGATGATAATTTTAGAATATCTACACATAGACTTGAAAACTTGTCCTTAGAGAGAGAAATCCCAAAATACCTCCCCAAACGGCCCCTTGAGAGGCACTAACACCTCATACGAGACCAATAAAACTCGTAGAAACTAACCGCATGGTTATGGGATCCCCGATTTGAGAAGACAATGATAATTTGAGAATATTTACACTTAGGGTTCAAAATATTTGGTTAGCGGTTAAAACCTCGAAACATCCCCGTGAGCGGTATCCACACCTCACACGAGACCCATATAACTCGTTGGAACTGGACGCGTGATAATGGGACACCCGATTTAAGAGCACAGCCATAATTCGATTATATTTACACCTAGGCTTGAAAACACTATGTTAAAGGGTGAAATCTAGAAACACCCCCCCCCCCAAACTGCTCCTTGAGATGCACCAACACCTCGCACGGGAGCAATGTAACTCGTAGGAACTGACCGTGTGGTCATGGGCCCCCTGTCTGAGACCATGACTTTAATTTGAGAATAACTAAACTTTGTCTTCAAAACATGGTGTTAGAGGGTGAAACCCCAAAACACCCCCAAACGGCCTAATGAGATGCACCCATACATCGTACAGGGAACAAATGTAATTCATAGGAACAGACCGCGTGATCACGAGATCGCTAGTTTGAGGTCACGACGATAATTTGGGAATATCTGCACTTGGGCTAAAAAACATGGCATTAGAGGGTGAAACCTTGAAAGACCGCCCTAACGGCCCTGTGAGAGGCACCAACACCTCACACGGGACCAATGTAACTCGTAGCAACTGACTTCATGGTCATCGGACCCCTGGTTTGAGAGCACGCTAATAATTTGTGAATATCTACACTTAGGCTTGAAAACATGTCGTTAGAGGGCAATAACCCGAAATGCCCCCCAAATGGCCCCGTGAGTGGTAGGCACACCTCGCACAGAACCAATGTAACTCCTAGTAACTGATCGCGTGGTCATGGGACCCAAAGTTTGAGAGCACAATAATAATTTCAGAATATCTATACTTAGGCTTGAAAATATGGCATTAGAGGGTGAAACCCCTAAACACCCCCAAACGGCCCCGTGAAAGGCACCCATACCTCTCACGGGACCAATGTAACTCGTAGGAACTAATCACGGGGTTACAGGACCAACAGTTTGAGATCATGACGATAATTTGAGTGTATATACTCTTTGGATTGAAAACATGGCTTTAGAGGGCAAAACCCCAAAACATCACCCAAACGGCCTCATGAGAGGCACCCACACATCGTACGGGGCCAATGTAACTCGTAGGAACTTATCGCGTGGTCACGGGACCCACAGTTTGAGAGCACAATGATAACTTAAGAATACCTACACTCAGGCTTGAGAACATGGCGTTAAAGGGTGAAACACCAAAACACCTCCTAAACGACCCCGTGATAGGCACCCACACATCGCAAGGGACCAATGCTACTTCTAGGTACTGATCGTGTGGTCACAGGACCCACAGTTTGAAAGCACGGTGATAATTTTAGAGTATCTACACTTAGGCTTGAAAACATGGCGTTAGAAGGAGAAACTGCGAAGCACTGCCCAAACGGCCCTGTGAGAGGCATCCACACCTCACACGGGACCAATGTAACTCGTAGGAGCTTATTGTGTGGTGATGGGACCCACGGTTACCTTCCTAATTTTATGTGATTTCATGATTCCATTTTTAATTTAAATAACGTGAATATGATTTTCTATATGTAAGCCTACCCCTATATTGAAAAAAAATCCAACCTCTACCCTAAGCACACAAGGGTTACGAATCTGAATTCATATTAAGATTTTTCATAAAAACAGTTCCAATATAGTTTTCACATTCCCTAATTAAGGTTCCTAATTTATTTTAATAAAGAGATGTGAATTAATGTTTAGGCGATATTTGTAATTCATAATAATAAAGAGAGAGAAAAGAAGTATTCATGCCTGAAGAAAAGTGGGTTGAAAAATATCGATACTCGGTTGCGTTCCTCTCGAAAAATTTATAAAGACTCTTTCTTGAACAATCTTGTGAAAACATCGTTTCAACCTTCAAACATTGAGTTGAATCTTGATAAAATTTGGGGTTAGGGTTTGTAGATGTGAGGTTATAAAGATGTACAAGGCTTTTAGTTTAAAAGTTGGTGAAAAAGTGTTTAGAAAAGTCAGACCCCATGTTATTTTAATATGGAAAAGATTTCAGAGTCTAAATAGACCTAGAACTCTAATAAAACCAAAAAACATCTGACACTGGCCATTCTGAATTAATTTTCCCTACAGGCTGAACCCATTTTGTTTGATCACGTGCCCAAGATTCCCATATATATATATATGGATAAAAATCCGATTTCTCCCCTGATTTCAATTCCGAGTAAAATCCTATTTTCCATAAATAAAATCCAACACTTTAAATTACTAAAAATAATTAAATCCAAATTTTTAATTTTTTTTCAAATTCCTAATGAAATTAGATTATTAACGGTTTAAAATTACGGGGTGTTACAATATATCATGATCAACTTATCATAGTTTACGTATTTACCCCGAAGCTCAATGTTGCTTTGGTTTGACATATATATGACGTGGTAATGAAGGTATATCGGGGTAAATTCAATGAATGAAACTAGGTTTAACTGAGTAACTGATTCATCATAACCATAATGAGTGGAGTCAATTATTTCATCCGATTTGTCCCGAATGAAACCCTAGTTTGTTTAAATCTGTGATTTCAATACAAATAAAAAAAATTCAGTACAAAATCAAACATTTTGCTCCATTTTCAATACAAATCCATTCGTCCGATTATTTCATTATGTTTGGTTCAAAACAAAATAAAATAAAGCATACACTGTTGGACAACTGAGGAGTTCAATGAATCAAATTTCTTTCAATCGTTGGTTTGGAGTTTGTAGGTTCAATAGTTTCTTTCAATATCTGATACTTCATTAGTTTGGAGTTCCCCGAATGGAGTTCATAGGTTCAATCAATAATCGTAACACACACACACACACACACACACACACACACACACATATATATATATATATATATATATATATATATATATGTAAAGGAGGAGGGCTTTTTTGGTCTCCCCTAACAGATAGCTCAGATTAAATCTGATGGATTTGGTCTTTATAAACTGGTGGCAGAGATTAAATCTGATGTGTTTTGATCTCCTCCGACTCACAGTTGAGATTACTCTGCCTCGAGTTGAGACAGACCATACATCAAGCTTCCCCCACACTTTCCTTCTTTCACCCATTACCTCAACCTCTCTCTCTCTAGGCACGCGACAACCATAGTACACAAGTCTTCTTTTTCACTATCTTCTCTCATTTAATGCCGCTGCCTCTCTCTCTCTCTCTCTCTCTTTCTCTCTCAAACACAATTTTGTCTCCTCACACTTCTTCTCCAACCATGAAAGAGAAAGAAGAGACGCATGGGTTTGATATCCCCTAATGGGTTTATTTATACATCAAATACAAGATTTCAAACCCTCATAGGTACAATATAAACAAGTTTTATTTGAGAATGGGTTTTTTGGGTTTTCTTGCTATAAATATTTGAAATTTGAATTTTTTTGTTGATATATTTCATTTTTTTTATTGGGTTTCATGTTGGGTATTTCATCGATGCTCTTTGCATCTCTAAAAAGGTGCAAGCTCTTGGTGAAGAGGGTTCTCAAAACATCTTTTTGGGGTCATGATTGATTTGTCAAGTGAGGCTACATCTCTCTTGATTCAGTAATGTTCATTGATTGGGCAAGGCTCTGATTTCATGATTGTAATATCAAATAATGTTTTTCCCAAAACAAGTTTTTTTTTTGTTTTTTTTTTCATCAGTTGTTTTCTCAACAAACGATCTACACTTTTTGGATCTATTGTTTTTATCAAAACCTTCGATATGTTGTTTGGTTGACAGGGATGATTGTAATTATCGAATCCGAAGCTCCTTGATTACTCCTATTGAGCCGAATATTGTGGTCGTGTTTGAAGATTCTTGAAAGTTTTGGAAATTTTTGCCATCTTGCCTGAAAAAGAGAGGCTCATGTACCTAAAAAAGAGAGTGAATGTTCGTTAACTGAGGATAATAAACTTTACAATGGTATAAAATGTATGTATGAATGTTTATTGAGGATAATAAACTTTACAATGGTATAAAATGTATGTATGAATTTTATTTATGTCAAGGGACTATTGGATGATTCATTGAATCTAGAGAGTTTTTAATCTCAACTTTATTAATTTTTTAAGAATATTCGTTAACTTAATCGATTCAATGGTTTTGATTTGAATCACTTTGTTGGTCTTTTTTTGTAGATATGAAATGTGTTGTTGGTTTTGGCGACATGGGTTAGCAGGTGATGGAGATATGGGTTAGTTTTTGATTTATTTTGGTTTTGTTCAGATATGGGTTAGTTTTTAATTTATTTGATACACTTTTTTTATTCTTCCACCCCTGCGTTTGGGTTCAAATAATGCGGATCTGGGTGCTTAGGTTTATTGGGGGTGCATTAGTTAGGGATAATATATTGATATGGATTTGTTAGAGTATTGTTTTATAAGTGATTTTCATGCTTAAAGCCTTGATCGGGTGTCCATTTATAATTAGAAATAACCATGCACATATACACAAGCACTTTCATGAGGATTAATTCTGCGATTTTATTATTTATTTTCGTAAATTGAATTTTCTCTATAGGTTTGCTTTTTTAATTTTAGTTTGTGTATTTGGAGTTTAAAAAAATTAATTTCTCATGTTTATTAATTCTTTGTCCTTTATGATAGAACTTATGCATGTAGTTGTTCAAGATGTGAGGGAGTGATTTAGGGGCTTGGTGTGGTTGGTTTGTTGGGAGTTGTTCAAGATGTTAGATAAATGCCTTACTTTATCTAATTATCCCTATTTAAATAATTTACTTTATGTGACATACGTGAATGATTTAATGGCTCCCGATATTGTGTGTTCGTAAAATTGTGTCTCTGTTGCTTGAATTCCGAGACAACACGTGGCTCTAAGTAAATACTATTAATGCGTTGGGCTCCTGTCAGATCACAAGGATCAAGGAAAGATAAAGAGAATCAGTGGAGCACAAGATCCGAGGTAAGTAGGAGCAGGTAGGCAAAAGGGAGCACAAGGCTCATTATAAAAGTTTGACATACTTTACTTAGATTGAAATGATAATTTTTATAACAAAAGTACCAAATTTTCTTATTATTTTTTAAACAAAAACTAGACTTTTACAAATACTTTTGTCTAACAATGTCTTATAAAGACTTTTGAAACGAGATTATTATTAATTATTTAAATAATTAATTCTTCAAAACTGTATTATTTTTAACAAGATTCTATTAAGATAATTTTACTAATTATAATTTTATTATTTACTCCCAAAGATATTTTTAGCAGTTACAAACGGTGTTTTATTTATTTAGATTTCAATTTTATAGACTTTGATTTTATTCTTTACTATTTGAGATCACTATCATTGCATATTAAATGTTTGACTATATTCTTACAATGTTTAGTTCGTTATATTTTATCTGGGTTATGCAAATGAAGAAAAGGAAGAACACAATTATACATGTTAGGGGATATACAACTCTAGGGTTGATTAGATTACATCATTGCATATTAAGGTTGATTGTATTATATGTTTAGTGTCACGTCATTCACATGGGAATGGATTTTTACAGATGGGTTAGAAGTATTTCAATAATTTAAGAATTTATTTATCGAGATATCTGAAACATTCTTTTTCATTGGTGGTTAGTAATGCTATATTTAATCCCTACTTATCTACTTTTGAATTTTATTTTAAAAATTCTTAATTTAGGTTTCAAAATAATGTTACATTATTCAAGTTTTCCTTTTGAAATTCAACGAATGTGTAAATAATGTAAGATGCAATAGACATGTACCAAAATAAATCACATTTATGCAGTTGTTTTGTTTCCAGGCTTTTAAATTTCAATAATTTCATGCTTTTATTTTCACCCACAATTTTAGTTATTACTGTGCCATCGGTACGGACATACTTAATGGGTCGTGTAGTGTCGTGTTCATCCGTTATTACCCATTAAGGTAATGAATTATTTTGAATCGTATTTAGGTTGGCATATTAACCCATTTAGACAGATGGTTAAGCTAAAAAAATATTAGGAGCCCAAATAATTTTTTGTATTTTACCAAAATTAATGGGTCTTAATAGTTACTAACGATTGAAGTAGGCTAACGCAATCTCAATCTATTAACTATTGTATTTTATCGGTTTGGCGCTTATATAATTTGAAATATTTAAGGGTCCAGAACATTTTTCTAACCGTGCTTTGTTGTATTAGGAAATATTCAGAAAATTTTTACAACCGTGCCATCGGCACGGGTACATCCTAGTATATATATATATATATATATAGGTGGTGTTCTTTTAGCCCTCCAAACCCTAAATTATTTTTTCTCAAATTTTCACTTTTTTTACATAAATATGTTTACATGTGTTTCCTTTTAAACTTTCTTTTCGTGTTTTCATTTTAAACTCAAGCAGAGTTGTCTTCCATCTGATATTTCCAAGGACCATTACTTTTACCTACTTATCCATGCATTACAAACCACCCATTCCTTCTCAATGTCTTTTTAACTCAAAATCGTCCACATTCTTTACACTAAAACACCCACTTCATTGCCTACCATTGCCACATTATCCCCTTTACCCTGCTCTTCCATCAGTTACAAGCTGCTACATTGATACGAAACTATTTCGTAAACAAACCACTGAGCCTCAATCCTCTTTTGTATGTTCAATGCTCTATCTCACAATGGCTCTACGTTATTTTTTTTATGTGCATACATGTGTTTTTGTTCTCTTTGGTTAAGAACCATAACTTATACAAAACCAATACAATATGCCACTACCAGTGGTCGGGTGTAATACCCTCTATATTTTTGGGAATAAAATAAAATTTAAAAAAGGGATTAATTTAATTCGGTGACATTAATTAATCGAGGTTGTGTGCAATTAGACTCAGTATTATTTATAATTTTAGAGTTGGACTTTAATGATTTGGAATAAATCAAAAAGGTTTTTTATTTTTTTTAAATAAAAAGTATTTACACGTGTCGCGTCACAATTAAAATATTTTAATAAAAATATTCAGGACACACTTTGAGAGGTATTACAGGCTTGTTCAGGCATTTTAGACACTTAGGAATGGTCTCGAGGTATATATATGAGTTGGGTAGTTATTGAGCTAATTAGATTATGTATTTGGGCTTATCTGGGGGTCCAAATTTGTGGCCTAAGGCCCAACTCGGGATTGTAAGTCTAATGATATTTATTAAGGGTTAAACCACCCATTAAGAGTTACATCCAAAAACCCTAACCACATCCACCCAAGAGGAAGAGGAAGGAAAACCCCTAGGAGGAGGAAAAGAGGCTTCTCTACACAATCTCAGGCAAGGATTCTCTTGCCATTCTTATTAAATTTGTGCTATTCTTATTAAAATGTTAACTCCATGCTTAGATTTAAAGTTGAATCATGTTTTGAGACTACACGATTAGAGATCTTTGAATTAGTGTAAAATTTGATGATTATTACATGACCCATGCATAGATCCATAACCCTTTGTATCAAATTTGTGTACATATGATTTAAATTGAGGAATTGTTTTTAGGGAAGACATGTTGTAGGAATATTTCAACAAATCTGAAGGTTAATATAGTAAATAAGAAGACATTGTGAAAATCTACTTAGATGTCTACTGTTGGGATACTAAAATCGATGGTGACTAATGGTGAATCAATGAGTCGAATTCGTTTATGAAAAGAAATTGTGTTGGGGCTGTTATATAAGTAACTAGATAAAATATTAAAAACTTGAAGAAAATTGATAATGGAGAAATGCAGTAGTAGGAAGATGAAGGGACGTAAACATATGTCGGTCGTTCAGCGACCTCGAAAGTCGAAATACGCGGCAGTTCGGGTTAAATTTTCTTGTGGGCTAAGATTTTTGTGGACTGAGATTCTTGGTGGATATTATTGAGTGAAAGATACTAATGGGATGCCTATACCTAGGATGTGAGAGATGGGAAATTTATAAATGTCAACTTATTTATGGGAATTTGAGTGATAAATTCTAAAAGGTTAGTATACGGGCCAAAGGAGTGAGTCCGAACATTTTGGTTTAGTTACACCATTTTTAATAAATTAATTAAGGTGTAATTAATTAAATTTAGAGTCGGGGCGATAAACTCGGGTATTAACGGCTTGTTCTACGGGAGTTAGGCATGGGGTAGCTAGTTTAATTTACTATACATATAAAAATTATCAAATATCGAATTAATTAAAGGGTGTTTGGCCTTATAGTGGGATTTTATGTAATTGATTCTGAACGGTGAAGACACGGACCTAATGAGCGAGTCTGAGTATTATAGTGGGGTTATACTACTTAACTATATTAGAGGACTCATTATATATGTACAAAAAACCCTTTTCACTTTAGTTGACTCCTTATATATGTACATATAAGAGAATTATTATTATTATTAATCTGGATTGATTGAAGTTTGAGTCAAGAGGACAATGTGCTAAGATTATTAAATGTATGAATAAGGGTAGTTGGGGATAACTATACCTATCATCATGTTGGTTAGGTTAGTTTGGGAATAACTATACCTATAATGTTTTGAAAAGGTTAGTTTGGAAATAACTAAGCTTATAGTGTTTTGGGAAAGGTTAGTTGGGAATAACTGTACCAATACCTTTAACAAGTACAAATTATGAAGCAAATGTGATTTAAGTCTAAAACTAATTTTGTGAGACTTAATATTTAATTGAGAAGTAGTCGTAAGATAATGGATTAATATGAGTTATAGAATATTGACTAAAATGTTATAGTTAAACCAACAAGGCTACATTTTATATGAATTGAGGTTTCCATGGGATTAAAGTAGTTATAGAGTAACTAATTATACATATCAGATAATAATCTGTATTTATATGTATTTGTGTGGACATACAAATGTTCGTGGACCATCCTATTGTCTTAGGGTTTCGTGCCTTCGGACAGGGTACCACATGCCGGCATTGGTGGGCTTGGTGATTGTGTAGGTCATATAGGTACTATGTGGAGTCGCCATCTATGAGGAGATAGGTACTGACGCTGACCCATCCCGTGTCACCGCTGGGTATGGGTCGTGAATGGGTATCCTATGTAGGGAACACCCCCAACTTATGTGTGTTTTGTGATGTCCGCTTTGGATAAGAAATTCCTCCGGACTTGCCGATAGAGCACGAACGAGACACCAACGGTAGATTCCTTTATATGTCGCATATATATATATATATATCCATTTACACATTGTAGTGTACTTTATATGGGAATGTGCCCTCTTAGTCTAAAGATGTAGACAATGCTTAATAATAATAAAACTGGGTTAATAAAATGATGTTAATAATTAAGGACGAAGATGAGTCCTACTGATTAATGTGGTGGAAAATTATCAATGAGAATAATAATTGAGTAGTATAAGGCGGTAGATAAAAACATTAAAGAGAATGAGTAATGGGGTAGCCAATTATTAACAAGAATAATAAATTAGTAATCTAATAGAATGATACTTATAGTCTAACGGGGTAGATGATAAGGAATGAGAATTTAATCATTAAATGATCTAAAGAGATTGACAAGGGTTACAGAATATTATGACGTAAGAATATGCACCTAGTTTATGTAAATCGTGAAATTAATATTTTGGAATCTATTCGGGCATTGGGGATGCTAGACATGAGTACCCACTTTTAATTATTATAGCTAAATGGATTATTCTTTACATGACTGATTAAATAATGGAATTTACTATTGGCATTTTGGATTGAGGATAAGAGCAGGACTGCTTCTAGATGAGAGGTGACATAATAATTACATGTGAGCATCGATGGGGAGACGTGAAGTATGAGTTAGTAACAAATTGCATATTTACTGGTGAAGAATCCTTTCACACCTCGGACTCTGATGCAAATTATAAATATTTTTCCTCCAGATATTCTTAATGACAGGGATAGCAGGACTGACAATTGATCAGAGTTGTAGTTGCATTGGACGTAGTGGATTTCGCTCCATTGATTCTTGTGTAGGATGTATTTCACCATTTTGCCATTTTATTTCACACTGGGATTTGTACAGGCATAAGTTCAATGGATTATTTACATTATTTGTACTTAGATTTACACTATGGACATTGTATGATGATTCAGTTTTTATTATTCATGTGTTAAATCAGTTTTATTCAAATGTCTTTATTCATTGCGAATTTTAATATAAAATAAATAAACTTTTATTTCTCCAGTTCTAAGAATGGTATAAATTGTTGATAAGCCCCATTTTCAGCGTACTGAGCCTGACCATTATTTACGTGAAAAAATGGGGGTTGTTACAGTTGGTATCAGAGAATGGTTCTAGTGTCCTTAGGACGTGTGTTTAGGCTTATGTTTATTTTAGGCCTATTTGTTAGCTAAGTCTAAGTGTGATACTTTTCCTGAGAATATAATTATAGTTACTTGGAATATTTTAATTTTATATGGACTGCTATAAATTATGATCATGTCTAGGGACAAAATTTGATTAGGAATTAGTGTTCACCGTAGTTGTGAGGATTATTGTAACAAATTTTATAGGTGAGCTTAGTTTTGAAAAGATAAATTTCAATGGGAAATTAGGTTGTGCAAGAACCTTTAGAAAGTTGATTATGCTTAGGGAAGCAACATGTGAGTGTGATTTTAAAATTTTTAATAACTCAAGGAGGGGTATGCGTGTGAATAAACTCAAAATTATAGGATAAATCGGGTTATGATCATGTTAGAGAAAGGGTCTTTTATGCCGGGGAAAATCATTTCCGAGATAACGTGATGGTATAATTTGGGAAAGTATTGCCTTAGAGAGCATAAGCAATGAAGTAGAAGTAAGGCTAGTGATAGCTTTAATTATTGAGACGTTATATGATCATGTCTAATGTTGTATAGTGACATTATCATTGGAGTGGTAATGGTAGACCCGATTAGCAGGGTGTGGGGACTAATTTTATTCTCAGCCCACGAGAGTAGCTGACCTGGCCCAACAAATCTAGAAAGCTACCCGACCAAAATCATGAGAATAAGATGCGAGTATGTGCAGTCCAAACCGCCCGAAAGCCAAGTCAATACCCTATAATCTCATGGAGATATTCAAGGGATTCATGGATCATCATGGACGTCGTGGAGTTACTTAAACAATTGAAATTCTACATCTATAAATTGTAACCCCTGGCTCGGGGCATAGGGGCCTGTAACAGAGCATATTGAGAGATACTTAATAAAATAGTAGACCTATCCATGGATGTAGGCAAGTTTCCTAACCACGTACATAGTTTTGTTGTGTGTGCTATTATATGATTTCTTGTTGGATTATGATTGTTCTTCGTAGATCCTTTATTGTGATATTTTTGATACCACAAGTGGCGCCATCTGTGGGAACGACTATTATTCCTATAAGAACACTCACTAACCGAATGCCCTCAATGTCTCACCACAGTGACAACATCCTTCAAGCCAACGATGTTCAAGAAGAACCTGCCCCTTTCAGGGCGAGATCTAAAATTTTCCAACCAAATACAAGGATTCTCTAGCAAAGGCATCCTTTTAAAGAGATTAATGGACAACCAAGGTTCATGCATATTTCTAGGTTATTTGATGCCTATGAGGCTAGACTTTGAGAACAATAAAAGGACACGCATCACCAAGAAGAGGAGAATGCTCGACTAAAAAGGCGACTAGAAAGAATGGAGAGAGATCTCCATAGAAATACAAGACAAAGCTATGATCGAACTCTTAGCCCTCAGGTGAGTGAATCTCACAGCCGTGGAAGGAGCCCTAGGCACGAACAAGGGAGAATTGAGAGGAAAAAGTCAGAGGATGGTCGATCAAAATGAATATAGCTAGTTCAACACCGTGGAAGTCCTGGTCGACAGAATAATGAAATTTGGAGCTTGGTCCATAGCGAGATGGATCAAAACCCAGCCACCAAGGAGCCAGATCCACATGAGAGTTAGCCAGAAGAGCTCTTAACACTCAGATGGAGTCCCTTTTTTCAAGGCCAGTAGAAGAAGAGGATTCCCCCAAGAAATTCGCAATCCCTAGATTCAAGATCTATGATCGAAAAATGGACCCTATCGATCATGTTCAGCAGTACAGGTAGGCCATGACATTATGGAGCCACAACAACACGTTGATGTGTCGCATCTTCCCTTCTAGTCTACACGACATGGTGCAAAAGTGGTTTGAGAGGCTGTTGCATAGGTCTATCAGGAGCTTTAAGGCCCTAGCTAAATTATTCATAGCTTGCTTTATAACCAGCAGCTCCCACCCCAAACTAAAGGAAGCTCTGCTCACAATGAAGAAAAGACCACAGGTTAACCTCAGGGAGTATGCTAAGAGGTACTGGGAGATTTGCAACAAAATTTGCTACTTCTTGGAGCAGGTTACCGTAGCATCCTTCAAGATCAAACTACCAAGCACTTTTTTATTGCACCAATCACTAAATAAGAAGGAGGCTAATTCCATCGATGACCAGATGGCCCATTTTAAAAAATACGCCAAAGTTAAAGATGTAATCCATATTAATGGAGGGGATAATGGTCACACGAAGACGAATAAAGAGGCAGAGAAGAATGATTCCCAGAAGAAAGGAAACAAGAACGGGGGAAGGAATGGCTCAAAAAATAGCAACGAGAATGACCCCTTAAAAGTGTTCCATGCTATTAACGCAGTCTTCAAAGAACCGATATACAAAATCCTCGCCAAGATCAAGGAAGAGACATTTATCAAACGGCCCAAGAAGTTTGGAGGAGATCCAATTAAGCGTAATAATGCACTGAGGTTTGCGTTCCATAAAGAAGGTGGTGACAGAACTGAACACTGCAAAGCACTCAAATCTCATCTCGAGGAGCTGGCCCAGGCTGGTCATCTCAACGAGTTCATATATAAGAAGACAGATAAGGTCGCAGCCAATGGCGACCAGAATCCAGACAACGTCCTCGAGGATGAGATGGGCCACGAGTTCGCAGTAATTCATGGGGCATCAGACCTCAAATAAGTACAAGGAAACGCTGCTCGAATGGAAGTTAAGAAGCTTACTACTGTTATACAAGCTTTTCAAATACACCCCGCAAAGACTCGGGAAGGAAAGCGTTGATGACCATAGGATATCGACTACAACAAACACATTGTGTTTACTAAAGATGACTTAGTTAGGGTTAGAACCCCACGTCATGATGCATTGGTCATCACACTCAGGATAGCTAATTGGGACATCGACAGGTTGGTCGTCGACCAAGGTAGCTCTTCCAAAGTGATGTACCTAGACTTGTTCCATAAATTGAAATTAAATATCGCCAACCTCAAAGAGTCCACCATTCCATTGGTCGACTTTGTAGGAAGGATAACCATTCCACTAGGAAAGATAGTCCTACTAGTCAGGGCAGGATGTATTTCAAAGATGATTGAGTTTTTGGTAGTAGATATCGAATCTCCCTATCATGCCATCCTGGGTAGGGGGTGGCTCCATGCTATGAAGGTTTTACCATCCTCATATCATTACAAACTCAAATGCATTGTATATTGGGGGTGGTCGAGATTCATAGCGATCAAGCTATGGTTAGAAAATGCTTCATTGCAGACATCCGCCCCAAGCACGAGAAGGAGAAAGACGAGAGGAAAGTCCAAGAGGAAGACTAAAAAGGGGTATTACCTTCGAAATAGCAATTATGGTATAGTCGACCTTGGGGTGGAGGAAACCAGGGTCGACCCTGCAAGTAGGGTCGTTGAAGAATTAGAAGAAGTTACAGCCGAAGGTAACTCGCTTGAAAATAAATTTACGATCGGTACCTCTCTCATTAACTGAGAAAAGAAGGAGCTAATCACTTTCCTCCGAAGCAATCTGGATGTTTTCATTTGGGATCCGTACGAGCTGCCTGGGATAGATCCCACAATTTTATGCTAGCAACTACACATCGATCCAATTTTCAAACCTGTCACTCATAAGGCTCGATCAATAGCCCCAAAAAAGGCAAAGGAAGTAGAGAAAGAGGTAGGAAAATTACTAGATGCAGATTCCATTCGGGAAGTTCAGCTCCCCAAATGGCTATCCAACCCAATCATAGTAGCCAAAAGCAACAAAATCTGGAGAGTATGTATTGACTTTACCGACCTCAATAGGGCTTGTCTGAAAGACAGTTTTCCTCTCCCAAAGATAGATCATCTGGTCGATGCCACTGCAACACGTGAAAGAATGAGCTTTCTAGATGCTAAATCCAGATACCACCAGATCCCACTTTATGAGCCAGATGAAGATAAGACCTCCTTCATAACTCTTATTGGGTTATATTGTTACAAAGTCATGTTATTTGGCCTCAAGAATGCAGGAGCGACTTATCAGTGATTGGTCACTAGGATATTCAACTAGCAAATGGGAAAAACAATGGAGGTATACATCGACGACATGCTCATAAAAAGTAAACTCAAGGGAAACCATATCTTAGACCTAATAGGAACCTTTGAGATCCTAAAGAAATACCTGATGAAACTCAACGCTAGAAAGTGTTCGTTCGGTGCCCAGTCATTGAAAGTTCTTAGGATATCTGGTAAGCAAAAGAGGGCTTGAAGAAAACCCTAATCAGATTGACACCATCAAAAAATTCTAGCCACCTGAGATGATAAGATATGTCTAGAAGCTCACCTGCATGCTCGTCGCACTCAACCACTTCATCTCTACATCTTCAAAGTGCTATCGACTGTTCTTCCAATTGTTGAAGAAAGATAGGGTCCTAGTACATAATGACAACTGCTCCAAAGCCCTGGAAGAACTCAAGTCTTAACTCAGCAAGCCACCCTTACTGGTGATTCCAAGTGAAGGTGACCCCTTATGCCTTTATCTTGCCTTGTCAGACTATGATGTGAGCTCTGCCTTGGTATGAGAGAAGTAAGGAGGCCAACACCTAATCTACTATGAAAGCAAGATGCTTCTGGATGTCGAGTAACGTTATCTTCCCCTAGAAAAGCTCGCCTATGCCTTAGTGGTAGCCTCGAGGAACCTGAAGCATTACTTTGAGGCTCATTCCATTAACGTAATCACATCATATCCCCTCAAAGTGTTCAGTAGAGATTGGAATATTCGATATCCAATTTCAACCAAGAGCATCAATTAAGGGGAAAATTCTAGCAGATTCTATCGCTGAGTTCACGGGGAATCAGCCCACTGCCTAGTTAGAAATTAAGCAACCAACAGAAGAGGAAGGAAAATCCTTTGATTAGAACCTTTATGTTGACGGAGCCTCCAACTCCAGGGGGCAGGAGTAGGAATTTATTAGTTACCCTAGAGAAGACTGTGCTCGAACAATGGATCAGGCTAGGACTTGAAGCCTCCAACAACAAAGTGGAATATGAAGCGCTGATCACCGACCTGCGTAAAGCAAAATTTCTAAGGGAAAAATGCCTTCGAATATTTGGCGATTCAAAGTTAGTGTCCAATTATATAAGTGGAGACTTCAGCACCAAGGATGAGAGAATGTCAGCTTACCTAACTGTTGTAAGGGGACTTATGGCAAAGTTTTATACAATTGATGTTCAGCAGTTCCCTAGGGGGCAGAACAATCACACCGACACCTTAGCAACTCGAAGATCTTCCATTGACTCCGATTTAAGGAGAACTATTCAGATAGAATTCCTCTCACAACCAAGCATAAACCAGTCAGTCATAGAGTAAGTCCTCCATATAGAGAATGCACCCAGTTGGATGCATCCCATCGTAGCTTATCAACAGACTGACACACTTCCAGGCGATAAGAGATCGGCACACCAGATAAGAGTCAAATCTACTCGCTTTCACTTATCTCATAAGGGAAAACTCTACATAAAGTCTTTCACTGGCCCCTACCTCCAGTGCGTTCAGCCAAAAGATGTCGAGGAGGTTCTTAGAGAACTTCATGAAGGCATTTTTGGGAGTCAGGCAGGAGGAAGATCATTAGGTTTTCGAGTGATAAAAGAAGGATACTGGTGGTCATACATGTAAAAGGATGCTGGAATTTACGTTTGTAAGTGTGAAAAGTACTAAAAGCAATCCTCTATGGTCCACCAGCCAGCTAACAACCATAAGTCATTAACCATACCATCACCTTTTGCCCAGTGGGCTTTGATATTATAGGTAATTTGCCTACCGCATCTTGAAATCAAAAGTATATGTTGGTCGGAACTGACTACTTCACCAAATGAGTGGAGGCATAACCACTCGCAAACATCCGGGACTCTGACATGATGAGGTTCATATGGAAGAACATCATCACCCACCTTGTGACACTAAGAACGATCATTACTGATAATGGCACGTAGTTCAAAAGTGGCTTCTTTCAAGGCTTTTGTGATGAACATGTTATCAAGCACCATTTTAGTTATATAGCATATCCACAGAGCAACGGGCAAGGAGAAGATTCCAACAAAATAATGATCGAGGAGCTGAAAAATAGTTGGAAAGATCCAAAGGTGCATGGGTAGATGAACTATCCCACGATTCATGGGCTTATCGTATAAATCCCATGAGATCAACGGGAGAGACCCCCTTCACACTCGCCTATGGAATGGAGGCAGTCATCCAATTAGAAGCAGGACTCCCTACTATGAGAACCATCTTGGTCGACCAAGGCCTAAACGATGAAACATTACTCACTAAACTTGACTTAGCGAATGAGTGATGAGAACTGGAACTAGTTAAGTTGGCATCCTACCAATAGTAAACAATACAACTAAAAATTCAATCCAAGGAAATTTCTAATACAGGATTACGTCCTGAGGAAAGTCATCGGCAATACTATAAGACCATCAAATTGCAAATCGGGACCAAATTAGGAAGGACCTTTCAAGATAATAAGGGACGACCTATAGGGAGCATATCACTTGGAAACACTGGAGAGTGGGGAGATACCAAAGGAATGGAATGCAACCAATCTTAATAAGTTCTACTTCTAGACTTCTATATCTTTTGTTTTTAAACATCATTAGTTTAGAAGAATTTTCATTTACAAACTAATGTTGCCTTTTATTTATCATTTTTATAAATAAAGGTAGATTGACCCTCGCATTCTAAACATCTTGGTTGTTTAATATCTCTTGATCAAATCTCAATACGCACCTTTTCTAAGAAGTATGCTCCCCTCAAAACACTACAGAATTCCAGGATTATAGCAAGGTGATCAAATTGCTCTAGTTAAGGAATATAGCTCCTATAGTTACAATAGTGTTCTAGACTTATGCCATTCAAAGCTAAAATATGTGAAGCAATTTTTACAATTAACCTTCCTCAAGTCTTTATTGAAAACACAATTGGCCTCTTGGCTTGCTCTGACAACAATAAAAGACCTACAAGGGATCCTTAGTCAATAAAGCCAACTCAAGGTTGGTCGCTTACTTTGGTTGGTTGAAAAATCCTGTTCGAGCGAATGTCCCATTAACCAGGTACATTCTAGCCATCGCTTTACTTAGGTCTAAGGAAGTGTGACGACAGAATCTAAAAGGTCAAGTGGACAGAATTATATGGCTAAGGCATGTTGGACTGGGGAATGTTCAAACACAAGAAAACAGAAAACTCAACATCATTTAGTCAGTTAAAAAGCCTAAAATGATTAAACGTTCTTGTAATAATTATTCATACTATGAATAGATCTATCAAGTACTTTTTTGGTCAAACACTGATGTCAAGCAATCAACAAATAGGGTTAACACATATTTAGTCAGCAAATCCTCAAGACATAAATAATCAACTGTATCTGTCATTAAGAATCATATGATTACATTTACATCAAAAGACCAAGAAATACTTAAAGACCTATGATGTCTTAGCAAGATGAGCAAGGTAATCCGCTACTCGAGCTCTCTGACCATCATTAGGATGAGGAACTAAGTCTTCTTCAATGCCCTCTGGGCGTGGATCTAGAAGCTGCGCAGGAATAACATCTATTAGGGTCCAATGGTCATCCCTCGAGAAGGGATTTCACACAGCAGATGAGCAAACAGTCTGATATTTAACCACAAGGAAAATTCCTTAGAAAATTTCAATTCCTTAAGAACGTTCAGCCATCCCCTAGCAAAAGCAAGTTCTTCGGCCTTTTTCACTCTTGTTGGGGCATCTGTCCAACCCTTGTCATAACTAGCAGCCTAGACCTGTCGAGGAACCTTTTGGAATAAATGTCTTAATTGTGTGACATCCCTCTAGAGACTGGAAATGATCACATAAGCTCGCCGAACGTCCTCGTTTAGCTCAAAAATCTCCCTCATAGAAGCTTGATTGTCAGTTTGAGAAACTATAGCAGACGATGAGGAGAATCCTCGCAGCATCAACGAAGGACCAGATGGAGTGTCTTATTTGAGATGAGCAATTTCTGTTCTCAAAGCATCATTCTCTCTTTGTAAAAACTCCACCACCTAGTTGATTTCATATGCATCCAAAAGTTTTTCTTTCAAGGCGTCCATGTCCTCCTGTACAGAGGCACCAATTCCCTCCATCTCCTTGAGCCTATCCTTGAGCTAAGCGACTACCACAAATTGATCTTTATAATCCTGGTTTCTCTCCCTTAGGAATTTACAGATCTTTACAAAAGCTTAATTCACTTGAACGCTTATGTTCAGACCAAGAATATGGTCTAGATGGGAGTTAGCCGAAATATAATCATCTAAATCAATGAGCTATAACCAACCAAACAAGCAACAAAGGTAGCAAGAATCAGTAATGAAATAAAAAGTTTGCTTTTCATTTAATCAAAAGGTACAAGCCAGTACAAATGAAGGGAAGAAGAAAAAATACTACAGATGAACAAAAATAAGAACATAGCCTAAATTCCTTGGAGGCCTCAACCTAGTTAGACTTGGATGGATTTTTCCCCTTATCAGCAACTTTGTCGATGACTTCCTCACCTTTACCAACACCTATGGAAGCTCCTCTAGATGAAACAATAACCCCTTCTAGATTTACAGATGTAGCTCCCACAGTAGGAGTAATGGGCTCCATGCCATCTTGAGCCTCAGGGTGGGCAGATGGAGATACCTCAATAGAGTTACGATCGAGATGATACTAGGAGAAAAGGGGGGAGTCAACACTAACCCCAACAGCAATCAAGGCTTGATCCCAACCTTTTTTGAAGAATGCTCATTGAAGATAAGCAATCTAGCACTCGACGTCGTCGTACGTCACCTCCCAACCTTCATTAAACTCGCTCTCTCGAACGGTCAGTGCTTCCTCCTCTAGCTGCTCCACCTTCATGACTAACCCATTATTCACCTCTATCATTGCCATCTTGTCTACAATCACGACACTGTAGGCTTATCGGAGGTCGAATAGATTTTTAGAAGATGTTTCCCTCTCTTTATCAAAGGAATCCTTTGTGTCGTCCAGAGCCTTCAAAGAAGAATTTAATGCTTTGTCCAGCTCTGAGTTTCTCCTCGACAGCTTAGCTCGACCATAGAGCAATACAATATAGTCAGAGACAAACTACAAAATATAAGAAACACAGGTTAAACACGAGATGTTAGAGGAAAATGAAGAACAAAAAAGTATAGAGAATGGAGTAATCACCAAAGCAAGACCTTGAGAAGATTTAAGGGCTAAGTGGTCTCCCTCATGCTCGATGAGCGCTCACGGTCGACCTCAAGCATGACTTTCTCTAATAACAAAGGGGCAAGTTGAGGAGTGATAGCTACTGAGCCCCCTAACAACAACAACAACAGAAGGCACTATCGAGGCAGGTGCCCTTCTTTTTTCTCTTTCTCTCTTTTTATCTTCTTCTCTCTTTCTCTCTCTCTCTCTAAAACTTGTCCTCCTATTCTCTCTTCTTTCTCTCCACCTCCTTCTCATGAACCACCACCTTAGAACTACCAATAGAGTATCCAGCCTTCTGCTTAAGTAACTTTATCCTGTTGGACAGCAGATCATCATCATCGTCATCCTAGATCAAGTTTCTTCTCCTCGGAGGGGACATCTCTTCCTCGTTCGACTCCTCTTCACTGGACTCTTCCTCGATGATCCCACTTTCACTAATTCCTTCCTCGTCGCCTTCTACCAGACCCTCTCTCGAGCTACTGTCTTCCTCTTCCTCTACCTCAGTGGGTTCATAAGTAACACCAATGCCTTCTTCTGGAACGTCTAGATTATGTATTGCATCTTTTGGGTGAGAAATAAAGCTATAAGTAGTATTCCTGTATTCCAATAAGAATGAAACAGACTGAGGATGTTCCCCCTAAATAACAGTGTCCCTTATCCTCCAAGCTTTCAAAATTTCAGCAGCTCGGATCTCGCGAGGAGAAGGCTCTTGATTCTTAGCTTTTTCTATAAAAGAAAAAGAAGGAAATGTAGAGGGAGAGTACATATAGGTAGGAAAATAAACAATAAAACAGATATGGTGATAATAACCTATGTATTCCTCCCTAAAGGTAAGGATCTGAGTTCACCTGTACATTATGCCCCCTGATTGGGGAGAATATTGCCAATTTCTGGCAGTAAGACCTTCCGACCAATAGTCTTTATGGGAATCAGGCAGATTTATTACCACCACCCTATTAGAACTTCTTGATTTTAAGTACAAAAGACCCCCACTAGTGTGAGAGAAAGTATAATAATAGAATATCTCAGCTAATCATAAGTTGGTGCCATAGAGTTGGTTTATCCGATGAACTCCATTAAAAACCTTCCACACATTTGGAGAACATTGGGCAGGAACTATGTTGAAGTATTGGCATTAAACCCCCTTGGGAAACCAATAGAACGTGAATCCAGTGACCATCTTCTAGATCGCGAATATTTATGGGGATTGAAGTACACTTAATGTCTACCCAATCAGGAATGTTGTAATATTTTCTAAACTCAGGCAAAAACTTTTTATCAAGCATCACCATAAGAAAAAACACAAAAACCCTAGAAAAAGTGGAAGAACGATTCACCGAAGACGAAAACCAGAAGAGTAAGAAGAAAGATGGAACTTAAGAGACAAAGAGGAGGCTTGGAAGGAAGAAAAAGTCTTGATTTTGAAGAGCAAACGTAAAGAATGAAGCCTAAGAACACAGTATGCGCAAAAATGACCAAAGACGATGAATTGACGGTTAAGTTTTTGACAAACCAGTTTTAAACACTCAAATGATGCTTTACACTTCTCGAGAAAGATTTGGAGCTTCAATATCTTACAGAAAGACAAGCGCACCCCTCATGCTTTCGCAAATTACAAGTATACTACTGCAGATGGTTCTCCATCCTTAGCCACATTTAAAATCCATTAGCCCAAGTAATGGCCCAAAGATTTGAGGGGCAATTGTGGGGACCAATTTTATTCTCAGCCCATGAGAGTAGCTGACCTGGACCAATAAATCTAGAAATTAGCCCGACCCAAATCATGGGAATAAGTTGCGATTATATGCAGTCCAGACCGCCCCAAAATGAAGTCAATCCCCTATAATATCGTGGAGATATTTAAGGGATTCATGGATCATCATGGATGTCGTGGAGTTACTTGAACAACTGAAATTCTACATCTATAAATTATAACCCCTGGCCCGGGGCATAGGGGCATGTAGCCGAGCATATTGAGAGATACTTAATAAAGCAATAGACCTCTCCAGGGACATAGGCAAATTACCGAACCATGTACATAATTATATTGTGTGTGCAATTATATGCTTTCTTGTTGGATTGTGATTATTCTTCGTAGATCCTTTATTGTGATATTTTTTGATACCACGCATGGGTATGCCTTTGGAGACATAAAAATTACTCACTTCTTTATAGAGTAAATACGGGTAGAGAATGTCCTTCCTAGATTGTGGTAATTGTGATATCGAGCATGGTAGGGCAGTTGAATCTAAAGGAGTTTGGTATAACTCTTATAACAGAATAAGTGGTTGGTTTGGAAAACTGAAAATGTTGAAATTTACATGATTAGCGTAAATGGTTAGTTTATTTTCTTTTTGTCTTGGGCCAGTGGACCTCGATAACTGACTAAGCTGTGCAGTAATGTATTAGGAGGGTTCCTTGTTTGGATTTCGCTTGGGAGACATCCCACACGTGAAATTGGAAAAAGTCAGGAGTTGAAGGAAATTGGAAACTAAGATGGTTATTGTCTTATTACATATACATATGTGGTGATATACTTGATGTATGGTTATGCTTTATATGAATCATACATATTATATGTATATGTATCATTCATATTTGTTAATGGTACGTGTGTGCATGTATGTAATGTGAAATATATGGACACCTCAGTGATGTTATGATAGGCATAGATGAGCCTTTTAATTTATCTCCTAGGATATGAGTATAGACTAATTGGTTATAAACATAATTTAGTGGTGTAAAATAAAATATGACTTCATGTTACTTTGAATATCGAGGATGGAATTCCGTTATAAGAGGGGTATAATGTAATACCCCTTATATTTTTCGGAATAAAATAAAATTTAACAAGGGATTAATTTGAAGAAAGATTTAATGCTAAAAGCTTGTTTAGAAGGTTAATAACAAACTGTTATAAATTATGTAAACTCCGAATAAACGTTTTGGGCAAAACTCTTTTCGAAAACCCAAGATATGTTGTAAAAACTTTCAAAATATATGGTATAGATTTGATAGTTGATTACCTTAGTTTTCTAAATTTAAAAACCATATACTAAAGCTACCATGCAGTCCCAATCACAACAACAATTAAGAACATTAAAAGGAATAGACACAGTAATTCAACGTGGTAAAACCCTTAATCAAGTGAATCATCCATGATGCCCTCTACAGCATAAAAAAAATTTAACTAGAATAAAGAATCAAGTTACAGCACTTAAACAAACACACAAGGATCCTAAATCTAAGTTCAGAGTTATACCTACATGAGCTACCCCACTCTAAAGATTTTCTGATTAAAACTGATCTATTCTTTGTTACTTCTTTGCGTTTTCCTTGACCTCATTCTCTTTGAATTCTGATTCCAGTAACTCTTTCAAATTCAAGTCTCAAACAGAACCACTGTGTCTAAGTATTCGTGTGAGAAGTGTTTGTGAGGTAATCTATATGCAGATTTATACAACTCACCCTCTCAAAGAATTTATACAGACAATATACTATAAATCAATAGGTTCTATATGACATGAAAGATCTGATTCAAAAGATTATGTGAAATAAACTTCAATACAAGATCATATCAACCTTGCTTTTAAAAATAGCCAAGGTACTATGTATCTTATTTTATTTTTGTACAATTTTATTTCACAAAATGTGAAATATGGATTAGGAGACACAAACGCTCTTGAGGATCTGATTTGGCCTTGAAATCTAAGAAGTTTATTTTTCAAAATCCTTAGAAACAAACGGGTCTAAAATAAGAGATCCAAGAAGAGAATTTTAAAACAAATAGGCGTGTGATGTTCTCTTTATGAAATCTCAAGTTTCAATATGTGAAACTCGTTATTTTCTCAGAGAAGAGTTCTGAGAAAGACACAAATAGAAAGACGTCTTCAACAGACGTCCAACCGTACCACCAAACTCGCAGAAACCCTAGAATGGTTCTAACACTCAACATTTTGGTTTCTTGTAAATTGATCTTTTAAATATTAAGGTGTATGGGTTATGGGAAAACTCAGAGGTGTGAGGATTCGAAGAAAGGTTATCTTCTACTCTCTTCTCTCTTTTTTTCACTCTTTCTTCTCTTCTCTCTCTACTCTCTTTTCTCTCTCTTAGACGAACTGGCAAAAGTCTCCAAATGCTGAGGATTGGATCTCTTTTATACAAGGTGAATAAGGATATCGAATATTAGTTGCAATCCAAGGGCTGAGGTTTGGTCTTCTATGTTTGACTTAAAATCTAATGGCTTACAACAAGCAGTGGAATAATGTAATCTCATTAGTTAAAATGTAAGCACTGGGATTGTAACTAAAGACATGTAGATCATTGATTAAAGTCATCCAAGGTTGAGATTGGTAGGTGAGTTCGTGTCTGTGAGAAAACACAAATCGAACGCTTAATGAACAAACACGTGGACGGTGCAGATCAACCAAAAAATGCGTGTTTTGAAAATAAATAAAAATGCACCATCAAGTCTTTAGTGCTTTGACATTCTATCCAAGATAAGTTTGAATGAGATAAAACACTTTCTAAAATACAATTTATATCCCCAACATTTTTAAAAACCAAGGTTTAATTAATTCAAAATTATTTGAAAATAATATATAAAATGTTTTTAAAATATTGTAAAAGAATTAAATTGATTTTAAAAGGGCTTCAAATGTTTTAAAAATACACCAATGCAAATAGGAATAAAGTATTATGCAGTGAGAGTGTCCTATAGTGGTTTAAGGATATAATTAACTTCCCTATGTTATTCTTGAGAATTTCTTAGACTGGTTTACTTCTTCTTTCGGAACCTTTGGGATATGGAGGACTCATTAAAAACTAACCTACTTTGTCTCAATATCCAACCTAGTTGGAACTCCTATATAATATAGACTCCAGTAAGTCAATTATATAGTGTGTTCTCAATCTCCCCCTTTGGATATTGGAAACTAAATTCCCTTGAGTATTCTGAATTCGTGGGTGAAAAATGAAAAATCCTAGTTGTCCTATACAAAAGGTTCTAACTAACCATTCCCATCCTAGAACCGAAAATAAGATGAAAAAAATACATTACTCAACTAAATACAGACCAATACCCTACAAAAATGTAAGAAGCTATACAACGGGTCTGAAATGCCTGTAACAAAGTAAACACTGAATGTCTTATTAGTTGAGTTAGAATCAGGAATAGATTGGTAATATCCAGTAAATACTCAAGATTTTCTCCCCCAATTTTTCTCAAATATACAAGGGGTATAAAACAAAAAAAACAGAGTCAATCACTATATATAGGTATGTATAAATAGATTCTATCACAATATATATCATAAGGATAGCAGAATCAGGGGTCTCCTACATAAAACAGTAATTATGAGGTGTCTTTAGTCATTTATCAAACAACCATGCCCTAAAACCTCCGAAACCAATTATAAGCAGGATACTACCTATGTTATGACAAATGTGAGGAACATTAAGTGAGAGTTATCACGCCAATAGCTTTTCGCAAATACTCAAATTGTATGTTGTCTAATGGTTTGGTAAAGAGATCTGCGAGGTGTTTTTGAGTGTTCAGATATTCAATAATGAGATCTTTGGATTTGACAAGGTCACAGATAAAATAATGTCTAATCTTAATGTGCTTAGTTCGGGAGTGCATTACAAGATTTTTTGAAATATTAATAGCACTCTCGTTATCACAAAACATGGTTAAGTTATTTTCAGTGATACCATAATCTCTAAGCATCTGTCTAATCGACAATAGTTGTGAACAATAACTATCAGCTGCTATATATTCACATTCAGAGCTAGATAAGGAAATATAATTCTGTTTCTTACACGACCAACCTATGATATTATTTCCTACGTAGTCGCATCATAAGTTCTTTTACTATCATTAGAGAAACCAACCCAATCTTCATCGGTGTACCCTACAATAGAGCTAGTTATGTATTTTGTGTACCAAATGCCAAATTTTAGAGTACCCTTAACATATTTAATAATTCTTTTCACACTTAATAAGTGGGATTCTTTAGAGTTACTTTGATATCTAGCACAGATACATACAACGAAGGATATGTCGGGTCGAGATGCGGTAAGATACATCAAACTCCTTATCATACTTATATATATAGTGGTATCACCATTTTCCCATTATCATCCTTATAAAGTTTACTTGAAGTACTCATGGGGGTTCTCGAAGGTTTAGCGTTTTCTAATCCGAATTTTTTGACAAATTCTGCAGCATACTTGGATTGAGAAATAAAAATTCCATCATTCATCGTTTTACTTGTAAACCCCAAAAATATTGAAGTTCACACATAAGTGACATCTGAAATTTGTCATGCATGATATCAGAAAAATTCTTGACTTGTTTAGAACAAGTGGAACCAAAAATAATATCGTCCACATATACTTTCATGATTAAAACATGTTGATTTTCCTTTCTAAAAAATAATGTTTGATCGTTTTCGCATCTAACAAATTTACGAGACATTGGAAAAGTAGACAGTTGCTCATACTAAGCTTTAGGAGCTTGTTTCAACCCATATACGGCTTTTTTAAGCCTAAAAATGTAGTCCGGGTGTACAGGATCTACAAATCCTTTGGGATGTTCTACGTATACTTCCTCACATAAGATTCGATTTAAAAAAGAGGATTTAACATCCATTCGGAATAATTTGAATTGCATATGATAAGAGATGGCAAGAAGGAGACAAACTGATTCCAAACGAGTAACAGATGCAAAAGTTTTGTCAAAATCAATTCCCTCAATCTGGGATTATACCTGTGTGACCAACCTAGCTTTATTTATAATGACCTCCCCATTTTCATCGGTTTTCTGTTTAAAAAACCATCTTCTGCCAATAACCTTCAAATCTTTTGGTCTAGGAACAAGATTCCACACATTATGACTCTGAAAATTGATTAGCTCTTCTTGCATAGCATTTATCCAAAATGAGTCAGAAAGGGCATCATTAACATTTTTAGGTTCCTCAAGAGAAACAAAACAAGAAATTTTTTCCACTTATCGAAGTTGGGATATTGTTCGAACATGTTCCGAAAGATTACCGACAATGGTTTCAATAGGATGATCTTACCCAAGTGGGTACTGAAGGACTCTCAGGTGGTAGTGAATCAGTGTCATTTTGAGGATCGGTAGATAAATTAGGGTCGTCCTCATCGAATGCTGCTGGTTTACTGTCACTTCTTTTTACACTAGTGTCATCTACAAATACATTAATTGATTCCATAATTGTTTTGGTTCGATAGTTAAAAACACGCAAAGCATTACTATTTTGGGAATAACTAAGAAAAATTCCCTTTTATCCTCGAGTATCAAATTTTGAAAGTTGTCTCTATCTTTACAGATGTAACAAATACTCCCGAAGTTTTTAAAATATTTCAAGTTTGGCTTTTGTGGAACCAAAGCTCATAAGAGGTTTGTTTGAAATTTTTTCTAAGGTAGACACGATTAATAATATGACATGCGGTTTGGACAACTTCTACCCAAAAATATCTAGGTATATTCTTAGCATGTAACATGAACCTAGCCATTTCTTGTAAAGTCCTATTCTTACGCTCAGCTATACCATTTTGCTGCAGGGTTTTGGGAGCACTAAACTCATGTTTATAGCCATTAGCTACACAATAGTTAGAAATACCAGAGTCCTTGAAGTCTCCACCTCTATCACTCCTAATTCGACACACCTGGGTATCCTGCTCATTCTCTATTTTTAATAGGATTCTTAAGAATTCAGTGAAGGTATCTGATTTTTATTTCATAAAAGCTACCCATGTATATCTCGAATAGTCGTCCACTATAACTAGGATGTAATAATTTCCACAGAAATTAACCGTTCTTGAGGGTCTCATAAGGTCCATATGGATAAGTTCTAGAGTCTTGGTGGTCAGGACATCTTTAACTTTCTTGTGAGGGGATTTACTTATTTTACCTTCTTGACAAGATCCACATACAGGATTAAAAGAATTTTTAATTTTAGGTAAACCTCTAACTAATTCCTGGTAACTCAATCTTCTAAGATTATCATAATTTGTGTGTCCTAGTCCATTGTGCCATAGATCAGAATCCTCTAATTTGGCAACATGACAAGATTCAGAATTGGGGATTACTGTGTAACAATTTTCCGGAGTTATGTTTCCTGTTAAAATACAATTACCTTTTTCATCCATAATTTTGCAATCATTTTTTGTAAAGGTAACTGAGTAATTGGAGTCACAAAATTGTGATATAGTCAGGAGATTAGCTTTAAGTCCTTTAACTAAGAGTACATCATTTAGTTCAGGAAGCCCATGCTCACTCAATGTTCCCTTACCTATGATCTGATATGAAACACCATCTCCAAACTTGACACTACCTCTAAGGAAGTTTGTCTTGTTTTTCAATTTGGTTTCATCTCCGGTCATATGTTTAGAACATCCGAAGTCTAAATACCATCTAGTTGAAGTGCTTTGTGACTTTAAAGTAGAAATGACAATATTGCACTTGAGCTGGGGTAATAGATCATATTTTCTAATCCAAATAGGTCTAATTTTAAAAGTTTTGTGACCTTTTGATTTAGAAAAGGTTTCATGGGTCTTCCTAAATGATTTTTTCTTAGTTTTGGACCCCCCCCCCCTTTTTCTTTTTAGAGTTAGAGTTGTTTGTGGCCTGTCTAGGGAGTACATAAGTATTTCTTGATTTCCTATAATAGTTAAAGTTAAGGTAGGTCGAGGTGTATAACGTTTTCTGGAAACATTCATCAAGAGTATGGTAAAAAATCTCACAGTAGGAACAGTACTGATGGGTATAGGACTTGACTTTATTAATAAAGTCTTTGAAAATTGACTTCGCTCAATTAGGAACAGTAGTCCAATTGTCATTGGTTTTAGGTTTCTGTCTTTGGTCTCTGGCAGAAGGACAAACATATTTGGTCTGACTATTTGGATTCAACTGTTGATTGTACTGATTATGTGTTGCTTAAGAGACATTGTGACTAGATTCAACTTTTTGAACATTTTGACAAGTTTGGCCTTGTTTTACAAAAGTAACATTTTCAGGAGAAACTTGGGTCTTACTGGTGTGCACTAATTCTCCAAAGCCTAGGCCAAACTTATCTTCAGAGTCAAATTTACTTCCAATAACAATTTTTTCACTAGACTTAGTTTGTGTTTCAAAGTGTTGGTATTTTTAAACACATTTGAAACCATTTGCTTTGACTCTTCTAGTTCAACAAGGGTTGCCTTGTACCTTTGTTCAAAATCATAGTTCTTTTGAGTCAAATCTTTTATTTTTTAAGGCATAGTCTTCAATATCAATCTTGCGAGTAATAAATCGGGCAGTATAATCTTCAGTGTTTTTCCTAATGGTCTGGTCAAGAAAATCGATACGCTCACTTAAGGTTTTTATCATTTTTTCTAGGCGAGCACTCTTCTTAACCGTTTTCATGTATAACTCATGTAAATCAGGCAGATCATCATCATACTCACTAAGTGCATTGCGTGAAGTGTCCCCTAAGATTTTGATAGGTTCTTTACTCACGCACACGTTCAATTAGTCATCAATATCATCACTTTGACTCACACACATTTTTTCAGCAGTAATAGGAATAGAGATATCAGCAATATCATTAACAACATCAAGAGGCATTGAAGGTTCATGAGCAGGCAGGAATGCATCATCACTATATATAATCTTAGCAAAGAAAGACATGTAGTACTCATCTATATGGGTTGACTCTATTTCATCCTTATCAGAATCACTAGAGTCATCCCATGTCTTGCATAGGTTGCCTTGTTATTATTATTAAGACTAGCTGGACATATACTAGCATAGTGACCAAGTTTACCACAACGATTACATTTAACATCTTTTATGTCAGGCTCAGGTCTGTTGGGGTCATAGGACTTCCTATTGTCATAAGTGTATTTACTATTGTCTCTATCACGATGTCTGCGAAATTAATTACCTTGATAATTTGATTTTCCTTATTTAGAGACTACAACATTTCTATATTTCAAAATCTTTTTGAAATTCTTCCTCATAAGAGCTATTTGATTGTCAAGGTTTTCCAAATCACAGTTTTCAAGACAGTTAGTGTCAAAATCTAAAGTGCTCAATTTAGGCACTATAAATTTAGAAGAAAACACAATATTTGAACTAGAGGCTTTATTAGTCTGTCTGGTCAATTCCTTTTTGAAGTCTAATTCTGATTCTACAGTCCTCAGTTCACTGCTATGTAATTCAGGAGTCATATTAGGGTCATCCATTTCTTTAATAGCATATCTCTTATTGTCAAGTTTAGATGGTATTGACCTAAGAATTTTTTGAACAATTTCCTTTCTACTGTAGGTTATACCATTTGCATGAAGTTTTGTAAAGATATCAGTTAACCTAATGTAAAAGTCAACAAAGGATTCATTGTCATCCATAATCAGGGTGTTATATTGCTGGATGAGCATTTGAGTTTTTCCAGCTTTGACACGCTCATCATCCTCATTAGCAATGACTAACGTGTCCCATGCCTCTTTTGAAGTACAACATATGGATATTCTTTTGAATTCATGTTCGTTAATGGAAATAAAAATGGCCTTCTTTCCTTTATTATTATCTAGAGATGCTTTTTTCTCTTCCTTAGTAAATTTGCTGAGAATTTTCTTAATTCTTATTGGATTAGTTTCAAATGTAGGTTTAGTAGGATGTTCATACCTAGTTTCAATCATGTCCCAGACATCATCACCAAGGGTTCCTTTAATGAAATAAACCATTCGTACTTTCTAGTATGAAAAGTTGTTTCCATCAAAGAGTGGTGGTCTGGATAGGTTACCTAACTTCTCAAATCTTTCTTCCATATTCAAAAATTTTCAAAAAGAAGTTTCGAATACAATTTCTCAAGCTTCAGGATCACAAAAGATGTTTATGCTCTGATACCAGTTGAAGAAAGCTTTAAACCTAAACGCTTGTTTATAAGGTTATTAACAAGTTGTTATAAATTGTGTAAACTCCGAATAAACGTTTTGGGCAGAACTCTTTTTAAAAACACAGGATGTGTTGTAAAAACTTTCTGAATATATGGTCTAGATTTGATAGTTGATTACCTTAGTTTTTAAAATTTCAAAACCATCTACTAAATCTACCATGCAGTCCCAATCACATCTATAGTTAAGAACATTCAAAGGAATAGACACAGGAATTTAACGTGGTAAAAACCTTAATCAAGGGAAACATCCACGGTGCCCTCTACGGCACAAAATAAAAAAAATCACCAGGATAAAGAATCAAGTTACAGAACTTAATCAAACACACAAGGATCCTAAATCTTAGTTCAGAGTTATACCTACATGAGCTACTTCACTCCAAACGTTTTCTTATTAGAACTGATCTCTTCTTTGTTTCTTCTTTGCCTTTTCCTTGACCTCCTTCTCTTTGAATTCGGATTCCAGTAACTCTTTTAAATTCAAGTCTCAAGTAGAACCACTGTGTCTAAGTGTTCGTGTGAAAAATGTTTGTGAGGTGATCTATATGCAGATTTATGCAACTCACCCTCTCAAAGAATTTATACAGACAATATCCTACAAATCAATAGGTTGTATACGACATGCAAGATCTGATTCAAAAGATTATGTGAAATAAACTTCAATACAAGATCAGATCTAGAAAAAAAAAACCTTGCTTTTAAAAATAGCCAAGGTCCTATGTGTCTCATTTTATTTTTGTACAATTATATTTCACAAAATGTGAAATATAGATCAGGATACACAAACGCTCTTAAGGATCTAATTTGGCCTTGAAATCGTAGAAGTTTATTTTTCAAAATCCTTAGACACATACGGATCTAAAATAAGAGATCCAAGAAGAGAACTTTAAAAAAATATGCTTGTGATGTTCTCTTTAGAAAATCTCAAGTTTTAATATGTGAAACTCGCTATTTTCTCAGAGAAAAGTTCTGAGAGAGACTCAAATAGAAAGAGGTCTTGAACAGACGTCCAACCCTACCACCATACTCACAGAAACCCTAGAATGGTTTTAACACTCAACATTTTGGTTTCTGGTAAATGGATCTTTTGAAGATTAAGGTGTATGGGTTATGGAAAATCACTCAGAGGTGTGAGGATTCGAAGATAGGTTATCTTCTACTCTATTTTCTCTCTTTCTTCTCTTCTCTCTCTTCTCTCTCCTCCCTCTTTTTTTTCTCTCTTGCATAAACTGGCAAAAGTATCTAATTGATAAGGCTTGGTTCTCTTTTATACAAGGTGAAAAAGGATCTCAAACATAACTTGAAATCCAAGGGCTGAGATTTGGTCTTCTATGTTTGACTTACAATCTTATGGCTTATAACAAGTGGTAGAATAACGTAATCTCATTAGTTAAAATGTAAGCACTGGGATTGTAACCAAAGACATGAAGATCGTCGATTAAAGTCATCCAATGGCTAAGATTGGTAGGTGAGTTTGTGTTTGTCAGAAAACACAAATCGAACGCTTAATGAACCAACACGTGGACGGTGCAGATCAACCAAAAAATGCGTGTTTTGAAAATAAATACGAACGCAACCTCAAGTCTCTAGTGCTTTGACACTCTACCCAAGCTAACTTTGAATGAGATAAAACACTTTCTGAAATACAATTTATATCCCCAACACTTTTAAAAACCAAGGTTTAATTAATTCAAAATTATTTGAAAATTATATAAAATGTTTTAAAAATGTTGTAAAAGAATTAAATTGATTTTAAAAAGGCTTAAAATGTTTGAAAAAAAACACCAATGCAAATAGGAATATAATAGTATGAAGTGAGAGTGTCCTATAGTGGTTTGATAGAATTAACTTCCCTATGTTATTCTTGAGAATTTCTTGGACTAGCTTGCTTCTTCTTCTCGAACCTTTGGGATATGGATCAACTCATTAAAACCTAACCTACTTTGTCTCAATATCCAAACTATTTGGAACTCCTCTATAATATAGACTCAAGTAAGTCAATTATATAGTGTATTCTCATAATTTAATTTGATGAAAGTAATAAATCGAGGTTGTGAGCAATTAGACTCAGTATTATTTATAAATTTTATAGTTGGACTTTAATGATTTGGAATAAATCAAAAGGGATTTTTATTTTTTTAAATAAAAAGTATTTACATGCGACGAGTCATAATTAAAATATTTTTTATAAAAATGTCCGGGACACACTTTGAGAGGTATTACGGGCTCGTTCGGGCATTTTCGACCCTTAGGAATGGTCTTAGGGTGTATATATATGAGTTAGATAGTTATTTGGGCTAATTATATTATGTATTCGGGCTCATTTGGGTATCCAAGGTTATGGCCTAAGGGCCAACTCAAGATTTGAAGTCTAATGATATTTATTAATGGTTAAACAACCAATTAAGAGTTACATATAAGAACCCAGCCACAACCACCCAAGAGGAAGATGAAGAACCACCTTAGGATGAGGAAAAGAGGCCTCTCTACACAATTTCATGCAACGATTCTCTTGCCATTCTTATTGAATTTGTGTTATTATTATATAATGTTAGCTCCATGCTTCGATTTAAAGTTGAATCATGTTTTGAGACTACACAATTAGAGATCTTTGAATTAGTGTAAAATTTGAAAACTATTACATGACCCATGCGTAAATCCATAACCCTTTGTATCAAATATGTGTACATTTGATTTAAATTGAGGATATTTTTGGGGAAGTCATGTTGTAGGAATCTTTCAACAAATGTGAAAGTTAATGGAGTAAAAATAAGAAGAAATTGTGAAAATCCACTTAGATATTTACTGTTGGGATAATAAAATCGATGGTGACTAAGGGTAAATCAATGAGTTGAATTCGTTTATGAAAATAAATTGTGTGGGGGCTTTTATATAAGATTCTGGGTAAAATATTAAAAACTTGAAGAAGATTGATAATAGGGGAATGCAGTAGCAGGAAGACGAAGGGACGAAAACATAGACTGACCGTTAAAGTGACCTAAGAGGTCGTTCGCCTGACATGCTGAGTCATTCAAATGACCTGGAGGGTCGTTCGAGTCACGCCAGGATGCGTGGCAGTTTAGGTTATATTTTCTGGTGGCCTGAGGTTTTTGTGGACTAAGATTCTTGGAGGATTAAAAAGGATTTATTGAGTGAAATATATTAATGGATGTTTATACCTAGGATGTTAGAGGTGGGAAAATTATAAGTGTTAACTTATTTATGGGAATTTGAGTGATAAATTGTAAAAGGTTAGGATACAGGCCAAAGGTGTGAGTCCAGATATTTTGGTTGAGTGACACCATTTTTAATAAATTAATTGAGGTGTAATTAATTAAATTTTGGGGCAGGGTAATAGACTCGGGTATTAAGGGCTAGTACTATGGGAGTTAGGCATAGGGTAGCTGGTTTAATCTATTACATATATAATAAATTATTAAATATCGAATTTATTAAGGGGTGTTTGACTTAATAATGGGATTTTGTGTAATGAATTTTGAAGGGTGAAGGTACAGACCGAATGAGCGAGTTTGGGTATTGTAGTGGCGTGATATTAGGGAACCTCTTATATATGTACATATAACCCTTTTCACATTAGTTGACTCCTTATATATGTACATATAAACCTTATTGAAAAGGTATCAAAAAGGGAATAATTATTATTAATCTGTATGATTGAAGTTTGAGTCAAGAGGACAACATGCTAAGATTATTAAATGTATGGATAAGGCTAGTTGGGGATAACTATACCTATAATCGTGTTGGTAAGGTTAGTTTGGGACTAACTATACCTATAATATTTTGGAAAGGTTAGTTTGGAAATAACTAAGCCTATAGTGTTTTGGGAAAGGTTAGTTGGGAATAATTGTACCAATACCTTTAAAGAAGTATAAATTATGAAGCAAATGTGATTTAAGTCCAAAAATAATTTTATGAGATTTAATATTTAATCGTAAAGTAGACGTAAGATAACAGCTTAATATGGGTTATAAAATATTGACTAAAATGTTATAGTTAATCCAAGAAGACCACATTTTATATGAATTGAGGTTTCCTTGGGATTCAAGTAGTTATAGAGTAACTACTTATACATATTGGATGATAATATGTATTTATATGTATTTGTGTGGATATACCAATGTTCGTGGACCATCCTATCAGCTTAGGGGTTCGTGCGTTCGGATAGGGTATCACACGCCGACATAGGTGGGCTTGGTGATTGTGTAGGTCATAAATGTACTACGTGGAGGTGTCATCTACGAGGAGGTAGGTGTTGACGCTGACCCATCCCGTGTCACCGTTGGGTATGGGCCGTGAATGGGTATCCTGCGTAGGGATCGCCCCCAACTTACATGTGTTTTGTGATGCTCGCTTTGGATAAGAGATTCCTCCGGACTTGCCGATAGAGCACGGACGATTGACCAACGATAGATGCCTTTGTGTCTTGCATATATATATATATATATATATAGACACACACACACACTAAGGTATGCCTGTGCCTGAAGGCACGCTGATAATTTTGAAAATCATAAAGTCGTGCCTTGGTGTGATGGTGAGTGCCCTCGCCAATGCTACGATTTGTCTCGGGTTCAAAATATGGGAGAAGTCTCTTCATATATGTGTATAAGTAAGCCGATATTTGCCTGTTGAAGATCCTGCAGTTAAGCGTATTGCCTTTTGACTGAAGGCACGAAGAAATTTTTTCAAAATATCAAGTCATGTATAATATAAGTCTAATGTTTTTATATAAAATAAATAATAGTTAACAATTTAAAATTTTTGGGCAGAATTTCCTTAGTTCATAGGATTATCCGCCCTGTATAAAGTACCTAATCACAGAAAGGCAAAAAAAATTAAAGTATGCAATTTCAAAACGGAAAAAATTTCGTTCACCCACCAAAACAAAGTGTTAAGTCGTATATAATTTTAGTTATACAATTTTAAATATAATACGTATAGCGTTACACAATTGTAAATTTTTGGAGAGTTTCCTTTGTTTATAAAACTACCCCCTTATTTAAAAAGGAAAAAATACTCCAACAATAATACTAATAATCTGTCATAAACATCGTATAAACAAATTCAACTAAATTCGTGAAAATAACACCAATACTTAATTCAAAAGGATTTATTACATAACACAAATAATTGTAAACTATCGACCCAGTTTAATTTTAATACAAATATGTTATGAAAAATGAATGAGTATGGAACATGAATGAGTACTGAAAATGCATGATTACTGATAAATGAAAAGTAAAAGGCTCTGGATGCAGGAAAAAGTATGAGTACAAATTCCTTGTGTAACATCAGATATGAATTTCATAAAAGTGTCGTAGTCACAAAAAAATCTAAGGTTCTTCATAATTCGAATAGGTGATCCACTCGGTGAGTTCATAATCCCAAATGCAATAGCAATCTTCTAACTATGGAACAAAAGCTCATTCTTTTTTTGCTCTTCCTCCACAACATTAACAAAATTCTTATCGGGCACGTACCCCTTTTCTGGAAAGCATTGATAAAACTCTCATAACACCGCATAGATTTCTTCACTCTGATCACGTGCCCTATAAAAAACTCAATAATATCATAACAATACTAAAACTCAAATCTTTAACCTTTAAAAAACAATTATATTAGAAGGCACGAAAATAATCTTACTTCATATTATGACGTGTATAATTTAAGTTAAAAAGGTTTTTTAAATAACACAACTAATTGCAAATGATTGGAAAATATATACCCATATATCTTGTGTTGGTTGTAAACACATCAGCTCTGAAAATAGAAACACATCAGCTCTGGAAACACATCATCTTCTCACAACATTTTTATACGGCAGCTCTGAAAATAGAAACACATATCGAAAATTTAAACTATATTTGGATGCAACTAAGTGGCCAATTGTCACCGTAATGGATGATTCGACATCATCATCGTACTCACCATCTGTCAACCTCAGCAAGTTAACATCAAGCTGTTTCTCATCTTCATCCGATCCCTCTCTAGTATCCCAAGAATTGACTTATGGGAAAGAGGAATTTCTCATACTCCTCAAATCTTCAGAGGTCTCCCACATCGTAGAAGCCCAAAGCCATGCCTTAAAAGTTAGGAGTTGAGGCTCGAGCCTAAATTCCTCAATAAGTGAGCATATCTGTGTTAAAATTCAGCCTTCCCTACATCTTTTCTGCAGTACAGATGGCATCATCCACTTGCAAAACTCATGTCTCGAATAAACCAAAACTCGCTAATGTATCATAATAGCGCAGCAACTGCATTAGATAGGGATACCTCTTTTAACATAATCCATATTACATGTTCTGTCATTGTTAATACACTAGCAAATTAACAATCAAAGCAACCCAAAGAAACTATAAAAAAAAAATTGAATTTTTTTAAAGAGAATCTGCTTTATTGCCCATTGCAAATGTTGCAGATGAGAATCTGCTTAAGAGAATATGCTTTAATATGGATCATATCGATATTAAATATTAATTTATTATAAAAATATTTGTGAAAATATTGTTTAACATGCCTATTGTGTGTATGTCTGGTTGTATGTGTTTTAAATAAACGATTCTATAAATCTAATGGAAGCTATATTAAAACAGATTTAACATCAAAGTTATACATTTGAAGTGAAACTAATTTTATATCATACGGCAAAACAATTAATTCTATAACATAGTACATGCTTTGGTCATTCTGATACCACTATCAATGATGGACAGCATCTTGTTAACCTTATCAGGAACGATCCTGATAAAGAGCTCAGGTTGAGCATCATGCTTGCTTTTATCGGTCAAGCTTTAAAAGAGAATATTGTCCAAAGCATCAGATGAGTTCCATTAGGAAAATATATTTGTTGCTATAAACATCATTGATGATGATAGCATAGACACATTTATCGACGGCCATCGGTAAATCACAAACCCCAACGTTCAAGAACATACATTCCTCATTACATTTTCTTTCAAAACAAACACCCTAAAGGACCATATTACATATTTATTTTAAAAACCCATTCTTTCCACTAGATAAAAATAGAATTGCTTGAACAAAGAACAAACTCAATATCAAATGAGTTTACCGATGGTGGCCCCATCCCCAACTCTTTGATGTGGGTTTTTTCTCTCTATAGAGAACAGTTGGTTCTTATCACTGAATCTATACGACCTCTGAAGGAGATAAATGGGCGTATACCTTGTGGTGAAAATGGCAAAATCTCTCTGTACCTGCAAAATAAAGAGCATACTTCTCATACTATGTGTAGCATTTAGTCCTACACATTTCCTAAAGACTATACGGTAATGTAATATTCCTATCTAAAGAAAGGATCCAAAGAATTACATACACCTCGTGATTATTATATAAATGTATACACTTAAAATGCCCTTATATGTTCCTAGATCCTAAGATGCATTCCGTGAAGAGAGAAAGCATATGAAGGGTATAAATTAACACTAACCTTCTAATTTCTTACCAACTGATATGAGGAGAATAGGACAGAAAAGTTCTTATAACCAGCATTTTCAAACCTATTAAGTTAAAAAGACATTACCAACTGGTATGAGGAGATTAGAATCATTCCAAACTTATAATATCATCCAAAAACTGCTTACCTGTACTTGAAAATGGTCCGAAAACCTTAGTACAGTCCAAAAGACAAAAATTCTTGGAATTATGCTAGGGCATATATCTAGCTTCTTAAACTTATAAACACATTAATAATACATGTGACTGACCAAATTATTATCGGGTCCCGACCACCTAGCTGCTTACACACTACCTGATCACCAACATTATCGGGTCCCGACCACCTAGCAGCATTTGCATCACCAACATTTGCATCATAATTTCATTTACGATGTGCTGGCTGGTCAAACTATGGCATTTTCCATCACTAAAATTAGACATTCAAACTGTAGCATTTGCATCACCAACATTAGACCACTTTGTTGGATGCTTACACACACTATCGGGTCTCGACCACCTAACTTCTTAAACACACTATCTAAAAACATACATATAATTGCATAAAAACGGCAACTAAACTCTTGAAAATTGCAACTTAATTCAGAATAAAAGAATATATAATATTCGTGATGTTATTACGAACAAATAATGAGATGATCATACTGTGTTGGTAAAATTTAGCTTTTTAGTCGATACAATATCTCTTTAGTCAACACGGAACATTATCACTATAGGTAATTCACATACATTCAGAATAGTACATTTCATCAACTCAAATCATTGTATATGTACAGGTTTAGGTATGGAACTTGGTGCTACCATATTCGAGACAAATATACGTCCTTGAAACATATGGAACTTGGTGCTTCCCTCGGGAACTTGCCTTAAAATTCATTTAATGTTTTTTAACTTGTTGCAGCTAAGAACTGGGACTTCAAGGATTTGATAGTGTCTGCATCTGGAACTGTACTAGCAACATGAATCCAAATTCATCCTCCTATTGGAGAAGGAGCGGGAATAACATAATAATAGCATAATATATAAGTGGATTCTCTTTGCTTGTTTGATCAACTTTGACTTGGTACTTGAGAAGTGGATTTTTCGTAGCAATAATAAATGTTTGATCAAGTTCTTAATTAGTTGCTTATAGTTTCCAGTTGTGCTCAACCAGTGAAATTATTCATCTCATGCATTCGAGGCTCTCAGGATGCTCAAAACATTGATCGAGACCACCAACGTGTTATGCCCATAGTGACATCCCATATCCGTATATGTGGCCATATGGACTGGATTTTTTGCTTCCCCAATAAATTAAAAATTCAAGTGATCTTGAGGCTCATATGTTTTCTTAAGCCTTACCTGTTCTGAAGCCATGTAAAAAAATTAGTTTAGTATATGAGCATCTGAAACAATAGTTGATCTCATTCAACATCAATGCATCAATAATATAAAAACACGACCTTTATTAAGAAAATCCCACAATCCAATTTGATTCGTAACTCCTCTAGGTACTCAAAATACATTAAATGAAGTCATAGAAGAGCATAACAAAACACTTCTATAAGTCTCAACTACCTTATGTTGTTTACAAACACCGTTATAAGGCTCAAACAAACCAAGAACCAATGGGTATGTGATGATCCTGTTTTTATTATGGTCTGTAGTCTTCTTTTGGCACGTTCAACTTTGGCTTATTGTGCTGCGTTCGTGACAAATATGTATCTCCTAGAGGAAGCTCTGTACCAGTTTCTGTATCCGGGGTGATCCTGAACTTATTTTGATTTGCAAGATATCTTTTTCATATTGGATCGTTTTGTTTTTATGATAGCTGAAATTAAGAGATCATCATCCTTAAGTTGGCATCAAGAATTTCATAATCAGTCCTCACAAAAAGTCAAAATTGATGTAGACAGAGCACAACCAAAAGCTAACGTTTTCTGGGTGAAGTTGATGGACATAGGGCACCTTGTTGCTCTCTGTTTTTTCCATGAATTTTCTCTTCGCTTCTCTACTCTATGATTTCTTTTCTAAACAATCATTGGACACATTGTTTTTTATTTAAAAAAACAAAATAAGCATCGTAAATTATAAGTTAGTTTTGTTGAGAGATCAAACTATTATGATCCAGTTTATACCCCTCATATATTTATAGGATTCTTTCCTAGACAATGAAAAGCTAATGGATTATGATTTGGCAATTTGGTGCAGGGGTGGATCCTTTGAAGTGTGACCACATTACAAAGATTTAATGTTAAATCGTATAAGTGTCTATTCTTCCCATGTTGTATTTGGTTTTATTCAACTATGAATTATCAATGAAGGGTCCCTAACTTAAAAACTCAATCTAACAACATGTTTGGAAATCCCATGAACATATTTTGACTTTTTTTTGTAATGGATGTGGTTATACTCTATTTACTTCACACAAAAAGTCAAAACAATAAAGAATTTTTTAAGCATTGAAACTAACGTTTTGGACATATTCACACTTACTAAATGTAGACAGAGCACAACCAAAAACAAAATGTAACCAAGTATTACTTTTCATTGAACCATGGAACAAATGAGACATCTCCTCCATGTAACCTGTTGATATCAATTAGGTCATAATTAGTATCTGATAGAAGTGAAATAATTATTAATTTAGAATGCAAGTGAGCGCTTGATAATTGTCATCAAAAAATTATTTCAATGTGACCTTCCTGTGAAACACAAACCAAGATTGCAAATGCTAAATTAAAAATGACAAAATGTTAAATTAATGTAAATATGTATATCTAATACCCAATTTTTCACTTTGCAAACACAGGAGCATGTTAGCATTACAATCCAACCTCGAACGACTTATCACTTGAAAAAAAGGGGTAAAAATAGTCTTTGTGGTAAAAAGAGTGGTTTTGCATTAACATACATAGAAAACTGATGTGCTCTATAGAAACATAAATTATTTTCTAAAAACCTTACACTATTGATTTTCGAAAATAATAAGTATAGTACTCAATATTAAGATCTTAAAACGATAAACCATCACCCAATTAGCGTTCTTGTATCTAACAAATGTTACACTTTGACTGAAGTAAGAACAGGGGGAAGTTTCCACACTATTTATTTCCTATTGAGAACTAAGAAATATATGGAGAGTTTAAATACCAAAAATATTAAGGACCTGTTCAAAAAATATATGATGAGATCTGAAACCCAAGCAAGAGAGACCTGTTTTAAGTATTAAACCTGCAAAATAAGCATTCAAATATGAATTATTTCTTTTAACAAAGCCATGAACATTAAATTTTCAATCGATATGTAAATTCCAAAGCCAACAACATTAAGAAAGAGAAATAAGGCGAATATGATGATGTATACTGAGGAGGGGAGAATTAAAATAATTAATAACCTTAAATTTTTAATAAATAAGAACAAAACAAATGAAAGTGAATAACACCAATTTGTCTTATTAATTGAGTTTCCAAGAGTATTTCATTCAAGATGGATATATTTTATGCGTTTGTGAGTCCCTAGAACCCCACCATGGAAATATACATGTATGATACAGGAGAAATAAGGCTGAACCCAAAGATGCAGCCGAAATCATCCCAAACAGACCTTCGGTTCGAGATAAATAAACAAATTTGAATGAAGCGTCTCCAAAAAGTGTAGAAATACCTCAATTCTTAGAAATGGCAAGGAGAAAAATTAACATACATATGTAATTTAGTCTAAAAAATTGTCCATTCAACCGAAGAACAAATATTAAGCTATATAATGAGCAACATATAACGATGTATTACATCTGCAAAAAGAAAGAAATCACAGATCTTAGTCCTTAAGTGGAGAAAGTACCTTTTCGATAGTGACTATATGTCATTCGGATGATAAAATAGCTTAATACTAACTTTTGACACCAAATTCAGATAGTAATATTGAATATGCAGATGAAATTATACCTTTGATGTACGTGCATATTTAAACATGGCAACAATTTTACCTTGCATCTGTATCTCCCTGTCAAGAGTTTGCCTATGTTTGTGTCTAAAATCAGAGCAAATAGTAAATATCAGTTACAAAAAAAAAAAAATTCATAGGTTAGAGACAGTAATGTAAGCATCTAAAAACATGTATCTCTAACCTATGAGGGTTCAACTGCAAATACAAATACATCTTAAACCACAAACATAAAATCCTTCACCAACTATATAGAACACACATTGTATATATCATACTGAACAAAGATAAGATGAGAAACCCTAACCCCAAAATCTAAAAGTCTGAGATTCCTGAGAGATCTGAGATTCTGAAAAGTCAAAAAGTCTTAACAAAAAAACAAAAATAAGAGCATTTACTTGAGAGACTTGAGATTCAAAAACAAAAGGAGGAGGGTGAGGTTGTATGGTGAGTGCGGGGCGGAGAGGAGAGGAGGATGAGGCTGTGTGGAAAGGAGGGGGAGGCTATTTCGTGAGAGGGAGATAGTGAGGAGAGAGAGGGGTAGGGTTTGGGGGAAGCATGGCTGAAGGAGAGAACGAGAAGTCGTGTAGGTTTGTGAGAGGAGAGAGTGAGAGGAGATAAAAAAAATGAGCTCAAAATGTTATAATACTACTTTACCCTTGTTTTTGAATTTCAAAGACAAGGGGAAATAAATTAGAGTGCGTCAAAAGAGAGGGAATTGAAAATTTTCAAAGGGTAAAAGAGGTAGTGTAAAAAAAACTCATAAAGATGACATCATCTTTTCATCTTATGACATACATATGTTTCCTACTTTATTTTATATACATATATATATATATATACACATTGTGGGGTACTTTATATAGGAATGTACCCTCTTACTCTAAAGATGTAGACAATGCTTAATGATAATAAAACCGGGTTAATAAAATGATGTGAATAATTAAGGACGAAGATGAGTCCTAATGATTAATGTGGTAGATAATTATTAATGAGAATAGTAATTGAGTAGTCTAAGGTGGTAGACAAAAATATTAAAGAAAATGAGTAATGGGGTAGCCAATTATTAATGAGAATAATAAATTGGTAATCTAAGAAAATGAAACTTATAGTCTAATGGGGTAGACGACAAGGAATATGAATTTAATCATTAAATGATCTAAAGAGGTAGATAAGGGTATGACGTAAGAATATGCACCTAGTTTATGTAAATCGTGAAATTAATATTATGAAATCTATTCGGGGATTGGGCTGTTAGATATGAATACCCATTTTTAGTTATTGCATAGCTGAATGGATTATTCTTTACATAAGTGATTAAATGATGGAAGTTACTATTGGCATTTTGGATTGAGGATACGAGTAGGACTACTTCTAGAAGAGAGGTGAGGTACTCATTACATGTTAGCGTCGATGGGGAGACGTGAAGTATGAGTTAGCAACAAATTTCATATTTACTGGTGAAGAATCCTTGCACACCTCGGGCTCTGACCCGAAGTACAAATGTTTTTACCCTCAGGTATTCTTAATGCAGGGATGGCAGGACTGACGATGGATCAGAATTTTAGTTGAATTGGACGTAGTGAATTTAGCTCCATTGATTCTAGTGTATGTTGTATTTCAGCATTTTATCATTTTATTTCACACTGGGAGTTGTGCTTAGCTTTACATTATGGATATTATATGATGATGCAATTTTTATTATTCATGTGTTAAATCGATTTTATTCAAATGTTTTTATTTATTGTGGGTTTTAATATAAAATAAAGAAACTTTTATTTCTTCAGTTACAAGAGTGGTATAAATTATTGATAAGCCCCATCTTCGGTGTACTGAGCCTGACCAACCTTTACGTGAGAAAATGGGGGTTGTTACATCGGGCTGCAAAACAATCCCTTCCCTCTAACATTGTTTGCAGAATTTCCAACACATATGGTATGTTGAGTAGCCAAAATATTTCCGTACGTGGAATTAGTATAAAATAATTAATCATTTCATTAAGCCATTCATTCTAGCCACACCCAAAAACTCACGAGGAAACTGATTTGTTATGGAGCGCCTTGTCAATGGAAGGTGGACAGCAGGAAGGAATTGAGGGAGAGAGGTGACATTTTTTTTAGAGATGTAGGGTGTGTGAGAGGGATATATGGAGGTGACATTTTATCACCAGCGCAACCCATTTCGTTGAACAAAAACATATATATATATATATATATATATATATATATATATATATATATATATATATATATATATATATATATATATATATATATATATATATATATATATATATATATAACAGTTAAAACATATGAAAATCATACCTAGTTAAATGACGTGGTTGATGAAATTTTCTACACCCATTTCTATATTAAAAAATTGGTTTTGAAAATGGTTTTGGAAATAAAACTATTGAAATTGGCCTTATATATATATACACACTACAAATATTATTCCTATTATATATTAAATAATAATTTTAAATATTATTCGTGTTACTCAAATAAGAGTATTTAAATATTATGCTGAAATAGCTACGTTCATGTCATTGAGCTTTAAAAATAGAAAAAAAAAAATCTTCATATAAAACATTGCGTGACTTTTTCAACTATTCAAAAAAATAAAAACTACTACGAATGTGGAACCCAAAGTGGACCCATTTAAAACAAAAATCGCATTTAAATGTGCAAACTATACTTTAAGATAGTGGGGCTTTCATATTTAAATATTAATTTACATATTCAAACAATATAATTCAACATGCGTTACACTCGCGTTTATTTTTTTAACATATGAGAAGTTCTCATATATGTGTATATATTTTAATACGTTGTAAATAATTTTATATTGCTGAAAAACATTTTTTAACCACTAGAAATATTTTTTCTTGGTCGAAAAAAATATTATTGTTGAAAATCAATTTTTATTTCTTGAAAATAATTTATTACTTTTGAAATGCAACTTTAATTTTCTAGAAATTATTTTTTTATTCCTGCAAATAATTATCGTGTCTTACTAATGTTTTTATCTATATTTCTTTTATATTTTTTGGTTCTTTATGCATGTGTCATCATCTCTTTCATTGCATTATATGTCCCTCATTTTGTATAATCTCTCCAGACTCAGGTATGCCACTCACTCCATGATTATTTATAGATAAAGATTGTAACATTTATAATATTTTTTGAATAAGCTAAATATGTGTTATACACCTCTTACTATATATACCTATGTAGTTCTAACTCTCAAAAGCCTTCGTGAAGCTAATTGTGACACCCCGCCAAATTAAATATTGGGTGATCAGTCATTTATTAAATTAAAATTGGTATCTCATTTGGTTCATTCTTAGCATCACTGTCAAAAACTTTTTAATATTTACTAACCACCTAGTATTCAAAAAGTTGAAGTCAATTTTTTTTTATCTTTTTAAATTAACATGCAATAAAAAATAAATAATTATTTAAACATTCATCATTCAATAATCAAACTCATAGAGAAGAAAGTGACAGAATAAAAAATTGTAATTGGAATAAACACTTCCAACCTGAATCCCAAATACAGTTATCCAAAATAAAATCTAGTCCAATCAACTGAAAAATAAAAATGTAAATCCGCAATCTCTGAATAATATCTGAATAAGAATGGGCAACATACCCGACTGAAATAAGTGTCTCATAAGACTGAAATGATAAGTGTGGAGGTGTCTACTACTAAGATCCTACAACATCCACAACAGTTGCAGCACGTCAAATGATAGGAACTCCTAGGCCTGGCGTCCCTGTGGATGGGAATGTAAACTATTTTTACAAAAATATAGGTTTGGAGAAAACGGGTCAGAGCCCAAGAAAACATTCGAAAATTTTAGCAACTGTTTAAAATGCAAAATTAGCTATATGTTAGGTTTACGTGCCCTCACTTGAGAACCTCACCTCTCAACTAATTTGCACACCTAACAAATCTTTCTAACCCGTCCTAGTTATACTACCCTGCCTAACTTGTCCGAACCATATCTATATCTACACAAACTAACTCGTTGTGCCACCCGCATTGCCCATATCATATATTATCGCATAACCCATATCATGATCGCATAACCCATATCACACTTTCTCTCCTTTTATTTCCTCTCATTTTGATTTTTCAATTCCCCATTTGATTAGCTAAAGAGTTGATTTTAAAGTAGCTAATCCCATATCTCTTCATTGGCTAGAAATCCAAAGGTCAAAAATTGAGATTTCACTTACCGGGTCGACCCAGAAATGACCCGAGACCCTATACATATGCCCTAATATAGTTTTCTAACTATTTCGACCCTTTCGAACACTTTGGCGCACTCTAAATGGCCATTTGGATGACCCGTTTCCAATTTACTTTTTTATCCCATAATTCAAGTCCCGACACGACTAACACGCGCGTCCCGACTAAATTAATGTAACTACCGTACTTCTCACTCACGATAATTATAATGTGTAAATTATAATTTATTAATTGTTAACTAAGTAACACTCAATATAATTCATACAATTAAATATTAATCCTTATCATGCTAATTAATATTTATTTTAATCCGGATTAATTTTCCATTTTAATTTAATTAATCCATATTCTAAAAATCAATACAAATATGGGGTATTACATACTTCCCCCCTTATAATGGAATTTCGTCCCGAAATTAAAAAAATAAAAGTATACCTAGTAAGAACAACTCTAGATATTTTTCGCGCATCTCATCCTTATACTCCCAAGTAGACTCATACGTATTATGATGCCCCCGTTGAACATGCACTAGTGGAACTACCTTCGACCTCAACCTCCTCTCACTATAACCTAGGATAGAAACTGGCCTCTCCTCGAATGAAATATCAACCGCTAAATTAATTTCCTTTAAAGAAATATAAGTGTGGGCTAACTCATTGCAGAGATATGATCTTAATGATGAAATGTGGAACACATCATGAATCCTATGCAAGTTATCTGGCAACCTGAGTCTATATGCCACTAGCCCAATCCACTCTATGATAGGAAATGGCCATACGTACCTTGGTTCCAACTTCTCCTTCTTCCCAAACCTCATTATTCCCATCATAGGAGATACATGCAGTAATACTTGGTCCCACACATTACACTTCCAAAAAGAAATGCTTAGCATTGGCGTAACTCTTTTATATATCCTGAGCCAACCATAAATGACTTCGAATCATCTCAATCCTGGCCGAATTATCCTGAATTAACTCTGGTTTGAAAATCTTATTGTTCCTCACCTCTAACCAATAAGCGGGCGAACAACAAGGTCCACCGTACAATGCTTCGAATGCTTTTATGCCCATTATCAAGTGATAGGAGTGATTACAAGCACACTGCTCCCAACCTTCGCAAAAATCAAGGGTACGGATTCGCCGCATATCCTTTAACATCTGATTCGTCCTCTTAGTCAGCCCATCTGTCTGGGGTAATAGGTTGTACTTAATCGCAACTTTGTTGTGGTCTCCTGAAAAAGTCTCCCAAAAGCGAGACACAAAGATATTGTTCCTATCGGACATAATATCGAGTGGTACATCATGCGGTCTTACTATCTCGGCGATAAAAATCTGGGCATACTATCCCCTAGTATAATCTATCCAAACTGGAAGGAAGTGGGCAACCTTGGTAAACTTATCTACTATCACACACTTAGAATCGTGACCTCTCTGAGATGTAGGCCACCCAGTGATAAAATCAATGGAAATGCTCTACCATTTCCACATAGGAATTTCTAACGGCTGAAGAATTCCAGCGGGCTTCTAATGATCCACATTTACTAATTGATAAGTGGTACACCTTGAGATAAATCCTGTAATGTCTCTCTTCATTCCACCTTAGTGACAACACAACATGTCATACTTCTTCCAATAATAGTCCAACACTTCGAATCTACATCCTAGTGGCTACCATACTCTGAGAAAGGTTCCCACCTCTCTCGGTGCCTCTTCCCTCATTTTTAAATCATCTTCTTCCTTCGTGGAAGACATCTGCAATTATACCTAACTACTCGCGTCAGACTTCAAAATATTTCAATTTGTTATGGCGTAACTCTCGTTATATTTCTCCCCTGCACCGAGTATCTATTAATTATTCTAAAAAATCTTTAATGTATGTTCCTTGTACTTTCCACCATTATAATTTTTTTTTATTTTCCATCTACTTCTTGGTCTCTAGTGATACACTTTTCTTATCGAGAAACGTTGTTACCCCTTTATCTCATTTTAATTATGTGGGTGCAAAAAATCTCACCCGCAGGAGGGTGTCAATTCATCACAATACAAGTATTAAAATAAATACGAGAAAAACAAAGATTTATGTGGTTTGACCATGAATGGACTACGTCCACGGGGCTGCTGGTGTGTTTTCTTCAAATGATCAGAGAGTTTTACATGAGAGAGTTTCTCTAACTTCTAAGCTCCCTTTCACAATGGGGGGTGTCCTCTTTATATAGAGTTAGGGGTTACATTAGGGTTACAAATATGGATGAGTCCTATCTTCGTGGAGTTTCATTCCAATCCAATACTGCTCCTCGATTTTCTAGTTTATTAAGGATTTTGGTCGTCCCTATATTGTTGGCACGTCGCCATCTTCACTGGGGTGCTCACCACACGTCATGCTCTTACGTAGGCATATATTTTTCCCCAATAAATTCTGCCTCAGATTTATCCATACATATATGTTTATTCATACGTCTCCACCTTTTCTTTTCATGAATGTCACACATCCCACTCCTCGTGCATTTCTGCACAAACATAGTAAACGTGATATTTTTGTCAACATAATTTGCATGACTATAGGTAACATTACACTCAACCACCCTACAATTACAGTTTAATCATTCTATAGGTTGTCTCACCGATCTACTCTTGGTGTAAATGTTCTGCAATGTTTTCTTATGTCAACACTAAATGGCTCTACCGGACTTAAATCGTAATATAGCTATTAACTCACAGCTATAACTACACATACTTATAATAACTAAGGTACTAAACCCATTTACTAAAGACCAAACATCTCCCAACTCCCGACATTTATTAAGTTTCATGCGTGGAATATCTCGCTAAGCGAAATCCAAACTATGAAGCCCCCGATATACTACTAACCAACATTATCGGTCATTATGATTTTTTGTTAGGCCCTTAGCACATAACATGTACCCTCAAATCCCCGTCTCCTGATATAAAAATTCTACGCGTTCACTTTCAAGTAACTAAAATGATATACAACATGGTGCTCTTACTATCACTAAGTCCTCGACACTAAATCAATAACAAACTAATTCTTGATGCTCGACAATAGAGTAATATACCCTAAATCACATCAGTAACCGTCCCTACTCATTGGGATCAAATATAACCAAACAACATACTTATTGATGTTTATGATACAATACAATATATATAGGCTCAATCCTCTTTCAGTCGATGCCCAACCAACATAATATATCTCGCTCTGGAATAACGAACACGATATTCTTATCATACAATCTACTACCATTCAAACCCTCGACATCTACTCACTACACAAGATACTAATAATATTTTCTACTCTCGTAACACTCAAAAGGAGTAAAAACTACTACCTTAATATAAAAATCCTTTTGGTGTCCACACCCGCTCCTCCCCGCAGGAGCCACCAACAATACCACTACCTAAGGGTAAATACATTCATAATAAGGCTGCTACTTCCAATGCACCCACTAAACCCGACTCACACTTGAATTGTAGTGATTACACATCATTTTGTGACGCACCTATGTCAACCAATACTTACCTTATGCTCATAACATAAAAATCTATTTCCATTTTCCACCTACGTTACCTGGTTAATGGGTCCTTGAGTACAACTCTCGTGCTAGAGTGACTCATGATCTACTGTAATAGTTTCATATTCAGGATCTCATCATGTAGTTTCCCCTGCCTCGCGGTGGGGAAATCTTTCTTCTTGTGTCCCGTCTCTCCATAATCTTAGAAATTGCGAAAGAAACTCTCTAACCTCTAGCCTTGACCCTATTGGCCTTCCCCGTCCTTCCCTTGGCCCAAGCAGCCCTAAGGAACGGGATGCTACTATTGTGGAGGATCCTTCTAGTCATGCATGAACCCTCCAGACTCAGGTTGATAACCTCTGGGCCTAATCTCTTAGCTCAATTCTCCTACTGGAAATCTCATTTCGATTGCTATTATGCCCTATTGGAAGTGATCCAATTTACCTTCTGAGTCTGACTAGTTTCACTTTCTTGCTATAGATAAATTTAATACATGTGGTCCTACTCTTCACACATAGGACACCTTTCTGTACCTTTCCTCTATCACTGGCCCTAGTAGCTATGTTGAGATGTCCTTCTCTCGGACTCGATAGTCTTGGACTCGATTTTTACTCCTATTGTCCCTTTGGCTCCGTTGGCCCTCTAGATCTTGTTAAAGGCCTTGATGGACCTGAATGATTCTACCATCACTTGGTAGGTGCTTAAAAGGCCACCGGGGGCGCATCGGACACCACGCGACGTGCGGTGCTCTTCCAGCCGCTGGACACTACCTCCGACTGAGCTGTTTCTAGGGTGGACAGGTTGTTAAACATAAAAGATAACTATTCCCAAGGCCCTCGCCCTACTGGGTATACCCTCATGTGGTGCCTCACTAGCATCGTTAAATCTAGTCTTACCATTAAGCTAGATTCTACAACTCTCTTGGCTCCCTTATCATGTGGGCGTTGATATAACCTTGTAAACATATGACCTTGACAACTTTGGCACTATTCATCCTAGCCGAATTTCCATCCAAGTTTGTATGTCCTTCCCAAGAGTCCATTATGAACTTACAGACTCGTTTTATTCTCCGTATCCCTTTATTTTGTTATGAAGTTCACTAAATAAGTCAACTTCCCTCTCACTATCGGTCTCTATCTGTCCCACTCATGATAAGTTTCGAAACTCCATTCGCATCTCTCTCTGAACGACAGATGGAAGATCTTATAATCAAACCGCACCCAATTTCTCATTTAATTCCACATATACCACTTTATATGTGGTGACTGACTCGCATTATTTTATGTTGCTCCTATGAGCTAAACATTTTACGTGAAATTTAATCCTGGGTAGAGTGCTCTTTTCATTGACCCATCACACTCCCTCTCTTCTCCAAATTGTTATAGGTGACTCTTAGAAAGAGTCCCTCCGAGTCCCTCCTCTGTCAACTATATTGGGTGAGTCTGAATTTGTACCACCATTATCTACCACAGTGTTTGGGAAGCTCTTGCTCCCAAGTGCTTATCCTCTTATCGTCTACCTGAACAATAATTTATGGTGACTTCTATCGCGATCACCATTCCCCGAATACTCTATGGCATCTCTTGAGTCTTCCCTCCTGTAGTATTTCTAATGGTCCTCGCTTGTCGTCCTATATAGTTCGGTGTACTAAGCCAAACTGAAATCACATATGAATCACATCACTACACTTAATAGCAGAAGAACGTAAGTCGCATACATAGAGGAATAAAATAGCCCTATAATAAGGCTCTATCTCAAAGAACACTAATCTGGAACATAAAAAGTCGCACAGATCCTAAGGACACTAGAACCTAATGCTCTGATACCATCTGTGACACCTCACCTAATTAAATTATGGGTGATGATTCCTTTATTAAATTAAAACTGGTATCTCATTTGGTTCATTCTTAGCATCACTATAAAAAAAACTAATATTTACTACGCACCTAGTATTAAAAAAGATTATGTAAATTTTTTTTATCATTTTAAATTAACATGCAACAAAAAATAAATAATTATTTAAACATTCACCATTCAATAACCAAACTCATAGAGAATAAAGTGACAGAATAAATAACTGTGACTGGAATAAACACTTCCAGCATGAATCCCAAATACAGTAATCCGATATAAAATCTACTCCAATCAACTGAAAAATAAAGATGTTAATCCACTATCTCGGAATAAGAATGGGAAACATGCCCGACTGAAGTAAGTGTCTTATAAGAAGGAAATTATAAGTGTGGAGGCGTTTAATACTGAGATCCTACAACTTCCACAATAGCTGCAGCACGTCAAATGATGGGAACTCCTAGACCTGGCGTCCCTATGGCTGGGCACCTAAAATGTTTTCACAAAAATATAGGTTTGGAGAAAATGGGTCAGAGCCCAAGAAAACATTTGAAAATTTTAGCAAAGTGCTTAAAATGCAAAATTAACAGATACTAAATACATATTAGTTTTACATTCCCTCACCTGAGAACCTCACCTCTCAACTAATGTGCCCACCTAATGAATATTTCTAACCCGTCCTAGTTATAATACCCTGCCTAACTAGTTCAAGCCATATCTATCTCTACACAAACTAACTCGTTGTGCCACCCGCATTACCCATATCATATATTATCGCGTAACCCATATCATATCACCAATTATAACTTTTTCATTAAAGATTAAGTTTCCACATACTTAGGTTATTTTAGATGTCACCATCTCTCTCATCTACTTAAGCATACACAGTAGAATAATTCATAAGTATATAAATGTATTACTTTATTATATATATACTAATACGGCACACCTAGGCTGAGCTGCGGTGCATGCATACTCTGCTATCAAGTCCCGGTACATCACATACTCAATAAAGGACAACCGGTTCAGAATCAATCTCGAACCATAAATATAAAGCACACATATTGGAGGCGAACATAGTTCTAGGCCTTTGGGTTACACACATACTTAACGCACCCAAATGATCAATCACACCATTGTTCACACAAATAGTGATCAACCCTAAGTTCTATGTTCTAAGGTACGAGTCTAAAATCCCCAAAATGACTAATCAGGATGAGACCGCCCACGACTCGAAACCTCCCGTGATAGCAAGCAATGTTGGTATGTTCATTACACATAATATCACAATCAACATAATATATGCATGCACTCATCCTCTACATACATATAGTATATTTCTAGTTTATCCCATAAACTAATAATTCACATTTTATATCCATTTCCCATTAGTCCTAACATCTCTTGTTAACCTAAGGGATATAAATAATTTAATTAATTATTTCAGTAGCTATCCTCAACCCTTACTTATTGGTCCAAAACTCAGAATCATTATAAGAATCCCGAATTATAATTTAATTCCCAATAATCCTTTTTTTCTCGATAAAGTTACATTTTGCCCAGAAATATAAAATGACAATTTGAGGCTTTTGGAACCAAGTTTGAAAAAACTTAAAACTAAAAAGTTGTTCCGAACGTGATTTTATACAAGAAATCGTGAGTACACTATCAATTTCCGCTTAATACATACCTAAAATTATCATACAATGTTCGTCCTTTTCCTAAAACGATTTTACATGCGTTTGACTTTCGGATTTGTATGAGTTCATTTTATTTCTAGTTAGATAGTTGAACCTCCAATTTAATCACATGATTTTCTCATATTTCAAAATCGTCAATAAACTATATAATCCTAATCATGAGGTCTATAATCCCAAATGATGTTATGTCAAATCAAAACCTTATAAACCTGGGTTATTATCCAAAAATCCTATAATCTAGCATGTATTCCAGCAAACTCATAATTAAGAAAGTTTAAAAAATTTACCTCTTGGGATGATTCCAAGTTTTCTTTGAAGAATATGATGTAAGTTCCTCCTCCTCATTCATCCTAAATTTCGGTAGTGTATAGTGGTGGTGCAAGATTGCTCTAGGTGTTGCTCCTCCTTTAAGACCCTTCCCCTTCTTGAGAAACTCTTCACGTTCTGGTAAAAGCTCTCACACTTTCTCTCCTTTGGTTTCCTCTCACTTTGATTTTTTGATTCCTCATTTGATTAGCCAAAGAGTTGATTTGAAAGTAGCTAATCCTGTATATTTTCATAGGTTTGAAATCCAGAAGTCAAAAATTGACTTTTCACTTGCTGGGTCGGGCCAAAAATGACTCGAGACCCTATTCATATGCCCGAATATAGTTTTCTGATTATTTAGACCCTTCCAGACACTTTGGCGCTCTCAAAATGACCATTTGGATTACCCATTTCCAATTTACCATTTTATCCCATAATTCAAGTCTTGACACGACTAACACGCGCGTCCCGACTAAATTACTGTAACTGTCATATTTCTTACTCACGATATCTATAAAATACAAATAATAATTTATTACTTGTTCACTAAGTAATACTCAATATAATTCATGCAATTAAATATTAATCCTTGTCACGCTAAGCAATATTTATTTTAATCAGGATTAATTTACCATTTTAATTTAATTAATCCCTGTTTTAAAAATCATTAAAAATACGGGGTATTACGCTAATCCCATTTTCTCATGTTTTTAATTTTTCTTAATTAACATCTATACGCGCCTCACTATTGGTTTGTCGATATTTCATCAGTTTCATTTAACATAAAATTACCTCTCCACGATGGCAAAAATCGAAACTCCCCACTCCCACGTTTTTTTCACTATAATCCACACATAAAACTTCAGTAAACTTTCCATTGTTAGTGAAATATATTTTGTTAGGTTTCTCCTCTCAAAGTACTAGATTTATCAGCAGCCCCTGTAGCATCGATTTTCTAATGTAACACCTCCATCATCTCCCTCTTCGTTAGTCCCCTCAAACCACAGCCATAAAATCTTTGTCCATCTTTGTCAAAGGACAAAACTTCTCCCACCACACGTCATTCCCCCTCTCGATTATCGTTGTCATTACAAGTAGGCAATACGTCACATTTTTAGTAGTGTAAAACATATTCTGCTGTGCTTGATTAATAGCCTACAATCTATAATCAATTTATGCAAAAAAAATCTATTCAGAATCCTCTCAAGTTTTAACCCTGCTATTTTTTTTCCTGATGTGATCAACAGAAAGAAGAACTTTTCTACGTCTTTAAAACTAGAAACATCACTACCACTAGTTACTCGAAACGCATAATTGTCAATGTGGAGGCATTTGCTTCTCTCTCTCTCTCTCTCTCTCTCTCTCTCTCTCTCTATATATATATATATATATATATATTTGTGTGTGTGTGTGTGTGTGTGTGTGTGTGTGGTTATAAACTTCTAAATGGGTGTGTGTATGCGCAGGTTGGATTAGATTTTTTTTCCTAATTTTTTTTATGTGTTTAATACTTTTAGTCATTGCTTTTTGTAGGACATTTACACGTCTCTCTGTCAACTTTCATCCAGTCTACCCGACCTCCCCACACTATTTCATTGCCCGAATTTATTACTATAGATTTAACTGTTTCGTAAGAGTAAGACGGTAATTGATAAATGATGAAGTATATATGTAATATCAACTATGAATTTTTTTCCCCTAAATATGAGTTAGGTTCGTGTTAATTCTGTGGATTTGTTTTTTGAGAAATTTCATTTTTTCCCCTCAATTTGGGAAATGTGAGTTAGGTTCATTTTTGGGAAAAAATATTTATGTATTTTTTTTATTTTTTATTACAATTTAGTTGGAAATACTTTTACGAAATTCATTTTTTTGTTGAAAACAATAATTTATTTGCTAAAAATAGTTTATTACTGATAAACATCACTTTTTATTTATTGAAAATAATTTATTAATTGCTAAAAATACTATTATATTGCTGAAAAATAAATTTTTATTCCAAAAAATAAATTTTATTTCCTGAAAAAAAATTATTACTGAAAATCATTTTTTGTTTGCTAAAAATCATTTTTATATGCTGAGCATGCTCTTATATTGCTGAAAATCAATTTTTATTGCTAGAATATTATTTTATTTGTTGCAAATTATTTATTATTTCCTAAAATCATTTTTTAATTTGATGGAAATAATTTTTAAAAGCTAAAAATAATTTTATATTGCTTAAATTATTTTTGTATTGCTGGAAATCCTATATTTTTTTGGAAATAATTTATTATGGCTGAAAATCCTTTTTCATTTGCTGGAAATCATTTTTATACGCTGAAAATACTTTAATATTACTGAAAATAATTTTTTTAAATGTTAAAATTAATTTTTATTTGTTGGAAATTATTTATTATTTCTGGAAATCATTTTTTACTTTGAAAATACTTTTATATTGTTGAAAATCATTTTTTTATTGTTGGGTATAATTTATATTTGTCGAAAATAATTTATTATTGCCGAAATTCATTTTTTAATTCACAAAATAATTTTTTTGGGAAATAATTTATTCTATAATTAATTGAAATATATTTTCTGAATTATGTTTAATGAGTATTGTTCATTTTAAATATATGTGGGGTATTGTTTAGAATTTGTAATTATATATTCATATATTCCAAATGTCTAAAAATGTTTGCAAATTTTCTTCAAGGTTTTTTGATATGTTTAAAATATGTTTTAGTATTTTCTTTATTCTGAAGTTTTTTTCTGTTATTTTAAGATTTTTTTTTTCAAAAACAATTATGTTAAGGAAAAAATGACCTAATTTTTAGTCATGTGCCATGCGCATCCTAATGTTTCCCCCCAAAATTAGTGGAGTTGGGCGGCGAAGTATTTTCTTAATTGCTATAGGGGAATCTAAATTATATAAAAAGAAACTGCATGTTGTTTTGTGTCTCTTTTAACAAGATTATTATTTTTACCACGTTATCGGCACGGGCACACAAGAACCACATAAAAGAAACACAATATAACATGAAGCATCTTTTATAGATACTTAGTTGATGGTCCTATTTTCTTGAATTTGTTAATTTTTAGTCCTATGTTATTTTCTCTTTTGTTCTAAGTCCCAAACTAATTAATATGTCTTTGCATTATTGGTAGAAGTATCTCCGCAACTAATAAAATGACACAAATAATTTTAAAGAGTAGGACTTCTAACTAATTATAAAATGATATGAAAATAAATCCAAAAAACTTAAAGACTTAGGACTTGAAATTAAAGGTCCCTTTTTAGATATAATTCAGGTTCCCATATAACAGAGTGAAAGAATAAGCAACGAGGTAACATGTTAGTCTACAAAACATAGTTTGATTCGTTTCCTCATATTCATTTCAATTAATATGCGTTTTGAATCATATTAGTTAATTTACATGTTCATGGTTGTAGTTACGTTCATTTCTTTAAATTATGATTCTAATTATATATTAAATTATATATTAGAATAATCTATTTCAAAACACGTTACACCCGACCGTGCATCGCACGGGTCACCACTAGTGTGTGTGTGTGTATATATATTTGTGTGTGTGTATATATTTGTGTGTGTGTGTGTGTGTGTGTGTGTTTGTTTAAAAAATTTATAAATTCCAAACATGTTAAATGGATTAAGTTTACAAACTATTTTGGTATTCTAATACTTAATCTGTTCAATGTACCAATCTAAAAGGATTAATCTCTAATTAAAGTTGAATGATTTTGAAGTGAATGGATTTGAAGTTCAGTAGATTTGAAAGTTGAATGGTTTGAAGGTTTGAATGTGTAGAGAGGAGGGAAAGTGGTTAAATGAATTTTTAACACTTTAAATATGGGGTGGCCTCTTATGTGATATTTGGAAGCAAATATAACATATATGTGGTATTTTATAGTAAAAAAAAACTTGTGGTATTTTGAAGCAATTATTGCGATGCCCTTAGAAACTCTCAAAAGTATTCTCAGTGTTCAACAACATCATGTTTTATATTGCAAATTTTGTAAATATTCATTGAAATGACAATGTGGGAAATACTTTCTCTGACAAATGGTCATCCATGTTTAGGATATACCAGTTTTGATTCAACATGTGTAATAGTCGAGGGATCATATAAGATTTTAGCATAATATATCTAACACTAACAAGGTAAAATCCCTTAAAAAGCTTTGATACCAATTTAAGAAGGTAAAATCGCTTAAAAAGCTTTGATACCAATTTGAGAAAGCGGTGTGATATTGATTGTTTATGTATTCGCAAATTTTCAATTTAATACTTATTTAATTAAATGCCAATTTTTTATTCAAATTAATGAAACCTTAAAACATGCATCTATGCCATCATAAACAATCACAAAATATTGTAAACACGGATTTCAAGAAAAATCGCCCGAAAGGGCAAAACCTTTATTTCACTATGAACAGTACATCAGAACTTACAAAGTACACAATGAAATCTACAATGAATCTACCGCAACAAAATCACGTAGGCACAATCTAGAAATCAACAATGAACTCCCTCAAGAGTCCACAAGAATCACAACTGAATCTCTAGAAAGGAACACCCTCAAGTCTTCTTAAGTGATCGCAATCGTCACCCAGTAACTCCCTCAAGAGAATAGAGATGGCACTCCACAAGATCAAACTTAAACATAAGTATTTTGGGTTCCACAAAAGATTCACTAAGTATTGGGGATTTTTGGTGAATCAAACACATAAAAACCTTTTAAAAGTGAAGACTTAAAATTATGCAGAAGCAGTTTTTGTGTATCAAAAAGTCTTAATGAAAAGGGATTCTAAAGTAGATATTTATAAAGACCTGGAGTCGGTAGGTCATTCGAACGATATCTGCAGGTCATTTGAACGACATCTTCTATTGTTAGATCTAGGAAGGAATGACCAAAGGAAAACCAAAACAGTATGTAGTCGTTTGAAGCATGAAATAAACGACCCTTCAAACGACATCTAATGTCGTTAGATGAAGTCATTTGAACAACTTTGGCATGCCGTTTGAACGACAGTGCCTTGTCGTTTGAATGAACGAAACATCAAAAAAATTTCTATTAAAACTCAGCCTACATGTCTTGTAAAATTATATTTTACTTAGAAAAAATTACCTTAGCTTTAAAAACAGTTTCAAAAATATCCCAACACTTAAAGTAAATAATTTTACGAAACGTAAACATATTGTATGAAATTTGTACCTCATGTCTTGCAAATTTTGAAGATGCTTGAAATTCGGATCCGTCTTCATGAATGAATGGCTTGAACTTCTTTGAAGATGTGTTGGTATACAACATACTCTATTGTAAAGTACGGACTATGGAACATATGCCTTTACAAATCCCCCCCCCCCCCATGTTTATGCTCGTACAAAATAAAAACATCTAAATTATCAAAAACAAAAATCCTATACAAATCTAATACCCTCCCATGAAACCCAAAGTGAAAAGGGTACTAAAAATGTAAGTCTTCAAATTCCTCACCGTAATCTAATCTCCAATATTTCTTTGTCATCATCAGGGTGTGAAAAATAATGGTCCTCCAAAATTATACCTACACACATGAGATAAGAAACAAATACCTTCATGACATATCAGTTTTAAAATAAGACATAAGACAAGAATCAAAAACATTCGTGACGTATTAAGTTTGAAATGAGATAAACATAAAGCAAAGAAAATTAAATAAATCTCAAATGACCCCCATAATGTAAAGTCTCACTCCCCATAATTCCATAATTCGTTCTCCACCTTTTTATTTGTCCAAAATAGATAAGGAAAAGAATAAACACAATAAATACGAAGTGACATGCAAATCATAGAAAAACATCATGAATAAATCAACTATGATCATGCAAGGATAAACGCAAAATCATCCATCAACTATTTTTTAATTTCACAATTTTTCAAGCAATGCAAATTTACACAAATATCAGACACCATGAATTTATAATAAGATAACCAAATCGTAGAAATGGAATGAATGGGTGTGAACAAATTTGATAGGAAGATCAATGCAATCAAACATAACATATGTGCATGATGAATAGGAATACTCTTAACAAATGAATCCAAAATCATCCTTAGGTATCAAAAAGTGTTGAAGTTAAATGATATCGACTCAATCTATCAACACATCAAAGTCTAAAATGATTTACACACGAGTAACGTGTGACAACCCGCTCACCAAAATAAGGTGTGGCCAGCCCGATACTCCAATATAACAGGAATCATGGATGGAATCATTCTCAATATCACAACAAAATAGAGAGTATACGGGATAACCACTCAATATTTCAGAAAACGGGTTGCCAATTTTTTTTTTTATATAAGTTGAAGAAAACAATTAAACAACCCAATTTGAAAAGAAAGTGGATACCCAAAAGAACTATATAACAATAGCAACAAATATACAAAGTAGGGACCGAATATGTTGTCGATCAACAGGTACATACAAGATATTTAACAAATTCATTAAGTTACATATTACATTCATTATGCAATTACAAAAGTTTGGGCCACTCGCCCGAGGAAAGGACCCGATCATAACTAGAGAACAAAAATGAAAGCGTCTAAGCAAAATTCCCGTGCTATTCGTAATATGTCACGGCTCGTCAAAAGTCCTTGAAATGGAATAATCAGTTCGGGCGTCTTTGCGGCGGAACACCTGAGCGGATAGTTTATTCATGCAAAACAAGAAATATGAACGGGTTAGGGCCCATTTTTATATGATAACCAAATGGATAAAGAGTATGACAGTCATGAATAGATAATCATGTTAGATAAAGATGAAAATTTATCTACACAGTTTTAAAGCATGAAATAAGGCATTTTAAATGATCCTAAAGTTTAACTTAATTTTGCAAGAAAATACGATTGAGTAACATTAACTAACTTCTCCATTAGTTTCATTAGTGCTTTTTATCATTCCGTTCCTTATCAGGAAACATGGTCACTGTTGATGTAAAAAATTAGACTATCTCTCTAATTATTTAATCACAGATAAAAATAATAACGACAAAGAATTTTAAAGTGGTTCAGCCTTATAAGAATGGCCTACGTCCACTGTTTCTGTTATTGATGACTGTTTGGGAATTCTCGATTACATGTTTTGTCAAGAAATTCCGGTCCCCTTCAATGAGGACGATACATGGTATTTATAGCCATCAGGATGTACATGTGAATGAGTAATACATAGTTGCTCAAGTAACGTATACATCCGTATGATGATAATCAACATTTAATGTGTATTTAATCCTCTTAATTGTCTGATAATAAATGATCTGATCGAGGTGCAGCTCGGGCCGCCAAAGCTTCTCGGACCTCCTAAGTAACTCGCCATCCATGAGTTGCTCGGAGTAATAATCTTCCTCGGAGAGCTCTTGTGAGTCGAAGAGTCTGAGTTGGTTGGGGAAGTAGAGTTCCTCGTTGCAGTATGGTTCCTCGAAGAGCTCTTGTTATTGCCACGCAGATTGCCACGTGTCTTCATTTAGTTGAGCCATGTCAGCAGGTTAAATTTGGTATCAACAGAAGCCCCCAATGTTTCACAGTTCAAAATTTGAGGAGTGTGGAACATTCTTTCTCGAAATATGGCGATTTTAAATGGTCTTCCTAATTTTTAGGAGTATTTTATTTTGTATTTATTTCTCCTTCCAAATTCGTTGAATCGGATTTTTTGAATTTTTATAACCGCTTCGGTTCCCGCGCCCTTTTTGTCTTTTTAACCACCAGTAGCGTAACCGTCTCTTTTTGTAATCATTATCTTTACCATTTCCCAAGGTAAGGTATTTAAGCGTTGCAGACAATCCCATCGTCTTTTACTTTTTCAAATTCGTATCTTTGAGTTTTCCATTGTCTTTCTCTCTTGTACGTTCATCCTTTTCATCGTTCGTTGTCAACAGATTCATCTTTTTTCTATAAGATTTTCTTTCCTCTTCTTTATTTCCTTTATTCATCATGGTTTACCCTGTTGAGTCTCTGGATAAATTTCGTTCTGATTTCTCTATTCCTTCATGGGTTGTTATGGAGGAACTTTTCGAACCTTCGGATTATTTCCGTTTGGCTGAGGGACATTGGTTCCCCAGTCTCTTTGTTGCTGAATGTGGTTTTTCCTTTCCCCCAATCCTTTATGTCTGGAATTCTATCAGTATTTTGACGTTGTTCCGGTAAGAATAGCCCCCAATACATGGAGAATAGTTAACGGGGTTCATAGATTAAATCAAATTCATGGAACTCGTATAAGAATTCCAGAAATTATGTTTTGTTATAGATGGGATGTTGGTGACAATACATTTTATTTAAAAACTAGGTTTTTAAATAGGGCTCTAGTAGCCAATCTCCCAGATGCCAATAGGGACTATTTCGAGCACGGGGTTGTTATAAAAAATTAGCAACATACTCCTTTAACTGGAGATGAAGTGTATCGGGGTCCCAGATGCCCTCCCTATGGAAATGGGATAGGTTATTTTTATTTCATTTTATTTTTGAAATTATGCTTTCTTTGTATTTGATAAAATGTGCCACTGATATTTTCATGTTCATTGATTTGCAGTTGACATCAAAAGAAAGTCTCCAAAAGAGACAGAAGTTAACATAAAGCATTTGAAACATATCTGGAGCTTGCATCAGACTGTTTTCGATGAGCATATTAGGTCAGCTTCATATTTGCTGCAGTATAAAAGTTACACCTCATCCTTCACTGCTCGTTCGATTGTAAGCGACGCAGACCCAATACCAGCTTCTACAAGTTCTTCACCCGAGTCATATATTCCTTTGAGTGAAAGGATGAAGAAAATAAGACCTCCTACTCTCTTTGAAAAATCTGCCTCTGGTGCTGGAGAGACAAAGAAGAGTAAGATTGATGTCCCAGGAGAAGGGATAAAGCAAATTGATGCAGCTCCTTCAGCTGCTCCTGTGAAGGTTACCGAGAAGCCCTCAGTGGCCCCGAGCAAGGCTGTTGCTCCAAGAGAGGTGATTGTCATCTCTCTGGCTAAGACTACATCGTTAATCGAGACTGTAGATGCTCCTCTGAGGAGGCTGAAGAAAAACTCCTCTGTCAATTTGGCTGAATCCATCTCTCAGCCCCCGAGTACTGGAAGTGGTGTTCCCACTTTTATTGCCCCGAGCTCTTCCATGAGCTCGGTGAAGACTTGGATCATTCCCGAGATCCAAGGTATTGAAGAAAACCTTTCTTGGGACATGGTCACCACATTAGTTGCTCGTCACATTGCTTCTGTAAGTATTGTTGTCCTCTTTTTCATTTTTCCCTTATTACATCTGTGCACTAACTTTATATCATTTTCTTTTCCCATTTGGTAACCTGTTTTAACACAATTTTGAAGAAAGATGAAGCTATTAAAGCTTCAACCTCCTCGTCTGGAGTGGAGGAAGCTTTGGTGGGCCTAACGCAGTCTCTGAAAGATTCTCTTCAGAAGTATGATGATGATAAGGCTGTCTGGGAGAAGAAACTTGATTCCACCAAACAGGAGAGGAACCAAGCTGTTGAAGCCTCCAAAGGATTGGAGAAGAGAATAAAATATTTAGTAGAGAAAAATAAAGAGCTTGACGAGAAGCTCAAAAATGCTGGGGAGCTTGAGAATAAGTTCAATGTTGCTGAGGAAGAATTAATCCAACTTCGTGAAGTAAGTCGTCAGAAGGAGAAAACTGAGAATAAGTTGAAGGCTGCCGAGGAACTTTTATCCGAGAAGATCTCCTCGGAGAAAGCGAAAAGGAAATTGGCTATGAAGAAGTCTTTCAGCGTCGGCTGGGATAAGGGGTGGAACAAAGGTTTGGCTGCCATGATGTCCCAGGTGGAATATGGTAGCCACAAATACTTTAGGGATGGCTGGGTCACTGCGTTGCAAGAAATGAAGGTCGATGAAAATTCTGACTTGTTCCAGCGACACATCACGAGCCCCCCTCTAACTCCTGAAGAAGAAGAAGAGGACGAAACTGCCTCTGAGGAATCTTCCATGGTGATGGGAGATCAAACTTCTCACCCCCCAGCTATCCAATCCACCAGCGAGCAACTTCAACTACTTATTACTTCATTCGATCAACCTCCACTGCTTTTCGAGCAACCATCTGTTTCCCCCGAGCAACCTACCTCCTTGTCCCAGCCTCCCAAGAAAATTTTGGGAGACAAGGAAAAGGTGTAGAGTTGTTCGAATTTTTCTCTGTTTTTTCTTTTCTTTATCAAATGTAACTCTGACTTTGTACTTCTATATTATGATGTAATAAAACTTGAACTTTTGATTATGCATACTGTTGATTCTCTTCTTCATACTCTGTTTGCATTCTTATTGATTCTTGCTTTCTCTTCCTTTATTAGTTTATGGCCAGAATTGAGTTATTATCTGCTCATGATACAAAGCTATTGAGGTAATGTAATGAGTACTTCACAGCTGGTCATACGGATCTGAGTGCAGCATAAATCGTCGACATCCTCGGCCAAGATGCTTCAGAGCAGGAAATTGAAGCCTACCAATATTTGAAGTGCCTGCTCGATCGTGCAGTGGCCAACAATGTAGCATATTATGAAATGATTGAAGATCTCCAAGGAACTCTGGAAGAGCTTCAGCAACAATATAAAGAATCTACAGCCCTTTTGCACGAGGGATACGATAAGAAGTATCAGCATCTCAGTGCTGATAAGGGGCGTGACAAGTTGTTCGCTGCTTATAATGTGAGGGAAAGAACTTTAAAGACGAAGGTTGAAGAGCACAGACAAATAACAGAGTTGCTGGAGCAAGAAAATAATAACCTGCAAAGGAAAGTAGCTCAATTGAAGTCTGTTGCCTCTACATCAAACGCTTTAGTCCCTGTGAATGATGAGGGATTCTCTATCCTGGAAGTCGAAAATGCCAACTTGAGGGATGAGCTAGAAACCCTGAAGAGGATTGGGCCTTCTACCTCTGCTCGGGGACGAGCAAGAGCTGCTCGGATTACTGTCGAGGAATAGAGAACTCAATCGGCTCTGGAGAATCATGACTTCCAACTAATGGCAAAGAACCAGGCCTTGGTCGAGATGTCTAAGAAGATCCAGAATTTGGACGAGCAGCTCTCTGCGCAGAAGTCTGCCTTGGAAAATAAGGACATTTTTGCAAAAAGTCTTCACGAGCAGTTGGAAAGATTGACCTATCAATTTGACAAGAAGCCCCGAGAATTCTGGATGGCAGGCTACAATGAAGCTCTTTACCATTTGGATGATCGAATCCAAAATGCCAATAATTAAGGTTATAAACAAGGCTGGTTGAATGCTTTGGGCGTACTGCAACTGGAACAGGGTCACTACCTGTGGGATTACCATAATCCTGGGCTTCTCGACCTACCAGTGCCACCATTCAAGCTTGATATGAGATGGATCCCTGTTCGGGCCATTCCTCGGTGTTTGATTTCCAAATACCTCGGCGATTACAATCTCCATTCTAATGCCGAGATATCTCACCCCAAGCACCTACTTGATATACCATCTGTGATGAATATCGGGATGCTTAAAGATCTTAACATCATAAATTCCCCTTATGCTTTGGATGATCCACCTGCTGGAGAGGAACCCGTTTCAAAAGTAGAGGGGAAGAAACCAATAGAGTAGGAATCTTGATGTAATAGTTAGTATACATTTCATTCTCAATGTATTTTGTTTTTGGATTTAATGAAAGACTTTTATTTTTGTTCGCAATCTTAATTGCCATTGTCTTATGGTTGTAAAATACTTTATATATATATATATATATATATATATATATATATATATATATATATATATATATATATATATATATATTTGTGTGTGTGTGTGTGTTAAAAAGATAACAACATTATGTAATTTGTCGACCAACTATAGTTGTTTAAAACTTATTGTCGACTAGCTTGAATTTGTGGTAATCATTTGATGACTAACCAAAATTAACGATGTTTTGTTTCTCGACCAACTTGGTGGTAATTTAAAATATTACGAGTATCAAAAATTTTGTTCGTTCACCTTCACATATTCATAAAATGTCCCCGACCAACCAAGGTCGGCAGATTTTTTCTTCTCGACCAACATACTGTTAGTGGGTTTTCTTCCCGACCAACTTTGGTACTTTTGGAAAATATTTTTACTTCCCAACCAACCTTAGTTGGAATTTTTAGGAATAGATTTGCTTCTTAACCAACCTAAGTTGGCATTTTTAGGAATATTTTTGCTTCCTAACCAACCTTAGTTGGCATTTTTAGGAATATTTTTGCTTCCTAACCAACCTTAGTTGGCATTTTTAGGAATATTTTTGCTTCCAACCAACCTAAGTTGGCATTTTTAGGAATATTTTTTCTTCTTAACCAACCTTAGTTGGCATTTTTAGGAATATTTTTCTTCCTAACCAACCTAAGTTGGCATTTTTAGGAATATTTTTGCTTCCTAACCAACCTTAGTTGGCATTTTTAGGAATATTTTTGCTTCCTAACCAACCTAAGTTGGCATTTTTAGGAATATTTTTTGTCTGAGTTTTGCTGAGTAAAGTAGTGTATAGCAGTAGTATTCCCCAAAAAAATTTCGATAAAAGGAGAGAATTTGGTAGAATATCGTCATTTTATTCATACTGATGGAACTGCGTTACATGAGAGTTTACATCAGTGATAATACATGCGCAGGTGTTCTGCATTCCATGCATTCTTAAACTCCTCCCCCTCTAAAGTTGCCATTCGGTAGGTTCCTGGTCGAACAACTTATGTAACTCGGTATGGTCCATGCCAGTTTGCCTCCAGTTTGTTGTGCTTTTGATTCACTTTCTTTAGCACATAGTCTCCTTCTTTCAGTTCACACTTCTTCACCCTCTTATTGTAGAACAAAGTTGTTCGTTGTTGGTAAGCAGCATTCCTGATGGCTTCTTCTTCTCTAACTTCCTTGAGCATGTCCAAATCCAATCTTCTCATTAAGTCACTGACAGGGGAATTAAAATTTAGTACCCTGTGTGTTGGGAGGCATAACTCGACAGGTATAACAGCTTCACTTCCAAACGTCAGCATATATGGGGACTCTCTAGTTACTGCTCGGGGAGTAGTACGATAAGCCCACATACTGACTGTAACTCATTGATCCAGTTTGCTTTTGCGTCACTTAGTCTTTTCTTCAAGCCATGTAGCAGTGTTCTGTTTATCACTTCAGTCTGTCTGTTTCTTTGGGGATGACCTGGTGCCGAGTGGATCTTCAAGATATTGGACTGATGGCAATAGGCAGCGAACTCCTCATTATCAAATTGTGTTCTATGGTCGATAATGAATGCACGGGGAAGACCATATCTACAGATGATATTTTTCCAAACAAATTGATATACCTTCTCGTACGTCATGTCGACAAGAGGCTCGGCTTCTACCCACTTAGTAAAATAATCCACTGCGATAACGAGATATTTGAACCTTCCTCTGGTCGTCGGAAGTGGTCTGACCAAGTCAATTCCCCACATGGAAAATGGCCACGGGGAAGTAATGGGTGTCAACAATGCTTGGGGAGTTCTTCAGATGGAGGATAAGCGCTGGAACTTATCACATTTCTTGGCATAGGCTATACAATCAGCCCTCATCGTTGGCCAGTAGTATCCTTGCATCATCACCCTTTGTAAAAGTGTTCGACCTGCTACATGGGCTCCACAGGACCCTTCATGGATCTCTTCAATTAAGTCTTTCACCTCGGAGGGATGTACACATCTTTGCAAACCTGCCATAATTCCTTTTCTATATAAAATACCGTTAGTCAATACATAACGAGCATCTTTATACTTCGATTTCTTGGATGCGATCTTGTCAATTGGTAATTCTCCCTCCTCAATATTTGCCCTGATAGGATCCATCCAAGATGGCCCTAAATCAAGGGAAATAAAATTCATCATCAGATCTCCATCTATTCTTAGACTAGCCAATACTTCAATTGGGATTGTTCTTCATAGCTCGGTACGAGTAACTGATGCTAATTGGGCTAGGGCGTCTTCTCTCGCATTCTCCGTTCTTGGTATTCTAACCAGCTGAACAACAACAAATTCTGATACCAACTCCATCACCTTTGCATGATACTTCATCACTAATTTTCCTTTGGCTGCATATGTTCCCAACATTTGATTTACGATCAATTGAGAATCACTGAAGACAATAACCTATTGTGCCTCCATAGTTTTTTTCTAAACTAAGGCCTGCAATCATGGCCTCATACTCAGCCTCATTATTGGAAGCTTTGAATTGGAAGCGTAAGGCGTATTCCATGTCGACCTCTTTCGGACTATTCAACACGATCCCTGCACCACAGCCTGTAGTGCAAGATGAGCCATCAACATATAGGCCCTATATAGGTAACTCGTTTTCAAATTTCTAATCTGACAGAGTTCCTTGGTGGAATATTTATTACTTCATTTCACCTTCTCCTGATATTTTTTATTGTTCGTCGATCATCTTTTCTTGCCCTTTTACCAACCTGAGTTGGTCTGGGCTTGAATTTGATGATTCTGTAACATCTACTTGCCCTTTTACCAACCTGAGTTGGTCTGGGATTGGTTTTGATGATCCTGTAACATCCACAGGTTTGTTGGTGAGCAGGTTTTGTTCCTCGGGGGTATCAAGATAGGTGAACTCTGCTATAAAATCTGCCACTTCTTGGCCTTTTAATGACGATCTAGGCTCATAGATTATATCATATTCACCGAGTTCTATTTCCCAGTACATCAATCTTCCTGATTTTTTAAGTTTATGAAGGGATTGCCTCAACGGCATATCAGTATATACGACTATGGTATGAGCCTGGAAGTATGGCCTCATTCTCCTACTCGCCTCAATTAGCACCAGTGCCAACTTTTCCAATTTTGGATATCTGATCTCTGCTCCTCGGAAGGCCTTACTCGTGTAATAAATTGGTTTTTGCACTCCATTCTCCATTCTTATCAATGCCGAGCTAACTGCATTATCTGATACTGCCAGATACAAGTATAATTTTTCTCCCATCACCGGCTCGGACAACAGTGGAGGTGCTCCGAGATATTTTTTCAAGTCTTGAAAAGCCTTCTCACATTCATCATTCCACTCAAAAGTCTTTCGGAGCATTTTGAAGAATGGGAGACATCTATCAGTTGCTCGCGATACAAATATGTTGAGTGTCGCTACTCGTCCTGTAAGACTCTGCACTTCTTTCTTCGCCGTTGGAGATTGCAGCCCTAATAGAGCTTTGATCTTTTTAGGATTTGCTTCAATGCCTAGTTGATTGACAATGTACCCGAGAAATATGCCTTCTCGTACTCTAAATATGCACTTCGTCGGGTTCAGCTTCATTTGATATTTATCTAATTGATCAAAGGTCTGACCTAAGTCAACTAGATGATCGGCAGCTTTCTGGCTCTTTGTCAGCATATCGTCAACATAGACTTCCATATTGCAACTGATTTTTTCAGCAAACACCTTGTTCATCAGCCGCTGATAGGTTGCACCTGCATTTTTCAAACCAAAAGGCATAACATTATAACAATAACTTACCCTATGGGTAATGAAAGAAGTACTCTCCCTGTCTTCAGGTTTCATTTTAATCTGGTTGTAACCAGAATAATCATCCATGAAGCTCAGTAGCTCATGTCCCGAGGTAGCATCAACTTGTTGATCAATACGGGGCAACAGAAAGTGATCCTTTGGGCATGCTTTGTTGAGGTTGGTGAAGTCTACACACATTGTCCATTTATTGTTCTTCTTCTTCACCATCACCACATTTGCTAACCAGTCTGGATATTTAACATCTTCAATAAAGCAAGCTTTCTGGAGCTTCTCGACCTCCTCATGTATGGCTTCATTCTTCTCGGGACTGAATACTCTTCTTCTCTGCTTCATAGGCTTGATCTCCTTATTCACGTTGAGCTCGTGACATAAGAAATTTGGGTCTATTCCGGGCATATCCTCATGACTCCATGCAAAAGTTTGCTTTCTGCTTCTTAGGAAAGTTATCAATTCTTATTTTAGTGATGCCTCCAATGACGAACCTATTTGAGTTGTTCGTTCAGGGTGCTCGTCGTTCAGAATGATGTTTTCAGTAGCTTCCACCACTTGACCGTCACAAGTTGCGAAACATCCCTTGGATCCAATGTTTCAATTTATGCACCCTCATCCACTTGATAGGTGGTAGTCTTTTTCCTTGATTCCACTAGTTCCTCCTGCTTGTCAGATGAATAGTAACATTCCTGAGCTACTTTTTGATCACCCTTCATAACTCTTACTCTAAAATTTGTTGGAAATTTTAGGCATTGATGTACTGTGGACGGTACTGCCTCGAACTTTTTCAATCCTACCCTTCCCATGATGATATTGTAAGCTGATTGAACATTCTTATCCATCACGAAGAAGCGTATTCTTTCCGTTCGACAAGCAGGCCATGTACCAATGAATATATCCTTCTTGATCGTCCCAAGTGGAAAGACTTTCTCGCCAGCAAAACCGAGGAGGGGTCTGTGATAAGGTTCCAGTTGAGATAACTTTAGATTTAAACTGTCAAAGCACGAGTAGAACATGATGTCTGCCGAGCTACCATTATCTACAAGTACTCTTAAAATCATTACTTCCTTCATCCTCATTTTGATCACCAATAGGTCATCATGAGGATATAAAACACCTGCGAGGTCGTTCTTTGAGAAACCAATGACTAATTTCTCTTTGTTTACCTTTCTCGGGCGATCCTTCTCAGCTAAATTTATTCGCTGAATGTATGAGTAAGCTTGAGCCTCGCAGAGGTAAGCTTTTCTCTCTTCAGTAAGATCTCCTCCTCCTGCATCTCCTCCTGTAATTACATTGCAATCAAATGATCCAAAACGAATTGAAAATACTTCACCTTATGGTTGCCTTGGTCTTTTGGGAAGATCAGGGTCGTCTTCTGGATCGTCTTCATGGTCTCTTTTCTTATTCTCCTCGGCTCGATGAAGAGATCTAGACTTCTCTCTTGTTCGTTCGTTGTTTCTTCTTTCATTTTTATGATCAACATATTTTGCTAGTTTTCCCCGTCTAATGAGTGTTTCGATCTCATTCTGAAGAATTATGCAATTTTTAGTCATATGGCCATGATCTTTGTGAAACTCGCAGTATTTTGCCTTATTCCTCCTGTCAGGGTCTGCCTTTATTTTCCCTGGCCAGTTTAACTCATCGTTGTTCTTGATTTCTTCTAGAACATGGTTAATGTCTATCTTCAAAGGAGTGTAATTATCAAATTTCTTCAATACCTCCCATGACGACCTATTTTTGGATTGTTTGTCACCACCATTGTTCTTATGCTCTTTCTTCTTGGCTTTGTCAACCTCCACCTTAGTTTCTTTATCCATATTCTTCTTCACAGCTATAGCCTCCTCGGCATTCATGATTTTGGCCATTTTTGCCATTAGTTCTGACATGGTTCTGGGTGGATCTTTGGCCAAAGTGTAATACAACTTGTTGGGAAACAACCCACTCATCAAGGCAGTAATCGTTGTCTTCTCCTCATAATCAATGACTTCAAGTTTCTCGTTATTAAAACGAGTTATATAATCTCTGGTACTCTCACCAGCTTTTTGTCTAACACTTAACAAATGTGCTACTCGTTTGACTGGCTTTTGCCCCAAAACAGAAATTTCCAATGAACAACTCGGCCAGTTGAAAGAAAGTTGAGATCTTACCCCAAGGAAGATTATTGTACCATATTTGAGCAGATCCGATAAGGATTCCCGAGAATGCTCTGTATCTCATCTCATCTGGAACAGCATAGATGTCGGCTGCCGCTTGGTATTGTTCTATATGAAGGACAGGGTCAGTCTTTCCCTCATATTTGGGAGTTACAATAGGTTCTTTGAACTTTGACGGTGAAGGAAAATCCACAATGGTCTAGACGAAAGGTGTCCCTTGAACAAAAGTTCGTTGTAAAGGGTTCTTGGCCTTAGACATTTTCCCTAATCTATCCTCCAACCTCTTAATAGAGCCTTTCCACGCATCGTTTCCTTCCTTGGGCTTGTTGGTTCGAGCAACTGATCAAGTTGATGTGGCTTCCTGGGATCTATCTTGACGAACAGCTGGTCGCGACTGGGCAGATCCTTCCTTTAAGTCTGATAGTTGTCGAAAGCTCCTCGACGCAACCTTAGGAGGACTTTTGTTCCTCTTAGGGCCCAATCAATCAAAAGGAGAGACCCTGCTCAATCTTTCAAGAGCACTGGTCCTTTCTGGAGAGAGAGTGATATTTTACTGCGTATCTGTAGCTCTTACCAAGGAAGTCCTTACAGGCTGATAAGAGAAATCATCAAATCTCTCTGCGCGATATGAATCGCTCTGTCTAAGATGAGAAGAAGCTAAATGGGTATGTTTTTTAACACTTCGCTGTCCTGAATTGGTCTGTGCTCCACCTTGTATAGTTTGCATGAGTTGTCGCATAGTCTTTTGAACGGCCGTCTGGCCTTAAGCCAAATTGGCCATAATTCCAGCCAGATCTTGAACATTTGGAGCAGTGGATGGATTCGAGCGGTTTCTAGCATTTCGATGACTGGATTCAGGATTATCATCCATTGGTAATGAATTGTTTTGGTGAAAAACGATAGTTACAGTCGTTTCCCACAGACGGCGCCAATCTGTTGATGTAAAAAATTAGACTATCTCTCTAATTATTTAATCACAGATAAAAATAATAAAGACAAAGAATTTTAAAGTGGTTCGGCCTTATAATAATGGCCTACGTCCATTGTTTCTGTTATTGATGACTGTTTGGGAATTCTCGATTACAAGTTTTGTCAAGAAATTCTGGTCCCCTTCAATGAGGACGATACAAGGTATTTATAGCCATCAGGTTGTACATGTGAATGAGTAATACATAGTTTCTCAAGTAACGTATACATCTGTATGATGATAATCAGCATTTAATGCGTATTTAATCCTCTTAATTATCTGATAATAAATGCTCTGATCGAGGTGCAGCTCGGGCCGCCAAAGCTGCTCGGACCGCCTAAGTAACTCGCCATCCATGAGTTGCTCGGAGTAATAATCTTCCTCGGAGAGTTCTTGTTAGTCGGAGGGTCTGAGTTAGTTGGGGAAGTAGAGTTCCTCGTTGTAGTATGGTTCCTCGAAGAGCTCTTGTTATTGCCACGCAGATTGCCACGTGTCTTCATTTAGTTGAGCCATGTCAGCAGGTTAAATTTGGTATCAACAGTCACAATCATATGCTCTTTGTGGCATTTATCTCAATTACATGACTTTTATGGCATTTCATTATGCTCTTTATGGCATTAACAATCCATCAAGTCCCAATTGATTAAGAATAGTTATAACCATTTTTATATAACGACTCTAAGACCTTTCGTCCGGGTTTTCCCACTGGGCACGCCCCTAAATGCCCATCATCTTCCAGGACCTAAAATTTACGGCTCCTGGGCACCTACAATGCAAGACGTTGGGAAGAGGCCATATGCCTGTGGGGTAGTCATAACCACACCCGGAATTACCTACCCATCGCAAAAAAATATACAACAAGTGCTCATATGGCCTAGGACTATATCCACCCTGCATTCATTAGCCATGGGGCTTCACCTCATGCGCGAACTTCCCATATGAAGGCATTTAGAGAGGGTGTGTTTAAATAAAATTTCATTTACCATAACATAATTAAGTAAATTATCATTTACTCTATTCATTTTACAATTGCATGTTTCATTTTGTTCGAAACCATACTCATGAATTATCCGGAGCCATAGGTACTTCATATCATTATGACGTCCTCAAGGAAATGAATAAACTCTCAATTTAGTCTCCAAGTATGACCTTACAACTCCTAGACTCTGACTAATTAAGTAAACGAAAGAAACGCACTAACATTAATTTGCATATCCCCAGAATACCCCCACATAACCCATTTCTAAAGTAGGGTAGACAACTAATCCATCTAGAACTCTAGAACTCTAAGTTTACTTCATACAAGAAGGTTCCTAAGTCCTAAACTTTAAGGGAAAGAATTTAAAAGATACCTAGAATTTATGGTTGAAAAACAGGGGACCGGTCGACCGGTCTTAGGACCGCGGTCAATCGCGTTCTAAGATTTTGGCTAAATAGAAAAGCAGAAAGCTCAGCTCGGAGGGGCTGGTCGACCGGTCAGGGGATCGCAGTCGACAGTGCACAAAATTTATGCCTCTGTGGGAAAGCACTAAGCCCTCCCCCGAAGTCCGGGTCGATCGGTCCTGGGACCGCGGTCGACCGGTCATACCAAACCTAGAACTCTTCTATCTTCTACAAAGATAGTTTCCAATTCTAACTTCAAATCCTTAACACTTTCTTCCCTTAACACTCACCTATAGATATACCAACAACATTCCCAAACCTCAACAAACACATACATCCATTTAAATCCTTCAAAAATCAAGATCTAATAATCTAGATACCCACACACACACACACACACACACACACACACACACACACACATATATATATATATATATATATATATATATATATCCAAACCTAATATTTGCCCGAGTCTCCCAAATATACAACTATCATAGACATTTATCCATAAGAAATCATATATTAGCAAGTATAAAACTTGCCTTAGGGTTGTGGACTCATGTCTTCCTTCCGGTAGCGACGAATCCAAGCCAAACTCTCCAATTTCTCTTCTTTCTCTACTTCTCCATACTTTTCTTTCTCTCTCTCTCTCTCTCTCTCTCTCTATCTATCTATCTATCTATCTATCTATCTAGGGCTAGAGGTGTGTGTTGGAAGAAATACAATAGGGTTGGGAGACTTAAATCATGGCTTAAGTCTAAATCCCCAACTTATATGGTTAGTACCACCTTAAAATGACCCACTTCTACGCGTTTGGGTTAAAACCAGTCAAAAGCGCTCGAAACACAAAAATACAGTATGGCACTTATTTTGACTATCTCACGTGTTCCGGGACTAACTACGTCTTCCAAATTATCATTTGTAAATTTTATACCTCATTGTAAATTATGGTTTCATTTTAACCCATGAATGTCATTTAAATCTTATGACACTTAGAAAATACAACATGATGATATTTACATACATATACTGCAAATATGCAACAATTTTTGTAAATATTAACTTTTATCTCATTTAATTAATATTTACTTCATATTCCCACATTTTATACAATTACATTATGCAGAGAATTAATATAAAATCGGTTCTCAGAAGCGAGGGTTGTTACATACTCCCCCCTTTATGAGGGAATTTTGCCCCCAAAATTCAAGCATACCTTGCAAGAAGAGATACGAATACTTTTCCCACATATTATCTTCACGTTCCCACATCGATTCCTTGGCATTGGGATGACTCCATTGGACTCTCACTAAGGGGACCACTCGAGACCTCAACCTACGCTCCCCATGCTCTAAGATAGCAACCGGTTGTTCTTCATATGAAATGTCAGGTTGTAAATCGATATCCTCCAAAGGAATATGCCAAAGGGAATCATCACACCTCTTATACTTCTTCAAAGAGGAAACATGGAACTCATCATGGATTTGTTGTAAGGTTTTCGGTAAGGCAAGTTGATAGCTAGTGGACCTACCTTGGCAATAATAGGAAAAGGTCTAACATAATGCGATGTAACTTTTCCTTTCTTCCCGAAGAGCTTTATGCCTTTCATTGGTGACACCCACACCAAGACTTGATCTCCAACCTCTATCTCAACATGCCTTCTACCCGCGTCGGCATAGCTCTTTTGGTGATCCTAAGCTATTCGAATGCGATTCTGGATGAGTTAAATTTTAGAAGAAGTATCCTAGATCATCTCCGGTCCAAGAAACTTATTATCGCCCACTTCCAACCAATAAGTGGGTGATCTACACGGTCTCCTATATAAAGCTTCATAGGCCGCCACCCCAATAGTAAATTGGTATGAATTATTATAAGAAAATTCTACCAAAGGGAGATATCATTCCCAACCACCTCTAAAATTGAGCATACACATTCGGAGCATATCTTTCAACATTTGGTTGACTCTTTCTGTCTGCCCATCTGTTTGAGGATGATAAGAAGTGCTTAACTTCAATTCAGTTCCCATAGCCTCTTCGAAATTTCTCCAAAAGTGGGAAATAAAAATCTTATCTCGGTTGGAAACTATATTTAAAGTCACCCCATGGAGTATAACAACCTCTGCGATGAACAACTGGGCATAGCGAGCAGTATCATAATCTGTGCGCATGGGTAGGAAGTGTGCCGACTTAGTTAAACGTTCGACTATCACCCAAATTGAATCATGTCCACTCTATGATCTAGGTAAGCCCGTAAAAAAGTCCATCGATATACTCTCCCACTTCCACTTCGAAATCTCCAACGGCTGCAACAAGCCTGTCGGTCACTGATGATCTATCTTGACCAACTGACAAGTAGTGCATTGGGATACAAACTCAGAAATATCTCGCTTCATGCCTGGCCACCAATACTGATGGCGCATGTCTTGATACATCTTGTCCCCACCAGGATGTACTGAAAATTTAGACCCTTGAGATTCTGCCATTATGGCCCTTCTCAAATCCCCTTCATCCGGGACAATGAGTCTCCCGTGAAAACTAATCCACCCTCTGAACCGATCGAGTGGGATTCTGCTCCCTCATTTAAAATTTGGCTTATGCGGTCTTGACAGCTTTTGTCTCTACCTTGAGCTTCTACAACCCACGCCACTATGGTAGGTGTAACAGTCAGCACCGACATAAATGCCCTAGCATCTGCATCCACTTGACCAAGCTCCTTCCATTTGGCCTTCCATACCTCCACTAACTCCCCTTCGGGCTTTCTACTCAAGGCGTCCGCTACTACATTCGCCTTGCTCGGGTGATAGTGGATGTCGAATTGATAGTCCTTCACAAACTCTATCCATCGGCGTTGTCGCATATTTAAGTCTTTCTGGGAAAACAAGTATTGCAGCGATTTATGGTCTGTGAAAAGACTAAATTTCTCCCCTAGGAGATAATGCCTCCAAATCTTTAAGGCAAAGACAACCGCGGAGTTCCAAATCATGCACTGGATAATTCTTTTCATGAGGCTTTATCTTGCGAGAAGCATAAGCTATGGACCGTTGCTCTTATTGAATTACACCTCCCAAACCTTGCAGAGATGCATCGGTAAAGAATAAATATTCCAATCTCAGTTTTGGTAACGCAAGGACTGGAGCAGAAGTCAACCTCTCCTTTAGCTCATCAAAAGCAGACTGACAAGAATCATCCCAAACAAACCTCACCCCTTTTCGGGTTAAGTTTATCAAAGGACTAGCAATTTTGGAGAAACCCTTGATAAACCGGCTGTAATAGCCCGCCAAACCCAGAAAACTACGAATTTCGGTAGGTGTTGTGGGCTGACCCCACTCCTTCACAGCAACCACTTTGCTTGGGTCCACCGAAATACCTTAAGCCATCACGATATGTCCCAAAAACCAAACTTCCTGTAACCAAAAGCCACACTTTTTGAACTTGGCGTACAATTGGTGATCCCTCAATCTTTACAGGACCAACCGTAAATGAGTAGCATGATCAGATTCTGTCTGCGAATATACTAAAATATCATCAATGAACACAATGACAAACTGGTCCAGGAAGTCTCGAAATACCCTATTCATGAGGTCCATAAACACTGCGGGGGCGTTGGTTAGTCTGAAAGGCATAACCAAAAATTCATAGGACTTATATCTTATAAGGAAAGTCGTCTTGGATACGCCTTGCTCCCGTATCCGCAACTGGTGATATCCTGTCCTCAAATCGATCATAGAGAAGTACAACTCTCCCCTAAGTTGATCAAACAAATCGTCGATATGAGGCAAAGGGTATTTGTTCCGGTTGGTGACTTTATTCAATTATCTGTAGTCAACACATAACCGGAGAGAACCATCTCTCTTCTTCACGAACAACACCGGAGCACCCCACGGCGATGTGCTATGCTGAATAAACCCTTGCTCTAGCAAGTCCTGAATCTGATCTCTCAACTCCCTCATCTCCACGGGAGACATATGATACAGAGCTCTCGCGATCGGTCGAGTTCCCGGCGCTAAGTCAATCACAAACTCAATCTCCTTACTAGGAGGCAAACCCGGTATTTCCCGAAAAACATCTTCAAAATCTTTAACAACCAGACTAGAATCTAGGGGAACAATTACATCCCCAAAAGTCTCTTCCATAATACAATATAAGTAAATGCTAGTACTCCCTTCCATATAAGGTGTAACCACTAAAAGCATCTCTTGCACCGAAATGGCGAACACTATACTCTTGCCATATCAATTTACTATCGCATGATACTTTATTAGCCAATCCGTACCCAAAATTGCATCATACCCGACCATGTCAAGGATGAACAAGTCGGCCTCAAAGCACAAATTACCCAAATTAATTCCTATTTATTTACAAACAAAGAAAATCAATGAACCATCACCCATAGAGGATTCGACAGTAGTGAAGGTACTCTATGTAGATTTTATCAAGTTTGTAGTCTGAGCAAAACTCCTAGAAATGAACGAGTGTGTCTCACCCGTATCAAATAATACCCGACCCAAATTCCCTTGAATGAGAAACTTACCTTCAATTGTTGGCGGCGCCGGTGGAGCCGGAGGAAGCATAGCATCCTGAATATGATAAACCCGTCCATACTGTAGTTGTCCCTGCTGTAGAGGAACAACCGGATTAGGTGCCTAGGGCAAAAACTGAATATATGGCTGCTGTGGAGATTAAGGAATCTGTCCCCCAATCAACTGAGGACACGACCTCTTGTAATGACCCAACTCTCCGCACTGAAAACATCGATTTGTCGCATTCTCTTGGTTTCGCCTTTGATTATTTAGAGACTGCCCGAAGCCTTGGCCCTGATGGCCCCTACCTCCATTTCTCCCTCTACCGACTGGTTGATGTGGAGGTCCATCTTGACCCTGTCTATTACTATTGCCACCCACATTAAAACCACCAAAACGTTGACGTTTAAACAAGGCTGGGGGTCCCTTTCCTTCTACTTATTTCCCAAAAATTGTGATGAAGGAAATGATCCTCCTTCAGTCTCATTACCTCCATGTTTTCCTGCTTGCGCCATTACTGTAGCCTTCTTACTACTCTGTACATACAATCGATGTTCTTGGCAATGAAGCAATGTCGCATTCATCACCTCCCCAAAGGTATGCAAAGCTGGATTACCCAGCAAATGTTGTCTTATCCGCCAATGTAAACCTCCCATGAACTTGTAGATTCTCCTCTCCTCTGGAGTCACCTCATCTGGTACAAAACTTGCTAACCGGGTGAACTCCCCTTCATAATCTGCAATCGACCTCTCACCTTGTACCATATCCTGAAGCTTCCTTCTCATCTCCCTTTGAACTGCGGGAGGGAAGTGCTTCCCGTTAAACAAAGCCCAGAAATCAGTGATAGTCATGGTATCCCTCTGCCCTGGTGTAGTCATTGACTCCCACCAATGTAACGTAGATCCAACGAGCTTGAAGGTAGCAAGGACTTTCTTCTTCTCCTCACTACATTCCACCATTCGAAGATGGCGTTGCATATCCTTCTTCCACTGATTAGCTCTTATAATATCAAAGCCCCCATCAAAATTAGGTGGATAACCCTTTAGAAAGGACTCCCTAACTCTCTCCCAGGGGGAAGTTCCCGTCGAAGTTTGTGCGTCCTGCGCTCGTGGTTGAGCTTGTGGCATTTACTGTACCACGACAGTCATTGCTGCGTTAAACGCTTGGGACACTATATTTTCTACATCGGCAGCATTAATATTCCCCTGTGACGGCGGTGGAGGACCATCATCCCCTTCTACTACTCTATTCCTTCTAGCGGGGAGGCCTCTCTTAGGAGGTATCTGAAATGAAGAAACAATAGAGTTAGAATACTACATAGAACATTCTATCTTGCAGAAGATCACAAACATAGGCAACAAAATAATCCTAATAATAAGATCTATATCAAAGAACGCTATGGTAGAACCTAAAAAGTCCACATAGATCCTAAAGACTCTAGAACCTGATGCTCTGATACCATCTGTGACAACTCGCTCACCAAAATAAGGGGTGGCCAACCCGATACTCCAATATAATAGGAATCATAGATTGAATCATTCTCAGCACCACAACAAAATAGAGAGTATACGGGATAACCACTCAATATTTCAGAAAACGGGTTGCCAAAAATTTTGTTTATATAAGTTGAAGAAAGAAATTAAACAACCCAATTTGAAAAGAAAGTGGATACCCAAAAGAACTATATAACAATAGCAACAAATATACAAAGTAGGGAGCGAACATGCTGTCGGTCAACAGGTACATACAAGATATTTAACAAATTGATTAAGTTACATATTACATTCATTATGCAATTACAAAATTTTGGGCCACTCGCCCGAGGAAAGGACCCGATCATAACTAGAGAACAAAAATGAAAGCGTCTAAGAAAAATATCCCGTGATATCCGCAATATGTCATGGCTCGTCAAAAGTCCTTGAAATGGAATAATCAGTTCGGGCGTCCTTGCGACGGAGCACCTGAGCGGATAGTTTATTAATGCAAAATAAGAAATATGAACGGGTTAGGGCCTATTTTTATATGATAACCAAATGGATAAAGAGTATGACAGTCATGAACAAATAATCATGATAGATAAAGATGAAAATTTATCTACACAGTTTTAAAGCATGAAATAAGGCATTTTAAATGATCCTAAAGTTTAACTCAATTTTGAAAGAAAATATGATTAAGTAACATTAACTAACTTCTCCATTGGTTTCATTAGTGCTTTTTATCATTCCGTTCCTTATCAGGAAACATGGTCACAATCATATGCTCATTGTGGCATTTATCTCAATTAGATGCTTTTTATGGCATTTCATTATGCTCTTTATGGCATTAATAATCCATCAAGTCCCACTTGATTAAGAATAGTTATAATCATTTGTCTATAATGATTCTAAGACCTCTCGTCCGGGTTTCCCCACTGGGCGCGCCCCTCAATGCCCGTCATCTTCTAGGGCCTAAAATTTACGGCTCCTGGGCACCTACAACGCAAGACGTCGGGAAGCGGCCATATGCCTGCGGGGTAGTCATAACCACACCCGGAATTACCTACCCATCGCAAAAAAATATTCAACAAGTGCTCATATGGCCTAGGACTATATCCACCCTGCATTCATTAGCCAGGGGGCTTCACCTCACGCGCGAACTTCCCATATGATGGCATTTAGAGAGGGTGTGTTTAAATAAAATTTCATTTACCATAACATAATTAAGTAAATTATCATTTACTCTATTCATTTTACAATTGCATGTTTCATTTTATTCGAAACCATACTCATGAATTATCCGGACCTATAGGTACTTCATATCATTATTACGTCCTCAAGGAAATGAATAAACTCTCAATTTAGTCTCCAAGTATGACCTTACAACTCCTAGACTCTGAATAATTAGGTAAAGGAAAGAAACGTACTAACATCAATTTGCATATCCCCGGAATACCCCCACATAACCCATTTCTAAATTAGGGTAGACAACTAATCCATCTAGAACTCTAGAAATCTAAGTTTACTTCATACAAGAAGGTTCCTGAGTCGTAAACTTTAAGGGAAAGAATTTAAAAGATACCTAGAATTTATGGTTGAAAAATAGGGGCTTGATCGACCGGTCTTAGGACCGCGGTCGATCGCGTTCTAAGATTCTGGCTAAATAGAAAAGCAGAATGCTCAACTCGGAGGGGCCAATTGACCGGTCAGGGGATCGCGATCGACCGCGCACAAAATTTATGCTTTTGTGGGAAAGCAGTAAGCCCTCCCCCGAAGTCCTGGTCGACCGGTCCTGGGACCGCGGTCGACAGGTCATACCTGACCTAGAATTCTTCTCTCTACTACAAAGATAGTTTCCAATTCTAACTTCACATCCTAAACTCTTTCTTCCCTTAACACTCACCTATAGATATACCAACAACATTCCCAAACCTCAACAAACACATACATCCATTTAAATCCTTCAAAAATCAAGATCTAATAATCTAAATAACCACACACACACACACACACACACACACACACACACACATATATATATATATATATATATATATATATATATATATATATATATATATATCCAAACCTAATATTTGCCCAAGTCTCCCAAATATACAACTATCATAGCAATTTATCCATAAGAAATCATATATTAGCAAGAATAAAACTTGCCTTAGGATTGTGGACTCGTGTCTTCCTTCCGGTTGCGACAAATCCAAGCCAAACTCTCCAATTTCTCTTCTTTCTCTACTTCTCCACACTTTTCTTTCTCTCTCTCTCTCTCTCTCTATCTAGGGCTAGAGGTGTGTGTTGGGAGAAATAGAATAGGGTTGGGAGACTTAAATCGTGTCTTAAGTCTAAATCCCCAACTTAAATGGTTAGTACCACCTTAAAATGACTCGCTTCTACGCGTTTGGGTTAAAACCAGTCAAAAGCGCCCGAAACACAAAAATACAATATGGCACTTATTTTGACTATCTCACACGTTCCGGGACTAACTACGTCTTCCAAATTATCATTTGGAAATTTTATACCTCATTTCAAATTTCGGTTTCATTTTAACCCATGAATGTCATTTAAATCTTATGACACATAGAAAATACAACATGATGATATTTACATACACATACAGCAAGTATGCAACAATTTTTGTAAATATTAACTTTTATCTCATTTAATTAATATTTACTTCATATTCCCACATTTTATATAATTACATTATGCAGAGAATTAATATAAAATCGGTTCTCAGAAGCGAGGTTTGTTACATAACGTCTAAAACTATGTAATTCTTTTTCAAGACTTTGTCCGGATGTGCAAACCCGTTGATTTATTTCCAACCGAACACCCTCGTAAAAAATAAATTTGTTATTTTTCTATTAAGGTGATATAAAACCTAATGGCCCCTTTTTGGCATATTTATCTTTTTATTGGCTTAATTTTCGGGTTTTTTTCAATCTCTTTGAACCTTGAATACTTTTTACAATGCCACAGTTTTGTAGGTCAAGTTTAAACGGTGGCTTAATCGCAAAGGATTTGTGTTCCTTTCGTAGCCCTTCCCCATTCACTCATCATTTTAATCAAAGTCGTCACGGGCAACGGTTCTTACTTACTCTACTTTCATTATCAAGTTTTATCGCATTTGGTTCGTTTTAAAGACAGGATAAAGATGGAAACATTTCGACCAACATATGATAAACAAGCACAATAATCAAATAAATCCGTGCACGTGTGCATTAAAAGAACTCATGAGTAAAACATGTAGAAAGTAATCTTAAATTATATCTCAATGACTCCAAACATTACAAAGCACTAACTGAAATGATGATGCATCTCAAATCATAATCAAATAATCACATGGATATGGAAAGAAGTTGCGACTCGGTCATCCTAAATGTCCATTCATAAACGGTGTAAAACAAAATACAAAAATATTTTTGTCTTTTTCCAAAAAGTTTATCAAAAAAAAAATCTTTTTGATTTTTCAAATGTTTCTCAAAAATTTAAAATCATTTTTTATTTTTCAAAAAAATTCCAAAAATAAAAAATCTTATTGTTTTTTCAAAAGATATATGAAAAATGGAGAAAAATTAAGTACAAAAGTGGTATATACTAGCAATCGGTATAAAATATCATCATGAAAATAATCCTATGCTAGCAAACAACTCTAAGCCTCAACTGTTAGGTGCAGAGGACTTTTCCAAAGGTAGTCACATCCTATGAAAAGCATCCATCAAATCATGTGAAGTTTTAACCAAAAACTTAACTTGATCTTGAATATGTAAAAACTCTCTCATGTAATCTCTAGGAGCATCAAAAGTATCATGTGTGGGAACAGCTGATAAAACTTTATGTGACACACTACCCAACTTAAAGAAAAATTCCCTAAGGTGTCCATTCTTCTTGCAATGGGAGGAAACATACACGGGCCAAGGAACACCTCTCCTAAATCGTCTACGATGCACTCTCCTATCTGGAACGGGATGCCTAGGTGGGTTAGGTTGAGAGCCATATGGATCTATCACAAACGTGGGAACCGGCTTGGGTGTATCATGGAAAGTGGACGCACCGTCATGACCTATTCCTAACCTCTCAACATTACCCAAAATGGGACCGAGGAGAATCGTTCCTACCTTCTTAGATGTGTCCTCCATAGTGACCTTGACCTATCGAGTACGCTCAAGATATCTCTCTAGTTGTAACACATGGGTTTTAAGTTCACTCTTTTCCTGACCTATGATAATAAACTCCTCACTCAAAGAAACCTTCACCTTCTCGAGTTGACTCATCGACGCCTCAAATGCCCTCAAAATATATATATCTCTCTATAAATCTAACACCTTAAGACCTAATTCCTTATTCAACTTCTTCATCTTTAAGGTTTCGATGTATAAATCTCTAAACGCTTTTTGGAGTTAACTTTCACCCTCACTCTCAAACTCGCTCTCACACTCACTCGAAACACTCAAATCATCATCGGAGCTCTCACGCAAACAAGTATCCTCATCATCGTGGAACAAACTGGGTGTGCTCACGTGACTTGCCATAAAGACAACAAACTTACCATGTGATGACTCATCCCCGAAATCACTAACCTCTTCCTCACTATCGTTAAGAGTGACTGGCATGGCAAATTTCTTGCCCTTTCTCTTTAGCCTAGTGGGACACTCAAATGCCTTTATGCCCTTTAACCTCACACTCAAAACATCTCTCCTCTTCCTCTTTATCTTTCTACCCGCTCTCTTTGGCCTCTTCTTTATTTTTATTTCTCTCAAAAATCTTTTTATTGAAAGAATTCTCTTTGGAAAATTTGAGAAACTTTTTAAATTTTTTAGCAAGCATGGCCATATCATCAAAATCAAATTAGCCCTCAGACTCGGACTGACAAACTTTCCCTTTATTTTTTTCTCTCTCTTGGACACTTCTTCACCTTTTTTAGACTGGCCTTTAAGTGATATCCCTCTATCCTTAGGCTTCACAGTGTTAGGAAGCGTGTCAATTTCATATGTCTGGAGGTCTCCTACCAGTTTTTCTAACTTAAGATTGCTCAAATTTCCTAAGGAATTCAACACAGTGACTTTAGGGATAAAACGTTTAAACAACGATTCTAAAATCTTTTTAACTACTTGTGCATTAGGAATATGTAAACCAAGATTGAAACTAGTGTTGACAATATCAGACAAATATGCATAAAACTCATCAAAACACTCAGATTCAGGCATGGTAATAGTTTCAAATTGAGTAGTTAATTTTTGCCATTTAGACTCTTTTACTGCATTCGTGCCTTCATGGGTAAGTTGTAGAACATACCATGACACTTTTGAAGTGGTGCATGTCATGATGCGTCAGAACTCGTCAAGTTTGACGACTCTAAGAATTGCATTTAGTCCATGAGAATTATATGTGCTCCATTTAAATTCATCCTCAGTCCATTCTGACATAGATTTAAGATTTATGACATTATTAATAGTGATAGTGGGGGGGGTCCACCCACTTTCACGAACAACCCAAACACGTTCATCAATTGCATTTAAACCAGATTTCATGTAGTTTTTGTAGGCATAATTCATCCCATCAAATACTGGCAACCGATTATATAAGTTATCCATTGAAAAAATTGCTTGTTTTCAAAATCAAATTTTAAAAAAATTATTATCACAAAAATTTTGTGGAAAAAGGATCCCTCAATAAATTAGAGAAACCTGCTCTGATACCAATTTGAGAAGCTAAAATTACCTAAAAAGCTCTGATACCAATTTGAGAAGGTAAAATCGCTTAAAAAGCTCTGATGCCAATTTGAGAAAGCGGTGTGATATCGATTGTTTATGGATTCACAAATTTTCAATTTAATACTTATTTAATTAGATGCCAATTTTTTATTCAGATTAATTAAACCCTAAAGCATGCATCTATGCCATCACAAACAATCACAAAATACTGGAAACACAGATTTCAGGAAAAATCCCTCGGAAGGGAAAAACCTTTATTTCACTTTGTGATAAGCACCCAAAAGTGTACATTTTATACCCCGAATAGACGTATTTTAGTTGCTAATTCTCGACAATTTGGGTCTTATGCCCATAAATGCTTAATTTGCAGGCGTGATTGCGTTTACGGAGTTCAAAAGCTTAATTTAAGGCAAATGCGCATCAAATGGAGCTATTTCCCCAATCCCATACCTAACCCTAGCCTAAACCGTCACCCAAACCCTGTGTGTGCGTTGTGTTTGTACTTTTAGATTTTTTAGATTTTTATTTGATTCATTTTTTACTTTTTAGTTTTATTTAGAATTTTCTAGGATTTACTTTCTATTTCTTTATCTCGATTTTGATTTTTATTAGTTTTTAATTTTCATTTGATTAGGATTAGTTTTTTAGATATTTATTTTCTAGTTTTATTGGAGTTGATCTTTCTTTAGTTTTATTACATTAGGATTTTATTTTTATTTTTAATAGAATTTTATTTTGTGTCTTTTATATGTTTTTAGTATTATTAGATTTTTAATGTTTATTTTTATTTCTTTTTATTTTTAGGATTAGTCCTTAGTAGTTTACTAGACTTTTATTTTTAATTTAGTTTAATTTTTATTTTTGATTTACTTGTTTTTATTAGGTTATTTTTAGGGTCAATTATTAAATAGTCCCTACTATAAATATATATTTTTTAAAAAGGACACATATTTTTAGTTTAACCCATTTAGTCCCTCAAGCACTCAATATCCTCTTATTTTTAGAGGTCCGCGCCAGCGGCACTCCCTCTCCAAAATATGTGGCAAAAGACTTTTTGAGGCAAAATAAAAAAGTTTGGACTAAATGGGTATTAAAAAATGTCCGAGAGACTATTTGGTATATGTCCCTTATTTTTATTAGTTATTATTTTCTTATTTTTTATTTTTTAGTTGGGTACAAACTAATACACACACATACACATTATCCCATATAGCGTCATACACCCAAATACCTTACACCCTAACTAACACCTAAACTAACCCGTCACCCTCACCTAATTTCCTACACCCTCACACATACAATCACCCCCACTTCATCTTCGTCACCGTTACTTTTCTCTCCTTTCTCATAAACCACCGTAACCAACACCCACAAACTCCACACCCATTTCTCCTCCACCTCACCTCCAAACCAAACCATTCCCTGCCTTAACCGCTGCCATACCTAATTTGACCCTTGTCGAAACCCCAGGTTCGACCCAGCTCCATCCCGATTCACCCTAGTCTGCCCATATACCTCCCCAAACCCACTGCCAAGTCGAGACCCTCCGAAAACCAAACCCGGTTCCTATTTATCTACCTTAACCCGAAAATTCAAAACCCAACCTAAGCTACCCGATCGACCTTCCAAATCCGACCTCGCACTCAACCCGCAACCTCGTTCGACCCGAGACAGCCATACCCAACACCTGCCCCGGCGACCTATCCAACCCATAGTCTCGGTTCAAAAGACACCCGCCGGCAACCTCCAACCACGAACCCACTGCCAAACCATTACCACCAGACCCGATCGTACCATACCCGATTCTATCTATCCATATTCAAACCCATTTTCCATTTTTCCCAAGCCAAAATCATTTTTCACCTGCCAAAGCACAAGCCAAATCAACCAAAGTAAACTTAAACCACATACCTCATAAACCTCCTTTAACCCTTTACCCATTTTGCCCCTCACACATTATTAAACCCCCATTTCCTATTTTACCCTCTTAAACATATCAGATTTTTATTCCCTCTTCCAATTCCCCACTTTCCACATGACCTCACACCCAAACCACATGCACACCCAAGTATATCCCAATTTAACCCCATGGCCCATTTGCCTATTATATAAGAAGACCATGCTCATTCAAATGAGATCAATTAGAGTTTTAGAGAGTTAGAGAGAGAAACACTTTATATTTTTAATTTTTTTAGGTAGGTTTTTATTTTAATTTTATTTTTTTTAGAGAATTGTGTGAAATTAATTGTTGAGTGATTCAATTGAGTGTTTGTATGTAATTGAATATTGTGGAAAGCTCAAATTGAATGGATATTGCTCAATTTCAATGGAGGATTAGAGTCTAATTTTGCAAATCAAGGAGACTTGTTTGAAGATTTGTCCTCTTACCCTTCTATTTTATTTGTTTATAGCCTTGATTATTTGTTCATCATGTTTAAAATCATGTTAGTCTAGATACCCTTTCAAGGGGTGGGGTGATTATTATTTGATTTTAATCTTACTTTAATTAGCTTATTTAAATTAAATATCTCTTTGATGATTAATTTTGGACTCTTACTTTTGTATTTATGCCTCGAGAGAGGGTAAATGATTTTCCAGGGAAAATCGGAATTCTAGTTATAATACTCATTTTAGATTCGAACTAGAGATAGGGGTCTCTCAAGTGTGGTTTTATGATTTGAATTTTAACTCCAAAATTTATTTTCTATGATTTAAACTAGTATACTAGATCGATCCTAGCGGGTGATCTATTAAATGATGTTTAGACCTACTTTTCTAGAGTTCTAGGAGTGTTAAATTTAATTAACTAAAATGTTATTATTAAAATTACATTTGCAACGAGAGTTGATTTGTGATTTTGATACTAACTTGGGATAATTAATTTCAATGAACTAATTAATTTTGATTAATTAAAATATTTTGAGTCATCCTATCCTTTGATTGTTCTCACTTTTATTTTCTCACCAATCTCATATTTTAGATTTTTACTTAGTTAGATTTACTTAGTTTCATTTCTATCTCAATTTTTCAGTAAGTTGTTTTCATCTCTCATTTAGTTTAGTATAGTTTCATTCACCTTCAATAATTGTTTTAATATTAAAAAAGGCATAAAAAAGTAGAAAAAACAAAAAATCCCAAAAAGAAAATAAAAGTGAATTACAATTGTTTTTCCCTCGCTTTACCCCCTTGATATGGATTGACATCCTTACTTACCTCTATTCTAGTTTTATTATCATTTTTGTAGGTAATTGAGGTTTTTATTGACTTGGCTTGCAACAACGACATCCACACTCAAAAAGAAAAGTTATCACTATGAACAGTAGATCATAACTTACAAAGTACACAATGAAATCTGTAATGAATCTACCGCAACAAACTCACATAGGACGCAACCTAGAAATCAGTAATGAAATCCCTCATGACCCCATATGAACTGCAACTCTATCTTCAGCAAGGAACACCCTCAAGCCATCCCAAGTGATAACAGTCATCAGCCAACAACTCCCTAAAGATCTACCAATTCAAAAGTAGAGATGGCACTCCACAAGATCAAACTTCAACAGAACTATTTTGGGTTCCATAAAATATTCACTGAGGAGTGGGATTTATTTTTGGTGAATAAACACAAAAACCTTTTAAAAGTGAAGACTTAAAATTCTGCACAAAACATTTTCGTGTATCAAAAAGTCTTAATGAAAAAGGATTCTAAAGCAGGTATTTGTATAAACCTAGAGTCGGCAGGTCATTCGAACAACATCGGCAGGTCATTTGAATGACATCTGTTGTCATTTGATCGAGGAAGGAATGACTAAAGGAAAATCGAAACAGTATGCATTTGTTCGAAGCATGAAAGAAATGACCTATCAAACGACCCTTCAAACGATAACCAATGTCGTTAGATGAAGTCGTTTGAACGAATTTGGCATGTCATTTGAACGACGGTGCCTTGTCATTTGAACGACTGAAACGTCAAAAAAATTTCTTTTAAAACTCCGCCTACATGTCTTGAAAAATTATTTTTGACTTAGAAAAAATTTCCTTATCTTTAAAAGAAGTTTCAAAAATACCCCAACACTTAAAGCAAATCATTTTATGAAACTTAAACACATTCTATGAAATTTATACCTCATGTCTTACAAATGTTGAAGAAGCCTGAAATTCGAATCCGTCTTCATGAATGAATGACTCAAACTTCTTCGACGGTGTCGCGGTAAACGATATGCTCTATTGTAAAGTACAGACTATGAAAAATATGTCTTTACAAACACGTGTCAACTTGAAGTGTGATGAAGTACCATATGTTTTTTTAATTAAGTTCATGGGGTGTGTTGGCTGACCCCATATATGGTCAAGCGTATAATCATCTAACGTCAACTAAAAAAGAAAAAGAAAAAAAGTTGACTAGGACGTTGTAAACATGTCTAGATGAGAGAGGTTTTTAGCAAAAAATTATGGTGCTCTCTTAGGTTTGTAGGAGTTAGGTTTTTTAAAAGGAGAAAGTACTCTTAGGTTCCCTTCAAAAAACATTTATACACTAGAGGAATTTTGACAAATTTTAAAAACTTAGGCCCACCAATTATGTTCTTGTTGAAGTTCATGCTAGTGGCATAACAAATGGACCTAATAGTAAATTATCCTTAAATGTTTAAAAATTTCTAATAAGGTACCTAATTGTAAATTTCTCTTTTTAAAATACTCCCTTGCCTAACAAAATTTATGAGGCCATGTGGTGTCAACAAATAATTTGATTAGCCGAAAGTTTTTGTGGTTGTAATCTTGCAAGTTGCAATCATATTTGCTTTTTGTAGAAAGATAAGTCTTTTCTCCAAACAAAAAGGATATCCTCATGACTAGGCATGCAATAAAGTCGTTAAAATATTAAGGGGTCGTTTAATTATGTATTAATAAAATTTAATTTGTTATATATATAAATATTGGTGTAAATTTGATAAACTTGTTTTTAAATACAGTTTTCTTAAAATTTGATAAAATTGGTGTATATATATATATATATATATATATATATATATATAGAGAGAGAGAGAGAGAGAGAGAGAGAGAGAGGCCCCCTCTTGTGAGGACTCCTTATAGTGCAGATTTCGGTACATGCCATTGTTTTGAAATAGTTTAAAAACTGAATTTTTTTATGAAACTTCATGGATATGATCTCCACAGTGAGAAGATCATATACAATTTTTTTTATTAAAAAATTCAATAAAAAAAACCGTTGAGATGACGTAATATGTAAAAATGGCATAAATATGCATTTTTGACTGTTGAAATTTTGACAATCATCTCGCTCACTTTTTGATTGAATTTTTTGACGAAACTTCATGGATATGATCTTGACAGTGAGAAGATCATATTTATGAAGTTTCAAAAAAAAATCAATCAATCAAGTGGATGGCGCAGACCCAAAATTTCAACGGTCGAAAATGTATATTTATACCATTTTTTGACATATCACCTCATCTCAACGGTTTTTTTATTGTTTTTTTATGAAAAAAATTGGAGACGATCTTCCCACCATGTAAATCATATCCCTAAAGTTTCAATAAAAAAATCATTTTTTACTATTTAAAAAAATAGTATATACTAGGGTCTGCACCATAAAGAGTCATTACAGGAGATTTTCTATATATATATATATATATATATATATATATATTGCCCGCGCCTGAAGGCACGAAGAAAGTTTTCCAAAGTATTGAATGTGTGAACAATTAAAGTCATAAAAATTTTTACGACAAAAATGTGTAAACATTTAAAAAAAATATTGGCCAGGGCCTCCTTTGTTTATAAGACTATCCACCCTATTTAAGAAATAAAAAATAATTCAAGCACAACAACACTAATAGTTTGTCTTTAACCTTGTATAAACCACATCACAGCCACCAAAATACTAATTTAAGTTAATATTTATTTACAACATAAATGTGAAAAAAAAACTAAAAAAAATGGGCACTGTTTCCTTTGTTTATTGGACATTCCACCCTGTTTAAAAAATAAAAACTACTCCGATAAAATACTAACAGTCCTATTAACAAATTGTTTCCAACAAAATACATGAAAACACTCTCCTTTCGTCACCAAGGTTTGCGTTGTATGAAGACAAAAGTTGGCATGACCTTCCTACAAAGATTTCCCATTTTTATGGTGGCCACCACCACATCACCAACACATTCTTCAACTTTCCAGGTCATTATAACTGCAATATGTAACCTGAAACGAATAATAAAAATGTCAAAATCAGGATACTTCTACCTAATACAGTACTTCCAATATCCTAAAAGAGTCAAAATCCATATCCACACAATAAAACATCAATTTCAATTGTGCCCCCAATTTTTTAAGTTAAGAAAAGTTAAATCCTATCATTGAATAGATAGAATTCATCATCAGAGTAGAACAGATTATGGCCCATTTATGCAACTCTATATAATCACTGATAAAGAATATAACGGTAGGGTAATATGGGCACCTGTTAAATGTGTTAGATGATAAATCCTAAACCAATCTATATGTTAAAGCCATCCTTCACCTTTGTTCATTATATAAAAAAGTAATAATTTCTACCTAGGATCTGTCTAGCCATAAATAACAACAACGATAGCAACAACATCAACATCTGCATGAACACTAAACTAGCATCAACATCAACACTAAACCAATCAAAGGGGATAATTTTGCTGTAATACCCCATATTTTTGTGATATTTATTTTAGGGATTAATTAATTAATTGGGAATTAATCTGGATAAAATACTAACGAGATGTGAGTTTGTATTTGACTATTTTGGGTATATATGATGATATATGAATATTGATTGATGAAATTTGTCGTGAGATATAAATACGGTAATTTGGAAATTTTGGGACGCGTGTGACAGTCGCGTCAGGTATATAATTATGTTAATTAAAAAGGTGAATTTTATTTATATTAACCGTATGGTCGTTTTGAGTGCGCCAACGCGTTCGGAAGGGTCAAAATAGTCAGAAAACACTAGCCGAGGGTTTAGTTCGGGTCCCGGGGCATTTTTAGGCCATAGCGGCAACGTAGAAGGGTAGTTTGGTAATTTTGTATTTTTGGGAATTAAAAATGACGAAAATTAGGAATTAATATCTGATTGGGAATTGACCCACTAAACCCACTAACAACCCATATTGACCCATTAGACTACGGGGAATTTTATAATTAGGTTTTCTAAGTCTCCTAAGCAAAACCCTAGCCACCATTGCCACTTTGGAGAAGAAAGCCTGTAGAGAGGGAATTCTGCAGAGAGGGAGATAACTTCATCAAATCAACATCAAAATCAGAGATACTATTAAGGCAAGTGGTTTAATTTCAATTATTATAGAGAATGCTTCTTCCATGCGTAGGAAAATCATATAATATTGTTTTGTTCTTGGAGTATAATGAAAACCCATGTAAATTGGAATTATAACTTGAAATTTTGAGGAGAAATTGCATGTAGAATGGTAGGTAGATGATTATTCTGATGATAACTCAATTGGTACGAAACTAGAACGGATTTAATTTGGGTTAATTGATGATTTAAAATTCTAGGGTTTATGTTCTTGAAAGTTGGGGGAAGTATGTAGAGATTTAATATTTTGATGATGTTAGGATGAATTAATTCCTTAAAATATGTTAGTATGTGACGTAAGTTCGTTTAGAGATGATTAGAGACCTTAAACTATCGTTGGTTTGATGTTTAGATGAGTTTTGAGGTGTAGAAATTGGTGAAAAATGATTTGGGAGAAATATGGGTTCGAAACTGGTCCCTCGTTAGAAGACCTGCCCAGGTCGTTCGAACGAGATCGTTCGAACGAACTTCTAACGAGTTGACCATTGACTTTTAACGAGGGGAATTTCGTTCGATGACTTCGTTCGAACGAGATGTTGTTAGAAGGCCCTGTTCGTTCGAACGAACGAACTCTCGTTCGAATAGCCTCGTTCGAACGAGACTTCTAACGAGCTGACAGTTTAGGCTTTTTAGCCTGTTTTGATTTTTGGGAGTCCCGTAACCTTGTTCATATGTAGAGATGACATTTCCTTGAGGATTAAATGATATATTTGGGACATTTGGGATATAATGAGAAGTAAAATTATATGTGTGGATTGAACCAAGTGGACATTTTAGGTTGGGACGTGAGTGTCTATTACGACGTGAGAACAATTGATGGTTCGTATAATTATATTAATCGGGTGTATATAAAGTGTGCAATATTATAAGTGGGCATGAATGTGTAATGTAGAACAAATAAACTACGGTGATTACTAAGATGTGTGCTTACTTAGTATTGGTATATGATATTATGTTTATGACATACCTACCATACTTGCTATCACGGGAGGTTTGCGTTCGTTTAGGACCCTCTAATCCTTGTGTTGCCTACGGGGGGGATTTAGACTGGTACCTCGAGAACATAGGTCAGAGAAGGACTTATTGGGATGTTAATAAGTCTGCTGATCGTGGGAGCGTAGGTATGTGCGTGACCCATGTGATGTGACTGTGTTCACCTCCACTGTTTGTGATTGTGTTATCTGAGAACGATTCCTGAGAGATTCGGAATGCGTGATCCTTATGTACGTGATGTACCGGGATGGATAGCAGAGTATGTGTGCACCGCAGCTTAGTCTCGGGGTGCTTATATTGTATATTTATGTTGTGGAAAATATACATTTAATAAATGAGAACTTTCATATGGTATTGTGTGTATAAATACGGAAAATATAAAGGGATAATCTATAATGAGTTGTATTGCTTATATTTGAGAACCCAAATTTAAGTTAAGTCCCCTGTTTAATTAATATCGTTATAATGATAATGGGAATCGAGTAATAAAGGGTAGAACCTATGACGGTCTAGCTAGATATGATGTCACTTAGCTAGGTGTTAATGTCATTTAGATGGGTACTTACGTTAGGAGTGCACATTTAGACGAGAGGTGAGAATTTCATGTGAGTGCTCGTCCTAACATGTATTTTGCATTTAATGTTTTAATGTTATTAAAGCACTTGCAGTTTTTAAAATATCTCCACATTCGGGCTCTGACCCGTTTTCTTTCAAATCTATTCTTTTTTTGTAAAAACCATTTTAGGTGCCCAGCCACAAGGACACCATGCTTAGGATTCTCATTCAGGTGACGAGTTGTAGCTGTTTGTGGAAGTTACAGGACTTTGCTAGTAGACGCTTCATTCATATTGACTCTTATTTCAGTTTTTCATCAGTTGTAGGGCATGTTGCCCATTTCTATTAGAGACTTTTCCATTTCAGTTTTCAGACCATTTGGCATGTATTAATTCAGTATTCAGATTATTTATTTCAATTTGTGGGATTGTAGTGAGGAGTTTTCCTCTGGACTTGTTATCATTTATTGGTTGGTTAATCTATTGTTTCGTTATGGTGAATGGTTTCATTATCTCTATCATTAATATATTACTGCATGTTAATCAGATTTAAATTAAAATTTGACAACTTACTTTTTAAATACTAGGTGGTTAGTAATCATAAAATGTTTTCGATAGTGATGCTATTAACTGAGCCAACTTGGCATTTTGATTTAATTTAATAAAGGAGTAGCTACCCGGTATTTAATTTGTCGGGGTGTCACAGGTGGTATCAAAGCATCAGGTTCTAGTGCCCTTTAGGATTGTAGGGCTATTATGTTTTCGCTAAGCTTTCTTTGATATAGATCCCTAAGCTTAGGATTGTTGATATCTTTGGTGAGATTTCGTTCTCCTTCTTCGATCTATATGATAGTGAATCTTATTTGCAATCGGGTGTGTCCGTACGGTAAACAATGTAGTACGTCAGGTGAAGACGGTTGGACGAACAACATGAGGCAAGGATCAGTTGAGGTTATTAAATTAATTAGAGGGATGACCGTAGTTGAAGTCACCCATATTATGGCACGAAAGTCCTGGACGGTACAGACGGCCAAGGCGCGACTTGTGACCTCCAGGCACAATAATAGCAGGAAGTGGAGTCAACTGAGACTCAACCAACCAGACTGAAATGGTAGAAAGAGTTAGAAGGGACATTGAAAAAATCAAACACTTGAAATAATTGAAAGACGGGAATGGCGTGTGCTAGCCAAACAAACGTAATTACATCCAAAGGCTTGGACTTGTGTCGGGTATGGCAAATCGGGAGTGAAAATTTGAGGAAGATTTGCCTCGGCTTGTAAGAGCGGAGTTCCAATGGTGAGAGACAATCACTAAAACTTAGTGGTGGAATGTGACGTCGAGAGAAGGCATACACGTATGATTTGACCCTAAGTTCCTTGAGCAGATGTTCAGGAGGAAAGAAAAATGTCGTTCTGAACTCACACGAGAGGGCCGGAAAGAGGTCACTTTATGAGGAGAAACAAAATTGTTGTATGAACCCTACATCGGGTGAAGTAGGTGAAATGGAGAAGGGAATATTAAAGGAAGAAATTGACATACAAGAAGAATTGCTAGTCCTTCTGGTGGAAGTCTGCTTGGACGGTTAAGCCAGAGGGTATTGTCGCGTAGTGTTAATTTGGAGGTAAACATTCCCTCGAGTGGGGAGATGAAAAAATCGAGGACTTTATATAAAGTAAGACTGGGGAAAACGGTGTCAGTGAAGTACCACAATGGGAAGACCCAACGGAGAACTAATTAAAATAATTTGGATAGCTGAATTACCACCGAAGAGTGGTGATTTCAGTGAGAGATGTGGAAATTAGTAGCGTGTTCCTTAGGGCCGTCAAAGCTAAGGTACCAACGGAGGTAGCCGTCAGAGTCGAGACTACCAACGTCCGAGAGAAGGACCACTTTAACATGGTCAGTGTGACAAAAGATAAGTGGAGTATGTGTAGAGGCATTTTATGGGAGTGAAACCCGTGCGTTATAAATATTTTTCTGATGCAAGAGTAGGGATCAAAGCATTGTGCCTGGCGAGGGTAACAGTTATCGAAATATTCGGTTTGGGACGGACATGTGTGGTAAGTCCAGGAACCATTAAAACAGCCGGGACGATTGTAGGATAGAAGTATGAGTTATATTCTCAGACGAGGATGCATGTTATTTGTGGCATGAATGAGTTGCTACATTTGTTATAATTGTTATTCTCACTTGAGAGTCGAGTCTCGTGAGTATATCAGTAATTTTATTATATATAAGAATTTTTCCCTTATAGTGTGGGGGTTACTTTTATTTTCATCCACGGAGGATGAATGGCTATATTGATAGCAGTCTATGCTTTATCGAAATTAATCGCTTTAAGTGCTGTGTTATACGAGTATGATGTGATCTTCATTATGGTTTTATATATACGATTATACCGATAGTGTGTTGGTATTGCAAGTTTGTTGGGATTACTACCTTGGGGTAGCATGTTTTGTTCTGGCTAGGCCACATCTGTGAGAGGGCCGGATTCGCAATTGTACTTTCGTATATATATATATATATATATATAAATATGTTGTGATTTCGAAAGATATAATGATCTCGGATATTTAATTCAAGTATGCATGGGGATTTAAATTAAATGAGTCGTATGTAATTGGTTTATTAATCAACAAAGAGTTAGCTGGTTTTAGAATTAACACTAGAGAAGCAGTAATGAGAAGAGTGCATTGTTTATCACCCGTTAGAGATTTGGAAGTTTATACTCAGAGTTGTGTACCTGGAGATGGGGATTTGAGAGTCTCGATTTTATTCGAATGTGTATATGAAATATGATTTCCATCACGGTCAAGAGAAATAATCTTTCAGAAGGAGTTCCTTGTTTATGTGTAATTGCGATCGGAGATATAACTTTGTTGTTAAGAGACGGGAGTGTAGGGGTACATGTTATGGATGGGGCTTAACGGATTCTAATGACCAACAATGTTAGGTAGTAGTGTATAGGGGGGTTCCTTGTTTGGATTTCACTTTGCGAGACACCCCACGCATGAAACTTAGCATAAGGTTGGTAGTAAGGATATGTGTGGCCATTCGTTTATGATTTGGGTACCCCAACTCGTTAGGGCAGTGGTAGTTATAACTGGAAGTGACAAGGAGTAAATTATGATGTATGGCCATTAGAGCCAGTTGTTAATGAATTATGATGTAAGTACTATTAATGTTTGTTTTGCCACGGCGCGTTGAAGGACGCATTGAGGTTAATGAGGATTTAGGATTTCAAATTTTGAAGCGATTGAGAACGACCAAGTGGTATAGCAACGTTGTAATTACAACGTATGATCGAGTTGTAAGGGGTAGAGACATCTTGATTTGCTAAGGTGTAAATCAAAGGAAGAAGGTGGCTTGAGTTTGTGAAGGACTATCAGTTTGATATCTAATATCACCCAGGGAAGGCTAACGTGGTAGCAGACACGTTAAGCCGTAGGCCAGTAGATGAGGTGGCAAGGGTGTGGAAAGACAAGTGGAAGGAGTTGGGACACCAGGATGCAGTGGCCCGATCGTTCATATCTGTGATGACCGTTACACCGCAGATTGTCATGAAGGGGTAAAGACACAGGCAAATGACTCGTTCTGTCAGGAGCAGATAGTTCGATTACTAGCAGAGGGACCCGAGTCCTATACCATTGGTTCAGACGGGGGATTACGCTTCAATGGGAGGTTGGTAGTTCCGGAAGGGGAGGAATTGCGACACGAGGTGACGACAGAGTCGCACGGCTCATGGTTCGCAGTACATCCCGGTTGGGACAAAATGTACCAAGACATGAGACGACAGTATTGGTGGAGCAGTATGAAGAAAGATATTGTCGTGTTTGTTTCGAAATGCGCCACTTGTCAGCTAGTAAAAGTGGATTATCAGAGACCGACTGGACTTCTATGGACATTGGAGGTCCCGATGTGGATGTTGGAGAGCATATCCATGGATTTTATCACGGGGTTGCCTACGTCGCAGAGGGGTCACGACTCCATTTGGGTAATTGTGGACAGGTTGTCCAAAGTCGCTCATTTTCTACCCGTAAGGACTGACTATACTGCGGGACAGTATGCCCAGCTCTTCATTGCAGAGATAGTGAGACTTCACGGTGTGCCCCTAAATATCGTGTCTGACAGAGACAAGATATTTATTTCACGGTTTCGGGAGAGTTTTCAAGAGGCCATGGGCACGGAATTCCGGTTGAGTACGGCTTATCACCCGCAGACCGATGGGCAAACTGAGTGTACCAATCAGATGTTGGAGGACATGCTACGCATGTGCATCATTGATTTTGGGGGTGGATGGGAGCAGTATCTTCCACTGGTGGAGTTTGCTTACAATAAATCCTACCAGTTCACCATTGGCATGGCTCCGTTTGAGGCGTTGTACGGCAGGCCTTGTCATTTCCCAGCATGTTGGTTGGAAGTGGGGGACAACAAAGTACTTGAGCCGGAAGTGATTCAGAATACTTCGGCAAGGATTGAGTTGATTCGGAGTCGCATTTGGGTAGCTCAAGACAAGCAGAAGAGTTATGCTGATGCGAAGAGATCCTTCAGAGAGTTCCAAGTGAGGGACCAAGTTTTACTCAGAGTATCTCCTATGAAGGGGATTATGCGTTTCGGGAAGAAGGGGAAGTTGGCATCGAGATATGTGGGACCATTTACTATTATTGAGCGGATCGGACCGGTTGCGTATAGACTCGGGTTAAAGAGCATTTACACCAGATTCATGATGTGTTTCATATTTCCTCGCTAAGGAAATATCTTAGGGACGATTTGGCTCATTCTCACATTGCTTTGGAAGCTATTGATCTCCAGCCTGATAGCTCCTACGAGGAGGGGCCGATTGTTATTTTGGACCAAAGTGAGAGGAAACTGCGATCAAAGATAGTTCCGTTAGTACGTGTTCAGTGGCGACATCATAATGTCGAGGAGTCCACATGGGAGCGCGAGGATGAGATGCGCGAACGTTATCCAGAATTATTCATACCATGTACTTTCTAGTTCCGAATTTCGGGACGAATTTCTGTTATTAGGGGGGGAGTATGCAATACCCCATATTTTTGTGATATTTATTTTTGTGATTAATTAATTAATTGGGAATTAATCCGGATAAAATACTAACGAGATGTGAGTTGCTATTTGAATATATTGGGTATATATGATGATATATGAATATTGATTGATGAAATTTGTCGTGAGATATAAATACGACAATTTGGAAATTTTGGGACGCGTGTGACAGTCGCGTCAGGTATATAATTATGTTAATTAAAAAGGTAAATTTTATTTCTATTAACTGTATGGTCATTTTGAGTGCGCCAACGCGTCCGGAAGGGTCGAAATAGTCAGAAAACACTAGCCGGGGGTTTAGTTCGGGTCCCGGGGCATTTTTAGGCCATAGCGGCAACGTAGAAGGGTAGTTTGGTAATTTTGTATTTTTGGGAATTAAAAATGACGAAAATTAGGAATTAATATCTGATTGGGAATTGACCCACTAAACCCACTAACAACCCATATTGACCCATTAGACTACGGGGAATTTTAGAATTAGGTTTTCTAAGTCTCCTAAGCAAAACCCTAGCCACCATTGCCACTTTGGAGAAGAAAGCTTGTAGAGAGGGAATTCTGCAGAGAGAGAGAGATAACTTCATCAAATCAACATCAAAATCAGAGATACTCTTAAGGAAAGTGGTTTAATTTCAATTATTATAGAGAATGCTTCTTCCATGCGTAGGAAAATCATATAATATTGTTTTGTTCTTGGAGTATAATGAAAACCCATGTAAATTGGAATTAGAACTTGAAATTTTGAGGAGAAATTGCATGTAGAATGGTAGGTAGATGATTATTCTGATGATAACTCAATTGGTACGAAACTAGAAAGGATTTAATTTGGGTTAATTGATGATTTAAAATTCTAGGGTTTATGTTCTTGAAACTTGGGGGAAATATGTAGAGATTTAATATTTTGATGATGTTAGGATGAATTAATTCCTTAAAATATGTTAGTATGTGACCTAAGTACGTTTAGAGATGATTAGAGACCTTAAACTATCGTTGGTTTGATGTTTAGATGAGTTTTGAGGTGTAGAAATTGGTGAAAAACGATTTGGGAGAAATATGGGTTCGAAACTGGTCCCTCGTTAGAAGACCTTCCCAGGTCGTTCGAACGAGCTCGTTCGAACGAGCTTCTAACGAGTTGACCATTGACTTCTAACGAGGGGAATTTCGTTCGATGACTTCGTTCGAACGAGATGTTGTTAGAAGGCCCTGTTCGTTCGAACGAACGAACTCTCGTTCGAACAGCCTCGTTCGAACGAGACTTCTAACGAGCTGACAGTTTAGGCTTTTTAGCCTGTTTTGATTTTTGGGAGTCCCGTAACCTTGTTCATATGTAGAGATGACATTTCCTTGAGGATTAAATGATATATTTGGGACATTTGGGATATAATGAGATGTAAAATTATATGTGTGGATTGAACCAAGTGGACATTTTAGGTTGGGACGTGAGTGTCTATTACGACGTGAGAACAATTGATGGTTTGTATAATTATATTAACCGGTTGTATATAAAGTGTGTAATATTATAAGTGGGCATGAATGCGTAATGTAGCACAAATAAACTACGGTGATTACTAAGATGTGTGCTTACTTAGTATTGGTATATGATATTATGTGTATGACATACCTACCATACTTGCTATCACGGGAGGTTTGCATTCGCTTAGGACCCTCTAATCCTTGTGTTGCCTACGGGGGGGATTTAGACTGGTACCTCGAGAACATAGGTCAGAGAAGGACTTATTGGGATGTTAATAAGTCTGCTGATCGTGGGAGTGTAGGTATGTGCATGACCCATGTGATGTGACTGTGTTCGCCTCCATTGTTTGTGATTGTGTTATCTGAGAACAATTCCTGAGAGATTCGGAATGCGTGATCCTTATGTACGTGATGTACCGGGATGGATAGCAGAGTATGTGTGCACCGCAGCTTAGTCTCGGGGTGCTTATATTGTATATTTATGTTGTGGAAAATATACATTTAATAAATGAGAACTTTCATATGGTATTGTGTGAATAAATACGGAAAATATAAAGGGATAATCTATAATGAGTTGTATTGCTTATATTTGAGAACCCGAATTTAAGTTAAGTCCCCTGTTTAATTAATATCGTTATAATGATAATGGGAATCGAGTAATAAAGGGTAGAACCTATGACGGTCTAGCTAGATATGATGTCACTTAGCTAGGTGTTAATGTCATTTAGATGGGTACTTACGTTAGGAGTGCACATTTAGACGAGAAGTGAGAATTTCATGTGAGTGCTCGTCCTAACATATATTTTGCATTTAATGTTTTAATGTTATTAAAGCACTTGCAGTTTTTAAAATATCTCCACATTCGGGCTCTGACCCGTTTGCTTTCAAATCTATTCTTTTTTTGTAAAAACCATTTTAGGTGCCCAGCCACAAGGACACCATGCTTAGGATTCTCATTCAGGTGACGAGCTGTAGCTGTTTGTGGAAGTTACAGGACTTTGCTAGTAGGCGCTTCATTCATATTGACTCTTATTTCAGTTTTTCATCAGTTGTAGGGCATGTTGCCCATTTATATTAGAGACTTTTCCATTTCAGTTTTCAGACCATTTGGCATGTATTAATTCAGTATTCAGTTTATTTATTTCAATTTGTGGGATTGTAGTTAGGAGTTTTCCTCTGGACTTGTTATCATTTATTGGTTGGTTATTCTATTGTTTCGTTATCGTGAATGGTTTCATTATCTCTATCATTAATCTATTACTACATCTTAATCAGACTTAAATTAAAATTTGACAACTTACTTTTTAAATACTAGGTGGTTAGTAATCATAAAATGTTTTCGATAGTGATGCTATTAACTGAGCCAACTTGGCATTTTGATTTAATTTAATAAAGGAGTCGCTACCCGGTATTTAATTAGTCGGGGTGTCACATTTACTTTTAATTGTGTTTGATTTTGCCCCAAAAAAACTTTTGTGTGAGCACCAATTGAACTTAAAAATTATAAAGAAATAATATGTACCGAAATAGTACCATGATAAGAATGTGTACAAAAACCCACACGTGTTTAAAGCCACATTAAATTAAAATGTGAGAATTATAAATCATCCCAATTAGTTACTTTGGAAAACTTCGTCATTAGTTACCTTTTCCATCTTTAACGGTTGCTTTGATAATTTGTAAATCAATAACAAAATGTCAACCATACGTGTTACTCAGCATTCTCAGCAGGAAATTTGAATAGGTGTTAAATTTGAATGAAACTAAAATTATGAAAATAGATACCTAAAATTGATTCTTGAGAAGATATAAGAATTAATTATTTATAGACAATTTGGATATTATAATCCAAACAAACTATAGACACATTTAACTAACACTATAATAAGAAATAGAAGGGGTGCACCCCGAAAACATGAACACGACATGCGATATGCGTATAAGTACCTTGAGTCTTGACAAAAAGGATTCACTTCAAGGTGTATAAGTACTATATGTTTAAAAAGAATTCACAAACAGTACCTTGAGTCTTGCCAAAAACCAGCTTCATCAAAATATTTTAAGACATATTAAAAATGAAATATAAGAACTGTATGTAATTGACAGTTTGAAGCAACAAATTTTGGCATTTGGGTTTTAGTAAGAATAACATCTTCTTCAGAGAATCCATACAGGTTAAGAAATGTAACTCGAATTCTTGTTACAAAAGTATAGGTAGCAACATTGTGTTCCCTGAGGAAATTAATCAAACAGTCACGGTACAGAAGTACATAAACATATATAGGTAGCAACATTATATCATAGGAATTCATTTTTATGTCAAATAACGATATATATTGTTTTAAATTGGACTGGGTGTGAAATTCATATGACGAAGTTTATCCATTAAATGTAAGTTAGGATGCAAATTAGACAGTACACCCAATCTATGATGATCGATCCTCTTTCAACAGTAACATATAGACTATATAAAATTAGATTAATAAAAAGAGAGTACAAATGGAAAAATCAAAATTTCGGGTGGAAACATGTAACAACCCAGACTTTTGAGCAGCTATTTTATAATATTTTGAGTAATGGTTTGATTTTATAAAATAAGGAAAGTTGGAGTAAATATTATTTCCCGTGATATTAAGGGATAATATTTACTATGTTTTGTCTATTTACCGTTATGAGAAGGTAAATATCATTATATTGTGTTTTATTGTGTCGTTATATGTTATGCAATGGTTATGACTCATATTTAAATTGGAGCCTAACTAATGAAATAAAATGAATTTGGAATATAAAAATAGTTCACGTTATTCCTAATGACAAAATAGGGAGTGCGATTATTTTTAGAATAGTCGAGATAGTCAAAATAAGTGTCAAGTTGTATTTTTGGGTTTCGGGCACTTTTAACGGGTTATGACTTAATTATGTGGATAGGAGTCATTTTAATGGTGTATTAGTAATTAAGAGGGAATTTTATGTTTTATACCCGATTAAGTCTCCCAAACCCTTTTAAACCCTTATCTTGTGTTATAAGCCGAGAGAGAGAGAGAGAGAGAGAGGGTGGAGAGAGAGCTTGGGAGATATGGGAGAAAAGAGAGAAAAATGGAAGATTTGAGATGGAAATCGTTGCTACCGTAGGAGAATCCGAGACTACAAACTCGAGGAAAGTTTCTTACTTTCTAGATTATGATTTAATGTGATAAATTGCATATATAGTTAGTTTTTGGAGATTTAAACCATAAACGAGTTTTTGTTGATTTTGGTGTTTAAGCCCTAAACTTTGTAATTCAATTGGATTTGAGGAGAAATATAAGTTAGTTGTATTATAGAAATAATGTAGTATGAAAAATTGTTGTTGATGTTGGAAGATATTAAGGATTTGAAGGTTTTGGGATTTTAAGGTTCTTCAACCCGTAGCCCAAATTGGGCAAATTTGTAGGGCCGAATCGATTCGTCTCCCAGGCGCATCGATTCGGTTAGGGGGAGGATACAGGTCTGGGAGATCGAATTGATTCGGACTAAGGATGAATCGATTCGGATAGAGGCATAATGTTGGTCTTACTCACCGAATCGATTCGCTTTTGGGCGAATCGATTTGGATGCCCTGTTTTTGTGAGATTTTTCTACTTTTACTTTTAGCCCCTTTTCTTTTAGGTTCGGCGAATGAGGAGTCCTAGAGGGTTGTGTTGGGTAGACTAAAGTCCTAGCCTAGCATGGGGATATCTGGGCTTATCCTAAGGGTTAGTTTATAGAGGTAAATGTCCCATTCGTTATAGGAAGTAACCTAAAGATTGATAGAAGCAAAAATGAGAAATTTTAGGACTCTTGGGAGACCATTATTGAGGGAGACTCACTTTTATGATTTATGGTTTTGTCTTGGGCTCTTGGAGACTAGTTGGAGGATATTGGCACTTTGGGTCTTAGGTCATTAATAAAATATGACTTTAAGAATAAGAAATGCACATTCTATGAATTCAGTACTTAATGGTTAAGCATGAATGGTTTTTCTGAATGTAAAAGTCAATGTTTTCAAAAGGGAAAAATGATTTTCGTAAATGTTAGTTTATGTATACACACCTCTCTAAATCTCTATCATAAGGGAAGTTGTGCGTGTGAGGTGAAGCCCCCTGGCTAATGAATGCAGGGTGGATATAGTCCTAGGCCATATGTGCGTTTATTATATGTTTTTCTGAGATGGTGAGGTAATTCTGGGTGTGGTTATGACTCTCCTGCAGGCATATGTCTGCTTCACGGCGTTTCGTTAGGATCCTAGGTCGTCTTGATGATAGGCCCAGGAAGATGATAGCCATTTAGGGGTGTGCTCAGTGGGGAAACCCAGACGGGCGGTCTTAGAAAGCGTTATATGATGTGAAATATAACTATTTTAATAATGCGGGATATTATTGTTGTTAAAGCATTTTATGATAATAAAATGGCTTTAAATACATTTCCTGGATGGAAGAAGGTAAATGGTTATTCACATACATTTCCTGGATAGAAGAAGGGAAATGGGATGTTATGAAACAGAAAAGCATTTTTATGATAATAAAACTTATTTTATATATATATTGTAAACGGTGTGAGTTTATGGATCCCCGGATTTAAAAATTTCAATTAAAATCAAACTTATAATTTCCTTTTATAAAACACGAGATGTGGAAGCGTAAAATGTCATGGTTCAACTAAACATACAAATGCCCAATTTTATTATTCTTAAAATTAAACCGAGTAAAATAAACTTAAACACAAATATTAATTTCACTTAAACCAAGTTAATTAATCCAAGCCCTAGAATTTTCCTAAGTCATAATTATCAATATTCCAAAGTTAGGCCAAACCAATTTTAGCAAATGACTTGAATAAACTAACTTTACCCAATATTTAATTTAAGTCCAAATTTAATTGAGTGTGATAATTTAAACTGAATTTTATCTTGAATTATCCTAAGCATGCGTTCTAAATTATTTATGCAAGATAAAATAAATCAATCACACTACGCCGCGATGTACGAGGAAAAACCCAAGACGGGAATCAACCTCGGACGGCCCTAGCCACAAATTCACTAGATACGGAATTACAAGTACAAGACAAAAGACTTACAACACATGACTCGATCCCTCTCAAGTCCCGACGCTTCTTCTTGTAGACACCTCTTCCTAGTGAATTACTTTAGAAAACCACCGCGGCCTCGAAATCCATCGATTGGACTTTATATGGTCACCGTCACCCGAACATGGAGACTTTTTCTGTGTGGGTAAATCATCATAAAAACACTTATTCTTTCATTGTGGGAGGTAGAAGCAAAACTCGAAACTTCTCTTCTTCAATTCGGTAGAGAAAAACTGGTGCCAAACTCCAAGCAATTGATATGTATATAGGTGAACTTGGATAAACTCATTTGGGTGTAAACACTAGAGTGATGGATATTTTTCTCTAAGAATCTCACTCAAAACTAGAACATTTTCCTTAAAACAATTTGCTCTCAAACTCTCTCTAAGAGATGAAAATATAATGGAAAAGTTAAGTTGGAAAATGTTCTTCCCACACAAGATAAAGTCTGAAAAAGTTGGTTAAAAACTAAGTGGGGAAGTGGGTAAAAAAATTGCCAAAAACTGTCAAAAACCGTTCCCTCCTGGCATCTCGTTTGAACGAAATTTCGTTCGAACGAGACTTCTAACGACGTTCCAGATTGAACTCGCTAGAATCTCGTTGGATATCTCGTTCGAACATAAGGTTCGTTCGAACGACATATCGAACGACATTTCAAAGGCCTATACTGGAACCTCATTGGCAAACTCGTTCGAACGACATCTGGTTCAAACGAAAAACTCGTTCGAACGACATAACGAACGAACCTCCAGAAAGTTTGGAAAATTCTATTTTTGCCCAGAAAACTTTATAAACTTATTTTAAAGTTCTAATTAATTCTTTCTGAAAATAAAACACAGTTTTTATAAAACCTAACACCCAATAAACAAGTTCCAAGCTCCTATATATATATAATTGAAAATTTGTGTCCTTTCCCTTATGAGCCAAAACTATATATGGACTCAATTGAAAATTTATGTCCTTACATATATGTTCTCCTGGATGGAAGAAAGGTAATAAAATTGGTAAAGAATGTTTAGTAATGAAATTGAATTGGTAAATATTTGATAAAATTAATTGCCATATCTGTATTTCCTAAAGAGAATAGGAATTGTGCCTTTAGATTGTGAATTGATTTATTTATCCCCCCTTGAGTAAATTAGATGAGTTCTCCCATACTTATGTGATCATTGAGCATCATCATTGATATTATGCTAGGTTGTGCTTTTAGAATGAGAGGTGAGAAATTTTATGTTAATTGCGAAAGAATTACGCACTTAACTGTCATGCATTTTAGTCACATGGTAATCCTATCAAACCGGGCCCTCACCCGTCTATATTTCTTTATTTTTCATGCAACTCTTTGTCCTTTTAGGTGCTCTACCGCAAGGACACCCGTATTGACCTGTCCATTATAGTTGTCTTGGAGCTATAGCATTTTGCGGATGTTTTAGGATATTCATTTTAGACGCTTTTATCTTTTGTACTCCAATTATGTTCAATTTATTTCTTCGGGCGTGTTTCCCATGCCTTGTATTCATTTATTATTGTGATATTTAATTGTAATACTCGGTGTAACCTGTTTGTATTAGTCTGTTAACCGACAGCTTATTCGGTTATTGATTTATACATATTTTATTCTATTACTCGTTGATTTTTGGTTTACACCGTTTTTGCAATTGGGATTGTCTAAGTGTTTTTTTTCTTTTACTTGTAAAAATTTAAATTTGACAGTCCGTTTTTTAAAATAATTGGTGGTTATCTTGTGCTATTATTTTAATCGACAATGATGCTGAGAATGGACCATCTATGATTCCTGTGATTATTGGAGTATTGGGCTTGCCACCTATTATTTCAGTAGGCGGGCTGTCACAGATGGTCTCAGAGCATCAGGTTCTAGAGTCCTTAGGAATCTGTGCGGACGTATTACGCTTTCAGCGTTACTTTTGATTTGATATAGAGCCTTAGGATTAGGATTGTTGATTTCCTCTTGTGAGGTTTCGTTCTCCTGCCATAATGTAAGGACCCTAAAAATCTTTTGTGCGTTCGTGTGAGATTCGTAGGTTGACTGAAGAAGGGAGTCAAGGAAGGCCGTTGTGAAGGCGTCAGGAGACGGGATAACTAAGAACTGTAAGCTATAGTCGGGGATGAGGGCCACTTTGGAGGTCTCTCCCTTTGTTGCGTTATCTTATATTGCTACTGTGACTAATAAGTACAGTAGATATAGTTTTTCAAGTACCGCTGCAAGTACAGAGTGGTACTAAGTTTGTAATACCTAGCGATGTTGATTTGAAGTTAAAAAGTCCTTGACAAAGACCACATGTTGAAGTTTGGTCTGAGGGAGGAAGTGTAATCTCATTGGGTGAAAGTAGAAGGCCCAGGAGTTTTAACCTAGAGAGGGGTGTGGAAGTGCCCAGGTGCGAGGATTGGAGGAAAATCTTTCACCCATTGGTGTAACATGGAAATGGTGGAAATAGTAGTCACCATATTTTAGTGGAGTCGAAAGTTTTTCCCTGTAGAGAAACCCAATGGATATTCTCAACAGCGAGTTTCTCTGGGATATTAGGAAATATGAGAAAGTAGATTCTCAAATATTCACATGAGGTTCGGTCAGAAGCCGACCATGAATAAAGAGTTGCAGGGTTAAGGAAACCTTTTATCAAGGTGGGTAGATACAAGGAAGAGATAGAGAGCCCTTAAGTGAAATTATAGGCTCACGAATAAGTGTTGTTAACACTTCACGAGAAGTAGTGTTAGTGGAACCCCATTGGTGTACATCCATCCGGGGGAGACTCATTGAACAAGGATAGGGGAGTCCAGTAGCCTGATTATCTTTTATTGAGGAAGTTAAGGGAACTATGCGTGTAATCATCTGGTGGCTAGAGATGGAGAAACGGTTCTAACGTGGAATGTGGAACCATGCGTTTTGATCTTATCGATTAAAGACAACCGGCAAGAATAGGGTGCCTAGATGGGGCTTTATGTAAGTAGTTTGGTTCGGATAAGACTAGAATACCGTGTCTGGGAACCCTTAGTAGTGGCCAGGATGATTGGCATGTCTGTTGGCGGGAATTTCCACCTTAGTTGAGGGTAGAGCATTCCTTATGATAAGAGGGAGTAGTATGGTATTAACCCTAGATTCGAGTGTGTAAAATCGAGCTTGTGGGAGTATCGATGGTATTATAAGGAGTGTATCTACATGACTTCCATGATAGGGAAGTTCTATATTTTCTTTCATTCTCTAAGGCGAGTGACGATATATATAAAGTATATGTGTGGTATGTGCTACTCGTATTATATGTAATATGCGAGTGGAAATGTTTTTGGTTTGGTTGGAGTGATAGCAAGCGAATAAATCATGAGGCTATCCTATTTTTAGTTCTAGAGAAGAACTAGTTATTCTATAATATCTCTCCTGGATACAGGTTGAGACTTTATAGGGGTGGTTTAAGGCGTAGGAAGTTTTCATTATTTATTTTGTTTGTCTTGTTTGATTGATTGATTGCTTGTATGATGTTGCCTTATCTCCACGACCAACAAAGTTAAGTAGTAATGTATCGAAGGGGTTCCTTGTTTGGATTTCTCTTTGTGAGACGCTCCACGCATGAACCTTAATGAATTTGTAAGTGGAGGGATGTTATTCTTTCTTCTTTTATTTTATTTCATTTTATTTTGTTGTTAGAAGCTGGGCTGGAAGGTTTAGCCGAAAATCACATGATTGAGTGGCTAAAGGACTATTAAGGTGCGAGTTAGAAGCACTATATATAGTTATATTCTCTGATCGATGTGAGGGAGGCTTGGATAAGAAAGTTGGATTGAGACTTATGGTTATGCCTTAATGAGAAGTCTATTTAAAAATATGTATGTATGTATATTGGGATAAAGTATTTGTGAGACTTTACAGTAAGTAAACGTCCGATTACTTAAAATTTTCAATTATTTGATATGGTAAGACATAGAAGTAGAAGTGCATTAGTAGGGTTACGAGTTAGAATTTTAGTGATCCCGATTATGTGTCTTAGGCCGTTATATCTTGATGATCGACGATGCGAGGTAGTAGTGTAACGAGAGGGTTCCTTATTTGGATTTCGCTTTTGCGAGACGTCCCACGCATGAAACTGAGCGAATGTCGAAAGTTGAGAAAGGTATTGGGCATTAGTGATATAATTAGTATTATACGTGTACGACTCATATAGGATGTATATAGATCCACCTTAGGAATTCTAGGATGTAAGGCCCTTAGAGCATGTGATGTCGTTTTAGGAAGGAGATAGGGACTTGACCACGAATAGGCTTGTGGGTTAACTCCAAGAAGGATTAGGTTCTTAGAAGTAGAAGTATGGGATCTCTAGTGATTTGAAATTTTAGGCCATAGAAATTGAGACCTCTCTTAGATAGAACGTTACGTTGGTAACTTAGCTTTCGAAGAGTTAAAAGGATCAGCTGGCCTTTACTCCCGCACCCGTGTTGTTAAGATCGAGAGTGGGTTTAACGAACGAGTCTCTTCCAGGAACGGGAAGTATTAATACTGGAGCATGGACCCATTGTTTATGCGTCTCACAAATTTAAACCTCATGAGAAGTATTATCCCCCGCTCGATTTAAAGTTCGTAGCGGTAGTTTTTGCCTTAAAGAAATAAAGACACTACTTCCTGGGCAGGAAACTAGTCTTTTAACGAGAAACAAGTAGGAGTTCGTAAAGGACTATCAATTGGATATTCACTTTCGCTAAGGAAATGAGGATGGGGTAGCTGATGCACCGAGTAGAAAACCCGTCGAAGAAATTAGTTAAGGCATGGAAAGCCAAGTGGAATGAGCTTAACCGAGAGGATACTATAGCAAGAGCGTCCATGTCCGTGATTGACCCTTTCACCTACTAGTGTGAAGAGAATAGTGTGGAATGAGGATGTGTATATCCATTGACATCTTCTTCAAATTGCTGATAGTGCAACGCTCATGATCCTAGTTGAGAAAACTATTGATCATTGTGCCAATCGCTGGTTACCCAATTAAATGGGCGGACTAATTACAGAGGAGTATGCCCAACTCTTCATAACGAAGTTATGGAACTGCATGGGGTTCCTATCAAAATAGTGTTGGACCGGGACGAGAAATTTGTGTCAAGGTATTAGTAAAGTTTCCAGGAAGTAATGGAAACCGTATGGATATGGGGTATATCCTATCACACGTAAGTGGATGAATGAATGGATAAAGTTAACCTAACGTCGAAAGGTATACCTCGAATGGGCGTGTTGACTTAAAGGAAGGATGGGAGCGGTAACTTGTATGGATAGAAATTTCCGTAAAATAATTCGGATCATTTTCTAATGTATGGCACCGTGGGTGGCCTTGTGTAGCCGGTTGAGTAATTTGCGTACTCGTTGGATGGAACTAGTGGACAATGTGTTCCTTGGACATGGCGTGGTACGGGAACATTTCTTAAAGGATTGGGCTCCTTGAGCCGCATACTTAGAAATGGCTATGCCGACTCGAATAGAGGTCATGTAGTATTGGAGGTAAGGAGTTAGTTTTAATGAGGTATTCCCTAGGAAGGGATATGACGTGATTTAAGAAGTAAGGCAATTTGTGCCTAGATATGTAGGTATCTCCTTCCATAGTGGATAGGTAGGATCAATAGTTCTTGAGGAACGATTTGGTGCTATGTTAGAGAACAAAGGATGTAGACTGAGATTGATAGGGACGACCTTAGTCCAAGTCCAGTTGGGACGCCGTAATGGCGAGGAGTTCGCTAAGGATGATAGAACGATGGTTTAGAATAGTATACCCTTTGTATGATTATGGGGTACGCCTAAATTTTGAGGGCGAAATTCCCTTCTAAGGGGGGGAGATTGTAACAACCCAGACTTTTGAGCGGCTATTTTATAAGATTTTGCCTAATGGGCTGATTTTATAAAATAAGGGAAGTTGGAGTAAATATTATTTCCCATGATATTAAGGGGTAATATTTACTATGTTTTGTCTATTTACGGTTATGAGAAGTTAAATAGCATTATATTGTGTTTTATTGTGTCTTTATATGTTATTCGACGGTTATGACTCATATTTAAATTGGAGCCTAACTAATGAAATAAAATGAATTTGGAACATAAAAATAGTTCACATTATTCTGAATGTCAAAATAGGGGGTGCGGTTGTTTTTAGAATAGTCGATATAGTCAAAATAAGTGCCAAGTTGTATTTTTGGGTTTCGGGAACTTTTAACGGGTTATGACTCAATTATGCGGATACGAGTCATTTTAATGGTGTATTAGTAATTAATAGGGACTTTTATGTTTTATACCCGGTTAAGTCTCCCAAACCCTTTTAAACCCTTATCTTGTGTTATAAGCCAAGAGAGAGAGAGAGAGAGAGAGAGAGAGAGCTTGTGAGAAATGGGAGAAAAGAGAGAAAAATGGAAGATTTGAGCTGGAAATCGTTGCTACGGAGGAGAATCCGAGACTACAAACTCGAGGCAAGTTTCTTACTTACTATATCATGATTTAATGTGATAAATTGCAGGTATAGTTAGTTTTTGGAGATTTAAACCATAAATGAGTTTTTGTTGTTTTCGTGTTTAAGCCCTAAACTTTGTAGTTCAATTGGATTTGAGGAGAAATATAAGTTAGTTGTAGTATAGAAATAATGTAGTATGAAAAATTGTTGTTGATGTTGGAAGAAATTAAGGATTTGAAGGTTTTGGGATTTTAGGGTTCTTCAACCCATAGCCCAAATTGGGCAAATTCGTAGGGGCGAATCGATTCGGCTCCCAGGCGAATCGATTCGAATAGGGGGAGGATATATGTCTGGGAGACCGAATCGATTCGGATAGAGGTAGAATTTTGGTATTACTCCCCGAATCGATTATCTTTTGGGTGAATCGATTCGCAACCAGGGTAGAATTGATTTGGCCCTAGGGTGAATCGATTCGGATGCCCTGTTTTTGTGAGATTTTTCTAGTTTTGTTTTTTTCCCCTTTTCTTTTAGGTTCGAGGTTTATGAGCCTTATTTTGGGAAGTAATGAGGAGTCCTAGAGGGTTGTGTTGGGTAGACTAATGTCCTAGCCTATCATGAGGATATTTGGGCTTATCCCAAGGGTTAATTTATAGAGTTAAATGTTCCATTCGTTATAGGAAGTAACCTAAAGATTGATAGAAGGAAAAATGATAAATTTTGGGACTCTTGGGAGACCATTATTGAGGGAGACTCACTTTGATGATTTATGGTTTTGTCTTGGGCTCTTGGAGACTAGTTAGAGGATATTGTCACTTCAAGTCTTAAATCATTAATCAAATATGACTTTAAGAATAAGAAATGCACATTCTAAGAATTTGGTACTTAATGGTTAAGTATGAATGGTTTTTGTGACTGTAAAAGTGAATGTTTTCAAAATGGAAAAATGATTTTCATAAATGTTAATTTCTGTATACACACCTCTCTAAATCACTATCATAAGGGAAGTTGCGCGCGTGAGGTGAAGCCCCCTGGATAATAAATGCAAGGTGGATATAGTCCTAGGCCATATCAGCATTTATTATATGTTTTTATACGATTGTGAGGTAATTATGGGTGTGGTTATGACTCTCCCATAGGCATATGGCCGCTTCCTGACGTTTCGTTAGGATCACAGGTTGTCTTGATGATAGGCCCTGGAAGATGATAGCCATTTAGGGGCGTGCACAGTAAGGAAACCCGGACGGGCGGTCTTAGAAAGCGTTATATGATGTGAAATATAACTATTTTAATAATGCGGGACATTATTGTTGTTAAAGCATTTTATGATAATAAAATGGCTTTAAATACATTTCCTGGATGGAAGGAGGGAAGTGGGAAGTCATATACATTTCCTGGATAGAAGAAGGGAAATGGGATGTTATGAAATGAAAAAGCATTTTTATGATAATAAAGCTTACTTTATATATATATATATGTTCTCCTGGATGGAAGAAAGGGAATAAAATTGGTAAAGAATGTTTAGTAATGAAATTGAATTGGTAAACATTTGATAAAATGAATTGCCATATCTATATTTCCTAAAGAGAATAGGAACTGTGCCTTTAGATTGTGAATTGATTTATTTATGCCCTCTTGAGTAAATTAGATGCGTTCTCCCATACTTATGTGATCATTGAGCATCATCATTCATATTGCGCTAGGTTGTGTTTTTAGAATGAGAGGTGAGAAATTTTATTATAATTACGAGAGAATTACGCACTTAACTGTGATGCATTTTAGTCAGATGGTAATCCTATCAAACCAGGCCCTAACCTGTCTATATTTCTTTGTTTTGCATACAACTCTTTGTCCGTTCAGGTTCTCTACAGTAAGGACAGCCGTAATGACCTTTCTATTCCAGTTGTCTTGGAGCATTTTGCGGATGTTATAGGATATTCATTTTAGACGCTTCTATCTTTTGTACTCCAGTTATGTTCAGTTTTTTTATTCGGGCGTGTTTCCCATGCCTTGTATTCATTTATTATTGTGATATTTAATTGTAATACTCGGTGTAACTTGTTTGTATTAGTCTATTAACCGACAACTTATTCGGTTATTGATTTATGCATATTGTATTCTATTACTCGTTGATTTTTGGTATACACCGTTTTTGCAATTGGGATTGTCTAAGTGTTTTTTTCCTTTTACTTGTAAAAATTTAAATTTGACAGTCCGTTTTCTAAAATAATTGGTGGTTATCTCGTACTATTATTTTAATCGACGGTGATGCTGAGAATGGACCATCTATGATTCCTGTGATTATTGGAGTATTGGGCTAGCCACCTATTATTTCAGTAGGCGGGCTGTCACAGAACAATAGTCCAAAACCCTTAAGGTGCACAAATGAAATCAAAACCCCCAAGTTAGATTAACGCAGCAGAGTAATAACCCCTAACCACTTCATCAAATCGAAACTACTAACAGCAAGCATCTAGCACCAGAAATTTGACATCGATAGACATGTTCATTCGTACTCTTCTAAACAACAACCAAGATCAAAATGGGTAATAACCTTACTACGAACATAAAATGGAACAAACTCTACTTTGACACTGTAGTTATAAACATTAAAAATATAGAGCTAAGAATGGCTCATCTCTGTAATTAACATGCTTGAAGAAGCTAATACTTAACCAAATCCAAGAGAAACCCAAAAACCATATCCATTCATCCTATGGGGGAGGTTGAGAAGGAAAACAAAGTCGACGTTTCATTTATGCAGATTTCAAGTGGTCGACATTTCTTCTGGAGTAGCAGCTGCTTCCATCAAGGTTGGAAAAAGACCTGAATGGTATTTCTTCTGGTTGGATAAATAGCTACTAGATTTGGAATAGCAATTGAACGGTCACGATCTGCCTCCTCAACCAAACCCAACTCCTTAGAAATAAGCTTAATGTCTGTAGTAGATATCTTTCCAATTTATCTTGGTCGATGATTTGGAAGGCTTTCATGAGCTCCTCTTTAGTATCCCTTTCACCAATATTTGTTGTCATCATGTACCTTTCCATCGCGTAATCATAGAGAGTTGAAGAGCAAATGAAAAAGTAGATCCCAGGAACTTATACGAAATCCAGATATTTGAGCTGTTTTTCCTCAATCTATAGTATCAATTACAAACACAAAACACGCGTGATATCGATAGAAAATCCCAAGACTCAAGCCATTATGATAGTAGTCAAATTTTTGAAGAAAAATGTGAAATTTTCAAAAAAGACCTTAAACAAACATAATATGGAGTGTTAAACAAATAATACCTAAACAAAGGTGTACCTTAGGTTGTTAATCCACGAAGAGTTGGTGAGAAAATAGCAAAGCAGAGGTACAAATTTTAATACATCAAAGTTCTATTATATATTACCCAATAAATCAACATGTTATTGAGATGATAACATATGAAACTCGGTATAAAACCCAATATGAGAGATGCTTTTAACCAAAAACCCACACTTAAAAGAAATTAAACCAAATTATTACATTAAAATAATAGCTATAATCTCATATGAATTTCATATGAGATGCAGTAGACATAGCTGTAAGAATTTCATATGAGTTGTTAGAAATTACTATTTGAAATTATACCAACTCATATGAGATTCAATTGAATAAACAGTAAGTTTATTCTTAAGGTTATTACTGAAATTCATAAGAATAAATAGTAAGGTTATTTCAGACATACCTGGTGAGTTAGAAAAACATATATTTTATCAAACACTTAATAGTCTAAATTCATATTTGTTACCAAGCAGGTCTCGGAGGTACTGTACACTTAATAAACTTACCAAGCATGTCTCGAATCTACTGTATACTAAAAAACATTTCACACAAATGAGACATCTAAAAAAAAACAAAATTATCCCCAATTCATTTATCAATTGGTATCATAAGAAATCACAACTCACAAACAAAAACCTTATTTAAATCTTTCAGTGCAACCCAGTTGAAAGAGAAAAAAAATTGAGTACAAACCAAAAAGGGGAAAATTAATTTTTAAAAATGGAAAAACAAAGAATACCTCGTGTTAATATACATGGGTAAATTATTAGAAATGGAAAAAGTATCACCTGTTCAGATTTATCAGATTTACATATAAAAAATACCTTCGGTTCAGATTTAGATAAAAAATTTCATTTGAAAGAGAAAACTGAATGAGAAATAACACAAAGATCTGGCAATTTTTGACATGATAATCCGTTTACGGTAATAACCCGAAATGACCCGAACATGACACGATTAACTTGTATAGATTTTAAAGTGCCCAAAACTTATACTCAAATCAAAATTAATGCGACTCGAAAGTGACACAACTAACCATAATTGCCACTCCTAGAAGAGATAGTTAAAACGAAAAACATAAATTAAAAAGTAAAAAAAATAAACAACCACCATCGATACTCAAGAAGACAAACTACATCGATACTCAATTCATATAAAGGATGTATAAAAAAAGTAAGTACACAAAGGATGTATAAAGGGTGTACTTGCACCCGATGTGTCAAATGATTCAAAAGGACGTATAAAAAATATTCCACCTCACGCACTGCAGGATTATGATTTCAACAATGAGCCCCGCACATTGCTTTAAAATTGAGAATAACTCTTTAACCATCACTTTAAATATACAACATATGTGTGAGTTTTTTGTATTCAACAACATGTAATGACCTGAATAACTAAGAGAAACAAACTAAATATCTCAATAACTGAGAGAAACAAAACAAACGTGTCCAAAGAACTTTCATGACCTCTTTTGATCAAAGCCATAAATGTAAAAAATTTCATATAGGTACTAACTAATGGGATATAGAGAATGAAAAAAATATATTTAAAATATATGCACCATCATGGTATAAAGAAAAACAAATGGAGAATTTGAAAAATAAATAAAAATCCCCAAATTTACAATCATACAGTACTAAACTACAAAATCAATCTTCCAAGTCAGGGTCAATAAGGTTATCAAATAAAGAAAAAATTTAAGAAAAAAATAAGGTTATCAAATAAGAAAAATAAAACGAAATATAAATCTCACGTAAAGATATTAAGAGCAATTTTGAAAACAGAGATTCACACCTTTAATGATGTCTTAAATAGCTTGTTAACAACAAAACAAATTCAATATGAAAATTAACTTGCAATAGAAATAAAATCTAAACAAATTATAATCCCAGAAATCAAAACACAAACTCGAAAAAGTAGTACAAAATCGGGTTGTTTTCGGTGTTGTACAAAACAAACATTAGCATGCAAAACAGACATTAGTAATATAGTTGAGATTTAAAAGCATCACCATACATTTAAGGTGACTTAAACAGGGGAACAGTAGCCAAAAACCCGCAAACATCAAATTTAGCAATTTTCTGATTAGTGTATTAAAATAGTAGGTGGCATGGTGGATTCAGGTGATGGAACTCTCTTATAACAAAACTGTGGCTAACCCAATAGCCAAATATAAGACCCAATAGAATAATTGATTCAATATAAATATTTACAGTTCATAATCAACAAATATCATATTCCCAAAGGAATCCATCTAAATAATTAATCAAGAAATGAAAAAAAAAAGTAACAAAATTATATACCTGATAAACAAATAAAAAATTGAGTTGGTAGTGCGAACTATAGTATATACCTGATAAACAAACCAAAAATCGAGATGATAGTTGTTAGATTCTGGTTCGATTTTTTGTGACTAATAAAAAACCATCAATAGCTACTACAAAAATCGACCCAATAGATGTTACAAATCAAACCATAAATGAACAAACCTTTGTTAGATCTGGAAAATATTTGTTAGATTTTTACCAAATGAACAAACCCTTGTTGGATCTAGAAAACCCTTGTACCCAGGGGGCGTGTGTGTAAGAGAGTGGAGACACCTATAAAAGTGCGTGAGAGAGAGAGAGAGAGAGACGTTGGCGGCAACAGCAGCAACGGTACAGAGCGGAGGCAGATCTAATGAGATGGAGATATTTATGGACGACGGGCGAGTGAGAGAGAGAATGAGGGTGACAGGTGTGAGTTTGAGTGTGAGGGGTATCGAGAAAGAGAGGTGGTGTGTGGGTAAAGTTGTAATGTTTTACCAAAAAACCCAAATATTTGAATTAAAATGTTAGTTTGATGAGTAAAAAATGAGAGGAAAACCAAATAATTGAGGGGTAGATTTATAAAAAACAAAGAGATGTGATCTCAACCATTAATATATGTAAGGCCATCTCCAATGGAGAGGCTTATAGTCTAAATTTACACATTTTAGGTTCACAGTGGGTAGAGAAAAATGAACATTTTGGTGAGAGAAAACGTAGAGGAAATGTAAATGTATATTGTGGCTAGATGGTGGATAAATGGGGTCCACAGGTCTGGACGGTTAACTTTTGTCCGTCCAGGCCCCAAACGGCTATCTCTTGTCCGTCTTATGAAAAACAAATTGTCCCTAACGACTCTAATATAATGGCTACATAAATTTTTTAACGGATATATCTAATTTGTATAAATATCTAACCTCAAAACTTTTAAACTACAAATTCAATATTTATCCTTTCAAATTTATGTAATGGATTCTCCCTCTCAAAGTAATCCAACTAATTCATATCGGTTACCAAATTTCACTTCGCATAAAGAGATATTATTGTGTCACGTGTATATAAAATATTCCATAAATGGGGTTATCGGGACAAACCAAACCTCACTTACGATGTGGGACAAAATTACAAGAGAATATAACTCTAGCGAGGGAGTTAACTACAAACGCAACGAGAATGCGTTGCAGGGGAAATATCGAACAATAAGTCGAGAGTGTTTATTGTATACAACGAAGTTGTCTTGAGCATACGGAGACGGTAAAGATAGCGGCACGACGGAAGTTACTTGGGTAATTACACTTGGTTGCGATTAATTTATTTTTTAAATTTAATATTCTTAATTTATATAACTAATGCAACAAATATTTTTGTAGATACAACATGATGGTGATAACTTTCATGCTAATATAGGTTATAAATTCATGTACGATCATTGCTACGAGGTGCTCAAGGATTTGCCCAAGTTTACCATGTCAACCACGGGTTCACAATATACGGATGGAGACATAAATGAGAGTCCCAATGATTCGAACGATCCTGAAAATTGCGACTTCAATAATGACTTACAACGACCAGTGGGATGTAAAAAGGCAAAAATGAAAGGGAAGAAAAGAGCGGCCACCAATAGTGTGGCTGCACACACGACCCTATTAGATAGCAATGGTGAATTCAACACACTTTATGCTAAAAATTTTGCAGAATCGCAATCAATCAAAAGCAATCTGAATGACAAGATTGATAATTTAATTTCAATTCACAACAAAGATTATGAAGCACAACTCCAATGCGATGAAGATCAAATTATGTACAAGGATACCAGTAACTTCACACCCCAGCAACTACCCTTTCATGATATGCGAATGAATGAGATAATGCATCGTCGTACTATAGCATATCGGAACATGTCTAAAGAATAGAGTTACATGATTTCATATGTTAAGCAATTTCATTTCATATTAAGTTCTTTTCAATTGGTGTCAAATACTATTTATTATTTTAAATATTTTAATTGCATGGATAACAAAGTGAACAAGGATGAAATATTCATAACTCAAAATAAAACATACAAATTTGCATAATAAAAACGTAGTTACGAAAGTTAAATTTTAATGACTACTCAATTCAATTATTTCCTAGGCAACCACGAAACACAACATAAGGCATGTCCATCGCCCATTAACATGGTTGGTAGATGATGTACTAAATTCGTGTCCAACTCAACCCATTTGTAATCCGGCAGGTCCGAATTTGATGCATATATCGGATCGTCAAGTTTAGTATTTATCGAATATTAGCGTGCCACCGCTCTAGCCTTTTTTCCATCTGTGCAATTTTACGTTGCAATAAGCATATACACTTATCATTATCTTTGTTTAGATCTTTGCAATATCTTGCCAATTTTGCTTGAGGCACAGGTAAACTATGCCAATGACACTAGCACTCCAAATCGCAACGTCTATAAAATAACCTAGGCCGCTTTAAATGATCATCCCATAGAATATCTCCCTTTGTCGGCGTTAACCATTTCATCACATAATTAACGTCGCCTAAGGAATGGAGTGTGGAAATAGGGATGTTTTCACAATCCCTTTTCTCGCCAAACCAACTACCACCATGGGGATATTGGTAGATCCATGGGTTAGTCACCGCTAGTTCAGCATTTTTAGTTATTGCCTCACCGTGTTTAACACCAAATTATGTTGATGCTTTAGACTTACCCTTTGTATTCGTGACCTGCTGCGTCCTGCTTCCCCCACCTGTTAAGAGGTAATCACATCGCACTACTCTTTTAGGCGGTGACTAGTTATAATAGGGAAGTTTTTCCTTGGATAGAGTTTTCCTAGGAACATGTGTTAGGTAGGGTGAATCTTCATCGGGCATGTAGACATTGTTATGCATTTTGACGTTTATGATATTAAAAGGAAGTATACCAAGTGTTGTGGTGGAATATCCAAATGAGACCATATATTTATATGAAAGACATTGTGTGCTCAAATCATAAAGGAAGTATAATTGTTCAAGCACACGGGTGTCATTAATGTTCAGGCACGCGGGTGCCATTAATGTTCAAGCACGCGAGTGCAATTATTGTGTATTATGCACACGGGTGTCATTACTGTTCAAGCACGCGGGTACCATTATTGTGCATTACGCATGTGGGTGTCATTAATGTTCAAGCATGTGGGTGTCATTACTGTTCAAGCATATAGGTGCTATTTTTGTGCTTTATGCAGGCGGGTGTCATTACTATTCAAGCACGCGGGTGCATCAATTAATCAAACCCAAATATTTAAAATATTTTTGATGTTTTATTATAACATTACTAAATGGGACATATTACAAACGAACGACATTCAAGCTAATGATTCAGCATGCCGATTCCAGATGTGTTCCATCAGGTCATCACGTAACTGGTTATGGTCATCCTTGTTCCTCATCTTTGCATCTCGGACCTAGTACTGATAATGGCCTGTGAGACTTTTCCTGCTTAAGTAGGGTGGTGTCTCACGTTAGGGTTGTTCGGCTTGCCAACTCTCGTCCCGTAACTCCTCCTCGACAATCATTTTGTGTAATATAACACAGGTCTTCATTATTACACGTAAGTCTTTATATTCCCAAAAAATTTTCAGGTTCATGATAAAATGGAACTGCTATTGCAAAATGTCGAAGGCCCTTTCCACATCCTTTCGAGCTCCTTCCTGCGCTCGTGTGAACACGCTTTGTTTTTGAGTGGTTGGCCTTTTGAAAGTTTTGAAAATAGTTGGGAGGGGTGGATAAATGCCATCTGCGAGGTAGTACCCTGTGTCGTATTTGTTTTTGTTAATTTCAAAGTGCATTGGGGTCCAATTTCCTTCTGGAAGTTCTTCAAACACGTGAGATTTGGTAAGAATATTTAAATCATTACATGCACTGGCATGCCAAAGAATGCATGCAAAATATATGTATCATAAGATGCCACAACCTCTAAAATAATAGTGGCTGCATGGAAATGCCCTTAATATTGTCCTTTCTAGGCATGTCGATAGTTATTCCATTCCCAATGCATGCAGTCGATGCTACCGATCATCCCTGGAAAACCTCGTCGCTCATTCTGAGGCTGGAGGGGGGCAATATCGTCAGCCATAGGCGTACGACAATACTCCAGGCTAAACACCTTCACTACATCCCTACAGAAATGTTTTAAAGTCTCTATCGTCGTTGTCTCAGTAATTTTTAAGTATTTGTCCTATAAGTCACCGCAACCACCATACGCTAACATACATAGTGCACATACGATCTTCTGGTGAGAGCTTAATCCAAGTCGACCCACGTAGTCGGGTATTTGGATGAAATACGGATCTTTTTCGCAAACAGCTTCTAAAATGCGATTGAAGCTTGCCTTGTTCATCCTGAAGCGACGCCTAAACAATTCTTCAATTTAAGTTGGATTCTCTTGAAAATAGTCTCTCCATAAATTTTGGTGAGCCGTATATCTATCGCGGTGAACCGTTCTTAGCTCATAAATTTCTATAATGCTCTTCAACGAACCGGATTGATAGATTCTCCTTAGCATTCTGTTATGAATCGTTGCGGCTTCATCATCAGATTCGTCATTATAAGCTGCGATAATCTGTGCTTGTATCTTTTTGTCCATATCACTGTAAGACATAATGTGTATAGTTGAGAAATATATTTATCCCAGCAGGTGTAGATGGAAGGTGATGATGTATTATTTCCTCCACATCTCACTACTCTAATGGTATGGGATGTGAAAAAAAACACTTACTACGGATTGGAGAATACAAACCTACCAACCCACTTAATACTGATGTGACAACACGATCCAACCACCTCATTTATTACCGATTGGACAACACAAACTAACAACACTGACCCACCTACTCATTTATTACCGATTGGACAACACAAACTAACCCATCCAACCATTAATAGTGATATGGATAAAACAAACCAACCTAATAATTTATTACCGATTGTATAACACTGACCCACCTACTCATTTATTACCGATTGGACAACACAAACTATCACATCTAACTCATTTATTACCAATGGAGCAAGAATTTCATTATAACAACATCCATTAAAAAATGAACAAGAATTCAAACGATATTTTATATCACCCCAAAAAGTGTTGAAAATCCCAAAAGCGTCATCGGCAAGAGATGCTTGTGTAGCCGATCCTTTGGGATCTTGTGAGGGTGGATGGGAAATATTAGGAGAACCAAGAGGATATGCATCTCCGTATATGTAAGGTGATGTGTGTTGGTTAATGGGGTAGTCTCCCGCATATGAGGATGGTTGTGCAACACTAGGTCTTGGGCCTCAGGGGTGATCATTCTCTTCATCTTTTTCTCGTAACATCCTCATTAACATTAGTTCGCGTTCTAACAGTAGGGATTTAATTTTCTGAATGTAGTCCTCTCTTAGAAATACCATTTCACGCCATTGTGATCATGAGTAGAAATCACTAGGCGGTAGAAGATTTGGCGTACTGGGGGGATGTACTTGAACAATTGTTGTGCCATTCCCACTTAAATTGACAACTTCAACATCATGTGATAAGGGTAGGAAATCTGAAGAAGAATATTATCCCTATGTGTTGTACAAATGTGGAGCCTCCCATCTATCTGATGGTACGGTGGGTACCCGTACATCATCTGGTACAATCGAGGCAAACCCAAACCCGTCATGGTTTTGTCATCAAAATACTGTGGGTAGAATTGCACCCTTTCCCGCAATCTTCCAATATCTAAGCCATTCCTCCAGTGATGACATTATCAAATGACCAATTGAAGGTTCCCAGTTTTCGATGTGTTCCATATATATGTTTCTTGGAATGAATGACATTGGATAAATAGGGTTATCGGGAATAGCAGTATGTCTTGTCATTTGACGGTAGCACCGGTCTCCGAGGTACCAAGTTCCACCTAACTCCGGATCGAAAAACATGTACCGTCTCTGAGCCAAATCATGCGCAACAACAGGACCTTCTAACTGTTTTTCTGGCAATCCCACAAATGGTTGCCATATAATTAACTCGGGAGAATGCATTTATAGTTTCTCCCGCATGGTCCTATAGTTAATTCGCAGTTGGCCAATTAGAGCGCCACGTTGATTTATCACCCACCATAACATTCTTGTCCACCTTTTCAATGTGTGGTCAAGTAAGAGTGGAGCCATCGTATGGATATACTCGTACCCTAGGTACTACAAAATTAAATAACAACTCATTAATAATTGGTTACTCATAAATCAAGTACCTTTATAAATTATCGAGAAAATTGAAATGTGGAGACGGTAGACTTTACCTCTACAATTTGCCAGAAACAATCAACCATTTTCTGCTCATTTGTGGTGCATGCATTGAGGGCGTAGTAAACTCGTGCAAGAATGGCAGAACCCAAATCCCTATTATCCATGTGTGACACCCCGTCTAATTAAATACCGAGTAGATACTCCTTTATTCAAGTTAAAACAAAATATCAAGTTGGTTCAGTTCATAGCATCACTATCAAAAACATTTTTAAACAATTACTAGCCACTTAATATTTAAAAAGTGAGTTTTCAATTTTAATTAAATTTGATTAACATGCAACCAAATAAATTATTAACTAATGACATCACAATCACATTACAGTCATAATGTAAAATGCTAGAATAAAATTAAGGCTGGAGTAACACTCCCCTGAATAAATCCGAATACAGAATAAAACTAAATACAATGTCTGAACAAATAAATAATTAACTCCAAAACTGAAATGGAACTGAGTAAGAAAAGTTGTCTCTAAAAGAAAAGGGGCGACATGCCCAACCAGATGAAATCTGAGATAGAGTCAAAGTAGAATATGGGGGCGTCTACTATCGAGGTCCTTTAACTTCCACAGCAGCTACAATACGTCACTGGCATGGAACTCCTAAGCTTGGCGTCCCTGTGGCTGAGCACCTAAAAGGTTTTTACAAGAAAATAGATTTGAAAGCAAATAGGTCAGAGCCCGATTGTGAAAACAGTTTAAAATATAGCAAGTGTTTAATAACATTAAATAGTGAATATAAAATACATGTTAGTCACGTGCACTCACTTGAGTTCCTCACCTCTCAACTAATTGTGCACTCCTAATGTATCCGTAACCAGTCCTAGTTATGCTACTAACTAACTAATCTAATTCACAACCTGACTTTACGTTATAATATAAGGGTCAAAACCAGACATTCTAATATAACTGTGTGTCTTCCTTTTTATTTCTCAGAGTTAACTATAATAATTATTACGTGAAATTCCCATTTTTAATTCTACTAAAAATGTCACAAGTATCCACATTTATACTTTAATAAAAGGTCTATTTCAATTACCAGTATATTAATCTCATCACAAATATACCATAAGGGCACCCCTAGGCTAAGCTGTGGTGCACACATACTCTGCTATCAAATCCCGGTACATCATGTACATAAGGACAACGTATTTCGAATCTCTTAGGAACCGTTTCAATAAGAAACAATCACACATATTGGAGGTGAACATAGTTCACATACCCATGGGTCACGCACATACCTACGCTCCCATGGTCAGCTGACTTATCAACTCACAAATAAGTCATTCACAGCCCTATGTCCTTAAGGTACCAATCAAAATCCCCCGTAGGCACACAAAGATTAGATGGCCCAGTTCGAAAGCCGACCTCTCGTGATAGGAAGTATGGTAGGTATGCTATACACATATAAGTCCATATACTAAGCATTCACACAATTTAGATATATTATAATATTAATAAAGGTATATTCTATATCTCTATATCGTTTATCATATTTGTACATTTTTAAGTCTCGGGATAATATACCATATAGACCGCCGACACTTCTTCCGTCGTAAATTCAAGTAATTAAAACCTAACCCATAAAGGTTACCAAGTCTTTTATAGAATTCCCAAATTTTAATCCTAAATATACTCCGGTCTCACAAATATACCTACTGGTCAACACGAAAAAAATAACACTCATTTTAATAAGCCTACGAAAAGTTCGAAACCAAAATCGGGCCGAAAAAGGCCATTCTGAAATCTCATTAGAAGGCACTGAAATCTCGTTCGAACGAGGTCGTTCGAACGAACCATCAACTCCTTAGAAGGGCTACTGGAATCTCATTAGAAGCTCGTTCGAACGACCTGGGTTAGTCTTCTAACGAAAATTCCGAGAGTGCCCAGATTTTTCCCAACTTCGTTTTTTCCAATTTTTTATTCTCCAAAACCATCCAAAATCCCTACCAATTAAGTTTTAATTTTCCCAAACTACTCTAAGCCACCCTAGATCACTTCTTAACATAGTTTTGGGGTCAAATCCTTCAAATCAACATGTAGTATCATTAAATCCCCAAATTGTTTTGCCACAAACCCTACTAACATGAACCCAGAATTTAATTGAACCTAAATACTCATCATTAATACGTTTTTAAATCATCAAAGGTTAAGTTTTGGGTACTGAATTCGTCCCGAACAAGTCTACATACAATTTCTAACCACGGTTTATAGTTTTACATCACATTCATTGGGTTTTCATCAACCTTCCAAAACAATTATCAATTTCTACACTAAACATGGAGGAAAAATTCATTGAATCAAATGAAACCAAATCACTTGACTTAAATTTGATGTTCTGATTCGTTTTTGATGATTAAGGTTGATTCTCCCTTCTTTCCGATCACAATTCCGGCCAAAATGGTGGTGGTTTTGGTTTGGAAACCACTTTTGCAACTTCTCTCTAACTAACGTACCCACTCTCTTTTTTTTTTTGGCTGATAATGGCCCTAATGGCCTTAATAAATATTAATAACTAACCACTAAAATTCCTGGGTTTTAATCCCTTAATTTTTAAAATTACCAAAGTACCCTTTCGGGTTGCCGGTTTGGCCTAAAATGCCACGGGACCCAATTTAAACCCCCGTTGGCACACTCAAAATGACCATTAGGTTGATGAAAATATAATTTATTTTTTAATCTAATTAAATTCATTCCTGACGCGACTGACACGCGCTTCTCAACTTAATTTTCCAAATTATCGTATTTATATCTCTCGACAATTTTAATACTTCCAATACTCATATATTACCATATATACTCAGTAATATTTAATATTATCATCATAATAAAATACCAACTCACGTCTCGCTAGTATTTAAATCTCTGGATTAATTTCCAATTAATCCTCATTTATTTAATTAATCCAATAAATAAAAATCAATAAAATTACGGGGTATTACACCATGTCATTTAGGTTGTGTAAAAATGGTACCCAATCCTAACTTACTGAATTAACTGCAGTGGGAAAAATATGGAACTCATAACAAAAACAATAAAAGAATGACAGATTTGTTCCGCGCTCGCTAATTTGTCCTCCGGAGCTTGCTCACTCCAATGAAATGTATAATTTTAGGGTCCGACAGGATATGTTTCGTCCTTTGCGTTCTGGATTGCCTATTCCGAGAAAATATAATTCGAATATTTCATCCACGGTATGAGGACAACTCGTAGGAAAGGGGGGGAAAATTGGATGGATACCAATTTGAATTCCTATAAAATTAATAAAATTTAATGAGTACTAATTACCGAAAAATTCTTAAAAAATATAGGTGTATAAAACAAATTGCGTAGAATTATATTCAAATATTGCTGGATAAATTCACAAAATCGAAAGGGGTAATCTCCAACTCCACATAAGGTAGGTGAAATGTATGCGTTATTTTTGACGACCTACTAATTAGCGCTGCCATCATTTAATTGTCCGAGTTAGGAAAAGTTTCCCTAAACAAATGACTGAATCCGAAATTGTCGATGATAGCTCGAACTTCCGGAACATGGGCTAAACGAGCGTATACTTCTACCGGACCTTGTAGACTCCGACGCATGTGAAATTGACTTTCGTTTGCATGCGCATTAGGATCAATTATTGCATCTCTTGCATGTGGTCTACTATCGTCATACACCCGAACCAAAATTTCAATACACGATTGGCAAGGTTGGTGGGGGGGATTCTCGTTTGGTTTAGCGGATTTGCCACAACATTTTCTTTGAATAACATGCATTTTGGATAATAAAATTTATTAATAATATAAATAAATATGAGTGTAATAAATTGGAGTGAAAATATGAAATTTGGTATGGTATGTGGAAGGTGGTTGGTGGTAGGTGTTAATATTGGTATGAAAATAAATAAGGTTTTTGAAATTGATGTGAAATGAGAATGAGATAATTTTGAATGGTATTTATAGGGGTTGGTTTTCAATTATGTATATTTTAACGGATACACTTTATAACAGACGGATTATTAACGGTTGAAATTTGGACCGTTGGGGGGGAGGGCCTGGACGGGTGTCAGTTGTCCGTCCAGGGCTTGGACGGCTGACTCTTCCCCGTCTAGTCGTGTGCCACATCATTTTCCCATCTTCCTCTAGCCTATCCATTGCGTAACATCCTCCCACAACTAACCTCAGAAGATGTAAATTTACATCTTCTTTAGCCTATCCATTGGAGATGGCCTAAGGAGGTGGCATCGATTGCATCATTAAAAATGTGTATATTTTAAAAAACCGCCCTATCATATTATATAGATTTTAATAATACATGTATAAAACTATATATAAGTATCATGTATGTATTGATAATATTATTTAACATTGGATCATAGTATATTATATAATTTAATAAACTATACATATAAATAATTTGCTGTACAGGTACATACATCTTTTTTATTTATTAGAATTACACACATGTTTATGTATTATATATGTGTATTATATGTTAAGGTATAAATGCATAAAATATTTCAAATGAAAAATTCTTATTGAAAAATAAAAAAATAAAATTTAGAAAATATTTTTTTGTTTTCTGAAAAACATGATTATAACATAGAAATATTATAATTTAATTTAAAAATAGGTGTAAAAAATAGAATTTTTTATCAAAATTGTATTTAAACATAGAAAACAAAATTATAATTGATAGCCGAGTATGCCCAAATTATTATGGAGGAAAAGTCTACATAACATTTATTATTCATACACTCAACGATAATACATGTGACCGAAAGTACAATGCATGATGTACTTATAATGTTATCCATTAAGGTCATCCACAACACAACAATGGAAAAAATTGAAAATATATACATTTTAAACTCAATTTGCAAGGGTGAAATCACCGCGGGACAATGTAAATATGGATTGGGCGGGTACCAGTTTAGCGCTTAGAAGTGCTCTCGGCAATGTGGTCCACCTTGGACGGATAATAGTTTTCTGCCCAGCAGGCTGAGATCATCTTTTCAAATTTTTTCATTAGTAAAAAATCTGAGTGGGTAACATTTTATTGCCGAATGGATTTAGACGGGTGACAGTTCACCGCCTACCTCATTTACACAATTTCTAACCGAAATGCATAGTTACACAGGATTTATACATTTGACCATGGAAATGTGATTTGTTTTTTACCATTTCGAAAAGAAACAATACAAATGTAAATATTTACATTATCCTATGTGAACACACATTTATTTACGGGATTCACAAACTCTATATGCAGTGGCTATGACTGAAAGACAGGTCTCCTTATGCGTTTTTATTCACCCAATAACATGCACATTTATCAATCATAGGTGATACATTTTAAGTTGTGAACAGGAAACGTGTTTAAAGTTTTTTTACCAAACATGGAAGCTTTATTTATAGTAAGGGTGTTTTACAAGTGTTGTTACAAGCTGCATGTCGTGCTGTACATATATTACACAAGTCTTAAATCAAAAACGAAAGTAAAAACGTGGGAGGTTGTACATAATATTTAGTAAAAAATAAAGTAAAAACCGATCAGCAAGAACATCAACACACACACATCGTCTTCCTTGAAACACTAACATAGAGTAACATGCCGAAACTGCTAATCTTTCACGGATGTCCTTGATCAAGTTCAGGTGAGCTAGGTTCTGGTCTTGGTTCCTGTAAATCATATTAAAGACAATCGTACAATATATTTCACATTCAAGGCATGAAATACTTGTTTGATAAGCAAAATCAAGACCAATTTTGATTACCCAGATTTCAGCCAGGACTCACGATGCAAATCCAACATATTTAGTAAAAGTAAACAAAAAATCACCGTTATAGTTTCTAATGATCCTCCAGTTGGGGGAATTAGAGATAAACAATATGCAGAAGCAATAATGAGCAGAAGTTTGAGTCACACAAATCAACCAAGAAAATAGGGACACAAAGATTTAATGTGGTTCGGCTAAACTTTAGCCTACGTCCACGGGAGCTTACTCCGATCAATTTCTTCCATTATAACAAATGGGATTACAAAGTTCTTCTCTAGATAAAACTAGAGGATTACAGAAAAATACATCATCAAGAGAGTTACATTCTTGGTTCAACACAACAACAAGTCATCACCAATCAAAGGTGGATTATAACAAAAACTAACCAAAAAAAGACCCAAAATGAGTATCCCGTATTTTTGGACTCTGCATCTCAGATCGACAATCTGACCGTTGGATCTGAAGCTTTTAACCTCATGAATCAGTACCTAAAATTTGAGGAAGATCGGACCACGTTTGCTAGTGCGATTAGACCAAAAACAGCAGCAATAAAAGCTACATTTTCTTCACAGCACTTTCTTTTCTTCTGCCTTTCTTTACTTCATTATTTGAGAGAGTATTACTCTGTTTTAGCGGTCTCATTCCTTCTTTTGTAAGCTTTAACAAAGTCAAATCTAACTAGATGATGGGCCAAACATTTTTGGATCCATAATTAAAATAAATACTCCAATTGAACCTAACATCCAATTAGGCTAACTACCAAATAAATTGGTCTTCCTCACATAGGAGGGATAACCCAACAAACTCCCCCTCCCGACTATGTGGGGTTTTTCACCATAACTGCTGCGTTTTTGCAGAACTCATGCTTCTCCTTGGGTAATGATTTGGTCATCATATCGGATCCATTTTCATTGGTATGAATTTTCTCAAGTTCTAATAACTTGGAATCCAACACATCTCTAATCTAATGATACCTCACATCAATGTGTTTTGATTTAGAATGAAAAGTGGAATTCTTTGTGAGATGAATTACGCTTTAACTGTCACAATATAGTACGTACCTCTCTTGCTTAAGCCCAAGCTCATGTAGAAATATTTTCATCCACGACATTTCCTTGCAAGCTTCAGTGGCTGCAAAAACTCAGCCTCAGTGTTAGATAAAGCAACACATTTCTGCAATCTATATTTCCATGACATAGCTCCCCCTGCATATGTAATCAAGTACCCAGATGTGGACTTCCTAGAATCAATGTTTCCTGCCATATCTGCATCTGTAAAGCCTTTTAGAACAGGCTTGCCACTCCCAAAACAAAGCCATACATTGGAAGTACCTTTGAGATACCTAAAGATCCATTTAACAGCAACCCAGTGTTCTCTTCCAGGGTTGGAGAGAAATCTACTAACAACACCAACTGTGTGTGCTATGTCGGGCCTTGTACATACCATCACGTACATCAAACTACCCACTGCTGAAGCGTAAGGAACCTTCGCCATCTCTTTTTTTTCTTTTTCATTAGAAGGACATTGCTTGGAACTCAACTTAAAGTGACTAGCAAGGGGACATCCAACTGACTTGGACTTATCCATTAAAAATCTTTCTAGCACCTTCTTAACATACTTCTCTTGTGATAACCATAACATCTTGGCTTTCCTATCACGCATGATCCTTATGCTAAGGATTTGCTTTGTTGGCCCCAAGTTCTTCATAGCAAAGGATTCATTAAGTTCTTTCTTCAACCTGTCAATTTTCTCACTATTATATCCAACGATCAACATAAAGTAAGAGAATAATAAAATCATTGTCAGAAAATTTCTTGACAAATACACAATGATCTGAAGTGATCTTCTCATATCCATGCTTCCCCATGAATGATTCAAACCTTTTATACCAATGCCTATGTGTTTATTTTAGCCCATTCAAACTTTTCTTTAATCTGCAAATCAAGTTCTCTTTATCTTTTTTCTTGGAAACCCTCTGGCTGCTCTATGTAGATTTCTTCCTCCAAGTCACCATGAAGAAAGGTCATCTTCACATCAAGTTGGTCAACCTCTAAGTCCATACTAGCTGCCAAACTGAGAACAACTCCAATAGAGGACATCTTCACCAGCGGTGAGAAGATTTCTTCAAAATCAATACCTTTCTTTTGACTAAAACCTTTCACAACCAGCCTCTCTTTATATCTTAGATGTGAGCTATTTTCTTTAGTCTTCAATCTGTAAACCCATTTATTTTTCAATGCTCTCTTGCCCTTAGGCAATTTCACCAACTCATGAGTGTTTTTCTCATTTAATGATTTCATCTCTTCTTGCATAGCTCCCAACCACTTGTACTTTTACTCATGTCCTAGGGCCTCTTAGTAGCTCTCTGGCTCTCCTCCATCTGCTAGCATCACAAAGTCATTTGAGGAATATCTCCTAGAAGGTTGACGTTCTCTAGTAGATCTTCTCAAAGGAGTACTGCTCTCTGTTGCTGGTGGTACTTCTAGCTGCTTATTTGGTACATCATTACTCACGGCATCATCAATATTTTCGGGTTCATCTAGATCCTCTTGGACATCTTCCATTAGTTTCTCTTGAACTGTAGGTGAGGGGAGTGGATCCAAATTAATCAAATCATTAATAAAAGGTTCTAATTTCTCAACCAATTTCTCAAAGTCTTCAGTGGTTTGATCCTCAAAGAATACTACATCTCTGCTTCTCACCACCTTCTTGTTCATAGGATCCCATAATCTGTAGCCAAACTCATCATGCCCATAATCGAGAAAAATGCATTTCTTGGTTTTATCATCAAGCTTAGACCTCTCATCTCTGGGGATGTGCACAAAGGCCCTACAACCAAACACTTTCAAATGATCATAGGAAACATCTCTCCCGGTCCATACTCTTTCTGGAATATCAAGTTGTAAAGGAATAGATGGTGAAAGATTAATTAAATCTACGACTGTCCTCAGAGCTTCACCCCAATATGATCTTGACAGCTTTGCATGTGAGAGCATACACCGGACCCTTTCTACAATAGTGCGGTTCATTCTCTCTACTACACCATTGAGTTGAGGAGTCTTTGAAGGTGTGAACTGGTGTCGGATGCCATGACTTTTGAGATAGTCATCAAATGGACCTTTATATTCATCTCCATTATCTGTTCTAATTCACTTCAAAAGTCTACATGTTTCTCTTTCAACACTAGCATGAAACTGTTTAAAGACATCTAAAACTTTATCTTTAGTTTTCAAAATATAAACCCACACCTTCCTGGAATGATCATCGATGAAAGTAACAAAATAAAGTGCTTCACCAATGGTTTTAATTTTCATAGGACCACAAACATCAGAATGTATCAAATCTAACACATTAGATTTTCTAAATGAAGATGTTCTTTTGAAAGAAACTCTATGTTATTTCCCAGCTAAACAATGAACACAAGGCTTTAGATATATACCTTTCATTCTCGGTAGACGCTGCTTCTTGGTTAGAAGATCAAGTCCCTCTAAACTCATGTGACCGAGCCTCTTGTGCCATAGCTCGGTGGAGGCATCATTCTCTACTGCATTCACCACCTCATTAGTAAGCTTTCCTTGCATCGTGTATAGGGTGTTGCACTTCTTTCCTCTAGCAACCACTAATGAACCTTTGGTGAGATTCCATTGACCATTACAAAATTGATTGTTATATCCCTCGTCATCAAGCTTTCCTGCTAAAATTAAATTGAAACGGATATTTGGAACATGTCTCACATCTTTGAGTACTAACTTGCAGCCTATACTAGTCTCTAGATATACATCTCCCATGCCAATGACTTTGCTCCCACCATCATTTCCCATCTTGACAGTCCCAAAATTTCCCAATGTGTACGATGAGAAGAAATCCCTTCTTGAAGTAACATGAATGGATGCACCGCTATCTATTACCAAGATTGACTCATGACATGTGAGATTTACCACATTCTCATCACAAACAATGAGAATATCTTTAGCAGCTACTGCAACACTTCCAGTTTCATCTCTTTCTCTTTTTTGCTCTTGTAGCCATTTCCTGCACTCCTTTTTCATGTGGCCCAGTTTATCACAATGATAGCATTTAATATCTTGTCTACCTTTTGATCTACTTCTGAAATTTCTGCGATTTTGAGGACCCCCTCTTTTATTCCTCCCCCGTTTCTCTATTACCAAGGCCTCTGAATGAGAAGATGAAGCGCCTGTTGATTTTCGTCTTATTTCTTTATTTAACAAGCTCCCTTTAACTTGACCCATAGAGACAACGCCATCTGGGGCTGAATTGCTAACTGACATGACCAATGTCTCCCAACTGTCCGGTAATGAACCAAGGAGAACTAGAGCTTGCACTTCATCATCAAACACAATTTTCATAGAGGATAGTTGATTCACAATGCCTTGCATTTCGTTCAAATGATCTGTCATAGGAGTTCCCTCTTTAAATTTCAGATTCATGAGCTTCCTCATTAGGAATGACTTATTCCCAGTTGTTTTTCTTTTATAAAGCTCTTCTAATTTTGTCCACAAAGAATAGGCAGAAGTCTCTGTTGACACATGGTGATAGACATTATCATCTAGCCAAGTACGAATATAACCAACAACTTGTCTATTTAACAAGTCCCAATCTTCATTCGACATATCAATTGGTTTAGTTGAATCACCTTTAACAGGAGCATGGAACTTTTTGCAATATAGGAGATCTTCCATCTTCCCCTTCCAAAGTTGATAATTATTCCCATTCAGATTAATCATTTTGCTTGTATTAACCTCCATGGCTAAACACAAGTTTAATGCTTTAACACAGCTCTGATACCACTTATTGGGGGAATTAGAGATAAACAATATGCAGAAGCAATAATGAGCAGAAGTTTGAGTCACACAAATGAACCAAGAAAATAGGGACACAAAAATTTAATGTGGTTCGGCTAAACTTTAGCCTACGTCCACAGAAGCTTACTCCGATCAATTTCTTCCATTATAACAAATGGGATTACAAAGTTCTTCTCTAGATAAAACTAGAGGATTACAAAAATATACATCATCAAGAAAGTTACATTCTTGGTTCAACACAACCACAAGTCTTCACCAATCAAAGGTGGATTAGAACAAAAACTAACCAAAAAAAGACCCAAAATGAGTATCCCGTATTTCGGGGTCTCTGCAGCTCAGATTGATAATCTGACCATCGGATCTGAAGCTTTTAACCTCATGAATCAGCACCTAAAATTTGAGGAAGATCGAACCACGTTTGCTAGTGCAATTAGACTAAAAATAGCAGCAGCAAAAGCTATGTTTTCTTCACGGCACTTTCTTTTCTTCTGCGTTTCTTTATTGTATTAGCTGAGAGAGTATTACTCTGTTTTTGGGGGTCTCATTCCTTCTTTAGTAAACTTTGACAAAGTCAAAGCTAACTAGATGATGGGCCAAACATTTTTGGATCCATAATTAAAATATATACTCCAATTGGGCCTAACATCCAATTGGGCTAACTACCAAATAAATTGGTCTTCCTCACATAGGAGGGATAATCCACCTTTCCCATGAGATGCGATGTGTTACATTTAAATAAGTTAAGAGCAAGATTCTATCAGGAAATAGGAAATGCCAGGTTAGGGATGTCAAACTGCAACCAACCGATAAACGAGCATTGCAAAATTATTTTAACTGGTGGTGTAGAGTGAACTTAAAAGAGTGCACCAAAATGGGTTTGTTGTTAAAGATAACCATATTGGTATTGAGCCAAAAGAGACAAACGATAAAAAGTGGTTTCAATTGAGTCTCGGTGATATGATACTTAGGGTGTAGGTGAGCAAGTTGGCGGAGCAGGGAGGTCGGTCTAAGATCAAAATGGTTAAGGCTAAAGCACATGTGAAAGAAAGATGGACAGTCATAGTAAATATGTGTATTATTATTCCAGCCAGTAGCTTATGGTAATAGAACAGTCGATCCACAATAGTCAAGGTTCTGTGTAACAAAAACCACAGGAAGACTTTTATTTTTGGGCATAATATACTTTGCAATAGAAAATTCCATGGTAAGTATGGCACATGTTGGGAGTAAACACTTGAATTGAGTTGATGGTAGGAAAACTTAACCGTAAAGGTTCCCTCAGAATGAGGCCACCAATACGGAGCATCCAGATTATTTAAAGTGTTAAAATATATTTCCCGTATGTGGTGTATACAGTCAGGTTCCCGTGCCGGAGCCCAAAATAAGGGATCCGTACGGGATCTTTTTTAGAAAAACAAAATGTGTTTTTTAATTTTTTTTTTGTGTGGGTTATAAACATTGCAGTGCACCCCTATAAAAAAATCAGCTCAAAGTAACACTTTTTGGTATTTTAAAAAAATGGGTTAATTTTTGACAGTATTTTAAGCAGCTTAAGTACTGTAAAAAATTGACCTATTTTTTAAAAATATTAAAAAGTGTTATTTTGAGCTGATTTTTTTTACAAGAGTGCACTGAGATGCTTATAACACACACAAAAATATTTTTTTTAAAAAAATCTAAAAAGAATCCCGCACGGGAGTCCCGTATTTGAGTTCCCTCACAGGAGCCTAACTCGTGGTGTATAATATCCATTGGTAGCCAGTTAACTAATACTGAAATGTTCCATGTGTCGTGCATGAAAAAGTATGGAGGAGGGAATTTCATATATATGATAAGATGTGGGGGAATAATGTATGAAAGGTATCTTGTAAGACACAAATATGATTCCCAAAGGTTTTATTCCCATCCTCTGTACGCCACTTAATACCTCTCTAAAATGTAAGAATAAGTTTCGATTTTTTTTTACAAAACCAAGAGGCCCTATTATTACTCTGGGCCTCAAGAAAACTTGAATTAATGAAGTACTTATGCTTCAGAGTCCAGGTCCAAAGATTATGAGGATGAGTAAATAGTTTCTAAAAAAGCTTTAGCATATAGGCATTATTAAGGGAGTATAAATCCGTGATACACAACCCACTATATTTCTTAGGAAGTGTAATCATGTGCCATGATATAATAGGTGTTTTATGAGTGGCTTTTGATGAATTCTAAAAGAACGATTTGATTTTCTTAGTTAAAGTATGTATCGGAAGAGGATAAAAGGACATGAAATATGAAACCGCATTAATTAAAGTGGTTCGCCCAACATAAGATAAGAAATTATTATACTAGGTGTGAAGCCTTCAATCTAAAGTATCATTAAGTTCCATAAATATTTGTCGTCTAACACGACTCATAACAAGGAGCAGGCTAAGATACTTATCCTGCACCCAGATAGCGGTGAAACCTATGAATACGCATTGTCTCATGTCAACTAGCATTAGGAGTAGAATGGACAAACGTTATCGTCGATTGATCTTTATTAAAGTTTGTCCCGAAAACCTAGTGAAAAGATTATTTAAGTGTCCGATTATGTCAGTTGTTGGTTGTAAAAAGAAAATACAGTCATCCGCAAATGTTAGACCAATAATAATGGCCCCCTTGGGAGCCGTTCGCGGCACTGTAAGCGACAATCTGTTTTAACTTGGCATAACAGTACGTCAAGGGACAGAATAAATAAATAAATAAGGTGAAAGCGGGTCTCCCTAACGTACCCCCTGCGAAAGCAAACTGATCCCCCAGATGTCAATTGGCAAGAGTAAAGAAGGATGCAGATGAAATAAATTCCATCATATATTGAATCTAGCGATACAGGAAGTCGTGTTACTGCAAAACCCATTTTATAAATGGCCATTCCAATTGATCATGGGCTTTAGTTAAGCCAACTTTGATAGCACAACTTCCGTTCTTAGTTTTAAATCGACGCATTGAATGTAGAATTTTATATGTGATAAGAATGTTATCTTGGATATGTCAGTTAGAAATAAACGCAGTTTGATAAGGGGATACGATATGTTGAAGTATAGGTCACATACGGGAAACTAAGATGGAGAAAATGATCTTGTACATTACATTATACAAACTGATAGGTCTGAAATGTTTAACCTATGTAGAATGTGGAATTTTGGGTATAAAAATAAGAATTGTTTAATTTAATTCCCCTGAGAGTCTTCCAATATGGAAAAAATCAAAAATTAAATTAACAACCTACGTGCCTACCACATCCCAATGGTTCAGGAAAAATTTACAAGTTAGACCACCCAGACCCGGATTTTTCGTTCTTGCCCATATTTTGCATAGTATGCCAAATTTGCGTTTCTGTAATGGGTTCTAACAGCTTATTGTAGTCCGTCATTGAAACTTTCACAAACGGAGTTTCTAATTCCCAAATGTGAGGATTAGTGGAAGTACAAATGGATTCATAATATTTTTGGAATTGCGAATGAATATCCCGAATAGAAATATGCCAACCAGTTTTCGAATTAAAAAAGGCTGTAACCAAGTTATTACGTCTTTGTTAGGTGACACGACCGTGAAAATATCGAGTATTTGTGTCACCATCTAGAATACATTTAGTTTTATGTTTATTTTTTCGATGCATGCTTTCCAAATTTATACAATTCATAAGTTGCATTTGTATTTGATTTTCCAAATTTAAATCCAGAACCACCTTAGACATATTTCCAAAAATGTTTTTCTTCCACACCATCGCTGCCTTGCTAAAGTAGTGGACCATTCGAGTGAACCACGCACATTGCGGTTCCATTGTTCATGATAAAAACGGGCACACAAGTTGATCCAAGAAGGAAAAGTGTCGAGTAAAAGTGGGCAGTGGTTTGACCCCGAGCTAGGAAGGTGTACAATTTTCATTTTTGGATTAAACTCGTTGAAAATTAATATTAAGTGAACAAATTAATTATTTAATTTCATTTATATTAAATTTCGAATTTATGAATTTTCCAATTATGTGGTCTTGATAAATATCTGATAATTATTTTGGAACGTGATAAATACAAATATTAGAAGATTGAGTCAATCTTATCCGTTAGTCACATGATGGTTAATGGCATTAGTGGGAGACTCGAAATAGAGTCCCACCTTGACTAGGATTCCGGCCCTCTTCCTCTTATAAATAGAGGAGCCCTAAACCATCTAGAGTTATCTCATAACACACGATTTCTGAGGTGGGAGAGAAATTCCGAGATTCCATTTGAGGGAAATTTTTCCAAGAAGGGAGATTGATGGAGCAATTAATGAAGATGATTAAAAGAGATTTCTACAACAAGATTGATCAATGCATTGGATTAAGGTAAGTCTTATTAGACGTATTTTGTGAAAACATGAAGATCTAAGATCCTTTTATTAAGAACAATTGTATGTTAAAGTTTAATCATATTAATGTGTTCATAATTAATATTAGGGTACTCTTAAGAATGATTTTACATGTGGTATCAGAGCTAAAGTTTAAGATCTCGTGATCTTCCTTATTGATGTTTTTCTATAATGAATATACATTAAATTTCTTTTGTATGTCTCAGACTTTCTATGATGTTTTAATTTATGTCTTTAAATCTGCCCTGAAAGCATGTCTGAGACTTTTTGTGATGTTTTCTTCATTCGCCAATACTCACTGGTTGGAATGAAAGGTCAAAACTTGCTCAGCATTTTTCGAAACTGACATGGTTGACTGAAAACGTCAAAATAAACAAAATCCATTGTAGATAATGGGCACCACCTTACTTTTGCATTTTGACGTCGTTAAGACTCTTAAAATTGCGTTTTTACCATTTTTGGTAATATTATTGACGTCAATATCTCACTCCAGAAAATTGATTATTGAATTCCGCAAATTATTTTGAGATCCTCGAGTAATTATCTACATCCCTGTGGTGCTAACACAAATTTTCTATTTTTGGCAAAAATTACGATTTTTCCAAATATTATGTATTTTTTTCACCACGGGGGCTGTTTTTTTATGTTCATGGTTGTTATAATATTCATGTTATGTATTGTTTGGTATTGATGAAAGGATTCAATATAAAATTTTGAATATTAGATGTATGATTATGTGTTTGACAGTAACATTTCGATATATTAGGTTATTGTGCATAATCTATAATTGGTAGCCCAAAGGTCCTAATGTAATTATGAATTGATGTTTCGACAATAATATTTATATGATGTTAGATGGGGAAAACATGAAAGTGTCTTAATCTATAATTGTAAATATTAGATTATTGTGTATGCATCTATATTTGGACCATTAATTATACATTAAGTTTTGAGAATAATATTTTTGGGGGCATTGATTTTACATAAATAATGTTTATGACTTCCAGAAAAATTATTTTTGAAGTCCATTGAATATTTGAGTTTTCGGACTATTTTCTATAGTTCCATGATGTTAACTCATTTTTTTTGGGAAAAAATTAAGTTTTTCTACATTTCATGTATATTTTATCTAGAACTCTAATAAAACATTGATCTAATGATCATATTTTAGTTGAATATTCGTGGCAAACAAAGGCTAAATATTTCATATGGTAGGATATTAGACTTGCATTATTGTTAATATTCATATTTTGATGAGTCTCGTGCCAAACACAAGCCAATGATTCATATTGTTGAATATTATGATATTCGTGTTTTAATGAGTCTCGTGCCAAACATAGGCCAACGATTCATGTGGTTGAAAATCATAATTATTATTTATTTTAATGCTAGTACTCCCATTAAGTTGAATTAAATGTCAAACACAGGCTACAATTCATATGTGAGGATACTAGATTTATGATTTCGTTGCATGCATGCATATTTAAATGCATGACTTGCAAAGTTTGAGACTCATAAGTAAGTATTCATTCAGTTTAATCAAATGCCAAATACATGTTGAGATTACATGTGAAGATATTATACTTATAGTCATTTCAGATTATCCTAATATTTTTTAGGGTTAAATTGAAGCGCAACACATGCTGAAATTTGAATCAAATAAACATTGAAATTTTTGTAAAGATTAAATAATTGGCATCAATGTTATATAGTCATATTTACATAGGCCACTAGTATGATAATTGTGATTACAACCGTATTGTGCATTAGTATGACCATGAATGATTTTGGTGAATATTTCTGATTTGTTACTCATACATAAGTGATGAAGCTAAAGTAAATGATTTATGTCTTCCATTTACTATTATTTGTGTAATATCTCATGTAAACTTTTGGTCTATTTAATTTTCACATTACGTCTAATTTTTCGTGAATTTCAAATTAAGGAATAGACAATAATATAATTATTCATGTATTACGGGTATTTTGAACATGTATGCGTCTTTCTAATATTTTTATAATATAAGGTTTGGTGTTCATTAAAGTGCTCCATTCCAGAAGATATAAATATTGGACTAATGTGTTAATATCACGCATATATTGATTGCCTATGGGTCCATGTATGATATTGAATGCTAGGATGATGATACTTTATGATGTTGCATACATATTATTATTTATTCAATCATTGTGATTCGGAAGCCCATAGGTCCAATTACAATAATTTAACAAAATGTTAGTTGTGATATATATTTTGGAAAGATAATAATGGTCGTTAAACGCAGATGTCATAGTTTCTTTCATTATCATATCACCAATTAAGTTTATGAAAACAATAAACATGAATAATTTAGGTTGTTGCCCGTGCAATATTTAATGAACATAAGTGAAAAACTTACTAACTTGTGTATGTAAGTCTTTACGTAATGTAATATTCCTATTATGAAATGTTTGGTAGTCACAACAGTGACCGGACTAGAATGACAATGACTATTAAATGTAAAGATGATGGTAGTAGTAACTCATGATGCTTATAATTTTAAAGATATTAATGGGGTATATTGAGTTTATTTCTTCAAGCAAGGTTATTCCTTACAGGGTATCGATTTTGAGTGATTGAATGAACATCATAGATCACATACATTATTATAGTATGTGAAAATAAGTTGTCAACAAATATCGTGTCCAATATAATGAAATAATATTATACCCAATAAAGTAATCTATAAGCATCATATAATCGATTTTTCACGGTTACTACTAAATAAAACTCACGGTTATGCACTTAATTTATTATTATGTTATCGATGTGTGTGTTGTTAAATCAAAGCATTAATGAAGTGAGCAATTTATCTCATTATCTTATCATATTATTGTATCCTATTTGTTTCTCTAAAATTTCATATTTAAGTTGTTTAAACAAATTAAGTTTGTTTACATGTTGCACACTCGGACTAATAATGATAGAGATAATATGTATCTTTAATGATTTGAAATGAGTTTTTCATCTTAGTAGAGTTTTCAAGTAATACTTACGCTGTTATAGAAAGTATTTACTTTTGATGCAAGGATTGTTTCTAAAAAAACTAGAAATGCTAATAAGATTATTTTTTTTATTGGGGAATCAAATCGCCATTTGCTTTCATAAAACCTCAATTTTTTTTCTTAGAAAATGTTTGTCTAGACTTGATCATGAAGGATATGTTCTAAAGAATCTTTTGATGTATTTTTTTTCAGAGGTTATGACATTCCTTTTGTGTTTTGTACAAAATAAAGTTTGAACATAATTCTTCAAATATTGGTTTGATCCTACATCATAATCGTAAAGTTATTGATGAAACTCTTTTAATCTTATGCCAATTTAAATCTAGACTCCCTTTCATAATTTTCGTGGACAAGATTTTTGTAATGTCTTTTATAAATTTTGATAGTCGAGTTGTGCTCTTAAGGTATTACGATGTCTAATATAATGATGACATATGTGGCACAAGTGGGAGATTATGAGAAATTTTCCTTAAACTGGACCTACATAGATCATATAATTGTCATTGACACGTACTTGCTGCATTAAAGAAAACTAAAAATGTCAAATTCATTATGAATGGTGAAATTAGTGGGAGTAGAAATCGTGAGTTATGGTTATAAATGAAGGTAGGGTACTTATCCCATTACCGATAACCTTCTTGAATACTTATTCTTTTAGTTATTAGATTGTCTAAACAACAAAGAATAAATAAATGATCAACCACTAAATGATAGTGTTGTCACCTTGAGGAAAATGTAGATAAAATCATAAGGAATAGTATTAAGAAAATCCTAAAAGGTCTACTATCCTGGATGATTATGTGGTGTATCTTCATGAACATGAATTTGGTATAGGGATAAATAATGACCTGGTTTTGGTTTCGGTTTCGCAAGTCATAAGAAGTGAAACTAATGGACTACAACTAAGCTTAGGATCTCGTTGAATTACATAATTGATGCACTAAAGTTGAGTATGAGGGTCTCATCAAGACCAAACACGACACTAAAGGTAATTAAACGAGATCACTGTTCTAAAAAAACTGCCTAGGCTTGAGGCTTGGGAGAAACGCCTCGCCTTACGCTTTTTACGCCTTATTCTTGGTAAAACCCTTAAGGCGCACTTTTTTATAAAAAAAAAATGCTTTAGTGAAATGATATTGCCTTGTAAAGAATTGTTTTACAAACCGGACCATTATTTCATTCAAAATAATCAAATAGTATTTTAATTTGCATATATTCAAACATATTTTTATGATATGTACAATTTTAGTAATTTAGTAGCCTTGTTATAGTTAAAAAATATTAAAATATATGAAGAAGGCCTAAATGCATTTTCACGCCTTTTTACGCCTAAGGCTCGCCTAGGCTTCTAAGGCTTAAGGCTTTGCCTCTACGCCTCGATCAGGCCCTGCATTTTTTAGAACCTTGAACGAGATAAAGCCAAATTGTGGTAAAATATTTCACCACTAACGAAGAAAAGGTTATATATAAACCTTCTCAGTTATATGTAAGGACATAGAATTCTTATGATATTAGTAGCTCATTATGATTGAGAGTTACATTAAGTGGATGAGAAAACTACTTTGGAGTTTCATAAACCATGTGTATATGTTTAGGAGATCATTTTATAAACATAAGTTTCCCACATGAAGTATTTTAAGAAATAATATCATTATTTTTTTAATCGTTATATATTTGTATACACCTTAAGATCAGTGAGAGTAAGTTTATATATTTTCTCTATATACAAGCATGAATTTAGAAAGTAGAGAATCAAAATAATTTTATGGGTTTAAAAGTTGTGTATGAAGTAATGAGATACTTAAAGGACTATATGCTCACATTTATAATGTATGTGTTCATTTAAATATGAACAATTATTGTGACTCAGATTTACTCATTGTACGGATGGATGAAGTTCACTCTTGTTTAAGTATATTTGTTTTGGCTTATCAACCAATATAATGAAGGAGTGCAACACAATTCATCCATTAACTATTGTGAAAGCTGAGTTTGTAGCATGATTGATGCTACAACTTATGTATTTTGGCAGCGTGACTTCATTTCGGGACTTGGAATTGTTAACACTATTATCAAGCCGTTGAAATATTATGATAATGTCGCTGCAATCTTCTTTATAAAGAAATGTTAGGTATGCCTAAAGTAACTAAGTACGTTGAATGAAATACCTATCAGTGAAAGAAGAAATTCAGAAACAAAGAGTGTCAATTGATCACATTAGTACAAGTGATAACATAGCAGATCCTTTTACGAAAGGACTATCTTCAAAGACCTTATGAAACGTGTCAAAGAGATGGGTCTCGATTAGTAAAATTATGATTGCTATTTGGCTTAGTTATTTGACACTATTACTTGGATTCAATAAAAGTGTTTCTGAAAATTAATATTAAGTGAAGAAATTAATTATTTAATTTCAATTATATCAAATTATGAATTTATGAATTTCCCAATTATGTGGTCTTGATAAATATCAGATAATTAATTAGGAACGTAATAAATACGAATATTAGAAGATTGAGTCAATTTTATCCGTTAGTCACATGATGGTTATTGGCATTAGTGGGAGACTTAAAGTAGAGTCCCACATTGACTAGAATTCCGACGCTCTTTCCCTTATAAATAGAGGAGCCCTAAACCATCTGGGGTTATCTCATAACACATTATTTCTGAGGTGGGAGAGAAATTTCGAGATTCCATTTGAGGGCAATTTTTTCAAGAAGGGAGATTGATGGAACAATTAATCAAGATGATTAAAAGAGATTTCTACAACAAGATTGATCAATGTATTGGATTAAGGTAAGTCTTATTTTATATCGTTTAGACGTATTTTGTGAAAACATGAAGATCTAAAATTCTTTTATTAAGAATAATTGTATGTTAAAATTTAATCATATTAATGTGTTTCTGATTAATATTAGAGTGTTCTTAAGAATGATTTTACAAAACTCACATCCACGATCATTTTTAAGTCAACTCTCTAATCGTTCACGTACGTGTAGCCCAAGTGAGCAACTATTTTTCCAAGTGAACGAAGAACCGAAAAACCCTAGGGCTTGGATATTACACGCATGCATGAAATTTTTAAGAGAACGTGCACGTTTGGTCGAGCATGATCCATTTTCCTTCCTACTGAATTTACTGCTGAAGAGATTGTCATACCTGAGTTTGTTCAGAAGTAGTAGGTGGCATCTATACTGCAGTAAATTCAGTAGGAAGGAAAGATGGATCATGCTCGACCAACATATGTATAAAATGCGAGGAGACCTCTAATTCGTGTGCAACAATGCGGCCCTCTATCCACAGAACCCAAATTCCACCTCATTGAGCCACTGCAGGAGAAATAATATTATTTTGGTAAGGAAGCCTTTTTATCTCAAAAACTGACCTTTTTTAGCATCCATGTGAGTGTCCAGAATAACCAAACACGAGGGCGATGAAAATGAACAAAAGTCATTAGTTCTATGTAAAAATTTGGCCGAACGTCCTCTAGCATTCCACAGTAGGATCCTCATTTGGTGAGTGGGTGGTTGCGACCTCAATATGTTCCTCTCTGGGAGGATGTTGATATATTCGTTTGGTTGGTCGGGGTTGATCAGTTGTTGCCCTCCGTTTGGGATTGGGTGTGCATAATAACATGTCCTGGTGTTGCGCGACTTCTAAATGTTCGATAGCCTTGTCCCTTCTGGTGTTTTGCCCTTAACTGTTGGAAATTAATATTAATTGTCGAAATTAATTATTTAATTTCAATTATATTAAATTTAAATTTATGAATTTCCCTTATAAGATAATTAATTAGAAACGTGATAAATACGAATATTAGAAATTGGATCAATCTTATCCGACGTAGTTTGGTGTCTAACTTTCGTTTTTGTCTTCTCTGATTGATGTGGTTGGTAGGCTGGAGGCTGAAAATTTGAACCCTGGTGGTAATTGCGGTTCTGGACGTGAGGAGGGATGTTCATGGGATAATGTGGGTGGCACGGGTTCAGTTCAGTAGTGGAAGACTCCGGTGAACTGTTGAGGTTGGTGTATGAATTTATTGTCGAGTTTTGCCTCTGGTATGCCATGTTGAGGAGCAGAAATACTACCAAAAGGCATCTCACTGTTTTACGTCAAGGATGCTACTATTTATCTTTTGAGTCGAAGTTAAAAAAGGGTCAGTTGCCTCCGGTTTGTCTGATGTGTCTTGTCCGTCATCTTTTAACTGCCATGTGTCACTAATAAGTTTAGTAGTTGTACACGTGGTCAAAGCCTAATTATGCGTGATGGCGATAATCTCTTTTTCACTTTGTGTCGGATCAATTTTGCCAAATTTACCGTACACTCCCTTACCATCATTGAGCACCAGATCTTTGTTGGGATTAAAAGTAATTTGGACCCCAGTGTTTGATGCACGATTGTGACGTGGCGGAGGACGTCGGTTTAAAACACACCATCGCTGCTCAGTAACAATACTGTCTGAGTTGGCTGCATGGGAAGTTGATTGAGTTTTATTATGTCCTATAATACCCCACGAGAAACAAATCTCAGTTTTCAACTCATAAACCATATTTTTAAGAATGCAACAAATCTTAATTTCCCGTGGCAAAGGATTTTCAATATTGAACTCCACACAAATTCTCGCATACCGAGTACATCCCACTGACTCCGTATTAATATCTATTTTGAGCGGCTTACCCATAGGAGTACCACTATATGCATCCTTTTTTTATATTCATTTTGGTATTCGCCTAATAAAATAAGATTGATAAGAGATTGTACCTTGTATTCTGACGGGACACACAATAACAAAGTATAACATTTTTATACACCACATATGAAAAAAAGGATATTAAAGTGAGTCTGTATAGCTTTATTGTACCGAGAGAGGCTCCTGTAAGATGGAGAATAGACTTATCATAATATTCGACTGACAATTCATATATTTGAAACCATAAACTCATGTGTTTAATTTTAGCATTGGACAGGCAAAAATTCCTTTACCACCTTTTCAACGATAAATAGTTGTCTTCTAAAAACTAGGATCCTCCGACAAGAATTGATGTGTAGTCTTCCGGGCAATTAAGTTTCCAAAGTCGGTAATAAAAATGTCAGCTCGTAATTTCCAAAGTCGTTATATGGGCTCTGCTAAGGGGGGAAAAAATTTTGCTGTCTTCAACGACAGCAAAAATGGATGTCGCACAATCAAATGGATTTTCTCTTTCCTGACTCTTTCTTATTAAATGTTCAAACAACCATTCCAAATATTTATATATTTAATACATGCGTGAAACTCTTTTTATATATCTTTTTTAGCTCTTTTATTTTCAAAACAGCATTATACATTTTTTACTTGAAAAAAAGTATTAACTGTTTTTTACCAAAAGAAAAAACAATGCATTTTTTCAAATACATTTTTATATAACTATATATAAACTGAATATATATATATATATATATATATATATATATATATATATATATATATATATATATATATATATATATATATATGATATATATATATATATATATATATATATATATATATATATACGTTTTTTTTGTACATATAAAATACGTAGTTTTAAAAAACAGTTTTTAAATAAAAACTATACAGTTTTTTAAACCATATATTTACGTATAGAAAAAAACATAAAATATATATACATTATATATAGATATATAAAATAATTATTTATATATATAGATATATAAACTGTGTATTTTAAAAAATGTACTTTTTTTGGTAAAAAATGTTATTTTTTTAATAAAGTAAAAATTATATAAAACTGTTATTAAAAAAACAGCAAAAAAAGTTATAGATACAAAATTGTTAATTTAACAAAAGTTGCAAAAAAAGTTATAATTTTTATTTGCTAAAAATTATTGGTTTTAATTTTAATTTGAAAAGGAAATTAAAATTTGTAATTTGTTTAATTGAACCGTCACCTAACGCTTCCGCATATATTTCAAAGGAAATTACTTTTGAATTTTAAAATTGGGGGCCTCTCAGGCTATTTCAAAAAGATAATAAAATAGATTAAAGTGGTGTGATTAAGAGATGATGTTTCCCGTTTCCTAATAACTGTATTCCGATGATGAGATCTTTTCACCATATATTTCATTATATTCAATTTTGTATGCGTAAATTTGTGTCAATTATATCTACTCTTTATATCATGCATACCGAGAGAAAATAATCACAATCCGAGTGATTCGTTTGTGAGTGCATCCGTAAGAACTTGAATCAAAACGAATTTTCGGAAAGTAACGTAATGCTCAATTGGTGGAAATTTGAGGTTTAATTTCTGGCTTTGCACACGCACACTATGGTTTGAGACATTTGGATATGAATTTATGGTGATTATTTTTCGAAAAGTTTAAACTGTACAATTTTTAAGTATTTTGATATTTATTTGAGTCAATAAAGAATTTTGTGGGTGTATTCACTGCAAACTAAAAAGTTACCGGGAACATGTGAATATAGCTAAGATGTGTGCATGCTTAGTGTATGTAATTTTTATGTGTATGACATACCTACCATACTTGCTATCACGGGAGGTTTACGTTCGCTTAGGCCCCTCTAATCCTTGTGTTGCCCGGATCTAGATTGGTACCTCGAGAACAAAGGTCAGAGAAGGACTTATTGGGATGTTAATAAGTCTGCTGATCGTGGGAGCGTAGGTATGTGTGTGACCCATGTGATGTGACTGTGTTTGTCTCCATGGTTTGTGATTGTTGTTATTTGAGAACAATTCCTGAGAGATTCAGAATGCGTGATCCTTATGTACGTGATGTACCGGGATGGATAGCAGAGTATGTGTGTACCGCAGCTTAGTGTCGGGGTGCTTGTATTGTATATTTATGACGTGAATAATATACACTTAAATAATGAGAACCTTTATGTTGGTATTGTGAGTATAATTATGGTAATGTTTTGAGAATATATAACGGGATAACCGGTAGTGAATTGTATTGCTAATAATTGAAAATCAGAGTTAAGTAACGCCCTCTATTTTTAGTTGATAATGCTAGAATGCATAATGAGAATTGAGTAGTAAGGGGTAGAACTTATTACGTACATAAGAATTTACCGGGAACATGTGAAAAAACTGTGCAACTTTTGTTAAATTAACAATTTTGTATCTATAACTTTTTTTGCTGTTTTTTTAATAACAGTTTTATATAATTTTTACTTTATTAAAAAAATAACATTTTTTACCAAAAAAAGTACATTTTTTAAAATACACAGTTTATATATCTATATATATAAATAATTATTTTATATATCTATATATAATGTATATATATTTTATGTTTTTTTCTATACGTAAATATATGGTTTGAAAAACTGTATAGTTTTTATTTAAAAACTGTTTTTTAAAACTATGTATTTTATATGTACAAAAAAACGTGTATATATATATATATATATTCAGTTTATATATAGTTATATAAAAATGTATTTGAAAAAATGCATTGTTTTTTCTTTTGGTAAAAAACAGTTAATATTTTTTTTCAAGTAAAAAATGTATAATGCTGTTTTGAAAATAAAAGAGCTAAAAAAGATATATAATAGAGTTTCACGCATGTATTAAATATATAAATATTTGGAATGGTTGTTTGAACATTTAATGAGGAGAGAGTCAGGAAAGAGGAAATCCATTTGATTGAGCGACATCCATTTTTGCTGTCGTTGAAGACAGCAAAAAAATTTCCTGCTAAGGGGGGGGCTCCATTTTCTCTGCTCACCTTGCGTGATTGGATCAAAATAACGTGTTTAAAGTTGTATACCATTTTAACCAAACGTTATTCTCTAGCTGGATAAATGAAATGATGGTACCATCAGTTGATGTCTCACCATATAATTAATTTTTTTAGAGTGCTGCTAGGCTTACAGGTCATTAGCACACTCTTAGTACACATTGATAGGTGTCATTCTTTTATTGGATATTTTTTTTTAAAGAAAATATGGTATAGTTTTAATAAGGTATTTTTTGTGTTTTTTTATTTTAGAAAAAAATGTTCTAATAGAAAAAAATATTTTTCACAAATTAAAAAAAAAAGATATTATTAAAAAACACTATTTTAATATAATAAATATTTTTTTGAGAAAAACTGTTTAAAAAAATAAAAGTTAGTTTAGTATAAATAAAAGAAATTACATTTTTAAACAGTTTTAAGAAATAAAAAATTTGTTTTAAATATTGTAAAATTAAAATAAAAATTAAGTTTAAAAATAAAGGGTGCCACTGGTGCGGACCTTTAAAAATAAACGAATATTGGGTAAATGGGTGTTTGAGGGACTAAATGATTTAAAAATATTTAAAAAAAAAAACAAGTTTAAAAATAAGGGGTACCGCTAGCTCACACCTTTAAAAATAAGAGCATATTTGGTAAATGGTTGTTTGAAGGACTAAATGGGTTAAAAATAATTTTAAAAAATTAAGTTTAAAAATAAGGGGTGTCGTTGGCGCGCACCTTTAAAAATAAGATAATATTTAATAAATGGGTGTTTGAGGGACTACATGAGTTAAAAATCATTTTAAAAAATTAAGTTTAAAAATAAGAGGTGCTGCTGGCGCGGACCTTTAAAAACAAGAGAATATTGGGTAAATGGGTGTTTGAGGGACTAAATAAGTTGAAAATTATTAAAAACATAATTGTTTTTAGATTAGTTTTTTGATGCAAAAATACAGAAATTATTTTAAATGTTGTAAAATTAAAAAAATGAGTTTAAAAAATAAGGGATGCCACTGGCACGGACCTTTAACAATAAGATAATATTGATTAAATCGCTGTTTGAAGGACTAAATGAGCTAAAAATAAATTTAAAAATAATAATTCCTTAATAGAATAGTTTTGTTCTTAAAAAGCCTATTCTAATTTTAAAACTGTTTTTTTTCTCAAAGTTTGAAGAATTACTTTTTTAAAATAAAAGTTCAAACCTTCCAAATGTATCCAAAATAATTTCTTTTAAAGAGTTTTTAAAAAAAATGAGTTTAAAAATACGGGGGTTGTCGTTGGCGCGGACCTTTAAAAATAAGAGAATATTGGCTAAATGGATGTTTGATGAACTAAATGAATTAAACGTAATTTAAAAAAAAAAACTCTTATTAGAATAGTTTTTTTTTCAATATATTTTTATTGAAAATACAGATTTTTAGTTTTTATTGAAAGAGTTATAAACATTTTACGTTTTATAAACATTTTTAAAAACAATTAAGAAGTTGTTTTTTAAAAGTGTTGAAACGTTTTTTTAAAATAGTTATTTTTTTGATAATCTTAAAACAATTATAAAAAGTAAAAACAATTAAAAAAAACGACTTCAACTGAGTGCTGTTGGCGCTGATATCGCGATTGATTAGTGCCGCTGGTGCGGGCCCACATTAAACAAATGATGTGGCTCTGTGCCAACGACACTAATTAATAGCTATATCATGTCAATAAATATAGTTTTTTTATTTATCAAAAAAATAATTTTTTAATATTTATTTTAATAAAAAAATTGTTTAATTTGAGTTCTTAGGTTCGTGATTGATTAGTGTCGCTGGCGTGGTCTCAAATTCTATAAATGATTTGAGTCCGCACTAGCGACACTAATCAATCGCGATATCATGTCAATAAACATAGTTTTTGTTTTACTTTTAATAAAAAATTGTTTAATTTTAATAAAAAAAAAACTGTTTAAGGGTCCGGGAATGTGGATCTGCGCACTAATCAATCGCGATATCATATCAATAAACATAGTTTTTTTAAGTTATGAAAAAAATATTTTTTTAATTTTAATTTTAATAAAAAACTATTTACTTTTAATTAGAAAAATTGTTTGCTTTTAATTAATTTTTTATATTAATAGAAAAACTGTTTTTTAATGTAATTGTTTTTATATCAATTGTTAGAAACAAAATAATGAGAAACTGTTTTTATTTATGTCCAGCTATAGTTACTCTTGGTTTTCTAAGTTAAAAAGCCGTTTTTTTTTTTAGAAAGTTTTGCCAACTTGGACACCCTGTACTAAGTAGGTACTTAGGGCTAGTTAGAGGAGCATTATTCATTTTTTTATTACCTACACATGATTGGGTCAGGTTCTTCGATTATATTTAGAAGGTGCATTGAGCTCGTTGTGAATCTCGTAGTTCTACATATGTTTCAATCATATATATATACGAAATAACATGAGCGCATATCACCAAATCTTTGCACATGTGTCGTTATCACCAAATCTTGCTGGCTCAAATTATTTTTTTTAAATATTAAAAAAGTATTTTTAAATGGGGCATATACCGAATAGTCCCTCGAACTTTTTTTAATATACGTTTATTTTGCACCAAAAAGTCCTTCACAATGTCAAAAAGGTTTTACCATGCCGCTGATGCGGACCTTTAAAGAAAAGATAATAAGGAACTTTTTGTTACAAAATAAAAGGCTTGGACTAAATGTGTATTAAAAAATGTTTGAGAGACTTTTTGGTATTTGATTCTTTTTAAATTGAGCTTTTTGGTATGGTATTTAAATATTTCAAGCGACCCATATAAAAAAATTAACTTAAATAGTCATTTTTACCATTTTAAAAAAATCAGTCAAACTTTCACAACTTTTAATTTTAAAATATGTAAAAGTTTGACCGATTTTTTAAAAATAACAAAAAGGTTATTTTGAGCTCATTTTGTTTATATAAGTTTTTGAAATGTTTAAACGTCATATAGAAAAATTAAGTCGAAGCATAATTCTTTTATTATTTAAAAAAAATAGGTATGTATACTTGGTATGTACTGAAACCTGTCCGAACTTCTCATAATGATCAAACATTAATATGTATGTCGTATCAAAACGAAGGGTTCCTACGTATTTGTATGAAAATACATGTCAAGTTAATGATAGTACCCAAAAAAATTACGCAAACACAAACATACAACATTTAATCAAGCATTTTTATTTATGCTATATGTTATGAGAGTCCTCACATATAATGCTCTCCAATGGGTCGAGTCGTGCCTACCCAATGAGTCATGGCGGGCTGGGCTTAGTTCTCCCTAACAAGACGGGTTGACTCGGCTCGGAACATAAATATTAAGGCTCAAGTGTATACACCACAATCTAGGACTCCCTAAGTCTCTCCTTGGGTCCCTAACACCTCCCAAACCCCAATTTGATCCCAGTCAACTTCATCATCAGAGAGAAAGATATTTGAATCTTCGAAGGGCAATGAAATCCCTTTAGAAAGGTCCACCCCGTGCGCGAAATGGCATAACCGTTCGGATGAACGATCCGTTTCCTCCAAAAATTGATCCAGAGGCCACTGAGCACTCCTGAGATCCGTTTGACCAAGGTCAACTCTTCAGCTCTAATGAGACTGAATTAATCTTCGAAGGACACTAAATACCCTTTCTAACGGTCTGCCCCATGCACGAATCAGCCTTACGGTACGGACGAACTACCCATTTTACTCCGCGATTCTGACTTACCGTTCTCACCAACGATCTTCCGTCCAAAGGACCGACAAGCACTTCTGAGCCACATTTGACCCCAAGCCAACTCCCGGACCTAGGAGCATCCCAAAGGACTCTGTAAAGTCTTTGAATTAATTTTCTAACGGTATGCCTCGTGCGCGATTTAGATCAACGAATTGCATTCTACAACCGTTTTTTCAAAAAAAATCTGCACGAGACTGCCGATGGGCAGGTCCATTTCCCTGCCTATCGGCAGTGTGCCTAGGGTTACTTGCCAATTGGTAGGTCTAGGGCAATGCCGATCAGCACCCCCTTTACCCTATAAATAGAGGGAATGGCCTCACTCAAAAAGCAGACCTCAGATCCATTAGCATCGATGATCTTAGCAACATTCTCTTGCAATCAACGAAATTTTCTTATGTGATATTCATTTACATCTTACATTTCCATCCTTTTCATACCCAATTTGGCAAAATATCATTCTCTCTCCTCTAACATTCATCTCAACATTTAAGGGAGTTCATCCAAGATCAAGATCAAGGTTCAATTCTTCTAAAAAGGTCCAAAATCCTTCTCTCCCTCTTTAAATTTCTTGTTTTTGCATTAATTACATTATATTCATAATCTAGATTTTACTTTAGTTCATATAGATTAATATCCCACCTTTTTATTAATTATATTGCACATACTTTATTTTCAATAAAAAAAAGGGTTACACCTATAAATTCTAATGGGATTATCCATCACACTTTTTCAAAACTAAAACACATTTTCTACCCACACACATATAATAAATTCCCGTTCGAATCTATGAGATAAACCCTATCATCATGCCATATGCGAACTGGGTGTACTTTGATTCCTTTATAGGATACGTAGGTGTTTCAGATTAAAACTCGAGACTCGGGTCCAATTTTACTGGAAATACGACATTGTATGACATTTAGTTCTTTTATGTTGGGGGATCATAATTCGGATTTTGATTTTATGTATGTACCAACATAGACATAGGCGGAAATTTGTAAGGACATGTTCTATAAATGTCCAGGGAAGTATCTAGGTATTTTTGTTTTATCCTAGGTTCTAGAATATATGTCGTATACCGCTACAGTCGGCTCGTCTCAGCATGATCATATTTCGACGGCCTCAATTCAAATTTTTCATTTTAGGTATCCATCATCACCAACATAACGCGTAATGCCTTTTCCCTTCAATCTTGTGTTTGTGGTAACATTTTACGGTTCATAAGAGTCCACATATAGAGAAGCTAAAGAAAAAAGAATATCAAACCAATTTGGTCCTAAAGAAAATTGAACCGATCCGATGACCTGAAGTCTTACTGTCCAAGTTTGAATACCGGACAAATCCGGCCCTATGCAAAAACTAATCAATCCGGCTCTGGAAAACCTTCTTCCTAGTTTTAACAAGTGTATTGATCCATTTAAATAGAAAACAAACTGATCTGGATGCCGAATTGATTTCTATTATCCTTTTCAGACTGGTCTGACGAGCTCAGAAAAATCTGGTGGATTTGTTTTCTTCGAGTTCTATAAATTGCCAAATTTGGAGACATTTTTGTTTAAGACTTTGGAGGAAACATTTATCAGACCTAATTTATCAAGTCTTCACCATTTATCAAGCCCAAAGACTTTAAGATTTACAAACACTCAGAATTTTGTGTGAATCGTGCTAAACCCAACCATACCCACATTTGTGGAGTACCTTGTGTTGAGAAAGGGTTCTCTACACTCATGTCCTTATAACATCTCGTGGTAAGCTCTTGTTGACGACAATGAATCGATTCTTGAGGGTCTTCGTTTGTCAAATTGTATTTCTCAACGTATGTAAGTTTTTACAATGATATAGAAATAAAAATGTTTTGCCCATTTGGGGGATTTTTCCTCATTTTCTTTGTGTGATTGACTATTGATATGCCCAAAGTGCACCGTCGTACTCAGGGTCACTAACCTCGGCCTGTCTGATAGCCGAGTTGACAAGAAGCTCATAACATCCACCAGGAAGGTCATCTTCTATAAGGTCGACTCCTCATTCACCAACCTCGGCTTGGCATCAGCCGAGGTCAGCAGAGTCTTATGGGCTCAAGCAATTTCCAACATCGTACTCGGCTTGAGCCGACGTTACATCCTACCTCATGCCCAACCTTAGCCAGTCTTCCTGGCCGAGGTCATCGTGGTTATTGATAAGACAAAGCAACATTATCGAACTTCACTAACCTCGTACTCGGCCAGGCCGAGGTTACAATAGTTAATGTCACAAGTCTTAGCACATGGAAGGTTTAGAACACGTGAGCAAATAAGTTATAACCAAATCATTCCCCTCACGTGAGGGAATATTATGGTCGTCTTTATCTGCATGGGATCAACCAGGTGTCATCAGGATACTGGTTCGAACCTCATTCACGTGCTCATTGCATTCTTGGGGGTACACTACACCCCCCAAGCACTATATATAAAGGTCTTCCTCTACCTTGTAAAAGGATCGATAATTGCAACCCTAGCTGAAACTCTGTTGGTTTACGCAGTAGATAGAGAAATATTGCGAGATTGTATCTATGGCCATTATTGCCTTCATCTAGTGAAATTACTCATACACTCACAGTGGACGTAGGCCTGATTTGCTGAACCAATTATATTCTAATGTTTTTCCTCTTCTCCTCACCCCATTCTACTATAAATTCACTCTTGTACTGCCATTGTTATTGTTTGCTTGAGCTTGTCAATACCTTATCTGGTGGTGCTGTTTCCAGCATCATCATTTTGGCTCTGTCTGTGGGAACGAGAGGATTCATCTCTTCCTCAATAGCTGCTTAACCTCACTGGAGACTCTGGTGGTCAACTAGGCCTCACCCTTCGCATCGAGCTGTTTCACCATTGAAAGAGGGCCCTTAAGGTTTCCAAGCTCTATAATCCTTTCATCAAAAGGTCAAGCATATGGCACCGGAGTTATCACCGCCTCCTTCACCATCTGGTATTGGAGGACCCAGTTCCAGCCAGGTAACACCCCAATCCGAGATGGCTGAGGTGGCAGCAGCCTTAAAGTCCTTGGCTGCAACTCAGCAGGTTATGCAGGAGAAATTTGCCCAGCTAAGCCAAAATATAATAATGAGACCACCTGGGGTCTCACCGGAGATGATTACTTCGACGGCTTCTCAGCCACATCATCAGGCCAGGGGACTACCCCAGGCACCACGAAAGGACCAACCTACTCCTCAGTGGAGGAGGGATATTGCTGACCCTAAGCGTTTACGCCTAGAGAGGCAAGGAAACCCTTGCCTTGAGGATAGGTACGATGACATTGAGGCAGAGGATGCCCCGACAGACTGTTGGGAGCCATATTAGATCTCAAACAACACTGTACGTCCTATACAGCAGAGCCAAGGTCAATGTGAAAGATGAGATGGTGATGCATGACAGAGAGGGTCAGCTTTTGATCGCTTAAGTAGAGGGTCGACCTTTGAAAGGCTTAACCCAGTTAATGATCTGAGGTAGAGGCTATCCAGGTCAAAGAAGCATAGCTGGCTCACAAAGCGAAAGTAGTGATCATCGGCCTCATCATGGCCGACCCCCACATAGCCGAGACTATGGTTAGGGGGAGGTCTACAGTCGACGTTGCACAACAGCTGGGGAACCCCCAGTTCACCCTTTAGAAGTGGATGGGTACAACCTCGGCCAAGCCGACATTTCCAAACCATGGAATGATTCTATTTAGAGGTTGGAAGAGAAGATAGGTTATCTCATAAAAAGTCGAGACCCATTACAGAGGGGGTACTCAAATGGCTCACCATTTGTGGCGAGGATTATTAACTTCCCAAACCCTGCCAAATTTAAACCTCCAATGGTGTCTCCCAAGCACGATGGTAGTACTAACCCAGTCCATCATATTAAAATGTATCAATCTACATCAAACATTTATTCAATCTCAGATGAGAAGAGGTTTCGAGCTTTCTCAAGCACACTAACTGGGGCTGTACATATCTGGTTCACTTCTCTTCCTAAAAATTCAATCGAAAGTTTTAAAGGATTGGCCGAGCGGTTTATTCACAACTTCTATTTTTGGGTAAGACCTTAGAAGAAGACAACACACTTTATTTATGTAAAGCAAGGGAAGAATGAAAGCCTCAGAGACTACATCGCGAGGTTCAATAAGGAAAAATTGGAGGTAGAAGATTATGAAGAGAGCATAACCATGACAGCCCTTATCGGAGGGCTTCAGAAGGGAAAGCTACTTTGGAAGCTTGCTGAAGACCCTCCCAAATCTATGGCCGAGCTGTTAGCAACAGCTGGAAAGGTAATGAACGCAGAAGAAACAATGGCTACGAAGTATGAGGATGAGAATGGAAGTAGAAGTGGGACTTTTCAAAGGAAAAGGGATGGAAAGAAGAGTACTGTAAACGACAAGTTTGCACACTACACTCATTTAACTGTGAGTTGAGAACATATCCTCAACAAAATAAAGAATAATAGATCCCTGAGATGGCCGAAAAAGATAAAGGCTCCTCCATATAAGAGAAACAAGAATCTATGGTGCGAGTTCCATCAAGATCACGACCATCTAATCGACAAGTGTTTCTCCCTGAAGGACGAGATTGAGAAAATGTTGAAGTCTGAAAAGATCAGAAAGTATGTGGATGGTAGAGCTTCTAAGGGGGGAAGAGACGACCCTAAAAAGAAAAGAAATGATAAATGCCGGGAAGATGTCCCTGCCAGAAGAGATGATGACTCAGATGATGATGACGATGACCCTAACCTCCCACCAAAAGATGAAAATGCCCCAGTGAAGAGGGTCGATATGATCTCTTTCGATGTGAACACTATCTGTTGGGGAATACTAGGGGGTGTCTCAAAGGTAGATGATCACAAGGCTCATGTGGCAGAGGCCAAATCAGTGACTAAAGCCGAGGTTGTGAATTTGGCATCTACAGAGGCTAAGCGCGAGAAGAGAAAGAAGGCAGATATGGGCACCCTCGTGGTCGGCTTCTCACGACTTGACTTCAAGGGTATCTTAGCTCCCAACGATGACCCTTTAGTCATCACTACAAGGGTGCATGGGTGTGAAGTTTAGAGGATCCTCGTTGATGGGAGTAGTTCAAAGAAATTATGTTTTGGCCCTCTTTTAAGAGCCTGTGCCTCAGCAGAGCTAGGCTTGTCCCTTATCATCATCCCTTGATTGGATTCAGCGGTGAAAAGGTTCATCCATTGGGTATGTATGAAATAGATGTTAAAATGGGAGATGAATGGACTAAGAGGTTGACCAGAAAAATCAATTTCTTTGTGATGGATGAAAACGTCTTCTCAGCTTGCAACCTCATCATAGGACGAGTAGACCTTAAGGAAATTGAGGTCGCGCCTTCAATAGTCAACCAAATGCTAAAATTCCTGGCTCCTTATGGAGTAGGGGAAGTGCAAGGTGACCAAATATCAGCACGTGAATGCTACTTCGACTCTGCATAAGATAGAGAGTCCCACAAGAAGGGAACAACCACGTACAACATCGACACACTTGATCATAGGGATGAAACAAAGTTCAAAGAAGGAGAGGCTTTGAAGGAGGTAGAATCTATCGTCCTCAATGAGTACGATCCGAAAAAAACCATCCAAGTCGATAAATCCCTAAGACCTGAGATCAAGGAGGAACTAGTAAAGCTGTTGAGGAAGAGACAAAGTATTTTTTGCCTGGAGCCATGCAGACATTCTGGGTATTGATCCTGAGATTATGTGCCATAAGCTCAATATTGTAGAAGATGTTAAGCCCATCAAGTAGAGAAGAAGAGTATACTCAAGGGAAAAGTATGATGTCATCAGAGATGAGGTTAGAAAGCTTGAAGATGCTAAGTTCATCAGAGAGGTCATATACCCCGAGTGGTTGTCTAACGCTGTCATTGTGCCCAAAGCTAATGGAAAATGGAGGATGTGTGTAGATTTCACCGATTTAAACAAATCTTACCCAAAAGACAGCTTCCCCTACCTCGTATTGATCAGATGGTGGATGCCACAATAGGACATGAGATCATGAGCTTCATGGATGCGTATTCCGGGTATAATAAGATTTTCATGAATTCAAAAGATTGAGAGAAGACAACATTCATCACAGATAAGGGGATATATTTCTACAAGGTCATGCCCTTTGGCTCGAAGAATGCAAGGGCGACCTACCAACGTCTTATAAATAAGATGTTCAAAGATCAGATAGTCAAATCCATGGAAGTCTATATGGACGGCATGCTGACAAAGAGTCTGAAGGCCGATACTCATGTGGCTGACCTTGAAAGAACTTTTGACACCATAGAAAAATACATAATGAAGCTCAACCTCGCCAAATGTGTCTTTGGGGTAGGAGTAAGAAAGTTTTTGGGATTCATCGTCAACCAAAGGGGAATATAGGCTAACCATGAGAAGATCAAGGCTTTGCTGGAAATGAAGACACCCAGAACTATCAAAGACGTTCAGAGGCTAACCGAAAGAGTTACTGCACTTAACAGGTTCGTCTCAAGAGCCACATATAAGTGTCTTACTTTTTTCAAAGTTCTTAGAAAGTCCTTAGAATGGAATGAGGAATGTGACATTGCTTTTAAAGAGATCAAGTCCTACCTCACTTCTCCCCTACTGCTATCCTGGCCAATTCAGGATAAGAAGCTATATGTATACTTAGTTGTCTTAGAGTCAGCCATCAATGCTGCGATAGTAAGAGAAGAGGATAGAGTGCAGAGACCAGTGTACTTAAATATCAAGGCACTCCAAGGGTCTGAGTAGAAGTACCCTCGGACTGAAAAGTTAGCATATGCTTTGATACATGCTTCTAGGAAAATGAAGCCATACTTTCAAGCCCACTCTATAGTCGTCCTCACTGATTCCCCACTCAGATAGGTCCTTCATAAGACTGAGAAGTCAGGAAGGCTAATGACATGGGAAATCGAGTTGGGAGAATACGATATTGTCTATCGACCCAGGGTTACCATCAAGGGAAAGCACTCGCGGACTTTGTGGCCGAGTTTACCTTGGATGAGGACGAGGTTGAGTTTAATCAAGAGGCTTCACATGAGTCAGAAGAGAGAAACGTCGGCCGAACATTAGACGAGGCCGAGACAAGTATAGCTAAGCAAAGAAAAGTTGAGAATGAAGAAGATGTGGCAAAAAACAAATAAGCTCCATCCTAATTAGCATGGTCCTTATAAGGTAATTGATGAGGTTGTACCTGGTACCTACCAGCTAGAAAATATTGAAGGAGAACCTTTCTCCAACCCTTGGAATGCCGATCAATTAAAGAAATATTACTTATGATGTTGAAATTATTCTTCTCTTTGTAATACATATATCAACTTAAATAGAGGATGTCAATAAAAAAGTAGCAACATTGTGTTAATGCTCTTTCTCCGATGTGTGTGTATTAAACACCATTAGTTTGGTGAAAACATGAGGTGATACATCATAATTTGGTAACCTCAGGCCTTAAAACATCATTTAGTTGATGGAAATATGAGGTAAAATATCATAATTTGGTGACCTCGGACCTTAAAACATCATGTAGTTGATGGAAATATGAGGTGAAACATCATATTTTGCTGACCTCAGACCTTTAACATCATTATTTGGTGAAAATATGGGGGTATAACATCATATTTGGTGACCTCAGACCTTTTAACATCATTTATTTAGTGAAAACATGAGGTGATACATCATAATTTGGTGACCTCAGACCTTAAACACCATTATTTGGTAAAAATTGGAGGTTACACATCATAATTTGGTGTCCTCGGACCTTAAAACATCATTTAATGATGGAAATATGAGGTGAAACATCATAATTTGGTGACCTCAGACCTTTTAGCGTCATTTAGTTGGTGAAAACATGAGGCGATACATCATAATTTGGTGACCTCAGACCTTTAACATCACTTATTTGGTGAAAATATGGGGGTATAACATCATAATTTGGTAACCTCAGAGCTTTAACATCATTTAGTTGGTGAAAACATGAGGTGATACATCATAATTTGGTGACCTCAGACCTTAAACATCATTATTTGGTGAAAATTGGAGGTTAAACATCATAATTGGGTGACCTCAGATCTTAAAACATCATTTAGTTGATGTAAATATGAGGTAAACCATCATAATTTGGTGACACCTCAGACCTTAAAACGTCATTTAGTTGATGGAAATATGAGGTAAAACATCATAATTTGGTGACATCAGACCTTTAACATCATCATTTGGAAAAATATGAGGTTAAACATCATAATTTAGTGACCTCAAACCTTAAAACAACATTTAGTTGATGGAAATATGAGGTGAAACATCATAAATTGGTGACCTCAGACCTTTAACATCATTATTTGGTGAAAATATGGGGTATAACATCATAATTTGGTGACCTCAGACCTTTTAACCTCATTAAGCTGGCGAAATAAGAGGTGAAACATCATTAACTTGGTGACCTCAGACCTTTAACATCATTATTTGGTGGAAATATGGGGGTATAACATCATAATTTGGTGACCTGAAACCTCTAATATCATTATTTGGTGAAAATATAGGGGTAAAACATCATAACTTGGTGACTTCAGACCTTTAACGTCATTATTTGTTGAAAATAAGAGGTAAAACATCACAATTATAGGGCAACACCAGCATATAAATTTTAAACAAAACATCGTATGAAGCAATAGAATCTGAAGAAGTTGAACTACTTACGATTATCATAAAAAGGATTCAGAGTTACAAGCCAGAGTGTCAAGAAGCTATCAAAGTTCATAAAAATAAGAATTAAAGACAAAATTTCATCAAAATTATAACTATTGAAAAGCTTCACTAGCAAAAGAGCTTATGTCTCGGCGGGAACCGACCCACCAGTAGCACCAGTCGTCTAGTCAAGGCCGACGTTTGTGACTTCAACTCCATCATCATGGTGAGTAGCGTCTCTCGACTGGAGAAGCGTCACCCTCTTTAACCTCTTTTAAGGCCTGAGCGAACCGAGGGTCTCCAAAGACGAGATCAACAAAGTCTGATGCAGTCAAGCTCCCATACTCATTCTCTTTTACGGATGCACATTTTCCAGTCACTTTGATGCCCCTCTCTAGGTACTCAAAGCCGAAGCTAACAAATTCGTCAGAGAGCTTGTAGTCCTCGATGGTTTTCCTAGCAGCATCTTCCAAAGCAGCCTCGACTGCAGCATCAATCTTAGACTGAAGAACATCATCCTTGGCCTTTAGAGCCTTACTGTGATCCTTTTTGAGCCGAGACAACTGGTTATCCCTCTCCTTGATTACTCCATTCAACCTTTTAACCTCTACATTCTGAGAGGCCTCAACCTTCTCAGCTTCCTCACCCTTTTCTATAAGGGGCATCTTCTTCAAAGTCCAATCAATAAGATGATGAAAAGATAAGACACCCTGCAGAACAAGATCATATCTTTGAACATATGAGTTATAATTTCTAAAAAGCCGATGTTACATTTATGAGCAAATGAGCAAAAAACTAATACCTGGATTGACTTGTGGAGCTCAAACTCGGCCAATAAAGGGACATCCAATGCGCGTAGGAAATACTTGTCTTCCTCAGTCATTATTGGGCCAATGTAATCGAAAGCTTTCACACTGTGGCCGATCAAGCTACTCCCAATTTTGAGCTGAGATAGACGAGCAGCTAGGGCATCGTCTGTAGAGATGAGTATGGCACGATCCTTGGACTGGGTCTTGCTCGGCCTCGTATGTGCCGGGTCAGTCGTGGACTTCCTCTTTTTATTAGCATCGGCCGTGGAGGTGCCGACATTCTTTTTTGATGCCGATGGTGGTTCACTCTTGCCACACCACTTTTCTATAAGCTTCACTAGACTGGGCACCGACATTTCCCAAAACTCGTCATGTACGCCTGCTGGGCGCTCTACAAAAGAAGAGTCTCTGAGTTATTCAGTCAGAGATAAAAAAAATAAGAGGTATAACTTGGGTAAGAAAAATGAAGACTTACGAAGCTCTTCCAGGGGACCACCCCCTAAACCTGTCTAAGAAAGGTAATAGGGGGTTCTCATATGTTCATATTTAATGAGACGACCATTCTCGCCTTGAGTAAGAAGGTCCTCAACATTCTTGTGATTATCCTAGATAAGTATAGGGTCGACTTTAGCAGCAAGGGATACCTTCCCCCATCTCAGTGGGGTCCTAAGAACCGACGTTCTAGAAGCCTCATCTGAACCAAATTCACACTCCCCGAAAACAAAGAAGTATCGAGGTTTCCAATTATGATTTGAAGTTTGGGTAACCAAGAGCATTTTCTTCTCTGATTTCCTAGGTAAGAAGTGGTAGTAGCTATGGTGGTTTTTGGAAGATAAGGGAACATAACGGCCTGTAAAAACTCTAACTGGAAGGTCTGAATGGTGAACAACCCTCCAAAGGATGATGGCCCCAATCATAACCCTCCAGGCATTTGGGAACAGTTGGGAAGGGGCAATATTTATGTGAAAAAATATAGCTCTGATGGTTGGGTGAATAGGAAGACGAAAGCCCAACTTAAACATCTGCTCATAAACACAGATTTCTCCATCTCGACCATCGAAGGCTCTCTTATCCTTCAAAGGTTTCCTAAGGATGATTGAAGAATCTATAGAATAGAGGTGCCTTAAAGTAAGAAGGTCATACTTGTTGATGGTGCTCTCATACTCGACCACCTTAGAGGTATCGAGTTCGCTCTCCTCACCATCATCACCATCCCCAACAAAGTCGGCCTAGGTAATTATAGGAGCACCACCAAGAAACCTCTTCGCAAATTCAACCCCGGTGGTAGCCGATAGAGGAATGTCATCAATAAGAGGGGGGATTGCCACACTGGGCCCTAAGATATCAACATCGCAAGACCTACGCAAAGTGCTAGCAGCTTGGTGGGATAAGGCACGACTTGAAACCTCGGGATCCTCAGGAACCTCACTTTTCCTAGGAGAATAATCCATAGCCTCTTACAAAGAGTCTACAGATTCACCTACTTTAGATGTTGACATAGGGACTGAAGAAGACGACTCAGACATTGGTACAGGATCCTTTGGAACCTCTGCAGGCTCGGCTGGCTCATGGTATATAATCTTCAAGGGTGGAGGAAAAATTAGTCTGGGGGGAAAGGCCTTAGCCCTACAAGCTTCCACTTGGGCTAGCTCTATCTGCCTAATCTTCCCAAAGGACTTCTCACAAAAAGATAGGAACTTTTCTATAAGTTGGTACAAGGGTCTGAGCATAAGGAAGATGACACTACACTTAAGGGAAGGACTCAAAACTACAAATAGGTGCACAAATTAAGGAGCCCAAATTAAATATCAAAGGGTGGAAGTTGAAAGGATTCTAACGAGAACACCAAGAACACTCAAGGGCAGGTCACTGGAGAAGGTGATTAGTAGTTCACCGGAAGCCAAAAAGAAAGGGGTTATTGGCTAGAATAACCTCAGAGCATCCTAGAATGGTCCCAAAAATGCGTAACCCCACCAAACCTGACCTAATAACCACCAAACATTGGAGGTTTCGTTCACCGAAAAAAAGAAAAGACCACTAGAAAACTAAAACTGTAAAAGTAATGACCAGAAATGGAAAAAGAAAGGTCGAAAGAAATACCTGACTAGTCACAAGTGAGGAAGGAAGAGGTTAGGAAGCAAAGGAAACCTTCGATCGCAACACAACAATGGGGGGCTTAAGAGAATGGCAGTTGAAGAAAAGCTTAGGCGGGAGAAAATTGGAAGAGGAAAAAGAAAATGAGGAAAGAAAAGAAGGTTTTAAACATTCTCAATGATGGGGCACACATTTCAACACACCCATTATTGCCCTAGAGAACCGAAAAGGCGTAGTCATAATTATCACACCTTAGGGAGCACGTTACTCACTTCAGTAAATGACATGTGTCAAAGAATCACTTCACGCCCCAAGACACCAAAATAGACTCAGCCTCGGCCTAAACTACATACCCCTCAATCACCTACTCACATATGAGACTAGGGGATAGGGGGTGATTGATATGCCCAAAGTTCACCCTCGTACTCAAGGTCACTAACCTCGGCCTGTCTGACAGTCGAGTTGACAAGAAGCTCATAGCAGCCATCGGGAAGGTCGTCTTCTATAAAGTCGGCCCCTTATTCACCAACCTCGGCATGGCATCAGTCTCATATGCTTAAGCAATTGCAAACATCGTACTCGGCTTGAGCCGACGTTACATACTACCTCATCCCTAACCTCGGCTAGTCTTCCTGGCTGAGGTCATTATGGTTATTGACAAGAAAAAGCAACATTATCGAACTTCACCAACCTCGTACTCGTCCAGGCCGAGGTTATAGCAGTTAATGGCACAGGGTGGAGCACATGCAAGCTCATGGAAGGTTTGGAACACGTGAGCAAATCAGTTATAACCAAATCATTCCCCTCACGTGAGGGAATATTGTGGTCATCATTATCTACATGGGATCATCCAGGTGTCATCAATATACTGGTTCGATCCTCATACACATGCTCATTGCATGCTTGGGGGTACACTACACCCCCAAGCACTATATATAGAGGTCATCCTCTACCTTGTAAAAGGATCGATAATTCCAACCCTAGCTGAAACTTTATTGGTTTACATAATAGAGAGAGAGCTTGAGAGATTGTATCTATGGCCATTACTGCCTTCATCTAGTGAAATTACTCACACAGTCACAGTGGACGTAGGCCTGATTGGCTGAACCACTTATATTCTAGTGTTTCTCCTCTTCTCCTCACCTCATTCTACTATATACTCACTCTTGTTCTTCCAATTTTATTGCTAGCTTGAGCTTGTCAACACCTTATCTGGTGGTGTTGTTGTTTCCAACATCATCAACTATTGCCTGATTTAAATGTGTTTATCAATTAATCAATCATCATTAGTTGCATGACCTAGGTGTGTATTTAATTTTTTTTTTAAATTGAGCTTAATTAAATTGGTTTCTCTTATTGAATGAAAAATGCACTCTCACACCACGGACTTAAGGACATGATCTCCTCCAACATTTGTTTGTCATTTTTGGGTTCAGTGGTGAGATCCCGACCCAACTACCCATAATATGAAGGACATTCCTGGAGCACGACAGCATGAAAGTGAACTCACTTTCAGAATATGGAGGACATCTGTGAATGCGGTCGCATATATTATGAGTGATATACATGTATAAGTGTATATGTGTGACATTTCTAGTGAACGTATATAAGAGTGTGGCAAATTATATACAGGCTTAATACGTTAATGGTTAACGTTGATAAATAACTGGAGTAAATTTATAAAATGATTAATGATTAAATAAGTTAATGAGAGATATAGCAAAAAATCAATGATAGACAATACTAGGCTTACAGTGATGAATTCATGAGGTTTACAACAGGACTAGTTAAACGGGTTAGTGTAACCCGATGGGTTAAGATGTATATGCTAGGTGTGCACGATAGTTGAGAAGTGAGGGATAATCTCATGAGAGTGCGACACCGGCTTAAATATGTAAAACTTTACTACATAATTATTTACTGCATCTTAATTACTTACAAATATTTTTCAAAGGTTTTGGGCTCTAACCTCTATCAAAATATTTTTCCAAAAACATTTAGGTATACAGCCACAGGGACGCCATGGATGATCACTCCTTCCAGGTATACATAGCTACAGTGGATGTGGAGGATTGCAGAGTTCAGAGTAGTAACTTCATTCATTGCTTCTTAGACTAGGCTATATCTCAGTTTTTAGTTTAGCATGTTTCCCCTTTATTTCTATACTCAGTTATTTTCAATTTGTATGTTGCATTCAAATATTCGTATTGCGTTTTGGTAACCGATGGTTGTTCGGTACCAAGTTTTATATTATGCATCTAGACTTCCTCATTTGGTGTGATTAGGTTATTTAGTTTTATTTTCATTGGATTATGATTGAATGGTTTTTTTTACATGTTAATTAAAAATTAAAATTTGACACTTCTTGTTAAACTAATAGGTGGTTAGTAATTAATTAACTTTTGACAATAATTCTAAAAATGAGCCCTTTGATACTACCATTTTATTTTGGTAGCGAGTTGGTCACCCATTATTTTAATAGGCGGGGCATCACAGATGGTATCAGGGCATCAAGTTCTAATGTCCTATTCGATCTGTGCGGATTTTTACGTTTCAACGTAGCGTCCTTTAATATAGACCTCTATTTTTAGGACTGCTGCATAGATATTTGCGCATTTACTTATTTACTTTCTTCAGCTAATTGTTTTGTATTCGTCCATGGGATAATAAAATTTGATCCCATTTCACATGCCTCCAAGAAGAGACCGTTAGACAAGAGTGAGTGCTGGGGAGGAAGCCCCACAGGGGAACATTACGGCAACAAATATGGTTGACATTGTGGCACAAATAGTTGATGCGGAGATTACCGCAATGGCACAACATTTTCCACAAACTCAGCAATAACCACCAGTGGTATCAGTTTCTCCGCCCCACCCGAGGCCATCCAATTAGCAGAGAGCGGGGGAGACGTTTCCTAAAGGGAATCCATTGGAGTTTCAGGGTAGCTCAAATGTAGACTAAAATAATTTTAGGATTAGACTATGTTTAAAAAACATCGGGAAATATAAAAAACGTCCGAAAAACTATCCCAACTTTTTTTTAAATTTCAGCATTGTCGCAGTTGGGAATGAACAACATTTGTTATAAACATCGATAATTGTTCCCGACGTTTGATGTCTTCCTAATTCCCACGTTAAATTAAAAATGTCAGAATTTTTATACTCCCCCAACTCTAAAAAAACGTTGGGAATTATTACTCTTTATCAAACTTAATCAAACACTAATAGAAAAACGTCACAAAATATTATTTTCCTATTCACGAATATTAAGCATGTTATGATTACACCAAATTATTAAAACAACCTAATTTGAACTATTTTTATTAACTATTCACCATTTATATACCATTATCCAAAAAATACCAAAACAGTATAACCTTCTCCACTAATAACTTAACAACATTAAATATAAGTTCAAAACGTCGGATCATCTAAATCCCAAACACGATATCCATATAATAATATTATACCCCTAGCCTAATACTAAATATATGTCTAACATTAGTGAAATCATCTCGTCCATGAGCATGATAAAATGCTAGCAAAACCTGTAAAAATGAAGAAAAACAAAGTGTCAAAGATGAATAAATCAACGTTAAAAAAATATTCGGACTTACATTCCAAATTTATCTTCAAGACTACTTGTGTTTCTTAGCCTTCTTTGATGCCACGCAACACTAAAATAAAAGAGAAAAAATAAACACTTGATCAATAAATCTATTTTCAATTTTTGTATATTATATGGCGATAAAAAATCATAATTGAAAATATTCACATAATTGTACATCATGTTAACCGACGTTACATGGACATAGTTTAATTTATATTGACAATGCAAGTATTAAAACATAGGGAACAAATAACTAATTAAAATTTAACTAACAATCTTTAAAGAAGTGCGAGATGGGTAATCGTAAGTGTCTCTAGTGACATACTTGTTATAAGTTCAAGAATAATTGTTTTTACATTAATACATATAAATGGGCTTATTTATAATTATTCAGCTAAAATTATAAGTCACTACACCAAAATGGGCAAATTGTCACCTTTCAGCCGGCCAGCCTTGTCAAGGTCATTAACCGTGACAAAAAAACACGCGTTTTATGTCACGATCATTGACCTTGACACGACCGTGACAACGACTTGTCACGATCATTGACCGTGACAAGTCCGTGACAAATTTACTTGTCACGGACTTGTCACGGTCAATGACCGTGACAAGTCGTGTCACGGTCAAAGACCTTGACACGACCGTGACAATGTTCGCAGCAAAAACCCTATCCCCCTTCTTTTTTCCCTCCCGCGCCGTTCCCTCCATTTCTCTCTCTCTCTCTCTCTCTCTCTCTCTCTCTCTACTTTCAGGTCCATTTTCTCTCTCTCTCTCTCTCTCTCTCTCTCTCTCTCTCTCTCTCTCTCTCTCTCTCTCTCTCTCTCATTTATATATATATTTGTGTGTATGTGTATATATATATGTGTGTATGTGTGTGCGTGGAGGGGGGCAGGGGGTGGGGCGGGGTGGGGCAGGGTGGGGGAGGGGTGGTGGAGGGGGGCAGGGGGTGGGGCAGGGTGGGGCGGGGTGGGGCAGGGTGGGGGAGGGGGTGGTGGAGGGTGGGGTGTGTGTGTGTGTGTGTGTGTGTGGTGTGTGGTGGGGGAGGGGGTGGGGTGGGGTGGTGTAGGGTGTGTGTGTGTGTGTGTGTGGTGGTGTGTGGTGGGGGAGGGGGTGGTGGAGGGGTGGGGCAGGGGGTGGGGTGGGGTGGTGTGTGTGTGTGTGTGTGGTGGTGTGTGGTGGGGGAGGGGGTGGGGTGGGGTGGGGTTGGGTGTGTGTGTGTGTGGTGGTGTGTGGTGGTGGAGGGGGGCAGGGGGTGGGGTGGGGTGGGGTGTGTGTGTGTGTGGTGGTGTGTGGTGGTGGAGGGGGTGGTGGAGGGGTGGGGTGGGGTGGGAAATCATATGAAATGAATTCAAATTATTGTTGTAGCACTAAGGGAATAAATGAAAATGAATTGGAACTATTGTCTTTTCAACCATCCAATAAAAGTTTTCCTTCATGGAATGTTAGAATTGTTTCTAGGATAATAATCCTACTATAAGATATCAATTCAAATAAAGTCTTAATAACCTAACCAAAAGAAATAAAATAAAATATCAAATAAATTATCATCCACCTCATAGACATTCCCTACCAATCATTTTAAGATAATTTTATCCTTATAAAGATAAATACCTTTGATTGCAAAGCATGCACTTGTATTATTATTATACAACATGTATTATTTCGACGTGTAATTCTAAAATCTCACCTAGTTTTGTATACTATTTTTAAAATCATACTATCAATTCACGAGACACTAAACAAGAAAGAGGACATATTAATTTGGAAATGCTTGTTTTTCTTTCTAGAGACCCGTGTCGTCAAAACTTGGTAGTGTTCGAGTGTGTTTTTATCACTAAATTATTATTTCACTAACAAATACTCCTTATATCCTAGATTAAGAGTCCATATTTAATTTTTGTACTTACTAATAATACACTTAATCAATGGCTAGGATTAACCCTTATTCACTATTATGAAATTTGGTTAATTGATTATTTAAAAAAAAAAAGCAAAAGTAGACTAACATATATACACAACACTAAAAGTAGACATCAATTTTATAAATAATTGATATTTTCATTCAAAATAAATATTTCATTGAAAATAAATATTTCATTGAAAAATATTGGATAATAATTGATATTTTCATTTAAATTGATAATAATTTTATTCATGAAATTAATTCAATTAGGTAAAACCCATGATAATGAAATTTATGCTACAATTATCTCATGTCATAATTTTATGTAGTTGTCACGGTCGTGGTGGGGGGAGGGGGTGGGGGTGGGGTGGGTAGGAGTGGTGTGTGTGTGTGTGCGTGTGTGCGTGTGGCGGAACATTGATAATAACTTACACATACGTTATAATATAGACGAAACATTTTTTTATCTGTACTAATAACATTTTTTTTATCTGTACTAATAACATTTTTTTTACAGCAAAAATGTCTCCTTCAGATGTTAGGGCGAAGATGATGATGCTGTTTATGATGATGTCGTCGTCTGGGTTCGGTGGTAGCGGAGGTGACGAGGGCTCCTCCGCCCCTAGGCTCCCCAAATATGGAAAATTTGGGATTACCGTCGAAAACAAGTCGGAGCTTTTAGCGAGATCCCTCGAGCTGCTAAAGACGGTCATCGGCCCGGGGTTTATGAGTTGGAAGGAGGTGCCGTATGAGCTCAAGTTAGCTGTTTGGGCGGCACTACAGGTAATATTTATATGAATATTTCAATTTCAATTTCAATTTATATTTATATTTATATTTATATTTATATTTATATTTATATTTATTCGCAACTAACATTGTATTTGTTGGACAGGAACAATTCAACTTGGATCCAAAGCTACGCGATTCCGTCTTCGAGCAGTTGAGGGAGCAACACAAGACGTGGAAAAAAAATATGCGGACACGGTACTTTGGAAAAACACGAGAGACCATTTTACAATGGTGCGGATCCGTCCCGCCCAAGGAGCCGATCTCATTGGCACAATGGCAAAAGTTCATTGACAATGAGATCGAGGATCGACAATTGGCATCTTGCCAATCGGGGAGGGAAAATTGGGCTAAAAAGACGGACGTGCACTACTCCGGCCGGACCTCTTACGCTGAGGTGGAGCATAGGATGAAGGTAATATTTAATTTATCTAAACTACAGAAATATATTATTGGATATTATTTTACTTTGCGGGGCCGATACTAATTTTACTTTACTTTATTTTATTTCTGGGGGTAGGGAGTGGGCCAGGGGGTAAGCCACATAGGCTCGATACTTATGTGGCTCTTCGGACGAAGAAGGGGAAGGACAAGGAGGTGTCCCCGAGCGTCGCGGCCACGATTGTAAGTAATCCGACAGTTTAATTATTGTTAATTACGTTATAATTTTTTAGTTTACTAATCATGTGCTTTTTGTCGTTTCAGGCAAAGCTTAAGGAAGTGCATGAGTCGCAGTCTGATGCCGACAAGGCATCTTTGTCCATAGACGCACTCAGCCAAGTGCTTGGCTCTGATCGCAAGGGGAGGACAAGGGGAGTGAGCTCGCGGGTGGCCAAATCTAGGATCATCGGATTGGAGACGAGCGACACCGGGTTGGCTCGAACGGTGGATTCACACGACGCGAAGCTGTCCCGTTTGGAGGCGACGGTCCAAGATATGTACGCATTCATGAAGCGTACGTTGGGTGGAGACCGTAAAGAGAAAGGTAAAGGGAAAGGGAAGGAGAAGGCGGTGGAGGAGGAGGTGCGGGAGGACGAGGCGCAGGATGACGAGGATGTGGACCTCGCTGCTTCATCACCGACACGTTCGTACTTCGACGATCCACTTCCCTATTTGACGCCCTCCAACAGACCATTATCGACAATTGGTTGGCCGAGCGTGTTCATATTGGACATATTTGATGGCCAGCGGATAGGGCGGGGGTTGAGGGACCCGAACATCGTCGAGGGTGGAATAGTGCATGGACGTGTGCTTCAAGAGATGGAGTCCAGGGTGCTCGTCACGCATGTCATACCCGGGAAGGAGAACTCCCTATTGTGGTTGCGCGAACAATGCGGCACGACGTACATTAGTGGATGCGTCAATTCGTATGTCGTGTGGCCTACTCACCTCCTCAATTTTATCTAAGACATGTAGTAACATTATTTTTAAGTTTGTCCATTTTAATTATATTTGGATTATATCGTCATGTATATTATTTTTACTTTGAAGATTTGGATTATACTGTCATGAATATATATTTGCATTATCTTTAGTTTGTGTTGGATATATGATGTTTGGAACATGTACAACGTTTTTATAACAGGTACAAATATACTGCTGGGCAGTGGCGGTGGCCATACTGCCCAGCAGATTTTTTTTAAATTTTGCCCAGAATTGTCACGGTCATTGACCGTGACAAGTCCTTGACAAATCTTGTCACGGACGTGTCACGGTCATTGACCGTGACAATTATTTTACTAAGGGTCACGGCTTTGTCACGGTTATAAACCGTGACAAACGTGTCAAGGTCAATGACCGTGACCCGACCGTGACACAAAACGCGAGTGTTGTGTCAAGGTCAATGACCGTGACACGACCGTGACAAAAAAAATTGTCTCGCCTCGAAATGTCACGGTCATTGACCTTGACAAGGTGAATTTGTCAAGGTCAATGACCTTGACAAATGGGCAGATTTGGTGTAGTGAATTATAAGGGCGAACCTAGTGCAACTTTACCCACCAACATGAGAAATGTAATTTTTATGATTTGATATATATTTCCTACAATTTTTATACACCTTAATTCATAACACTTCCACCAACATGACATACTTCAATGTCAAACGAAATGAGTTTTCAATAACACAAACACAAACATGTAACATTAATACATATTTGTTACACTTAAACATATTATCCACATTTTTTGTCATTTGCAAAAATCTAAATTACCCATTGTAAAACTAAATCTGAACACAACATGGTAGTAAGTTTCTTATATACCAAGTTTTCTTGACCTCGTAATTAATTATAGTTGAAGCTCAAGATAACAAAGTGATATGTTGACATATATTAAAAAATACAAAACTAAAACAAACACTGTTTATGAACTACAAAATCATAGCAAATCATAGTTGAGGAGTACTCTACATTCCTAAGAGGTACAACAACAAAACCAGTTTATGACCTCAAACATAAAATTAGCACAACTTTTACACACATAAAGGCATCGGGTGCACAAAACTTCAAAATGCTATAATTAGATTAAAAACCCAATTTTGTACTAAGTTGTTCTACCAAACTCATCGGATTTTGACCAGATAGGGAAAAATTAGTCTTTATGCCCTATATTTGAATAATCATATTAAAAAACAAGTTGAATATCTTGAGGTTGAAGCCAAATTTGCAAGAGCATCTGCCATATTATTTATTTGTCTCTATATCTGGTAGATTTGTATCTATCTTGAATTTATCATTGAAACAATCTCCTTAATGTGAAGCTTTGCCATCTAAGGTGGTTTCCAAATACCAAAAATCATATTAAAAACAACCTTTGAATCAGTTTCAACCAACACCCTATCACAACCAATCCTACTAAACTAATGAAGGCCAATTTTAATTGCAAAAATCTCACCTAGCTTTAGCTATAGGCGTGATCATGGATTTAATAGAAGTGAATGGAAGAATCACCTATATCTTATTTAAAAAGTGAGTCCAGATAGATTGGTCCAACTTATTAGATAAAAATAGATGTTCCATTATGTCTTTATGATTACTACAATATTGAGAACTAGAACATATCCTAATCCTAATTTTTTAAATTTGGTCATTAGTAGGTGTAGCTCCATATAAGAGTTTGCAAAAATAGATTGAAATTTTTGTAGGAATATGTGAGGAGCATAAAAATTTTCAAGGTGTACTTTCCACTCTTGAAGACCTGATCAATTGGAAGGCAGATTTAAAAGTGAAATCACCAGAATTTGAAGGAATCCACATTATATCCGTGTTAACCGCCACTGTGTTGTCTAACACCTCTATTTGAACATTCCTGATTGTCTTAATCACATGGGATCTAGTATCACCAGATACAAGAGAATTTTTATACCTATTTCCCATCAAAATGATTTGAATAGGAGATGGAGCTATCATAATCACTAGCATTCTCATTATTTATTTCATGCCCTACATTTGATTTTTTTATTTGCTACGATTTCCATATTAGGTTCTTTCTTGCTAGAACTTTCACCCCTCTCCTCTTCACCACATACTTCCCTGCCTTCCAAAAGTTAATTTTTCTTATTAATTATTGATAGTTTGTTACTTTGATGATCACTTTTATAAACGTTCAACCAATTTTTGTCATTGACCTTGTCATATTCAACTAACTTTACCTTTTCACTTTGAATGGCCTTTTCTATTGGCATGTGCTTCTTTATCACTTGAACCCATTCAGATTTCTTAGTTGCTTTTTTCTTTTGAGCCTAGATAACTTTCTACTTCCTATTGATATTATCTTTATTCCCTAAATATTCACTTTTCCTCTTTTTTATTGGCCAATAGATATTTTAATCTTAATATCTTTTCATCCTCCTTTAATATGTCCAAACATTTTACAATCAGAGCATATTAGAGGTCTCTATAGGTACTTTACCATGAATTGGTAAGGGCCCTCATAACTCTTTCCATTCTCCACCATAGTATACTCAAGGAGTTCCTAATATGTGTAAATAAGGACTTAAACTGCATCGAAAGTAATTCTCTATTAGCCAATCAGTTAACATGGCATGGTCAAGATATTATTCGTGAAATTATATCTTCTAATAAATAAGGGGGAAAATAGGTGGGTTGAGTAAGAGATGTAGTTGTTTATACAATCAATTAACATGACATTGTCAAAATATGAAGTCAGCATGAAATTCTGGCACAATCCTTGTTTACTACAATCTTGATAGCTTAAATAGCCCTCTTGTAATTCTGCATAGAAAGAAGAATTGATACCCGAGTTAGCACAATCGACACCATTATATCCACCTTCAAAGTCTCTAAAAAAAATTCTTCAAGCAGCAGACCTTGGGTTCCCTTTACTAAGACATCAGTGTTTGCCTTAATCCAGCAAATAGGAAGGGTTTTCAACATAACAATAATGATGATAGATGCTTTCCTATGCATCTTTTCAATTCCAACATCATTGGAAACATTATTATATTTGTTCTTTTAACACCCCGCCTATTAAAATAACGGGTGGCTAGCCCACTACTAAAATAAAATAGGAATCTCAAATGGCCCATTCTTAGCATCACTGTCAAAACCTTTTTAAATTACTACCCATCTATGTTAAATTAGGCATGTATCAAAATTTATCTTTCATTAATAACAGCATTCCGAAATTAAATATGATAACCAAACCATCTAAACATTAATAACAATATGAATCCATCACATGATAAATAACCAAATAAATATTACTGAATAAACCATCGGTTCACAATAAAAAAATCCAACTGTGAGTCTATGAAATAAAGCTGAATCCACTAATACATAGTCTGATACAATTGAGTAAATGAAATAACTGGAGGGGAAACATGCCCAAATGAAATAACTAAAACTGAATCCTACTCAAGGAATGAAGCAACTGAAGCGTCTAATCCAAATCCTATAAGCATCCACAAGTGCTGCAGCTACGCATCCCTGGAATAGATCATTAAGCTTGTTGTCCTTGTGGATGGACACCTAAAAGGTTTTGAAAATATTTTTCAAACAGGATAGATCCCATAACAGTTGAAAATATTTAGAAAGTATTTATCATAGTTTCTAATCATTTATTGATTACACATGTTAGTTCAACGTACACTCTCTTGAGTTCCTCACCTCTCAATTAATGTGCATGCCTAACATATCCTACGTAGCTATGCTACCCAACCCATCTAGGTCTCACCAATATCTATCCATCCACTAATAAGTATAGCTTCCACGTACCATCCATACAGTACGCTACAATATAAATCTTTACTCATTATGTCCTTATTTAAATATCTCTTTAATTTCCCCCATACCGCCCATATCGTACGCTATCGTAACACTAATAATTAACATGTCTCGTATATTATTATTAACCATAATTAAAATTTCACGTATGTTATCATTAAATCATTTCATTAAGTTACTCTACTCACATCATCTTTTGGGTATACGCTATCTAACTTTACTACCATCCACTCTAAGTACATTATCTCATAATTACATCATGTTTAGATATATGCAATTTACGACTACTACTTTCACACATAAATATATCACACTAACTATATACATAACTCCAACATCCCTGGGCTACGAGCCGAGGTGCAATTCCGCATACTCTACTATCAAGTTTATATAGCTCTCGTACCCAATCAAGGACCAATGGTTCAGCATGTCTCGTTGAATCCAAAATAAATAAGCACACAATGGAGGCGAAAATGGTTCTAATCCTTTGGGATATGCAAATACCTAACGTACCCAAATGACCTGCCTCCACACTAATACATACACATAGTGACCAGCCCTAAGTTCCATATTCTCGGGCAGAAATCCAGACCTTACTGAAATTATCAAGGTGGGATTTCCCTCCATACATAAACCTCTCGATAGTAGGCATCGTAGGTATGTTCATGCACATAATAGGCATACACACTACATGACCATATGCCGTATATATGAATTCACACAACCTATAAATATAATCCAGATAGGTATACACCCAACCGATAAATATCATCTGTATAGGTATACACTCAACCTATAATATAATCTGTGTAGGTATTCACTCAAACTATAATATAATTCGTATAGGTATACACTCAACCTATAGTTGTCATTCGTACGTAGTATATATATATCCCTAATACTTACCGTACTTATAAATTTGTGATTATAACTCTCTATCACATTTTTTCGAGTATTATTCTTTATCCGAAGGGCCCTAATTACCCCTTAAATTATTTCATTAGTTAATTCACTCACGCACTACTGGTCTATATCATAGGTTCACTCGGAACCCCCGTGACTCGATTTCATTTTTCGAAATTCAATTACATTATTCATTATGCCCGATTAACCTTAGTCTTAGTTCTTCTCACTTATGACTAAGGCCCCAACCCCACCATTAGCCTACAGATATTTTAAATATTTCTCACTATATCTTAAATGCATTCCAAAAGTCCACCCGATCATTAATCGCAAGTTCTAGGCTAAAAGGGGGAAATTTCCAAAATCTGGGAAACTGAATCGATTCTCCCAATGGAAGGATCAATTCTCTTTCCGAATCAATTCTAAGACCGCCAGTTCTTTTCTTCCTTACGCAGATACATTTCTACGATTTTCCACCATTACCACTCTTTCAGTTCTTCATGGAAACTTAACCAAATTTCGAAACAGTATTAGTCAACATCATATGAGTGTATAAGAATGATTTCCAATGTATATCTAATAGAAATTCATAATAAATTCAATCCAAGAACCGATTATATTTTAAAATCCATGAAACCCTAGTTTTCATTGTTCTTCATGCCTTTACATCATTAAACCCATATTTTTCTCATCTAAATCCTGAAATATATTCTGATTTCGTTCTCTCGTTACATATGGATTAAATCTACATGTGAATTCTACCCAAGATCATGTGTTTAACCCTCACCCCTCCCCCCCCCCCCCAAAAAAAAAAAACATCAAATAAATCAATAATTATATAACCCTACACTACATGGGTATTATAACCTCTTAAAAACATGCAAGATAAACACTTGCCTTATGATTTATGGGTATGAATTTATTTATTGATGATGGAGTTGATCTCTCCTCATTTCGATTTCGGTTCTGGCAATAATTGTGGATAAATTAAGATGTTACACCTCCAAACTCTCTTTTATTTCTCCCTAATGGCCTCTACTCTTTTGTCTTTTGATTCTAAGGGTTTAAGATGTGATAGACTGCTGACCCAAATTACTTACCTTAGGTTTTAAATCCCAAATCCCAAAATTAGTCTTGCGGGCCAAGCCCAAGTGACCCGACACTCCCATGTGGGCTTGGTTATGACTAAAAAGGCCCCGAAACCCTTCAACCCCTGAGTACATTATTCCAACTATCTCAACCCATTTGGAATCAACCGTGACCTTGAAATCACCATCTGAGTCACTCTACAACAATTTTCCACCTTGTCCTCAAATAGTCTACATGTATCACTCGATGCAACGTATAATCATTTCTCACAAATTATTCCATCAATAATAATCATTATCTCCCAAAATGTATAATTCTATTAACTCACGGGACACATGTAATTTAAAATTCACCGAATTAATTTATTTCTAATTACTCAAAATTACAGGGTGTTACAGTTCTTGGGAATTCATACTAAATAATTTTGTGATCAAATCTATTCCATCAAATCCAACAAATTATACAATTACATTATCTATTAAGAGAGAATATAGAAAACAAATCTATAAAACCTTGAACACCAAAAAGTTCAATCATCAGAGGACAAATACAACTTTCCAACGTGTGTTATACTTGCAACTCCCAAACTTTAAAGGAAGAAAATAAACCGAAGAATAGTATTGACAGAACAACAAAGACAAAAAATAAAACATATAATATGTCAAGTACAACAATCACAAGCTCTTAGTACTGAGTTAAAATAGGGACTCGACTACATTAAATGCTTGATTGAAATATATGTGACACCCCGCCTAATAAAATACCGGGTGATCAGTCCTATACCAAATTAAAACAGGAATCCCAGTTGGATCATCCTTAGCATCACTGTCGAAAACTTTTTACAACTTACTAATCACCTAGTATTCCAAAAACTGGTGCCAATTTTTTCTTTTTTTTTTACCAAAACTATACATGCGGAATAAATATAAACCATTCACACAACTAAATGAAAGTAACTAAAACATAATTACACAACATGCCGAATAAAACACCGGCCACCAAGAAATAATCTGAATACAAATAATCAACACCTGAAAACTGTACTGAGAAGTCTGGGCGACAAGCCCTAAATGAAACTGGGACTGATACAAGATTCCTACTCTAGAAATGAATAAATGATGCGTCTAATCCAAACTCCTGCTAGCATCCACATATGCCGCAGCTCCGTGTCCCTGGAATAGAATATCAATCCTGGCGTCCCTGTGGCTGGACACCTAAAAGGTTTTGAAAATAGTTTTATAGCAAGGGTTAGAACCCAAAACATTTTGAAAATATTTAGCAAGTGAATTAACTGCAGTAATTTAAAATGCATGAATGCACTTCATATTTAAGTTAGTGTCGCACTCCCTTGTGGACATCCTCACCCCTCCACTATTGTGCACACCTACCGGTTACCTTACCCCACCTAGTTGTACTACCCCGTCCAACTAGTCCTGGTATAACCTTCCCTTGCCATACTACTCTAACCCGAGTATAATGATTCTTGAAATATAAGTTATCTCACTAATTAACTTATTTAATTCCTTCTTACTTAAAAGCATATAACCGTAATATAAGTTATATAAATTAAATACAACACGCACTGTATTACCCATAAATGATTAACTTAATTAATTTTCTCATTAATTAACAGCATATAACTATAACCCAAGTTATATAAAGTAAATACATCACACACTGTATTATCATCTACGTATAATATTCACTACTACATTATACGTACCTTTACCAATAACCACACATATCACGCGTGTACTCATCCTTCCGGGTATGTCCTCACCGGATGATTTTCTCTAAAGTGCCATCTCACTAGGTGTGCTCACATAACCTAGTTATCCAAGTTAGAGTCTCTCACTAACTTGGTTTGATATACGATTGGAGGCGGTCATATTCCTTCCCGGAAAGTGAGATGCCCCTCACCCCCTGTAACGGACGCTATGACCTGGGAATCTACTCGCCCTACTCCTCAAGCTAGGGGATTCATCCACTGCGCGTAACCTCCCCCTATGGCACTAGAGTATAACTAAAATAAATATCTAATCATAGATACATAATAGCACAGACAATATATACACACATATATATATATACTATCACTACACCGTATATATATATATAACATAAACTCCGGCTCCTCCGTGTACTCATAACCTGTAACACTAGCCTATAATGTCCTGAGTCTCTCGCCCGACTCAACTAAATAAGTTTTCTCACTTATAGATTATCATAATCCCAAGCCTATGGTCCGACTCTAATTTAATTAATTAACACACATTTTTAATTTAATTACTCGGTGTCACTCAACCATTGTCCCCGAACTCACTTACTTGGCCCGTAACTTGATATTTTCCAAGTCGATGTTCCGACTCCAAATTAATTACATTCTCTCAATAATTAATTTAATACTTTGGTGTCACATCACCAACACACCCGGACTCACTCACTTGGTCCATTTTTTTTTACATCTCATAATTTCTTTTCCACATTTTCACCCACAATGTGTCGCACATTTATTTCCATCAATTTCCCCAATTATATTTACCTATAATTGCTAGCACACTCGGACTTACTCACTTGGTCCATAATTGAATATCACCCGAGTCTAGTCCCCGACTCCAAATTAATTAATTTAAATGAGTAGCGTTACCCTACTACTATACCCGAACTTATTCACCGATTTCGTTATCTTATATTCTCAGAATTTATTCGCCAAAATTCATTTGCAAAGTGTTGCATATAATTCCCCCACTACCCCCAATTATATTCCCTTATAATTGTTAAGAATTAATTCCCATAAATAAATCTTTCTTTCTTAATTATGCTAGGGGAAATCTACAACTAAAATCTTAACCCATGAAAATCCATAAAGCAAACTGTCAAAATAACTGTAGGGTCGATCGATCGACCCCCACCCGTCGATCGATCGATCGAACAGGTGTTCGTCCCCTCCACCGAGCTGTTTCCTCCATTAATGAAATCCCAAGGTTTCTTTCCTCAAAATCCAGCCTCAAATCACCCTGTTAATCGTCTTATAGCATTTCTCATGAACTATAAACATTATCTAAACCTTTTTACATCATTAACCTTACGAATCGTGACCCGCTCAAGAACATAAATTTCTAGGGTAAACTTCCCAATTTCAGATTTAAATCCCACCCTTTTATATTCCGGTTTTTCACATTCAAACCCGATAATCATATTCAGAAGTATATAACTCAACAAATTCTTACTTTGAATCTCATTCAATCATTCCAAAAATAAAACTCCATTATTGTACCCATTTATACCCAAAAACGGATTTACACCCAAAAACAGATTTTCATCCCCACATCACTATAATATAAATTGATTATCATGGTTTAAGAATCAAAACAGTTAACCACTTGCCTGAAAGTGTTCGTAGTGTCTGATTCCGTTGGCGGAGTCCCTCAATTTGGCTCCAAAAGCTCCCAATTTCTTCTTGATTGTTTTCCCCCAATCTTCCTCTCAAACCCTAGGTTAGAATAATGGTGGCTGCTCCTTTTCCTTTTCTTAGGTTTAGGTTTAAAAACACAAATCCCGTTTTTAGCCTAATGGGCTAAATTAAAATAGCCCAAATCATCCCGTGCGGGCCCGGCTATGCCCAAAAATATCCCGAGACCCAAATGCTACCCCCGGGTACTCTTTTCTGACTACTCGACCCATCCGGACTCAACCGCGCACTCAGAATCGCCATCCGAATTAATTTATAAAAATCCTTACCTCACCCCCAATTTAGTCTATACCGACTCCCGGCTAAGATAATCGCATACCCCGTCATTACTACCCGAAATGACGCAATTAAATTATTACTATTCACTTAGTAAATAAATTTACCTAAATATTGGCCATTCACTCCCCGATTAATATTTAAACATATATTGCCATAATTAATTCAATTAAAAATTACAACCCACAAATAATTTAAAATCCTCGAATTAATTAAATATTAAAAGCACAAAAAATACGGGTGTTACAATATATATATGGAGAATATGTGGTATCTTCGTAGATTTGATGAATGTGGAAAGGGTCTCCATGCGAGATTGGCTCAACAAACTAAATTTCACTCTGGAACAAAGGCATTTGAATTTTTTAGTACAAATGCATGGGGTTTATAAGAAAATCACAACTCTATTTTCCATAAAAGAGAAGGTAACACAGTCTATGTCATAGTAACGCAACCAGTTATGATAGACCAAGAATTCAAAAGAGAAAATGAAAAGGATGAGAGGAAAAAATTGGGCAGAAAGATAGGTGGATTTTGCCTCGGGAGGGCAAGTTAAAATTAAATTTTAATGCAAGTGTTTTTCAAGAAAAGGGAAGTATTGGGGTTAGAGCAATTCTTAGGGTTAGCGTCGGCTCCACTTCAGCAGCTTCATGAGAATGGTCACCATTCCCCAAACTGGATAGGGATACTTACTTCTGTGTGTCACCATCATTCTTAATGGATAACATATGACTCTGGATCATGGTCATGCTAGTACCAATAGCATACATAAACATAATGCTCTTGGGGGTATAGGTAACATGGTTTATTATGGGTCAATGATTGAAACTAAGTATTTTATTTAAAAGATGATAGTCAGAGAAAATGTGTTGTTCCTTATAGTTTCACAAGGAAATATCTATAAAATATGCAGTTATATACATGACATGTTAAGGTATGATATGGTTAGGGTCCTTTGGATATTGAGGTGAGTAAATATTAGGCTATAAGGAAATAAATGCCTAGATCAGTCAGTTTCTCTAAGCTCTATTGCAGAATGTAAAACATTGAAACTTAGGGACACTGGGGCTAAGCTTATCCACACTATGCGATAAGGAAATAAATGCCCATATCAGTTAGCTAAGTTGGGCACAAAAACTAGCTCAAACTACATTGACTTTGAGAGAAAGAGTGAAACGGTAATAACTTATGAAAAAAGGGCGAAATAAATATCTACTTAATAAAATAGACTTAAATATGGGATCGTGATATGATTTGTGGTAGTGTTTTCCTTAGTGGTTGCAATTGTTGTTGAGATTGAAACTCTGGTCGAAATTGCATTGACAATTGCAATGATGCTAAACGATCAAGATTGGCCCCGTTAGGAACCTATATGAATAGAAAAATTTAGATGTAATGCATGAAAATTGGCCGACTATACTCGTGTAAATTTATAATTAATAATCATTGACATGTTTAGTACTTGAAGATACATATCGTGGAGATTGCGTAAAACTACCCTTAGCACACATATGAGCCTCCAAAGCTTCCATCTGAGATTCCATAGCAGATACTTTTTCTTGGATTTGAGCTTCCATCTACTCTTTCATTCTGACTTGCTTCCTTTTATACTTCGCCTCCATCTCACGCTGCACCCGCTCATTTTCAGGCTCCATCTCTCGTCGCACACGCTCATTTTTAGCCTTCATCTCACATTACATCCTCTTTAACTCTTATTGATGTCGTATCTCAATATCCCTCCCCTGAGCCTCGGACATCATATCTGATCGAACAAATACTACACTGAGCATGACACCAAGACCAAATAACTGCAGACGACCATGCCATTCAGGTCCCATAATTTTCCCAAATATATCATCTCGTGCAACAACAGTCTCTGTAATCTTTGGACGTTGCGATTCTAGTTCATCCATCTGTTACTATAAAAATCAAATCAAGATATCATCATAATGAATATCGTTCTAACAAATATAATTTGATAATTAACAATTGACTGGCATACAAATCCATTTTCAAATGAAAAATAATGTTTTCTCAAAAGATAAACAAAAATCAAGTTGTTTAAATTGTCATTAAAATCCAAAATATGCATACAATTAATCGAGCAACTTCTTCATTAATTACCCCCTTATCCTTTGTTATATATGTCTCCTTGTATACCATCTTACGAATTGGTTGGTATCCAATGTTTTAGTAATCTACGACCACATGATTTGAAGTGTCAAGATATCATATTTTTTTACTTAACTTGTCCGCACTGAAAAAAGAACATAGTAATCATTAAAAGTATCAGACTTTTACCCTATTTTTAACTTGAGCATGACTAGTCCTCCCAGATGTGTGTGGCATTGCCAAACAAGCACGGATGGCTTTGTCCTTCGCACTTTTTGCCTGATATGTGGAAAACACAATTGATATATATATATATCATGTGATGGTTTTAATAACACTACCATAATTTTCACTCTAGTGTATCCACTCTTATGGAACTATTACTGAATGTAATCAAGACTAAAATTCCAATGGGTAGTGCCTTGAACATAAATATCGGTTGGTGACTGAGTTTCACCATAGATGTAATTTATTTAAAAAAATTATAGTAGTGACTTTAGGCACATGAGTACACTAGTGCATACATATACATGTGTACAGTCACTATATGGCTCTCATTCTCAAAGTGATAAAACACCTAATCACTGATAGAATCATGTTAACAATCTTGCTAAAATATACCTCTAATTCAGTCTATTTCTAATGATAGACAAGCATTTTCCATTTATCTTCCTCGGCCCTTGGGGGACAATGCGCTAACCGTTCCTCATTAGTCCTATATCTACTATAACCCGCACTCTTTGTTGTGGCCGTCCAATCCTTCCACTTTTTTTTACGGACTCCATGATGAATTTTCTCATCTCATTCATGGCATTTGTATTGTCTTGTATTAAAATAAATGTTAGAGAACTAACAACAAATTCGGAACCAAAAGAATCAACATATGTTATTTTAGATTGAACAAATGAAAACCAAATGTCTATGCAAATTATGATTACATAAGGTCTATGAAAATTATGGTTACATAAAAGAAATATCAATTTATGATTGTAATTTGTATAAAACTACCTCCAGAGTATGTATAAAATTACCCCTATATCTATCTTCATGTTTAGTAATAAGTGAGGGTATTATGACAAATTGAAAATTTGACAATCCATAGCTTTATATAATAGTAGATGATACCGTGATATGAGTCCAAATTCCATTCTTCCCTTCTCTCAGAACATGTCCCCAATCAAGGAATGTTAATGATTCTAACTATCCATTGCATGCTAAAACCCCCATATTTAAAGCGAGTCTAGATGTTGTCTTCTCAATGGGTTGTCCATGCTCATTCACCTCGATGTTTAAAATTCCACCATTTTCACCCCACCCGTTATGCATTAACGTGGGGTCGACCTTGAATTCTTCTTTATTCCCCCTCTACTTAACCGGAAATGGGATCTAAGTATGATGTAGGAGAAGATAAGAATTAGTAATCTTGTTATATATAGACATGTAGATAAAAATAAGTGATCCTGGACAGTAGTTTCAGTAATCTAATTTAGGTACGAGAATTCAGTAAGATGTCTTTTTGTATATCCAACAAAAACTAACAATAAAATAAGTTGGGTAATATTAGTTTGCCTTACTTGTGTCATGCTCTTGTTGTTCACTATTGCCTGACAACGGAGGGCTAAATGGTGCAGTAGTAGCATTTGCATGTGGCCAATTCGATGTAGGTTGAGGAATGACAAATGTTCGTTCACCTATGTGAGCTTTAGGCTCACTGGGGGGATGACATAGCTCCTATAACGTGTTGGGTCTAGGATCTAATTGTCGTCATCGTATTCTACAAAAGAAAAGCAATCATTAATGCTAGTTGTACTAATATATCTAATGGAAATAAAGTAGCAAAAACAACGTACTTTCATAAGACAGAGATATATCTTCTTGAGGATTTCGACAACTACTATTTTATTAACGATCAGCTAATTGAAACAAATTAGCAAAAACAATGTTCTTTCACAAGATAAATAGAAATAACGAACATATTTACCCAAAACTCTTAACACGATGGGAAAAATTCTAGTATGAAATCTGTTACAAATCTATTACATGTCAAATAGAAGAGAAAAGGTTTATCCATTGTGACCTGAATGAAAGTCATGGATCTATGTTTTAGAAATAGTTTATGTACACAAGGTGTATAGCTGCATACATCTAATCTGAGACTCGTGTGGTTTACCATATATATATATATATATATATATATATATATATACACACACACACACGAATATATAAACAAAATAACAAGAATGAATCATATTAAGGAGTATGTTCAGATTGTTTCTTCATATAATATACTATAATAAGTTCATATTTCTTCTGAATATAATATAGTTAGTACGATTGTACATATCTATTTGCAATGATCTAAAAAGCGTTCAGATTTCTTCTGAATCAAGTGCTTAAGTTACTTTGTGTTTGTTATTGTAGAATCGAAGCATGGTGCCGATGTTAATGCCACTAATGGTTTGAGGCATACGGCTCAGCATTATGAAGTGGTATGAAATCCCATTGGCGCTGCTGATTTGTTATTGCAGAATGGGGCACGGGTTGACGTCGTTGATCTAAATGGCTATTGTGTATGCATTACAATTTTTTAGTATATGTATTTATTTTTGTGTATATGTACTTATTTTGTTGAATTTGTGAAGGACATGATTAAATTGTGTACTATAAAAATTAAATGGGACATTATTTACAACTTTCCAAAATCGAGGGGGGCCATAGCAGATCACTTAGTACACTATCTGGGTTGGCAAAACCCTCAAATTGATACTAATGGAATCTATGAGAACACTAAACTGCCAATAATTTACTCATAAATAAATTCACAAATTTAACAATTACAAAAGACTATAATTGCCATTACCAACAACATTTTCTCTATTGCTCCATGATAGTCCAAAGAGAACACAAAGACCTAATATTACACAACGAATGGAAGAAAAATACCCAAATACAAAAGACTATAACCGAAATATATGCACACGAAATATTTATACACGACAATGGGTTAAACCAACCACACCTTTACGCAAATGATATGACATACATGAATAGCTTGGTATGTTAAAACCCCACCCACAATTGTGGAACTAGTTTTGTTCATACATTGTCATTTTAACTTGTACTAATTTTGATCCTTAACCATATGTGCGTTCAGAATTATTATTCAAACTTATGAACTTTCAATACAGGCTGGGAATGCTTATTGTAAGTTAAGGTGTCCCCTTGACAGTTAATGGGACACAATACCAGTTAAGGCATAATTGTTATTGCTCCACGTATAATACTGGTCAGGCTCAAAATGAAAAAGACAATCATGAATATAAAATTATGAGTTAGGAGTCAGGAGACTTAATAATCTCTTTCAAGATATCTGTAGTAGGAAAATCAACGTATCATTTTGCTTTTTCGTATTTATTTACGAGACCACTCTTAACTTCTAATGAACGATATGTACGCACCAATGTATCTAACTCATTCTGTTTCAATTTCTGAAGAATGGGCTACCATGTCAATGACCTCAATGTCATTCATGTGACGTCTTAACAATTCATTATAAGTTTTAACACTGGAATATCGAATATAAAATGGCTAGCTACAAGACCGAGATCGGTACGATAAAAATAGTGTTCAATTGTATTTATATCAACATACATGATTTTTGGAACATCTTTTCTTCAGTATTTCGAGCAAGTAGAGAACAAATAATAATTACAATTAGAAACAAAACCACAATAAACTTTTATAATCTAAAATTAATAAGAATAATTATTGAATAAAAGAAATCAACAAAACCGAGATGTATTTATAAGCAACATATTAAGAAAGACAAATTAATATGAATGAGTAGAAAAAACAATTCGAAATCAAGTTTTTTTTGGTAGAATGTGAATATAATTACCAATAGTCAAATCCCAAAAAAGTACACGAAGTTCAACAAAGCCCACTAGAAGAAAAGCAACAATCTGCTAAACAAGGCACACAGGCCCAAAAACAACACTAAGGAAACCTTAAGACTTCCAATCTAAACAAACCAAAGAAAATTGGCCCAATAAACCCCAGCCTTATCAACAAAAGGACACGTAACAAAGATAAAACCGAATCTCCAACACGTGTGACAAGGAGATCCGAACAATAACCCACCTCCAACAAAGGCCAATCGGAGTCTAACATTTAACCAAAACATATGCTCAAAACCATCAAACAAACCATCCTCTCGCTCATCAGCCAAGATAACAGACTCAAAACCCACAAAAAACCAAACCTTCCATCGTCTTCAACCTTCAAAGCATGAAGTTAGAACCAACCTTCGAACCACATCCAATATCCAAGAACCAAAAAAACTCATGAATCAGTACAGATCATATCTACCATCAACCTTCAAAGCTGCATGAAGCTTACATCATCAAAACCAAATTTACCATCGACCTTAGCCTTCAAAGCTGCAAAAAATCAGCATCCCAAACTTTGAACCACACCCAATCATCCAAGAACCAAGGAGAACTCAAGAAATAGAGCATCAAAGATGTGTACAGGTCATAGAGCTTGACAAATTATAGATCTAATGGACATGCATCACCAAAAGGACCACAAGGATATCAAAATGCAAAACAAACACCTCAGCTAAGTATTTTCTCTGAAATCCTTTACAAAGATTTTTATTCTGAGTGTTATTACTAAATTTCCCCTAACTGTGAAGCTTCATGAATTAAATTTTCAATCTTTCTACATATGTTCTCCATCACAATCTGGCAATTGTTGAAAATCCTCTCATTTCTGAACTTCCATATGGTGTAGACAGTCACTGATAAGCTCACTTTTTGAAGGATACTCTTAAGAATTTTTCTATTATTATTGTTCTCTCTTACAATTTCTTCAAAGTATCTATTAGCATTCCTGGCTTCATTCTTAGTACAAATAATATTCCAAACATGACTAGAGATAGGGCATTCAAAATAAAGGTGTTCTCTTGATTCCACAGCTTGGTTACAAAACACACAAGAGTCTTCATTAATAATTCCCCACCTTTTGAGTTTATCTCTGGTCCATATTTTATTCTTGCATGCAACCCACATGATAAAAGAACATTTAGGAATTCTTTCTTTGAACCAAACAGTCTTATCCCAAGGGACAATACACTTCTTTTGCCTGAGTTGTTCAGAAGTATCCTTACAATTATATCTACCATCCCTAGAAATCATCCAACTAACCCAGTCCTCCTTATCACATTGAGGTATAATACTGGTATTAGCAATATCAATAAGATCATTTGATAAAGGTCTAGGAAAACACCAAATACCACCTCTGATGAAATTTCCAACTGTAACTTTAACATTACTGGCAGCATCATAGACAATTCTATCACTATAGTAATTAGTAAGAGGGCTATGTTCATGAAAATTATCCACCCAGAAAAGTACATCATCTCCCTTCCCTATATGATACTGAATGAAATTTCTTGCTTGCCCCCTGATTTTCCATAGCTTCCTCCAAGACCAGGATGAATCATTTGAAAGCTTTACAGTCCATATGGACTCATCTTTTATTATAACTGAATGGATCCATTTTACCCATAAGGAATCCTTTTTTCTAGGAAGATCTCAAATATGCCTCATCATACAAGATTTGTTCCAGTCAACTAGGTTCTTAATACCCAATCCTCCTTCATTGTTAGGAAAACACACATCATCCCATGCAACTTTGGCCCCTGATTTCTTAAGGTCTACCCCTGACCATATAACTCTCCTTAACACTTGATCAATATCTTTGATGACCTTTTTAGGAAGCAGAAAAATGTTAATCCAGTAAACCTGAATGCTTCTAAGAACAGAAATAGACAACTGGATTCTACCACCATAGGATAACCACCTATTAGTCAAGGTTTTGACTTTACTCATCAACTTATCAGCAAGAGTCTTACAATCTTGAGCTTTTAGTCTAGTAGATATTAGAGGTACACCCAAATACTTTACAGGCAGGTGACCCACTCTCATATTCATCATATTGGCCAACTCAATTTTATCATCATCATTTAACCCAGTAAAAAATATATCACATTTAGCATAGCTAGGCCCCAACCCAGACAGAGCTTTGAAATCCTTGAGAACTTTATCAACAACCTTCATTGAATCCCTATCTGCTTTAGAAACAATGAATAAATCATCAGCAAACATGATATGATACAAATTAAGATCCCCACAATTAGGATGAAAACTAAAATCACCCCTATTAATTTCATCATCTAAAATCCAAGAGAAAGCTTGCATAACTAATAAGAACAGATAAGGTGAAAGAGGGCCCCTTGTCTTTATCCATTGGTGCCCTTAAACACTCCGTTTATCCCTCAGTTTATGCTTACAGAGAAACTGACAGTAGTAACACACTCCTTGATCCACTGAATCACTTCCTGAGGAAACTCCGTAACTCTTAAATTGTCAATAATGAAATTCCAATTAATAGAATCATAGGCCTTCATTAGATCAATTTTCATAGTACATCTAGGATCCCCACTATTTTTGTGATACCCTCTCACCATTTCTTGCATAAGTAGGACATTGTCAGTTATACTTCTTCCTTTGATGAAAGCAGATTGTTTATTACTCACCAACTCAGGGATAATGCCACCTAGTCTTGAAACAATCACCTTGGAGATAATTTTATATGTAGTATTGCAACAAGAAATAGGTCTGAAATCTTTCATGGTATTGGGGTTAGGAATTTTAGGGATTAAGCTGATAGTAGTACTATTCCACTCCTTTAGCATTCTACCACTTCTAAAAAAGGACATAACTGCATCAGTGATATCATTACCCACAATTTCCCAATTTTCTTGAAAGAAACCTACATTATAACCATCAGGTCCAGGAGATTTATTTGCATTAATACTGAGCATAGCAGCTCTAATCTGTTCTCTAGACACATGATTGAGTACGGATTTCTTTTGATCTTCATTCAACCATCTCTGTCTGATCTCTATAAGTCTTCTATATGCAGAGTTATTCACACTGTGAGTATTCCCAAGTAAATTTTGAAAAAATCTCATTGCCTCACTATGAACAGCTTTATGTCCAATACAACTATTACCATCTTCATCAAGAATACTAAGAATTTTGTTCCTACTGGTATGACATTTATCTTTTTTATAAAAGAATGATGTATTTTTATCCCCAAGCTTCAACCAATTTGTTCTAGCCTTTTGCCTATAAAAATCCTCTTCAAAACTTCTTAATTCAAGGTATTCTATTTGGCAATTCTTTTTTGCACTAAGGAGTTCACTATTACCACCATCAGACATTAAGCATTTTTGGATCCCATCAAACTCAATCTTTTTTGCATTGACTCTGAAGGAGATATTTCAGTAGCATGCCTTTTTCAAAGATTTAAACTCCTTTTTAAGAAACTCCAACCTTTTGGCCACAGAAAACATATTATTTCCATCAATATGCACCTCACATCCTTCCATCAATATATCCTTAAATGTTGAATGTTTCATCCAAAAATTGAAAAACTTAAAAGGTTTATTAATCCTTTCCCTTTCCATTTGAAAATTAAGAATTAAAGGAGAGTGACCAGAGACTCTAGGTAATTATGAAACAGCTTCACATTCTATAAAGGAGTTTAGCCATTCCTCATTATGGAGAATTCTATCAATCCTACTCTGAATATTGGCATCATCTTCCCTCCCATTACTCCAAGTAAACCAATTACCCCTTATAGGTAAGTCATCCACCAGAATTTTATCAATGCAATCATTAAAATCTACAGTTTCTTCCCAATCCACACCATTTCCTCCAATTCTTTCATTACTCTTTCGAACCACATTTAAGTCACCTCCCAAAATCCAAGCTTCATTAACATAATATCTTCCAATAGTCTCTAGGTATCTCCACAATGGTTTCCTTTTATCCCTTTTATTTTCCCCATAAACTCCAGTAAATATGAAGAATTTGTTATAATTTTTGAATTTGACTTTAGTTGTTATAGCTTGGTCCATACTACTCTTCAACTTCAAAAACATTTGGATCCCAAGCAATCCAGACTCTTCCAGTCCCATTGTTAGGGGTATTGTGAATTAAATTCCACTGGAAATAGACTCCCTCCTTCACATTAACTAATATTATTCCTTCTAACTTTAGTCTCAACCAAACAGATAAAACTGATATTATTCTCTCTAATGAATTTACTCACCTCTCTTTGTTTATGAGGAGCATTACATCCCCTAATATTCCATATAGCAAATCTAATCATACTTTAAATTTGGTATTACCTTTTCCCCCTCTCTTCTTATTCTTGTTTGGCATTCTGTTTGTAGTGTTTGTTGTATTGCTACTGCCAGGTGTGGTATTTGGTGTAGTGATAGAAATAATATTATGATCTTCAATGTTTGTTTTTGTTTTAGCAATTTCAACTAACCCATTTTCTTCATCTTCTTGAATTAGGACTTCAAAAGAATTTACCATGGTGACATTTCCACTTTCAGATTTTTCCTTGGTATGATTATGCTCTATTTCTCTGACTATATGAACTTCTTCCTCCATATTTTTTACTTGAAAATTTATTATAATTGCCCCTTTTGCTGCCTTATTGATATTGTCTATGTTGTCAGTACACCCATTATTAGTCCTTATTGTCTCATTTTCTGCATTCACTGGATATTCTGGGCATTTTCCTTCAATTTCAACACTTTTTATTCTCTTTGTAACTTTATCTGAGTCAATGATACTTCCAGGATAGCTTGAACTTGCATCTTGATTTTCCATTTTATTGATATTAGTAGGAAATTTCCTCCACTCCTGATTTACTTGTTTCCCCTTAATATATCCTCCCTCCTTATGCCGAAACACTTTGCATTTAGTGCACCTGGTAGGTAGCCATTCATATTCAACTTTTTGATTGAAATTCTCCCCTTTGTGATCATAGAATGATAAGTATTCTAGTAGAACACTCCACAACTCAATTTCAATGCAAACTCTAGCATATGTTAGTCTTTCCCTCTTAGCTGTTATTCAATTAGTAAATAATGGCTTTCCAATTAAGCTGGCTAATTTGCTCAATCCAGCGTCTGACAAAAGATGTAATTTGAGTCCAGGTAATCTAATCTATATTGGCAATTTCCCCATACCTTCTTTTTCCAGACAAACATCAATACTCCATGGTTTAACTATTCGAGGCCTATTGTCAAAAGACCAAGGTCCCCGCACCATTACTTGAATTTGTCCCTCTGACGCGACTCAGAATGTGTTTCTAACGTGCGTTCACTCTAGGCTCAAGTGTAAGCCTGTCGCTCAAGTAATAATCTCGATAAGTCGGGTATCGAATCCACAGGGAAAAAGGACAACAGAGTTGTGACGACGGGAAAAGACGGAGAAACCCAAACTTTGACTCTAAAAAGAAAAGGAAAAATGATTTGGTTTTTGAGATTGATTACAGTTAAATGCGATAGCGAAATTATGAAGAAATGCAACTACATTAATCTATCTAAATTAAGAATGAATGATGGTTTGAAACTTTTTGTTTAAATGATGAGAAAAATAGGAGGGGAATACAATCCCCCAACCCTAGTGTAGTGCAGTGATAATATTAATCTTAAATTTATCTAATTGGTTTGACCCAGAATTTAGTACTCCCAAGCATTATGTATACGAGGTTCAAGCCCGTCATACCTAATCTGAGGATGAGTACATCAGTATCGCGATAGTGATACTCTAGTTGCACTCTAAATCATCATGAGTATCCAGAGGCAAACGAGATATAAAGATCTACAACTGTTGTATAACTGCGCAATACGATCATGGTCAATCACTAAATTCAGCGGATTAATTTTATACACACGCACTAACACATCAGGCCGGGTTCATGTACCCCGGCCTTGGAAAATCTAGCCTAACATGGTGAAAATAAAGAAAATAATGATTGTTATGCAAGTGTTCATGATTACTCTAAAGGAAATTGGGAATTAATGTAGAAGAAAATTAGAATTAAGAATTACTCACTAATATTTTCCAAGCAATAAGAGAAGCAATGAAATAAACTGATACTCACAAAATTACTGAATAAAACCTTCAATCCTTGAATTAAATCTAAACTTACTAGCTAAACTAGGGTTTCTGGAAAAAGAGAGGAAAAACCTACTAATTCCCCGTATACCTAACAATACTAAATCGGGTCTTTTATATCATACAACGATATCGGAAGTTCAACTGAAATAGGAGTCTTTTTAGGAAGAGATAAGATTTCCAAATCTCGAATACGGGACCGGTCCAGGGCTTAGGCGGAACGGTCTGCCCCCAAGGCGGATCGATTCTTTTTATTTTGGGGCGGACCGGTCCGGGGTCGGACCGGTTCTTTTTATTTTGGCCTTCTTCGGTTCGCATGCGATCCGGGGTCTTTTGGAGTTTGGCAAGGCGGACCAGTCCGGGGTAGTGGCGGATCGGTCCGGCTATTTGACTTTTTGGCTCCTCTTTGACTGCTCATAACTTTTGTTCTGGGATTCCGATTGAGGTGCCATTCCTTCCTAGGTGCTCGTGAATGAGATGTCTTCAACTTCTCCTTAGGTACCTCATTCAAATTCCGATTGGAAATTACACTTTTTCCCTTGAGACTTTTCCTTCTTTCTTTTATGATTCTTTCGGTTTCCTTCTTTCGTTTCTTGACATCAAATACCTGTAAAATCACTACAAAATACCAAAAACTCGGTGTACTCATTAGGATCAGTCAGTAGCAAGATTATGAGATAAAGTCAATTCAATTACGTTGTTCGAGGTGCTAAAAGTAACTAAATTAAGGGATAAATTAGGAAGAATTTATGCCTAATCAAACCCCGCTAACTTAGAACTTTGCGCGTCCCGAGCAATGTAAAAGAATCCTAGTAAGGCTCATCTTTTGAAAATCATTTTATTGGGATAAAATACCTTTTTCGCGGGCACGCGATTGCATTTAGCGTATGCAACAAGCCGTTAAACCCCTAGGTTACCCTAGTAGGACGAGTGTTGTCTCGTGAGGGTTTACAGAGAATATACCCACAAAATTCGACTCAAATAAAATTCAAAATATGCAAAAATTGTGCAATTCAAACTTTTCCAGAAAATAGTCATCATCAAATCATGTTCAATAGTCTCAAATCATAGTGTGTGTGCGCGAAGCCAGAAATATAACCGCCAATTTCCACTGGTTGATCATTACGCTACTTATCCGAAAATTCGTTTTGATTTCAATTTCTCACAGAATGCTCTCACAAACGATTCTCTCGGATTCTGGCTATTCTCTCAGTATGCATGATATAACAAGTAAATGTAATGGAAGCAGAATCACGCATACAATTAGAAAGACGGAAATTTTATGGTGAAAGGACCTCATCATAGGATTAGGGTTTTAAACTGGGAACATTGCCTTTATTTCGCGCACTTAATCTCCTTTATTATCTTTTGGTATCTTAGCTCTCCACGCGGTGATCAATTTCCGCAATTTGGACTCGTTTAGGACTTTTTCGGGTTAAAGGGTGCATTGGGTAAAATGAAGGAGGTATGGAAGGTTGGAATTGGAAAAGTCATTTATGCTGTCCATTTGTTCTTTTCCAGGCTATTGCTCATTTTTTTTCTTTTTCTATTTTTGATATTTTTGTTGAGCATAACTAATTTTTCTTGCCCTTTTATATGCACGTTTTAGACTAAATTCTGAATTTTTCCATTTTTCGCAATTCCGGGCTGTTTAGGTTTTTCGGGTTATCAAACGAAAGGGAAAAATTATTCGGCTCAATTTGGGTTGCAAAAGGGTGATTTTTCACTACTTTTTCTGGCCAAAATTTGTGGGTGACAAACGAGGGCCTACTTCATTGTCCAAAATGCCAATTGCGTTACCATATGCGTTTCGAGGTGAATTTAAGTTTAGAGACTAATTTGGCACGTTTTTCAAGGCAATATTGCACACATTTTTCAAAATCGATCAAAATGAAAGGATTGAGATCCTTGACAACTTATTAGGCATTGAAAAGAACTTTGAGTTAACAATTAACTCGGATTGATTTGAAAACTCGCAAAAAGTGATAGGCTCGAATCTCATCGGGTTTGTTAATCTCCACATTTATTCGTTAAGTCGTCAATTTTCGCTCAATTTCCATCTTTGGTCAATTTTGGCTTTGTGTACGTTGAATTTTACAACTTGAGACTTCAATTCGACTTTTAATGATATTTTTAAAAAATTTGAATTCCAATTTTTATTTATTTTGAACAAAAATATTTTTGGGTTTTTCAAAATTTTATGATTTTTTTGGAAATTTCTAGGCATTTTGGCAAATTTGTGAAGTTTTGAAAATACGCACTTGTGACCCCCCCTAACTTAGACTTTTGCATTGTCCTCAAGAAAAAGGACTAAACTCTAAATAAGGCAAAATAACAAGTGCGATAAATAAAACAAACAAATGGGGAAAATGCAGCAAGACACTATATGACACTCATGTATGACTAAAAAATACACTAACAATTACCCCATACGCGTCGGGGGTGCGACGACCTCTCATCTCTCCACGAACTCACTCGACCCCACTCGCGAGGTTCGATGCTCTCCTCATTTCTCCCATCCTAGGATTATAATCCAACAATCAGAACAAATTGGGACCTCTCCCATAGATAAAGGATAGACCGGGAGACTCATCGTGACTAACTCGAAAGGGATCCTCGTGATGCTGTCTCAAAGTGTGATCTGCGTGCGCTGACTCGGAGGGAACACCTAGGTTTCGTTCAATTTTTAAGATGCATGGGTCAGGCTCTAAGTCAGATGAACCACAAATTTTCTCCTCACTTGCCTTCGGGGCCTTTAGTGTTGTGGGTGGATTGTCACAACGAAGGAATTCATGAATTTTTTCTTTCAATTCACCTTCGTCTAAGTGACTACATGAATCTAATAGGGATTGGCCTTCAATAGTAATACTTTCATCCACTTGCCCGAATTCTCTTTCAAATTCTTCCATGCTCATGTCTCCTAGTTCTCTCTCTCGAGTAGTGCCTACGTCCTCTCTTACTTGCTCGATCTCCAACTCCACCAGTTTTCTCTCTTCTAACCCCCTCTCTCTCTTTCAATTGCGGCCACTACACACCTCTCCCTCACTTTTCTCTCATTGTCACAACTACCACTATTACTTGATGAAATAGGGCACACCCCTAACGGCTCTCTCTTGTGGGACCCCTCATTCTCATGGCTCGACACTAAGCAGGACCCTAGGGCATCTCCACAATCATTTTCCTCAAAGTACTCCCCTACGATCTCGTCTATGAAGCTCACCGCGTGAAGGTCATCTTCTTCCCTCGTATGTTGGGCGACATGGAAGATGTTGGTCTCTAAGGTCATGTTCCCAAAGGTGACTTGCATTCGCCCATTCCGAGTATTGATGATTGCGTTAGCCGTAGCTAAGAATGGGCTCCCAAGGATGATGGGAACATGGTTGCTCGAGTTAAAGGAGGGCTCCGTGTCCCAAATGACAAAGTCTACCGGGAAGTAGAAAGTGTCAACTTGGACGATCACGTCCTCGACTATGCCTCTTGGGATCTTCACGGTTCGATCCACTAATTGGAGAGTGACCTTTGTGGGTTTGAGGTCGCCCAAATCAAGTTGCCTATAGATAGAGTAACGGAGGATATTTACACTTGCTCCTAAATCTAGTAAGGCCTTTTCGATTTTATTTTCTCCAATGATGTAGGAAATGGTGGGTGCACCGGGATCTTTGAATTTAGGCGGGAGATCGTTAAGTAAAATGGAGGTCACGTTCTGTGCTAGAAAGACATTCTTCTTTACCTTCATCTTTCTCTTTACCGTCAACAAGTCTTTGATGACCTTTGCATAAGCTGGAATTTTCTTAATGGCATCGAGGAAAGGTATGTTTAGCCTTACTTGCTTCAATACATCTAGCACGTCATCACGTGGGTTTCCTTTATGTGAAGGAATCAACCTTTGAGGAAACGGTGCCGCGGTGGGTGGTTTCACTACTACCTCGGGCTCAGTAGTGTCATCTTTATCACACTCATTTGAGGGGACATCTTTGGCCTCTTTCGTGCCGGGAGAAATCTCCTTGTCTTTAAGTACGTCTTGTGGGGGAGGTGACAAGTCAACTACTCTCCCACTATGTAGAGTTGTAATTGTGCTACACTGCTCAGGATGGTCATGGGGTGTCCAGCTAACACTAGTTTGACCTTGGAGAGGTCTTTGGCCCTGGGCAGGAAACTTACCCTTCTCTTGGATACTCAATGAGGCTTGTATTTTTGACAGATTCGCATTTATGTCGCCCATCAGATGATCATATTTGGCATTGGTTGCGATCTGGCTTGCGATGAATTGATTCATGGTATCCTCGAGAGTTCTCCGCTGTGGCGGGATATAATTTCCTTGAGGTGGTGGCGCTTGCACATGTCCTTGCATGTGCGGAGCTTATTGAAAATGTTGTGGTAGAGGATGGGCAACATATGAAGGAGGGTTCATTGCGGCATGTTGTTGCCCATAGCTAAAACCAGGATGGCTTTTCCATGAAGGGTTATATGAATTCCCGTGCGGGGCACCGAAATTACCCTTAAAACCTCCTATCCCACTAACTTGCTCCTGAAGCATGACTTTGTAGGCGGGTATCGTCGGGCATTCCTCAGTTGAATGTCCCTCCTCATAAATAGCACACACCTTCACGACAGGGTTTGGAATGGGTCCAACTGGTCCTTTTCCATATATCTCGCATATATCTCGAAATCCTTTCTCAAGAGTCTCCAATCGGTTGTCCGTCATAGAAGTCTTATCTACATGGAATAGGCCGGATGCCGACGGGGTGGTGGTCGCTTTTCTGTTTCGATTTTGAGCGTTGGGATTAGAAGTGTCCCAGCATTGGGTAGTCTTGGCGACATACCTCAAGTGAAGCTCAGCATCCTGTGCATCTAAATCGATAAACAGACCACTTCCCATTGTTTCAACAAGTTGGTTGGAGTTAAGATTCAACCCATTATAAATAAAAGAGATGACTTGTGCTGAATCAAATCCATGGTGGGGGCATGAAGCAACCAACTCGTTGAAACGTTCATAACATCGATGGAATGGCTCATTTTCAACTTGTCCGAACGCTTGAATTTGAGCCTTTATAGAGATTGTTCGATGAGGTGGGAAGAATTTCTTGAGAAATTTCGATTGTAGCTCGTTCCAGGATGGAATCGATCTTGGGGGTAAAGACCATAGCCAGGCTTTAGCTTTATCTTTAAGCTAGAAAGGGAAGAGTTTAAGGCGGATTACCTCTTGTGTACAGGTTTGATCGTTGAAAGTATCACACACGTCCTCAAATTACCTAATATGGAGGTATGGCTTTTCAGAATCCATACCGTGGTAATGCGGTAGCATCTGGATCATCCCATTTTTGAAACGAAATTGCCCGGCATTATACGGGAGTATAATGCATCCCGGAGTGACAGTACGCTCGGGATATAATAATTCTCTAATCGGACGGTATGGGGGCTCTTCCTCACCAGCGGGTGCACTGCTGTGTTGCGACATCCCTTCTTCACTTATTGACTCAGTGCTCTCACTAAGCGTGCTCGGAGTGTGTCCTAAGAAGGAAAAAGGAGTGTTATCGGGGATTGAGTGCGACGGTGTGGGAGGTGGGATCCAGAACCGTGGAGCGTTTGGAGTGTGGGGACTATCAGTATTGTACTCAACAATGGGATTTTCGTGAATGTTGGTTGGAGTATTACTGGGTGTGGGAGTGGTTTCAGAATTTTGCATTAATATTATGAGAGATAATGGTGAATATATATATATTTTTTATATGTTTTTGGATTTTTAGAGATTTTTGGTCAAAGCTTTGGATTGACACGATCTAATCCTAAGTCTACCTAGTTCCCCAGCAACGGCGCCAAAAACTTGACGCGACCCAGAATGTGTTTCTAACGTGCATTCACTCTAGGCTCTAGTGTAAGCCTATCGCTCAAGTAATAATCCCGGTAAGTCGGGTATCGAATCCACAGGGAAAAAGGACAATAGAGTTGTGACGACGGGAAAAGACGGAGAAACCCTAACTTTGACTCTAAAAAGAAAAGGAAAAATGATTTGGTTTTTGAGATTGATTATAGCCAAATGTGATAGCGAAATTATGAAGAAATGTAACTACATTAATCTATCTAAATTAAGAATGAATGATGGTTTGAAACTTTTTGTTTAAATGATGAGAAAAATAGGACGGGAATACAATCCCCCAACCCTAGTGTAGTGCAGTGATAATATTAATCTGAAATTTATCTGATTGGCTTGACCCGGAATTTAGTACTCCCAAGCATTATGTATACGAGGTTCAAGCCCGCGTCATACCTAATCTGAGGATGAGTAATTCAGTATCGCGATAGTGATACTCGAGTTGCACTCTAAATCATCACGAGTACCCAGAGGCAAACGAGATATAAATATCTACAACTGTTGTGTAACTACGCAATACGATCATGGTCAATCATGAAATTCAACGGATTAATTTTATACACACGCACTAACACATCAGGCTGGGTTCATGTACCCCGACCTTGGAAAATCTAGCCTAACATGGTAAAAATAAAGAAAACAATGATTGCTATGCAAGTGTTCATGATTACTCTAAAGGAAATTGGGAATTAATATAGAAGGAAATTAGAATTAAGAAATACTCACTAAAATTATCCAAGAAATAAGAGAAGCAATGAAATAAACTGATACTCACAAAATTACTGAATAAAATCTTCAATCCTTGAATTAAATCTGAACTTACTTGCTAAACTAGGGTTTCTGGAAAAAGAGAGGAAAAACCTAATAATTCCTCGTATATCTAACAATACTAAATCGGGTCTTTTATATCATACAACAATATTGGAAGTTCAGCTGAAATAGGATCTTTTTAGGAAGAGAGAAGATTTCCAAATCTCGAATATCGGACCGATCCGGGGCTTAGGCGGACCGATCTACCCCCAAGGCGGATCGGTTCTTTTTATTTTGGGGCGGACCGGTCCGGGGGCGGACCGGTCCGGGATCGGACCGGTTCTTTTTATTTTAGCCTTCTTCGATTCGCATGCGATCCGGGGTCTTCTGCAGTTTGGCAAGGCGGACCGGTCCGAGGTAGTGGCGGACCGGTCCGGCTATTTGACTTTTTGGCTCCTCTTTGACTGCTCATAAATTTTGTTTCGGGATTCCGATTGAGGTGTCGTTTCTTCCTAGGTGCTCATGAATGAGATGTCTTCAACTTCTCTTTAGGTACCTCATTCGAATTCCGGGTGGAAATTACGCTTTTGCCCTTGAGACGTTTCCTTCTTTCTTTCATGATTCTTCCGGCTTCCTTCTTTCGTTTCTTGACATCAAATACCTATAAAATCACTACAAAATACCAGAAACTCAGTGTACTCGTTAGGATCAGTCAGTAGCAAGATTATGAGATAAAGTCAATTCAATTACGTTATTCGAGGTGCTAAAAGTAACTAAATCAAGGGATAAATTAGGAAGAATTTATGCCTAATCACCCTCCTGACTGTCAAATGCAACAATGAACACACCAGTTTTTAGCATAAAAATCTGGTAGTCTCCATATTTACTTCATTTTCTTAAGATATATCCCTTCATGGCATTGTAAGGCACTTTAACACCAAAAGCATAAACCACTACAGCATATCTCCATCTATGTATTTCACCCTCCACTTCATTTGCTTCAATTTTAGCATAGAAACTCCCATCTTCATCTTTACTGCCAGGCACATAATGAAGTTTGTTACTAGAACCACTATCACGATTGGATTGGGTAATTGTAAACCAAGAAGGAACTGATTTTCTCTCTATTATCTGATTCTCATTAATATGCTTCTCATACATTTATCGTTTTGTAATAGAATTGATCAAGGCAGGGAACTGAACATCATCAACAATTATACTTGATTGTATTTGCTCTTTACCCTCTCGATGCACAATAACATCAGCAATACCATCAATCATAGTCAGATTAGTGGTAACTTCCAAAGGCACAAGACCATCGATGGTATCACTTACCATAACTTTAGGGTTTGGCGAAACCGTAGATGCTTCTTCTTGTTTCCTTTGATGGACTGCAGTGGGTACAATTATTTTATCCAGAATCTGTATAGCTTCAATTAAAAGTTTCTTTGCTCGATAAATACTGATTGTACTCCCCGACCCCTTCAAATTTTTCTTATGATTAACCACGATAGGAATCACCAATTTTTCTTTATCTGAATGCTGTTTCCTCATAATATTCCACTCAAATCCAGTAAAATCTTCCGCAAAATGATCAATTGGAGGACCCCTAAACCTAGATGATCGCCTCATCTAGACATGGGGATCAATGATGAAAACGAATAAGAATTTGGTTTTTCGAAATCATGTTATCATTACAATTTCAAATGCCTAGCTAACAAAATTTTCTAATCATCTTCATTTGTCTCCACTTGTGCTTCAATATCAATTGTTATTCCAGTAACGCCTTACTTGACCCAACTAACATCGTTATCATGTGTGAATGGTGTGTCTTCCAAATGTTCCTCGCTCCATACCTCATTTTAATCTATCATAGTCCCTTAGGTTGTACATTGGTGTCCAAATGCATCAAAAAAGTCTCTAGGATTTGTCTTAATTACAATATTCCAGCCGTCTTCCATTGGATCTTGTATGTAAACTACTTATTTCGCTTAACATGCTTGTATGAAAGGATCACCATTTATTTGTTGCCTTGCATACAATAACTTCTTGAAATTTATAGGCGTGAATCAGAAATCATCTTGTGCAATGAGACCTCTATTGTTGTCAACCCAGTTGATAAGAACTCAAAGGTATTTAATTTTTATATCCTAATAGATGCATTTTAGTCACTCATTTTTAATAAAATTGGCCTTATGTTCGTATTTAATTATGTTGCGGGTCAATATGCAGTCTCAGTGTCAAATAGTGATAAACCAAGTCAATTGCGACGAAGTAGCAGTCAAAATCGTTTTACAAAGAAATCAATGCAGTTACGAAGTCAGAAGTACTTATTTGAGATTACCCATATATGTCCTGATACCCTAAACTCTTTCCTATGCCAAACCTAAGCCTAAACCGATCCCGAACCATTATCCGAGCCTCGTGTGTGTTTAGTTCGTAATTTTGATTTTTTTAGATTTTATTTGAGTCGCGTATATTTTTAGGATTTTTATATTTTATTTGCATGCATATAGTTTTAAAAATTTGGATCCATTAGTCTGCATCAAGTGTTTTTTATATTTTTCTAAGAGTTTTTATTTTATTTGGTATTTCTTTATTTTTCTTTTATTTGTTTTTAATTTTATTAGTTTAGGTTCACCATTATTATTTTATTTTATTTTAGTCTTTTTAAATTAGGATTTTAGTTTTTAGTTTTTAATTTTATTAATTTTATTTTTTTGTTGTAATTATTAGGTAGATTTCTTTTATTTTAGGAACAAATTAAACACAACACAACAACTTACACTTTCTCTCTCCTATCATTCCACTCCCACCTGCTAATTCTTAAACAAAACCAACCTGCTCTAACCCCAATAAACCCATCCCATCCATACCCGATTCAAACCCATTTCACCATCCTAGCTTCCGACCACTGCCCACCTCATCACATTACCTCCGGTGAATTTAAAGACGTCAGAATCAAAAAGTAAAACAAACCTACAAAACCCCGACAAATCCGACAACACAATTCCAATATCGGGAAAAACAAAACCCAAGTGCCAAATTCTCAAATAAAATCTTGTCTTGTTTTTTTTCAAATCTCCAAATATCTCTCAAAGCAAGAGTCATGGGTGATTGTAAAATAAAGGCTTCATCTCATTAAAAGAGGACTCTTAGTGACTAGGGGTGGTAAACGAACGGATATGGATCGGATACTATGTTTTCCATTTCTGAATCCGCTATCTGGATGCACTATTCATATTCATATCCTCCCGGATAGTTAAAACAACTATCCATATCCGTATCTACTGAGACCTCGGATTCGGATAATATCCGTATCCATTTACATTGTTTAACCATCGCAAAAAATTAGTATTAAAATATCAAATCCAATGAAATCCAATCCAATCCAAATAAATATATAACAAAATTACTGCCTCCTAACATCAACAATTATGGATTCCATAATAATAGTAGCATTCCATAATGATAATATGTCTTAAAGCCATCCATAATTTACAACCATATAAGTTTAAAGCCATCCCAAAAAAAATAACAGTAGCATTCCATAACAATAGGTATAAATATGCACCTTTTAGATTAAATCAAATTTATTCGGAATAATAACCTCACGGACCTTTTAGTCTTCAAAACATACTGATATTTTTATTTTAATAAGTACACATTTATATTTTGTATATAATATACCTGTTGTTAACTTCAGTTCTCATCACAATCAAACCATCTCTTTACTTTTTTTGTCTCTCCTACATTTATTTATTAACTTCAGTTCTCATCACAATCAAAACCATCTCTTTACTTTTTTGTTTCTCTCCCACATTTATTTATAATTAAGAAAACTAATGAACAACCACATGAACAATTTATAAATATAACTCTATATTTGTATTTTTATTTTGTATGTACATGTCGTTGCTAACGTTTTGTTGTAGGAAGAGGGGATACACGACGGAGTGACATACATGATGTGTAGCTGAGGACTTGATGAGAAGCGGTGGTGGGGTTGATGAGCAGTGGCAGGCTGATGCAGCGGAGGGGGAGGTGGCGGAATGAGGGTTTTTGTGTAGTGAAATGAGGGTTTCTTTTCTCTTATTTTGTACAAAAGAGAAATGAAATGAAATTAAGGTTTTTTCGTTTTGAGTGGAGTATATGTTCTTTAGTGGGTGTATGTTGTGTCTGATAGGGTGTATTGTAACTTTAGTGTAACCCCATGATTATATACCCATTAAAACAATAATACATGGCATTTTATAATATACCATATAAAATAATAACTTTAGGGCGTTTTTGTTTTGAGTAGAGTATGTGTTTGTTTTCTCACAGGGAATAAATGATTAATATTTATTTTAATATTATTTTATTAGTGATACTAATACTAATATTATTAGTAATATGTTTAACATATGTTTGACGGATTCAAATATTCGCTAAAATGGATATCCGGTAAAATGGATACTCCACATCTTATACGAATTATTCGTATCGAATACTAGTACTATCCGTATCCATTTTCTCGAATATTTTTATAGACTATCCATATTCGTATCCGTTTCCATTTTTTGAAAAAATATCCGCAAATTTGGATTCGGTTATCGGACGAATGCAGATTTTCGAATATTTGTTTATAGCCCTAACACTCACACAAAGAGACTGTAGAGAGAAAAAGCAGTGTAATTTTGTACAGTTTTAGGAAAGTAAAATATTAAAAATAAATACAAAATAAATTTTGTTTACTTTATAATAATTCTTAGGTTTGATTTTTATTTTTATTTGTGTAATCAAGTGCGCATATTGTGAAGAAGGTAAACGCATGTCAGGACGCATTTCAAGAACATGATTCGACTAGAAAATTTGCGTATCGTATTTTATTCCCTGTTTCATTTTATATTATTCTTGAAATGTATTTGATTTTTGTGTTACGTTCTAATATGAGAATGTTAGGCTAAAAATCCCGTTCAAAGGGTGGGATGAAATGCGTAGTATGTTAATTTTATTAATTAATTCAATTGATTATTTTAATTTAAGGAGAATTTATTATGAATTGTCACTAATTAATTTACGTATTGATAGATATTAAATTATTTTTTAATATTTTATTTTGGAATATAACTAGAGATATATTTTGTCTAAAATTTGAATATTAACTCGGATTTGCGATTCTCGAATCCATATTTTTTGTATAAATTGATCTTAGTGGATGATTTCTTTAAAGAGGGTATAAATCCATATTGCAGAGTAGTGGTGTATTTTCTGAAAAAGACATTATTGAATATACGATTTTAACAAGAATTAAATTCTAAATTTAATATTATCTCGAAATAGTTGGATTCAATAAATTAAGAAATTAAAAATAACTGAACACGAGGTGTAATCCGATCTCTTGAGTCTTATCACATTATTCACACTTGGTTAATTATTATTTTTAGTTTATTTAATCAGATTTGATTTTTAGAATTAATTAGTTAATTCTCCCTTGAAATTGTTTTTAAAAAATAAAAAATAAATAAAAAAGATTTTAATAAAAAATTGAAATTGCAAGAATTAACACTATTTGTTTCACCTTGAAAGTCGGATTGATACCCTTACTTATCGCAATATGAGTTATTTTACTAGTTTTGTAGGTATTCAAGGGACTTTCAGACTAGGCTTATGAAGACAACGACCATATACGCAAAAAGCCTCTTATCACCATATACGAGATTGAGCATGATCTAAATCTGTTACATTCATTACTTTTGAATACATTGTAAGGAAAAAAATTCCAATTGATTTCGTTGGACGTTTACTTGACTTACTATGACGTATTTATATTTATTAAAGACGTTGCGGCAAAGCTTCAAAGATTTATCACGGCGGTTTTACGGTGAAAATTTCCTCTTCAAGTTTAATTTCATTCCGAGATCACTCAGGCATGAATGCGGAATTTTAATGGGACTCAAAATTTATTTTAAAATGTTTAAGGGTGTTTTTTTTATTAAAGAAATAATGATAAAATGTTTTTAAAAGAGTTTGAAAAAGTTTACACTTCGTTTATTATGAGACAAAGATATTTTTAGGGTTGTGTTAAAATCAAACACACGTGTCAATTGTTCAAATGACTATAGCAGTCGTTCGAACGATATAGGGATGTTGTTTGAGCGACATGCCTATGTCGTTTAAGCAAGACACCGACTTGAAAAATATTATTTAAGGCGTGTTTTCTCAGAGTTTCGAAAGGTTTACGGTCTGAAATACTGTTTATGAACAAGTACGTTTTTGCACAAAGTTTTCTAAGTCTAAAACATCTTTAGAGTTTCAAAGATTTGAGATTTCATTATAATTTGCTATAATGATCTTTGTCGGCACCATTGGAGTTTGTTCTATATTGAACTTTGCTAGGTTTTGCGGTGGAGAAGCGGAAGAGCCGTGTTCAACATCATAGATTTCACAAAGCCATATCGATGGACACTGAGACATACGTGGACGCATGTGTTATGGATGATCATCGTGAAAGACGGACTTTCTCCATTGGCACTCTGGAGGAGTGGTTCAAGATCAAAAGTGCGTCGTCTCATAGGGATCGAGCCATTGAGTAAGGCTTGTGTCCGTTCCTTGTAATTCCACATCATAGTGATTGTCTGCCTTAGGTCGTTTGAGGTTTTTTGTTTTAGTAGTTTCCTCGTACATCCGACGTTCTGAGTATTCTTTACTTTATTTTACTTGATTTAATCACTAGATGAATGTTTAGGATTAATCAAGATAAAATTTGGTTAAGTTAAAGTTGGTTCACAACTTGGTGCGAATTAAAATTGGAAAATGGTTTTTCATAAAAAGAAAATTATTTTGTCGTCCTTAGAACACTTTCTGCATAGAAAAAGGGGCCTCAAAATTTGTATCAGAGATAGAAACATATTTTTTATTCTGTTGATCCCTTGTGTGTTTTCAAGATGTATTTTTATCATTTTGAAAGTTTTTTTGCTCCTATTGTTTTTGGAACAAATTGTTCTTATTGGAAAATGCGAATGAGAAGTGCTTTAAAATCCATCGATGAGCGTGTGTGGTTAGCAGTTGAAAAGGGTTGGTCACCACCAGTCACACGAGAGAGTGAGGTCACTAGTTTGAAACCCGTTGAGTCATAGATCGAAACCGAACACATACTTACACTTTATAACTCTAAAGGTCTACACCTAATTTTCTCACATGTCACACTAGAAAAGTACAATAGAATCATGACTTGTGAAACTTCAAAAGAGGCTTGGGATACAATTGCACTTACTCACGAGGGCACTAGTATAGTTAGGGTGTCTAAGCTACAAAACCTCACTATACAATTTGAGACGATTAAGATATTAGAGAGTGAGTCGTTAAATGAGTTTTACACTAAGTTTTCCAATATTGTTAACTCTTCGTTTAACTTGGGAGAGAAAATTATCGACAACCATGTGCTAATTTGTTTTTTGAGATCTTTGCCTAGTAGATTTGATGCAAAAGTGACCATTTTAAACTCCTTAAATATGCTTGAATCAACGAAACTAGAAGAGATTTCAAGTGACCTACAAACCTATGAACTCGATATGTTTACCTCCAAGCGAGTGCTAAAGAAAGGAAAGGGCATTTCTTTGAAAGACTGAAAGGAGGAGACTAAAGTTTCAGATGACGATTCTGATTCTGATTTTGAGGATTTCGCCTTGTTGGTAAAAAAATTCAAAAAGTTTCTTAAATTTCAAAAGCAATCGAAAGATGCCAAAACGTTTAAGAAATTCAAGAACAACAAGGTATACTCCACCCCTAAGGATAAGAGTGAGAAATTTAACAGGGTTGAGTCGGATAGGTGTTTTGGGTGTGAGGGATATGGTAACAAAATTATTGAGTTTCCCACTATACTTAAGAAAGAGGGCAAGAAACCGATAGCCGATAGTGCGTCCTTAAATGATAATGATTCGAAAGAGGGAGAGAGTTCCACCAATGAGATAAAGTTTGTTGCTTTCTTGGCATGTCATGTGAGCGAAGATAATAAATCTTCCCATAAAGATTCTCATGTGCATGACACTTCCGAGGCTGTTGAGTGTGAATACTAAGTGAGTGAGGGTGAAGTACGTGAGGAAGAGGAGGTTGATGTGAAATAGTTGCAAGTTGCCTTTAATGAATTGTATGCCGAGGCAATACAGGTGAAAAAGGAAAACTCTAAATTGCAATCTAGTTTGAATGAGCGTGCCATAGAAAATAATGATGTTTTGATTGAGGATCTTAGGGCACGGGAGGCGATGCTTAGGGAGAAACTAGAATATGTGGAGAAAGAGCGAGATAGCCTTAGTGGTTTGATGGAGGCATTAAAAAAAAGGAGATTCTAGATTTTGAGTAGTATAGGCGTGCGCTGGAGTTTAGGAATTATGAGTTAGAGGAGAAGTTGAAAGACTCGATTAAGGTTAAGTTTGACTTGGAATCTAGGTCGAAGAAGTTGGATAGGATGTTAGGCACCGTCCAAGTAAAAAATGATAGGTTTGGTATATGCTACGATGATAGAGTTGTTCCCATTCCCAAAGACAATACTGACCATTTGAGAGAGACCACTAAGAACGTGATAAGAGGTTGATATTTTGGTAATCATTACCGTCATATTTACACTTGCACACATTGCGGTAGGAATGTTCTCCTCAGACATTTTTGCTAAGACCTTATGAATGCTACTAGGAAGCTTAGGAATAAAGTCGTTTTTGGTTCCCAAAACCTCCATGCATAAGTTCGCACCTACTTGGGTGTGACAACCCGCTATCCGAAATAAAAGGTTGGCCAGCCCTAAACCCCGATGAAACAGGAATCATAGATAAATACCAATCTCAGCATCACTATAACATACAGAGTATCAGGAATAACCACACAATATTCCAGAAAATGGGTTATCAAAAACTTTAGTTTGTATTTTAAAGAAAGACACTTTCAATAACCCATAATGCAAAAGAGGGTGGAAACTCCCACAAACATAAATATGAAATCCAATAAATAAAGAAAGGACCGAATGAAACATCGGTCAATAGAATTTATACAATACATAATATGTTTCAGGTGTTACATAATACATCCATTATACATTTTCAACCATGGGTCACACGCCCGAGTACAGACTGAACTTAGCTAGAAAACAATAAAAGAGGCGTCTACACAAAATATCCCGTGATACCCGCAAAATGTCACGGCTCCTCAAAAGACATAAAGATGGGAAGGTCATTACGGGCGACCTTGCGGCGGAACACCTGAACGGATAAAGGATATACATACACAACAAGAAAGAAGAACCAGTCAGAGGTCGATTTTATAGGATCAATAGATAAATGACAGGTATGACAATAATGTACAGGTAAGCATGGATGATATGGATGACATTCTAGCATGGTAACATCATATAAAGAACTAAGACTGTTAAATGATCATTAACATGAAAATTCATTTGTACAAAGAAATAAAAGTACATATAAGCCTTTATCATCTTTCATCATTTTCGATTCCATCTTCTTTCCATTCCTTATCGAGAATGCATTTATTACCCTGTGCTCTTTATGGCACTTATCTCAATAGTATGCTCTTTGTGGCATATATCTTGCTCTTTATGGCATTATGTTCCATCGAGTCCAACCCGATAATAGAATAGTTATAAATATACGTATAACGATTCTAAGACCGCCCGTCCGGGTTTCCCCACTGTGCGCGTCCCTAAATAACCATCATCTTCCAGGGCCTAACATAAGACAACCTGGGATCCTATCGCAAACGTCGGGAAGCGGTCATATGCCTGCGGGGTAGTCAAGACCACACCCAGAATCTCGTACCCATCACCGAAAAATATAAAACAAGCGCTCATATGGCCTAGGACTATATCCACCTTGCATTCACTAGCCAGGGGGCTTCACCTCACGCACGGACTTCCCTTAAGATGGTATTTAGAGAGGTGTGTAACATCCATTTTATTTATTTCCATTACATGATTTTGTAAATTATCATTTACGGTATCCATGTTACATTTTATCAAATGCATTATGGTTATGGGATTCACATTGTCCTAATAACCTCAAGGAATGTTTAACTCCCAAATTATTTCTCCCAAATGTCCCTTTTAGGCGTCATCTAAACCATCATACTTAAAATAAATTTCTAAAGTCTCCAAATATGACTTCGAAATCTCCTAGATTTCTATAATCTATACAAGAAAAGAGATGCCTGAACATTTCTTTGAACACCCCTGGACTGAACCCTAGATGAACCCATTCTAGTCTAGGGTATCGACCAAACTAAACTAATACTCTAGGATCCTATGTTTACTTCATTTAAGAAGGTCCCTAATTACTAATCCTAAAGAAAATGGTTAAAATTGAAAAAGGAAACAAAATTTAAAAAGGGCAGGGTTTCTGAATCGATTCGGTCAGAAGACCTGAGATTCTGCATAGTTGCCGAATCAATTCGGATGAAAGCCGAATCGATTCGATTATAAGGTTTGGGTTTCTGCATAACTGTCAAATCGATTCGGACCAATCCGAATCGATTCGGTTCACTAGACCTGGGCACTGGACCTAGGCGAATCGATTCGTCCAGAGGGCCGAATCGATTCGGGCCTGCGATTTTGCCAAGTTTTGGCTATGGAGTCTTTGACTCCAAACATACTCCCAACTCAAATCCCTTCCATCCTAGCTTATCTATTGTCTCCAACAACACATAAATGCTGCTAACTACCATCATAATCATCAACCCTCATCCAAACTACTCCCAAATGAATCAAAACCAACAAATATACACTAAAATCCTAAACTAATTAAACTTAGATCAACACATCATTATCATAACAAATCATCTATCTTAAATAACAAATAGCAAGTAGAAACTTTCTTTGATTCAGAAATTGCAGATTTTTCTCCTTGTGGAAGCAAGAATCCCTCTCAATCTTCAATCTCCTTTCATCTTTTTACTCTTTCTCTTCCTCTCTCTAGTTCTCTCTAGGTTTAGAAGTGAAATTAGGGCAATTAGAAGACTTAGTGAGTCTAAGTCGTGGCTTAAGACAAAAATCCCACTTAATTAACTAATAGTGCGATAAACTACAACGCAACTAGATAATTAAGGCGCAATCAGTCAAAAATGCCCAAAACCTCAAATTACAATATGATACACTATTTGACTATCTCGAACGTTCCGAATTCAACTACAGCCTCCAAATTATTATTTGGACATTTTATAATTCAATTTAAGTTCCAGTCTCTTTATTAAGCCAAATATCATTTTAATTCATATGATATAATAAAACATAACATGGCAATATTCACCCATAGTTACAATATATGTGCAAACTCAGAGTGAATGTTAACTCTTCTTCATTTAATTATCATTCAAATCAGATCCCAATGCTTATATCTAATTACCATACCTAGTAATTAATATAAAATACGTTCACATAAGCGAGGGTTATTACATACTCCCCCCCCTTCTGAGGGAATTTTGTCCCCAAAATTCAACCGTACCTTATAAGAAAAGATGTGGGTATTTCTCCCGCATCTCGTCCTCCCGCTCCCTCCCGCGTTCATTCTTTCGCATTGTGATGACTCCATTGGACTCTTACCAAGGGCACCACACGAGACCTCAACTTGCGCTCCCCGTACTCAAGAATAGCAACCGGTTGTTGTTCATAAGAAACAATGGGTTGTAAATCGATATCTTCAAAGGGGATGTGCCAAAGGGCACCCTCACATCTTCTATACTTCTTCAAGGAGGAGACATGGAATACATCATGGATTTGTTGTAAAGGCTCCGGTAACGCAAGTTGGTATGCCACGGGACCAACCTTTGCAATAACTGGGAAAGGTCCAACAAAACGCGGTGCAAGCTTTCCTTTCTTCCCGAAATGTTTAATGCCCTTCATTGGGGACACTCGCACCAACACTTGGTCTCCAACCTCTAACTCCATGTGCACCCTGCCCGCATCGGCGTAGCTCTTTTGATGGTCTTGGGCTATCCGGATACGATTTCGGATGAGTTCTATTTTTGAAGAAGTGTCTTGGATCATTTCAGGTCCAAGAAATTTGTTATCACCCACTTCCAACCAACAAGCGGGCGATCTACATGGTCGGCCATACAAAGCTTCATAAGGTGCCATTCCAATAGTAAATTGGTATGAGTTATTATAAGCAAACTCAACCAACGAGAGGTATTGTTCCCAACCGCCCTTAAAATCAAGCATGCACATACGAAGCATATCCTCCAACATCTGGTTTACCCTTTCAGTTTGACCATCTGTTTGAGGATGATAGGAAGAGCTTAAATTCAACTCGGTCCCCATGGCCTCTTGAAAACTTCATCAAAAATGGGACACAAATATTTTATCTCGGTGGGAAACAATATTTAAAGAGACCCCATGAAGTCTAACGATCTACTCAATGAACAATTGGGCATAGCGAGCGATATCATAATCTGTACGCACATGCAAGAAGTGTGCCGACTTAGTCAACCGGTTGACAATCACCTAGATCGAATCATGGCCTCTCTGTGATCTAGGTAAGCCCGTAATGAAGTCCATCAAAATGCTTTCCCATTTCCACACGGGAATCTCCAGCGGTTGTAACAAACCTGTCGGTCGTTGGTGGTCAATCTTAACCAACTGATAAGTAGTACATTGAGATACAAACACCAAGATATCTCTCTTCATACCAGCCCACCAATACTGACGGCGCATATCTTGGTACATCTTATCCCCACCTGGATGTACCGTAAACTTCGACCCGTGAGATTCTGCCATCACAGTTCATCTCAAGTCCCCATTTTCGGGAATAATAAGTCTTCCATGGAAGCGTAGTCCGCCCTCGGAACCAATCGAGTACGACTCCGCTCCCTAAGACAACAATCGGTGTATATGGTCTTGACAACCTTTATCTCTTCCCTGGGCTTTCACAATTCTCGCTATAATCGTAGGAGTAACAACCATCACAGAAATGAATGCTCTTACCCCTGCATCCTCCTGGCTGAGCTCTTTCCACTTAGCTTTCCACACATTAGCTAAGTCTCCCTCGGGCTTCCTACTCAAGGCATCGGCTACTACGTTCGCCTTTCCAGGATGATAATGAATATCAAATTGGTAGTCTTTCACAAACTCCAACCAACGACGCTGACGCATATTCAAGTCCTTTTGGGAAAATAAATATTGTAGCGATTTATGGTCAGTGAAAAGACTAAACTTTTCCCCCAAGAGATAATGCCTCCATATCTTCAAGGCAAAGACAACTGCGGCAAACTCTAAGTCATGCACCGGATAGTTCCTTTCATGAGGCTTCAACTTACGAGAGGCGTAAGCAATAGCTTGTCTTTCTTGCTAAAGAACACCTCCTAACACTTGAAGAGATGCATCGGTGAAGACTAGATATTCCAATCCCGATTTTGGCAACGCAAGGACTAGAGCCAAATTTAATCTATCTTTGAGCTCATCAAATGCCACTTGACATGAACTGTCCCAAATAAACTTCACTCCTTTTCGGGTTAAATTTGTCAATGGGCTAGCGATCTTTGAAAAACCCTTAATAAATCGACGGTAATAGCCCGCCAAGCCCAGAAAACTACGAACTTCAGTGGGTGTGGTGGGCTGACCCCACTCTCTTACCGCAATCACCTTGCCAGGATCCACAGATACACCCTGGGATGACACCACATGACCCAAAAATTGAACTTCCTTCAACCAAAATCCACATTTCTCAAACTTTGCATACAATTTATGATCCCTCAATCTCTGCAGGACCAATCGTAAGTGAGTAGCATGATCAGACTCTGTCTGAGAATAGACTAGGATGTCATCGATGAATACAATAACAAACTGGTCAAGGAAATCCCGAAACACCCTGTTCATAAGATCCATAAATACACCAGGAGCATTGGTTAGCCCAAAGGGCATAACCAAGAATTCATAGGATCCATAACGGGTCAGAAATGCAGTCTTGGATACATCTTGCGCTCATATCCTCAATTGATGATACCCCGTCCTCAAATCGATTTTGGAGAAGTATGATGCTCCCCTAAGTTGATCAAACAAATCATCGATGTGAGGTAAAAGGTATTTATTCTGGATGGTGACTTTATTCAACTCCCTATAGTCCACACATAATCGGAGAGAACCGTCTTTTTCTTCACAAACAATACCGGAGCACCCCATGGCGATGTACTACGCCTAATAAACCCCTGTTCCAATAGTTGTTGAATCTGATCTCTCAGCTCCCTCATCTCCACAGGAGCCATTATATAAGGAGCTTTAGCAATCGGTCGAGTTCTCGACATTAAATCAATCACAAACTCTATTTCCCGACTTGGAGGTAATCCCGGTATCTCCCGAAAAATACCTCCAAAATCTCTAACAATCGGAAGGGAATTTAGGGGAACCACAACATCCCTAGATGCATCTTCCGTAATACAATATAAATAAGCACTCGTACTCCCTTCCATACAAGGCATAACAACCGGGAACATTTCTTGTCCTGGAACTACAAAAACTATGCTTTTCCCGTAACAATTTACTATCGCGCGGTATCTCACTAGCCAATCCATACCCAATATTACATCATACCCGACCATATCAAGGACGAGCAATTCGGCCTCAAAACACAAGTTACCAAGATTAATCCCTACGTTTTTACAAACAAAGAAAATCAATGAGCCATCTCCCATAGAGGATTCCACGCTAGTGAAGGTACTTTCAGCAGATTTTATCAAACCTATGGTCTGGGCAAAGCTTCTAGAAATAAAGGAGTGTGTAGCACCCGTATCAAATAATACTCGACCCATATGCCCTTGAATGAAAAACTTACCCTCGATTGTTGGCAGTGCTGGAGGAGCTGGAGGAAGCATAGCCTCCTGAATATGGTAAACCCGTTCTTACTGCAATTTCCCCTGCTGAGGAGGAACAATCGGATTAGGCGCCTGGGGTGGAAACTGTACATACGGCTGTTGTGGGGCCCTAGGAAGATGCCCTCCAACCAACTGAGGACACGCCCTTTTATAATGGCCCAGCTCTCCACACTGAAAACATTTATTCGCCGTGTTCTCCTGATTCCTACCTTGGTTGTTTTGAAATTGCCCCGCACCTCGGCCCTGCTGGCCCCTACCTCCATTTCCACCTCTACCTCCCTGTTGATGTTGTTGACCACCTTGACCCGGCCTGTTATTATTGTTATTGCCACCAGCATTAAACCCATCGAAACGTTGACGCTTGGACAAATCCCCTTGCTGAAGATCCCTCTCTTTCTGCTTGTTCCTCGAGGATTGGGACGAAGAAGATGTTCCCCCTCCGCTCCCATTTCCTCCCGGCCTCACCACTTGCCCCATTGCTGCAGCCTTCTTATTGTTTTGCACAAATAACCTATGCTCTTGACAGTGAAGCAGTGAAGCATTCATCACATCCCCAAAGGTTACCAAAGATAGATTTCCAAGCAAATGTTGTTTTATTCGCCAGTGCAAACCTCGTACAAATTTGGAGATCCTCTTCACTTCCGGAGTTACTTCGTCCGGTATAAAGCTTGCTAACCGGGTAAACTCCTCTTCATACTCGGCAACCGATCTCTCTCCTTATACTAAATCTTGAAGCTTCCTCTGCATCTCCCTTTGAACTGCGGGAGGGAAGTACTTTTCATCAAACAAAGCCCAAAAATTGGTGATTGACATTGTATCCCTTTGTTCGGGTGTCGTCATTAACTCCCACCAGTGTAAGGCCGATCCGACAAGCTTAAAGGTAACGAGGATTTGCTTCTTCTCCTCACTACATTCCACCATCCTAAGATGGCGCTGCATATCCTTCTTCCACTGGTTTGCCTTTATAACATCCGAACCTCCCTCAAATTCTAGGGGATGACCCTTTAGGAAAGATTCTCTTACCCGTTGCCACTGAGAAGGTCCCTTAGGAACTGGTACTTCTTGTCCTCTCGCTTGAGCTTGTGGCATTTGTTGTGCCACTGCAGTACGATATTTGCCACATCAGCGGCACTGATATTCCCCGGTGGCGGAGGTGGAGGTCCAACCTCGTCTTCGACAACCCTATTACGTCTAGCGGGACGTCCTCTCTTTGGCGGCATCTGATATAGAGAAGAGATAGAGTTAGAATATTATATAAAACAATCTATCCAGCAGAAGATCGCATACATAAGCAACAAAACAATCCTAACATTAAGCTCTACATCAAAGAACTCTACCGTAGAACGTGACAAGTCCGCAGAGATCCTAAAGACTCTAGAACCTGATGCGATGATACCATCTGTGACAACCCACTATTCGAAATAAAGGGTGGCCAACCCTAAACCCCGATGAAACAGGAATCATAGATAAATACCAATCTCAGCATCACTCTAACATACAGAGTATCAGGAATAACCACACAATATTCCAGAAAACGGGTTATCAAAAACTTTAGTTTGTATTTTAAAGAAAGCCACTTTCAACAACCCATAATGGAAAAAAGGGTGGAAACTCCCACAAATATAAATATGAAATCCAATAAATAAAGAAAGGACCGAATGAAACATCGCTCAATAGAATTTATACAATACATAATATGTTTCAGGTGTTACATAATACATCCATTATACATTTTCAACCATGGGTCACACGCCCAAGTACAGTCTGAACTTAGCTAGAAAACAATAAAAGAGGCGTCTACACAAAATATCCCGTGATACCCGCAAAATATCACGGCTCCTCAAAAGACATAAAGATGGGAAGGTCATTACGGGCGACCTTGCGGCGGAACACCTGAACGGATAAAGGATATACATACACAACAAGAAAGAAGAACCGGTCAGAGGCCGGTTTTATAGGATCAATAGATAAATGATAGGTATGACAATAATGTACAGGTAAGCATGGATGATATGGATGACATTCTAGCATGGTAACATCATATAAAGAACTAAGACAGTTAAATGATCATTAACATGAAAATTCAATTGTACAAAGAAATAAAAGTACATATAAGCCTTTATCATCTTTCATCATTTTCGATTCCATCTTCTTTCCATTCCTTATCGGGAATGCATTTATTACCATGTGCTCTTTATGGCACTTATCTCAATAGTATGCTCTTTGTGGCATATATCGTGCTCTTTATGGCATTATGTTCCATCGAACCAACCCGATAATAGAATAGTTATAAATATAAGTATAACGATTCTAAGACCTCCCGTCCGGGTTTCCCCACTGTGCGCGTCCCTAAATAACCATCATCTTCCAGGGCCTAACATAAGACAACCTGGGATCCTATCGCAAACGTCGGGAAGCGGCCATATGCCTGCGGGGTAGTCAAGACCACACCCAGAATCTCCTACCCATCGCAGAAAAATATAAAACAAGCGCTCATATGGCCTAGGACTATATCCACCCTGCATTCACTAGCCAGGGGGCTTCACCTCATGCACGGACTTCCCTTAAGATGGTATTTAGAGAGGTGTGTAACATCCATTTTATTTATTTCCATTACATGATTTTGTAAATTATCATTTACGGTATCCATGTTACATTTTATCAAATGCATTATGGTTATGGGATTCACATTATCCTAATAACCTCAAGGAATGTTTAACTACCAAATTATTTCTCCCAAATGTCCCTTTTAGGCTTCATCTAAACCATCATACTTCAAATCAATTTCTAAAGTCTCCAAATATGCCTTCGAAATCTCCTAGATTTCTATAATCTATACAAGAAAAGAGATGCCTGAACATTTCTTTGAACACCCTTGGACTGAACCCTAGATTAACCCATTCTAGTCTAGGGTATCGACCAAACTCAACTAATACTCTAGGATCCTATGTTTACTTCATTTAAGAAGGTCCCTAATTATTAATCCTAAAGAAAATGGTTAAAATTGAAAAAGGAAACAAAATTTAAAAAGGGCAGGGTTTCTGAATCGATTCGGTCAGAAGACCTGAGATTCTGCATAGTTGCCGAATCGATTCGGATGGAAACCGAATCGATTCGGTTAAAAGGTTTGGGTTTCTTCAGAACTTTCGAATCGATTCGGACCAATCCGAATCGATTCGGTTCACTAGACCTGGGCACTGGACCTAGGCGAATCGATTCGCCCAGAGGGCCGAATCGATTCGGGCCTGCGATTTTGCCAAGTTTTGGCTATGGAGTCTTTGACTCCAAACATACTCCCAACTCAAATCCCTTCCATCCTAGCTTATCTATTGTCTCCAACAACACATAAATGCTGCTAACTACCATCATAATAATCAACCCTCATCCAAACTACTCCCAAATGAATCAAAACCAATAAATATACACTAAAATCCTAAACTAATTAAACTTAGATCAACACATCATTATCATAACAAATCATCTATCTTAAATCACAAATAGCAAGTAGAAACTTGCCTTGATTCAGAAATTGCAGATTTTTCTCCTTGTGGAAGTAAGAATCCCTCTCAATCTTCAATCTCCTTTCTTCTCTTTACTCTTTCTCTTCCTCTCTCTAGTTCTCTCTAGGTTTAGAAGTGAAATTAGGGAAATTAGAAGACTTAGTGAGTCTAAGTCGTGGCTTAAGACAAAAATCCCACTTAATTAACTAATAGTGAAATAAACTACAATGCAACTACATAATTAAGGCGCAATCAGTAAAAAATGCCCAAAACCTCAAAATACAATATGGTACACTATTTGATTATCTCGAACGTTCCGGATTCAACTACAGCCTCCAAATTATTATTTGGACATTTTATAATTCAATTTAAGTTACGGTCTCTTTATTAAGCCAAATATCATTTTAATTCATATGATATAATAAAACGTAACATGGCAATATTCACCCATAGTTACAATATATGTGCAAACTCATAGTGAATGTTAACTCTTCTTCATTTAATTATCATTCAAATTAGATCCCAATGCTTATATCTAATTACCATACCTAGTAATTAATATAAAATACGTTCACATAAGCGAGGGTTATTACATTGGGTTAGGAAATTGGACTTAGAGGCTTTAGGAATTAAACTTCATGGTCCTCATTTGGTTGCTCTTGATTCTTCCCATGCTAGACCATGTTTGTCATACGCCAGTCTTGGTATCATATTTTATATCTTGCTAGTGTTATGACATGTGTATCTTTTGTATTCTATATTTTTTTTCATTTTTTGAGTCTTATTTGAAAAATACAAAAAGATTTTGTTTTTGATAATTTTTTTTCGAAAAATACAAAAAGATTTTTGCTTTAAATGTTTTTAGAAAAACACAAAAAGATTTTCAGTCTATTTTTTATGTCATGAGTTTACATGATTGATGTGGCATATTGGTGTGCTTAGACCCCCTACCTTCCATTATCGATGTGGCTAGGAAATATGGTCATAATTATTGATGCTTAGAATGATCTTAACCATTGTATTATGGGATTGTTTTGAAGTTGATATGCATTTTGATTCGACTTAGTATATATGCGATCTTTGCACACATGCACGAGTTTATATGGATGTTTGACTTCTCTTGCCTATTTGAGTTTGGTGAGAGGTTCTTATCTCAATTTTGTCGTCTATGCATAAGTAGACTTAAGGAGGAAGTTCCCATGTAATAATCGTTTACCATGAAGACTATAATTGAAAAAATGATAAGTGTTCACGGAAAAGGGTTGCGAGAGTGTAAAATTGACTCGTCGTGAAAGACACCATTTAAAAGAGCCCGAAAAAATTAAAGACAATAAAAAGAATAATATGCCAAAATATGGTCCAATTAGTTTATGTTCATTCCAAAAGAAAAATATGATATATTTTAGGGAGTTTGGATGGATAATTTAAACGGGTTTGCACCATGAATCCTAACGTTGAAAAATCGTATCATGACTCTATTATTTGTAGAATCGTCAAAATTCCGGATTTGTGTGCATGATGTTTGTTTAGTTCATTAAGCTCACACTTTAAATGTCGCATATGGCTAAGATAAAGTTTGATGATATATAGCTATCAATTATAGCTTCTTGATCATTTTAATGTGTTGGAATTGTGATTCATTTGTTGTAATTCACGCCCATACATTCCATGTTCATGTTGAAGAACATCGGTATTATGTTGGCATGTAACTCACTTTGTTTTTGTTGTTTTCGCTACAGTTTTGCTACAGTTTTGCAGTTTTCTGCTACTTCTAGTTAGTTTTTTCAAGAAATTCTTTTGTTGGGCGAAACTTTTTAATTTTTAGTACTGGATGTTAGAGTTTGATTTTCTCGTTCGATCGAGAAACAAATGTCGCGCGAAACCATCTCACGAGAAGCCTATGTCATTTGAACGACAAGGCTGTTTCTTTTGAGCGACACTCTAGATTTTATTTTTATTTTTTTCAGTACCCTAATTAATATGTTATATATTTTTGGTACTATTGGGTTACTTCTGGACAATTTGTTATATGCAGATTATCATTGATCATATTTTACTACATTGTGTTCATTTAATCACACCTAATTAGATTTTTCATTCATGATGTGTGATTACTGTTTTCTAGTTACGGATTTGATGTTTTCTTTATCATTTTTAGTTGGTTATTTCATTCATATCTACTCAGTCTTCATTAATTATCTCATGCTAGATATGTTTATCTTTTCACCGAGTTGTCTATTCGAGATAAAAAGGGGGAGAGATGTATGTGATGTAGGGGGAGTTTGTTTGATGAACAAATACATTTGTTGCATTACTTCTTGGTATCATAGTTGTGATCATATGCTTTCATGTTTATATTGATTGGTTTACACCAATTGCTATCATATTGCTTTTGCATCAGTACAAATTGGTATCCTGATTTAGATATTGTTTATATATTGATATCATGTTTTGCTCACATAACAAATGATTTGGATTTTATTTTACATTTGGCTTATATCATTTGTTCTTCCATACTTCACCGGGTATTTTTCTATTTCATATATGTAGGTATACTTAAAAGATTTGAGATTTCAAGTCTACATCACATTCAAACATTTTATGCTTGACGGACCATCATTTACTAGTCTGATCCTGTATTTTTTATTTTGAGTTTATGGGATAGGATTTAGGCATCATACAACTTGACTGCCTGGATTAGGAATTTCACTGTTGGTTTTGTCTTGGAATAGTCAAAGGGGGATATTTGTAGGGAGAAAATTTCCAATTGAGTATGTTTTACGTTTATTTGACTTATTCCTGAAACAAAGCACGTTTAAGTCATAGGTAGATTTTTATTGTCAAGATCCCCCATAGACTATGACATATTTATGTTTATTGAAGACGTTGAGGCAAAGCTTCAAAGATTTATCATGTCGGTTTTATGGTGAAAATTTTATCTTCAAGTTTGATTGCATTCGAGATCACTCAGGTATGAATGCGTAATTTTAATAGGACTCGGAATTTATTTTAAAATGTTTAAGGATGTTTTTTTATTAAAGAAATAATGATAATATATTTTTAAAAGGCTTTAAAAATGTTTACACTTCATTTATTCTGAGATAAAGATGGTTTAGAGTTGTATCAAAATCAAACACACGTGTCAGTCATTCAAACGACCACAACAGTCGTTCGAGCAACATAGGGATGTCATTCGAGTGACATGCCTATGCTGTTATAGCGAGACACCGACTTAAAAAATATTATTTGAGGTATGTTTTCTCAGAGTTTCAAAAGGTGTGCAGTCTGGAATACAATTTACGAACCAATACGTATTCTGTAAAAAGTTTTCTAAGGTTTTCTAAGTCTAAAACATCCTGAAAGTTTCAAAGATCCAACTTTAGTTATAATTTACTATAGTGATCTCTGTTAGGACCATTGGAGTTTGTTCTACATAGAACTTTACTGGGTTTTACGATGAAGAAGCGAAAGAGTCGTGTTCAACATCGTAGATGTCACAAAACCATATTGGTGGACACCGAGACATACATGGATGCGTGTGTTGAGGACGAGTATCGTGGAAGAAGGAATGTATGCATGGGAATTTTGGAGGAGTGGTTAAATATCATAAGATCGTCAAGTATCACGGGGGTCGAGTCGTCGAGTAATACTTATGTCTATTCCTTATAATTCCACATCATAGTGATTGTCTGGCTTGGGCCGTCTGAAGTTTTTCCTTTAGTGGTTTCCTCGTATATGTGGCCTTGTGAGTATTCTTTACTTTATTTTACTTTCTTTAATCACTAGATTAATGTTTAGGATTAATCAATATAAAATTGGGTTAAGTTAAAATTAGTTCACAACTTGGTGCGAATTAAAAATTGGAAAAATGGTTTTCATAAAAAGAAAATTGTTTTGTGATCCTTAAAACACTTTTCGCATAAAAAGGGGCCTACATACATACTCTTAAAAAAGTTACCGAATCAATTATTGGCCCAATCACATTTTTAGGCAAAACCTTTCTTAGGGAAATAGGAATCAACTCTTGCATTAGGATATGGTTGTCATGACTCTTAAGTCCCGATATAATACGATGTGTAAGGTTGCCACAATGTGATATGTTCGAAGCCTAACCATCTGCAACTTTCACCTCCTTCAATATTTTACAAACTATGTCTTTTCCTTTATTATCCAGTGTGAAACACGCTGGTGGCAAATAATATTTGTTGTTTGCCCATTTTTAAGGATGCAGTGACTTATGAATACCCATTTCTCGTTGATCAAGATGAGAAATTATATTATCCTTTCCCTTAACATCAATATCTAATAACATTCAGGGCACACTATCGCATACATTCCTCTCAATATGCATTATATCAAGATTGTGGCACATTAAATTGTCCTTCCAATATTCTAACTCAAAAAATACACTTTGTTTCATCCAATTATATGTGAGGTTCCCATCTTCATTATGATTCCCTTTCCTCTTAACTTTCACCTTCGGATACTTCCCATACATATTACTGATGTTCCTTACCTCATCAAACACTTTAGCTCTAGATAGTCGAATGGGATCTATATCCAACTGAATTTTACCATCAAACAAGAATTTATCTGCCCAAAATTTATACACTTCTTTCAAGCATCGACGATGGATCATGTACCATTATTTATGTACATTTTCAACCAAAGGCAGCGAGTATATTTGTCACAACAAGGACATGCATATTTACCCTTAGTGCTCCATTCAGAAATATTTGCATATGCGTAAAAATCACTTATTGTCCATATCAATGATGCACGCATTTTAAACATCTGATTACATGATGCATAATAAGTATCCACCCCAACCCATAATTCCTTCAACTCGTCAACTAAAATTCATAAATAAACATCAATGTCATTACCAGGCCCGTGAGGACTATACATTAGTATCAGTGATATTATATATGGTTTCTTCATACACAACCATGGGGAAAGTTATATATTATCACAATCATGGGCCACGTGCTGTGGACAATACACAAGCTCCTGAATGGGTTAAATCCATCACTGGATAATCCAACTCTGATATTCCACGAGTCCTTAGTAAAATCGGGATAAATGTCATCGATTATTTTCCAAGCAAGAGAATCCTTGGGATGCATTACATTTCCATCATCAATACATTCCTCGGCATGAAATCTCATTTGTGATGTTGTCTTCAATGACATATATAACCTCTGAAGTCTTGGTATAAAAGGGAAGTATCTTACCACCTTTGTAGGAATTTTTTTATCTATAGTAAGACCGTCATCTTCCTGAGCCTTTGATTGTTTATTTCCCGAGGTGTGGAATTTTCGACATCCACTCTTATGTTCTGTCTCATTCCAGTACAACATTCAATTGTTAGGGCATGCATGAATCTTCTTATAATCTAGCCCTAAGTTTGCAATCATCTTGCGATCTTTATAAAACAACTTCGGTAATTTTTCACCCTTAGGAAATGCATCTTTTTATAATTCAAGCAACATTGTAAAGGTCTTGTCTCTCCATCCTTAAAGGAACTTTATATGAAATAGCCGTATAATAAGTTAGAGTGTAGAATACTTTTTACAATCTGGGTGCAACTCCCGCTCATCTTATTTTATCAAATTAAAGAATCTTCTAGTTTCTTCATAGGGACCCCCACCCATATGTTGACGCTCCTCATCACCGTCCATAAAGTTAAACAGGTTTGAAGGAGGACTTCTAAAGGCATCATGTATCATCTCTCGCATTTCATCACCAACAACTGATTCGAAAGAGGGAACTGAATATGAGGAAGATTCCCCGTGAAAAGTCTAATAAGTGTAACTCTCTAGAAAACCATTTAGTAATATATGTTCCACCACCTCATATTTCTTCAAAAATATCACATTGTGACACTTATTATATGGACACAATATTCTTTCAACATTTGGTCTATTATCAGAGGCAAATCTAAGGAATTCATATGCTCCTTTATCGTATAAAGTATGACCCCCATTTTTTTATATTAATCCAATTCTTATCCATCAGTATATTCAACCTAGTGAAAACACTAAAAAGAAAAAAATGATTTGAAAATAATGCGAGAAATCCTTATCGGTAATATAGATCTTACGATTATAGGTAAATAATTATGACTCAAATAAGTAATGAAAAACATACTTACATATTTAACCTTTGAAAATTATACAAAAACAAACACAAACACAAATGAAAAGTGGTAGTTCTCCAATGCCAGTTAGCAAGGTATGTGTAAATTCAAAGAGAGGGGGTAAGAAAACGTAAACCCTTCTTGTTGGGTCAAGGGGTAGATTGGATCAGGAGAACCTCTTTACTTTGTGTGGCTCAAAGTATCGGCCAAAAGTTAGACAAATAGGTGGAGTTGACTAGGTATTACAAGTCACCAAACCGAGCTACAAAATACATGGCATTCCCAAATAAAAAAAGAAAAGAAACTTCATTAAACAAAAAGTCTCATTCACGTCCCTTATCACTTGTAGTCGTTGCTTAAAGAGGAGATTTTTTTTATTAATATTTATGTTTGGTATTTTTAACAACATAATTCGTTCTAATAAGTTTTATTGCTCAACGTTTTTTCTTCGCTCTTCAATAATGACAATTTTTGTCTCATATTTAACTTATGACAAATGAATACAATATTTTAGCGATTTATACACACACATCTTAAATTCATCTAATGCTAAAAATATGGTCCTTATATTAAAATTTTAATTTAGGTCCTATTATAAACAATATTGGGTGTGTGTGAACACACACACACACACACACACACACACACATATATATATGGGGGAGAGAGAGAGAGAGAGAGAGAGGGGAAGGCTCACCTACATCATGACGTATACACCACACCATACATTACACCTAGTTCTAGGCCCCAAGAAATCATTTTTTCAAATTTTTTATTTTTCTCTTGAAATTAATCTTCCACTCAACCCATATTCAAAAAATTAGGTCAAAATACGTTTTGTAGCTAGTTTCAAAAAATTCAAAAACACTGTTGGCGAAACCTTTTAGATAAGGTACTTTCAGCATTTTTTTGTGGATTTTTTAAAAACAGCTACAAAATATAATTTGACCTAATTTTTTGAACATGGGCTTATTGGAAGTTATATTTCAAGATAAAAGTTAAAAAACTGAAAAAGAAAACTTTTTAGGGCCTACAAAGGTGTGATATCTGAATGATGTATAGAGCATGATGTTGGTGAGAATTCTCCTCTCTGTGTGTGTACGAAGAATAAACTTATGAATTTATTTTGAACTATGAAGAGAGATGCAAATATGAAACATATCTTAAAACTAGGGTTATAAAACCCCCAATTTCATGAAACCTAAATCATGATAGATTGAAACACACAAAGATCTATACATATACAAAAACTTATACATACCCAAATAAGTAAACGAAGAGGCTCATTAACTTTATAATTTAATATTTAACATTATGTCAAATGAAATTTGTGCAACCAAATAATATGTACACACATATGTTTCGTTTATGAGTAATGTCAGGGTCGGAATAGAAAATTAATTCATGTTGATTTGATGAAAATATACGTAGCATCTTGTAATAAAATATACATGAATAAACATACCTGTGGATTTGATCAAAATAGACAATCACGAAAATGTGGATTTAATGAAACTGCAAGATGCGAAATTAAACATTCTCAATCATGAAAATAAAACATGTTACAAGATCTAAAACCTCCAATTGCGATTACACGAATATATATACAATTGCGATTGCATGAAATTATGATTGCGATTACTTGTGCATTCTTGTAATGAAAATTTATGATGAAAATTGCAATTGCATGAAATTACGTATCTTAAAAGATACGCGATTTGGATCCCTTTCAATTTCTGATGAAAATTTATTTGGAGGTAAATACACGATTTGGATCCCTCCCTTGGTTAGGTGTCCAATTTCTGATCAAGGGCGTATTGGAGGGAAATCCACAAGAATTAGTTTTTGTGTTGGATTACTTGCAGGAGGGAAATGTAGGGGAAGTTACCCGACATTTATTTTAAAAAACGTCGTTTAGTTTGTGGAAATTTTATTAAAATGTAGGTAATTTTTTACGTTTCTGGCATTTAAAAAAACGTTGGTAAATTTACTAACATTTTTTAATAAACGTCGACAAATACACCTATACCGATGTTTTTTAAAAAAGTCACAAAAAAACATTGGAATATATATTATTTCTTGTAGAGACAGTGGAAAAGACATGCAGCGCCACCTTCGTATGGTTAAGTGCAGTGACTCTCAAAAGTAGATTTTGGCGAAATTTAATCTAGTGGGTGTAGTTTTACAGTGGTGGTAGTTGGTCACCACGTTCTAGGAGAGAGATATTATGAGGATCACTGAGTTCTAGGGACGGTTCAAGAATAAGTACGTTTCCTCGATGATGAAGACAAAATTGCAATGGTGGTTTAATAAGGTGATACAGGGAGAATGGTTCGTAGCTGAATACATTGAGGAATTTAACCATCTGGCAAAATTTATGCCCGATGAGATGAATAATGAAGAGAATAAGATGTTGAAGTTCAAGGATGGACTTACTTGGAGGATCAGGCAACATTTTCTTGGTAACCCGACGTTGAAGACTTATACTGGGGTCGTTAATATTTCACTACAACATTATCAGGATCATTGATTCGACATGAAGGGAACAAAGAGAGAGGGATAGACCATTCAAAATGAGAAGGCAAGTGGGAATGGTGCCAGTGAGGCATAACAGCAGCAGGTGAGCATATAGCACGAACGAGATTTTTGACAGGGAGATCAGGCTAAGAGATGTATATCAGGAGGTTGTAGACCCTAGAGTGGTGGGCGTAGACAAGGCCAACAAGGCACTCGTCCTCAGTATTGGTCGCAGTAGTTTATTTAGGGTCGCCATGGCTAAGGGAATAATATGGGTGGCCAGCAAGGCTAGGGCCATCAGGGCCAGCGATCGGGATACCCCGACAGGGCCAGAGGCAGGCAAGCTTTACTAGTCATTATTTCAATTGTGGAGAGACGGACCATCAAAATAAGGATTACCCACACCTAGTGAGAGGACCACTGTAGGGTGACTAGTAGGGACAGTAGGCATAGTTACCACCGGTAGCACCAGCTCCATCAGCCCCACAACAGCAGGGGCAGTTACAGTATGGGCTTGTCTATAATGTCCGGGATGCACTTATACCTCAAGTACTACAGGCACCGCCCATAGTAGAGGTTACGTTTCCTATTCATTGTCATATGGGTAAGGTGTTGTTTGATACAAGGGCTTCACATTCATTCATAGCCATCGGATTTGCCCATGTGGCTGGTCTAATAGAGACAGTCGACAACCTTTTAATGTGATTAGAGTCACCTTTAGGTAGCAGGTCCCTTATCCACTTGATATGTAGAGGGTAGATACAAACGTTGGGAGATTATGTCTAGTAACCGACCTACTTGTATTTGATATGGAGGGACATGATGTCTTTTTGAGAATAAATTGGTTAGTCGGGTACAGGGAGATGATGGATTATTATGGAAGGACCATTGTATTTTCCATTTTGGAAAAAGAGATGTTTTCAGTGGAGATACCTTTACCCAAGGGAGTATCGACCACTCACATGTACTGCATTGAGGAGGATACCTAACAGGAGGTGGTTATCTCCTTAGATTTTATTTCAGTTGTGAGGGAGTTTGCGAACATTTTCTAGGAGATACCCGGGTTGCCACCAAGTAGGGAGATCGAGTTTGTGATTGATTAAACACCTTGGATGAGGCCAATTACATGTGCACCGTATCGTATGGCCCCACTAAAAAATGAGGCAATTGAGGGATTAGATTCAGCAGGTCTCGGGATATGGGCTTTATTAGGAATAGTACATCATCATGGTGTGCACTAGTGTTGTTTGTGAAAAAAAGAGATGCATCACTTCGTCTATGTGTAGACTATCGGGAGGTGAACAGGGTCATGATTCATAATAAGTATCTTTTACCTCGAATCGATGACCTGTTTGATCAATTATGAGGAGAAACATTCTTTTCGAAGATAGATTTGTGGTCAGGGTATCACCCGTTATGTATCGTGGAGGATAACGTTCCAAGACCGCATTCTTGATGCATGATGGATCGTACAAGTTCATGGTGATGCCATTTAGGTTGAATACTGCACCGACAGTATTCATGGACTTCATGAATAGGGACTTCGGAGAGTTTCTTGACCATTTTATGATTTGATTAATCCACAACATTCTAGTTTATTCTCGCGCTGAGAGTGAGCATGAAAGCATTTGTGTTTGGTTATGCAAACATTATGGGATCACCAGTTGTACGCTAAAATTGAGAAATGCAGATTTTAGCTGAGGGAGGTGCAGTTTTTGGGACACGTTGTATTGGACAGAGAGATTTATGTGGATCCATGTAAGGTATCGACGACGAGGGAGCGGGGATAACCCATGACACTAACGGAGGTTTGAAGCTTCTTGGGGTTGGTAGGGTATTATCGCCGCTTTATAAATGGGTTTTCAAAAATTACAGGTCCAATAACTAATCTGACTTGTAAGGGGGAACCGTTCATTTGAGATGATTATTCTCAGTTAGCTTTTGACGAGTTAAAGGACAAGTTGGCTTCAGCACTCATGCTCGCACTGCCTAGGGGAGGAGTGGAGTACCATGATTTTACAGATGCATCTCTGCAAGGATTTGGGGGAGTATCAGAGTAAGAGGATAGGGTTATAGCTTATTCATATCGTAAGATTAAGCCCCATGAGAGGAATTACCCCACACATAACCTGGAGCTAGCAGTGATCATATTTGACTTGAGTATTTGGAGGCACTATCTTTTGGGTGAGAGGTTCAGCTTATTCATAGATCATAAGTCACTACAGAAACTGTTCATGCAGAAGGATCTAAATATGCAATAGAGGATATGGTTGGAGTTCATGAAGGATTACTAGTTTGATATTCAGTATCATTTTGGGAAGGCTAATGTGGTGGCAGACGCATTGAGTTGACGGCCTACTAGAGGGCTAGTAGAGGTCTAGAAGGTAAAGTGGGGTGAGCTTCGACATGATGACAATATCGCCATAGCTTGCACATCAGTTTTATGTATTATACCCGAGATTGTTATGCGGGTAGTGAAAGCACATACCGGAGACTAGTTCTATCTTGGCAGGGTGAGATAGTTGTTAGAACATGGGGAAGAATCCTACTCGATGAATTCCAATGGAGGATTACACTTCAATGGGAGGCGTGTAGTTCCAGAGGATGCGTATTTGAGACATGCAGTGAAGATCGAATCTCACGGGTAGAGGTTTGCGGTACATCTCGATGGGGATAAGATGTATTAGGATATGAGCAGGTAGTATTAGTGGTCGGGGATAAATCAGGATATAGAAGAGTGTATCTCTAAGTGTGTTACTTTCCAGGTAATTAAGATAGACCACCTAGTACGAAGAGGGATATTGCAGCCACTTGAGATCCCAATGTGGAAGTGGTCCTCTATTGACTTTATTATTGCTTTACCGACATCACAGAGAGATCACGACTCCGTCGGGGTAATTGTGGATCGGTTAACCAAGTGGACCATTTTTTACCATTTTATACAGATTATGAGACAAGGCAGTACGCGCAGTTATTTATTGCCTAGATTGTGAGATTACATGGGGGCGGTTAATATCGTGTCCGATAGGGACTAGATTTTTATGTCCCATTTTTGGCAAAGCTGTTAGGAGGCGATGGACACTGAATTATGATTGAGTAACGCATATCTGCCACAGACTGATGGGTAGACTAAATGGGTTAATCAGATGTTATAGGACATGCTCAGGATGTGTATACTCAACTTTGGGGGAGGCTGGGAGCCGTACCTTCCATTGGTGGAGTTATCTTATAAGAACTCGTACCAGTTTACCATCGTCATGGAACCGTTTAAGGCACTTTATGGATGACCTTGTTATACGCCCACTTGTTGGTTAAAGGTGGGGGGAAAACAAGTTGTTAGGACTGAAAATGATTCAGGATACTACTGCCAAAATCAAGATCATTTTAGGACACATACGGATAGCTTCGAATAGGCCGAAGAGTTATGTAGATACAGACATAAGTCACATAGAGATGGATATAAGAGATTAGGTCTTGGTTCGGGTGTGACCTATATAAGGATTCATGATACTTGGGAAGAATGGGAAACTAGTATCGAGGTATGTTGGGCCTTTCCTAATCATTAAAAGAGTGGGAGAAGTCGCTTATATGCTGGATTTACCGGAGCAACTGCAACGAATCCATGATGTGTTTCACGTTTCATCACTAAAAAGATATCAGAGGAGTGAGAGGTCCTATTAGTGCAGCCATATATCTCATATGAGGAGAGATCGATTTTTATTCTTGATCGTAGTGAGCGTAATGCAAATGAGTCAATGTGGGAGTGGGAGGATGATATGCGAGAGAAGTATCCCAAGCTCATCCGACAGAAGTAGAGAGAGAACACGATGACCCCTTTTTCAGACACTGAGACTTTCTTTCTCTATATCTTCTTCAAAACCCTTCTACAACTGCTGCATCTCTGACACTTCTTCATCCTATTTGTTTCCTCCTCCTCATGAGGCTGAATCCCTTCGATTATACTTATTGCCATATTTGGTTAGTGATCCTCATGTCAAATATGGTATGGTTTGGTGTGTGTTTAAAAATCATTGCGGTTTGCCTCTCTAAACCTGATCGTCTCCTCCATTTTAAATCTAATCGTTGTGCTCGGTTGCCATCTTTTGAAGCACCTCATGTCAGGCTGAGCGATGCTGATTTTTATTATGGTGGGATTGTCTAGTGTGATGTTGAGGTTGGTTTTTTAACCCTCTTGGTGTATCCATTCGGCTTAGCATCTTCCTGCCCTCTCCTTCATCATGGTCGTGTAATTGGTTTGCTCTAGATCTCCATCTATTATTGCACTTCATGTCAGATTCGAAAATAAGTTGGTTTTCATAGAATGTTGTTATTCTGGGGTCAAAATTTCTTGGTGGTTATGGAGGAAATTTATTGGTTTGGGTTGGGTTTTGTCATCAAATGCTGTTATTCCCAATTTGTTCGGTTCTCCTCCTACCTATCCAGGTGGATGAGCCATAACCCCTCTACTATTTTGCTATCCTTGTTGATTAAACTTCACGTTATATTTGGATTGGGACGCGGTTCCCCTACATGGTATGTGCACCTCACATGGACCATATGTCTATCCTGATTTCAGATCCCGCTATTTGTTCTTAATCGTCATCTTTTAGAAGTGCTTAATGTCAGATTGGGATGTGTGGGTGTATCTAGAGTTAGGGTTTGACTGGGTTTGTATTGACTCTGGGTTATATTCAACCCCTTGGTGGATTCACATGGACCCAAATATTTAATACAAAAATAATTGAATCAAAAGGCAAATTGCAAACAGAGAGGAAGATGGCAAAAAATACATATTCTTCTCTTTCTCTACCTCTATCTAATGCATTCCTTTGGAAATGGATGTCCTAAACCAGATCTAAGAATATAAATAAGACAAAAAATTAATGGGAGATAAACTAATCATTTACATTTCTTCTCAAATACATGGAAACAGCTGCAAAAACAATTCTTACTAATCTTTGATTATACATGTTCGCCCTCGACTCCAAGAGAACCTTGTGTATCTCATGAACGATGGCCATCATCAAGAGAGAGAGATAAAGAGTTCTCTATAGAGAGCTCGGGAGAGTTATATGCGCTTAAAAACCTTTTTGAGTAAGGGACCTTACCTCTCTCTTGTGTATCTCAAGATAATGTAGATATGGGGAGAGAACGCGTAATCCGACAGAGGTAGAGAGTGAGAACACGATGACCCCTTTTTCAGACACTGAGACTTTCTTTCTCTATATCTTGTGCGAAACCCTTCTACAACTGCTGCATCTCTAACACATCTTCATCCTGTTTGTTTCCTCCTCCCCATGAGGCTGAATCCCTTCGATTATACTTATCTCCATATTTGGTTAGTGATCCTCATGTCAGATATGGTATTGTTTGGTGTGTGTTTAAAAATCATGGTGATTTTCCTCTCTAAACCTGATCGTTTCCCCCATTTTAAATCTAATCGTTGTGCTCGATTTCCATCTTTTGAAGCACCTCATGTCAGGCTGAGCGGTGCTAATTTCTATTATGGTGGGATTGTCTGGTGTGATGTTGAGGTTGGTTTTTTTAACCCTCTTGGTGTATCCATTCGGCTTAGCATCTTCCTGCCCTCTCTTTCGTTATGGTCGTGTAATTGGTTTGCTCTAGATCTCCATATATTATTGCACTTCATGTCAGATTTGGAAATAGGTTGGTTTTCATCGAATGTTATTATTCTGGGGTCCAAATTGCTTAGTGGTTATGGAGGCAATTTATCGGTTTAAGTTGGGTTTTATCGTCGATTGCTGTTATTCCCAATTTGTTCGATTCGCCTCCTACCTATCCAGGTGGATGAGCCATAACCCCTCTACTATTTTCTATCCTTGTTGAGTAAACTTCACGTTATATTTGGATTGGGACGCGGTTCCCCTACACGGTATGTGCACCTCATATAGACCATATATCTATCCTGATTTTAGATCCCGCCATTTGTTCTTAATCTCCATCTTTTAGAAGTGCTTAATGTCAGATTGGGATGTGTGGGTGTATCTAGAGTTACGGTTTCACTGGGTTTGTATTGAATCTGGGGTTATATTCAACCCCTTGGTGGTTTCACATGGCTCGAAAAGGAATAGGTCCAGATTGTGTTGTTTGTTTTCGTCACTTTATTGATATACTTCTTGACGAGAGTTATGATGCTGCGATTTTATTGGATTTTTCTTTTTGCAGTAGTGGTTGGTGTGTGGTAGTAGTTCCCTGTATTGTGTATTTAATTTTGGTTGGCGTTATTTGTCTGGTGTTTCTTAGGTAGTTTATGTCCTTTGGTGATCTTGAGTTTGCTGTGATTGAATTTTTGTCATTTTATTCGTTCTGTGGTGGTCTTGCATGGTTTTGGAGCCAATGTTGCGGTGTTTGATATTGTTTTGTGGTGTTTCATCATTTTAATTCAAGATCGTCTATGATGAGTATTGTAGTACTGTGATTACATATTCAATATTCAACATGCAGTTGTGATTGTTTTATGGCCTCTGTGCCCGGTTGGCTGTAGTTTGTTTTGATAGGTTTTGTTAGGTTGTTGCAGGATATTTGTCCATTTTGTTTCAGATAGGTGTTGTTCGAGCATTTATGCTCTTTGTTTGGTTGATTCGTGGGCTTATTTGTATATGTGTGGAGATTTGCCTTTTGGTTTAACATAATTACATTTTACCAAAAAATAGAGAGAGATATAATACAATGCTCTTAAATCGAGAGAGGAATTACCATGCTATACACCTCAGTTGAGAGTTTAAACCTCACATTTAATCTCAGCCGTGAGTTAGCCTTGATAAAAAAAAAATCTCCTTTATTATATATACATATACATATACATAAACTAGATGTTTGCCCATGCCTGAAGGTACGGATAAAATATTTCTAAAGTAATAAATCGTGTATATTTTAAGTCAAAATTTCTTTTGTAACACAAATAATTATAAAAAAAATTATAAAATTTAGGCATAGTTTCGTTTGTTTATAGAACTCTCTGCCCTATTTAAGAAATAAAAAAATTTGCCAATAACAAAAATAATAGTACATGAAAATAATATTAATAGTCCATCCTAAACCTCGTATAAACAAAACCATCTATTTAACTAAAGGCACATGCATCATATGCTAATTTTATTCATTTATTGATGTATTTGGTGTTCTTTCTATGAATTGAGTAAAATTCACGATGTATAAATATAACATATATATAATTGTAGGGAATTCGTAGCACTTGTCATGTGAAACAAATGCCGACGGCGTGATTCTAAAAGGGGTGAACTTACAATTTTAGGCAAAAATCGATATGAAAGTAAAAGAGACGAAACTTGTAAGTTTTGCTTAAAATATATTTTATGTTGATGTAACTATCAAGATAAGATCTATATGAATAGTTTAAATCACTAACAACATCTATTAAATATCTAGATATGTCAATGTGAAATATTATTTAGCACACTATCTGCAACTCTCTTCCTTTATATCATATTGTACCATCCATCCTTTGTTTCCACAACTTGTCAAAAGTATAGAAAATGAGATCTCTAAGTTAATACTTTCTTTTAATTTCATCAAGTTTCAACACACATCTACAATCTTTTTTTATGTACGAAAAGAAAATGAAAAAAATGGAAAAAAACACTATATAGCAAATTACTTAACAACTTAAAATTGTTACCGAAATTACTATACTAAAAGAATGAAAAAATATTAAGTATTGTATAATTTAAGTCAAAAATAATTTTTATATAACACAAATAATTGTAAGAAATTTAAAATTTTAGGTAGAGTTTTTTATATAATTATGAGAAATTTAAGAAATACAAAAGAATAATCTAACAATAATAATGACAATATTTCTTTATCCATTTGGTTTTCCTTTACCATAAATTAGTATTTTTTTTGCCAATGCACATTCCAATTAACATTAACACTAAGGGGTATTGTGTTGTTAAGACACATACTCACAATGTGTTACTAAAGTGAATATAAAAGTGGTGGGCAAAGACCCAGCACACATCCTCACAAAGTATTTGGCATATATATTTTAAATTTGTTTTGTGTCGTTTAATTTTAGTATGCATTTATTTTGTGTATATACAACACACACACTCACCCAACTTCTCTCTTCGTAAAAACGAAATCGAATACCCAAACCACCCAAAATAGCCCCAAACCCATCACCCCCTTTCATCCTCACCACATCAGACACAACTCCCTTTCATCTTTAGTATGAAAAGATGTCGAACAAAATAGGATTTAATTATGTCAAACAAAAAGGAAAGATCATGGAAAATTGTTAACCAATAATGTTAACATAAAATAAAAAACTAAAAAAGAGCAAAAAAAATAGATGGGAGAATTGTTTACCTTCAGTATAACTGGGGCCTTATTTTCATGCCTATAACTAAACCAAGGAGCTGTTTAAAACCTTAATATAACTCAAAAACTTATGCACCCAGGAAAAGGAGAGGGGATAAATGAAAGAGAGAACAGAACAAAGTATATACCCGATTTCGTTCATTGTGCGATAAATCGAAGGCCGAGATCTATAAAATAACAAAATGTGGACACCAAATTATAAAACAAAGTTAGATCTAACAATAAGTTATAGTATAACCATATTGTTGTAACATCTGTAAAATAGAAACAAACCTCGATTTTGAACCCAAACCTACCTGAACAAAAAAAACTCATATCATGTTATTAGGAAAATTATTATCTTTGTAGATCTGAACAAAAAATAGAATGAGTAATACATAGGGAAAGACATGGGGAAACTATAATACATGGTGTTGGTTTTAGGTATTAGGCCAATAAAGAAAAAGGCATGGGTCCGTATTGGATCAATGATAAAGGAGGATTAAGTTGGGATGTGTGCGCAGAAACATGCGTTCAAATTAAAGCTGGGATAAGCCGCTAGCTGTACCATTTCCTACATGCCTCTCGAGCAACATAAATTTACGTAAATGGATGAGTGAGAAGGTGGGGATAAGAGACACGTACAATATAAACATATCCTGTCGTTAGACCCTTATATTTTTCCATGTCCTCTTTTATCCATGTATTTGAATTTTGGGTAAGAGGATGAAAGGAAACGAAGGGTTAAAAAAGGAGGAACTCAAAAATTTTAAGAGAAAAAATGGTAAGAGGGGTATTTAATTTCAATAATTGGATCATTGTCTTGTTGGCTTTAATTTCAACCAAAAAGTATCTTATCTTTATAATGAATAGTGAAAACAACATTATAACTTATTATGTAGATATTGGACTAATGTGAGTAATATATCTCGTAGCACTAGCCTATCAAATCCTCAAAGTCAAACTCGACTTCCTGATTATATCGAAGTATTCATTTACATAAAGTTTAACATCCTGACTATATACTTTTGGACAACATGTTATTTTAACCAAGCACTAGCCTAAACATCCAGAAATGTTAATAAGTTTTCTTTATCTCTATTCGTGAATACTCACTCGCATAATCATGTGTTTTCCATATACAAAATTAACCCCCAATTAGCATACGACATTTCCTAGCCCTCAAATTTAATTTCCATAAGCTTAACCTCATCCCCGGACCCAAGATTCGATGTTCGATCCCCAAATAGTCTGAAAAAACAACACAAGGCAGAGGATGCCATCCAGTAGAATCGAACTGCTTCACTACTGTAATACCCCGAGATTTTTGGACCAATATATTATTTATTTTAGGGATAAATAAATATTATTTTAATTAGAGAATAATTAAATTAAAAATTGAGGTCAAAATTTGAAGATGTTAGAAAGTATTTCGAATGACGATTCTGAGTGTGCGGTTGATTCCGGAAGGGTCGAGATAGTCAAAATGAATGTACTTGGGTCTTATTTGGGCTTCGAAATATTTTAAGTTCGTTTGACTCGAATTAGAGTAATTGAGTCATTTAAAGTGTGTATTATCATTTAAAGTTGGGTATTTTGGAGATAAGGCTTAAAAGCCTACGGGACAACCAAATCTCATTTGAGATTAAGAGAAAATCCTAGAGAGAAAGAGAGAAGAAGAAAGGAAGAAGAAAAGAAGAAGAGGAAAGAGAAGAAAAGCTCAAGAATTCCGGCCAATCCGTGATTTCGAGGGAGATTCAACCTCTACAACTTTGAGGCAAGTGATTAAACTTGCTAAATAATTTTTGTGTATAATTTATTTCATGATTTGAGGATAAATTTATATATTTTGGGTTAAAATTTTTAAAACCTAGATTTTGGGTTAAATCTTACATTTGATGTGTATATGATGAATTTGTGGTTGTAAATTAGTTGGGTTGAGATTTTTGATGTATATTAATGTTAGTAATATAATTGGGTTGAATAATCGTGGTTGGAAGAACGTATTTTGGAGTTTTTGGAAAGTTGGAATTTAGTAAAAATGGAGTTTGGCCGAGGTTACTGGTAACGCCAGTCGACCGTGACCAGGGGGCCGGTCAATCGCTCCTCAAGGGAAAAGCACACTGTCTTCGATTTTAGGCATAATTGAAAATCGTGGTCAACCGTGGTCAGGGGACCAGTCGATCGGGCCTCTGTTTTTCATTCAAGTTTGGGATTTTAAGTTCATCCCCTTTCTTTTGGGATTATATTTACGGACCTTCTTATTTATTGTATCATAGAGGATTAAGTGATTATACAAGGGGACTAATGACTTTAGTAAGGTGGGGAGATGTTTGGGGCTATTTAATCAATGGAATTAATTGTGGGGTGTCTCTTGCATTAAGGGAATAAGAGTAAAATTAGTGGGTGATTGGATGTAAAGGTTGGGGTCTTATTGATTGATTTCGAGAGAGTACGAATTTAAGTTATCGTATCGATTTAGTGGGAAATACTCTTAGTGTCGAGGTTAATATTTGGGGAATACTGATTGTTGACCGATGTGAATACGGATACCTAGAGTATCCTTAATGTTTGTTGAATTGGGAGATTATTCATATAATTAGAAGTGATGAATGAACTTCAAGTGAGGGGTTGTAGTATAAATTAAAATAGGTAGTATGCTAGTTAGCTACGGTTAGTATATCGAGAGTAATATACTTAAATATGAGAGTACTTCTTTTATACATACGAGAGTAAAAGAGTATGTATACCTATATGGCGCGATATAAAGACGTTGTGTAATGGTTTGTATTTATATGATGTGATAGTATATGTATATCTAGTGTGAATGATATATGTATATTTATGTCAAGCATACACCCTCAAATGCTATCATGGGAAGTTGTGTGATGTGGGTGAGTCCCTTGGCTTGAGGAACCGAGAGCGTATAGTCCCCAGGTCATAGAGTTCATTATTATTGTGTGATTTTTATTAGGGGTGAGACGTGGTGGGTATGTTTCGTGTCATTTTTGGGGAGGAACTATGACCGCTTCCCTACGTTATGATTTGGTTTTTACCAAGGCGATGTGAGATTCCGACCGTTGGTACCCAAGATGTTATGTGAGCGATTCCCTTGTAGATGATAGCATTGAAAAACTGCATCCTCGGGTTATAGCTCGCTTGGATGGTTATTATACTTGTGTGTGTAGTATATTATCTGCTTACGATTACGAGATATCATATATCTTTATTTAGTGTAAAGAGATATAAGAATAAGGATTGATTCTAATTCCGGGAGATTTCATCCGGACTTAAATTGTGATTGGTATATTAAAGTGAATTTGCTAGCTATATATTTATATGAGTATATATATTATGTTGGGTACCGAGGACCTAATGGACCTCAATGACCAACATTGTCAAGGAGTAGTGTATCGGGGGGGGGGGGGGGGTTCCTTGTTTGGATTTTGCTTGTGAGACGTCTAATGCACGAAACACAGTGCAATGTTGGGAGTGGGGAGAATTTTAGTCCTTAGTACTCATATTTATATATTAGTACATCTCGACAATCGACAGTGTCAAGGAGTAGTGTATCGGGGGGTTCCTTATTTGGATTTCGCTTGCGAGACGTCCCACGCACGAAACGCAGTGCACTATTGAGAGTTGGGAATAGTTTAATCTTATGTATATTTAAATAAGAATTGGGGTTATATGAGTCATGCATTGAGGTCATAAAGAATCCCGATAATAAATGTTGTCAAGGAGTAGTGTATCGGGGGGGTTCCTTGTTTGGATTTCGCATGCGAGACGTCCCACGCACGAAATGCAGTGCAATATTAAGAATTGCGAGAAGTTTAGTCCTTAGCATTTAGATGATAATGACTCAGATATGTCAATAACTAGAATCCGAGACATTCTAGTAAGAGAATATGTTTATGTATATTTATATGTTAAGTAAGTGACGCACATTTGGAGATTATTTGGTAGAATTGGATGTTGATGGCTATGTAATAGATGGAGGTTTTCATGAGTATAAAATTTGGGTGTAGGTTAGATTATTTTGCCCCTAGATAATTTTGGGCAGTTATTTGAGGATCATGTGCATACGTTTAGGTGCACGCTTTAGTTGAGAGGTGAGTTGGATTTTTGGAGAGTGCGACTCCACTTTAATCATATAATAATGCATTTATAATTGTTATGCATTTTGATGCACTTGCTAAAATGTTTTCACACCCCGGGATCTGACCCGTTTATATTATCTCTTGCTATGTATATATTGTATTATTTTAGGTGTTCCTCCGCAAGGACGCCATTGATGTAATCCATCTAGTGTGTCCGTGGAGCTGTGGCAGTAGCGGACTATTGTGGTACTTTGATATAGTCGTTTCCTATCTTTTGTGTATCTAGATTAGGATTCAGTCTGTATATCGGGTTTACACCCAAGAGTTGTATTTGTAGCATTTTGTTTATATTTATTTTCAAAGGACTGTTGTATTGTCTATGACCCGACAGTATATTCAGGTATTTACTTTTGTGTATTTTGGAGTACTTGAATTATTCTCTTTTATCTTAGCATGTGTGTGTCTTTTATCATGTCCAGTAGTTATTATGTTGTTGGTTAGTTATTGCATTGTATATTAAATTTTTTTTTCGCACCCTCTTTTTGTAGTAATGGGTAGTTAGCTGTGTTTATTTTAGCATCGTCAGTAGATGTTGAGAATGATCCACTTGAGATTCCTGATTATTTTAGTATAGGGCTGGCCACCCGTTATTATTTGAAGCGGGGTGTCATAACTCCCCCTAGTGAATCCATTTAGTTTGTTGGGTTGTCATAACGAACTTTTGACGGTATTTTTCCTTCTCCCTTTACCCATGGTGGTCTTAACCTTAAAAAAAAATTATATGAACTATAATCCATCTGCAAACATATACAGACAAGTTTCTACTTAAATACTATCCTGAACAATATCTAATTCATCCAACAAAAAATTTAAATTAAAATTCATGCAATATAAAAAAACTTACTTTCAAGATGCAATATTTTCTTCTTAAATCATTCAAGAACCTATCATTCATTTTCAATTTACATCAGATTCAACATGTAATCATTAGTAGGTTCCTCTTTTAGCACTTACGCCATTCAAAACTCGAATTTACATAGTTTTGCCAACATGAAATTCATTATTATTCTGCACCAAATTGCGTGAATAATTGAAACTGCATATGGGCATTAAAGAAAGTAAATACTTTCTTTTAAAATGGTGTATTGTGAGATTTCTTCGCTGAAACTCTTCTTTTGATGATAATCTTCAACCTGAAAATTATAGTTCTTCTCCCCGGATCCTCTTTTCCTTTTCCTTTCTCCCTTTCTCTTCACTTTTCTCTCAAACCCTAACCTCTTATGGGGGTGGATAGCTACCCCCTTCTATCCACCTTGATTATATGTTAACCTAAAATACTCTAATTCCAAAATAGGGTCAACCCCCTTAAGTAAATTGACCTGCATACCCTTCTATAGCTCCCTCTTCGTCTAAAAAGCCCCTGAAACTCAATTGCAACCCCAAGTACCTATTTCGGACTATTTCGACACATTCCAGGTCATCGGAGCACTCACAATTACCATTCGAGTCACCTAACATTAAATTCCATTTCATGCCCGACATGACTCTACTCACGTATCTCGTTTGAAAAACTGATAAACGCGTTGCTTTAACTCACTTACCACGTAATATAATTTAATACAATTTTATTAACTTATCACACAAGTAATTATAGATATACATACATATTAATAATTTTTTATTCACTAATTAATATTTATTTAAGTCCCTTCATTTTTAGATTTAATTAAAATTTTGTGCACATGTGTAATTTAAAATACTTTTAAAAATATGGGGTGCTACATACATCCCCCCCAATAATAGAATTTTGTCCCCGAAGTTTGTACATACCTGGTAAAAATAGCTATGGATACTTTCCTGCATGTCATACTCACGTTCCCAAGTTGACTCATCAGCATTATCATGTCCCCACTGAACCCAAACTGATGGTACCTCCTTCGAGCGAAGCTTCCTCTCATTATGGTCTAAAATGTCAACAAGCCTATCCTTGTATGTGATATCTAGTTATAAGTACATCTCCTATAACGTGATATGACTATATGCCAACTCATCCCTGAGATACCTCTGCAATGGTGATATACGGAACACATCATGAATCCTCTATAAGTGCTCAAGTAGGGGGAGCGTATATGCAACTGGCCATATCCTCTCAATGATTGAGAAAGGCCCCAAATACCTTGGCGCTAACTTTCCCTTATTCTTGTAAGGTCCCACATACCTCGGTGCCAAATTTCCTTCCTTCCAAAACCGCATAACTCCCTTCGTGAGAGAAACCCATAATAACACCTAGTCACCCACATCTAACGCTAAGTGTTTCTTCTTTACATCTGCATAACTCTTCTTGTTGTTTTGATCTATCCGTATATAGCCTCGAATGAACTCAATCTTTGCAAAAGTTTCCTGGACCATATTCAGTCCAAGAAGCATGGTGTCCCCCACCTCTAGCCAAAAAAATGAGTGATAAGACGTACTCCACCGTAACTTCGTCCCCTTCGCCTCCAGAAAACTCTACCAGGAGTGGGACACAAGAAAATTATCTTGATCCCCAAAGCAATGTTTAGTGTCAATCATGCCGGCTCACTCTCTTTATACAATGAAAAGTGGAGCATTATTTCACCGTCGTGTAATTCACCCAAATTAGTAAGAGTTATTCCACCTTGGTCAACCTATCCCAATAATAAAAAATGAATCATGACCCTTTCGTGACATTGGTAACTTCCAAATGAAATACCTTTGTATATACCCCCATTCCCTCAATAGAATCTCCAATGATTGTATAACCTTCGGTTGGTCACTTAGGATCAAACTTATCCATCCGACGAGTGGTGCACCTCAAGACAACTTTTCTATGTCTTACTCCACACTGAACCACATGTACTTGTTCCATCATCACCCGGTATATCTTATCCCTTTACAAGACACACCAAAAACTCGTGACCCATGCATCTCTTCCATAACTATGCACTATAAGTCCTAGTTTTCTCGAACAATTAACTTCCCACTAAAGTGTAATCCATCCTCAACACTGGTTGAGTAAGAATTCACTCCATATTTTAATGACTATTTAATCCTCTCCTAAGAAGAAAGATGTTTTACTTGTTCCTTCACAACCCTCAGAATAATCTCAGATGTTGCGGTCATCACAGTCATATTGACCCTAAATATCTCCTTCTCCATAAGGAGTTAATCCCACTTCTTCTTCCACACTACTGCCATCTGTCCTATAATCATGAATATCAACACATTTACTTCAATCTTAGCCTTTCCCAAATGATACTGAACATTGAACTGACCAAGGAGCCCGTACACCCTATACTAGGTGCATACACGCACAAATACAATAGATGCAACCTACATAAATGAACCCCATATTCCCTCAATAATAATACAATAAAGGTATATTCGGTTACCCTACTAACCGTGACTCAATTCTTCTTGATATTACCGCACTTAACAAGTAGTGCTACAAACATTCTTCAGTGCTTCCTACACAACACTAACTGGCTCCGCTAGCCTTAAAACATATACTAGCTCTCATCTTGAAGCGTTATATATTCACACATGTAGTGACTAATGTACTAAATCAATTCTCTATAGTTCAAACATCTCCCGACTCCCAATGCTTACTAAGGTTAATGCGTGGGACGTATCACAAGAGAAATCCAATTAAGGAACCCTCTCGATACACTATTACTTAACTTTATTGGTTATAGAGATCCGTTAGGCCCAAGACACATTATCGGGACACTAAAAAATTTTGCCCCCAAATGTCACTAAATCTAGTTCTCAACTCCCACATCTCTAAAGAAGTCATAAAATATGATGCTAGCACTATCGCTAACCCCCAACTCTAACTCGCCAATGCTAAGTCAATCATAACTTGACCTCTTTACTCGTTTGTAACCCCGAAACCCCCTGAATCACATCAGTAAAGCCCCTAAGCACAGTGATCGAATATAGTGAGACAAATATACTCTCCAAAATCTCCTCACCAATATAATATAAACACGGGCTCGACCCTCACTCATGACGAGACATCAAAAAAATAAACACATTCTCCTTTGGAATAGAGAACATGATAGCCTTACTGTAATAGTCTACCATCTCTCTACCCGTCGCTAACTAGTCGTTACCCAAGACAACATCATATTCATACCTCTAAAACAAGTAGCTACACTAAAATATAAACTCCCAATGTCCACATCTTCTCCCTTGTAAATGGAATGAAATGAAGCCCAACTACCCAACGGTAAATATAAACTGATAATAATACTAATAACTGATGCTACATACACTAAATCCGTCTCATGTGCGAATCTAGTGCAAAAAAAAAACAAATGTGACGCACCCGTGTCATAAAAAACTCGCACCATGTGCCCATGGATAGAAAAAACATACCCTCAATATCTAATGGCTTTAGTTGTTCAACTGGTTCACGAGCGTGATATACACGCCTAAACTGCCCCTGCCCCTACAGAGGGGAAAATGCTTGAACTACTAGTGGTGCTAGTAGTAATGGACCATGTGTCCCCTACTGAGCACCCTATTACTGACCCCCAGTCCTATTCGAGCATACACATTCCATGTGGACCTGATCCCCACATATGCAACATTGTTATGTGAAACCTTTTGGCCTCTTGCCTTACTGGCCTTAGCGAGGTTGCCTATGTCTCTTGCCCTGCTGGACTCTAGTACTATTCTCCTATCCTTGGTGGCCCTACCTGTAATTACAATTACCCGACCTAAATCTCTTAGATGAGTCCCCTTGTTGGGGATCTCCCTCATACTGCCTACCCTACTACTGTGGTGCCTCACTGGCACTGTTTCTCCCAGTCTTTATTTGTTGGATCGACCCTCTTGTCCTCTTCACTCCCATCTGGTGGAAGTGATGATTCTGGCAGTGAAGCAACACGATGGTCATAGTGGAATTAACCGCTTGTACTATTATGGTTGCCACCTCCACAGTGGTCATAGTCCCCTGAGCGGCTTGTGGCTCCTGCTGAGCCTCCCATTTTTCGACCCTCCTCGCTACATAACCTAGTTTCCCTCTCCTATTTTTTGGCATTTGAAATAAAAATGAAATTATATGAGATTCACTTCAACTATATAAAAAAGTAGAAGAACACAAATGCACAAATGAGAATGCAACAATGAAAATCATAGGGCTCTATACCAAAGAAACGTAAGGGTAAAAATGTAGTGAATCCGTACAGATCATAAAGACACTAGAGCCTAAATCTCTGATACCATATGTTACACCTTGCTTATTCTAATACCAGTTTATTAGGCAATTATTATTTTAAACGAGAAGCCTAGCTGATTTTATTCTTAGCATCATTGTCGAAAACCAATTAATTGAACTAATAATCTATTAACTCTAGTGTCAAATTTTAAATCTTATTAACACGTATACATTAAATCATTCAACCATATACAATTAAACATCCACAGTGATAGAACGTAATGAGTCTTGATAACATATATAAATAAACCGAATAAACTCTCGGTATCCCAAATACATTAATTAAAATGTTAAATGAAATACTATAATCACATTCTCGTAATGAAGATGTTCAAATGCGGGCAACATGGACAAAAGAAATATTGAAATGACATCCTAACTAGATAGAATGAAAGGAGACATCTAATCAAATCATGTCTGCATCCACATCTACTGCAACATCGTCTGACTAGAATGAAAAGTCTATCTCTGGAAAACCTTTGGTTAAGCACCGAAAAGGTTTTGAAAATATTTTTGATATGGTTCTCTTCCCAAAACATTTGAGAAACAGTTGCAATTATTTAAAAGAAATAATAAATAAGCATCAAGAAATATCCATGTTCATTAGGTGTCACGCTCATATGAGATTATCCTCACCCTTCATCTACAGTGTGCACCAAACGCGTCTATTTTATTTTCCTAGTTATGATATCCCGCCTAACTAGTCTAACCATTCATAACATAATCAAATCCGCTAAAGTTATAGCCCATTCGTGCTAGCGTATGCTAGTTTACTTTATTTATCACGTAACTAACACATAAGCTATAACTTAGGATTTGTCAATTGTATTCATACCGCTACATAGGCAAAATAAATATACACTAGTTATAATTTAGTGTTCACACGATCATTTAAGTACACTTATAAATATAATGTTATTTTATACATATATGCATAACATCCCCGAACTAGACCTCCCGGATCCCTAGTATAATATTAGGCTCCAAGTACATCATGTATCACTTCTGGGCTGTCGGGTCAAAATCTTACCACCGATCCAAAATCACAAATACATAATGGAGGTGGGGATAAACATATATCCGTGGGTCATAACCATACCACATCACAACCTACCGGACTCGAAACCACTGTATATCCTCTCATACGTATAATGGTCATGCAACAATACTATGACGTCGGGGAAACAATACAACACTTATTAGTCAACACTGGGGTGGATTGTCCACTCCGCGCAACCTCCAATGATATCATATTAGAGTATTTATGTTTATATAAAGTCAATCACACATAGACATATATATATATATACACTCATACATCACACCGAGTCGTAGGCCCTAAAAAACTTTTTTTTTCAATTTTTTTTCTCTTCAAATTAACCTTCCAAACTTATGTTCAATATTTTAGGTCAAAATACATTTTTTACTTACTTTTAAAAAATCCATAGAAAATTGCTCAAAATAATTTATTTATAAGTGTCGGTGCGAGAAGTTTTTGTGGATTTTTAAAAATAGCTACAAAATATATTTTGACCTAATTATTTGAACATGGGTTTATTTAAGTTTATTTCAAAAGAAAAATAAAAAATTTGGAAAAAGATTTTGTAGGTCCTGGAACTATGTGTGATGTATGGTATGATGTAAACATCATGATGTAGTTGAACCTTCCTCTCTCTCGCTCATGTGCGGACTATCCCGAATTTTAACGGTGCAGACTGTACATGTGTCACCAGAGGGTGAGCTTAGAAATTATTGGTTAAATAGTAGGCACACTCTCTATTTTCTGGGCTCACCGTCAGATGACACATGTCCAGTCCCCATGTTAAAATGAGGGATAGTCCACACAAAAGCAGTACTATATATATATATATATATATATATATATATATATATATATATATATAAATTGGTATAACAGACATAATATCTCTCGTAGCACTAGCCTATCAAATCCCTAAACTCAAACCCGACTTACCGACTCTATCTAAGTGTTCACTTACTTATAGTTTAACTTCGTGATAAAATACTCCAGGTGAAAATGCTCTTCTAACGAAGCACTAGGGGTGTTCGCGGTTCGGTCCGGTTCGGTTTTGAGTTTTTTTTACCGGACCTACTTGGTCGGTCCTCTAAAAAAATGGATCGAGATCGGAACGATAATGTCCATTAACTGACCTTAGACGGCTCAATTTTTAATAGGGTCTGCCCGGTCTAACGTGTTGGTCCACGCATTAATAAATTACATCATTTATAATAATAAAATATACTCGAGTCTATTTTTTCCAAACATTAAAAGCTAAAAATGATCAAAATTTGCAATAAAAACAAACCAATTATTGGATTTAACTATAATTTAAACTAATCAAATATTAAAATATATATTCTCACTATTTATTTATCTATCTATCTACATATTGATGATGTTATAAACACCACCACCAGATGAGATGTTGGTAAGCTCACTCTAGCAATAACAATGGCAGCACAAGAGTTAATATCTAGTTGAGGGAGGTGAGGAGAAGAGGATAAACACTAGTATATAAGTGGTTCAGCCAATCCGACCTACGTCCACTGTGAGTGTGTGAGTAATTTCACTATAATGAGGGCACTAATGGCCTGTGATACAATATCTCACTTTTTCTCTCTACTGTGTATACCAACAAAGTTTTAGCTAGGGTTATAATTATCGATCCTTTCAAAGGTAGGAGATGATAGGTATTTATAGTGCTTGGGGGGTGTAGTGTATCCCCCAAGCTTGCTATGAGCATGTGTGGGTTGAATACTCCAATCATGGATGGACACCTAGCTGGGCCACATGTAAGGAATGATGACCAAATATTCCCTTACGTGGGGGAATGATTGGGTTATAACTGACTTGCTCACGTGTTCCAAGTCTTCCATGTGCTTGCGTGTGCTCGGACTTAGGTCCTCATGTGATGGAACCTTAGCCTAGCCTAGTATGAGGTTGGGGAAGTTCGATAATGCTTTGTCCTGTCAATCATCAATATGACCTCGGCTTAGGAGATTAGTTGAGGTTAGTTAGAGGGTCGAAAGCAGTGTCGGCTGAAGCAGAGGAAGAGATTGGCAGTAGTTTGAGCACACAAGATGTTGATGACCTCAGCTACTGTCCAGCCGAGGTTGTTCAATGAGGAGCCGACGTTGCGTAGGACGACCTTTCTGATGGCTACTGTAGGCTCCCTATCAACTCAACTGTGAGGCAGGTCGAGGTTAGTGACCCTGAGTACGAGGGTACACTTTGGGCATATCACATATATATGTAAAAACTTATTATTTTATATAGAACCGGTCCCGATAAGCCCTAACAGGGTTTTTGGAAATGTAAACCGTGGACCATACCGACTAGGTTGGTTCGCTAAAAAAATAAACCAAGACCGGATCGATTAAGAAGGAAGATAAAAAAAAAGAACTAGTTTCGGCCAGTTTGGTTTGTCGGTCCAATCGATTTCTTTAACAACCCTACCAAGCACTAGTCTAACCATCCCGAAAACCTAATCATATTTCTCGATCTTGACCTATGAATATTAACTCGCTTATTCACATGTTTTACATGCACAAAACCTACCCCCGGTTAGCCTACGACATTTTCTAACCCTCAAATTTAGTTCCCAGAATGTCCAAGAAAATAACCCAAGGAAGAGGAGGCAAGCCAACTGAGCCATATCGGTTCACTGGGTTGACCGAACTGGTGCGCTCCCCCCAGATAAACAATTCAGTTTGCTGGGCTGCTAGAATGAACTTTTGATACGATTTTCCTTCATCTTTCACTCAAGATGGTCCTAACCTACAACAAAAGGAAATATATAAACTCTAATCCACAAACAAACTCAACCCAAATGTTTTTTTACATAAAACTATCCCGAACGATATCTTATTCATCCAACAACGAATTTAAATCAAGAATCATGCAATATTAAAAACCCTAGTTTCAGGATTCAATATTTTCTTCTTAAATCATTCACGAACTTATCTTTCTTTTTCAATTTACATCAGATTCAACATGTAATCAATAGTAAATTCATCTCCTAGTATCTAATACATTCAAAATAAATGAGTAAGTTTTAAGGAGTGGCGAAAGAGTAAAAAAAATTAGAAAAATATAAGAAATTAAAAAGTGAAGTAAAAGAATATTACTAGAAATGCTTAAAAACACACTTGATAATCTTTGTAGTAATTAAGTGCCAAAGAAACTGATAAGGAGATACATTAATTGACAAAAAAATAGAGATGGATGGATATGAGTTCAGTTAAGTGTATTGAAGACATAAATCAAAATATATTAATTAAAGATGGTCTCTCTCTCTCTCTCTCTCTCTCTCTATATATATATATATATATATATATATATATATATATATATATATATACTAGGATATGCCCGTGCTTAAAGGCACGATGAAAATTTTCAAAGTACGTAATCGCAAAACGGCAAAAAATTCCAAAGTAGATAATTACTAAATGGCAACAATTTTGTTCCCCAACAAAACATCGTGTCATTTTTAAAAAATGGCCATAATCTACTTTGTTTGTAGGACTATCCACCCTGATTAACGAATAACAAATAGTCCAACAACGTTCAAAAATTATAAATTCATCAAACAAATTTAGATATAACATGAAATAAACAATATTCATCAACGTAATATACATTGTTCCTCGAATAGCCAAAGTGTCAATTTAAGAATAAACATAGAACAATGGTGAGCCTTAAAAACTAAAATAAACAGAGCATAACATGATAAACCCAGTACCAACCAAAACAGTGAACATCAAATACCAGTGTTGCAATAAGAAGGAATAATGCTAAAACAACTGTACGATCATCAAATGCATGTATTTAATAAATAATCAGGATTATTCACATCTAAACAGGAAAGAACATATTTCTATTTGTGCATTGAATGCCTGCATTTAAAGCTGAAGAAACTAAGATGAGGCTGCTAGAATTTATTGCACCAAAAACACAGTGTAATACTAATTGCACATATGCAGATAATTCCCATACACGTAGATTAGCCATTGGGAAAGAACCAAAAAGAAAATGGTAAAAAATTAACAAATGGAAGCAGAAAAAAAAACATTACTTTCAATTGTTTAGCTACTTCATGTTGTGGAGTCCTTGCTTCTTATGGCTATTACATAGCTTATCAAGGCAGTTATACAATATTTTTTCACCTTATGACAGTAAGAATTGCAACACTCCAAATATTGTTGATATTGGTTAAAATCTTCACATCATTTGAATAGAGACTTGCAAAAATCTTCAGCTTATCGAGGCAGATCTCCAATACCATTTACATCTATTATTGATAAAGATATAGTACATGCTCATTAATTTAAGGGCAAAAATCCACAACTGTTTAGAAGAAAAATAAAGGCATGAAACAAAAACAACAAATATAATACAATAGAATGTACATAAATTCACCCAAAAAGATTCTATAAAAGAAAACACAAACATAGAGAGAGAAATAATAAATGAAGCTATCCAAAACTTAGAACCGAGTATGTCTAAACTCAAAAATACTTGCCACCATACACAACAAGAAAAAATCCTTTTTATGAAATTTTTTAAGTGTCATAAAATGCATTTTATGACGCTTTATTTTTCATTAAAAAGTGTCATAAGTCGTGTGTAATGACCCCATTTTTTGTATGCCAATATATATAATCATTTCTACAATCTCGTCTTACTTACTATTTGAAAATATTATAATACTACGACTATGATATTCAGGATTCTTAATATGACAAAGCCCGTTTTTAAATTGGAAGAATCAACGGTAAAATGGGTCAAATTGAAGTTTTATGGCACATCCTAAGGTAAATAATAAGTTTTGGGGTAGAAAATATAATTTTATGAAACTTTAGGGACTAAAATAAAAATAAAAAGGGCCATTTTGTAAATAAATTATTTTAAAGTACCTCTAAGAAATATTGAAAATATATCGCGTGAAACTACCAAAACGCCCTCCATGCGTAAAATGACCATTGTACCCCTAACACCTTTCCACCTTGTGATAACACGTGTCGCTGCTCGGTGAAATAAGGCTGCAAGACCCCTCCGTTACGCGACACTTCTATGCTGACTCGCCATTGTAAAGGCTTGGTCAGCAAGACATGTGTCAACACCGTGATATCGTTGGAAAACTATAAATAGTGCCTTAGGGTTTATTTGAAACTCACACAAATTCATCGATAACTATAGTAAGAAAGAGTGATATCTCAAGAGGGAGTTTTGCAAGTTCAAGAAGAAGTTTCGTCTAAGTGATCCAAGACTTGATACTTGTAGTTTCGAACCTCTGTTTTAGGTAAGTACTCTATGCAATTTCTTGCGCATTTCGATTATATTATATTATGTAAACAATGTATATTCTGTGAAATGCTTTTATTCTCGAAATGCATCTGAAACCGATGAATCCATCGTTTATTATATGTTTATATCTCTCCATATAAACATCTGATTTGAATTATGAAATTATTGATTCGGCCAATGGAAACTCTTTTACTATGTTGGCCTTGAATACCAGGTGGAAATATTTGGGTGGTACCTTCCCAACTGGTTTATCGTTGGTGTGCCCTAAACAAGGCATTGTTCTAGTAATCATGATTTTATGTTCGTGTTGTTTCTAGGTGGAAATATTTGGTAACACTATCTGTTTATCTGGGTATTAGAGTGTACTTGGCCATTAAAATAATATGATTGAAAGAAAAAGATATCACATTTGATTTGTTGCATTCGTCCTACTCTTAGCTATCCAATTATGATATATATATATATATATATATATTATGATTTAATAATATATATCTATTTGCTGCAAGTTCCAATCCATATATGTATATGCCTTCTCTTTTGACTTGAATAGGTATCTATTTTTTGAAAACCTTGGAATTTTGGGAGATTAAATCTTATTCAACTTTTAGCTGATGTTTTATAAATAATCCTTTTTCAGGTTCTAGTTAGGGAAGAGGATGGATATGTAAAGATTGAATGGAAGATTTTATTTTGAGATTTGTTGTGTGGCTAGATGCTAGGGTAGAATGAGATGTTTAATGATTTATTTCTCTTTAAGTAATTTTGGCACGACTTATAATAGAATTTATTTATCTATGAGAATAAGAAGTTATGTGTTAGAAGCTCTGATGATGTGTTTCCTTTTCAACTAGTTACAACTCATAACTATGAGAATGTATTCTGTTGCATTTATTTTAAGAGAATATTTTTAGGCTAGAATATTGAATGCCTTGGTGGAATGTCAAGACACTCGTTACCTACTACTATTGGGTCGGAGTTGTGACAGAGGTGGTATCAGAGCATAGGTTATGAACTTGTAGATTAGCTAAAGATGAGATCGGTTAGATTTTTTCTAACCTGGAATTATAATACTAGATCCTATTAGAACTGCTTGCGCTAGAGGATTACTTAGTGATTGATACTTTGTTTGAAGATATAAGAGGATGTTGATCATATTCAAATTGGTGATGCATTAGATAGTGACCAAGATAAGATTATTAGACGTAGACTCTAAGGAAATCTTTGATTTTTTTTATAGATTCTGAGAAAAGACAGCTACAACCCATGAAATAAAGTTGAAAGTTAAATTCTAAGTCGACACGGATAATTATTTTATCAAGTCGTGTAGTAAAAATTAATGTATTTTTTTCATTGATTAGATTAAAGAAAGATGTTAGTGAAAAAAAAATTATGTAAGTAAACTTTGGCGACCAAACTTTTTTTAAGGAGGGTAGGATGTAATGACCCTATTTTTTGTATGCCAATATATATTATCATTTAGACAATCTCGTCTTAATTACTATTTGAAAATATTATAATATTAAAAATGTGATATTCTGGATTCTTAATATGACAAAGCTCATTTTTAAAGTTGAAGAATCAATGATAAAATGGGTCAAATTGCAGTTTTATGGCACATCCTAAGGTAAATAATAAGTTTTGGGCTAGAAAATATAATTTTATGAAACTGTAGGGACTAAAATAAAAGTAAAAGTTCCATTTTGTAGATAAAATATTTTCAAGAACCTCTGAGAAATATTGAAAATATATCGTGTGAAATTACTAAAATGCCCTCCATGTGTAAAATGACCATTATACCCCTAACATCGTTCCACCTCGTGCTAACACGTGTCATTGCTCGAGGAAAGAAGTCTGCAAGACCCCTCCGTTACGCGACACTTCTACATTGACTTGTCGTTGTAAAGGCATGGTCTGCTAGACACGTGTCAACACCGTGATATCATTGAAAAACTATAAATTGGGCCTTAGGGTTCATTTGAAACTCACACAAATTCCTCGATAACTGTAGTAAGAAAGAGTGATATCTAAAGAGGGAGTTTTGTAAGTTCAAGAAGAAGTTTCGTCTTAGTGATCCAAGACTTGATACTTGTAGTTTCGAACCTCTATTTTAGGTGAGTACTCTATGGAATTTCTTGCGCATTTCGATGATATTATATTATGAAAAATATGTTTGTTTTGTGAAATGCTTTTATTCTCAAAATGCATATGATACCGATGATTCCGTCGTTTGTTATATGTTTATATCTCTCCATATAAACATCTGATTTGAATTCTAAAATTATTGACTCGGCCTATGGAAACTCTTTTACTATGTTGGCCTTGACTATCGGGTGGAAATATTTGGGTGGTACCTTCCCAGCTGGTTTATCGCTGGTGTGCCCTAAACAAGGCATTGTTCCAGAAATCATGATTTTAGATCTGTGTTGTTGCCAGGTGGAAATATTTGGTAGCACTATCTATTTATCTGGGTATTAGAGTGTACTTGGCCCTTAAATTAATATGATTTAAAGAAAAAGATATTTCATTTGATTTGTTGCATTCGTCTTATTCTGAGCTATCCAATTGTGATATATATATATATATATATTATTTCAAAATAAATATCTATTTGCTGCAAGTTCCTATCCATATATGTATATGCCTTCTCTTTTGACTTGAATAGGTATCTATTTTCTGAAAAACTTTGAATGTTGGGAGATTAAATCTTATTCAGCTTTTAGCCGATGTTGTATAAATAATCATTTTTCAGGTTCTAGTTAGAGAAGAGGATGGATATGTAAAGATTGAATTGAAGATTTTATTTTGAGATCTGTTGTGTGGCTAGATGCTAGTGTAGAATGAGATGTTTGAGGATTTATTTTTCTTTAATTGATTCTGGCACGACTTGTAGTAGAATTTATTTATCTATGAGAATGAAAAGTTATGTGTTAGAAGATCTGATGATGTGTTACCTTTTCAGCTAGTTACAACTCGTAACCATGTGAATGTATTTCGTTGCATTTATTTTAAGAGAAAATTTTAAGGCTAGAATATTGAATGCCTTGGTGGCATGTCAAGACACTCGTTCCCTACTACTATTGGGTTAGGGTCATGACAGAGGTGGTATCAGAGCATAGGTTATGAACTTGTATATTAGCTGATGATGAGATAGGTTAGATTGTTCCTAACCTAGAATTATAATACTAGATCCTATCAGAACTGCTTGCGCTAGAGGATTACTTAGTGATTGATACTTTGTTTGAAGATATAAGAGGATGTTGATCATATTCAAATTGGTGATGCATTAGATAGTGACCAAGATAAGATTATTAGAGATAGACTCTATGGAAATCTTTGATTTTTTTTATAGATTCTAAGAAAAGTTAGCTACAACCATGAAATAAAGTTCAAAGTTAAATTCTAAGTCGACATGGATAACTATTTTATCAAATCGTGTAATACAAATTAATGTATTTTTTTCCCATAATAGATTAAAAAAAGATGTTAGTGAAAAAAAAATTATGTAAGTAAACTTTGGGGACCAAACTTTTTATAAGGAGGGTAGGATGTAATGACCCCATTTTGTGTGTGCCAATATATATAATCATTTCAACAATCTCTTCTTACTTACTATTTGAAAATATTATAATATTACAAATGTGATATTCTGGATTCTTAATATGACAAATCTCTTTTTTAAATTTGAAGAATCAACGGTAAAATGGGTCAAATTGAAGTTTTATGGCACATCCGAAGGTAAATAATAAGTTTTGGGGTAGAAAATATAATTTTATGAAACTTTAGGGACTAAAATAAAAATAAAAAGGGCCATTTTATAGATAAAATATTTTCACGGACCTCTAAGAAATATTTAAAATATATCGTGTGAAATTACCAAAATGCCCCCCATGTGCAAAATGACCATTATACCCCTAACACCTTTCCACCTCGTGCTTGAAACCTCGTGCTAACATGTGTCGTTGCTCGGTCAAATAAGGCTGCAAGACCCCTCCGTTATGCGACACTTCTACGTTGACTCTCCATTGTAAAGGCTTGGTCAGCAAGACACGTGTGAACACCATGATATCGTTGGAAAACTATAAATAGCGCCTTAGGGTTCATTTGAAACTCACACAAATTCCTCAACAACTATAGTAAGAAAGAGTGATATCTCAAGAGGGAGTTCTGTGTTGTCAATTTTATAAAATACCGCAAGTGCACGGGCTATTATAGAATGGCGAGTGTAAGTACGGGTCGAACCCACAGGGATTTCTCATTTTTTTCTTTAAAAATAATTGTGACTGTCCAACTAGACTAAATTGGGTTGGAGATGAGATGTATTATTAAACTAATCAACACAAACAAGAAATAGGAGTACGAGAGATATAATCAAGGTAGCGTGAAAACTAGGACATTGGATCCATTTATCACGTTAAACTAACACTGTGCAATAATTTAAATTCTTCATTCCCGATTTTTTAACTCAAATTAAACCGGCTCTCGTCGTATTTAATTCGGAAAAATAATACGTGAGAAGTACAAAATAAAATTTAACGTCTCTAAATTTAGACGCCTAAAATCCCTATTCCCTTAAAAAGTTCACTTTTAAATTTTAAAATATAGCCTTTAAGCATGGGCTATCAATCAATTTAATAAAAGTATAACCCATCAAAAAGTACTCATACTTAAAATATAAAAATGATTTTTTTTCAAATAATGCCGAAGGTTTAAAACGCACTCTCGTGTCGTTTTAAATGAATACCAAATTTTTAAAACTTTTAGCACATATCGGGAAATAAAGACGAAATTAAATCACACACTATATTAATCACACATGACAAATTTCACCTAGTCCTAGTGAGGAAATTAAGCTAGCATAATTGTAGACATAATAAAATTGCAAGAATGAATACTCAATTTCATTAAATAAACAAACTTACAATTGATGTGTCACAAATAATCTTGACAAAAATTCCACTCAAAAAATAATTATTGGCCCTCTCTAAAGCTCTCTCTACCACCCTCCCTAAATAATGAACCCAATGGTCTTATTTATAGGCTTAGGGTGAGGGTATTTGAATGGGTGTAAAACACCCTTTTAATTGATTTATATGAATTATAAATTCCTAAAAATCTACCAGAAAAAGAGTCCCACGAAATATCTTGAAAATCACGTAATGGTCAGCTCCAAAATCCCTTGATTTTCGGACTAAGAAGATGTCAAACTTCATCTCTTTAAGGCTGCGTTTGGGTGGCAGTTTGGGCTTGAGAATTTTTACCAAAATATTAAGGTCAGGGGGAAGAATCGAACACCTGACATTCTCCTTTCCACGCGCGCGCGAGACCACTGAACCAAGCAACGTTCTTACAATAATGAGTGCTTCAATAATATATAACCCATTCTAATTTCCAGAAATTGCATTCTTCCACTTTGGCCCCTTAACTTTGTACTTCTTTAAATTATTCCCACAATCTTCATATCTTCACTAAATCACCTCGTATCTTCACCAAACTTCAGGGGTACCTGCAAAAATATAAAATAACTTATATTAATTCAATTTCAGCCCCATAAAGTTTAGAAAATTATTAATTTACCCTTATTTATATTTTTGACCCCGGAATTCATAACTTTTCCATTTTAACTCCAAATTCAACCAAATTTCAGAGGGAACTTTATTTTTCCTAGTTAAACATTTAAAAATTATTTTCAGGCCCATAAAGTTTTTGAAATTACAATTTTACCCCCAAAGTTTATTAAAATTGTATTTTTAACTCGGATTTTTTTCAAACCTGCATTTTTCTTTTATTTTTCGAAAACGACTCTAAAAACTCATTATTTAAGATACAATGGGTCTAACAAGGCCTAGATTTGGGCATAATTCATACAAAATAATGCACTCATCATTCTGTAAGTTCAAGAAGAAGTTTCGTGTTAGAGATCTAAGACTTGATACTTGTAGTTTCGAACCTCTATTCTAGGTGAGTACTCTATGCAATTTCTTGCGCATTTCGATTATATTATATTATGCAAACTATGTATATTTGTGAAATGCTTTCATTCTCAAAATGCATCTGATACCGATGATTCCATCACTTGTTATATGATTATATCTCTCCATATAAACATCTGATTTGAATTCTGAAATTATTGATTCAGCCTATGGAAACTCTTTTACTATGTTGGCCTTGACTACCGGGTGTAAATATTTGGGTGGTACCTTCCCAGCTGGTTTATCGCTGGTGTTCCCTAAAAAAGGCATTGTTCCAGAATTCATGATTTTATGTCTGTGTTGTTGCCAGGTGGAAATATTTAGTAACACTATCTATTTATCTGGGTATTAGAGTGTAATTGGCCATTAAAATAATATGATTTAAAGAAAAAGATATCACATTTTATTTGTTGCATTCGTCCTATTCTGAGCTATCCAATTCTGATATATATATATATATATATATATATATATATATATATATATATATATATATATATATATATATATAAATATATCTATTTGCTGCAAGTTCCTATCCATATATGTATATGCCTTCTCTTTTGACTTGAATAGGTATCTATTTTCTGAAAAACTTTGAATGTTGGGAGATTAAATCTTATTCAGCTTTTAGCCGATGTTGTATAAATAATCATTTTTCAGGTTCTAGTTAGAGAAGAGGATGGATATGTAAAGATTGAATTGAAGATTTTATTTTCAGATCTGTTGTGTGGCTAGATGCTAGTGTAGAATGAGATGTTTGAGGATTTATTTTTCTTTAAGTGATTCTGGCACGACTTGTAGTAGAATTTATTTATCTATGAGAATGAAAAGTTATGTGTTAGAAGATCTGATGATGTGTTACCTTTTCAGCTAGTTACAACTCGTAACCATGTGAATGTATTTCGTTGCATTTATTTTAAGAGAAAATTTTAAGACTAGAATATTGAATGCCTTGGTGGCATGTCAAGACACTCGTTCCCTACTACTATTGAGTTAGGGTCGTGACAGAGGTGGTATCAGAGCATAGGTTATGAACTTGTATATTAGCTGATGATGAGATAGGTTAGATTGTTCCTAACCTAGAATTATAATACTAGATCCTATCAGAACTGCTTGCGCTAGAGGATTACTTAGTGATTGATACTTTGTTTGAAGATATACGAGGATGTTGATCAAATTCAAATTGGTGATGCATTAGATAGTGACTAAGATAAGATTATTAGAGGTAGACTCTAAGGACATCTTTGATTTTTGTATAGATTCTAAAAAAAGTTATCTACAACCCATGAAATAAAGTTGAAAGTTAAATTCTAAGTCGACACGGATAACTATTTTATCCAATCATGGAATACAAATTATTGTATTTTTTTTTTTTGAGATTTGATTAAAGAAAGATGTTAGGGGAAAAAAATTATGTAAGTAAATTTTGGGGACCAAACTTTTTATAAGGAGGGCAGGATGTAATGACCCCATTTTTTGTATGCCAATATATATGATCATTTCTACAATCTCGTCTTACTTACGATTTGAAAATATTATAATATTATAAATGTGATATTCTGGATTCTTAATATGTCAAACTCATTTTTAAATTTGAAGAATCAACCGGTAAAATGGGTCAAATTGAAGTTTTACGGCACATCCTAAGGTAAATAATAAGTTTTGGGGTAGAAAATATTATGTTATGAAACTTTAGGGGCTAAAATAAAAATAAAAAGGGCCATTTTGTAAATAAAATATTTTCAAGGACCTCTACAAAATATTAAAAATATATCATGTGAAATTACCAAAATGCCCTCCATGTGTAAAATAACCATTATACCCCTAACACCTTTCCACCTCGTGCTTTACACTTTGTGCTAACACGTGTCGTTGCTCGGTGAAATAAGGCTGCAAGACCCCTCCGTTACGCGACACTTCTATGCTTACTCGCCGTTGTAAAGGCTTGGTCAGCTAGACACGTGTCAACACCGTGATATCGTTGGAAAACTATAAATAGGGCCTGTGGGTTCATTTGAAACTCACACAATTCCTCGATAACTATAGTAAGAAAGAGTGATATCTCAGGAGGGAGTTCTGTAAGTTCAAGAAAAAGTTTCGTCTTAGTGATCCAAGACTTGATACTTGTAGTTTCGAACCTCTGTTTTAGGTAAGTACTCTATGCAATTTCTTCCGCATTTCGATTATATTATATTATGAAAACTATGTATATTTTATGAAATTCTTTTATTCTCAAAATGCATTTGATACCGATGATTCTATCGTTTGTTATATGTTTATATCTCTCCATATAAACATTTGATTTGAATCCTGAAATTATTGATTCGGCCTATGCAAACTCTTTTAGTTTGTTGGCCTTGACTATTAGGTGAAAATATTTGGGTGGTACCTTCCCAGCTGGTTTATCGCTAGTGTGCCCTGAACAAGGCATTGTTCCAGAAATCATGATTTTATGTCTGTGTTCTTGCCAGGGGAAACATTTGGTAACACTATCTGTTTATCTGGTTATTAGAGTGTACTTGGCCATTAAAATAATTTGATTGATAGAAAAATATATCACATTTGATTTATTGCACTCGTCCTATTCTGAGCTATCCAATTGTGATATATATATTATGATTTCAAAATATATATCTATTTGCTGCAAGTTCCTATCCATATATGTATATGCCTTCTCTTTTGACTTGAATAGGTATTTATTTTCCAAAAACTTTGGAATGTCGGGAGATTAAATCTTATTCAGCTTTTTGCTGATGTTGTATAAATAATTCTTTTTCAGGTTCTAGTTAGTGAAGAGGATGGGTATGTAAGATTGAATTGAAGATTTTATTTTGAGATTTGTTGTGCGGCTAGATGCTAGTATAGAATGATATGTTTGAGGATTTATTTCTCTTTAAGTGCTTCTGGCACGACTTATAATAGAATTTATTTATGTATGAGAATAAGAAGTTATGTGTTAGAAGCTCTGATGATGTGTTACCTTTTCAGCTTGTTACAACTCATAACCATGTGAATGCATTCCGTTGCATTTATTTTAAGATAAAATTTTAAGGCTAGAATATTGAATGCCTTGGTGGCATGTCAAGACACTCGTTCCCTACTACTATTGAATCGGGGTCGGGACATTGGGTGTCATAATTGATAACCATAAGAAGTGTCATATTCGGTCACGATTATATATGGCTTTTGTTTTTAAAAATGTCATATATGCTGCAAAAAAAAGGGTCAAAATATACTCTATAAGATGTCATTTTGATTTAAAAGGCGTCATGATAAACAATCTTCAAAATTTTAAAGAGGTCATATAAAAAATTTCGTCACATGAGGATTTAATATAAACGGTCATAAATTAAACATATAATAAAAAAATTAATAACCAATATAAATGTCGTAGTTGACAAATAAACCTAAACACGAATTAAAATTTACAATAACATAAAAAAAAGTCTTGAAATTTTTTGTATTTGAATTCACATACACCTAAAATGCACCAAACCAATACATTTGTCCATATAAAAAAATAGTGAGACAAAAACATATATACCGACCATCTACATTAATTATCCACAAAAAATAATGACCTACTACATGTATCATAGCTAGATATACCCACTATGTACATCATTTAAAAAAAATGTCTCCAAAAAAATGTACATAAAAAAATCACGCATAAATGCGTCGGTCCTTCTTTGGCTTTTGCGAAATTATGTCGACAAAGTGCTCCAAATCAAGTAATATAAGGCTGAATAAATTCAATGAACTCATGTTGAAGTTCGTTGATCTTATGAGTTTGATATGACGACTTTCTAGTTAACTCCTTCATCTAAACAAGACAAATATAATTAAATTTAGATTTAATCACATCTAAATAAAAAAGAATGTAAAAAAATATTAAAAAACATGTTACCTTCATATTTATAGACTTTGATGAATTTTCCAAGAGCTCTCGCATGAACTTCAATACAAAAAAACACACACAATTTCTCCTCGTTGTTTAGGGCCTTGAAAATAAAGGAGTTAGCATATTACTCATGTCAAATGTGAATACCTAATTATTAAATTTAATTTATCCAACAAATACCTTAACTTTCTCCCAGTTTAGTAACGATCTTTTTCCTTTGATTGAGAAAAATGATCTAATTCCACTTCAATAAAAAAACATAATGACATAATTATATTATAATTATGTAAAATGAAATCAATAATTTTATTATAAGCATTTATTTAGGGCACTACTTACGTGTTTATATAAATCTTAAGGTCCAAGCTCGGTTCCCCGTGTAAAGAATCAACCCAAAACACATTGTTCTAAATAAAATCGATCACAAGAAAAACTGAAATATACCTATATTATGAAGAATTATTGGAGATTAGGAATATTATACATACATACATTTATTGTGATAGAAAACTTCTACATATCTACCAAACCTACCCAGTATTGAATGGAATAACAAATATTTGTTTGTCTGATGCCTTCCGTAGAGTTTCTGTTATAAATTGATGCCCGATGATTTTAGAAAATGCGTCCTGAATGGAGAGGGGACTTACTATTCTAATAACTTCAAAACTCCTTCCAAATTTGTCATATATGCATCTATACATAAATCAAACACACGTGAGTTAGAAGGGAATTCATGTATGCAGAAATGTAAACTCCATCTAACTTCATGTATTCATTCATGAATTAAATAAAACTTGGTAAAACTTAAATTTAACCTCATGTACGCGATTATGTAAACTCCATCTAATTCGTGCATCTTACAAAACCATATTAATTATTTTTTTAGAATATAGGTGATCTTAAGATCATCATCAAAAGTAGCCACCGGAATCTTCACCGTATCCATCATCATGATGTTATCAATCATATTAGCAAATGCAATAATTGCACCATCTTTTCCCCCGGAATGCTTCTTTTTTTTTTCCTTACTTTTTACCTGATCAACAATGTCAAAATATAAAAGGTCAAATTACAATTATGTTCACTTTAACAAGTCCAAATTGAGTACAAACTAACGAATTCACTATAAACTAGCATGTACCCCGTGTGATGCGCGGTTGTTTTATGATATTTGATAACAATATAGTGAAAAAAAATACCCATGCAACAAATGAGGTCAATAATAGAAATTAGTTTTGAGTACGACATATGTGTGCATACCCACCTTATATGTTCCTAGACTAATTGTAAAATAGTTGGGAATTTACAATGCATGCATAAATGAAACAACAGATACCTACAATCTAATTTTGAAATTGAATAGTTACTTTTTTATATGCCCTTGTCTGAAATAGATAATGAAAACAACACTGAGCTTTAAGATATGGTGGAGTCCAGAACCTATCTTCAAGTGGAAAAAGTTGAGCTATGGTAGTTTTTCCTATCATGGTGCAAGTGGACTCTAAGTCGGGGGTTGATCTGTGTATCAATGATGGGTCATGTGCCTCTAGAGTACAGTTATTTCAGAGAGCCTTGGTGGGTCGAGTGGTTAGTTCAGATTGTATTCCTCCAATATTTTAAAGCATGAGGAGGTGGGTGGAAAAGCATTAGCGTTCGATGAGTGGAGTGGTGGTATGATTCTTCAACTCTGCTTCATTTTGTTTCATTTTTGCATCAGCCAAAGAAGTGTTGAGGGTCCTCCAGTTGAAGAATTGGGTCGTTCATGGTGACTCTCTTTTTCTAGACCGTTAGCATCCTTTTAGAGGTTGTGCAAAGATTTCCATCTACCCTTGATAGAAGGAGGTTCCCCCGTCTAAGGGAGGTAAAGCTATATCCTGGCGTAGTCGAGTGGCGAAGTGGGTTCAATTTAAGCCTAGTACAGTTTACCATTACGGAACTGTTTAGGTTTTACATTATCCTCTGGCTCAGGCAAGTTTCTACAGCTCGAGTAGGACCACTTCTGGGGATTTGAGGAGCATGGGGGAGTATAGCGGCAGTGTCGGGGATGAATCTAGTGCTGCAATCAACTTTTTTGATTGCCCGGACAACAACTCAGTTGGGAAGGATGTCTATTTGTTGGGTAGTGAGCAGTCCAATTAATCAATCTAAACTAAACTGATTAATGACGTAACACAGCGTGAGACATAACACAATCAATCTAAACTGATTAATCAATCTAAGCTAAACTTGTTAATATGATGTAACGCAGGTGAGACATAACACAACCAATTTAAACTAAAAGTTGAAGACATAACACAATCAATTATATTTAAATAGGTGACATACATAGGTGAGGCACAACACAAGAAATCTAAACTGAAATAATTATATTTAAACAGGTGACGTACACAATATTATTTTATTATAAAAGATTTGTATTATTTTGGTGATGCATTATTACATATAAGGATATAACAAATATTTGCTTTAAAACTCAATGAGAAAATTGTAACTTTTAAACCATATCAGCGCGAGAGAAAAACAGTAACCCTAATATCTTTTATCTCTTAGGAATATTAAGGCAACCTAATATATGTATGAGATACCCATGTGTTGTATAATGGTGTGATACAGTTAACTATACTTGACATACTCCAAAATCCTTGTGATTTAATCATAAGTTGTGATAAATGACCATTATAGAACTTATTAAAAAATATATTACGTCAATACGAAATTAGCTTTGTGGATAAAAGTAAGAGCGTGCGGGGGGGGGGGGGGGGGGGGGGGCAATGAGAATGAAAAATATCAAGAATTGTATCCATTGAAATACGATCATCCAAGATGGAAGTATTGAATGGGTTATTTAACCGATCTATCAAAAACCCACTTGGTACAACATAATTTTCCACATAAATAGTAATTGGCCAATTAGAACACCATACTAATAACAAAAAATGGCAACGCTTTATTGAGAAGACACTATAGCTTAGTAATTAAATCGCCAATGCTTGTGGACGGATTCCAAATTTGATATGACATCATTTACCCTTCCTCATACGTCATGAGATGACTTTTGAACCATTCACTTGTTAGAACCTAATCTAATAGTACTTGGTCAATTAATAAAATAACACGACAACGTTTCAATTAGTAGACACACCAACTCATTAATCAAAACAACAATGTTGCATCCATTTTATCGTATACTCATGCCAAACTTAATACAACAGGTGTAAACCTATTGAAACGCTGTCACAGGTGCCTAATATACAAAAACATAATCAAATATGATTTTAGGTAGTGAAATCAATCAAAAAAATTAAACTGTTGAAAATGACAACTTTTAAACACAATAGATGATGACATATGAAAAAGACGATGCTGCACAACACGTGTAAATCTATTGAAAGCTTGATACAACTTTTAAACACAATCAGTTACAACGTGAGTGAGAAAACTAAAGTACCCGCGTACGAAAACGAGAACACAACCAGTGAACGATAATTTACATGAAATAGAGTACAAAAATGAGAACACAATCAGCGTAAGAAATCACAATCCGTCACAACGTGAAACAAAGTATGAATCGAAATAAACAGAGTAGGGAAACGAGTAATAAACCACAATCATAAGAAATAGAGTAGGAAAACCACAGTCCTAATAAACCAGAATCGTATGAAATAGAGTAGGAAAATGAGTAATAAACCACAATCGTATGAAATAGAGTAGGAAAATGAGTAATAAACCACAATCGTAAGAAACTGAGTAGGAAAACCACAATCATACCTGCAACGTGAGAGCGTGAGGGAGAGAACGTGGGGTAACGGATAACCATGAGGGAGAGGAGAGCGGAGAGGATAACCGCGAGGGAGAGGAGAGCAGAGAGGAGAGGAGAACGTGAAGGAGAGGTAGTCGTGTGGTCAACTGAATTTGGAGGAAGTGGGTATCGTCAAAGTAAAAACAAATTAGAGGGAAAAATACCATTTCTAAATTTTGGAGGACAAAAAAAGGGTCATAATATGTACACCTATATTAGAAATTCTAAGAAAAAGGTCATAATATCGATAATAAAATATGTTTTTATATTTAAAGTGTCATAAAAATAATACAAATATCTATAAAATGACATTTTATATTAGAAATATCACATTAATAATAGCATTAACCTTTAAATGATATTTTTGTAAAAATGCCTTCAAATTATTTTTTCGAGCATCATAAATTTTCTTGTAGTGATACAAAAACTGATTGAATACTTAACCCCGATATTATGGGATTTGTTAAGGTACAACCACTTCATTGCATCTTCCTTTATGGCCCTGTGCTGGATTCCAACCAGCGCCTTGCACCTACAACGATGTCCCACATGGTATCAGGGACGTTCTAGAACAATGAAGAAATCTATATCGTAAATGCCAGTAGAAGGGTCATACGTAATCCCTAAATAAATGTTCTCCTGAATACCAAAGCCAAAATAACCAGTATCACTGAATTTCCTTCTCAAGAGCTCGTATTCGTTCACCATCAAGCCACTCTCCAAAAGATGCATTGCTTTATCACCCTTGACTGTGGCATAGCACGCGATCTTCTCATTACGCTTTATCACCACTGTTGAAGCTCCAAAAATTCAAAACAAAGAACCTTGTTTAACCACAATATATCAAATCCAAAAAACACTGGTTAGATTCGTAAAATCCACTAAATTGATTTCAAGAGAGTCTGTACATAAGATATGAACAAATCTATACATGAGATATGAACCAAATATAAAGACTTTGGTGATTACATCTGCAAAACCAATAAAAAAAACTATGTTAGATGTATAAAACAATAAATATACAACAAATTACTTTTGATCGACTAGATCACTTCACCTATTAGTTACATTATGTTCATTTGACACTTGAATGCAACTATGAAAAGTGTCCTAGTTAAAATAATACATTTGTGATATCTTACCACGAAAGAGATTACTGTTGATGTACATGGAGCTAACTTCATAGTTTCCATATTCGGATAATTATTCCCACATTCTCCCTTACCCTCTACTCCTTGTGAAGCACATGTGACATTAGCTATAGATATAGGAAGCCAAAAAATTACTTTTGATCGACTGCATCACCTCAGCAATTAACTTGTAATCTTTAAACCTTTCTCAATCGAAACATCATAAAAAATCCATCAGAAATAAAAAAAAATGACAAAAGGTGGATTTTGAACCTTTGAAATGCAAAAAAGATAAGATGCCATCACAACATAATATAACATCAAATGAATATTATTTTCATGTGTTTGTATCTATTTAGATTATTGCAACTATAATGTGATTTTTTCCCGTTATATCCTTACGACGAATAGTGTGGCATGCCAAGACCCTAACAACATTGTTCGCAAAAACATTGTACCTCAGCAACTCAACTTTCGAGTGGAATGTGAGGACTCAGATACATCGCCAACCGTCCAATTTAATAAATGTTATTGATTTTTTTCCTCATCACCAACCCTACAACCTAGATATTCCCCAAAAACATATCAAGAGAAATGCATAAACAAATGAAATATAGATCGAGAATCAAAATGAACCCACGAAACTGCATAAATAGATTAAACTCGAAAAGAAAAAATCTGTAACTGAATTTTATAAAGCAACTGTGTGATGAAAACTCAGATATGCTGTCACCCCAGAGGTGTCTTTCACTATACGAAGCATAAAAACAACAAAAAAACATAGATATTATACGAAAACACACTTTTGTTTAATAAACCTATAGATATCACCATTGTAGACAGATTGAGATAGATAGAGATATCACCATTAATGGCAAGTCAATACAACATGGAAAAAAATGAAGGAGATGAACAAAAGAACTCTACAAACATTTGAAGCCTCTATAAAAAAAAACTCTATATATGATGTTTAAACCCCAGTCATGGAAGGAGTTGAAAAATAGAGAACATGAAAATAAATACTATTAAAAGAAAAAAATTATCATATAACTGTTTTGGGAATTTTAGTGAACACTGTCCACATGGTTTATGAAAATGTTTTAGATAGTTGATAAATGAGCAAAGGAATACCAAAAACTTGGTGATGTTATATAGAAAAAAGCTTTTACCATCAATTTCTTCATGAAACAAATAAGATCAATCAACAACTAAGTAACATTAAATCGATTAAGGTGTAAAATTGGCCCATCAACACTGAATATACAAACACCATTGCCTCATACTCATTCAAAGGAATTAACCACCAAATATCACATGTAATTGCAGAACCACCAAAACCACCAAACAACCCCATAAAAAGAATGACCAAAAAAAATAAAAAATAAAATGAAACCCCAAATATCTTTTTGAATAGGGAAAAACCACATATCTATAAATATATTAGAACTACTTGCTTAATAGCATTGTGAAGTATTAAAATACCAAGATCTAATAGTAACACACCTTATACAATTTTGTAATACATTTGCAACAACAGTTTTTTCAAGCACTATATATTCGAGCAAAAGGAAACTACGCACACTTTTACAAATAATTTTAAGCTCATGGTAGCATTTTAACAAACATGAGGTGTGCAAAATAACACATCTTGGTATAGGAGATTCAATACCTTGACAATATCCCAACGTTCAGAAGGAGAATACGTATCATTTGAAGACAAAATTCTCGATTAAAAGTAAAGAAAAATAGAAACTTTTCAAGTCAGAGGTGTATCCAAATAGTAAAGTTATTCCACGCATTATCTTCTAGTGAAAAAATTAAAAAATATTAACCAAAAGGATCAAATAATATATCTTGATCTTTACCTCATTGTGTAAACTGGTTAATACACCAGTTATTTGAAAAAAAAAACTAATAAAACTACTCTTTTAACCTCGTATAACATTTGAGTTTATTGACACGTACCAGTCACCCGGTACCATCACAAAGTTGCATAGGTGAATTATTCACCAGTGAAGATACACCAATAATGCCACATAGGATCCAACACAATCATATATTTTCCTTTTTCATTTGCCTTTTTTCCAACATAAAAATCGCATTGTCTAGTTAAACATCCACATACAAAATATATTTGGATTGGAGATGCTCTAATAGAAATACCTTTAGAATCAATTTCCTATTTTCTTCATCCAATTTTGCATTCCTATTTTGAAAGTCTTTTAGATAAGATATAATTGTTCAAACAAACATTACAATTCAAGTTAGAATTTTCAACTTTTCCTAAAATCTTATCATTTTATCAAAATGTTATACCTCTGTGAGTTGAATTCCGCTCTGCGATTTTTTCATCCTTACAAAATTTGCACGGTTTTAAAAAATAGATATGAAGGCACCGTTAGGGCTTAGTGGTTTGGTGAGATCTAGTTCAGATGAGTAGTGATCCAAAAAATCAATAAAAAGATGAAGGAAAAAAAAGAAATATGAATGATAATGAGATGCATAATGTTCGTCGACCTAGAGAAGTGTGATGAAACATTAGACCATGGTCCAAATGGTACCTAAAAACATACTTTTTGATATATATATATATATATATATATATATATATATAGAGAGAGAGAGAGAGAGAGAGAGAGAGAGAGAGAGACGAAACATTTGAGAGAAGGACCGTGGTCAAAATGGTACCCCAAACACTATATCTCTAGAAAAAACTTTAGATCTGCCAAAAAAATATTACATCCGTAAAAAAAATATTAGATCTGCAAAAACGACACATTAGATCTTCAATAAAACACAATATAAAAGTCAAAAAAATAAAACTAATCTTTGATTTAAAACACTTACCCAAAATTGAACCGAGAAACCATAGATCTAGAACAACTGTTTTGCATATCTAGAAACAAATTAGGAACCCAAAATCAAACCTCAAATAGTTGTTACGTAAGGAACCAATTGTTTGAAGCGCACAAAGTAAAACTTTACATACGTGATGAGGGCAGAGATGAGGGTAGATGATGTCGGCAACGGTGAACTGAGTGAGGAGGGTTTGGAGCTGAGATAGTGAGGGTGACGGTGTGGGTTTGTTTTGTGAGGTCGTGAGATGCTGAGATGACGAAATGAAAACGGGGTGAGGGGTGAGGAATTTTGGATCAAATACAATTTTACCCTTCTTTTTGAATTTTGATGAAGATTGAGAATTAATTTGAGTGTAGAAAAGGAGGGGGAAATTAAAGATTTAAGGGGCAAAATAGGTAGGAAAAGAAAAACTTATCTAGATGACATCATTGTTATATCTTATGACATACATAAGTTTTGTAACTTATTTTATATATATATATATATATATATATATATATATATATATATATATATATATATATATATATATATATATATGTGTGTGTGTGTGTGTGTGTGTGTAGGTTGAAATATATGGAGAATTTCTAACATTTATCCTTTTGTCTTGTCGTATCAAGGGTTCATTTTTCATTTTTAGAAATGCCAAATAAAGAGTTTAATTTAACTGTTGGAAAAGTAAAAAAATTGAAAATCACACTTGCTTTTTCTATTGTTACACTAGTTTATTGTGTCCCATTTAGTGAAAAATTCAAATTATTACTTTCCCATAGATATATATAACCAAAACCATACATCTATTTTAACTATATTTTCCTCTAAAATTACTTTCAAAATTTTAATTCACAGGGTGAGGTGTATAGCTAAGATAATCTAATGTCTTTTTTATTTTCCTTATATGAATTTACTTTGGTGTACATTTGAACATAAAAAGTATTATGTTGGATCTCAAAATTACTTTACAAAACCATATTTTTTGTACAAAATCCACATCACCTTTTGTTCTAAAAAGCATTCAATTTTTTGAAGGAACATACCTATTGTAGACACCACATTTTAGGACCCCCTAAGTCTCTCCTTAGGTCCCTATCACCTCTTCATTTCACTACAAACCCTAGGTGTTACTCCGAGTACCGATCTAAAGGCCATCAGGCACTCCTGATCCCTAACTTGACCCCAATCGAATTCATCGTCAAAGAAAAAGCTCTTTTGATCTTCGAAGGGAACTGAAACTCCTTTCCAAGGTCTGCCCCATGAGCAAAACGACATAACCGTTCCGACGAACGATCAGTTTTCACCCCAAAATTGATCCAGAGGCCATCGGGCACTCCCAAACTCCATTTGGCGTAAGTTAACTCCTCAGATCGAATGAGACTGAATGAATCTCCAAAGGGAAGTAAATACCCTTTCCAACGGTCTACACCGTTTGTGATTTTGACTTACGATATGGATGAACGATCTGTTTTACTCTGACAGGTCACTGAGTGATTTTAGGCCTCGATTGGCCAAGGTAAACTATCCGAACCAAGCAAACCTCTTTGGAATTATCGTATTACATGTCCTAAACTTTCCAACGATCCACCCCGTACGCGATTCTGACTTACCATATGGATGAATGATTCATTTTCATCCGGCGATCTCTCGTCCAAGGGACTGACGTGAGCTTCCGAGCCTATTTGACCCAAAGTCACCTCCCAGACCCAAGAGCGGCCCAAGGACTCTTAAAGTTCTCTAAATTAAAATTTTAAAGGTAAGACCCGTGCACAACGAATTACGTTTTACAATCATTTTTTAAGGAAAATCTGCATGAAACTGCCAATTGGCAGGTCCAGATCCTTACCTATCGGTGGTGTGTCTAGGGTCACCTGCCGATTGGGAGGACAAGGGATGTTCCTATCGGCAACCCCTTGACCCTATAAAAGGAGTGAATGACCTCACTAACAGGTACACCAAGAGCTTAGATCCATCAGCATCATTGATGTCAGCAACATTCTCTCGAAATCAGCGAAGTTCCTCCATGTGAAGTTCCATTTAAGTTTATATTTCCATACTTTTCATACCCAATTTGTTAAATCACATTCTCTCTCATCCACCATCCATCTCACATTCAAGGGAGTTCACACAAGATCAAAGATCAAGCTTGAAAGAAGGACCAATCTCTTCCCTCTCTCTTCAAATTCCTTATTTTTGCATAAATTTCATTAGATTCATAATCTATCTCATACTTTTGTTCATACCGATTTATATCTACATTTTCATTAATATATTGCACATACTTCATTTTCTATAAAAAAAACAAAAAATAAATAAAAAGAGGGTTACATATATAAATTCCTAACGGGATTATCCATCACACTTTTTCAAAACTAAAACATATTTTTCTACAAACACATATATTAAAATTTCGTTCGGATCTATGGCATAAACCCCACCCCGCGTTTCTGATTAAAACTAGAGACCCAAGTTCAATTTTTCAAATTTTCAATTTTCCAATCTTCCAACTTTCTAATTTTCTCAATTTTTTTTCTCTCCCCCCCCCCCCCCCCCCAATTTTCCTAAATCTTCCATTTCTGCATTTATCATATTTTCTCATTAATATACACATTATGATTGTTTACCTTTCATCCAACACATATTGTCATATCATAATAACGATCAATATCGGGATAAACGCACAAATCATAATTTCTATATATACTATTTTGGGTACTTTCCTATGGATGACCTCACTCTACCTTTCCCATGGTGTGAGTTGAATGATTGTGATCTCCATTATATATACACGCGCACACACTTCATGGAGAAATAAAGGAAAGTAACAACCCTAGCCAATGAGAGACCGAAAGGTCGGGATGGGTGCCTAACACCTTCCATTTCTTAACTTAGCCCCCGAACCTTCGAACTATTTGTTTTGTATTCATCAATTTGTCTTTGATGCCATCCTCTCGAGGCGGAGACACGTTCTTTTGTATTTTTGAGCAAAATAGACTGGCGACTCTATCTCCTCACATTTAACCCACACCGACGATGATCGAAGCGCCCCCGAGCGGGATGCGAGACCTCTCCGAGCTACACCCTGGCTCCGGATGGGGATAGCTAAAGTGGCGAATCCATTAGGGACTTTTTCATAAGAGGGACAAACTCTGTTTGCATGGGTGTTTTGTTTCCGTGTGTGCCTATGTACCTACTAGTCTATACCCTTTTCTCTCCTCTATTATTTCTTTGCACATATATACCCTATGCTTGTATCACTACTCACTCACACACTTATAGAAATTCCCCATGTACACTTCACACCATGTGCACCTGGGATGACTTACATGCCCATGTTGCACACACCACTTAGAAATCCATGCTTAGTTGTCACTAACACACACCTCCACATATTACACTAGTATATATCCATACTCACTTACAATTATCACACACCACTTGTAGTTGATCCATGCTTAGGTTCACTATCACACACTCACTTGTAGATAATTACACACCATTCACTCTCACATATCCATGCTTAGTGTAAATTTACTTACTTTTACCCCCTGCTTAGCATGGTGTTCATCAAAGATACTTTCTCCATAAGATACTAATCAAGAATCATTCATGTTACACACTACATCACCAAACATCATTGCTATTGACCAAATTTTTTCCTGTAACTGGCGAGCCACATAGTGTTAGGCGCTGGTCCCGCAGGTTGCAGTTAGCCTAAGAGATATGACTCTCACCTTCCATTAGCCAATTACCTTCGACGTATATCGAACGGTTCCCCCCGCATCGTACCGCTTGACCGAAGTCATAATGGGAGGTATATCGTAGGGAACATCAATTATATCGAATTCTCTCTCACACGTACTGTCTCCATGCGGTATATAGTGAGGCATTTCACGTACAATCAGGTATATCAAATGGCTTGTCCAAACGTACTGATTGACCTCGAAAGAAATTAGTACATCGTGGAAGTCATGCCAAAGGGGAGAACACATTCCAATTAACCCAACAACTACATACCCGCATATAGGTATCAAACCAAGGGCACACATATTTTGTTTGACAATTTCAACCCAAAAATCTGCCGAAATGCCGGGTTGGCATGCCGCCAAAAGTTTTGCGCACCTTTTAAGGCGGGACCCTTCCCACGAGCCTGGTAACAAGTCCAACAATAGTTTTTACATATTTTTCAAACCCAATTTTTTTCGGGGTTGGGTCCCGTATGGCATTTCTCTTTTTGCATTTAGGTAAACCTATTAAGCGAGAACCTATTAAACATAATAATAATAATGCTGAGACTCATCTCTCACTTTTCCTTCTTTTCTTTTCCAAAAAGTGTCCAAAATATTTTTCCTCTTTTATCAAAAATACCAAAAATATTTTCCCCATTTTCTCGTACCAAAAATATTTTTCCTTCCCTATGTCCAAAACATTTTTCCTTCATATTTTCCGAAATGTCAAAAACATTTTCCATCCTTTTCAAAATAAAATTTTTCCCTTTTTTCCTTTCTAAAAATAAATCCTAAATTTTCTCCTTCTCAAGTCGATCGCATACCCTTGGCGTGGCTCCCTATTGGCTTCAATCTTCAGTCGAACCGCCCTGAGACTCCGTTAATCCCCTCACTTCCTTCAACTTTGTAATTCATCCACTTTCCATGGAGAAAATAGATCAAGTACCGAATGTCCAGCTGGATTTATTAACAGTTCTAGCTCAACTTACTGCCAAGATTGACAACCTTTAAACCGAAGTTCATGAGATATAATGAAGCCATGTCCCTATTCTCGAAGATCCTAAGGACCTCTTCCCTCACTCTATGGGTCCACCTAAACCCGAGCCTATTTGGGTTCCTGATGAATACCAGCATGCTCCACATGCTCCTACTTCTTATGGTCCGTCGCCATCCCATCTCCCTATACCGAACCTTGCTCAGCCAGGGGCTAACTTACCTGTGACCATTGATTCGAAGGAGGAAGAATTGAATAAAGTCAAAGAAGACCTTAAGATGTTGACTAAGAAATTTGACCAATTCAGACTCTCTAGGAATTACATGGACTGCACCCACATGTATCCATATCCTAAAGCCAGATACCGAAAAAGTTCAAGATGCCCAACATCGAGAAATGTAGGGGTAGTGGACGTGTAATTGTTCATATCCACAATTATCACCGAGCCATTACTCTCTATAATTGTTCCAACAGACCTTGAAGGATAACGCTCTCCGTTGGTTCTTATCTCTCGAAGAGTCCAGAATTCACAGTTGGGAAGATATTGTCTGTGAGTTCATGTCACAGTACAAGTACAATAAGGTGTTAAAGGTTACCCACTGTGATTTAGAGTTACTCAAGGAGATTCATAGGGAGTCATTAACTTTATATAAAGGTGGATAGAGAAAGAAGCCACCATGAACATCGACCTTCCAAAGAGGAGCAAGTCAGCATTGTGAATAAGAACATATTACCCCATGTCCGAGCAATGATGGGAGGACAGTATTACCCTCATTTTTGAGCCCTCTGTGAAGAATGATTGGAGATCAAAGAAGGCTTGGCAAAAACAAAAGTCGAACCAAAGCAAACATCTGGACAGTTTACTCCTAGAAAGTTTAATAAACCTGCCAATACCGTAGTTTCCATCATCAACAACATCTCTCAGCCTGTAACTTCATGGGCACTAGAAAGTTGCTCTAACCTAGTCCGAAAGGACTACACCGAGCCTTATGTTCCCCTTTCCAAAGTTTACCAGTACCTATTGAGACAAAATATTATCCAGACCTTGTATCCTTATCCATTACCAAACCCACTTCCTAGAACTTTCAAGCCATATGCCCATTGTGACTTTAACCAAGATGTTGGCCATACCACCGACAGTGCTTCCATCTCTGAAATTTTATCCAATGCCTGATTGATCGGGGTGTCATCGCCCCATAATCCAATACTAAACCAAACACTACCCACAATCCACTCCCGAATCATACATATGCCATTTTCTTAGAAGAAGACTCGTAATTTGACCCATCTTCCCATAGCATACCAAGTAAATCACCAGTCATATACTCCCCTAAACCTCTCGAAACATGCTCATACTTTCTCTTACACCCTACTAGATTTCTCGATCAGGCCTTATAACTCCTCAACAGAGCAAACATCGCTGTCTCCACCCATTTTGGAGGTAAAAACATGGAACTGTCATAAGTGTTGAACCAACCCCTAGAGTTTGGGTTTAAATTTCCCCCCAGATGATCGTCGAATGTCAGAGATTCACTATGTTATTCTTTGAATCTCAAAAATGGGGTCGAGAGTTAGACAATTGTGTGGTACAACCCGATGAAGTCAGTCTAGATGATATGGTCCAAATCATAGTGGATTTATTCCAACAGATAAATGATATTTGTAGTATATCCGGGCTACTCGATGTGTTGAAACTACAAGGGCGTCTAGTCCCTTCACTTTCACATGACCCCGCCGAATGGGAGTACTTATATGAAGAGGCCGTTAAAGTCATGAAATGTATCAACCTTTAATGGAAAGATAATATCGTTGCCACTGGGTGGGGGGACAAATTTGATGATTCAGACGAAGAGCAGAGTTCAGAAAAGACTAGTTTGATAGTTAGCATTTGTGGGATGATATCATTTAAGGAGTTACTAGGAGATATAGACAAGGTGGATGAACAACCCAAGATCGGTGAGGAAGTAGGGTTCCTAACTTTTTCCTCTTCTGTGAACCATATGACGAGATCTTGGAGGCACTACAAGACCCCAAGCCTGCAGCCATCAGCAAGCGACAAAAGGAAAGGTTGTCAAGAATTTTCATATGCCAGAAATGACCCTCGAGGAAAGCAAGATCCTCGATCAATTAATAAAAAACCAAGCTAACATCACTTTATGGGGACTTTTTATGTCTTCCCAACTACACCGAAATACCCTGATCAAGCTACTCACAAGACCCACAATTCCCCTCTCAACCACGCTAGAAGAAGCAGTGAATCAGTCGGATCCCTAACGTCTACTATAATTGTCTTGTTCTCTGAAGAAGAAATCCCTAAGATTGGTGTAGACAATATTTATGCCCTCAACATATCTATTGAAGTCATGGGAAAAATTTCCCCTCTCTCTCTTGTCGATAATGGATCAAATCTTAATGTTTTCCTGTTAAGGACCCTCAATTATTTGGGATTGAAAGTGAGGGACCTTGATCGAACCTCTGTCATCGTATGTGCCTATGATAATACATACTAGGAGGTAATAGCATCTATAAATCTTACAATAGGGGTTGTCCCTATAAATTCGATTGTTGAATTCCAAGTTATTAGTATCCCAGCCTCTTTCAATCTGCTACTCGGATGGTCATGGCTCCATATCATCAAAGGGGTGTCTTTGTCCCTTCATCAGAAACTGAAGTTCTTCACCAATGGGAAGGTCATCACCATCTTTGGAGACGATAACAAGATCAAGAATGCAAGCACCAGTAACCCAGTACTAGAGATACAACACGAGACGAATTATATGCTTCTGTCAGGTTTTCAAGTTGAACCACTTCTACTCTCAGGAGGGGATGTTTTTAAAGATTGGATTTGCCCAGAATATAACCCCCGTAGAAACGTCAATGTAATCTAGATGTTCAATAACATGCAGTTAATGCATGTACTGGGGTTGGGAAAAAAACAACATGGGATACTTGAACCCATTGTGTTGAAGAAGGCTTTTCCTCCATGTGTCTTGGGATATTAGCCGTCAGAAGAAGAACTTAGAATGATCCGTCAACCTCGACTAAAGAGAAGGTTAGAAAACACCAAGAATTTCTCGAAAGATTCATTGAACGAAAGATTCATCAGAGAGGGTGAAGATTTCCCCTTCTGCGGCTTCCCTGAACCATGGTATGACCATGCAGACAAAAGAATGAAAGTAGGAATGGAGATGTTTTTTTAAGACAACTACCCATGGGTCGAGAGTTCCCAGAATCATGTGAAATCGCTTACTGATGAAACCATAGATGATACTCGATATTGTGAGAGAAGTGACTCTGAATATTCATTCAACTTATAAAAACCAGGACTGACACACTGCATGATCCACTTAGGGGCTATATCATTAAATCCGTCCCACTTGATCAAAGATGCTGAGGCACCTCTCCTTACCTGGCATGTTGTACAAGTGACACATGTTGATATTCAACCTAACTCTCATGTTTAACCCATTTCCCCTTCTTTGGTTATTCCTTTTAACTCTTATGTATTCAAAGCCTGCTTTGATGAGGTTCTCAATGTTGTTTTTCCAATCAATAAAATAAATGAAGATTTTGAGTATCTTTCTCTTCCTTACTTTTATTGTCTTGATTCTAATCAAACTCTTGATGATGATGATTTTGCAAATCAACTATTCTTAACTTATCTAAATAAGGTTAATAGCAAACAACATAATTGCATTCAAGTTAATGAAGATGAAACTATTATTATTAATCTCGGTTCAAGTAGCTAACTACATGATATTAGGATAGGGGCCACCCTTAATGAGCATGAGCGCACGTAACTCGAGGAATTATTAAAGGAATTTTTGGATGTATTCGCATGGTCCTATGATGATATTCCCAGTATCGACCCTGAGATAGCTCAGCATGAGATTTCAACTCTCCCTGAATGCAAATTGGTCAAACAGAAACTTCGAAAGCTCCGCATCGAATGGTCGCTCAAAGCTAAAGGAGAAGTGGTCAAATAGTGGAATGTTGGTTTCTTTTGTGTGATCGAATATCTCACGTGTCTAGACAATATCGTACCTGTGCTGAAATCAGGAGGGAAAGTTCGCATGTGCATCGACTATCGAGACTTGAACAAGGCCTATCCAAAGGATGATTTCCCTTCATCCAATATTGACATGATTGTGGATAACACAGCCAGTCATACTCTCAATTCATTCGTTGATGGATTTGATGGATATAATTAGATCAAGATTCACCCAGATCATCAAGAGAAAACCGCATTCATCTCCCCTTAGGGGACCTTTTACTACACCGTCATGCCATTCTATCTCAAAAACACGAGGGATACCTACCAGAGGGCTACCACAACAATTTTGCATGATTTGATACACAAGGAAGTCAATGTCTATGTGGATCATATGATTATTAAGTCCAAGACTAGGCGATTCATGTTGCCTCCCTATGAAAGTTCTTCGAGCGACTGCGACAATACCAAATGTGACTTAACCCAAAAAAACGTGTCGTCGATGTTAACAAAGGAATTTTTTTAGGATTCATGGTTAGTGAAAAGGGGATAGAAGCAGATCCTGTCAAGATGAAAGCCATACTCGAGATTCCACTACCCCGAACGGAGAAGGAAATTTGATAATTTCTTAAAACATTACAGTATACCAGTCAGTTCACCAACCAACTGAATTCCATCTGTGAGCCCCTCTTCAAACTCCTCCAAAAGGATTAGGCCAAAGTCTAGAATGAAGCTTGCCAACAAGCCAATAATTGAATAAATAAATACCTAAACCAACCTCCGGTACTCATTCCATCGTAACATGGTCTTCCCCTACTCCTTTACCTAACCGTAACAGATACCGTAACTGGGGCTTTGTTAGCCCAATAACTCGAAGAAACACACAAATAGAGAGACATCTACTACGCTAGTCGCAAGTTGTCTGGGTACGAAGTTAACTACACAACCTTGGAAAAAGTATGTGTCGCCCTTATCTGGGTCACCCAAAATCTACGACACTACATGCTCACCTTTTCTATCAAACTTGTATCCCGAATGGATCATATCAAGTACTTTCTTGATAAACCTGCTTTGTCTAGCCGAATGGCCCGTTGGTTGATGCTTTTATCCGAGTTTGATATTATATATGTTACACAGAAATCCATAAAAGGAAGAGCCATCTCTGATTACCTTACTGACTACCCTATAGAAGAAGTTGATGTTTGGATTTATGAATTACAAGATGATAATATCCTCTATACATCCCAAGAAGATATTTGATGGAAAATGTTCTTTGATGGCACTGCCAATAAGAAAGGGTATGACATTGGGATACTGTTAAATTGCCCTAATGACTTTCACACTCCCATTACAATTAAACTGGATTTTCCTTACACCGACAACATGACTGAATATAAGGCATGCATGGTAGGCCTCAAAGTTTCCCTTAAGAAAGGAATTCGATACCTTGATGTCTATAGGGATTCAACCCTCATTATTGATCAAGTACTCAGAAGATGGAAAGTCAAGGACGAGAAACTCTTACCCTTCCATGCACACTTAGAAGAGCTAGTTTACAAATTCTAAGAAGTCACCTTCCACTACCTACCCCGAGCAAAGAATAACCTATCTGATGCCCTTTCTACCTTAGCCTCCATGATTTCACATTCTCGAAGGAATAACCATAGACTATTTCCTTATAAAAAATCAAGATAAACTAACCCATTGCTACCACATTGAGCTCATCACAGAGGAAGATCCCGATATAACCAACCACTGGTTCTATGATATTTGGCGCCACCTCAAGCATGGTAGGTATCCCCAATATTATAAAAAGAAAGACCGAGCAACCCTTCATAGATTGGCTGCCAAGTATATTATTTATGGTAAATCACTATTTAAGAAAAACTCCGATGGAACCCATTTTCACTACAATCGCAGGGGCTGGCATTAAAGAAATGATGTAGAAACTCCACAGTGGGGAGTGCGGATCCCACATGAATGGACATATGCTCGCCAAGAAGATCGTCCGACAGGGTTACTATTAGACTGCCATGGTTCACGATTACACAACCTACGTTCGAAGATGTATCAAATACCAGTAGTTTTCTAACCTACAACACTTGCCTTTGCAGAAATTATACAACATGAATTCTCCCTATCCGTTCTCCCCATGGGGCATCGATATCATCAGGAAAGTTACACCCAAAGCATACAATGGGCATGAGTTCATCCTCGTCGCCATTGACTACTTAACTAATTCGGTCGAAGCTCAGTCATACGCAGTCCTGAATGCCAAGAAAGTGGCCAAGTTCATTAAGAAAAACATCATCTGCTAATATCGGGTCTCGCACAAGCTGGTGTCTGACAACGAGTTACAATTTGAGGCAAAAGTTATAGAACTGGTCGACGAATATAGGATTCAGAGACACAAATCTTCTCCATACCAACCTCAAACCAACGGGGCAGTCGAAGCAGCCAATAAGAATCTGAAAGCCATTGTCAGCAAGATGATGGAAAGTTATCGAGATTGGGCGGACAGAATCCCTTATGCCCTCTGGGGCTATCGCACTTCGGTTCTAAACTATACTGGGCTACCCCTTACTCTCTAGTCTATGATATGGAAACAATCCTACTCGTGGAGCTCGAAATCCCTTCGATGAGCGTCGTGCTTGAAAGGAGGCTGAAAGCTCTATATCACATACAAGGGTACCATCTCCATATAGCGCGATCAATCAACAAGATAAGTCAAGGACTGTGGAGTCCGATAAGGGTATTTAGGCCTTAAAAAGATAATAGAACCCAACTGGGACCCCAAAGGGAAATTCTAGCCCAATTGGAGCGGCCCTTACATCGTGAAGAAGATTCTGTCAGGCGGCTCTGCTATGCTCACCGATCTTGACGGAGAAGAAATGGCGCGTCCAGCTAACCTGGACCGTCTCAAGAAATTCTACCCTTAATCCAAAATCTCGACGCGCTATGACTCTTCTAATGTTCCTTCTATTCTTAAAAAAGGTCTTCATTTCCCTCTACCCAGAACTATGTGGGACATGATCCTCTAAAAATCTTTTTGCTTTAAAAAATGAATTTCAAGAATTTTCAAAACCCTCGGAGGTACGTAGGAAGCTCATCCATTTACATGAGAACGACCCCCTTCTTTTTCACAAAATGCTATTACTTTCTTATTCCCGATAACAATAGTTCATTTTAACATATACGTGGATAGAAGGATTATGTGTACCTTAGCGATTTGTATAGATAAATCGAATACAAATATCATTAAGAGGCACAACTAGATGATAAAAAACTCCTTTATTTCATGTACAAAATTTCAGAACGATTACATCGACATAGGGAGTCTGAAGTACTCTATATCTTTGACTCACTTGATTCTACATTATATAGGCGCTTGTCCAATTCGAAAATAGTGACAAAATTGGAGTCATATCCTAGTCTACCAAAGGGCCTCAAACACTACATCAAATTCCTCTAATGGTCTCAAAGGTAGTATACAAACACTGCACCTACGACTACATATTTTTGTTACATTTATATCATTTTAGGTGTGTGAATATTAATTCCCATTAAAATAACTTCCTAATACTATTTGGGATTTTTAAACAATTTTTAAGAATTTTTATAAATAATTTAAAATTTTAAAAATAAGTTTTTAAGATATTTTGGGCCAATTTGTAATATCATTTCTTTCCTGAAAAGTTTGTTGGGTAGAATTCGAAAGCGGCAAGAACTTATGGGGTAGAAAATTAGATTTTTAAAATAATAAAATACGTGTTTTCGTTGTCATCTGAGCCCAACGATCAAGATTGTGTTTATTACTTCTCACATAACTCAGAATGCTTATCAACCATAGTATTAATCTAATTGATGGTCTGGATGTTGTTTAAATCAGTCCTTGTCTTTATCAATTGGACCAATAAGAGAGAGTTTAAGTGCAGTGCATTTAAAACCCTTGGATTTACGTCGTTTGGCTAGACTTAATCTCAGCCGTTGTTTTGAGTAGAGATTCCAGACCCTTCCATCGTCTAGTACAAAATGAGGCCATGGGGTTAACGTTTTGGATCTTTTTGTGAGTTTGATATCGTGAAAGAGAGAGAGAGAGATAGAGAGAGAGAGAGTCAGAGTATTGCAAAATCAATCCAAACTCTGGAAAAAAAAATCTCAGAAAATTTCCTTAGAGAGTTTGATAGTTGTTCCTATTGGAAGATTCATTCCTCTCTAGTCTTAAATCTCTTTTCGAACTTATCATGTAGTTGGATCTTGTTTTCTGTTTCATAGAAAACGTATATCTGATTTCTATTGTGGTATAACTCACTCAGATCTGCTTAGGTTGATTTATTTTTCAGCAAATCATTATTTGTTGGTATTCTTATACTCAAATGTTCTTCTTAAACTTGTTACCAACAAATCCATATTCAGTTTTGAGAAAAATAGACTTCAAAACTTTTAAAGATCTTGAGACATTTACACTTTCAAGTTCGTATTTCACATTTTGTAAAATAGAAGAGTAAATAAATAAATAAAATGTGTATAGGACCTTGGCTCTTTTGAATAACAAGGTTGTCACTCGATCTGTCAGAAAAATCAGAAGTCTAAGTTTTTCAACAAACTGAGATTCAGAATACTAAACTCATCTTAGACAAAATCTGTAATTTGTAGGATTATTTTATCTGTATGAGTGTGTGTGTGTGTGTGTGTGTGTGTGTGTGTGTGTTCATGCATGTGGTATTCACAACACCACAATACACTTTTCACACTATAACACTAAAGCAATGTTGGTTGAGAGAATTCTGACTTTAGAGTCGATGTAAAGCTAAAAAGGAGCAAAAGGTACAAAGCTTGGAGAACAACAAGAATAACTTCAGAGACTTCAGAGAAGTCAGAATTACCTAATGGAGCTGGTATCAATTCTTGACTTAGAATAGGTCTCATTTTGTATTTAGTTTGTTAAATAATTTGTAACCTGTTAACTCATTTTTAGGGGATTTTATTTTTGAGGTGTAGAGACCTCCTTGTATGTTTCCCCAATTGAGTGGGTTTTACCACGTTAAAATACCTGTGTACTTGCATGTTTAATCTTCCTCTCATCCCCTTCTGATTACGTGCTAATTTTGAATTTACTTAATTTTGTTTTTCAAAATTTGGTCACCTAACTAAAATATCTCGTTAATAACATTTTATACACATCTTGTGTTAGTAATTTGTTTTATAAAAAGAGTTTCCCAAACAAACTGTTTGGAGCCATTTAAACTGTTTTAAACCTTTTAAACAACTTAAGTGGCATTATTTTTTTAATTGGTATCAGAGCTTTGGTTTTATAAAATCTTTTTTATCTTGAGTTTCTGATTTTTTTTTCAAAACAAATAGTGGACGAGAAATTTAAGAGATTATGTAACCTTTCTAGCCCCCCACTCTTTGATGGAACCAACTTCCCTTACTGGAAAGTGAGGATGGTTGCTTGCATCCAATCTACGTTGGGAGATGATATTTTGGTCGCTATTGAAAATGGATACAGTTTTCCTACTAAACCATCTACAGAAGGAAGTACTGTGAGGATTAGTAAACTTCTAAGTGAAAACACCAAAGAAGAAAAACATACCTCCCTTAATAATAATAAAGGCCAAAATACCGTATTCATGTCTATCAATGAACACGGATTCAAGAGGATATCTTTTTGTACTACCTCTAAAGAACAATGCGACACTTTAGTGATTGCACATGAAGGAGACACACATGTTAAAGATGTTAAAACCCAAATGTTAATCCAGCAATACAATACATTGGTAATGACTGAGACTGGGTCATTTGATGACTTCTATATTAGATTAATAGACATAGTGACTAAGATGCATGCTAATGGAATAATCATTGATAGGAAGGAAATTGTTTCTAAAATTCTAAGGTCACTTCCACAAAAATGTGATAACAAGCGATATGCCATTGAGGAGATGGATGACTCGAATTTAACGCCTAAACTCATCAGTATCAAGATAACAATAGTGCAAATTGAATTGGAGTTTAATAAACAGTTAACTCGGTCCCAAAAGAAACAATCCAACTCTAATATTGTCTTATCCTCTAAGTTGACCAAACCTGAGTTCAATTTGCCTGATATTGACTTAGATTCTGACAAGGACTATAATTTAGAGAATTTGGATAATCACATTCCCTTAATGAATAAATAGTTTAAGAAAATTTTGAAATTTCAAAATAAAGTTGAAAATAGAAAAGGCAAACCTGCTTATTCAAAGTTATCTAATAATAGGCCTTACTAGAAAAGACAGGACAAACACCAGACTGATAACCAAAACCAACCTGGAAAAGACCTAAAAATGTTGAGTGCTTTAGATGTGGGAAATTAGGACATATGGGCAATGATTGTAGAGTAAATTTGAATAAGAATAACAAATACAATAGGGTTAATTTGTGCAAGACCTGGGATGACTCAAGTGAATCAGAAACTAGTGAGCTCGAGTCATCTAATTCTTTTGACCGTTGTATGTCATTTTATGCCAAAATCATTTACACTGATGATCCTATGACTAGTACTGAATCTGATAGTAGTATCTCTGATCATGCTTTGTTGAATGATATTGTTCCTAATGATTTATCTGCTTTGTTACTTGAGAATGCTACTAATAGTTCTAATGTCGTATATGTGAGTCAAAGGGAACATTCTATTCATGATGTAAACGTGTGTGTGTGAGTCCTAAAAATGAATTTCTAGGGGACACTGCATACTATACACTTAGTGACTCCTATAATGAGGACCTCCCATATATTCACGTACTATACACGAAAAACCTCAAGAAGAGTACTAAACTTGAAAAAGTAGTCAAGGACCTTACCCAGAAAATAGAATCCCTAAGCTGAATGATCAAACAAAATGCGAAAGAGTACACCTATCAATGTCTAGATCATGAGAATGAGACTAAGACCTTTACTAAAAAAAATCAAGGAATTATCTCAATCAAGCGAAATTATGGAAAAGAAATATAAAGGGACGTTGTTAGAATTGGAACAAATTAAAGAAAAGACATCAACAGTCTTAAATTTTTTTCTAAATTTAAAAATAACTCAAACTATTTTCAAGACTTTGTTGCTAAAATTTAAACCAATTCTGATTACAGAACTGGAATAGGATTTTTGCCCCAATACCAAAAAACAAACTAAAAATCTTGAAACTATCAAGTTTGTGTCCGGTGGAAAAAGAACTATTAAAACTTGTCTAGACTTTCAAGCCTTGAAAAATGATTTTGATTTGAAACATAAAATGATAGAAATTGGTGAGGCCATTACTTTTAAGATTAATGTTGAACATAAGGCTAAATATGTTTGTCCTTCCATAAGGAAATGCGAATCATCTTTCCAACTTGTGCCCCTATAAATAAAGCTACACTCCAACCTTTAGGCAAATCCATATTTAACATCTTTCCTAAGGATAAGCCTCCTATGAGCCATCTCTATTGCTCATATTGCGATGTCTATGGATATTCTGTTGATGGATGTTTTTCTAAACGTCTATACAAACCTACTTTTAGTTCACCTGTTTATCATAACTTCATCTACTCTAGGAAAGGCAAAAATTACTATATTCTTCTTAGGCAACCAGATAAGAACTCTAACTATCGTAATAGGAAGAAAAGATCTAGTACTAAAAGATCATCAACAAAAGGAAACCCTAGATTCATGCCTAAACCAAATGCTCAGAGATTTGAGAAAAATCAATTTGCATAAAAATCTTTTAAAGAAAAGGCTAATGCTTGCAAATTTTACCTTATTCGAGCTAATCAGCGCAATTGTTTAAAAACTAGTGCAATTTGGATTAGAAAGGATGGATTGATACCTAAGATGAGATGTAATATTGTGATGAGTTCTTTGAAAGCTGAGCACACAACATCTGGATGGTATTTAGATTCAGGATGTTCTAAACACATGACTGGGGATGACAACAAAATTTCAAATAAAACTAGCTTCTCAAAAGGTAAAGTTTTTTTTGGAGATGGGGTATCATCCCAGATCATTGGTAAAATGACACTCTATGAAAATGGGTTATTTACTTTAGAAGATGTACTTATAGTAAAAGGTCTAAAAGAAAATTTACTTAGTATATCATAATTTTGCGACTCTAACCATAATGTAAAATTTTCAAAGAACAATTGCAAAATTTTAAATGAAAATGGTGACTACATTATTACAGGCCTTCATACTCCAGATAACTATTACATAGTAAATTCAAATAATGATGTTCGTAACATCAGAATGGATGACAATGAGATTTGGCATAATAGGTTGGGTCACATAAATTTTGATAGCCTTGGTAAAATATGTTCTCAAGAAATATTTAAAGTTCTTCCTAAGATAAAGCCTATATCAAACATTATTTGTGGGCCTTACCAAGAAGGACAAATGGTTAGGTCTGCACATAGGAAAATTAAAGATGTTTTGACTACTAAACCTCTACAACTCATCCATATGGACCTTATGGGTCCTGCTAGAATGGTTAGTTTATGTGGTAATAGCTACATCTTAGTGATGGTCGATGATATTACCCATTTTACTTGTATATCTTTCCTTAAACAAAAGTTCGGCACCTTTCAAGAATTTTTAAAAATTCTCCTATGTATTGAGAATGAAAAGGATAGTCGAGTAAATCGTATCCATAGTGATCGAGGTGGAGAGTTTAAAGACTTGGGAGTAACTGAATATTATACCTAAAATGGACATCAACACAAATTTAGCGCTCCTAAAACCCCTAGGAAGACGGTATAGCATAAAGAAAGAATAGGATTATTCAAGAAATGGCATGCGTAATGATTCATGCCAAAAGCCTCCCTAAGTATTTCTGGGTAGAAGCTATTAGGACTGCCTCTCATATTACAAACCGTGTCTACTTTAGAAAAGATACCAAACAGACTCCTTACGAACTTTGGTACAACAAGAAACCTAACCTAAGATATTTTATAATCTTTGGCAATGCTTGCTATTTCTTTAAGGACAGAGAACATTTGCCCAAATTCAGAACCAGAGGTGATAAAGCCATTTCTTAGGTTACTCTCCAAATATTAGAGCCTATCGTGTCTATAATCTTCGAACCAAAACCCTCATGGAATCCATTAATGTGATTATTAGTGACACTAAAGTTGAGAGTAAACCCACAGGAACAACTATCGTGGATGAGTCTAAAAATATTTTAGACTATGACTCTTCAAAAATAAATGATCCCTTACCACCTGAGACCCCCGAGGTGCCTAACTGGGTTTCTCAAGATCACCCCTTACACAACATGGTTGGTAACCTTACTGAGCCTATTCTTACAAGATCTCGGCTACATAAATTTGCTCATTATGCATGCTTTGTGTCTATTATAGAACCAAAGAATGTAAATGAAGCCCTAAGTGACTCCTTGTGGATAAGTGCTATTCGGGAGTAACTTCTTCCATTTGTCGCTCATGAAGTATAGTATCTTGTACCGAGGCCAAAAAATTAAAAGGTTATTGGCACACGCTGGGTTTTCAAAAATAAAACAGATGAGACTGGAATGGTCATTAGAAATAAGGCTAGATTAGCTACCGAGGGCTACTCTCAAATTGAAGGAATCGATTTCGAGCAAATATTTGCATCAGTAACTTGCCTTGAATCTGTTCTCTTACACCTAGCAATAGCTTGTCATTTTCAATTCACTCTCCATCAAATGGATGTGAAATATGCGTTCCTTAATGGTATTCTAACTGAGGAAGTCTATGTAGAACAACCCAAAGGTTTTATTGACCCTCACCATCTGAATCATGTCTTTCGATTGAAAAAGGCCCTGTATGGCCTAAAATAAGCACCTCGTGCTTGGTATGATCGATTATCTACATTTGTATTAAATAACGGGTTTAGGAGAGGTGGTAATGATCCAACTCTATTTGTCAAACATTTTGACAAAACTATAGTTATATCCTAAGACTACATAGATGATATAATCTTTAGATCTACATCCTTAACATAAGTTGAAAATTTCTCCAAAGTTATGCATGGAGAATTTCAAATGTCTCTTATGGGGGAGTTGAAATTCTTTCTAGGACTTCATGTCAAATAGAATTTCAAAGGATTATTCATTTTGCAATCCAAATATGCCTTAGAGATTGTTAAGAAATTCGTCCTAGAAAATCCAAAAGATGCTTGGACATGCATGACTACTTCGATAAAAAAGTCAAATGATGAACATGGGAAATTTATTGATCCCACTCTTTATCATAGTATGATAGGAAGCTTAATATACCTAACTGCTTCACACCCTGACATTATGTATGTTGTTTGTGATTGCGCTAGATATCAGAATGCACCTAAAGATAGTCATTTATCATAATTTAAGCGAATCATAAAATATGTTAAAGGAAGTCTCAACTTAGGACTTCGGTACACAAATGACACATCCACTTTTGTAATTGGTTACAGCGATGCTGATTGGTATGCGTGTTCCGATGACAGTGAGAGTACGTTAGGATCCTGTTATTATATAGGGAATTAATTTGATAGGATGGTCTATTAAGAAAAAAAATTGTACATTATTATCCACTGTTGAATCAGAATACATTGCAACAGGACGTTATTGTTCGTAATTACATTAGATAAAACAAATGTTAATAGATTAAGGCATGATTGAAGATAAGTCGCATATCTATTGTGATAATCAAAATGCAATTAATATTTCCAAAAATCATGTGTAACATGCTCGCATAAAACACATTAAGATTCGATATCACTTTATTCGTTAATTAGTAGAATCTAAGGAACTCGAAATTATGTATTTGCCTACAAATCTTCAATTAGCTGATTTTTTCACAAAGCCTCTAGATAATTTAAGATTTGAATCTCTTTGGAAATCTATTGGCAAGATATTTCTTGATTAAATATTTCTCATCACATAATATATCATCCGGTCACACTCATGCTTATAATTGATCTTTGAGGATATAGGGTACGGTTGTTTTAACAAATGACAAACGACACCTTTCATATTTATTTTATGTAGGAGATCCTTTATGTGACTCGTTGATGTTTATGGGTTGATATATATTTCCTGTATATTTATTTGTGTATGAATATTTGTGCCTACCCTTTGTCCATTTGAGACAAAATTGGTGAGAAATTTGAGTCCACTTGGACATCTTTTTGTTCACTTTAACTAAAATACTTGATCTTAGCTATCTTATTTTCAGGAAATCAGTACCTCATTCATATTAAAATATTGTTAGGGTTTTGGTCTGTATTTAGTTGAGTAATGTAGTTTTCTTTTTCTAGGATATAGGGTAGATATAGTTTTTGTATAGGAATAGGATTTTCTATATTTTTTGTATTCCTACGAGTCCTCGATGACTCAAAGGAGATTTTGTCTCATATTTCCAAAGAGGGATATTGAATTATATCTTTCACTCACTTGAGTCGACATTATATAGGTGCTTGTTTAGTTTGGAAATAGTGATAAAATTAGAGTCATATCCTAGTCTACCAAAAAGCCTCTGACACTATATTAAATTCCTCTAATGGTCTCAAAGGTAGTATACCAACACCGCACCAAGGGTTGCATATTTTTATTGCATTTATATCATTTTAGGTGTGTGAGTATTAATTCCCATTAAAATAATTTCCTAATAATCTTTGGGATTTTAAAACAATTTTTAGGAATTTTTAAACATTTTTAAAACATTTAAAAATAAGGTTTAAAGATGTTTTGGGCCTATTTGTAATATAATTTCTTTCCTAAAAATATGGTTGGGTAGAATCCGAAAGCGGAAAGAACTTTTGGGGTAGAAAATTGGATTTTTAAAACAACAAAAACACGTGTTTTAGTTGTCATCTGAGCCCTACGCGTGTTTTATTTACAACGGTAAAGATTGTGTTTGTTACCTCTCACATAACTTAGAACGCTTATCAACCGTAGGATTAATCTAATCGATGGTCAGGATGTTGTTTAAATAATTCCTTGTCTTTATCAATTGGACCAATAAGAGAGAGTTTAACTGCAGTGCATTTATAGCCCTTGGATTTACTTCGTTTGGCTAGAATTAATCTCAGCCGTTGTTTTGAGTAGAGATTCCAGACCCTTCCATCGTCTAGTATAAATAGAGGTCATGGGGTTAACTTTTAAGATCTTTTGGTGAGTTCGAGATCATGATACAAATAGAGAGAGAAAGATAGATTATTGCAAAATCAAGCCAAACTCTGGCAAAATTTTCTCAGAAAATTTCCTTTGAGGGTTTAAGAGTTGTTAATGTTTGAAGATTCATTCCTCTCTAGTCTTAAATCTCTTTTCCAACTTGTCACATAGTTGTATCTTGTTTTCTATTTCATAGAAAACGTAGATCTGATTTCTGTTATGATATAACTCACTTAGATCTGTGTAGGTTGATTTCTTTTTCAAGAAATCAATATTTGTTGGTATTCTTATACTCAAATGTTCTTTTTAAACTTGTTACCAACAAATCCATATTTTGTTTCAAGTTTTGAGAAAAATAGACTTTAAAACTTTTAAAGATCTTGAGACTTTTACACTTTCAAGTTCGTATTTCACATTTTGCGAAATAGAATTGTAAATAAATAAATAAAAGTGTATAGGATCTTGGATATTTTCAATAACAAGGCTGTCACTCGATCTATCAAAAAAATCAGAAGTCTAAGTTTTTCAACAAATTGAGATTCAGAATCCTAAACTCATCTTAGAAAAAATATGTAATTTGTAGGATTATTTGTCTGTATAAGTGTGTGTGTGTGTGTGTGTGTGTATGCGTGTGTGTGTGTGTGTTCATGCATGTGTTAGGCACAACACCGCAATACACTTTTCACACTACAACACTAAAACTCTGTTAGTTGAGAGATTTCTGACTTAGAGTCTACGTAAAGCTAAAAAGGAGCAAAAGGTAAGTTGGGGAGAACAACAAGAATAACTTCAGAGCCTTCAGAGGAGTCAGAATTACCTAATTGAGCTGGTATCAATTCTTAACGTAGAATAGGTCTCATTGTGTGTTTAGTTTGTTAAATAGTTTGTAACATGTTAACTCATTTTTAGCGGATTTTGTTTTTGAGGTGTAGAGACCTCCGTGGATGTTTCTCCAATTGGGTGGGGTTTTACCATGTTAAAAAACCTGTGTACTGGCACGTTTAATCTTCCTCTCATCCCCTCCTGATTGCGTGCAAATTTAGAATTTACTTAGTTTTGTTTTTCAAAACTTGGTTACCTAACTGAAATATCTCGTTCGTAACATTTTATACACATCTTGTGGTAGTAATTTGTTTTATAAAAATAGTTTCTCAAACAAACTGTTCGGATCCATTTGAACTGGCTTAAACATTTTAAACAACTTAAGTGGCATTGTTTTTTTTAATTGGTATTAGAGATTTGGTTTTATAAAATCTTTTTGATCATGAGTTTCTGAAATTGTTTTTTCAAAACAAACAATGAACGAGAAATTTTAGAGATTGGGCAACCTTTCCAGCCCCCCACTCTTTGATAGAACTAACTTTCCTTACTGGAAAGTGAGGATGGTTGCTTTCATCCAAGGTACGTTGGGAGATGATGTCTAGGTCGCTATTGAAAATGGATACACTTTTCCTTCTAAACCAACCGCAGAAGGAACTACTATGAGGATTAGTAAATTGCTAAGTGAATTCACAAAATAAGATAAACATACCTCCATTAATAATAATAAAGAAAAAAATGACATATTCATGTCTATCAATGAACACGAATTCAAAAGGATATCTTATTGTACTACCTCTAAAGAAGAATAGGACACTTTAGTGATTGCACATGAAGGAGACACAAGTGTTAAAGCTGTTAAAACCCAAATGTTAATCCAGTAGTACAACACTTTGGTCGTGACTAAGACTATGTCATTTGATGACTTCTATATTAGATTGAAAGACATAGTGACTACGATGGATGCTAATGGAATAATCTATTATAGGAAGGAGATTGTTTCTAAAATTATAAGGTCACTTCCACAAAAATTTGATAACAATCGCTATGCCATTGAGGATATGGATGGCCCAAATTTTACTCCTAAACTCCTCAGTAGGAAGATAACAATAGTGGAAATGGAATTGGAGTTTAAGAAACATGTTAACTCAGCAACAAAAGAAACAGTCCAGATCTAATCTTGTCTTCTCCTCTAAGCTGACCACACCTGAGTTCAATTTTCCTGATATTAACTTAGATTCTGATGAGGACTATAATTTAGACAATTTGGATAATCACAATCCCATAATGTCTTAACAACTGAAGAAAAGTTTGAAATTTCTAAATAAAGTTGCAAATAGAAAAGGCAAACCTGCTTATTAAAAGTTCTCTAATAATAGTCCTCATGAGAAAAGACAGGAGAAACACCATGCTAATAACCAAAACAAACCTGGAAAATACCTTAAGAGACAGGACGGGTCAACGAACGATGATTCTCCCGCAAAGAACCAAGCCGCATGCGCATATGCTCTGTCAGGTCCTCCACAAGAAAGAGGTTTAGTGTCCACGATGGAATAATTTGTTCCCAACCAAATTGGCACAGTATTCGCCTGGGTAATTAGAAAGAGGTCTGCCAGAGGCCCACTAATCGAACATACTAGTATTCTTCGATTTCCATAATGGGCAACAACTCCCCCCACCAAGGTACTGACTAGTGCAAGCCTCGAGCCATGTGCTCCGCGACTAGTTTTCCCAGCCCTTGATGTCTAGATCTACACTGATGAAATAGTGTGAGAAGAAGTTTGGCACTGTCAGTAAAGGATACTCAGGTGGGATCGCCATAGGGAACCTCTCTGACAGCCACATGAACATCATTACAATGACACCCCTCAGAAAGTCGGAATGACCTTTTCGGCATGCAACCAGACCATTTAATGTCTCCGCCAGTATCATCATCGTAGGATTGCGATGGTACGACATCCAAGAAATAATAGCTGGAAGTTGGGGGTCCAGCAGTACTTCCCCAGTTACCAATAGCAGTTTTGACTCCAGGCCCAGAATGATGCCCCCAACATGACCAGCATCATCGACATCCCGTAAATGCACAAAATGCAGCACCACATGAAGAGAAATCATTCCCCCTATGACCAACGACCTGGCTGTCGAAGGTGAAATGTGGAGAAGTCCCACCAACAGCTCCCTAGGGTACCGGGAAAACTCAGGCATAGACACTGAAACACTGGGATTTATCCCTAACATTGCAGAGAACTCTTCATAGGTCAGACATAATTCTTCTATATCAAAGAGAAAAAGATGGTCTTTAGGGTACCGGAATTCCACGGTTGCCTTCAGTATATTTCACTATATCGGTCGGTTGCACCATAAAAAGACTCACTTCATATTGAAAGCATCGTAGTCAACGTTGTAGGAACATATTGCTTCCAAAGTTTAGAGGTAGTTTGGAAACTCAACACTACCAGGGAGAGCCATATCACAAAGGTAGAAGAAAGTGAGCAAAGAAGTATGTAAACGAAAATGAATGTGGAAGTGTGAAGAAAATCTGTATCCACACCCCTATTTATACTTGAAAACACTCAAGAAAAGACAAAAAATCCTGCAAAAATTGGAGAAAAGAAAGTGCAATCAAAGCCTTGGGTTTGTTGGACTGGACTAATATGCCGATAGGTAGGATAGGGGTCATGTCGATCGGCAACCCCCTATTTTTGGGAAATTCCTTTTTTCCTCTTTTGTCAAAATCAGAAAACCTAATAAAAATAATTTTTATCTTAAGGGAATTCCCAATTTCCTTATCCTTATGTTTTTACTTATCCTATTTTAAATTAAAGTCTTTCTCAAAATTATTTTTAATTTTTTTTACGATCTCAGCAGCAAAGTAAAAAGAGCATGTGCATCAGTCACTAAAAAAAGAGAAACTAACAAAAACTTCATTTTATTTGCATAGATATTTGTTTTGTTACATCAGTTTTATAGGAAGAATAAGGAAATACAACGAGAGTCAGCCCGAACTCACCTACTTTTTCTCTCTCACACTCACATTTTATCTCTCTCTCTCTCTCTCTCTCTCTCTCTCTCTCTCTCTCTCTCACTATTATTTCTCTCTCTTATCCTTCTCTCTCTCTCTCTCTAGGATCCTCCTTCCCTGCGATGTGCTCCCTTTCCTCTATGACGGGACAATGTTCCACCACTCCCCTACCCATACCTTTCCTCAGACGAGGCAGATGGCACCAAACAAGAAGGAACTTAAATTGCATCCCAAATATGTGTAGTCATCGAAGATATCCAATCCCCGATGTTCCTCAGCTAAGTGGTGGAGACCCAGATGTGCTAAAAAAAAAAATTGAAAAGATCAAATTGGTCAGTCTGAGGCAAAGGAAGAAATTAAGAGATCAAAAGACAAAGAAACAAAAAGTATACCTCAGGTTGAAGGACCTCCTTTGTTAAGGCCAACTCCTCCGGGTCCTCGCATTATGATGGTGCACAATACGCACCGACCCTCCATCAGTTAGACGGATGTTGTAACCGGGTGAGAAAAACCATACAAAGGGACCCTCCCAAGTCATCATCGTCACTAATGTTAGAACACTGACTACTCTATGGGTGGACCCCACCTACTGACTCGAGCCCATGCAGGGAAAAGGCATCACATCATATATGATGGGTGGGATCAACCATCTCGACACAAAGTCCATATAATTATACATCACCGCCGTGTCGGTATATGACGAGTAAGGCTCACCCATCATCTCTGCTACCCGTGAATCGTCCGACATCTCTTACACTTGCCTAATATACACCAAGGGCTTCCATGGTGGCACCGCGATCTCATCCTCCACAATCTGTCAAACTACTCTCTCCCCGAGGTACTAAGAGTAGCCACACTCATGCACCAGCAGACGCCGCATCTGCGCATGCCCTCCACGTCTGCAAAAGGTCAGCAATTAAGAAATCAATAATAATAAACTACATAAATGAAAATGCGAATGCATAAAGGAAAATGTGAAAAATAAAGAATGCATAAAAAATATACGTGACTCAAGTAAAAGTTTTTCGGTAGCACTGGTTGAATGAATCAAGAGAATAACAAAGGTCCACAAAGGTTAGGCTCCCCCAGTCATAAAGACGGATGCCTGAAAACACCCTAAAAATGGCAAAAAAACACAAGTGCACGACGTTGCCACCAGAAAACCTCCCAACACCGAGAAACTGAACAGACGAGCCATCTGCCGCACCTACCACCCATCACTATCATCAATCCTCCTCCCAGTAATAACTCCCTCAAAAGAGAAAAACTAAGAGAGTCCCTAGGGACCAACCTCTCCACATCACCCAATGCCGCCGTCACCGCCTCCGGCGTCACCCTCAGTCCTATCCACATCAATCTGCATCCCCTCGCAACCCAGCCCCAACAGGTGTTGCATGTCTATGGGAGTCACCGACATCTCCCCAAAGCTAAAATGGAAGGTGTGGTTGGTGTCCCACCACTTCTCCCCCAGAGAACAAAGAACGGTTGTAGAATAAGGCATCCCATCCAGAGCAGATGCCAGTCTCCCAAAACTGGATGTTGACACCATCCAACACACCAAAGATGGAAAGTGATCCAAAACATCTTTAAACCCCATCATCCCTCGGGCATGCATGGTGACATAGAAACATCAGACTGTCAAAAGCAAAAATCAAAAGAAAAACCTTTGTCAAGTTCATGAAATAAGGAAATCAGGCCAAGAAAAAAGGAAGAGAATACCAAAAGTCATCACTACTTACATAGCTGATAAGGTTCACCACCCTAGAAGAGAGATGACCAGAAGGTTCACACAAGGGATTCCGATCATCTTCCATTGGCTCGAATGAGTCAAAATCGTTTTCGCTGCCCAAAGCAAGGAGCACCCTAGCCCTCCATTCCAAGCCTGCCCAGTCATCAGCATTAAGCCACGCCATGTGTGTTGCGCTACTTGAGAACTGAGCCATCTCTTGACTTTGGAACATTGGAACGATTTGAAGAAGGTAATTTCTAAATAAGGCAAGTCGAAAATCTATGAAAATGAGGGGAACCCGCCCCCTTTTTATAGGAGGCTAAGGGGCATGTCGATCTACATCTCCCTGCCACCCATCGATCAGCACTGTCCCTCCACCTGCTCGAGGTACCCCAAAAGATCGTGCCAATATATATTGGTACCTCTCCATCTATGCCGATCGGCACCCACTTTAAAATTTTGTACAAAAAGCCGAAAAAATGCCAGCAAATCCTAAAAAATCTTCAAAAATTTCACGAAATTCCCAAATAGATTTGAGAACCTTGTCCACCAAGAAAAACATTTTTACCACACTTATTTCCACGACAGAAATCTTATCTCCCCCAACTAAATTCCCGAAATCAATATCATGTCTCCCCAGCAATGTCTCCAAAGGACACCATAAAAGTCAAAAATTCCCCGGCTAAGAAAAATCCAACCCTCGGATTATTCCCTCTTCCCCAAGGGAACCCAAGATCAAATACTTCCCCAAATCCCTAGTAGAACTACAAGATACATATCCACAGCGGAGTGTCCAAATTTTCCCAAGAAACTTAAGCCCACAGAATTGGTCGCTTCTAACTTAAGCCCGCAGAATTGGCTTCGACCTGCAGAATTGGCTGCTTCTACTTAAGCCCGTAGAATTGGCTTTGATTCGCAGAATTGTTCGCTTTTACTTAAGCCCACAGAATTGTCTTCGACCCGAAGAATTGGTCACTTCTACTTAAGCCCGCAGAATGCACTTTGACCCACATAATTGGTCACCCCTACTTCAGCTCTCAAAATTCGCTTTGACACGTATAATTGGTCACCCCTACTTAATACCTCATAATTGGCTTTAACCCGCAAAATTGGTCACTCCTATCTGAAGCCCTCACAATTGGCTTCAACCCACAAAATTGGTCGCTTCTACTTATGCCCTCATAATTGGCTTTGACCCGCATAATTGGTCACCCCCACTTAAGCCCTCAGAATTGGCTTTGACCCGAAAAATTGGTCACCCCTATCTTAAGCTGTCAGAATTGGTTTCGACCCGCAGAATTGATCACCCTTATCTTAAGCCTGCGGAATTGGCTTCGACCCACATAATCGGTCGCTACAACTTAGGTCCTCAGAATTGACCTCAACCTGCAGAATTGTTCACTCCCCAACTTTGAACTCACTCATCACCTCCTCTTAGCTCCTCAAAATCATCCACCCCCCATCATCCCCTTAGGTCCTCAGGATCGACCTTAACCCTCTAAATCGGTCATCCCCATCTCTTAGGTCCTCAGAATTGTCCATACCTAGCATCCCCTTAGGTCTGCAGAGTCGACCTCTTTCAAAAAAATATCGTATGCTGTCTATTCGATGGCTGTCACTTGTTCTAATTTCACCCGTCGAGGGGATCTGTAGGCACCACATTCTAGGACCCCCTAAGTCTCTCCTTATGTCCCTAGCACCTCTTCATTTCACTATAAACCCTAGGTCACACTCAGAGTACCGATCTAAAGGCCATCGGGCGCTCTCGAGCCCCGACTTGATCCCAATCAACTTCATCATCAAAGTGAAAGATCTTTGAATATTCTAAGGGCACTGAAACCCCTTTCAAACGGTCTTCCCTGTGCACGAAATGACATAACCGTTTGGATGAACGATCAGTTTTCCCCCCGAAAATTGATCCGGAGACCATCGGGTGCTCTCGGACTTCATTTGACCTGAGTCAACTCTTCAGCTCAAACGAGACTGAATGAATCTATGAAGGGAACTAAATTCCCTTTCCAATGGTTTGCCCCGTGTGTGATTCTGACTTACGGTATGAACGAATGATCGGTTTTACTCCGACAGGTCACCGGGCGTTCTAGACCCCGGTTGACCAGGTAAACTATCTAAACAGAGAGACAATCTTTGTAATTGTCGAAGTCCATCTCCTAACTTTTCCAAGGTTAACCCCGTGTGCGATTCTGACTTACCATATAGATGAACGATCTGTTTCCGTCTAGAAATCTCCCATAAAAAATACCAACGTTCAATTTTATGACATATTTGACCCAAAGTAAACTCCCGGACCTGGGAGCAACCCAAAGGAATTTTAAAGGTCTAAGAATTACCTTTCTAACGGTATGCCCCGTGCACGATTCGGATCAATATATTTTGTTATATGACCATTTTTCCAAGAAAATCTGCACGAGACTGTCAATTGGAAGATCCAAATCCATGCCTATCGGCAATGTGTCTAGGGTCACCAGGCAATTGGCAGGACAAGGGTTATGTTGATCGGTAAACCCCTGACCCTATAAAAGGAGGGCATGACCTGACTATCAGGCACACCAAGAGCTCATATCCATCAGCATCAGTAATCTCAGCAACATTCTCTCGAAATCAACGAAGTTCCTCCATGTGAAGTTCCATTCAAGTTTACATTCCCATCCTTTTCATACATAATTTAGGAATCACATTCTCTCTCATCCAACATCCATATCACATTCAATGGAGTTCACACAATATCAAAGATCAAGCTTCAAATAAGGTCCAATCCCTTACCCCTCTCTTTAAATCCCTTATTGTTGGATAAATTTCATTAGATTCATAATCTAGCTCCTACTTTTGTTCATAACCATTTATATATACATTTTTATTAGTATAGTGCACATACTTTATTTTCTATAAAAAAAACCTCAAAATAAACAAAAAGAGGGCTACACCAATAAATTTCGAACGGGATTATCCATCACACTTTTTCAAAGCTAAAACATATTTTCTACACACACACATATAATAAAATCCCGTTTGGATCTATGAGATAAACCCCGCCCCAATACCACATTCAAACTGCATGGAATTTGATGCCTTTATAGGATACGTCGACATTTTGGATTAAAACCCGAGGCTCGAGTCTAATTTTCCAATCTTCCAACTTTCTGATTTTTCAATTTTCTTTTTCTCTACCCCCCCCCCAATTTTTCTAAATCTTCATTTCCGCATTTATCATATTATCGCATCAATATATATATTATATTTGTTTGCGTTTCATCCAACACATATTTTGTTTCATAATAACGATTAATATCACGATAAACTCACAAATCATATTTTTTATATATACTATTTTTGGGTACATTCCTATAGATGACCTCACTCTACCTTTTCCCATGGTGTGAGTTGAACGATTCTGATCTCCATTATATATACACACGCATACACTTCACAGAGAAATAAAGGAAATAAACAACACTAGCCCATGAGAGACCGAAAGGGTGGGATGGGTGCCTAACACCTTCCCATTTCCTAACTTAGCCCCCGAACCTTCGAACTATTGGTTTCATATGCATCAGTCTATCTCTCACGCCGTCCTCTTGAGGCAGCGACATGTTCTTTTGTCTATTTTGAACAAAATAGACTAGCGACTCTATCTCCTCACATTTACCCCACACCGACGACTGCCGAAGCGCCCCCGAGCGGGATGCAAGACCTCTCCGAGCCGCACCATGGCTTCGGATTTGGATGTCAACACTTATGAAACAATTAGTTCAGCATTCTCAACTCCTTAAATAGTTTTTTGACAATTTATAAAATTTAAACATTAACAATGTTATTCAACTAAAAATTGTTACTAATGAATAATCATTTATAAAATTCGTAATAATTGACTTTAAAAATTCATACATGTCAAAATATGGTGTAAGGACATTATAATCCCGCACAAGGTAACATACTTATTTTATCCCAGGTTACATGCTAGTTTTATCACAAAAATATAACTTGAATGAGGAAATGTAATAATACAACTTCAATAAGTATTTCACATTCGATTAACATATTTTTTAGGGCCAACAAATGCAAAACTCTATAGACAACCCTTAAAAATAGGCCACGTACGCTTATAAAAACTTTTGCACCCAAGAATAATAATCATTGATCCGCTAATCCAGTGGAACAAAAAAGTAGACCATGAGCCAAGAGCAAGATAACGACCAAAACTCACCCAAATAATTAAAAAAGAAGCTTCTTTATCCCTCTATGTTTCCCACAAATAAACAACGGTCATTATAGATACTAGTAAATATCATGACACCCCACAGACTCGGGGACTTACTTATTTAAGGATAAGTAAAATATAATGTTGTCGAAATAAGAAACAGACGAGAAAGAGAGAAATTAAAGAAAGCGGGAAAAAAGACAAAACTTGTCACGGACAAAATAAAAGAGAGCATGAGATACTGTTCTCATATCATGTCCCATATACTTAATTAGAACAAAGCATCAAGGGATGGGAACTGCTCCGGTCAAAACCTACCCTGCTTAAATTAAACAAGTTAAAACCTACCTTGCAGGTTAAAACCCAAAAATTTTAATTTATTGAACGAATTAGAGCATCCTATAAAAACTATGACAATTGAAGCTGCATTTTTATTAAATGCATTACAGTAGCCCATAAAAACAATGGTCCTATCAAACCAACCGCATTTTTATCAAATGCATAAAAGTTATCCGTTACAGGTCAATGAGAATCAGTGATGTATAACCGAGGCAATACATTTAACAGAATATAGAGTCAATGAGAGATAATACAAAAGAATCCGAAAAACACGACAAAAGTTTCAAATCATCAACAGAACAAGATCAAGGCCCAAACAAACAACCTCCAAACACTACTTGCACCCTACTTCCACCACCACCACATCCAACGAGGAACACAGAAGTAACATATCTCAAACCCTGAAAAAACAATAATATGGAGGAAGTAATAATATTCAGGAAGATTTCTCAAATCCTGAAAAAATAAATTAATAACTTAAAATATAATCTCATTGGGGTTTTAATTTTTAAAAACAGTAAAATTATTAAAACTCATTAAAAGTCGGTATTTAAATTTAAAAAAAGTTTCATTCAAAATGATCTCGAAAAGACTGTAATAAAAATTATTTTTTAAAGGAACTTGGAAAAAACAGTAAATATATAGAAAAAAAGTTTTTTTATATAAATGGTAGTTTTTATAAATTTTTACAACACTGATTTTTTTGTAATTTTTTTAACTAAAAATAACACGTAATTTTAGTTGTAGCTAAGGGATAGCAATTTAAACATTTTCGACATGATCATTCCATAAAAAATAAAATTAAAAAACCAAATACGACAATTTCTAGAATTCACGTTTTTGAAAATGACTATAGACCATAGAAAGAGAGAAAATCATTTACATCATCAAAGAACTCATCTGTTTGACAAATACCAATAATCCTTCAATCTATAAAACAAACAGACAAATTCAAAAAATTAAAATCAGCAAATAATTAGTAATTAATGTGAATATTATCCAAATAAGTAAAAATTGATGACAATATATACCTTGGACAAGAAGAGATAGGTCTCTTTCATAAAGTATTCTGACACCTTCTTTGTAGCCTTCATGCAAAGAATGAAACTGTCAGAATACAAAATACAATATCTTTAATAAAAAATAATTAAAAAAATTAAAATCTTACTTTTTAGACACACATTTGAATTGATGAGTTCATACGATTGTCCAAACATATCTCATATGGCCAGTGACCACATGATTCTCAACTCATGAAATAACTTGTTGACTTTTCTACATCCAGTATGCTTTCTTCCATTTCTCAAAAATGCTACGATTGACTCGGTAGTGTTATAGGTTTTCTTTGAAACACGTTGAACGAATTTGTTCATTCGGTCATTCTATATACTTCTCCAAAACCCAAAACATGGAATATTATTCCACCAACTAACCAAATGCATATTGGTGAAATAATGGTCAAATACAGATTCACATTTCATACTCATATCCTAGATTCTTTCAAGAAAATGAGAAAATTTAGTGGTTCCCCAAAAGAGAGCATGGTCTAATGCCTTGATGATTCTTTAAAATTTCACTACAAGATAAAATAGTCAATATTTTAAATATATATCAGAAAATAATAACAAAATATTTTATAAATGTATTTATTTATATATAAAGTATCAAAATAAATCTCGGAATCCAGATCCCATTTTAAGGGAACAATGTCCTCGACGTCTGGGTTGACCTATATGTGATACCTCGCTTAATTAAACACCGGGTGATTAGGCCTTTATCAAATTAAACAAGATTCCCATCAGGTTCTTTTTAGCATCACTGTCGAACTTTTTAATTACTAACCACCTAAAGAGTAATTAAGTCGGTGCCAAAGTTTTATCTTTTGAATCAACCAAACAATAAGTACAACAAGAAACCCAACATAACCATCAAAATATAAATGAGTCTAAACATATCACAAGTAACTAAATAAAGTGTTAGCCGAATAAACCTCGAATAAGATTAACCAAACCATATAAATTCGATGCATAGAAGGTATATCCAATACCTATTGATCCAAAATTAAATGTATAATTTCCATGAGAAACATGCTCGAAAGTACAACTGAGATACCATCCCTACCGAGGAGAGAATAAGAGAGGCAACTAATGAAAGTCTTGCAGCACCCACATGCACCGCAACTATGTACCATAGAATACAATCAAGTTTGGCACCCCTGTGGTCGGACACCTAAAAGGGTTTTGAAAATATTTAATAGCAAGGATTAGAACCCAAAATATTTTGAAAATATTTAACAAGTGAATTAAATTCCAGTAAATGAAGATGCATGAATGCTCTTCATATTTAAGTTAGTGTCGCACTCTCTTGAGGACCGACTCACCCCTCAACTAATGTGCACACCTATCGATTTTCTATATAACCCACCTAGTCATCTACCCCATAACTAGTTCTTGTCATATAGTTCCTTTCTAACATCATAATCTAACCCTAGTATGTTTGATATATGATTTATAAGTTATATAATACATTAACTTAACTAATCTTTATTCTCTCTTAGGACCATATAACATTTTCACGAGTTATATAATAAAACTACAATTCATAACATGTATTTTACCCGTATATAGTTATCGGCACCATACACACACACACACACACACACACACATACACACACACACACGTATATATATATGCACGTATCATCATTTTACAATATTCACACACATGTCATAATTAGATAACCATCATCCCGAGTAGGCACTCACCGATGTTCTCTATAATGCTATCAATCCAGTATACTTATCCACCTGGACACCCTAACTTGGTTAGCTCCCCGAATCAGTGAAATAAAATAAACGCAGAGGATGTGGTCATAGCTCCCTCCAAAAATTAGACTGAATCATACTCAAGACGTCTCATCCCCAAATACGGATGCTATGACCTAGGGACTACACTCACCCTGCTCCTCAAGCCAAGGGATTCACCCACGTCGCGCAACTTCCTATTATATAACTAGAGGGGTATGCTTTTATCAAATATATAATCACTGATAGTTAAGAACACATAATACTATATATATAGGTCTGAGTCAGAATTCCTCATAATAGGGCTCTATATCAAAATAATGCAACGCTGAAATCATGGTAAGACATACAGATCCTAGGGATACTAGAACTTGATGCTCTGATACCATTTGTGACACCCCCCCTAATTAAACACCGGGGGATCAAACCTTTATAAAATTAAACATGATTTCCATCTGGTTCATTCTTAGAATCACTGTCGAACTTTTTAATTACTAACCACCTAATGAGTAATTAAGCCAGTGGCAAAATTTTATCTTTTGAATTAACCAAACAATAAGTACAACAAGAAACCCAAAATAACCATCACAATGTAAATGAGTCTAAACATATGAAAAGTAACTGAATAAAGTGTTAACCGAATAAACCTCGACTAAGAACAATCAAATCACATAAATCTGACACATGGAAAGTATAGACAATACATGCTGATCTGAAATAAAATGTACAACTGCCATGAGCAACATGATCGAAAGTATAACTGAGATACCATCCCTATCTAGGAATGAATAAGATAAGCATCTAATTTAAGTCCTGCAGCATTGACATGTACCGCAGCTAGATACCCTGGATTAAGATCAAGTTTGGCACCCCTGTGGTCGGACACCTAAATGGGCTTTGAAAATATTTGATAGGAAAGATTAAAACCCAAAACATTTTGAAAATATATAACAAGTGAATAAAATTATAGTAAATTAAAATGCATGAGTGTTCTTCATATTTAAGCTAGTGTCACACTCTCTTGAGGACCGACTCACCCCTCAACTAATGTGCACACCTACCAATGTTCTATATAACCCACCTAGTCATCTATCCTGTAACTAGTTCTTGTTATATAGTTCGTTCCTGACACCCTACTCTAACCCTAGTATGTTTGATATATGATTTATAAGTTATATATCACATTAACTTAACTAATCATTATTCTCTTTTGGGACCATATAACATTTTCACGAGTTATATAATAAAAATACAATTCCCAACATGTATTTTACCCGTATATAATTATATGCACCATATCTATACACACACACACACACACACACACACGTATCATCATTTTACAAGACTCACGCAGATGTTGTAATTATATAACCATCCTCCCGAGTAGGGACTCACCGGATGTTCTCTATAATGCTATCAATCCAGGTATACTCATCCACCCGGACACCCTTACTCAGTTAGCTCCCCCAATCAGTGAAACAAAATCAACGCAACATAGTTCCCTCAAAAAATGAGACTCAATCATACCCAAGACATCTCACCCCTAAATACGGACCCTATGACATGGGGACTATACTCACCCTGCTCCTCCAGCTAGGGGATTCACCCACGTCGTGCAACCTCCTATGATAGCACTAGAGGGGTATGCTTTTATCAAATATCTAATCACCGATATTTAAGAACACACACACACACACACACACATACATATATATATATATAAACACATTAAATTTGACCCAACTATACCCTGTACAAAACCTGTAGCACTGGCCCAAATTATCCCCGAGTCTATATTTAGACTCAAATATAATTAAACATTCATTAATTAATTTATTACCTTGGCGTCACTAAACCAATATACCATTACTTGCTCACTTGGTCCAAAAATAAAATAATAAGAATTTATCATTCAAAATTATTTTCAATAAGTCTTACACACTTATTAATCTAAGGTTCTTAAATCACTCAATTTAAACTTTAATTCCCCTTTGGGATTATCACCCTAATTGTCCCATAAATATTTCACATAAACCAACCCATAACTGTAGCCACCAAAAGAACAAAACCCCCAAAATAGGAAACCCAACAGTGTACCCAGGGCCAACACAAGGGAAGGAAGAAATGGCTGCTAGAAAAGTCACGTCGTTCGAACCACAGAGGTTGTCGCTCGAACCAGACCCGGGACGTTCGAATGACCCCGGGCTCTCTCCTCCTCTTTCGTCAGCCAACAGTCCGCCATTAACGAGATTAAAAACCCCAAATTTTGTTCAGATTACCTTTTTTTAACCCTTTTAAAACTCACACCATATCCAAAATTTCAAGACTCTAAATGTTAATAAAACCTTTACACAGATTGAAGATTAACCCATCCAATTCCCAAATCCTTTAAAGTTCATAAATCTAAATGAACTGAAACCCAATTTAGATATCACCAAAATCATGTGTTCTTATTACACCTACTAGGATATGAATTGAAATCTGCAATTAATTTAAAAGTAAGTTTAACCACTTGCCTTATATGGTTTGTAGGGTTTGAATCTCTTTGGTGTAGATGATGATTTGATCTTGATTTAGGCTCCCAAGGTTTCTCTAATTGCTCCCTCTTTTGTCCTCTACTTGATTAGGTTTTCTTAAATGAGTTGTGGCCCTCATACCCTCTCACTTTTTGTGTTTATTAAGTCAATCCCAATTTTAGGCTTATGAGCCTTATTAAAAGGGCCCAAACACTCCCATGTGAGCTTGGTTTTTCCTAAAAATGTTCCGAGACTCATTTACTACCCACTGGTACTCTCTTCTGGCTATTTCGACCCATCCGAATTCAACCGTAAAGTTAGAATTGCCATCCGAATTATTTTTTCTAAAAGTTAATATTCACTTATTAACTTATTAAATTGTTATCATACGTCCCATAAATATTAATCGTCTACTCACTGGATTAATATTTATATAATAATAATAATAATAATAATAATAATAATAATAATAATAATAATAATAATAATAATTAATCGATTAATTAAATTAAATTATGACACACAAGTAAATTAAAATTTATCGAATTAATTAATCAGTAAATGCCCAAAAATAAGAGGTGTTCATTATAACACTTAAACCTTTGTATCAGTTCAAGTTAACTATTTTGTAGATATTCTGAGAAGGTGTTTTCATCCATTTATCCAACAGGGTTGGACTTTTAATTATTATGCCTACCATGTCAGGATTCTGTGGGTTTAACAGACTCTCTGTCGACAAGATAACTTATGGATTATTAAATTTTTGACATTCAAAAAGCGTATTTTTAACCTAAGAATTCAGATTTCTTACAATCGAAATAACTCAACTCCTTAGGAGTGAGTTGTGGAATTTCGACGTCTGATAGTGTAGATTCGGCATGATAGTGATTGTCTTTCACTTTTTGAATATTTGACAACCTAATGAATGTTGTCATTGTTCCTAAAGAAAATAGAAAATCATGACATAAGAAAGAGAGAAAAAATATAACATTAAGAAAGAAAGAAAAACAAAGAGCATAAAAAAATAAAAAAAATAGAGTTCATTGTGGCTCAAGTAAACAGAAATTCAACATAAATAAAAACGTAAAGAAATAAAACTTACAATATATGGAATTTGACAGCTCCGCGGCTCAATATCACTATGCCAATGTTGGAATTTACTATTTTCTCTTGTAGATTCTCCTTCTAAATTGACAAATATTTGATTAATAATATATACAATTTATGCACATAGTTAAATATAGAAAAATATGCATGTTTAAATAGTTACGAGTCAGTTCAAAATACTTCAGTTCAAGTAAAGGTACCAAATAGGATTAGAAGGATAGTCGAGATAAAAATTCTTTACAAATTAGTCAACTATGGCAGATCTAACAAGTCAAAATAGTTCTACACGAGTTAAATGTGAATCAATATCGCCATGATAATGATTGTCTTTCTCTTTTGAAATATTTGTCAACCTAATGAATGTGGTCGTTGTTCCTAAAGGAAATAGAATAACATGACATAAGAAAGAGGGAATTAATATAACATTAAGAAAGAAAGAAAAACAAAGAGCATGAACAAAAATATAAAAAAAAATAGAGTTCATTGTGGCTCAAGTAAATAAAAAATCAACATAAATAAAAACGCAACGAAATAAAACTTACAATATATGGATTTCGACAGCTCTGCTGCTCAATATCATTATGCCAATATTGGACTTTACTATCTTCGCTTCGTAGATTCTCCTTCTAAATTGACTTATATTTGACTAACAATATATACTATTTATGCACAGAGCTAAATATACAAAAATATGCATGTTTAAACAGTTGTTAATCAGTTCACGGTGCTTCAGTTGAAGTAAAGGGACCTAATACGATTAGAAGGACGGTCAAGATAAAAACCCTTTACAAATTAGTCGACTACGACATATCTAACAAGTCTAAACAGATCTACACAAAATGCCTAAGCATGCAAGTAGGTTAAAGATAGTAAAATGCAAGTTCTTTATAAACAAGTCTTTAGAATTCTTAGGTTTAAATCTCTAAACATATTAAGACTTCTAATTAAAATTAAAACTAAGGATCCTTTTATCAATATAAGATAAAATGTTTCAAAGGAAACATAAAGTCCGAGTCAACAATAAGAACCTGGATATACAAAAGTGTGATTTGATGTTTGAATCGTGTTCAACCTTCCCCGAAAGATTGAACTACGAAAGACCTAACAAATCTAGACAAATCTACACAAGTTAAATGTAGATCGATGTGTGTATGTGTTCTAAATTTACTCACTAACTAAAGAACAAGATATATACACCAAAATAAGATCTCAAGCCAGATCTAAACAACTCAATACACAAACCATGAAAATTCGTATGTTTATTGTATGTAAACAAAAGAGCTAAGCATTCAAGTAGGTATAATGACATGTTATAATCACGTACCACGAATTTTCTGCAATTTTCTAGCATAAATGCTCCATTCCTACACCATTTTTCACCGAAACATCCTAGAATTCCCTACTATTTTCTAGTATTATCTAGCATTATGTAGTATGTTAAGAGTTATAATAATTATTTAGAGAATACTTGTAATGTATAGAATATTCTGGAATAGTAAGGAAATATGTAGCCTTCAGGAATATTCCCATAAGGAGGTGGGAACATTCTAAAGGATTAATCTAGACTATATATGTATTTTAATCTCCACCGTCCATTAAGGAGGTGGGATGCCTATAAATAGGTGGGGAGGTCATTTGGACAAACCATTCAAGCCAATCATTGTAATCTATTCTCAAGTAATATAAATACTTATTCTTTGTGTTCTACTTGTTCCATTATTCTCCCTTCTATAGCACTTTTGTTATAACTTTGCTAGATTGCTAGGCTTACTTAGTAGCTCACCAGTCATTGGAGTGCTAAGTGATGCATGAAGGAGTAACTAATGTCTAACCCCATGACAAACCAGGTCTGGAATTGGGTGTATCACGATTGAGGGTGAGCACCAAGGACGTAAAAAGAAGGGAACAGATGATGCCTAAAAACACCGAGGCAAGTCTAAGGATGCAATAAAAAATCATGAGGCAAGGATCCACAAAATTAAGGGGTCCCCATCCAAGATTTTTTCAAGAAAATGGAAAACTTTAGTGGTTCCCCAAAAGAAAGAACGGTTATTAAAAAATCATGAAGTTTTTTCGTATATAAAAAAAATGTTAGATAAACATACATAATTAATAATAAACAAAACTTGAATTTAAATAGATACTATTATACCTTAATTCTTGGCTATCAGTTGGAAGATTAGAAATTAGATGTATTAAATTATCTAATTCGAAATGTAATTGAAGTCCTATGGGGAGAGGGTTCATTGCCATAACCCTGTTGACCAGTTCCATTAATTGAATAAAATAATCATCATCCCATCAAAAAATTGACATAAGACAGAGAAAAATTAGTACAAAATGTAAGAAAGACAACCATATGAAAATATTCTAAAATAAAATTTACCTACAATTGGCTTAAATTTGTTAAAACACACTTTTCCATTGGAATATAAAAATACACCATGCAGCAAATTTCCATGTGGTCTATGTATGCTATGAATGCCTCGAAGCTTCTTTAAAATTTTACTACAAGAAAAAATAGTCAAAATTTTAAATATATATTTGAAAATAATAACACAATTTTTTATAAATGTATTTATGTATATATAAAGTACCCAAATAAAGTTCGGAATATAGACCCCATTTTAAGGCAATATTGTCCTCGACTTATGGGTTGACCTATAGCAGTTAAACCTTTGTATTGGTTCAAGTTAACTATTTTGTCGATATTATGAGAAGGGGTTTTTATCTATTTATCCAAGGGGGTTAGCCTTTTCATTATTACACCTACCATATTGGGATTTTATTGGTTTAACAGATTATCTGTTGGCGAGATAACTTATTGACTAATAAATTTTCAGCATTCATAAAGAGTATATTCAACCTAAGAGATTTTCGACGTCAGGCAGTGTAAATTCGACATGATAGTGATTGTCTTTCACTTTTCAAATATTTTACAACCTAATGAATGTGTAAAGTCATATATATATAGGCATGTGGCTTATTGGACCTTTTTTTTTTAAGAATTTAGTTGAATCGATGTTTTATTTCTAGGAGGACTATTATGGGAAAACGTATTAATTTGTTTCTACATATCTTTAATATTGTTGTAAAGATTATTTTTATTTATTTAAGAGAGTGGATTCTTGTATATTACCCATTTTAAAGTTATATTTGCCTTAATATTTTAGAAAATTATTGTCGTGCCTTCAGGTATGAGCATACCTTATATATATATATATATATATATATATATATATATATATATATATATATATATATATATATATCTGTGTGTGTGTGTGTGTGTGTGTGTGTGTGTGTGTGTTGGGGGGGAGACAAGAGCCCATACTCGATTTCCTCTCTCTCTCTCTCTCTCTCTCCTGTTCTCACCCTTAAACCCTCTAAAACCAACTCTGCTACAGAAAAATAAAATATATACCTCTCTCTAACCTCACTAATTTTTAACTTTTTGTAATAATTCATTTTCTCCCTTATAAAGGTCTGATGGTGTAGCGTTTGGAGAATAGTTTGAATATTGTTTCACAACACAATTTTTGTTTAGTTTTAAAATAGTTTTGTATTGAAATTTTATGAGTGGAGTGATAACTGTTTGGTTATTTCTTTTACATTTTTTATAGATTTGTGCGACTCGGAATACATTTATTTAGATACAAATTTTGAGTTGAGTGATATTTTTCAGTACTGTAAAACACAAATTTGTGGGTGTGATTATTGTTCAAGTTTGGGAGTTAAAATCAAATGCAAGTAGAATTGGTTTAATGTTTGTTATTATTACACATGATATGTAATAACAACACAATAAAGGCATGCAAATAATAATATGAAATGAGAACTCAAATTTGAACACAATAAAGGCATTTTAAATAGATGAACTAAATAATAACCTCATGTTTGTTTAATGTTTGTTATTATTACATTAAGCAAACTATTTGAATTGTGGATTTGAGTTCAAGTTTGAGTTCAGAATTCAAATAGATTATTTAGCCTAAGACATACTCAAATCCACAAATCAAATATATACACTAAATAATAAAAATAAATAATCTAACTGGTGAATTCTACTCCCTTACATTATCTCATATTTGTTTTCTCCTAATATTCATCTCACCTTATCATTTATTTATTTATTAGTGTATTTTAAATTTTAGACCATTAATTATCATAATTATCCCTTTAAAAAACTATTTTAAAAATCATATTAGTCTTTTTTTGTTCCCTTCCGTATTGAGAAGTTAGATTGATACTCCTTACTTGATATTATACATATATTTAGTGTATTTTGTAGGTTCAAGGGAATTATGATTGAAAGGTATTACACCACAATGTCATGCAGAAAAAAACTTTCATCAACCTTTCAAAAACATACAAATGGCACATCTTGACTTATAATTTGGAATATCACTCTTCATTCCTCCCTACCAATATGATCGTCACATATCCTGTTACATCTTATACCATCTGTGATTCACCGTCTTTTGCAAACCACAAGCCTCGTCTAACATCGCATTTCACACATCGGGATCCTCAGGCACAACTAGGCATCCCTGGAACCATAATCCTCCATATGATCCGATCGAAAAAGAAAGTAACTCCATACACTACAAGCTACTTTTCCTTTTCTTAATAAAAAGAATCCATCTCGTGGGCCTCAATTATCTTTGAAATAATGGTCAGGGTAACTATAACCACTTCTATGAAATAATCTACCAAGTTTATATCTCTCAATGTAATCCACCTCTTGGCCTAAAAATTCACAAATCTCCATGTTCACCCTAAAAAGAGTCCAACATAGCTGTCAACCTATGACTTAGTTCATCTGATACCACATTTTCGTTCCCATAGTGTTGTTGGATCAAAAAGTGATAATCCTTCACCAAATCTAACCATCACCTTTGCCTCGTGTTTATGTCTTTCTATATGAATATGTACGAAAGACTTTTGTGATCGGAGAATAATAAAACCATCTAACCCAACAAATATTGTCTCTAAATACAAAGGGCAATGACAATCGATGAAAACTCAAAATCGTGAGTCGGTAATTTCACTCGTGTGGCATAACCTTTATAAGCATAAGCTATATGCCTCTATTCTTGCATTAAAATTATAGAGAATCCCTGAAATCACACATTCTTAAACAATATATACTCAATGCTAACCCGAGGCGACGTGTTCATGAGCTTTTCCTTCAGCTCCTTAAATGCTTGTTGACAACTGGCATCCCAAACAAAAGGTACCCCATTCCAAATTAGGTTGGTCAATGGCCCGAAAACCTCAAGAACCCCTAAATAAACCTATGATAATAACCCTTCAAACCCAAGAAGCTCCTGATCCCTGTAAATATATTACGATGTCCCCAATCCATCATCGTAGGCACCTTGGCAGAATTCATAGGAATCCTAGCCTCAAACACAATATGCCCTCGAAACTGCACCTCCCTGAACCAAAATTTGCACATGTAAAACTTCGTATATAACTTATTTTCCCTAAGCATCTGCAAAATCAATATCAAATGATGGCAATGATATCCTACGAATGTCAATATATTAAAATATTGATAAGCATAATGACAAACCAATATAAGTTTGGCCGAAACACTCGATTCATGAGATGCATAAATATTATCGGTGCATTGGTCAACCCAAACAACATGACCCAGAACTCATAAGATCCATAAATCGTGAGCAAAACTATCTTGGGAATATTCTACTACCGAATCCTCAACTAATGGTTCTTGGGAAATAACAATACACCCCTCAAATGATAAAATAAGTTATCGATACAAGTTAACAAATAATTATTACGTATCGTGACTTTATTCATCTATCGATAATCGATAAACAACCAGAGTGTCCCATGTTTCTTATTTACGAACAACATAGGAGCTCCCAACAAAGAAGTTCTCCTCTAAATGAACCACTGAATCAATAGCTGATGTGTTTACTCCCTTAAATCTCGCATCTCCAAGGGACCAATACGATAAGGTGCTCTCGCTATAGGTTGGGAGATCGGAGCTAAATTAATGCAAAAATCTCTCTCTCTCTCTCTCTCTCTCTCTCTCTCTCTCTCTCTCTCTCTCTCTCGTAAGTGGTAACCCTGGAACCTCTTCAAACATGTTTGAGAACTCCTAGACAATCAAAATAGAATCTAAAGACATAATAACCTCCTCATATGTGCTCGCATCAATATAATATAAGTGTGTGCTAAAACCTCCTTAAAGTCTAGGTGTACTAGTAACAAACATTTGACGTCAAGGAATGTCAAAAGTGATAGACTTCCCACTACAATTGATCTAGGCATGATATGTTGCTAATCAATCCATACTCAAAATAGTGTCATACGTATACATATATAATAATAAAAAGTCAGCAAATAAACAAAATCGAATGATCTGGATTGTGACAACCCAAACAAATTGGCGTAAATCAGCTCCCCTGCCTACTTCGGTGTCCACATTCATAAAAACATCGGATGCTATGTCCTCCATACCCGACATATTAGTAAATCTACAACTAGCAAAGGAATGTGATGCTCCCATATTAAAAAGTACTCGAGCATAACTACTATTAACATAAAATATACTATATATTGCGTGGGGTTGTGCTTACAGTTACTACTAATAGACGTTGAGCATGCTCCCCTAATATAGTTGAGGGATCCCCGACTTCTGATCTCTATAAGGAGTCAAATCTGGGTACAACGGGTGCGGGTGAAAGGCCTAAAATTGGGGTGGGACTAGTTTTATCGACTGATGCCCCTATTAAAACGATCCAGGCCCAGCCTGAAGCCCTATACGATACCTCCTAAAAGAGTGTCCTCGCTCTCCACATGAACAACATACCGCATGAAAAAGGTTTCTTTGATGGCGACCCTGCTACCCTGACCTTGGAGCCTTTTAAACTTTTCATGTGCCTACCCTTGTAGGTTGTGAGCTCACTTGCTCTATTGGTCGTGGTGTTGCTGGTACGGATCACTCATGATAGCAAGTGGCCCGGTCTCTTTCCACCCTCCCGATGATTATTATATCTATAAAATATATTAGGGGTGTTCCCCTGCATTGGTCCTCTATGATGCTGACTGGAGCCTCTCCGTCCTTGAGATACTCCCCACCCTTTGATGTCTTCAGCCCTTGGTCGACTCATTCTCTCTATGTATTTGGATTTTTCTCTATCAAAAACTCATGGTGATTATCACAATGAATCAAAGAGACATTGATTCATCCTGAATCATTGCACTTTATTACCCATAAAACTTATGCATTTTAGCCCCCCTTAGGTACTTTAATACCTATAATTATGCTCGTTAATTGACAACCTCCGTTTTATGTGATAACATGTTATTTGAGGTATTATTGAGTGTCTGTAGGTATTAAAATGCTTATTATGAAGTTTGGTGGTATTTCGATATAGTCCCATTGCAAATCACACGTTCAGGGGCAATTCAGTAAATTCACACTTTGGAATTTTTTACCCAAAGCCTTCACAGAAGTTGATGCAATCAGAATATTCTTCGCGTAGCCATGAAAGGTTTACAAATTCGAGTCTGAATGAAGAATCCATGAGCCTTTTATCGGGGAAGAAATATAATAAATTCATTTAACTAACAATTTAATAAATCAACCTTGTGTCCTTCTCTTTTAAAATCAATTGCAAGTCTCAAATAGAAATGGAAATTTTCGGCCATGGTTGAGTTTGTGCTCAGGTCTTGGCTTCTTTCAAAATGAGGACTTGGGTCCGAAATTGGAGCATGGAGTTTGATGAAAAATGCATGTGGGTCTTTGCCCCAACGAATTCGCAGCTCGGGTCTTGGCTCTAATTTCCATTTGCAACTTCGGTTATGGAAGGTCATCAATGGTGGGTCTCGGATTGGGGAAAAATCAAATTAGAAGGTCTCGTCTTGGTTTTTTGTTGGTTAGAGCTTGGGTCTCGGCATAGAGAAGAGATTGCAGCAGGTCTGATGTCGTCGGTCGACCGACCCAACCCCACTGGTTGATCGGGTTTTTTCATTTTTCCGCGATGTCTTTACAGAGAGTTTCTGGTCGGTCAACTGCGATTTGGCCACCAGTCAACCGGTGCTCTATTTTTGTCCGAGAATTGTTTTCTTCTACTTTCCTTTACTTTTTTAATTTCGTTTTCATTTTCTTTTATCCATTAGTTATAACTTATCCCATTTTCCTTTCTTTTATTTGTTTTTCCAACTTACTATAAATATCACCCTTATTTTTAGTTCTAAGCTATCTCATAAATATCTTATTTTTTTCCCTTCTCTCTTAGTTTAGTTATAGGGTTTAGAGTTTGGGGATTTTATGGAGAACACCCCTCTCCTCCATTTCTTGTTGGTTTAATACCCACTTATGTAAGTGGACACTATTCATTGTCATCTTTGTCGACTTTAAGCTTTGTATTTCCTTTAGTTTAGTAGTTTTAATTGATTTCCAGGACTAGTTAATTGTTATTCCTTATTTATTCTTATTGCTTTAATTAATTAGTGGTGTTAATTTATGTTGTTCATCATGCTTAATGGCTAATTTAGATTAGATTGTGTTGGATTGAACTCACCTAGGGTTGTTGGTTGCTTTGCTATGGTGATGGATTTTCATGAGTTTATTTTGATTGGGTTGTCCTAGTTATTAGGGCTATGAGATTTAACGGGGTATATCACATATGTTCTGTATATATGATCTTTTGTGTGAAATTTCCGTGGTATTTGTTGACGCCAAAACCATAGTAGTCTTTTATGCGAATTTAGGGATGTGACAACTCTTGATTTAATTAATTGACAAAATGAAACACAATCTTAATAAGTTGTGAACCCATGCAACCATTTATACCAATTAACTCTAGGTGAGGAATATTTGTCGCAACCTATATTTTTATTTCCTTTTGTTAATCTAGTTAAAATACACTCGCCTAGATTATTTTTTCCTTTTGGTTAAAATTACCTTTTACACTTTTATTTTAGAAGTATTAAATCGATTAAATTCTAGCAATTTGTCTCTGTGTATTTTCAATACCTGCACTGACTTCTATACTCCCTTAAAAGAGTGTATTCATAGTTTAGGTTTTTGTATAGAGTTGGTGAGCCGAATATAACCAGCAACCGACGTCGGTGACGCAACACCGCGGTAAAACCCAGTCTATCAAATGGTGCCATTGTCGGGGACTTATTTATTTTGGAATTTATTTGATCTAGTATTTTGTATTATTTTCTTTCTATTTGTATTTTCTACTAACGATTTTTGTAAGACTTCAACATTTGAGCACCAAGAGTAGCTTGAATTTTTCGTCGTGCATCTTTTTGTGGAATTTTCCATCTTGAGCCTTCTTTGGGGTAAGCATATCCTATTTTAATTTTTTCGGTAATCGTAGTGGTAATTCTTCAAATCCCCCTAACCCTGTGACTTTTGGTCAATACTTACATACCCAAAAAATTGCAAATTCTAAAATGTCGCTGGGTGAGTATAACGAAAGTCAAACTTTGGGTTATGGAAATTTTGGGAATGATCATTTCAACTTTGGGTCACAAGATCCTTATGATAATAATTTTGAAACCAAATGCATTAGCTTTCAAAATTCTTATATTAATGATTTTGATTGTAGTTTGGATGATGACTTTCAAGTTTCGCATTTTCAAGAATCCGCGCCTCGGCATAAGACTTTCGGCGAGGGCTTGCGCATGCCTGAAAATGAAAAAAATAAAAATCATTATCGGGAAGATAATCATTATTGGGAGCATGAGTTGGATTTATTATTTGAATCAAATGATGATTTTTCTTCCATAACTTTTGAAGTTGAGGAATGTTTTGAACCAAATGAGGACTTTGTGCCTACTTTGGAACAAATCATTCTTTATTTGGCCCATGGTATAGTAGAGTATAAAAATGTGAAAGAAATGGACGTAGTATCCATTTGCAATGAAATGATTTCTTCTTTGGACCCTAGAGAAGAAAGTTGCATTGAAAATGATCATATTTCCTTCGAAATTAAATCTTCAAGTGATGATAACTAATCTCTTGAGATTGAATTTCTTTCATCCCCATTTTGTTCTATATTGTCACACCTGCTTTAGTACTCGATAAATCGGTACCAAACTTTAAAGTGTCAAACCTTTTCACTTGTAAGGAGTACTCGCTCGAGTTACATTCCATAAAGGCATATTTGCCTCCATATGAGCCACCTCCCATTCCAATTTCAAAATACTTGGGAGATAATTCTATTTTTCTTGGACCCTTGCGTATTTGTCACCCGTGTTATCCAAATCCCCCATCATCCCACCAAATTTTTTAATTAGGGATGGTTCATCTCTTCCGCCTTACACATGCCTTCCGTTGTTTGAATGTAATTCCTATTTTTCGGGAGGCATGCATGAGAGGGAGGGTCTGCCATCGATCTTCAAAGTCAAATTGTATTTTGCGTGGACCCTAAAAAATTTTAACTTCTAGTGTATAGTTAGTTAGGAGTTAAAATTGTAGGTTGTAAATAGTTAGTTTTGTTTTATTTTTATTTTTCATCCTTTTTCTTACTTATTGTCTAGTGTAATTAGTTAAGTTTTTGTTATTTTCTTTTGTTATGCTTGTTACTAACATGTTTTGTAGAATCATTGGACTTGTACTTTCACGAGATAACAAGTTTATCATAATCAGGGCTCCTTGTGACACCTTCAGACCATCGCTTTTCAGTGTGATATCATAACCTTTAGCAGCCAAAGCGCAAAGTGAGATAAGATTTTTCTTCAGTTCGATATATACCGAACATCTTCTAGCACTCTGACTATTCCACTATGCAACTTCAATATGATTTTTCCTATCCCTTTTGTTTGACAAGCATGATCATTGACCATCAAAATAACTCCACCTTCTAGCTCCTTAAAGCTAGAAATCCACTTCCCATTGGGACACGTGTGAGAGGAACAACCCGAATCCAAAATCCATTCTTGGGAACTGGATCCAAATGGTGAAAAAGACAAAGAAAATTTAGAATCTTCATCGTCACTTTCCGCAACGTTTGCAATGGAGTTCTTCGTGTCTTTCTTTAACTTAGTACAATCTTTCTTCCAATGCCCTTTCTGTTGAAAAAAGGCACATTCATCTTTTAAAGGAATTCTCCTACTCAAAGTTGATGCTCCACCTCTTGATTTAGATCGAGATCTTCCACGGTTGCCATTCTTCCTTTCATTTATTCTGCCACGAACCGTCAACGCTTCAGATGTTGAGTCTCTATATACCTCCTTATCCTTCTTACGAACCTCATTATTCATTAAGGTATTGGAAACCTCAATATATTTTATTTCCTCCTTTCCATACAATATTGTGGTAATGATATGTTCATACGAGTCAGGTAGAGAATTTAGCACTTATAGTTCTTTATCCTCATTATCAATTTCCACATCCAAATCTTGCAAATCAACAATAATTTTGTTAAAATTGTCCAGATGCTCAGACATAGAAATACCTTCTGTGTATTGGAACCGGAAGAGTTTTTGGTTCAAATAAAGCCGAATTTCAATGCTCTTCGTCATGTACTTGTCCTCCAGTTGCTTTCATAATTTTTGTGTCGAGGTCTCGCGCATATAAGGATATTTTTTTTCCTTGCCGAGATAAAGACGAATATAACGACAAGCCTTGTAGCAGATTTTTTTCCAGTCATCTTCCTTTATGTCTTCTAGCATATCTCCAAGAGAAATTTCCATATCTTGTTGGTCTAAGACATGCATAACTTCACATTTCCATATGCTGAAATTTGTTTGCCCATCAAATTTTTCTACGTCAAATTTTGCGATTGTCATTTTTCAAACGATCATAGTCATAAAAAAATGCAAACGAAAAAATTCCAAGTTAGAAAATTTTCTGACTGTGAATAGTAACCATATGAATAGTACCGTATGAATAGTACTATACGTATGATTATTTCTCCACAAAAAAATATTCAAAATGCCTAGATGGGAGGACCTTGGCTCTGGTACCAATTTGTTGTGCGGAAGCATGTCAACAAATGATATTGACCGTAACCCCCAATAATAATATGACACACTCACAATAAAAGTATAATGAGTATAAAGACACACTCACAAGGGAAGACAAAATATTTAAGTGGTTCACCAATTTGGCTACGTCCACTGACACTCAGATCAATTCAATATTGCAAATGAGTTACAAAAGAGACTCTCACAAATACACTCCAAATGAAAAATACAATGTGTATTTTTCTACACAAATGTGTATACTCAAAACTCCAAATGAACTCTTTCCCACTCTCTAACTCTTTTTAGTTTATATGTTTTGGTGTGTTTAACATCGACATAATTAATTCCCTTTTATAGAGTCTTGAAGGAGACAAAGCTCCTTAATTTAAGGGACAAAATGTATAGGGTGAGATACCAAACAAAACCCACTTCGCAAAAGCCACCCAAAGAAGATTTTGGTGAATTTGTGCTGCTTTTTCAACACAAACTCTAGAGTCCATGTGCAAGTTTGGGTTGACTAGAGTCTGAGAAGGTGAAGCGATCATTGCTTCTGGATTGCCTCCTTGTGGTTGAACTGAGAAGTCCCATTAGTATAAACATGTGAGAGCTTCGTGTTTGCTTAACTCGCAAATCTGACTTCTTTTTGTGATGTTGTGCTAGAGTTTCCTTTATTTTGGTTGCCTGGCTACGAGCTAAAATAAGACACCATGGTGGTGTTTCTTGTTGCATTCTTGGCAGATTGAGTATTACCAAAAAATGTTGAAGTTATTTCCATACCTGCCTCCTTGGTTCCAGGTTGATTGCTCACCACGGTTCCAATTTAGTTGCCAATTGTTATAATGATAACTTGCCGATCAGAACCCACGTCGTCGTGAATTAAAAACATCAAAATTTTCATGATTTCCCTGCAAACATCCTTCCATGTCCTCTGTTATAACTTTGAAAAGCTGCTCGTTGATCCACAAAGGCCATGGATTGATCAATTTGGGTTGATTGCATGCTGACGATTTGAGGTGGCTCCTTCTCTTCTCACATATTAAATCCTCTCAATGCGGAAATTAGTTGTCTAAGACTAGGGTGTGGGGGTCTTCCAATCCTAACAATTGTAAAGGTTTTGTATTTTACCCAAGTTCCTAGACAAAGCTAATCACCTTCGAGTCTTCATCAAGCGATTTGTTAATGGTCAACAATCCATCACAAATATCCTTGAAAGCTTTCACATACTCATAATTGATTTTTTCCTCAATGGAAATGGCCCTTAGTTCCTACTTTAATGCAAACTCCTTGTCCTTTGATGCTTGACGGTATTATTCTTAAAGCATCTCCCATGTCGCATTGGTAGTTTCACAATCGACAATCAGATACATTAACTCTTTCATCATCGTTCCCGCAATCCAACTTCGTAGGAGATAATCTTTGTCCTCCCGATCTTTGTTCTCCTATTTTTCTTTATCTTTTCCAAATTTTTGGGTGGATCATCATTAATAAGATGAGTCACTTTCCTTGATCGTACGAGTCATAACATTTGAGTCCTACAAACTAAATAGTTTTAGGGTTTGATTTTGACAAAACATATGTCAATCAAGTGGGTGTAAGGAACCCATAGAAAGAGAAAAACTGTTTGAAGCCATTTGTTCCTAAAGCTCTGATACCATATAGAGTTTTAGAGAGCAAATAAGAAATGTTTTGCAGACTGCCATGAGGATTACCTTTTGTCTATATTCATATGTAGAGATGTAGAACAGTTATAACAGTTGATTTTACATAGGAATAAAAATGTGGGACATTTAATGGTTACATGCATGGTGGGTGGTTTACAACATATAGGTTTACGTGGGAGTGGTTACTAATCTACCTACTATAAAAAAAAATAACACAAAGGAACTAAGTACTAATAAACAACAGTGATATGTAGTGGACTGGAGATCTGAACAAAAAAAAGAGACCTGAACACATGGGTATGTTATCAGGAGTCCAATGAGTTGGATTCTATCAAGTAAGTGAGACGTCTGAAGTGATATAATCTTGCTTCTACAATCAACTTTGCTTACGTACATTCATCCGTATATATACATGATACATTAAGAGGGGAATTTAAAAAGTTGGTTCACAAATAGTGGAAAACATAAAGGATCCATAACTCAGAAATGAAAGAACAAGATTTTTCTATACGTCGTTCATAATAAGCAAACAAGAGTGCCTTTTTGGGATATATAATTAGTGAACTGTACCGGGAATCGAATACAAATCATGCATTGAAAACGTCATAAAAATGAAGTAAAAAGCATGGATTGAGAAAAACAAAATTGAGAACAACGTCGAGAAAAATTAAGCAAAATGCATGTAAACAAGGGCGGAGCCATAATTCTCAAGAGGGGTGGGCTGATATTTTTGAGTAACTGTACTTTTCAATATGTAATTGTTATTGTCATGTTATTTTACTCAGGGGTAGATTTATGGTTGATAATTCATTCGAGCGGGTAAAATAAATATTTGTAAAATTGAGACTCACACTACAGCATCTATATCATTATAGTCCACAAGTGGAAGCACACTCAATGCGATTGAGATTAAAAAATAATATTTTAATTACAAAACGTAAATATCATTAAATTTATATAATTAAATAGGGGTATTTGTACAATTTGTTAAAGTATTTTTTTCCCAAGGAAACATAAACTTGAGAAAAAAATATAATCACTATTAATATAAGTAAATTTCTCTACATAGTTAGAAAAATATGTAATTAGTTGGAATATTTTTAATAATTTTCTTATTTTGATCATTAATGCTATTTTCTCAATGTAACATTAAAATAAAAAATTTATCACTTAGTGGGGTTTAATATATAATAATTGATTAATGTATTTTAAACAATATTTTGTAAACTTAATAATTATTATAACTTTTAGCAAACAAAATAGATAAGCAAATTTATATAATGCTATATTACAAAGTCCAAGTGTTTGACAACAAAGTTTCTACCAATGAAAAACAAAAAAAAGTTCTCAAATGTAATGAAAGCAAAGTCTTTACTAATGCAAAAACAAAATAGTTCCCACTCGGAATTAAAAATCCTCTTGTCCTATAAATAAGAGAACATCATGTTAACTCCCAAACTCATATCGGGAATTTGAAAGGCAGATGTCCAGTAAAAAGAGAACACAATGTTAACTAAGGTTATTTAAAAGTCAGATGTCCTGTAAATAAAAGAACACAATTATTAAAGCGAAACAAGATAAAATACATGTAAGAAAATACATGTATATAATATATTGCACAAAGAATTATAAATTTTTAAAAATTATTCAAGGTTACATTTTGATTCGTTGATAAACTTGTATCAGTTATGTGTAACAAGGTTACGAAAGATAAAAAAAAACATAACTAATCAGGGTTACATAAGGGTGCCATCCGTTTTTCATAACCATGTAGTCAATGTATGGAAAACAAAAATGTGATTCACCATTATAAATACAGTGTCTGAAGTTTACAATTAGAAGAATTGAAAGAAAACACAGATTAAAAAGTAACTTTGGACCAACTTTTATATTACCTTGAATAAGGCCCTTTGTTTTAAAGAAAAACAAGAAATTTTATTGAAACAAAACAAGAAGAGTACAAGGACAGATTACAAGGAAAAATAAAAGAAAAAATACAATGGAAAATGAAAGAAAAAATCCTCTTGTCTTAATGAAACCTATAAGAGGGCATGCCCATGAAGTCATTGAAGACAGGACTAAAGAGATCTTTGGGGCATTGGTCTAACCATAGACCATTATTATGGGCCAAACCTAAGTTGGCAAGCTTATCAGCAGGACAATTCCCTTCTCTATAGATGTGAGAGCATTTGAAGTTCATATGTGATATTTAATGGAGACAATTAATCCAAGCAATTTTTAAAGGCCATGGTGGGAAGAAGCCACTATTGTTGAAGAAAGAGACAACACTATGAGATTCACATTCCAACCAAAGATGAAGCCATCCTTTAGAGAAAGCTATGTCAAAAGCAGTAATAGCTTCATGAAGCTCAGCAATGAAAGAGTTTTGCCAGCCAATATTCTGACAAAACTACCAAGAAATTAACCCTTGAAACTTCTAAATATGATTCCAAAAACAGGGTTTCCTTTGGATAAACCATCAGAATTGGCTTTAATCCAAGGAAAAAAGGGGGGGGGGGGGGGGTCCACATGACTGAAAAGATATTTGGAGCTTTTATTAACTCGGGAAGAATGCCTAAGTTGTTAAGAATGACCAAGTCATTATTATCTTTGAAGAATCCAGGGGTATATGGACTGATAAAGAGGAACTAAGCCTTTATGCTGCTGCATATAGCAACTTTATTGGGATGAATGTTCTCAAATATGAGTTTATTCCTTGTACACCAAATCTTGTAGACAACATAAAGAGAGGTAGCTTTCCAGAGGTTATGTACTTAAGGGCCATGATGAGGATGACTAATAAAGATCCAGAAAACATCAACATCATCAGTGATTGGGATCTTTAAGTTGAAAATACCTGTTATCCAGTTCCATAAGAATATGGCAAAAGAACATCCCATGAAAAGATGGGCTGCATTTTCTTCACAGTGGATATTGTCACAAAGGAGGCATGTGGAAACAATTGGAATTCCTCTAGCTTTAATTCTATCATCCGTGGAAAAATAGTTATGAAGAAGTCTCCAGCTTATCATGGATATTCTAGGAGGAACAAAATTATTCCAAATAATTTTGAAATTAGAAGTTGTTTGAGTATCATTTTTAATACAACTGTAGGCTTCTACAAAAGTAAGATTTCCAGAAGAAGAACTATCCCATATGAGATAATCCGGAGTATTAACCATTGGAAGTTTCATAGAAATAATAAATGAGAAGATTTGAGGAAAATAATTGAGAAAACATGATGGAAGCCTCCAAGAATCTTCATGGATTAGATCAGAAACTTTAAAAATAAGATGAGGAGAGGAATTAATGCTTACGGAGGAAATAATGGTATAACCAAGCCAATTTTCAAGCCAAACATTGATTGAAGTGACATTACTAATGATCCATCTAGAATGAAGCTTTATGAGTGGCATAGAATATTTGAGACCATGCCAAATAGAGGATTTGTAATAATGGGATGTAAAATTAGAAGAAGAGAGTTTGAATCTAGCTTTAAGAAAAGAGGCACAAATGGAATTTTGATTGAGAGTATTCCAGGTTATTTTATGTAGGGATGCCTTATTCAAAATAATTGCATTCTTTAAGACAAGACCTCCATTGATTTTAGAGTCACAAACTTTACTTTCTAGTGCTAATTTCTCCACTCCAAATGAAGTTTCTGGCACTGGAGTTGAGAGCTTTGAGAAGAGAAGTAGTCCACTTATAGATTTGGAAGCTATGAAGGAGGGTACATTGAAAACCTGGCTGGACAAGCTGGACTCTACCAGCCATAGTTAGAAGAAGACCTTTCCAACTACTAAGTTTGGCTATAGCCTTATCAGCTAGAGGTTGAGGAAATTTTTTCCTTGGAGATTCCACAAAGATGGGAACACCTCGGTAAATGAAAGGAGTTGTACCTTCTTTAATACCTAAGATGTTAGCAATAATGTTTATTCTATGAGTATAAAGAGACCCCAGGTAAAATCTGCTTTTACCTTTGTTCATGAATTGACCTAATGCTTTGCCATAAAGATCAATAAAGCTGAGGAGATTGGATAGAGACCTGTTATCAGCTCTTGAGAAGATAATAAGATCATCAGCATATAGAGAATAAGTAATGCGAGGGTAGCCTCTAGGATGAGAAATATGATTAATTTTCTATTGAGAGAAAATGTTAGACATCCCTTTACTTAGGCCTTCTTCAGCAATGCAGAATAAAATAGGAGACAGAGGATCTCCTTGTCAAACACCTCTACCACAAGAGAAATAACCAACAGGGGATCCATTAATAAGAATGGATAGTTGTAAGGACAGTTTTGGCATGCCCGTTATCTTACAGCTTTTGTATGTCTTACGCTGTTATATTTGGCACGTCTCTGCACGATCACATATGACGGCCTCAATCCAAATTTCGGGAATCAAGCATCCATCATCTCCATCACATGTACCACATCGGCCTCAATGACTTCACGTTCCATGATTTTAGGGTTTACATGTAAGTGGTACGCAAGAGAAGTCAAAACAGTGAAAGAAGGCTCGATATGGAAGTTCAAGGGCATTTTGGTAATTTCACAGCCACCGTTCGGAGGACCGGTCAACTGGAAAGTTGAAGAGCTTGCCGCACCAAAGATAATAGAAGAAACGTCACCTCAATCCGAGCTACGGTGAAGAAGTTATGAGCCTTTGAAAATGGAGATAATTCTAAGAAAAACTATTGGAATCTTTCTAAGTGTTTAATGCTCCATTCCAGCGATTTTCCCCGAACCCAGGCCGAACCGATTCGGGGGGGCGAACCGGTTCGCAGGGGACCCCAAACCGTTTCCGATACCCTGTATGCTGGCATAGTTTTTAATTTGCAAAACTCTTCATGTGTTTCCCTATTTAAACCAGCTTCGGGGGAGATGTTTTGAAAGACTTTGATAGATGAATTTGAGAGTCCTTTTTCCTCAAGTCTTCATCTTTTTGAGTTCCCAAACTCATGGTTTGATTCACATATCATTGATATACCTTTGTGAATCCTTTTTGAAACCCAAGAACACAACTTTGTTTTTTTATTCACCTTTGTGGGGAGATCTTTGCAACCGAGGACTGCGTGTCATTGCCGAGGGAGTCTCTACGAAGTTTTATGGTTGCGTGCCATTAAGGAGTGTTGCGGTTCTTCCTTTGTTGATTGGACTGAGGTTCATGTGGGTTCTCTACGTGAGGATTCATTGTTCTATTTCATTGTAATCCGTGTAAGTTCCGATTTACTTATTATAGTGAAATAAAAGGTTTTGCCCAACGGGGATTTTTCCTTAAACTTGTGCCGCATACTTTATCTGTTTATGGGTTGACATATGAACACACGTAGTTGTTTGCTTAGGGGCTGAATTAAATAAGGTTTACTTGGAAACTTGCGAATTTAATTTAAATCGATATCACACACCTTTTCAAATTGGTATCAAAGCGAGTTACGCTAATTTATCGCGTGATCTTTGTTTTTCGCAAAAATTGTGTGATATTGATTTTTTTTGAAAAATCAGTTTTGTGAAAAATCGCAATTTTTCCAATGGAACATTCATTTAATAAGGTACCTATTTTTTATGCGAATAATTATGCCTATTGGAAAGCTCGCATAAAATCGATTTTAAAATCTATTGACGAGCGGGTTTGGTTGCTTTGGGAAAATGGTTGGGCTCCTCCCACGGTCACTGTTAATAACATCACCACTTTAAAACCTTTGTCAGCCTGGACTGAAGATGATTTTAAATTGTCCAATTTTAATTCTCGCGGTCTGAGTCCTATTTCTAGAGCTGTCTCTCCTGATGAGTTTCGCCGAATTATGACGTGTACCACGTCTAAAGAGTCTTGAGATGTTTTGAAACTGACACATGAGGGTATGAACGCAGTTAAAGAATCTAAATTGCAAAATTTGGCCACCCAATTTGAGACTATTACCATGTCTGAGTCTGAATGCTTTGATGATTTTAATGCTCGTTTGTCAGACATTGTTAACACATGTTTTAATTTGGGTGAGGTGATTGATAACACGCACGTCGTTAAAAAGATTTTGAGATCTCTCCCAAAATGCTTTATTCCTAAAGTCAGTGTTTTGAACTCTTTGGGAAATTTGAAATCACTTAAGTTGGAAGAACTTGTAGGAGCTCTTCAAACCTGTGAGATTGACATGTTTCCCAAAACCATTAAGGCTAAGGATAATGGCATTGCTTTAAAGACTCATTTTAAGAAAAAGAAAGAAAAAGTTTGTGAGTCCGATCCTGAGGGGGATTTTGATTTTAATGATATGGCCTTGTTTGCGAAAATTTTTAATAAATTTCTCAACATGAACAAAAATAATTCTTCCAATAAAAAGAAGTTTTTTGAGAAAAATAAAAATAAAGGAAAGGCCAAGGAAAGTGATGAGAGGGAAAAAGAGAATGACTCCGATGAGGAGTGTGAGGAACATTTTGAGAACGTCACTTGTTTTGAATGTGGAGGTAAGGGGCATAAGTCGTTTGAGTTTCCTACATGGCTTAGATAGAAAGGGAAGAAAGTAGCCATGCCTGCCACACTTAGTGATGATGAGGACGATGAGTCGGATAAAGGTTTAGGACATGGGATGGTTGTCGCTTTTTATAGTCGTGTGAGCACACCCATTTTATCTCACAAGAGTGCACACGAGAGTGATGATAGTGATTCATGTTCTTTAAGTGAGGGAGAAATTGAAAGTGAGAGTGGAGATGAAAGTGAGCTCCAAAAAGCTTTTAGAGATTTATACACCTAGACCTTGAAAATAAAGAAGTATAATCGAGATTTAGGTCGTCGAGTTTTAGATTTGGAGAGAGAAAAGGAGGTTTTGATAAATGAGAAATTTGATTTGACCGATACGGTGTCTAGTCTGACGACACGTGTATCCCAACTCGAGAGTGATCTCGAACGTTCCCAGGAGGTCAAAGTCCATTTTGAGAACGCACCTAAGAAGGTTGAAAAGGTGGTTCTTAAGGGTAAAGGTGATAATTTAGGAATAATTCACCACGGTGCTTCTACTTCCCGATTAGCACCCGAGCCGGTTCCCACTTTAGTGTTAGATTCACGTAACTCTCACCCTAACCCACCTAGGCGTCCCATCCCTATTTGGAGAGTGCGTCCTAGAGTTTATGAGAGATGTGTTCCTAGGCCTATTTATGTTTGTTCACATTATAAGAGGAGAGGTCACCTTAAGGAATTTTGTTTTAAGTTGTGTTATGTGTCACGTTTTGCTTCAACACGTGTTTCTGGCACACATGCACCCACACATGATACTTTACATGCTCCCGGAGACCACACAAGAGAGTTTGCACATCTAGGTGAGCAAGTTAAGTTTTTAGTCAAAACTTCACAAGAATTGATGGAGGTTTTTCATAAGTTGTCACCACCTTTGGAAAACCCCTCCGCACCTAATGATTGAGGTTTGACTTATTTACTAGCATAGGATGTATTTTCATGATGTCATCATTTGCCTATTGCTAGTATGTATCATTTGTGTATATATTTTTGCTTTTGAAAAATTTTGAAAAATCCAAAAATATTTTTGTTTTGTTTGGTTTGCACCGTTTTTAGATGAACACTTAGGATGACCGAGTCACAACATATTCCATTTATTCTTGTGACTATTTGATAGTGTTTTGAGACAACAGGTCGATTTATCCTTGTGCTTTATAATGTTTGGAGTCATTGATATGTAATTAAGTGTTACTTTCTACATGTCTGACTCATGTTTCCTATATTGCACACGTGCATGGATTTGTTGGATTATTGTGCTTGTCTTATCACATGTTGGTTGGGTGTTTTTACTTCAATCCCGTCCTTTAAAACGAATTAAGCCCGATAAATTTTGGTAAGGAAATTATACATTTAAGAACCGTTTTGTGAGTTTGTGTGCTTTATTTGACAACGGGGAGGGGCTGCGAAAGGTTATTATCTATCTTTCGCGCAAAATCCACCGTTAAAAAGGAGCAAAAAAAATTGAGGAATTTTATTATCCGAGGTCCAAAGAGGTTTAAAAGAACCCGAAAAAATTGAAAGGCAATAAAAAGAAATTCATGCCAATTATGGGCCATTTGGGTTTTTGCACCAATTCTCCAAAGTTTGAGAATTTAGATTACCTCTAAAAAAAAATATATTTCAGGGAGTTTGGTTGGAGAATTAAAACGGGTTTGCACATCCTTAAAATGCTTAAAAATGCACTACATAGTTTTGGACGTTATTGAGGTGAAAATAATTTTGACTTTGATTTGTTGATTTGCATAAGACGATGTCATCTGAATTCAACAATCTTTACACCTAAGGATACTTTTGATGTTCATTCATTAGGGGTTCACATATGCATCGTGAACATATGATTGATTGAGTTGATTTACCTATCGAATGTGTTCACACCCATTAATTCAATTTCCATGACTTGGTTGTTTGAGTTTAATTCCATGGTGTGTCTTTTGTGTCATATTTTACATATTTTTCAAATTTATATCTTATTTGTGTGCGAAAATTTTGAAAAATCAAAAATAGTTTGTGAAGATTTTTGAGCAAGAGCACGTTTGCCATTTGGTTGATCCCTGTTTTGTATTCCTTGTGACACCCTGACGTTGCTTGTTTGATTTATTCTTCTCATATGTCTTTTTGGGGACATCATAAAAAGGGGGAGAAAGAATTATCATTTTTAGGGGGAGAGTTTGAATTTTGGGCGAGTTTTATGATTTGACTTATGCTTTCATCATAAATTGGTATCTATGTTTATCTCATTTCAAACTCGATATGTCACTTGGTATTTGCTTTGTCTCATGTGTGTAGGTACGAAGATTGAAGATCCATATGTTACACACCCTGAAGAGAAAAGCTTTGAGATTCCTAAAGATTTGAAGAACAAACGATGAAGTCTTATTCGTTTGTATCTTACCAGTTTTGGGTTCATGGAAGGGTAGATTTGTATAGGTGATTTTCTATTTGATAATTTGGATTTTTTATGTATGTACCGGCATAGACATAGGGGGAGATTTGTAAGGACAGTATTGTCATGTCCGTTATCTTACAACTTTTGTATGTCTTACGCCGTTACATTTGGCACGTCTCTGCACGATCACATATGACGGCCTTAATCTGAATTCTGGGAATCAAGCATCCATCATCTCCATCACGTACCCACATCGGCCTCAATGACTTCACGTTCCATGATTTTAGGGTCTACATGCAAGTGGTACGCAAGAAAAGTCAAAACAGTGAAATAAGGCTCGATATGGAAGTTCAAGGGCATTTTGGTAATTTCACAGCCACCGTCCGGAGGATCGATCAACTGGAAAGTTGAAGAGCTTGTCGTAACAAAGATAGTGGAAGAAACTAAACCTCAATCCGAGCTACGGTGAAGAACCTATGAGCCTTTGAAAATGGAGATAATTCCACGAAAAACTATTGGAATTTTTCTAAGTGTTTAATGCTCCATTCCAACGATTTTCCCCCAACCCAGGCCGAACCGATTCGGGGTGGCGAGCTGGTTCGCAGGGGACCCCGAACCAGTTCGGGTACCCTGTACGTTGGCATAGTTTTTAATTTTCAAAACTCTTCATGTGTTTCCCTATTTAAACCAACTTCGGGGGAGATGTTTTGAAAGACTTTGATAGACGAATTTTAGAGTCCTTTTTCCTCAAGTCTTCATATTTTTGGGCTCCCAAACTCATGGTTTGATTCACATATCATTGATATACCTTTGGTAATAATTTTTGAAACCCAAGAACACAACTTTGTTTATTTGTTCACCTTTGTGGAGAGATCTTTGCAACCGAGGACTGCGTGTCATTGCCGAGGGAGTCTCTACGAAGTTTTATGGTTGCGTGCCATTAAGGAGTGCTGCGATTCTTCCTTTGTTGATTGGACCGAGGTTCATGTGGGTTCTCCGCGTGTGGATTCATTGCTGTATTTCATTGTAATTCATGTAAGTTGCGATTTACTTATATAGTGAAACAAAAGGTTTTGCCCTGCGGGGATTTTTACTTAAGCTTGTGTCGCATACTTTATCTGTTTATGGGTTGACACACGCACACACATAGTTGTTTATTTAGGGTCTTAATTAAATAAGGTTTACTTGGAAACTTGCGAATTTAATTTAAATCGATATCACATGCCTTTTCAATAGTTTAGCTCATTTGAGAAGAACACGGATCAAGTGAATAAAACTTTGGCTAAAACCAAACTTGGATAAAACTTAAAGAAGATAGTCCCGATTGAGAGTATCAAATTCTTTAGTGATGTCCACCTTTAGGCCAAGATTCCCACCCAAAATTTATTTTTCCATAAGGTCGAATCCTTCAGATACCACTCCAATACATTCAGTAATGTTTCTACCCTTGATGAAACTATTTTGTTGATGGGATATGATTTTGGAAGCAAGAGGGTTGATTCTATCTGTAATGATTTTGGGAATGATTTTGAATATGAATTTGGCTAAAGCAATAGGTCTAAATTGGGTGATCTTGTTAGTACCTATCTCTTTGGGAATGAGGGTGATTAAATTGGAATTAAAATTTGGCAAAATCTATCCATCAGAAGAACTGTTGTACTGGTTCTATAACTTCTTTCTTGATGATATCCCAACATTTTGGTTAAAAAACTTCAGAAAAGCCATCAGATCCAGGGTTACTTCTATCATCTATACCAAAGACTGCATCGTGAATTTCCTCTTCAGAGGGGATAGAGGTTAACATCTTATTTTCTAAATCAGAAATAAAAGATGGGATATTTCTACAAATGGAGTCAATAGAGTCAAATCTATCACAAGAATTTTCTTTATAGAGGTCAGAGTAAAAGTTGAGAATAAAGTTGGATAAGAGGGCAGGGTCAGATATTTTGGAGCTCCCATCCATAATGTGGTGTATAGAGGACTTGTCTCTCTTGACTTTAACATAGTTATGGAAGAATGCAGTACATTTGTCCCCTTCTGTGAGCCATTTAACATTGGCTTTTTCTTTCCAATAAGAATTGCAATCCTGAATAGCAGCTTTAAAGACCATTTTAGCATTGGCCTCAATGTGGAATTTATGAGCATCAAGACCTTCCACACTGATTTTCTCTTGAATTTATTTAATATTGCTCCTAGCCATATCAATATTAAATTTAACATGACCAAAAGTGTTTTTATTCCAGACTTTGAGGTCTGCTTTTACAGCTTTGAGTTTGTGAACAAGCTTAGACATGGGGCAGCCATATATTTGGGAAGAATTTCAAGAAGTAGATATCACACTCAAGAAGCTTTGATGAGTGGTCCACATGGCTTTGAATATGAATGGGAAAGGGCAATTGATGATTTAAAGCAGGAGAAAAAGAGAGCTAAGTGGTCAGATATAGATCTGGGAAAAACATCTACACAATAATTTGGCTAATTATCAAGACAGACTTTGGAGCATAAAGTTCTATCCAATCTCTCCTCAATATGATTAGAAGCATAATTTCCTTTAGCCCAAGTAAATAGTGAGCCTTTAATATTGGTATGAATGAGATGACCGGTATCAATAAAATCTTGAAATTCAGCACATGAAGTTCTAGAAGGGAGATTTCCACCTATCTTTTCATGAGCTCCAAGGATGCAATTAAAATATCCAATGATAATGAAAGGAGAGGATAGGTTGGCAATATCCTGAGTCATATTATACCAGAGAGGTCGTCTATCAGCAGAGGTTGTCTTGGCATAAACAAAAGTATAATAAGAGAATATTCCATCAATCTAGGCAGAAATAGTGACATGTTGATCAGACTTGGAGATAATAGCAGAGATGGTCGCATTAGGAGAACCTAAGATCCAATTATTAGGTGATAGCTTATCTCTAGTATTAGTAGAAATAATGCTCATATTTAGAGAGGACCAATAAGAATCAGAAATAGAGTTCAAGTCAATCATAGGTTCAGCAATCCCAATTAAACTGGGGTTGTGAGTCGTGCAAAGGTTATAGAGCTCATCTTGAGAATTAGAGTTCCCTAAGCCTCTTATATTCCAAAAGAGAATCTTCATGAAAGAGTTTCAATCCCACTTCTTCGGGTGGGGTATGGCTCTCTTATTTGAATCTTGTTCTTGTCTTTCTCGAGTCTTCTTTTAGCTGATTTAGATAGGACAATGGTGAAAACATCTCCCTTAGATTCTTTGTATAAGGAGTGAATAATTTTTAAGTCATGGTTAATCGAATTATTATCTTCATATTCCAAACTGTCTTGGATAGGGGCTTCTCTCCTCAATAATGGAGTGGTTATTTACATTCTTAAATCATCCAGCTGTGCATCCCTTTTATCTTCAGCAACATCAACTATTAGAAGCAGTCTTTCATCTCCTCTATAGATTCTGTAGTTTTTTTATTAGGAGAGTTTTATGTCTTCTGAGCATTTACTTTTTCTTCTTTTTTGTCTTCAGTTTTTCTTGGCTCTTCAGCTATAGACAAATGGTGTTCTTTTGTGCTAAGATCTTTCTTATTTCCTTTAGTTCTTCTTGAAATCCCAACTAAAGGCAAATGGTGTTCAGAGCTTCTTGAGTTACAAATTACAGACATCTGAGTTTGTTCATTGCTTGCTTCTTCCTTCTTATTCTTTCTTGACTCCCTTGCTTCTTCCTTCTTATCTTCAATGTTACTAGAATCCCCAATGGTTGACACTTGATTTTAATTTCTGATTTTTCTAGCCTCCTTGCATATTATGAAATGAGATTCATCTCTATGTTTCAAATTGACATCAATTCGGCAATCAAGATAGTGGTGACCAATTCCCCCACATTTGGAGCAAAGCTGAGGGATGTATTCATATTTTATCATTATTTCAGTTCCATGATTATCAATAAAACAAACTTTGGTAGTACCAATTTGAGATCAACTTAAACTATTTATGGAAAACACTCCTACTCCTACCACAACCCTCCTTCACCAACTTCCTCTTTCCAAACCTCCAAACCCTAACCATCTGTCTCCCTCTACTATGGATACCACCATGAAGGGTCTCAACTCATATGTAATTATGTCAACCATCATGACACCAATTTTTTACAAGGAAAAGATGATGCGCACACCACCAGACTCATTTCCACCCACTATTCCTAAGGCTCCACTGAACAATAAATTTTGATTGCAACGTCAAAGCATCCGATTTTTTGATCCTGGAACAAGCATCTTTCCTAGGATGAATATGACTTAGAAGATGAAGCAGAGGACGAAGGCCAACAATCTGAGAACATGTTGACCATTGACATGGATGCACAATAATTATTACAAGTCCATAAAAATGGAAACAATCAATTATAATTAAACTGTTGGGAAATTATTTGTCATTTCAACGCCTCGCACTTCGTCTCACAAGGCTTTGGAAACTAACAACTTGCATTTTTATCACAGATTTGGGTAATAATTTTTATGTGGTACACTTAGTTTCCTTTGATGTTTTTGTTAAGATCCTTATGGGAGGTTCCTGGTTCCTCAAAAACCATTACTTATCTGTGAAAAGGTGGCAGAAAAATATATTCCCTGATATGCCCCAAGTGTGACCTCGGCTCAGAGACACCAACCTCGGCCGAGATCATGGACGACACTGGACGAGTCTTGGGCACGTGATATCAGCCCTCGGACATAACAAGGTCGGCCCAGGCCGACGCTACCACCAAAGGACATTGCATGCATCATAAGGGTCAGCAACACTCTCGTACATCTGAGTAATGCAACCTCAGCCAGATATAGGCCGAGCTCGCAAGAAGCCCAAGCAATAACCTCATCATGACAATCAGTCGATGCTCCAGGTTTAAGCCTACTCAACCTCGTCCTAAGCCGACCCTGGTCCGTTGTCTCGACTTAATATGAGCCAAGACCTTCATGGTCACCTCGGACTAGGCGAGCACATAGACTTCTCAACCTCGACCTCTCCCAAGCCCAGGTCACGTACCAGTACAATAGCCGAGCATCTGCTGACATTTGGGTAAGGACACATGGACACAAGTCATTTATAACAATATTATTCCCCACACGTGGAGAGAATATTTTATCATCATTCCCTACATGTGACAGTGACAGGTGGCTCTCTCATATTGGTGAGGCTAACACACACATGCATATTACATGCATGGGGGGTACATTACACCCCCTAGGTACTATATAGAGAGGTCATCCTCTACCTTGCAAAGGATCCAGGGAGGCAACCCTAGCTGAAACTCTATCCAGATACACAGTAGAGAGAGAAAGATTGAGAGATTGTATTTATGGCCATTAGTGCCCTCATACAGTGATACATATCATACACTTGCACAGTGGATGTAGGCCTAATTGGTTGAACCACTTATATTCCGGTATGAATCCTCTTATCCTCACCTCCTTCTACTATATATGTGTATACCTTATATATACCTTTATCCTTCCATTGTTGACATTAAATTGAGCTTACAAACACCTTGAAGGGTGGTGCTGTTTCCAGCATCATCATTTTGGCGCTGTTTGTGGGAACGAGAAGCTATCTCTTCCTCTTCTTCAGCTTAAATTCACCGCAGACTGGTGGTGAACCAGGCACCACCCCTTGCGTGGAGTTGTTTCACCATTGAAAGAGGTCCTCTAAGGTATTAAGCTCACTTGCTACTAGGGCTCTTCATCGTTAACACATGGCACCATAGTTACCACCGCCTCTTTCGCCACCTGGTGGAGGCGGGCCTAGCTCCAACCAGGCACCGCCCCAGTCCGAAATGGCGGAGGTGGCTGCAGGCTTAAAATCTTTGGCTGTAACGCAACAAGCAATGAGGGAGTAATTCGAACAGCTCAGCCAAACTATGATGAGGCCACCTGAAGTCTCACCGGATATGATCACTCCGGCGGCTGTTCAGCCTCATCCAAATGCTAGGGGACCACCCCAGGCACCAATGAAGGAACAACCTGCACCCCAGCGGAGAAGGGACGTTGCTGACCCTAGGCGATTGTGCCTGGGAAGGCAAGGAAACCCTTGCCCAGAGGACAGGTATGAAGATCTAGAGGCGAAAGAAGGTCCGAAAGACTGCTGGGAGCCGTATGAGGTGTCGAATAATATAGTACGACCTCTTTGGCAAAACCAAGGATGTGTCGGCCGAAGAGATGAAGAGGCTCAAAAGAGAGGATTAGCTTTTGATCGGTTGAGCAGAGGGTCAGCCTTCGAGAGGTTGGGTCCAGTGAATGACCTAAGACACAGGTTATCCAGGTCCAAGAGTGTTGTCGGCTCGCAAAGAGGGGATAGACCTGGTCGGCCTGACCAATGCCGACCCTATGATAGAAGAGGCAAAGACGAGGAAGAGGTTAACAGCCAATGCTGTGCTACGGCGGGGGAACCCTCAGTCCATCCCTTAGAGGTGGCCGGGGACAACCTCGGCCAGGCTGATAGCAAGAGGCCATGGAATGACTCCATCCAACATCTTGAGGACAAGATAGGAGACCTCATCAAAATCAGAGATCCATTACAATGGGGTTACTTAGAGGGCTCTCCATTCGTGGATAAGATAGTGAGCTTCCCAACCCCAGCTAAGTTCAAACCTCCTGTGGTGTCTTCCAAGTATGATGGCAGTACCAACCCAGTACACCACATCGAGATGTATCAGTCAGCAGCAGACATCTAATCAATACCTGATGAGATGAAGTGTAGGGCCTTCTCTGGGACCTTAACAGGGGCAGCCCACAGCTGGTTTACCTCCCTTCCAAAGAACTCGATTGAGAACTTCAAAGGATCGACTGGACGGTTCATCCATAACTTCTGCTTTAGGGTAAGACCTCAAAAGAAGACTACTCACCTGCTATATGTCAAGCAGGGCAAGGGTGAGAGCCTAAGAGACTACATAGCCAGGTTCAACAAAGAGAAGTTGGAAGTCGAGGATTATGAAGAGAACATAGCAATGACCGCCCTCATAGGGGGTCTACAGAAAGGGAAACTGTTGTGGAAACTTGTGAAAGACCCCCCAAGGTATATGGCGGAGCTCTTAGAAACCGCAGGAAAAGTAATGAATGCGGAAGAGGCAGTGGCCACGAAGTATGAGGATGAAAACCGCGGTGGTAGTGGAAAGTCCCAAAGGAAGAAAGATGGGAGGAAGAGGTCAGGTGATGACAAGTTCGCCCACTACATTCCTCTGACTGTGAGCTGTGAGCACATCCTCAACGAGATTAAGAGCGACAGGACTCTGAGATGGACAGAGAAACTCAAAGCCCCACCGCATAAGAGTAATAAAAACCTATGGTGCGAGTTCCACCAAGATCATGGCCACGTCACAGACAGATGCTTCTCCATGAAAGATGAGATTGAAAAGATGTTAAAATCTGGGAAGTTGAGAAAGTATGTAGATGGTAAGGCTCCTAAGAATGGAAGAGATGACCCTAAGAAAAGGATAAATGACAGATGCCATGACAACGTCCCAGCCCAAAGAGATGATGATTCAGAAGGTGATGATGAAGACGACCCGGATCTTCCACCAAAAGATGACAACACCCCGGTGAAGAGGGTTGGTATGATCTCGTTCGGTTTTGACACAATATGTGGAGGGTTTGCAGGTGGTGGCTCTGAAGTAGTTGATAGGAAGGCTCACGTGGTAGAGGCCAAGTTAGTGGCCAAACTTGAAGTTGTGAACCTAACGTCTTCCGACACAGTACAGAAGAGGAAGAAAGTGGACATGGACACCCTTGTAGTTGGGTTCTCCAGACTTGACTTCAAGGGTATCTTGGCCCCCCAGGATGACCCTTTGGTCATAACGATAAGGGTGCATGGGTGTGAGGTGCAGAAGATCCTGGTAGACGGGGGGAGCTCGACGGATGTAATGTTTTTCCCTTGCTTCAAGAACCTGGGTCTTTGTAGAGCAAGGTTGATACCCTATCATCACCCTTTGATAGGCTTCAGCGGCGGAAAGGTCCACCCCTTGGGCATGTATGAGATGGACATACGGATGGGTGATGAGTGGCCTAAGAGGCTGACGTGGAAGATAAATTTTTTCGTCATGGATGAGAGTGTATTATCGGCCTATAACCTCATCATAGAAAGAGTGGCCCTAAAAGAGTTTGAAGTTGTATCGTCGACGGTCCATCAAATGCTAAAATTCCCGACCCCCTATGGGGTAGGGGAAGTACAAGGTGACCAGATCATAGCTCGACAATGTTACTTCAACTCGGCTGAGGAGAGGGAGGCCCATAAGAGGGAAACCACCACTTATAGCATTGATGCTCTTGATCCAAGAGATGATACGAAACTGAAGAAGGGAGAGGCTACGGAAGAGGTAGAATCCATTGTCCTCAAGGAGGACGAACCGGAAAAAATCATCAAGGTCGGTAAAGCCCTTAATTCGGAAATCAAGGAAGAGCTGATAAACTTCCTCAGAAAGAGGCAGAGTTTCTTCGCATAGAGTCACGTAGACATGCCTGGCATCGACCCTGAGGTGATGAGTCACAGGCTCAACATGACCAAAGATGTCAAGCCTATTAAACAGAGACGAAGAGTCTACTCCAGGGAGAAATACGATGTCATCCGAGAAGAGGTCAAAAAGTTAGAAGAGGCTGAGTTTATAAGAGAAGTCACATATCCGGAGTGGCTATCAAATGCAATCATCGTGCCCAAGGCCAATGGGAAGTGGAGAATGTGTGTTGATTTCACTGACCTGAACAGATATTATCCAAAAGACAGCTATCCCTTACCTCGGATAGATCAGATGGTGGATACAACAGTAGGACATGAGCTCATGAGCTTCATGGACGCGTATTCAGGCTATAACCAAATCTTCATGGATGCTGAAGACTCAGAGAAGACCGCCTTCATTACCGACAAAGGGACGTACTGCTACAAAGTGAAGCCCTTCGGTCTGAAAAATGCAGGGTAAACATACCAACGTCTTGTTAATAAGATGTTCGAAGAGCAAATAGGTAAGACTATGGAGGTGTATGTAGATGATATGCTAACAAAGAGATTGAAAGCTTGCACTCACGTAGCAGACCTTGAGAAGACCTTCGATGTTATGGACTCATACAAAATGAAACTCAACCCAGCGAAGTGTGTCTTCAGAGTAGGAGCTGGGAAGTTCCTGGGATTCATCGTCAACCAGAGAGGAATTGAAGCGAACCCTGAGAAAATCAAGGCATTGCTTGACATGAAGACTCCTAGGAGTATCAAGGATGTCCAAAGACTCATGGGGAGAGTGGCTGCGCTTAACAGATTTGTCTCTAGGTCAATGGATAAGTGTCTTCCATTCTTTAAAGTTTTAATAAAGGCCTTCCAATGGGATGAAGAGTGTGAAAAAGCCTTCAACCAGCTCAAGTCTTACTTGGGGTCCCCCTTATTGCTATCTCGGCACGTCGCAGGAGAAAAGTTGTATGTGTATCTGGCAGTCTCTAAATCAGCCATCAGCGAAGCCATAATATGGGAAGACGAGGGGATCCAAAGGCTTGTGTATTTTAATAGTAAGGCCCTTCAAGGGGCCGAGCAAAATTACCCTCACATGGAAAAATTGGCCTATGCCCTGATACATGCTTCAAGAAAAATGAAGCCCTACTTCCAAGCTCACTCCATGGTAGTCTTCACTGACTCCCCACTAAGATAGGTCATGCATAAACCTGAGAAGTTCGGGATTTTGATGACCTGGGCCATCAAGTTGGGGGAGTACGATCTTACCTACCAACCTAGGACAACCATCAAAGGGCAAGCCCTCGCAGATTTCATTGCTGAATTCACATGGGAAAAGCTCGAGGTAGAGAAGTGCCTTGGGGGTATGGAAGAGACAAACCGTAGTGTCTTTCGAAATCAGGAAGAGACGACACCAAGTGTCTTTCGAAATCAGGAAGAGACGACACCAAGTGTCTTCCGAGATCAGGAAGAGGCCGCATCCAAAAAAGTTGTGAGCAGAATTGCGGAGAACGAGGAGGATCGATATCTCTTCAAATAAGAAGTCATGATAGAAGGGGCCTTTTCATCAGATACAGACATCTGGAGCCTCTTTGTTTATGGCTCTTCCTGCGATAGCGGAAGCGATGCAGGGCTAATACTCTCGGCTCCAGATGGTGCCAACGTTGAATACGCTTTGAGATTCAACTTCCAGGCCTCAAACAACGAGTCCGAGTATGAGGCCATGATAGCAGGTCTCTTATTGGCAAAGACTCTTCATGTAAAGCGACTTCTACTCCATAGCGACTCAAGGTTAGTTGTCAATTAAGTGCTGGGAGTCTATGAGGCCAAAGATGAAAGGATGTCCAAGTACCTGAAGAGGGTGAGAACGATGTTAGAATATTTTGAAGAGGCAAAACTGAAGAGAGTGCCTCGACAAAGTAACAGTCACGCAGATACATTGGCAAGGATGGCCTCGGCAACAAAGACGGATGTCAAAAGGACCATTCCGATCGAGGTCTTGGGAAAGGTAACCATCGAGGAAGAAGAGGTATGTAACCCTTGTCACAATTTGAACCTAGGAGATTCATGGATTGACCCCCTCGTCAGATATATTAGAGAGGGAGAGCTACCTGAGTCCAAGCTAGAAAGGAGAAAATTGAGATATAGGGCTGCCAAGTTCTCGATGATAGGAGATGTCTTGTACAAAAAGGGATTTCTATTACCTATCCTCAGATGTGTGCATCCCACAGAAGTTCCCCGGGTCTTATAAGAAGTTCATGAGGGTTCTTGCTCTAGCCACATAGGGGGAAGACCTTTGGCCAAGAGAATCATCACACAGGGGTACTGGTGGACAACCTTGTCAAAGGACGCTGCAGCCTATGTGAAGAGGTGTGATAAATGTCAAAGGTTCGCTACTATTCCTCATCGACCCCATCAACCTATGACGTTAATCACCTCTCCATGGCCATTTACGGTATGGGGAATTGACTTAGTAGGACCCCTGCCAAGAGATGCTAATAATTATAGATTCTTGATGATTGCCATCGACTACTTCTCAAAATGGGTGGAGGCAGAGCCAATGATAACGATCACAGAGGAAAAGACCTTCCAATTTATTTGGAGGAACATTATATGCAGATACGGCCTCCCAAACACTCTCATCTCGGACAATGGGACCCAGTTCAAGAACTCATCTTTAGAAAAGTACTACCTAAGAGTTGGGATAAAGCAGTTCTTCTCATCTCCTGGCCGACCTCAGGCGAACGGTCTGACTGAGGTTACGAACAGAACAATTCTTGATGGAATCAAGAAGAGGTTAGAGGATGCGAAGGGAAGATGGACTGAAGAGGTCTACGCTGTGTTATGGGCCTACAGAACCACGGTAAGGACACCTACAGGAGAAACCCCATTCATGCTAGCACACGGTTCAGAGACTGTCATACCAACAGAAGTACGACTCCCAACTCATAGGGTTCCGATCTATGACCCCGATAAAAATGGGGAAGAGAGGAGGTTAGACCTAAATCTGATTGAAGAAAGAAGAGAAGACGCTGAGATCAGACAAGTAGCCTACCAACAGAGGGCAGCGAAATTCTACAACGAGAGGGTTAAGTCAAGACCCATTGCAGTGGGAGATCTAGTGATAAAAAAGACCTTACAGAAAGCAAATAAGCTTCACCCAAACTGGCATGGCCCCTACAAAGTGACAGAAGAGGTTGTGCCTGGCACCTACAGGCTAGAAAACCTAGAAGGAGACACTACACCAAAATGACAAAATTGTCACCTTTCAGTCGGCCACTCTTGTCAAGGTCATTGACCGTGACAAAAAACACGCGTTTTATGTCACGGTCAATGACCTTGACACGACCGTGACAATGTTTCCAGAAAAAACCCTTTCCCCCTTCTTTTTTCCCTCCCGCCGTTCCCTCCCTCTCTCTCTCTCTCGACGCTGCTCTCTCTCTCTCTCTCTCTCTCTCTACTTTCAGGTTTAATTCTCTCTCTCTCTCTCTCTCTCTCTTCCATTTATATATATGTTTGTGTGTGTATATATATGTGTGTATGTGTGTATATATGTGCGTGTGTGTGTGCATGTGTGGGGGTGGGGCAGGGTGGGGGCAGGGTGGCGGTAGGGGGTGGGGCAGGGTGGGGGTAGGGGGTTAAAAATATAATATTATTTTGATACAACATTAATTTGTGTATGAGTTTCATAATTACAAATAATATCCAAAAATATTGGATAACAATTTTTTTTCATTCAAAATAAATAAGTAATTTTCTACAAATTTCATAAAAAAATGAAGGCCGGCTTAATATGTGATTTAAGTGTGAAATAATCGCTATATACTTATACTAATGGAGAAAAAAACCATATATGTCATTTTTTGTTGACTTTATATGGTGAAATAATCACATGACTTTATATCCATCAAATAAAAGCATGAAAACTAAAAAACTACAACAAGGGTTAAAATGGCATTCGAAGTTGCTAAAAGCATGAAAAATAAAATATTTTTTAAGATTTGTGGTGAATAACTAAAGTTAAAAAAAGTATTACTTTAGTCATTAAATTACTTTTTGAATTCGGGCGATGCGCATAAATTTGTAGTAATTGTCTTATAATAAAGATCATTTAGTCTATGTTATTGAAAAATTTGATCAAATTGGTGAGCCCTTCATATTTTAAAAATGTTGTTTTTATTCCTATTTAACTTTTCTTTCTATACACCCCTAATTATATTTAAATTTTAATAAAATAGGAGTTATAGAAAGAAAAGTGGGGTTTAAATAAAAACACTTTTTTTTAAATTTTAGGTTCTGGTCCATAATCTTACTTTGTCACAATTAATTTATATGCCTCAAATTTATTTTTATGGGAACTTGTTATACTAGAACTTAGATGAACACTAAGTGATGAAAATACTCCTTAAAATTGAAAATTAAATAAAGTTTATAAAAGTAAAGATGATGGTAATACATCAAAGATAAATTAATAAGGACTAAATAACAAAATGTGTTCAAGTGTATAACAAGAAAGAAAATGTGGTATTTAGATTGGGTAAAATTCTTAAAGTAATGTTAAGGGACTAAAAGACCCAAGACAACTGGCCAGTAAGTCATGGACCGAAAAATTTATGACGGGTGATGAAAGCCCGTAAACATGTTGGGGTGGGGGTGGGGGTGGGTGGGGGTGGGGTATGATTTATAAAAAGCCCAAAACAATAGTAGAAATTCAATACCAGAAATTAACATTGAGATTATTTTAAATAGACAGTCACTACTGTGTGTAATTACCCATTTCATATTGTATATCGAACAATATATATATATATATATATATACACATATAGTATGATAATTAAATGAAATATACATGAAATTCACAATATATATATACACTTGCATGTTGTTAGAAAGTCTTAAATGTAATTCTCACTTTATTAATGCCAAACCCGACTCTCTTATAAGATATGCATATTGTGATAATATTATATCTGTACTAATAACATTTTTTACAGCAAATGTCTCCTTCAGATATTAATGCGAAGATGATGATGCTGTTTATGATGATGTCGTCTGGGGTCGGTGGTAGTGGAGGCGACGAGGGCTCTTCCGCCCCTAGGCTCCCCAAATATGGGAAATTTGGGATGACCGTCGAGAACAAATCAGAGATATTAGTGAGATCCCTCGTTCTGCTAAAGACGGTCATCGGCCTGGGATTTATGAGTTGGAAGGAGGTGCCATATGAGCTCAAGTTAGCTGTTTGGGCGGCACTACAGGTAATATATTTATATTTATATTTATATGAATATTTCAATTTCAATTTCAATTTCAATTTCAATTTCAATTTCAATTTCAATTTCGATTTCGATTTCGATTTTATATTTATATTTATATTTATATTTATATTTATTCGCAACTAACAATGTATTTGTTGGACAGGAACAATTCAACTTGGATCCAAAGCTACGCGATCCCGTCTTGGAGCAGATTAGGGAGCAACTCAAGTCGTGGAAAAAAATATGCGGGCACGGTACTTTGGGAAAACACGAGAGTCGATTATCCAATGGCGTGAATCCGTCCCCCCCAAGAAGCCGATCTCATTGGCACAATGGCAGAAGTTCATTGACAATGAGATCGAGGATCGACAATTGGCATCTCGCCAATCGAGGAGGGAAAATCGGGCAAAAAAGACGGACGTGCAGTACTCCGGTCGGACCTCTTACGCCGAGGCGGAGTATAGGATGCAGGTAAGATTTAATTTTCTATAACTACAGAAATATATTATTCTTCATTATTTTACTTTGAGGGGCCGATACTAATTTTACTTTACCTTATTTTATTTCAGAGGGTAGGGAGTGGGCCAGGGGGTAAGCCACATAGGCTCGATACTTATGTGGCTCTTCGAACGAAGAAGGGGAAGGACAAGGAGGTGTCCCCGAGCGTCGCGGCCATGATTGTAAGTAATCTGACAGTTTAATTTTTGTTAATTACGTTATAATTTTTTAGTTTACTTATTTTAATAATCATGTGCTTTTAGTCGTTTCAGGCAAAGCTTAAGGAAGTGCATGAGTCGCAGTCTGATGCCGACAATGCATCTTTGTCCATAGACGCACTCAACCAAGTGCTTGGCTCTTATCGCAAAGGGAGGACAAGGGGGGTGAGCTCGCGGGTGGCCAAATCTAGGATCATCGGATTGGAGACGAGCGACACCGGGTTGGCTCGAACGGTGGATTCACACGACGCGAAGTTGTCCCGTTTGGAGGCGACGGTCCATGATATGTACGCATTGATGAAGCTTACGTTGGGCGGAGACCGTAAAGGGAAGGGGAAAGGGAAAGGGAAAGGGAAGGAGAAGGCGGTGGAGGATGTGGTGCGGGAGGACGAGGCGCAGGATAACGAGAATGTGGACCTCACTGCTTCATCACCGACACGTTCGTACTTCGATGATCCACTTCCCTATTTGTCTCCCTTCAACAGACCAATGTCGACACTTGGTTGGCCGAGCATGTTCATATTTGACGTATTTGATGGCCAGCGGATAGGGTGGGGGTTGAGGGACCCGAATATCGTCCAGGGTGGAATAGTTCATGGACGTGCGCTTCAAGAGATGGAGTTCAGGGTGCTCGTCACGCATGTCATACCCGGGAAGGATAATTCCCTATTGTGGTTGCACGAACAATGCGGCACGATGTATATTAGTGGGTGCGTCAATTCGTATGTCGTGTGGCCTACTCACCTCCTCAGTTTTAACAATACACCAGACATGTGGTGACATTGTTTTAAGTTTGAATTGAATTATTTTAAGTTTGAATTGAATTGTTTTAAGTTGTTTCATTTGAATTATATCGTGATGCATATTGTCTATAATTGAATATATATTTGCATTCTCTTTAGTTTGTTAGGATATATAATGTTTGGAACAGGTACAAATATACTGCTGGGCAGTGGCAGTGGCCATACTGCCCAGCAGATTTTTTTTAAATTCTGCCCAGAATTGTCACGGTCATTGACCGTGACAATTTTTTTAAAAAGGGTCATGGATTTGTCACGGTTATAAACTGTGACAAACGTGTCACGGTCATTGACCGCGACACGACCATGACACAAAACACGAGTTTTGTGTCAAGGTCAATGACCGCGACAAAAAAAAGTTATCTCGCCTCGAAATGTCACGGTCATTGACCTTGATAAGTTGGATTTGTCAAGGTCAATGACCTTGATAATTTGGCAGATTTGGTGTAGTGATAACTTTTTGCTAACCCATGGAATGCTGATCACCTAAAGAAATATTACATATGATGTTGCACAGAGTTTATGTAAATGTACCATCTTATTATGTAGAGGTTATTAATAAAAGATCAGTTCCCATGATGGTTCTTGATTCATTCTTATGTCAGAAAATTATGAGGATAACATCTTAGGTGATGACCTCAGACCCTCATAACACCATTCAGTGGTGACGAGGTCTGAGCTCAGACACCATAATGAGACGACCTCATACCCCTAACATCATTAATTTGGTGAGAGTAATTATGAGGATAACACCTTAGGTGATGACCTCAGACCCTCATAACACCATTCATTGGTGATGAGGTCTGAGCTCAGATACCATAATGAGATGACCTCAGACCCCTAACATCATTAATTTTGTGAGATTAATTATGAGGATAACATCTTAGGTGACGACCTCGGACCTTGATAACACCATTCAGTGGTGACAAGGTCTGATCTCAGACACCATAATGAGATGAGCTCAGACCCCTAACATCATTAATTTGGTGAGAGTAATTATGAGGATAACACCTTAGATGATGACCTCAGACCCTCATAACACCATTCAGTGGTGACGAGGTCTGAGCTCAGACACCATAATGATATGACCTCAGACCCCTAACATCATTAATTTGGTGAGATTAATTATGAGGATAACATCTTAGGTGATGACCTCAGACCTTGATAACACCATTCAGTGGTGACAAGGTCTGATCTTAGACACCATAATGAGATGACATCAGACCCCTAACATCATTAATTTGGTGAGAGTAATTATAAGGATAACACCTTAGGTGATGACCTCAGACCCTCATAACACCATTAAGTGGTGACAAGGTCTGATCTCAGACACCATAATGAGATGACCTCAAACCCCTAACATCATTAATTTGGTGAGAGTAATTATGAGGATAACACCTTAGGTGATGACCTCAGACCCTCATAACACCACTCAGTGGTGACGAGGTCTGAGCTCAGACACCATAATGAGATGACCTCAGACCCCTAACATCATTAATTTGGTGAGATTAATTATGATGATAACATCTTAGGTGATGACCTCAGACCTTGATAACATCATTCAGTGGTGACGAGGTCTGAGCTCAAACACCATAATGAGATGACCTCAGACCCTTAACATCATTAATTTGGTGAGATTAATTATGAGGATAACATCTTAGGTGATGACCTCAGACCTTGATAACACCATTCAGTGGTGATGAGGTCTGAGCTCAGACACCATAATGGGATGGCCTCAGACCCTTAACATCATTAATTTGGTGAGATTATTTATGAGGATAACACCTTGGGTGATGACCTCAGACCTTCATAACACCATCAGTGGTGACAAGGTCTGAGCTCAGGCACCATAATGGATGACCTCAGACCCTTAACATCATTAATTTGGTGAGAAATTATGAGGATAATGTCTTAGGTGTTGACCTCAGACCCTCATATCACTATTCAGTGGTGACGAGGTCTGAGCTCAGACACCATAATGAGATGACCTCAGAGGTTGGAACTCAGATTACTAATTTGTTTTTAGCTGATACCATCACAACAAAACTAAGAGTGAAAACATCACATGACATTCAATAAAAGTAAGGATGATCCTCCTCAGAGATTGATACATTCAGATATAATATGTGTTCAAGGATTACAGACAAGCTTCATAATGTTATGGGTTACAGACAATGTTCAAAAATTCTCTAAGGGATTGAGGGGGGAATGTTGATATCCCCGGCTTGGTTAGGCTGGACAGCGTTGGTCACCTCGGCCACATCATCACGAAGGTCTGCCCCTCCAACCTCAAGGTTGTCCAATGTGGCAGTCTCAGCAGGCGCGGCAGCCTCCTCCTCAACCTCCTGAAGGGCCTGGGCAAACTGAGGGTCAGCAAAGTCGAGGCCTACGAAATCTGAGGCTTTCAAAGTGCCAGCCTCCCTCTCCCTGACATCATCCCACTTGATGGTGGCTTTGATACCTCTTTCAAGGTATTCAAATTCGAAGCCCATGAACTCATCAGAGGTATTGTATTCAGAAATTATCTTCTTAGAGGCATCATCGAGGGCTGCCCTGACAGCAGAGTTGACCTTCTGCTATAGAGCATCGTCTTTAGCCTTCAGAGCCGCAGCGTGATCCTTGCCAAGCTGGGAGAGGTCCTTCTCCAACCCCTTCACCTTCTTTTCAGAGTCTTGCAGCTCAGATTTCAGGCGATCAATCTCGGTGTTCAGGGTGGGCTGGACCTTCTCGACCTCTTGACCTTTCTGGATGAGGGGCAACTTCCTCAGAGTCCAGTTAGAGAGATGATGCATAGCATACAGGCCCTGCGGATAAATTGATCATGTGTATGAGCTGAGAGTCAAATAAGAGGTTACACTTGGAAACAATAAAGAAATCAGAAGTCGTACCTGAATGGACCTATGGATGCCGAACTCAACTAGCAATGGGGTGTCAAGTGACCTAAAGAAGCGCTTATCGGCCTCGGTCATTGCAGAGCCGAAGGCATCCAGGGCCTAAAGACTATGGACGACTATGCTGTCAATTATCTTCAATTGCTCTAGACGAGCCGACAGGACGTCTGCTGAAGAGATGGGGATGGCAGTGCCAGCACTCTTCTTCTTCTACCTCTGATCCTTAGGAGCATGATCAGCTGGATCCCTCTTTTTTGTTGCTTGGGGCTTTGAGGTAGAGGGAACTGAGGGAGGAGTGTTCAGACCAGCTTTCTTGGCAAGTCTCGTCAAGCTGGGTGCAGCCATTTCCCAGAGTTCGTCTGAGATATCCTGTGGTCGCTCTGCACAAATTAGTAGATTCCTGTTAGAGAATCAGACATAAATAAACTCAGAGGTTCAACTTGAAATAAAATTGCTTACCAAGGTCGGCAAGGAGACTTCCACCTAGAGATGTCCCAGAGAGGTAGTGGGGGGTCATTAAGTGTTCAAATTTAACAAACAGACCATGTGTCCCCTTATCTTGAAGGGCTTTCACCTTCTGAAGGTTTTGTAGACTCAGGCCAGGGTTGGCCCTCGCAGACATTGTGACTTTACCCCACCTCAGGGGCATCCTCGGCTCTAGAATGGACGAGGGAACACATGGTCCAAATTCCCATGACCCAGAAGCAAAAAAGTACCGAGGCTTCCAGTTATGGTTGGAAGTCTGAGTTGTTTGAAGCATCTTCTTCTCAGGCTTTCGAGCTACAAAGTGATAGTAGCTCAGATGATTTTTGGCCGAGAAAGGGACACAGCAACCTACAAAGACCTGAACTGGAAGGTCTGAGTGGTGGATAGCCTTCCATAAGACGATGGCCCCTATTATGACCCTCCAGGCATTAGGGGACAGTTGAGAGGGGGACAAATTAATATAGGAAATGATGGATTTGATAATGGGGTGAATGGGAAGACGAAACCACAACTTGAACATCTGCTCGTACAAGCAGATCTCGCCGTCTCGGCCATGAAAAGCCCTCTCCTCCCTCAGAGGTCTCCTAAGCTTTATTGAGGGACTGATAGAATACATATATCTGAAGCAGAGAAGGTCTACCTCAGTAATAGTACTCTCGATCTCGGCCGCCTCATAGACGTCGACATCGCTCTCAACCTCATCATCATCATCCAACTTAACGTCGGCCGGAGCAGATGTTGATGGATTACTCGGGAACCTCTGAGCGAACTCGGCACCAGTGAAGGCCGACAGAGGAATGACATCAAGAGGAGGTGGAATGGCCACACTCGTCTCAACAACCTCAACCTCTGAGGAAGAGGCTGAGGTTCTTGAGCTATTATGGGATGAGACTCGGCTAGAGACCTCGGCTTGATCAGGGGCCTGATCTTCCTGAGGTGTGAAGTCTATGGCCTCCTAGAAGGAGTCCATAGACATGGGGTCTGAGGTAGAAGATTCAGACTCAGACATCGGTATTGGATCGGCAGGAATCTCTGCCTGAGTGAAAAACTCCAGGGGATCAGGATATATCACCTTCATAGGTGGTGGAAAGATAGGTCTAGTGGGAAATTCTTGTGACCTACGAGCCTCCTCCTGTGCTCTTTCTATTTGTCTAATTTTTTCTAAAGTCTTCTCTCTAAGGGAGGGGAACTCCTCAAGAAGTTGGTATAAGGGTCTGAGCATCAGAGGCAGACCCTACACTTGGGAAAAACTTCCTAAACTACAAACAAGATTGGCTAGTGAAGTAAAGCAGTTTAAAGATCAAACCACCTAAACTTGGCAAGAATAGTTCGCCTGAAATAATGGTGGTCTCACCAGAAAACTTAGAAACTCACCGGAAAACGCGAAAATAAGGACGCTTGCAGGAAAAATAAAGAACAAAGTATGGCAGAGAATACCTGAGGAAGAAGTAGTAGAAGAAGGCGAGGAAAACTCGAAGAAGGCACCACCACAAAGCTCTGAATCACGAAGAGAACACTTTTTAGAGAGAGAAAATGGTTGGAGCACAATCGCGCAGAAGAGAGAGAAATTAAGGATGGAGAGAAAAGGAAGGTTTAAAACCTTTGAATACTTAGTCGCGATTCCCAAGGCCTATCATAGCCTTGGGAACCCCAAAAGCGGCTGATAGCACACGCTTGCCAAGCAAGCCACACTTCAATATTGGACAAGTGTCAAACAAGCATTGGCTTGTATTAGAAAGGCCTCGGAGGTGTGATAATCCCCCAGTCACATGTTCTCACATGTGACTAAGGGCTGGGGGGTGATTGATATGCCCCAAGTGTGACCTTGGCTCAGAGACACCAACCTCGGCCGAGATCATAGATGGCACTGGACTAGTCTTGGGCACGTGATATCAGCCCTCAGCCATAACAAGGTCGGCCCAGGCCGACGCTACCACTAAAGGACATTAAATGCATCATAAGGGTCAGCAACACTCTCGTACATCTGAGTAATGCAACCTCGGCCATATATAGGCCGAGCTCGTAAGAAGCCCAAGCAACAACCTCATCATGACAATCAGTCGATGCTCTAGGTTTAAGCCTACTCAACTTCGGCCTAAGCCGACCCTGGTCCGTTGTCTCGTCTTAATATGAGCCGAGACCTTCATGGTCACCTCGGACTAGGCGAGAATGTAAACTTCTTAACCTCGGCCTCTACCAAGCCGAGGTCATGCACCAGTACGACAACCGAGCATCTGTTGACATTTGGGTAAGGACACGTGGACAAAAGTCAGTTATAATAAGATTATTCCCCACACGTGGAGAGAATATTTCATCATCATTACCTACAGGTGACACTGACAGGTGGCTCTCTCATATTGGTGAGGCTAACACACACATGCATATTACATGCATGGGGGGTACATTACACCCCCTAGGTACTATATATAAAAGTCATCCTCTACCTTACAAAGGATCCAGTGAGGCAACCCTAGCTGAAACTCTATCTAGATACACAGTAGAGAGAGAAATCTTGAGAGATTGTATTTATGGCCATTAGTGCCCTCATACAGTGATACATATCATACACTTACACAGTGGATATAGGCCTAATTGGCTGAACCACTTATATTCCGGTGTGAATCCTCTTCTCCTCACCTCCTCACCTCCTTCTACTATATATGTGTATACCTTCTATATACCTTTATCCTTCCATTGTTGACATTGAATTGATCTTACAAACACCTTGAAGGGTGGTGCTATTTCCAGCATCATCATTCCCATCCAATGCCAGCATAAAAAACATGAGCTTATGGATTCAAATTCATGAACTCCCAATAGAATACTACAATCATGAGATCCTCCATTGCGTTGCATCCACATTGGAAAAACCTTTAAAGATAGACATGCACACGAAATCGTTAAGGCGTGCAAGGTATGCTCGTATCTGTATTAAGTTTAATGTCGAAAAGCCTTCGTATTTTACTTAGTATTATCTACAACCTCAAAACGGATATTTGTTTCCAATACGACATTATTGGACATATCAAAGACGTGCAAAAAACAGACTCCAACAATTTTTGACAACACTCTGCATGGACATGCACAAACTGAAAATCTTAAAAAATGGCAAGTGGTAAGACATCGTCCTTGACGGAATTCTAATTAATTCGATGATAAAAATGGCAGGTCCCACCTAATATCCACCACTCGGCAAGACCCTCCGCTGGCAGGTCACACTGCAGTAGGGTTTCCCAATAATTTCATTGCAAAGGACGATGTCAAGCAGAACGCAGGGTCTTTTGGGAAATCCATTTTGAGTCCTATATCTTCCAAACTCACTCGATGGTCTATAAAAAGCATGGAAACCACTGGGATGGTTGCATCCCAACCTAAGGTGGTAAACACTTTGGATAATATTCCCACTACTATTTCCTTCGATCCCATCAACATGAGTCAACAAGAGTTATCTATTACTAACGATAACAATTCTAGCATGATGGATTTAATTCCACTTATGACCTTACGTGGCTTCGCCCAAAACACATCAGTTTTTGACGTGCAAGAGCACATCCCATACATGTCGGTTCCTACCCCCAAACCCATGCCCCCTGATACGTCTATATTATCAAACCTCCCCTCATCTCTTAGGACTCCCATTCCCAACTCCAATATCCCTACTCCACACACTGCTGAAAATGAATAACCACAACTCAATCTCGGAACATTCACAACTCTCGTTGACACCCCCAGAACCCCCCTATCCGACCCTTTTCTCTACCCTCCACCAAGACCGATAATACCACCCCCAAATTCTTGAACCCGCCCTACCACTCAAGTTTGAATTTACCACTCCACAACTTTCCACCGAGACTCTGACCACTGAACTCCACCCACATCCATATAGAAAAACTTCACCAACCCGACCTCGGCCTATAGTTAGAAGGATACTGGTTAATACAACGCGGCCCCAACGATCTCATCATCCAAGATAATTTTAAAAATCCCCACCTATTCCACTACCAACTCCAACACCACAATGTTCATATCGAAATTGGACAACATCGTGACAGAACTCACATAGTTCCACCATCGATCTTTAGCTTTCATACCCATCCGGTGCCAAATTGAGGCACAACTCTTAATCAATTATCTCCTCCCAAATGAGTATGTATATATACTCCCAGAGAGCACTCTGATGACATCACATGTTCCCCTTCACTTAATGAGAATCTTGTTGTAGAATGCTAGGGGTGTGGGACGCCCCACCTTTATTCCTGAGCTTATAAATTATCTCACTCGTCACCGGCCTCATATAATCCTTATATTGGATACTCGTCTTGATGCTAAATGATTTGTTTGAGAAATTGGTTACCTCCCATTTTGCAATCATATTGTTTCCCCTGCACTCGAATAATCTAGTGGCATCTGGATTTTATGGATGGATGGTCAGGTAACAGTTAATAAAGTGGCGATCTCTTCTCCGTTCATTCACGTCATGGTTCATCATAACCCATACGCAGGTCTAATGGAATTCACATCCGTTTATATGCCCCATCAGCCTTCGACCCAATCACAGGTATAGTAAGACTTACATAAACTTTCAACTAATTGTACCAAACCTTGGGTACTCGTCAGGGATTTTAATACAATTTTATGGCCGCATGAGAATTTATGAGGTCAACCTTTTCACCCAACACGCGCCAAAGTCATTAAGCATTTCATGATGACACATAATATTTTTACCTCAGTTTTACTGGTCATGTGATAACCTGAAAAGCTAACACGCCTTTCAGCCACCACGTGCGTGAACATCTGGACAGGGGCCTTCCAAACAAGAAGGGGTGGGATTTATATAACAATACTAGGGTTAAGCATCTTATGAATGTTGTCTCTGATCGTTTTCCACTATTACTTGATAGCACACCTCCCACTATTCGCACGCCTCAACGTTTTATTTATTACACATAATGGGTAGCCTACGAGTCCTTTCACAAAATGTTTCATAACCATTGGACCCAACCCGTAGCGAGACCACCTATGACTTGCTTCATCCACAAAACGCATATTTTCAAATAATCAGCTATTTCCTGGAAGCAAAGAGTTTTCAATGATATGGCTCACAATATTTCTCACTTTTAACAACACCTTATGCGCACTCGTCAACTGATTGAGCGACATCCTAACCCAATCTTAATTAAGCAGGAGAGTGACCTTCAAAACCGCCTGGACCATTGTCTCACACAAGAAGCATTGTACATGAAAAATAAATACAAGCTAAAACGGAATCTTGATGGTGAGCATAACATAAATTTTTTGCATGCGCATGTTTCTCATCGCTGACGAATTAATCATATTCTGGCTATCTTTGACCCTGACACTGGGTGGAGTAAAAATCCTTCCATTAATAACCAATGCATATTGTTTTATACCACCCTTTTCCAGACCACTAACCCTCCCACAACTTCTGACCATTACTCGTTTACTCGCTTAACGCAAAGGATAAAGTCCATTTATAAGCACCTGTTACGGAACTAGAAATTCTATTTACCCTCAAGAGAATGGGTCGAAACAAATCTCCATGGCCTGATGGCCTCACGGTCGAATTTTATCTTAACCATTGGCATGTGATATGAACCACTGTATGTTATCTTATTTTGAATTCTTTGTATATGGAGTAATGCCTCAATAACTTAACCATATGCTTCTAATTTTCATTCCCAAACGTCCCAACCCAACATAAGTCTCTCACTTTTGTACCATTAGTCTTTGTAATGTTATTTATAAGATCATTTACTCTATCCTAGTAGTGTGAATAAGACCTCTTCTATAGTCCCTTATCTCGTCCTATCAAGCGTCTTTTGTTACCCGTCGCCACATCCAGGATAATATCCTCATAGCGGATGAAATGATCCACTCAATGCGTAAATATAAATCTCAAAAGGGGAGCTGAGCTATTAAAATAGATTTAACCAAAGCATTCGACCAAATGGAATGGTCCTTTATTCGCTGAGTGATGCAGCAGTATGACTTCCCGCCATCTTGGATTCACTACATTTCAGCTTGCATTTCCACCCCATTTTTTCAAACTTTAATTAACGGGCACCTAGGCCTTAGGTTTTTCTCTTCATAGGGCCTCCGTCAAGGCAATCACTTATCTCCTCTTCTTTTTAGCTTAGGGCTTGACGTTCTTCTTCGCAAAATCGACATCAACTATTGTCACAAAAAATGACGGCCCTACGACCTTCAAAGACTAGGCCTAAAATTCCAGGCCTAGAACTTTTGGATGACTATATCTTCTTACTTCAGCTAATCCCTCTTACTATAATTCATTTTAGGGAAATTATCAAAGAATTCTCCCTCATCTCAGGACAGGGTGTCAACCGGGATAAATCTATGATCACATTTGGTCAATCAACCCCATGATAGGTTATGCGAACAATGCAGAGACATTTAGGTTTTCGTCGTAAACCTATCCAAGATAAATATCTAGGTCTCCCTCTCATCACGGGATGCATTACACGCAATTTATTTCTCAACCTCATCACGAATCTAGACGCTCGCTTATAGACGTGGTATATCCATTTCCTCTCCTATGATGGACGTGCCACTCTTATTAATGTTGTATGTACGTCACTCCCATCCAATATTATGTCATCATTTCCTTTGCCCAAGGGTATCCTTAACACCCTCACTAAAAAGATCAAAGATTTCTTCTGGAATGCCCCTAGTAACATGTATTTTCATACAATCGTTACATACGTTGACCATTTCAAATGTATTTTGACTTTGAAGATATATCAAAATTAAATACGCTTCTAAGAAAATTAGATGTAATTTAACTAGTTAATAGAATCTTTTGACCAAATAACAAATACTTTGAAACGGTTTAGTGTTTGAGTGTCCTGATTATTTGAAAGTGTGACTCCCTCTTTTTGAAATCAGAAAACAAATTATGCAACATGCATCATAAAATCAATACAAGAACAAACACATGCATGCACACAATTTCATTTAGATTTCTATCTAGTCTATTAATATCTAAAATATAAAATGCATAAAGAAAAGAAGATATCATATGTTAGAAAAATCTTACCTAAATTTGATGCCCCTTCTTCAAGATCTAACGGTGTTGTTGTGCCCATCTTCACTTTATATACCAAAGAGTATCACAATGTAAGACAATTTGTGACACATTAAAAATGTATGTGATTTTTCCTACATTATATAGCTCTCCACCAGTTCAGAGTTACTCAAGGCATACATATGAGCTTTCTCCATATCAAATTCATTCATCCCGTCATACTTTAGACCATTATGTCTGTATATTATCATAGGTTTTAACTAAAAAGGAAGTTTATAAAGATTACGATTAAACATAAAGTCATAGTTAACTATTAAAATTACAAAATATATAGTTTTCAACACCTAAAAGATTTAAACCAAATGATCCCTCCTCAAATACACAATTAAATAAATTGAAAGTTAAATCACCAACCCAAACAAAATTATTTAAATAACATCAGGGAGTGACTTTTTTTATAAGTAAATGATATATTAGAACCCACCCGCTTAAGGGAGCGAAACTCGTATACATGGAGTATACAACCGAGAGAAAAGAAAAAGGTGAGATACCAAAAAAGGCATCCACCATAAAAAGCAAACACCACCAACACCCCCCCTCAAGAAACAGCCCCCAAAAATACCTATGAGCACCAAAAGAAATAGCCACCCTCACAACACAAACGAAGCAAACAAAACCATAAGACGAAACTAACGCCAAACCCACATGGTGGACAACGAAACCCTACACCCTCCCATAACCACCTATTTTCTCGAAAAGTAAATGTGCCTTATTCTCATTACCCTCGAAGTTGACCCCTACCATCTTATTGAATCCTATCAAATTCTCTGCCCAACCCACCGGGTCCTCTTCCCACTCCTCGTCCTCTCCCTCTCTAAAGGCCTCTTCCTGCCTAGGGATATCGATATCCACCCAGATTTTTTATTTGGACACATTAGTGAAAATAAATCCCTAGCCACCTCCTCCCATTTCCTGTGTCTCGTCCAATTCAACCTCAGAAAAGTCATTTCCCTCCACGCTTCCAGACCCCAACGTATGAATAAAGTGATCCGCAAACTCACTAACAACTCTCCTCACACCACTAGTTTCTCCATAATCAAAATCTGGTTGAGCCCCTACTCTCAAACAACTCACCACAGACTTCTTTTCATGGGAACCCCATAAACTTAAATGATTCTGAAAAATTCCATCATTTGGGACAAGAGCCAAAAGTGGCTTGGCAAAGGATACCCTCGACTCTTCTGCACCTTTAAGAACTTTCACACTATCCACTTTACCCCTCTTCTTATTAGTACCGCTCTTAGCCTTTAAATTCCTTTGTATGCCATCTCCTAACCAAATTTAATTCATTTAATATACAATGGAGGAACCTTTAAAATTTATAAATTCTTGTGCACACCTCTCTCATTTGTTAACTTGGGGGTTTGAATCGGTTTTGGAGGATTTTAATTTTTGTTTTCAAAACAGGGCAACAAATCAGATTATAGAAAATATGGAAAGAAAATAGGTTAATTGATGTTTGAAAGTTTCTTGTTTCAAAACTCAATCATATTGCAAGTGTTGTTTCAAAACTCAAGTCAGCAATTCAAACCCATCAAATCGATTTCTTAAAACCACAAAAAAAATTAGAGAAAAATTAATAAAAAAAATAACGAGAGATAGGTATTGAAGGAGGTCGATCGGTGATTTGTAAGACCCAATGAAGAGAGTTCAAAAAAGTGGGGTAATTTGTTTCCCTAGAGCCCTAAAATGCACAATGTCAAGATAATGGGGAATTTCTTTTATCTCCCACTAAAGTTCCAAGGTGAAAAATGTATAATACAACAACGACACCTCTCCTCTGTCATGTTAATTATTTTCTATGATACTTTATGTTGGGTGTCATGGTTATTAAGATAAAAATGATGACTTCTTCTCAATATCGTGAAATGAGTTTTCATGACATCTAATATTTGTCGTACACAGTATTTCACGACTTATTTCGTACAAAACGTCATGTAAAGTTTTACTACACCATGCCATATGTCATGTTAAATATTGTTTACGATACTTTTATTTTAAGTGTCGTGCTTGTTTGTTCTAGTGTTTCAAACATGACATCTATCGAAGGAGTGTCGTCTTAATATGACTTTCATGACACATATGTTAAACGTCATAAAAACCATGTCATGAAAATGGATTTTTCTTGTAGTGTAAGCTCAAAACACCTATATTAAATAAAACACAACAAGATCTATGAGAAATATGATTTTAAGATATATTATAGTTTTATTCATGATATAAAAATAATAGTTTGTTTAGCATTTAAGGAAAAATCTCCTTTTCTTCTTCTTCTTCTTGTTCTTCTTCTTCTTCTTCTTCTTCTTCTTCTTCTTATTATTATTATTATTATTATTATTATTATTATTATTATTATTATTATTATTATTATTATTATTATTATTATGGTTAAAAAATCATGCTGGCCCAATTTTCAATCGTCTAAATAGGCCTAGTATGATATCTCAGTCAAATTCAACATTGTATGGATAAATACATGAATATATCACGTGGATAATTGACGACTCGTTTTGGATAGCTACATTCTCGTTGGAGATAAACATGAATCACCAGCGAGCCAATGAAGTCCTAGTAGAGTTTTCGTATAACTCAACTACTTTATATTACTATAACACAACTCTCATCCTGGGACAATGGGACATGTAACTCTGAACCTCTAACAAATTAATAAAAAAACCAAGAAACCCTCCGTGGACATAGACATTTGTCGAACCATGTAAATATTTTGTGTTGTGACCATTTCTTTACTCTATTAATCATTTTACTCTTCAAATTATTCACTGCGATTTCTTGCACCCACAATTATTATTATTATTATTATTATTATTATTATTATTATTATTATTATTATTATTATTATTATTATTATTATTATTATTATTATTATTATTATTATTATTATTATTATTATTATTATTATTATTATTAGTGTTGCATTAATAGTTCAAGGGTGTCTACATACCAAATTAACAAGAACTTGACCTAAAATTGACACGATATGTCGCGTTAATGTCACGATTTTTTGGCACAAAAATGTCATGCCTTGTTCGTGTAAAAAATATGACCCGTGTTAGTCGCGGTAATGTGTATTGCCGTGCTATATGTGTTTTTAATCGTGTTTTTGGCTATTATTGTTTAAATTAGGTGTAAACATTACAAATTGTGTTTGTTGTGTTTTAAATGATTTGTATTCTAGTTTGCTAAAAAAACACAATTTGGTGGCTTACTGTGTCGTGTCATGACTAAAAATCAACCAAAAGCGAGAATTTGGTGGGCTCGACGCAAAGGTGGTGGGGAAAGAAGTTGGTGGAGGGGAATACCTCTTCCTTAATCATCTAACATAGTAACAATATATACATTCCTTATTTGAGGAAAGGGACTTTTATCCACGTCGGTACAAGTTGCCAATCCTTTTGTACCTTAGAGCATCCACAATGGAGATGCTATCTGCCAACAAAATTTGTATGTTTACAAACCTGGATGTCTGCAGTGGTGGGAATAAGTTAACAAATTCCGTTGTCGATTTGCTGGGGTTCTCCAAAGATACAAATTGGTTATTGAATTTGCAAAAGATTCCTACGAACAAATAAAGTCCGTAGGAAGTGTAAATAAATGTTTTTATCATATATCTGAGTTGTGACGAATAAATATAGTCCGTATAAACTTCCTACGAACTAATGTTGTTCGTAGGAAATATTTTATACTTCCTACGAACAACATTAGTTCGTAGAAAGTTATGTTTACAAATCACCACAGTAAAGGTTCAACTTAAGAAAAGGTAAAACCAACTTTTGATATGATACACTTACCTTTCATCACATCCCACCAGTACGGATGCTCTTAAAATAACCATCTCGCTCTGACAAAAAAATAATTAGAAAAATCTGCCCGTCTATTTTTCATAAACAATTTTTAGAGATTAGGGTTTTATGTTTTGATAGGATTTTAGGTTTTAGACTTAAGGTATAAGTAAGTATGACATTTTGTTTTTTAGGGTTCATGATTTACATGTTTAGAATAAACATTCAATTTAAATACTATTATTTTCAAAATATTATTTTAAAAAAAGATTTACAAGCTTCGACTTAAATTTTATTCCATATAAATTTTTCCTACTGAATAAGTAGTGTTAATTCCTTTTATTTATTAATATAATGATGGAGATAAATGATATAATAAAGGGGCATATATCAAATAGTCACTTGAATGTTTTTTAATACACGTTTAGTCCAAGCCTTTTTATTTTTCACCAAAAAGTCCTACACCATGCCAAAAAGGCTTTACCATGCTGCTGGTGCGGACCTTTAAAGCTAAGAGAATAAGGAACTTTTTGGTACAACATAAAAGTCTTGGACTAAATGTGTATTAAAAAATGTTTGAGGGACTTTTTGGTATTTGATTCTATAATAGACCATGATAACTTAATGGTCCCGAATCAAAGTTGTCACTACCTGGTAGATAAAAAGGATCTAATAAACATCTGACATGGCTAGACCTAGAAAAATGACGCACGACACGATAACACGACACGAAGTTATAAGTTAATGGGTGGACCCTTAATGGGTTCGGGTCATATCAGTGCCAACCCGATAAGACACAATAGTTAACTGGTCGGATTAGGGTTGACCCCTTTCACCCATTAATATCTGATAAAACCCGTTATGACCCATTAATTTAGTAAATAAGATATAATGGAACATATAAATAATTTATGTAACATAATGTTAATTTAATCATAATGAACTTTACTAAATGAGATATTTAGTAATGTCAATGAATTAATGGGTCATTTGGGTTCAAAAATGAGATAATATGTCAACTTATATACAATTCAAAATAATTCATCATCTTAATGGGTATTAACGGGTGAACACGACACGACACGATAGCATAACGGGTCGGGTTTTGATATGATTTTTTCACACTATAAAAAAGTCACCCGTTTAGACACGAACCTAATAAGACCCAAACACGATAAAAATCGACATGAACATGACTCGACACGACCTATTAACAGATCCTAGACACGACATCATTACACACGTTTCTTTTTTTAGTAAAGCAACCTTTATCCACATCGGCACAACTTTACAATCCTTTTGTACCTTAAATAGCCACCTTACTCCCACAGAAAAGAATCAGAAAAATTTACTTGTCTATTTTCATGATAAAAAAATTCTAGAGCTTAGGGTTTTAAGTGTTGGCAATTAATAATAAGTGTCGAAATTAATTATTTAATTTCAATTGTATTAAATTCCGAATTTCCCATTTATGTGGTGTTAATAAATGTTAGATAATTAATTAGGAATGCGATAAGTAAAGACAATAAAAGATTTGCGTAAATCTTATCCGTTTGTCACATGATGGTTAGTGGCATTAGTGGGATACTTGAAAACAACCCCACCTCCACTAGGATTTCGGCCCTCTTCCCCTTATAAATAGAGACCTCTACAACATCTAGAGTCATCTCAATAAACACTGTTTCTAAGGAGGGAGAGAAAATTCGAAATTTTCATTATTCGTATTTTCTCATAAATATTCTGGGCACATAAGGAAGTAATTCTGGGCTGTTCAAGAAGGGATTCAAAGGAAGCTTTGATAGGAGCATTCAAGTCACCTTAATCCAATCAATTGCAATGGACAATGGTTAGTTTTGATCATAGTTATAAAGTACTTATGATTCTGTGATTGCATGAAGATTAAAACATCCTGGATTCATGACAAAACTGTTTTAAACATGATGTAATATTACGGTTTATATCCATTTTTATGATTAATAGAACAATCTTGATTAACATATGGTATCATAGCCTTCGGTTTATAATCTCATGTTTTTCGTTAATGAAAATTTCTTTATAACAATTTTGATTTATGATCTTTTGCATCTGGAAATCTCGATTTTTTTTGGTAAATCTGAAAATCTAGAATTTTTCCTTTGATGAATTTGGAAATTTGGAAATTTTGTTTTTTTATTTTGAAAAAAATTTGGAAATCTGGTATTTTTAAGAAATCTAGTAATCACACATATCGTAATTCGAATTTGTGTTGGGTATGATATTAAGAACGGAATTGTTGCATACAGTCGTTATCTTATGATAATTGTCCCATTATTGTTCAACCATTTTTCGTGTTATTAAAACCCTAATATGCCGTTAGCATGATTTTATTATTTCAAGTTGTGTAAGAGTTTTGGAAAATACTTTTATTAATCATCATAAGAAAACGAATCTGTTTTTAAGATTAATTAAGTGAAAACTGTGATTTGACGCAGAACAGATTTCGGGAGAATTTTTTTTTTGCCGTAATGAATAGTGTTTTTCGAAATTTTCGGTGTCCACGATCGAATTCGGAAACGGGCCAACGATCGAATTCCACGGCCTTTGGCCGTGATGTTATGTATATTTCGGCAATCCAAGTCCGTTAAGGCCCTCAAAACCCCATTTCTGCTATTTTAGGAAATAATCTCGAGGCTTATAACTCTTTACAGAAAATTGATATTAACGTTCCGCAAAAAATTTTGGTTTTCTGGCATGTTTTACTTCTATTCTATGGTGAAAACTCATTTTTGCCATTTTGGGCAAAATTCATGTATTATGTGTTTTTACTATACCTGGGCAATTCTGTTTTTGAGGCATTTAAGCTGCTATTGGTATCTTTGTAATTACTAGTAGATTACGTATTATAGTTAATGATTAATGCATGATTAACTATATTTAAGTTGGGACATGTAAGTAATTATTCATTTGAGTTAAGTCAAAGGCCGATGACAGGCTGACACTGCATTTGCGAATAATACACTTACATTCATTAAAGGTTTATTCTAATATTAGTTAGAAAATTGGATTGAGGCGCAACACATGCTAATATCTGAATTAAACAATATTACAAATGGTTTTGTGAAAACATAATAGTTGACATTAAGTCCATTAATCATGGTATTAAATGTTTAGGCAACAAACACAAATGCCAAAATTATGGGACCATGATAAATGAATTATAGGGTAGTATATATTTACAATCTGAACATTATGTGATGATTAACACAGATTCCGTGATATTCAGATTATAAATAAAATATGCCAAAAATTTTAGTCAACAATTTAATATTCGACCCTTGCAATTATTATTGTGTGTAAATAATTTAATTTGTGAACATTGTTATTAATTGCAATTCCCCTTAACCTGTATTCACAAGCTCAGTCATATTCCAAATTTGATGGAACTAATTTTTCTGAATGGAATGAGCAAATTGAGTTCAACCTAGGGGTTCTTCACCTAGACATGGCAATTATGTGTGATGAACCCGCTGCTATTACTGATGCCAGTAGCGAGGATGAAATTGCTATCCATGAAGCATGGTCTTGACCCAATAGGCTGGCCCTTATGTTTATGTGAATGTGCGTTGCTGCTAAAATTAAGACCTCCCTACCTGAAACTACAAAAGAGAAAGAGTATTTGAACAAAATTAAGTAATGCATTCGCACTGCTGATAAATGTGACACCCCCACTAATTAAATACCGGGTAGATACTCCTTTATTAAATTAATACAAAATGCCAAGTTGGTCCAGTTAATAGCATCACTGTCGAAAACATTTTAATGATTACTAACCACCTAGTATTTAAAAAGTAAGTGCCAAATTTTAAGTTAAGTCTGATTAACATGCAATAAAAGAATAATGGAAGAACAACCTGAATCCATTCACCATAAGGAAGTAATGAAATAACCAACAATAGTAATAAGTCCAGAGGAAAACTCCTCACAACAATCCCACAACTGAAAAATAATATGACAAGTCTGAATCCTGAATAAAAACAACCAAAGTCTGAATAACTGAAATAAATGAAATGTCTGTAAAAGAAATGGGCGACATGCCCTACAACTGATAAATGCTGAGTATAGAGTCAAGATAGATGAAGCGTCTACACGTAAAGTCCTGTAACTTCCACAAACATCTACAGCTCGTCACCAGAATGAGGATCCTAAGCATGGTGTCCTTATGGCTGGGCACCTAAAATGGTTTTTACAAAAATAGATTTGAAAGCAAACGGGTCAGAGCCCGAAAGTGGAGAGTATTTTGAAAACAGCAAGTGCTTTAATAACATTTAAAACAATAAATGCAAAATACATGTTAGGACGTGCTCTCACATGAAATACTCACCTCTTGTCTAACTGTGCACTCCTAACGTTCCTGTACCCATTCATGTGTTTTCTCATAACTATCTAGTTCAAAATAGTTTCTAACACTTCTACTCGGTTCACGTTTTAATTCTAACCTTGACATTTAAATAGAGAGTTCTACTTTAAATCTCGGATTTCCAATTATTAACAAAGCCATTTATAGATATCTGTCCCCTTTTATCTTTTCGTAACGTTACCACAACTATACTCACAATTTAACATATTAAATTCCTCTTCATTTAACCGTATATTTTCACATCATAAATATACAATACAAGCACCCCGAGGCTAAGCTGCGATGCACACATACTCTGCTATCCATCCCGGTACATCACGTACATAAGGATTACAAATTCTGAATCTCTCAAGAATTGTTGGAATAAACACCACACACAAAAATGGAGGCGAACATAATTCAACATATCCATGGTCACGTACATACCTACGCTCCATAGTCAGCTGGCTTATTAACTCACAAATAAGTCGTTCTCTTGAACTATGTCCTCGAGGTACCAATCTAAATCCGGGCAACACAAGGATAAGAAGGCCCTAAGCGAACGTAACCTCCCGTGATAGCAAGTATGGTAGGTATGTCATACATATAAAAATCATATACTAAGCATTCACACATTTTAGATAATTCAATATTAATAAAGGTATACTCTTCATCCTTATACCATTATTCCAAATTTGTATATTTTACGTCCCCCGATAATATAAAAGTTAAACTGTCGACACGTCTCACGTCGTAGTTTCTTATGCTTAAAGCCTATCTCAAATAGAGTATTAAGTTCCTATTATTCCCACATATAACATCTTTATTCCTAAGGTCTTTACTTCTGCCCCAAACCTCATTTCATCAAATTATTCAAATTTACACTTTTAACCCAAATTTTATCTCACTTATCGAATTTCATTAAATTAGAATAATTCCTCAAATTGAATTCTAATTGAGGTCCAAGTTTCATAATCATGCCTACTGGTCTTCCTTAAGTTTAAGGGTATTCATAAGGTCTCCAATAATATTTTCCAAGGGTTACCACCATTAAAATTTAAAATAGGGAAAACTTTACTCATTCTGAGAAGGTCGATCGATCGACCTTTTCCTTCAATCGATCGATGGTGGTCGATCGATCGACTGATGAACATCGATCGATCGAATGCACCAGGTATGGCTACGGACTACTTCGTTTTGCAGTTTTCAAATCATCCCAAAACATATTTTTAATCCATGAAACTCTAATATAACGTTATAGTATCATCATACAACCATCCTACAACATTATTAACGTTCTAAAACCAATAATTCATCAACCAAGGGCTATATATGGATCAATCTTCATCAAGAACCCTAGTTTTCTAATTATTTCAAGAACATTCATAAACCTCTTCTTAAATCCGTTTTTAAATCATCAAGGGTCATAATTTTGAATTCAGAATTCGTCCAGATTGTTACTACATGCAGTCCCTAACATAATTCATAGTTTTAAACTTCCAATTCATGGGTCTATATCATCTTCCAAGATAAATTCGATAATTTCCTAAACATGGAAAAGCATAGCATGAATCAATTGTAATTAAACCACTTGCCTCTAATCTTTCTCTGAATTTGAGGTTGAATCTTGAAGGCTGAATTATCTTCTCTCTCTCTCTCTCTCTCTGCAGCATTCTTCTGTTCCTCCCTCTCTCTACAAGTTCTTCTCAAGGTGTTAATGGAGGTGGGGTTGGTTTTTGCCAATCTTTATGGTTTCTAACTTCTCCCGTAGCCCACTACCTAAATTGGGGTTGGAACATGGCTTAGTGGGTTAATACTATGTCAGATTTTAACTCTAATTTTCGTGGGTTTTAATTACCCAATTTCCGAAATTACCAAAACGCCCTTATAAGTTACCGATATGGCCCAATAATGCCCCGGGACCCAAACTTAACCCCCGGCTAGTGTTTTTTGACTATTTCGACCCTTCCGGACGCGTTGACACACTCAAAATGACCATACGGGTGATAAAAATAAAATTCACTTTTTAATTCAAATAATTATATTCCTGACGCGACTGTCACACGCGTCCCAACAAAATTTCCCAAATTGCTGTATTTCAATCTCGCGACAATTTCAATAATTCCACTATTCATATATTACCATATATACACATTATAATCAAATACTAACTCACATCTCGTTAATATTTTATCCGGATTAATTTTCAATTAATACACATTTAATACAATTAATCCCAAAAATAAATATCACAGAAAATATGGGGTATTACATACTTCCCCCCTAATAACTGAATTTCGTCCCGAAATTCGGAACTAGAAAGTACCTGGTAAGAATAACTCTGGATAACGTTCGCGCATCTCATCCTCGCGCTCCCATGTGGACTCCTCGACATTATGATGTCGCCACTGAACACGCACTAACGGGACTATCTTTGACCGCAGTTTTCGCTCACTTCGGTCCAAAATAGCAATCGGCCCCTCCTCGTAGGAGCTATCCGGCTGGAGATCGATGTCCTCCACAGCAATGTGAGAATGAGACAAATTATCTCTAAGGTATTTCCTTAGCGATGAAATATGAAACACATCGTGAATCCGATGCAAATTCTCCGGTAACCCAAGCCTATACGCCACAGGTCCAATCCGCTCAATAATAGGAAATGGTCCCACATATCTCGGTGCCAACTTCCCTTTCTTCCCGAAACGCATAATCCCCTTCATAGGAGATACTCTGAGCAAAACCTGGTCCCCCACTTGGAACTCCCTGAAGAACCTCTTCGCATCAGCATAGCTCTTCTACCGATCTTGAGCTACCCGAATGAGACTCCGAATCAATTCTATCCTTGCCGAAGTATCCTGAATCACTTTCGGCCCAAGTAGTTTGTTGTCCCCCACTTCCAACCAACATACTGGGGAACGACAAGGTCGACCGTACAACGCCTCAAATGGAGCCATGCCAATGGTGAACTGGTAGGAGTTGTTGTAAGCAAACTCCACCAGTGGAAGATACTGCTCCCATCCACCCTCAAAATCAATGGTGCACATACGTAGCATGTCCTCCAACATCTGATTTGTACGCTCGGTCTTCCCATCGGTCTGCGGGTGATACGCCGTGCTCAACAGCAATTCCGTGCCCATGGCCTCCTGAAAACTCTCCCAAAACCGTGAAACAAATATCTTGTCTCTGTCAGACACGATATTTAGGGGCACACCGTGATGTCTCACTATCTTTGCAATAAAGAGCTGGGCATACTGTCCCGTAGTGTAGTCTGTCCTTACGGGTAGAAAATGAGCGACTTTAGTCAACCTGTCCACAATTACCCAAATGGAGTCGTAACCTCTCTGTGACGTAGGCAACCCCGTGATAAAGTCCATGGAGATGCTCTCCCACATCCACATCGGTACCTCTAACGGCTGTAGCAATCATGCCGGTCTCTGATGATCCACTTTTACGAGCTGACAAGTGGCGTATTTTGAAACGAACCCGTCAATATCTCTCTTCATCCCGCTCCACCAATACTGATGTCTCATGTCTTGGTACATTTTGTCCCCACCGGGATGTACCGCGAACCATGAGCCGTGCGACTCTGCCATCACCTCGTGCCGCAATTCCTCCCCTTCTGGAACTACCAATCTCCCATTGAAGCGTAATCCCCCGTCTGAGCTAACGGTATAGGATTCGGCTCCCTCTGCCAATAATCGAACTATCTGCTCCTGACAGAACGAGTCATTTGCCTGTGCCCTTACTACCTTCGTGACAATCTGCGGTGTAACGGTCATCACAGACATGAACGATCGGGCCACTGCATCCTGGTGTCCCAACTCCTTCCATTTGGCCTTCCACACATCTCCCACCTCCTCTACTGGTCTACAGCTCAACGCGTCTGCTACCACGTTAGCCTTCCCCGGGTGATATTGGATATCAAACTGATAATCCTTCACAAACTCAAGCCACCTTCTCTGCCGCATATTCAACTCCTTCTGCGTGAATAGGTACTGTAGGGACTTATGGTCCGTGAATAATCAAAACTTTTCCCCCAAAAGATAATGTCTCCAAATCCGAAGGCCAAATACCACTGCCGCCAACTCCAAGTCATGGGTGGGGTAATTCTTCTCGTGAGGCTTAAGCTTACGGGAAGCATAAGCTATGGCCTGACTTTCCTGCTGCAATACACCTCCAAGTCCTTGTAAGGATGCATCGGTGTAAAATAGATACTCAACTCCCGGTCTCGGCAATGCTAACACAGGTTCTGAGGTCAACTTGTCCTTCAACTCATCGAATGCCAACTGACAGGCATCACTCCAAATGTACGGAACACCTTTACGAGTCAGATGTGTCAAAGGACCTGCTATCTTCGAAAATCCCCGAATAAACCTCCTGTAGTATCCTGCTAGGCCCAAGAAACTACGGATCTCCGTCGGTGTCGTGGGCTGTCCCCACTCCCTCACCGCGGATACCTTCCCCGGATCAACCGATATTCCCCGATCGGAAATAATATGCCCCAAAAACTGAACCTCCTTCAGCCAAAATTCGCACTTCTCATATTTTGCATACAACTCATTCTAGCGCAGTGTCTGCAAAACTTGCCTCAAGTGCTCGGCGTGCTCCTCCTGTGTCTGGGAGTAAACCAGAATATCATCGATGAAGACAATGACAAACTGATCTAGGAAATCTCTGAACACCCTATTCATCAAGTCCATAAATACGGATGGAGCATTGGTCAAACCAAAAGGCATAACCCGAAACTCATAAGAACCATATCTCGATAAGAACGCAGTCTTCGAGACGTCCTCTTCCCTGATAAGCAACTGATGGTATCCCGATCGCAAATCAATCTTCGAGAAGAAGGAAGCTCCTCTCAACTGGTCGAATAGGTCATCGATTCGAGGCAACGGATATTTATTCCGTATCGTGACCTTGTTAAACTCTCGGTAGTCCACACACAATCTCAGTGAACCATCTCTCTTCTTCACGAACAACACAGGGGCACCCCACGGCGAAGTACTCCTCCGTATAAACCCCTGACCCAACAACTGCTCAATCTGATCTCGTAGCTCTCGCATTTCTGCCGGAGCCATACGGTATGGTGCGCGTGTTATAGGTCTCGTATCTGGTAATAAGTCTATGATAAAGTCTATGACAAAGTCTATCTCACGACTGGGGGGTAATCCAGGTATATCCTGAAATACATCGGCAAACTCTCTAACAATCGGAATCGAATCAAGTGGTATCACCACCTCCTTAGAGGTCTCCTCCTCTATATAGTAAAAATGAGTGGACGATCCTCCCTCGGAACGAGGCATCGCCACCAAAAACATCTCCTGCCCAGGAATGGCAAAGATAATACTCCTACTGAAACAGTCAATCATGGCTCGATACGCAACAAGCCAATCCATACCAATAATGGCATCATACTCGGTCATCTCTAAAACTAACATATCTGCAGGTAATACCAAAATACTAATCTCTACCCCCACTCCCCGGTATATAATGAAAATAAGTGACCCACTCCCCAATGGTGAGTCTACACACGTCACTGTGCTCTCTGCTGTGGCTAACAACCCTAAGGCTTTCGCAAAATGTGTAGCTATAAAATAATGCGTTTCCCCCGTATCAAACAAAACCCGACCCATATTACCATGGATAGGAAACATACCCTTAATCGCGGGTGGTGCCTGTGGAGCTGCTGCCTGGTGGACGTTATAGACACGTCCATACTGTAGCTGCCCTTGCTGCACAGGAACTGCTGGAATGGCTGGTAGCGCTGGCACCTGGGCTGGAGCTGGGAGGGCTGGTGGAAAAAGTGGCCTCTGTGGCTCATGTCGAGCACCCTGTTGCTGCTGTTGTGGGGCCCTGCCCTTATCAGGACACTCCTGACATTTGTGGCCAATCTTACCACAAATGAAACACTTCCCCGGGAAGTTCCCCCCTCTCTGTCCCTGCTGCCCCCGGCCCTGGTGGCCGTTACCGTTCCTCCACTGGCCCTGCTGGCCCTGCTGAAACTGCTGTTGTTGGCCATTCTGACCCTGCTGGTTCTGATGACCGTTCAGACCCTGATGGCCCTGCCGGAAACCTCCCTGTCCGTGCCTGAAATTTCCCGACCTGAATCTCTTGTGATCCCCCTGCTGGGAACCCTGATCACCCTGCCTCTGTCCCTGAACAGAATGTGCCCCACTGGCACCGTTTCCCCCAGTCCTGCCCTGATGGCTGGACTCTCCTGACCTCTTGCCTTCAGCCATGTGAAAGCGATGATCCTGGCAGTGTAACAGTGCAGCGTTAACCACATCAGAATAAGTGGCCAACGATAGGTTCCCCAACAAATGCTGACGGATCCTCCAAGTCAACCCGTCCGTAAATTTATGTATCTTCTTCTCTTCCGAAGGTATCTCATCCGGAACAATATTCAGCAAATTGGTGAATTCAGCCTCATACTCGGCCACAGTCTTAACCTCCTGTCGAAGGTTCATCAACTTCCTCCTCATTTCTGTGTGAACAGCAGACGAAAAGTACTTACGGTCTAACTGCACCCAGAACTCCTGAATCGTGAGAGTATCCCTCTCCTCTACGGTGGTAATAGACTCCCACCACTGTAGTGCAGATCCCACTAGCTTAAAAGTAGCTAGTATCTGCCTCTGAACGTCAGTGCACTCATACATCCTCAAGTTCCTCTGTATGTCCTTCCTCCACTGACTCGAAACCACCACATCGGAGCTACCTGCGAACTCCGGGGGGTGTGCTTTCTGAAAAGCATCACGTACACGTTCCCAAGCAGACGGAAATGCATGTGGCTGAACTGGCGCAGTAACTGGCGCCTGAGGTGGTGCCTGATGAACCACGACAAGTGCGTCATTTATCGCTTGGGCTACTATGGCTGCAACCTCAGCGGCGTTCATCGTGCCCTGAACTGGTGCGGGCTGTGATTCTGGCGTTGCATTCCTGGGAACCCGTTGTGCACGTCGTGGAGGCATCTTAAATAAGAATGAAGTTTATAAGTTCGCAGTTATAAACTCAAAATAGCTGAAGAACGTAGCATATATAAAAGAATACAACAGTACTAAAATATAGGGCTCTACATCAAAGAAAGCTCAGCGGAAACATAATAAGCCGTTCAGATCCTAAAGGACACTAGAACCTGATGCTCTGATACCACCTGTGACACCCCGACTAATTAAATACCGGGTAGATACTCCTTTATTAAATTAATACAAAATGCCAAGTTGGTCCAGTTAATAGCATCACTGTCGAAAACATTTTAATGATTACTAACCACCTAGTATTTAAAAAGTAAGTGCCAAATTTTAAGTTAAGTCTGATTAACATGCAATAAAAGAATAATGGAAGAACAACCTGAATCCATTCACCATAACGAAGTAATGAAATAACCAACAATAGTAATAAGTCCGGAGGAAAACTCCTCACAACAATCCCACAACTGAAAAATAATATGACAAGTCTGAATCCTGAATAAAAACAACCAAAGTCTGAATAACTGAAATAAAAGAAATGGGTGACATGCCCTACAACTGATAAATGTTGAGTATAGAGTCAAGATAGATGAAGCGTCTACAAGTAAAGTCCTGTAACTTCCACAAACAGCTACAACTCGTCACCTGAATGAGGATCCTAAGCATGGTGTCCTTGTGGCTGGGCACCTAAAATGGTTTTTACAAAAATAGATTTGAAAGCAAACGAGTCAGAGCCCGAAAGTGGAGAGTATTTTGAAAACAGCAAGTTCTTTAATAACATTTAAAACAATAAATGCAAAATACATATTAGGACGTGCTCTCACATGAAATACTCACCTCTCGTCTAACTGTGCACTCCTAACGTTCTTGTACCCATTCATGTGTTTTCTCATAACTATCTAGGTCAAAAGAGTTTATAACACTTCTACTCGGTTCACGTTTCAATTCTAACCTTGACATTTAAATAGAGAGTTCTACTTTAAATCTCGGATTTCCAATTATTAACAAAGCCATTTATAGATATCTGTCCCCTTTTATCTTTTCGTAACGTTACCACAACTATACTCACAATTTAACATATTAAATTCCTCTTCATTTAACCGTATATTTTCACATCATAAATATACAATACAAGCACCCCGAGGCTAAGCTGCGATGCACACATACTCTGCTATCCATCCCGGTACATCACGTACATAAGGATTACAAATTCCGAATCTCTCAGGAATTGTTGGAATAAACACCACACACAAAAATGGAGGCGAACATAATTCAACATATCCATGGTCACGTACATACCTACGCTCCATAGTCAGCTGGCTTATTAACTCACAAATAAGTCGTTCTCTTGAACTATGTCCTCGAGGTACCAATCTAAATCCGGGCAACACAAGGATAAGAAGGCCCTAAGCGAACGTAACCTCCCGTGATAGCAAGTATGGTAGGTATGTCATACATATAAAAATCATATACTAAGCATTCACACATTTTAGATAATTCAATATTAATAAAGGTATACTCTACATCCTTATACCATTATTCCAAATTTGTATATTTTACGTCCCCCGATAATATAAAAGTTAAACTGTCGACACGTCTCACGTCGTAGTTTCTTATACTTAAAGCCTATCTCAAATAGAGTATTAAGTTCCTATTATTCCCACATATAACATCTTTATTCCTAAGGTCTTTACTTCTGCCCCAAACCTCATTTCATCAAATTATTCAAATTTACACTTTTAACCCAAATTTTATCTCACTTATCGAATTTCATTAAATTAGAATAATTCCTCAAATTGAATTCTAATTGAGGTCCAAGTTTCATAATCATGCCTACTGGTCTTCCTTAAGTTTAAGGGTATTCATAAGGTCTCCAATAATATTTTCCAAGGGTTACCCCCATTAAAATTTAAAATAGGAAAAACTTTACTCATTCTGAGAAGGTCGATCGATCGACCTTTTCCTTCAATCGATCGATGGTGGTCGATCGATCGACTGATGAACATCGATCGATCGAATGCACCAGGTATGGCTACGGACTGCTTCGTTTTGCAGTTTTCAAATCATCCCAAAACATATTTTTAATCCATGAAACTCTAATATAACGTTATAGTATCATCATACAACCATCCTACAACATTATTAACGTTCTAAAACCAATAATTCATCAACCAAGGGCTATATATGGATCAATCTTCATCAAGAACCCTAGTTTTCTAATTATTTCAAGAACATTCATAAACCTCTTCTTAAATCCGTTTTTAAATCATCAAGGGTCATAATTTTGAATTCAGAATTCGTCCAGATTGTTACTACATGCAGTCCCTAACATAATTCATAGTTTTAAACTTCCAATTCATGGGTCTATATCATCTTCCAAGATAAATTTGATAATTTCCTAAACATGGAAAAGCATATCATGAATCAATTGTAATTAAACCACTTGCCTCTAATCTTTCTCTGGATTTGAGGTTGAATCTTGAAGGCTGAATTGTCTTCTCTCTCTCTCTCTGTGCAGAATTCTTCTCTTCCTCCCTCTCTCTACAAGTTCTTCTCAAGGTGTTAATGGAGGTGGGATTGGTTTTTGCCAATCTTTATGGTTTCTAACTTCTCCCGTGGCCCACTACCTAAATTGGGGTTGGAACATGGCTTAGTGGGTTAATACTATGTCAGATTTTAACTCTAATTTTCGTGGGTTTTAATTACCCAATTTCCGAAATTACCAAAACGCCCTTATAAGTTACCGATATGGCCTAATAATGCCCCGGGACCCAAACTTAACCCCCGGCTAGTGTTTTCTGACTATTTCGACCCTTCCGGACGTGTTGGCACACTCAAAATGACCATATGGGTGATAAAAATAAAATTCACTTTTTAATTCAAATAATTATATTCCTGACGCGACTGTCACGCGCGTCCCAACAAAATTTCCCAAATTGTCGTATTTCAATCTCGCGACAATTTCAATAATTCCACTATTCATATATTACCATATATACAAATTATAATCAAATACTAACTCACATCTCGTTAATATTTTATCCGGATTAATTTTCAATTAATACACATTTAATAAAATTAATCCCAAAAATAAATATCACAGAAAATACGGGGTATTACAATAAATACCTTGCTGGGAAACTAATTGCTGACCTGACCACTATGAGGTTAGATGGTACTCGAACCATGAATGAAAACATTATAGAGATGACCAATATGGCTGCTAGACTTAAAGTTTTGGGCATGACAGTGGATGAGTCTTTTCTCATACAATTCGTCCTAAACTCCCTACCTCTCGAGTATGGGCCTTTCCAAATCAATTACAACACTATAAAAGATAAGTGGAATGTAAATGATTTGCAAAGCATGTTGGTACATGAGGAAGGAAGGCTTAAGAAACAGAATGAACATGTAACTAAGGGATAATTGGCAAATCTTACAGTCAAAGGAGCTGGTTTTAAGAAGAAGTTCGGTAAGGGCATTAAGAAAGGTCCTGGGCCGTCTCATCAAGAAGAACTATCAGCTACTACTATAAAGAAGGAAAAGAACGACAAGTGTCACAAAAATAAAAATAAGGGTCATTTCCAGAGGGATTGTCATAAAGGAAAGGCCTGGTTCAAGAAAGGGTAAGCCCTTTATTTATGTTTGTTTCGAATCAAACCTTATTAACGCTCCTTCTAACACTTGGTGGATTGATTATGGCTCTATGTGTCATGTTTCTAATTTGATGCACGGCATCACTTCGATTCACAAAACAAATCCAAATGAGCATTTTCTCTACATGGGCAATAAAGTGAAGGCTAAAATAGAAGCTATTGGAGTCTTTCGTCTGATTTTAAGCACTGAATTTATTTTAGATTTCCAAGAAACTTTTTATGTTCCCACTGTTTCTAGGAATTTAATTTCTGTTTCCAAACTTGCTTTAGAAGGTTTTGCGATTTAATTTAAGTACAATGGTTTTGGTTTGATTAAAAATTATAATAATGTTGGTTCTGGATTTTTATTAGATGGTTTCTATTAATTGAATCTTGAAAAGAAGTTTTTTGAAATCCTTGTGACCCTGCATCCTAATGTTGGTACAAAATGTACAATTAATGATGAAAAATCTGCTTATTTGTGGCATAAAAGATCAGGGCACATATCCGGGCCGAGAATTGAAAGGCTCATTAAAGATGGAATACTCCATAACCTGAATTGGGCCAATTATGATGTATGTGTGGACTGTATTAAAGGAAAACATACCAAACATACAAAGAAAGGAGCAACAAGAAGCACCCATCTACTTGAAATAATACATACAGACATATGTGGACCTTTTGATATTCCATCCATTAGTGGAGAGAAATACTTCAACACCTTTATAGATGATTTTTCACGTTATTGTATTTTGTACATGTTGCATGATAAATCTTAGTCTGTGAACGTCGTTGAAATATACATTAATGAGGTTGAGAGGCAACTAGGTAAAAAGGTGAAAATTATTAGGTCTGATAGAGGTGGTGAATATTATGGTAGATATGATGAGTCAGGGCAACGCCCATGCCCATTTAATAAAGTCCTTGAAAAATTAGGTATTTGCGCCCAATAAACAATGCCAGGATCACCTTGGCAGAATGGTGTAGCTGAAAGGCATAATCGTATCCTGATAGAAATGGTTAGAAGTATGATAAGTAGGACCCAATTACCTACATTTTTGTGGACACATGCATTAAAGACCGCTGTACACATCTTAAATAGGGTTCCTAGTAAGTTAGTTTCAAAAACCCTTTTTGAACTTTGGAAAGGATGGAAACCCGATTTAAGGTATTTACGTGCGTGGGGCTGCCCAGCGGAAGCTAGAATCTATAACCCTCACGAAAACAAATTGGATCCTATCTTGTCATTTCATCGGGTATCCAGAAAAATCGAAGGGATGTAGATTCTACTGTCCAAATCATACGACTAGAATCATAGAAACTAGAAATGCTAAATTCATTAAAAAAAAGGTGAAGTAAGTACGAGTATGAAAGAAAGGGAGGTAATCATTCAAGAAGTCAGGGTACAAATTCCTATACCCAGAGTTCATAACATACATGTTATTCCTAATGTCGTTGTTGAACCGGTCATTGACCCAATCAATAGCAATGAACAACAAGTGAATGATCAACCACATAATGAGACTATAATCGATGAAACTTTTTAAGCACCACAGGAAGTGCCATTAAGAAGATCTCAAAGAGAAAAGAGATTTGAAATTGTGGATGATTATGTGGTATACCTTCAAGAGACCAAATTTAATATAGGTAATATTAATGATCCAGTTTCTTATGAAAAAGCCATAAATAGTGATGATTCAGATAAATGGGTTAATGCCATGAACGAAGAAATAAAATCTATGAATGATAACAAAGTTTGGGAGTTAGTCGAATTGCCAGAAGGACAAAAACGAGTTGGGTGCAAGTGGATCTTTAAGACCAAACTTGATTCAAAAGTCAATATCGAATGACATAAAGCTAGACTTGCTGCCAAAGGTTTTAATCAACGAGAAGGCATTGATTATAATGAGACCTTATCTCCAGTTTCAAAGAAGGACTCATTAAGAATCATATTAGCATTGGTGGCTCATTATGATTTGGAGTTGCACCAAATGGATGTAAAAACAACTTTTCTAAATGGGAGTTTAGAAGAAGAAGTCTACATGGCACAGCCACAAGGCTTCATAAAGGAAGGAAAGGAAAACATGGTATGTATGTTAAATAAGTCAATATATGTTCTAAAGCAAGCTTCTCGTCAATGGTACATTAAGTTCCACGATACCATTACATCCTTTGGGTTTAAGGAAAACATTATTGATCGGTGTATATACCTGAAGATCAGTAGGAGTAAGTTTGTGTTTTTATTACTATATGTTGATGACTTACTTATCGCCAGAAGTGATCTTAGTTTATTAAGTGAAACCAAGAAGTACCTTTTCTAAAAACTTTGAAATGAAAGATTTAGGCGAGGCATCCTTTGTGACCAGGATAGAAATATCTCAGGATAGATCACGAGGAAGGTTGGGATTATCTCCGAAAGGTTACATTAACAAAGTTTTAGAAAGATTTAGCATGAAAATTTACAATCCTAGTAATGTTCCACTTCAGAAAGGGGATAAGTTCATCTTAAGTCAATGCCCTATAAGTGATTTAGAAAGGGAGAACATGAGAGGCATGCCTTATGCTTCGCTCATAGGGAGCTTATTGTATGCACAAGTCTGCACTAGGCCGGACATCAGTTTTGCCATTGGGATGCTAGGAAGATATCGAAGCAATCCGGGGATTTACCATTGGAAAGCTGCAAAGAAAGTGCTGAGGTACCTACAAGGGACCAAGGATTGCATGCTCACATATCGAAAGACTGATCACCTTGAGGTGATTGGTTATTCAGACTCAGATTTTGGGGGATGCCATGACAATAGGAAAACCACTTCAGGTTATGTCTTTCTTATGGCTGGAGGAGCCGTTTCATGGAAAAGTGCTAAGCAAAGCATCATTGCATCATCTACTATAGAGGCTGAATACGTAGCTTGCTTCAAAGCTAAAAATCATGGATTATGGCTGTGAAACTTTATTTCAGACTTAGAATTATGGGGTCAATATCTAAGCCGCTGAATATTTATTGTGATAATGTCGCAGCAGTCTTCTTCTTGAAGAACGATAGGTATACTAAGGCTTCTAAGCATATTGAGATGAAATACCTATTAGTTAAAGAAGAAGTTGAGAAATAAAGAATGTCAATTGATCACATTAGTACACTTGATAACATAGTAGATCCTCTTACGAAAGGACTATCTTCGAAGACCTTTATGGAACATGTCAAATAGATGGGCCTCGATTAGTTAGATTATTATTGCTATTTTGGCTTAGTTATTTGACACTATTACTTGAATTCAATAAAAGTGTTTCTGATTTCAATTATTTATGTCCTTTGTGAATGCATGCATATGATTATGAATTATTGTTGACAGAAATAGTCCTTGTTCAAAAGGACATTATGAGGTCATTATGATACCCCATATTAAAGGCTCAATTGAATGAAACATTGGTATTGTGGTACATGGAAGGAACCATGCTCTTCAATAGCATGGAACCGCCATGACTCGCATCCGTGAATCATTTGATTTAGAAAACTGAATTTATCAATGATTGTGCACCTTATGATACCTAATCTAATTATACGAATTATTAAGACCAAGTGGGAGAATGTTGGAAATTAATATTCAGTGTCGAAACTAATTATTTAATTTCAATTGTATTAAATTCCGAATTTCCCATTGATGTGGTCTTGATAAATTTTAGATAAATAATTAGGAATGTGATAAATAAAGATATTAAAAGATTTGGGTAAATATTATCCGTTAGTCACATGATGGTTAGTGGCATTAGTGGGAGACTTGAAAAGAGTCCCATCTCCACTAGGATTCCGTCCCTCTTCCCCTTATAAATAGAGACCTCTACACCATCTAGAGTCATCTCAATACTCACTGTTTCTAAGGAGGGAGAGAAAATCCGAAATTCTCATTATTCGTATTTTCTCATAAATGTTCTGGGCACATAAGGAAGTAATTGTGGGCTGCTCAAGAAGGGATTCAAAGGAAGCTTTGACAGGAGCATTCAAGTCACCTTAATCCAATCAATTGCAATGAACAAAGGTTAGTTTTGATCATAGTTATAAAATACTTATGATTCTGTGATTGCATGAAGATTAAAACATCCTAGATTCATGACAAAACAATTTTAAACATGATGTAACATTATGGTTTATATTCGGTTTTATGATTAACAAAACAGTCTTGATTAACATTAAGAAGACGTAATCCGACTATTTTAGAGCATATTTAAGACGGTTTAGATGGAGAGATAAGAAAAGGCATATTAGTTTCGAAGAGAGGGTCACGTGATGGCTTATCAACTGAAGGGTTTTCGTGAGCATTAACAAGGTACTAGAGTGAGCATTTCTTTATATTGATCATCACGGTTCATATGACCATTAACAAGGCAGCTGTTATTCACGTGATCATCAATTTACCAAAAAGAATTTACCTTCCTACCTCCAATACATTATCTTATCTTCTAAAATGTCTATATCATAAACCAAAAAAAAAAGTACTGATGAGTTTGACCTAACTTTTAATTTACCAAAAAGCTCAATAATTTATCTATTTTGATATTTTGCATTCTAATCCTAATCCTGTATTAAAGAATTAATATATATTTTGCTCCTTAAATAAAATCTTGACTCCGCCTATGACTGAGTGAAATGTTGATAAAGTGCTTTTCCTAAGATTTTCTTTTGAATTTTATTTTGGCGCCAAAAGCAGTCAAACCATAATATATAAAGGCAATTGAAAATTTTGACCATGACATCACAATATTATTTTTCAATAATGACATTTCATTATTTTTTTATTAATCATGCATTTCGTCAAATGAACCTAATCAAAGGCATATCAACCGCGAGTCTGCAAAAATCTTATAAAATTGTAATGATTTAATAATTAGAGAGCTACTCCTTATTTATAAACTTATATATAAAATTTACAACATGAAAACTTTTACTAAAAATTCTCTTCTTTTTCTGCCCTTTTGAGAAGTCATGACTCGGACTCATACTCCACAGTTACACATCTCTCTTTAAATAGAAAAAACACTTAATAGGATAAGGCCTTATTTAGTTGGAAAAAGTAATTTTTCATTTTATATTTCTAATTTTTATCTCCATTTCTAATTTTCATTTTCAATAGAAGATTTGAAAAAAAATGAAAAAATGCATTCATTTGGTAGAAATAAATTATTACATATTATAAATACAATCTCTGATCTTAAAGTCATTATATAAGGTTAATTTTTCATAAATAGTATTTGTCTATTATTTTTAAATGTTTTTATTTTATAAATATTTCAAAACAACTCTACGTATTTTATATAAAAAAATTATACATATTTTTATTTGTTTTTAGTTTAAAAAACTGCATGTCATTTATAGATACAAAACTTTAAGTTTTTTCTATAAATAAAATGTTAAAAATGTTTTTATAACCCAAATTTTTATTATTTATATCAAAACAATTTTGAAATTTTGCAAACTTTTTTTAACTTAAAAACTATTTTTTATACCTCAAAACTTCAAAAAAGTTTATGCATTTCAAATAAAAAAAATTATCCATATTTTTTTGTTTTTAGTTTAATAAACTTTATGTCATTATAAATAAAAACTTAAAGTTTTTTCTATAAATTCAACGTTAAAAATGTTTTTTTAACCAATTTTTTTATTCATATAAAAACATTTTTGGAAATTTGAAAACTTTATTTATCTTTTTTTCTGGAAATAAAAACGTTATATAGATATAATAGTATTAGTAATATTGTGTAATGTGATTTGAGTAGAGACTGATGAAAAAAGATTAATTGAATCTAGAATGGGAAGTTTAGAATGGATCATCGTTTTTGTTTTCAAGGAACTTTTAATTTTTAATTTTTTTGGTTTCAAATAGATTTTTGATTTATCCGATTTCAAAAAATCAATATTCAAGATAAGAGAGAGAAAGATAAAAGTATTAAAAGTTCATTAATACCTCTAATGCTATTGTATTACAGGTATATATAGATATAGACTGTTACGAATTTTTAAATTAAATTTTGGGAATTTTGAATTGTATAAAGTTGCTTAGTTCTTCACTTAGTACTCTTATTGTTTCCATTAATCACCACCTCTTCTTTCATAATTTGAATTTTGAATAAAACATCTGGTTGACATTAAATTGTTTGGCTTGTTTTATTTAAGGTTAAGTTATTTGGAGAATTTAAAATGTTGTTTTGCTTATTTGACAAATTTTGTCAATATTATGTTCATTTTTAATTTAGAACATTTGTTGTAGTTTGTTCGGTTCATAATAATTAAATTCATGTGTCCAATAATTGATTTCATATAGAAGTGTCAATTCAAGTATGTTGTATCACTATCGCGATCATGTTGAGAACCAATCAACCTAAACTACCTAATTTCGTGTGCACTTCAAGTCGTGTTAATATATCTAGTCAACAAATCTTGCCCTTAAATATTCTACACCTCGACCATTCAAAATCCCGAATCCATTATTATACCTAGTTTACCAAAAAAAATCCTAAGTACTTATCTGTACAGAATTAAAAAAATTGAAAACAAAAACAAGAGTATCTCTAAGTATATAGATTGTAGAAAATGGTCAAATAAAATTATAATGTTGTATAAATTCAACCATTTTAATTAAAATAGTTGAATTGCTAATAATTATTTCTACATTATTACAGTAATCAAGGTGACAATTTGATTTACCTCGGTGTAATATTAAGACCTTTTACACTGGTTATGTTTTAAACTAAATTTACGTAATTTATAAAAGTAAGAAATAAATTCATATATTGTTTCAATTCTTCTTAAAGTCTAATAATATGTCTCTATATGCACATGTGATGAAAAATATGTATATCAAATTTAACCTTTAAATTATTAAGTTTCATATTTGATAAATTAGGATAAAATATAAACTTATATTTTAAATTATATATGACAAACCTTTCCATTAGGATAAAGTTGTATCACATTCTTATTATCCTAAAATTATTATACAATTATCTGCTATGTCATAGATTCCCAATGCGGAGGGAATTTAATAAATCCCACATATTTTTAGTAGTTAGTACCTTAATCACCAAGTTAAACAATCAATAGAGTTGGTGGTGTTGCACTATTATGTTGATTATTTCCATTCATGTTCGACTTTTTCTACAGTTAAAAACACAATTAGCGATTAACATATGAAAGTCACATTTATGACTATATATATATATACCTCTTTAACAACTTTTAAAACATGATCGATGTATTTGAGTTCCATCCAATCAGTATTAGCTTTTTAAAATCTATGAAATTTTGCATGTGGAGAACTGGGTTGAAGGGTATCTATGATTGACGTATAAAGGTCCATAAAATGAAATCATAATCATTTATTCATCAACTTATTCATAATCCCATTTTTATTGTGCATATGCCACGAGACGTCACAATCTGGGTGAATGCTCTGTTTATAAAGTTGTATCAACAATGCATGAATATTTTTTGTAGCCTTCTCTAAAATTGTCACCAATGATAGTTCTCTGTCAGGATTATTATGAATAAATATATTATATACTCCCTCATCCCAACATTTTGGCAAGGAAACTAAAATACAACAGAATAAGTATGATTGCAGGAGATGAACTCCACGGTCTGAAAGGTAATTAAATTGTTTAATTTTTCTATTCCCATACTCATAATAACGATTTACCTATATATGATGTGCACCAATGAAAGATGTTTTATTGCGGTAAAATTTCACCCTCTCACACTCTTATGGAAAGTAATTACTACTGTGACTCAATTTATCAAGGAAAATATATATGAGGGTGTGAATATTAGTCCTAGATGTAATTGCTCTAATTAATCCTAAACAATTATGGGTTTAAAAATGATCAATATAACACAACAAGTCCAATTTAAGTTCATTATAATTAAATTAAACCTAAAATTACTATTTGTCCACCATTATGGAAATCCTTCTACCAATTTGTGTTCATCCGAACATTAACCGCACATGGAACTGGTGAACATGGCCCCAACAAGTTAACCAATAAATTATATGCATTAATATTCGCACACACAAAAATAATCAACAAGTCCAATTTAAAATCATTTTAATTAAATTAAGTACATCCACGTGTCTTTTGAACCAACAATACACGCTAAACCAAAATAGGCAGATGGTTATTGCAAGTTGGTCACGGTCTTGGTCTGTGACTAGTAGGCCATGGTCCAAAGCCATGACCAACGTAGAAACATAAGTGATCAGTTCCATGACTATATACCTTTGTGACCTAAATTGGAGTTGCTCATGAACTAGGGACATTTGAAGTAGCAATCAGGGTCAAGGCTACCCGATCCGTGAAAAGGACAACACCGACATGACTGTTGGGGCTAGAGAAAGGGAAAGGACATAGAGAGGTGTCTTATGTATAAAAGAGTGGAACCACATGGGTGGATTTTGTCCACAGCGAGTCAGCGGATAGGAACTAGATGCCTAGGAGGGGCATTTGTTGGAGAAGTTTTTGGTTTGGTTAGGATGAGGGTGTTATGTCTAATAGCCATTGAACTGGTATTGTTGTGGGCAACTGAAACTTCAATTTTTATTCCGACCTGATTAGGGTATGTTTTGTGTTATGCAAGCGGGTCACAGAAATGTATTAGTACTAGATTCGCGTGAGAAATGGATTTAGTGGAAGTATCGTTAATATCACTAGTATGTGTATTTTTACCATGGAGTAACGGGACACTCTTCAATTCCACCTGAAAGGAATGGGTGGGTACATTGAGACGATGTATTTCTTGAGGACTAGCTCCTGTGAGAGGTGATGTTCGAGGTATAGTTTTATCTTGGGTACGGATGGGTTCGTAATAGTGGACGATCATAGTGAGGCTATCGTACTCGTTGTTTTAGTACTGAATGTATATTCTTTTTGAGATGTCTCACCTAGAAGAGGGTTGAGCAACATCATAAAGGCAATATTGTGTGAAGTATGATTCATAGAGTGCAGTTGTCTAGCTATATTGGATCCTAGCGCGTAGGACTTTTACTCATAAGATTCAAGGGATGTAGGGTTGCCATGGAGCAGATAGATTTAGCTCGTCATTAATACATAGCGCTGAGGGCTTAGTGATAGTATGATCGCAGTAGTATATGAATCCTTTACAGATGCGGGATCCCATGAAAGACTTGTGAGTATAGGGGAAAGGTTTAAGAGTCCCAAGGGTATGATTTGGGTTCTGTGGAAATCAAGGACCAACGATGTTGAGGAATAATGTAATAGGGAAAGTTCTTCTTGGGCTTTATTGGTAAGTGTTATATGCATAAGCCTTAATAAAATGTCAAAAGTGTGAAGACGGAATCGAATTCTAGGTCATTGGATTTAACGATAATTGGTGAACGTGTAGAGAAAATACATTGAGCAGAAATCCACCAAGAGATAGGGCTAGTGGAGCCGGAAAGTGTTGCGAAAGAAACATTGCGAAGCTTTGGTACCACAAGTTGCTAGGTTGTGCATATTTCTATGTGTTTTGTGTGATTTATTTTCTTTTTGCCACTTTTTCCAGTGTAGGGACCCTTAGGTATGGGACTAAGGGAGTATTTTGAGGATCTCACATCGATAATAAAGGTGGGGTAATATCGGGGAGAATCAAATGGTAATGAGTCAATCATCAGAAATATTTAGAAGATATATCCACGTCGATAATGCGGGGGGAAAAATTGAGACAAATATGGTTACGTAATTGATGATCGGAGGTTTGTGCAATTAGGCTCGAGTTAGAGGGTGTATGGGCACCCTAGGAGGAGCCAGAGTCCCTACTGTGCAGATACTTACTAGGTCAATGATTTGGGGTATATTTCAGAGGAATGGGAATAAGTTGTACCCCGAATTATGGAATGATTAAGCGTGGGTGTGTTTGGAAGTGACAGTGAGTGCGTCACAATCTATGATTTGCTATCATTAGGATTCATGAGTGAGACGGATATTAGGGAATGTGTTGGCCGTAATATATATATATATATATATATATATATATATATATATATAATTATCGTGGGATAGCGGGGTTCTTTGGTGTTAACCACATGAGAGTGGGGAGTTACACTAAGAGGATGGTTGCATTATACGAGAGATTTCTACTTTCGAGGATTATGGGAGTAGTGTGGATGTTTTTCCAAGTTTCAACTGTGTAGCTATAGTTTGGGGCTATAGTGGATAGCTATAGTAAGACTGTTCGCGGTACCAGGGTATGAATTATCGTTGCTAGAGTTCACCTGAGATATCGTCTAGCGTATATATACGGTAATGTATGTTAAAATGTGTTACATGTTAATGTACTAATATTGTTAAATTGAAATCCCGAGGAGTAGGGACATTTCTGATGTGATTTCGAGTGGTTGGACTTATTGTCGAGCGGGAAGATATAGCTCAAGTTTTACTTTCACGCAAGGAAACTAGTGATAGTAAGGGAGCGGTAGTATGTGTTGTCTTTTTACATAAGAGTGGATATGTGAAATTTTATGCCGAAAGAGGGGTATTTGGAATGTTACAACAGGGGGATTGAAGTTATATTACGATTTAAGTGTTGGTAAAATCCGGGTTTCATTTCGTGCGGTTAAGCACGGGTACATAGTGTATGGATGCCCTGGTTAATTAATCTGGTTGTTATAAATAATTCACTATTAGAAGGGGGAGAGATAGGTGTAGGATCTTAAGGGTAGGCAACTTGGGATCTAGTCAATACTGGAAGTACTAGGCTTATTCGAATTTTGAGGACGAAATTCCGTTGTAAGGGGAGAAGTATGTAACACCCCGTAAATTCAAGGACCTTTAATTAAATAAAACATTTGGAGAAAAATAATTTATTTTATTTGGACGAATTAAATCCATGATTATTTAATTTGTAAATTTGAGGAATTTATTAATTTGGCGAATTTAGGATTAAATATTTTGGACTATTTTATGTTGCCTTTTTGAGGCCTTAAAGTTGGAAGATGTTATAAATTAATTCGCATGGCAATTTGGAGTCAAGGTTGAATCCGGATGGGTCAAAATAGTTGGAAATGGGTGACCATATGTAAATCTTAGGTCTCATGACTTAATTAGACATAATTATGCTCCAAATAAAGAGCTTCGGTCCTTTTTAGGAGGCCGATAGACCCAAAAACGGGAATTGAGTTTTTAACCCTAAATGTGTAAGGGTCAGGCAACTTAAAGTCATTTTAGAAGACTAAAATTAGGATGAGAATAAGAGGAGAGCCATTAGAAGACAAGTTGGGAATTTTGGGAGATAGCTTTAAGAACAAGAGGAGATCATTGAATTCAATCCAACATTCTCATCCAATGGCTTTGATTTACAAATTGAGGCAAGTGGTTTAATTTGCAATTGTTAATTTTTATTTACCTATTCATATTAAAGGAGGCGAAATCACTTAATATGTTAGGGTTTATGTTTGATTAGAAATTGGTGATTTTCAATGTTGGGAGTTATAATATGTAAGAGATTACAATATTTGGTTGATTTGATGCTCTAATTGATGTAATTATTAGGGTTAGATTGAATATGATAAAACGATGGATTTATGATGAATCTTGGAAAGTTTTAATGAAGAAATTTGTACATAATTCAGGTATTTACTATTCTAATGGCGATTTGGTCCACGCTGACTTATAGAAAATTGCGTTTTCTAACTTTTGTTATCCTATACGTTTTCTCCAAAAATGGCTCCAAAATTCCCCAAGACGGCATTTTAAAAATCTTGGCAGATTCGTGGGGCAAATTTTAAGAAATATTTTTTTTTGTTATTCCGTTGGAGATTGCCTAGATTGATATGGTGTGACTAATTACCCTTGAATTAATTAGAGGATTAATTAAATTAGAGAGATTAAGGTTTATGATTGAGTGATTAAAACCTTGTTAATTAAATAGGGGAAACTTAATTGGATGAAATTGAACATTGAATTGGGAATATTGAATTTCGGGCCAAGAGAGAGAGAGAGTCCGGGCATAATTGGTTAGGTGACGCCAAAATAATGATAAAGTAATTATTTTATAATTAATTGGAATAAAGTCGGACCATAGACTTATATGTTTTAGGCTTGTGTATGGGCATGGTACACCGGTAGCCTAGATTTATATATATGTGTACTATATATATATATATATATATGTATGATTTATAAATATTTGTGTGAATAATAATTGTAGTAAAGAATACCCATTCTAGTGCTATCAGGGGAGGTTGCGCGATGTGGATGAATCCCCTGGCTAGAGAATGCAGGGTGAGTATAGTCCCCATGTCATAGCATTTGGGTTCAGGAATAAGACGCGTTGGGTATGATTCGATCTCGTTAATGTGGAAAACTATGGGTGCCTCCACAGCGTTTGTACATTTTTTTGAAACGCGGAGCTGACCATGTCAGGATTTCGGGTGGATGAGTATACCCGATTATGATAGCATCTAGAGAACACCATATGAGTTCCTATCGGGGGATAATATATATCTATGGCATGTATATGTGAATGTTGTATGATTAGTACGTATATATGGCATAATTATATACGGGATGATACACGATGTGAATTGTATAATTAATATAACTTGTGAAACGGTTATATAGTATTGAATGGGAATTGATTTAATAAGTTAGTGTGAATAATAACTTATAACTCACACGTAATGTGAATTGTATAAGTGGTATAACTCGTGAGAATGGCATATGGCATTAAGTGAGAAATGACTTAAATAAGTTAATGAGATTAATAACTTATAAAGCATATTAAACTCACTAGGGTTAGAGTAGTGGGAAATAGTGGAATATATGTGACAAGACTAGTTAAGGGGTGGTTAGCTAGGTGGGTCACGTATAGAACGTTAGACGTGCACATTAGTGGAGGGGTGAGGTTTCCTCAAGAGAGTGTACGGCACTAACTTAAATATGGAGAGCATACTTTCATTTTAATTTACTGCATTTAAATTCACTTGCTAAATATTTTAGGTTCTAACCCTTGCTATAAAATATTTTTTAAAACCTTCTAGGTGTCCATCCACAGGGACGCCAGAATTGTTTTATTCCAGGTTTACGCAGCTGCGACACATGTGAATGTTGCAGGACTTTGACTTAGCCGCTTCAGTCATTTCATTTCTAGAGTAGGATGCAGTCAGTTTTCCACTTGGGCATGTCTCTATAGTTGTCCATTTTATTTTTGTTAGTTGATGTATTCAGTTATTACTCATGCGATTCATTTTGTTATTTCATTTGTAGCTGATGGTTGTTTCGGCAAGGATTACATGTATTCTTGTCCAGCATTGTTCATTTCAGTGTTTGTGTGAATGGTTATTTGTATGTTCTTTTGCATGTTATTGTTGGGAAATTAAATAAAAAGATAAAATTTGGCACCATGTCTTTTGAATACTAGGTGGCTAGTAAGTTTTAAAAAGTTTTCGAGAGTTATGCTAAGAATGAACCATATGAGATTCCTGGTTAATTTATATATGACTGATCACCGGGTATTTTATTAGGCGGGGTGTCATAGACATGGTCACGGATGATGACGAGGAAAGAAAGGGTCACAACATGTGGTCACAAACCTAAGCCGTAACCAACCTCTTTATTTATAAACCCCCCAAACCCTTCATCCATTTTCACCGAAAATTCTCCTGTCTCTTTCTCTCCAACGTTCCCCCCTGCCTCTACTATTTGTATTAGTGTGTGTAAGTGTATGTATTAATGTGTATTACTTTTTGTATATATTCCTGTATATATATGCACATATGTGTATATATAAAATGCGTGTATGTGTGTATGTATGTTTGTATGTATGTATGTATGCATATGTGTATATATATGTGAATGTCTATGTACGCATGTATTTTAACCAATTAAAAATTTTCAATTAACAAACCCTAATTAGTGGAAAACTTGCCCCCTTTTTTAAAACTAATTTAATGGAAAAATACCATAAACCCTATTTCCTAAATCCTAATTTATTAGAAAAATACCCTAAACCTTATTTAGTAAACCCTAATTTAGATAGAAGATACCCTAAACCTTATTTACTAAATTCTAATTTTTGAACCAAATTTATGATATTTACTATGACATATTGTTATTGTTGGTATATGTTTTATCATGTAGATGATAGGCGTATGGGATAATTATTGGTTGTTGGTTTGGTTGTTGGATAGTGATGTTGGATTGATAATACACATACATTTTCAAACTCTCTCGTAATAAACGCTAACAAAATGTGTCTTAACACTTATGGTGGGTTCGGATTTGGATTTCACCTCGGTGAGATCCAACACGCACGAGATTAAGAGAACGATAATGATGAATCAAAGACTTAATCAAAGTAATAAACACTTTACCTCATATGTTATAATAAGGTAAACTTAAATTGTATCGGTTGAAAATGAATAACTAGTTAATGATTAATTAGAGCCATTGTTTGTAGGAATCATATTCTCACCCTCGTATATTTTCCTCAGGAAAACTGAGACACGGTAATAATCATTGGCAATAAGAGTACGTGAGGTTGCAATTGGACCGCACATACACCTACTTTATTAGTGTGGGTTATTTAGAGGGTAATCTTATTTATAAGTATGGAAATAAGGAGAACGAACAATTTATCTATCTTGCGAATTGTGGAGTTTGATACCATGAAGAGTACCTATTTGATCGTATTCTATTTTCCCTTCCCGAAAGCCGAGATGACGTTGTAGAGAATATATTCAGCCTACATAATCTCAATGTAGCCTTGACCTTTCTTATGCTATTACAGAAGGCAGAAAAAAATCACCTGTTATGGATACAACTACTAGAAAAAGCATTGACCTAAATTATGATGTCTCGTGACATATGCACGTTAAATTGAAGGTGGGATTCACAGTTCATGTCATGGACATCTATACATCAATTACAGATATGCTTCATCCTAGTTGGCCATGAGAAAAAATCCATTGGTTTTTAAAAACTAATACTGAATGGATAGAGATCAGACACATTGAACATATTTTAAAGTCCTACTCTGAAAAACTACATACATACATATAGTCATAAACTTGATTAGTTAGTTATAATGTCATATTATTATAATTATTTGGGCTTTTATTAATTTTTATTTTTGTAAATAATGTTGGGTGGAAATGGAGAAAATGTACCCATAATAAGGTGACACCCCAAGAAGGATTTTCATCTCGTTCTTACCAATGAGAATTCTCATCACCAATCACTGAGAATTTCTCAACTCCACCATTGATTCAGTTCACTACTCCAAGTACGACTCTAAGTACGATTAGACAATTGTGGGGGATAAACCATAGTTGAGCCCAATTTTGGTTTGCTCGAGCAAGTCGAGTTATCCATAATGCCAACCTGGCCCAATCCACAAAGGATCAACACAAACATTTATCACGTGAATAATTATGAAGTAGTTATCATTTAAATAAACTTATATCGGTTACGCAAAATTTCGGATGAGATAATTAGGGAATCACCACACGAGCCAATAGAAAGACAAATGAGTTCATTGAATAACTCAACTACTGTAGTTTTACAGGGCTATAAATACAACACATGCCCCAATGCCAAGGGAAATGTAATTTTTGAACTTTGAGGGGGAATAAGAAGAATTTAGTGAACTCTCCATGGACGTAGGTAATTTGTCGAATCACATATATTTGTGTGTTATGTGTGAAATTTGCATGTTCTTTTGTTAATTATTTACTAAAATTCATTAATAGTGATTATTTGTACTCATAATTGGTGCCGTTTATGGAAAATATTTTAATTTATACGAAAGCAACCCCTACAAAAAGAATAGCTATGATGTCTCACCATTCAAATAGTGTACCATAACCTGGTGACTTCTAAGTCGACCTAGATCCACTCAGGATCAAGTCTAAGGTCTGACACGATGGGAATCCCAAGTTTCATCCAGAGCAATAAATTTTTTAGGAAAGCAACGGGCCATCGAGATCGACCAGATATTGTAACTGTTCGACGCATAAGAAGAAAAACTTTAACACCAGGAGAAGGCAACTCGCCTTAGATTGTTGAGAATCGGTGATTAGAGAAAATGGAGAGATCCCTCCTCCAGGAGAATCGAAACATCATGATCGAACTCCTATCCCTCAGGCGAGCAAGACTCTTAGCCGAGGAAGGAGTGTTGGGAGAAATTTTGAGGGTTCAGAATGTGCAAGTCACCAGGGAGGCACGGTCGAGATAACAAGCGTAATAGGGATGCCATAAGGAGTTTGGTTTTAAGTAATATGGAGTAGCACCCAACTCATTGAGGAGATAGATCTGCAAAGGAGCTGTCAAGCAGAGCTCTAATTACCCAGATGAAGTCTCCTTTCTCAAGGGCTATTGAGGAGGAGGAACCCTCGAAGAAGTTCGTAACACCCAGGTTCAAAACCTATGATGGAAAGACAGGCCCTGTAGATCATGTCTGGCAGTATAGGCAGGACATGACCTTATGGATTCACAACGATGCTCTTATCTATCGAATGTCCCTTCTCGCTTAGGCGACGTTGCCCAAATATGGTTTGAGAGGCTTCCTCACATGTCCATTAAGAGTTTAAAGGTCCTTGTTAAGGCCTTCACTGCTCTCTTTGTAACTAGAAACTCTAACTAAAAAAGGATGGACTCACTGCTTAGAAGGAGGAAGAATCCACATGATACTCTTCACGAGTACACTAAGCGTTATTAAGAATTGTTCGATGAAGTGGAAGACTGCTCAGAGACGATTTCCATGGAAACTTTTAAAATTGGTTTACCCTTTCTTCTATGTTGCACCAGTCTCTCACAAAAAAGGAAGGTGAAACCATTGACGATCTTGAGTATCATATCGAAAAGTACTCCAAGGTGGAGGTCGTGGTCCATACCAGCCAGGCATAAACTGGTCATGCCAAAGCAAACAGAGGAGGTGATAAGGAGAACAATCCCAAGAAGGGACATAAGAATTTAAACAGTTCCAAGAGCAGGGGTAAAGTGGATTTATCAAAATCCTTCCAAGCCATCAAAACGGTTTTCAACGAACCAATATATAAGATCCTGGGAAGATAAAAGACCAGTAGTTTTTAAAGTGGCTTAAGAAGATGGAGGTGATATAACCAAGAGGAATGACACGTTTTGATGCATGTTCCACAAGGAAAATGTACACGAGAAAGAAAACTGTAAGGTACTAAAGTCTCATTTAAAGGAATTATCCTAGACTGGGCACTTGAATGAGTACATAGATAAGAAGTGATCAGGTCATCGCAAACGATGACTAAAAAATAAACAACATCCTAGATGATGAGTCGGGACATGAGTTCGAAATGATACACGGGTTGTCCAACCTCAAGAAAATCTAGGGGAATGAAGTTCAGATGGAACTTAAAAATGTTACGGCCGTGATAGAGGTTTTTAGATAGATTCCAAGATCCAAGAAGGAAAGATCAGGCGGTGGAAGGATATGGATTTGTGTTTACGGAGGAAGATTTGGTCGGGGTGAGTACCCCACACCATGACGTGTTGGTAGTCACTCTCAGGATTGACAATTAGGATGTGGATAGGTTACTTGTGGACCAGTGGAATTCCCCAAAGGTAATATTCCTGGAGATATTTCACAAGCTCAAAATCAAAATGTTTAATTTAAAGGAATTGATCATCCCATTAGTCGACTTTGTAGAAAAAATTATCATACCGTTAAGGAGGATGGTCCTGTTAGTGAGGCTAGGAAATATTTCAAAGCACATCGAGTTTTTGGTGGTAGATATTAATTCACCCTATAATGTCAATCTCGGTAGAGGGTGGTTTCACACCATGAGAGAATTCCATTCGACTTATCACTAGAAGCTCTAATGCATCATAGACCGAGGTGTAACGAAAATCATAGGCGACCAAGCCATTGCTTGAAAATGCTATATCTCCACTATTGAGCCCAATCGGGAGAAAAAAAAAAGACAAAGAGGTTCCTCCAAAGACGTCCCAAGATAGGTATACTCCTTTAAAATAGCAAAAACGACATGACTGGATAGGGGTGGAGGAGACCGGGATCTAGCCCGCTAATAGGGTCATTGAAAACCTAGAGGTGGTTGTTTTTTATTAAAGTTGTTTGAAGAGGAAGTTTCTGATTAGCACATCTCTAACCGATTGTAAAAGAGAGGAATCGATCACATTTCTGAAGCACAACCTATATTTATTTGCATGGGAGACATATGATATGCTATGAATTGATCCCACATTTGCTTATCACCATCTCCCCGTGGATACAACATTCAAGTCGATCATACAGAAGGATCGCCAAACATCCCTGGCAAAGTAAAAGGCAATGGAAAAGGAAATAGGGAAACTTCTAAAGGCAAGGTCCATCAGAGATGTTCAATTCCCAAAGTGGCTCTCAAATCCAGTCGTGGTTTACAAAAAGCAACAGTATATGGAGGGTCTGTATAGAATTCATCAAAGTTAATGGAGCCTGCCCCAAGGACAGTTCCCCTAATCGAAGATAGATCAACTGGTTGACGCCAATATACCCCATGAATGTATTAGTTTTCTAGACGCTTACTTAGCGTATCACTAGATTTCTCTACTCGACCCCGATTAAGATAAAACTTTATTCATAACACCATTGGGTTTGCACTATTATAAGGTCATGCCATTCGACCTTAAGAACATTGGATCAACATATCAAAGACTGGTCATAAAGATGTTCAAATAATGAATGGGGAAATGATAGAAGTATTTATTAATGATATTATTCAAAATAAGGAGCAAGGGAGACCATTTTTTAGACTTGACCAACACCTTTAAAATTCTTAGGCGCTACTAAATAAAGCTCAAGACGAGAAAATGTCATTCGAGGTCCAGTCAGGAATATTTCTTGGATACTTTGTCAGTTTGAGAATAATCAAGGAAAATAATGACTAGATAGAGGCTATCAATAATATCCAGATGCCTAGCACATTACGTGACATCCAAAAGCTCACTAGGGTGATAGCAGCATTCGACTACTTCATCTCAAAGTCATTGGAGCGCTACGACCATTCTTTCAGGTCCTTAAGAAAGAGGAAGGTCTCACGTGGAATGATGAATGCTCAAAATATCTCAAAGAAATTAAGTCCTACCTGAGCAAGCTCCTTTGCTGGAAATTCCCGATCAAAGGGACCCTCTTTACCTCTACTATGTAGTTTTAAGCCACACGGTTAGCTAGACTTTGGTCTATGATAAAGAAGCAAAATATATTCCCATTTACTATGCCAGTAAAATGATCATAGACACCGATAAATGTCACTTGTCACCGAAAAATTAGCTTATGCATTGGTGATAGCTTCCCAAAAGCTTAAGCACTAGTTAGAAGCCCACTCCATTACTGTCATTACCTCCTTCCCCCTTAAAGTTTTCCTTCTCAAAGCCGATATCTTTGGGCGAATGTCATAGTGATCAATAGAACTTGGGAGGTTTGATATTAACTTCCAACCAATGGCAATAGTCAACGGGAAGATATTGGACAATTTTATAGCAAAATTCACAGGAGATGGTCTACTGACCAACAGTTTGTGAAGCAGTCAAAAGATAATGAGTAGAACCAATTCGAGAGCTGGAAAATGGAAATTTTATGTAGATGGAACCTCTAATTTTAAGTGGGCAGACATAGGAATTTTCCTCGTAACACCGAAAAATGCAATGATCGAGCAGGGGGTCAGGTTGGGCTTTAAAGCCTCTAACAACGAGGCTGAGTATGAGGCACCTATATTCGGTTTGCATAAGGCCCATTTACGAGGGGAAAATCATCTCAAAGTATACTATGACTCCAATCTTGAGTCCGACCAAATTAGTGAGGGCTTCAATGCCAAGGATGAGAGGATGGTGGCCTACTTTATGGTAGTTTGCAAGATCATGTCAATGTTTGAGGAAGTCCACAAATAACTATTCCCCCGGGGGTAAAATAGTTATATGGACGCTCTAAGATCTCTGACCACAATAGTAAACTCCAATATCAGATTAACAATTGGAGTGGAATTCCTTGCCCAACCCAGGATTGATAAGTCAATGGCTTTTTAGCATATTATTTCCATCGAAAAGGGTCTGAGAAGCATGGATCTGATCATTGTGTACCTGAAAAGTAAGACACTACCAACCGATAAGAAATAATACCATTAAGTCAGAGTGAAAGCCGCACACTTCTACATGGGTCCTGAAGGAAATCTTTACAAGAGGTCCTTCATGGGTCCCTACCTTCAATGCGTTCACTTAAAAGACATCGATCAAGTCCTCTACGAACTTTGATTTGTATTGAATATTTCATTTATTTACCCTCTATACTTATGCATTTTAGCCCCCTTCGGGTACCTTAATTTGTATATTTATGCTCATTAACCAGACAACCTCTTTTATATATGTTTATATGTTTTGCGAGGTGAAATTGATCTTTTGTATGTATTAAAATGCTTAGCGTGAAGTTTGGTCGTATTTAAAAAAAGTTTCATCATAGAGGGCACATTTATGGGAATTTTAGTCATTTGATCATTTGGGTTTTTAGCTCAATGTCTTCTTGGAAGTTTTATCTCTACGAGTTATCTTTGCGTAGCCTCCAACCGCACCTAGTTTCGATTTATAATGATAAAGTTACAGCATTTTCCGTATGTTGATCCGAGATGAAAAATCATACCTGTCACAGGGGAATTGATTCGCCCATTTTGGGGAATTGACTCGATTTGGACCAGAAATGAATTTTCCTTGTCGCCGAATCGATTCGGCTCCTGTAGAGAAATTGATTTGGGCCTTCAGATTTTGTTTTGTTATTCACAATTTCTCCCCCAGGGCTTTATTCAAATAGGTTTTTGTTCCTATTTCTATGGGAGATTCATTTTTGGTAGATTGTATCAAACTTTAGGGTTTTTCGTGATATCTTTCCCTCTCCTCTCTCTTTGGGTTTAAACCCACTTTATAAGTACTATTCATCATTCCCTTCTGAAAAGTCCCGGTCTCAATCAAAATATAATTTCCCTTTTTGTGTAAAATCTCGAGATAATGCGGAAGCGTAAAACGGATGGTGATGGTTCAACTTTAAAAACAACAAATTTTAATTTCTCAAAACAAATTAAAATTAAACCGAGTGAAGAAAAATTAATCAAATAATATATTCACTTAAACCAATTAATTAATCCAAGTCCTAGAATTTGCCTAAGTCATATTTATCAATATTAGCAAATTAGGCGAAACTAAATTTTAGCAAATGACTTGAATTAAATAAACTTTACCCAATATTTAATTTAAGTCCAAATTAAATTGAGTTTGATAATTAAACCAAATTTTATCTTGAATTATCCTAAACATGCGTTCTACATTATTATGCAAGATAAAATAAACCAATCACACTACGCCGCGATGTACGAGAAAAAACTCAAGACGGGAAACAACCTCGGACGGCCCTAGCCACAAATCCACTAGATACGGAATTACAATTACAAGACAAAACACTTACAACGCACAACTCGATCCCTCTCAAGCCTCGACGCTTCTTCTTGTAGACACCTCTTCCTAGCGGATAACCTTGGAACACCACCGCGGTCTCGGAATCCACCGATAGGACTTTATACGGACACCGTCACCCGAACATGGAGCCTTTCTCCGTGTGGGTAAAACAACATAAGAAATACTTCTTCTTTCTTCGTGGGAGGTATAAGTAAAACCCGAAACTTCTCTTCTTTAATTCGTTAGAGACAACCCGGTGCCAAATTCCAAGCAATTGATATGTATATATGTGAACTTGGATAAACACTATGGGTGTAAAACTAGAGTGGTAAGTAAATTTCTCTTTGAAAAATAACACTCAAAACTTGAACATTTTCCTAAAAACAATTTGCTCTCAAACTCTCTCTAAGAGATGAAAATGGTATGGAAAATTTAAGTTGGAAAATGTGATTCCCGCACTTCATAAAGTCGGAAAAAATCAGTTAAGAAACAAGTGGGAAAATGGGTTAAAAACTGCCAAAAACTGCCAAAAATTGTTCCCGCCTCGTCAACTCGTTCGAGCGACATTTCGTTCGAACGAAGTCTCGTTCGAACGAGACTTCTAACGACGCTCCAGTATGGACTCGTTAGAAATCTCGTTAGATACCTCGTTCGAACAGAAAGTTCGTTCGAACGACATATCGAACGACGGACCAGTATACTTAGAGGGAACTCATTGGCAAAACTCGTTCGAATGAAACCTGGTTCGAACGAAAAAACTCGTTCGAACGACATTTCGAACGACTTCCAGATTTTTTATAAAATTCGATTTTGGCCTAGAAACTTTATATACTTTATTTTAAAGTTCTAATTAAATTTTTCTGAAAGTAAAACACTGTTTTTATTAAGCCTAACACCCAATAAACTTGTTCCAAGCTCCTATATATATAATATTGCATTCATACCTTGGGAGCATGGAACCATAGTTGATGACGTAGAAACGAGGCACGCAAACCGGCATATTTGATGAAGCTTTATACTCTTTGCCGCTACGTCTTCAACAAACACTTCATAGGCTTGAGAATATTACAATTAAATACTTTCCTATGAATAAATGTTTTTGTCCGGAATTGAGCCAAAACTATATATGGACTCAATTGAAAATTTGTGTCCTTACAAATCTCCCCCTTTGGCTATTCCGGGACAAAAACCAAACAAAAATCCTAAAGGGCCGTCAAGCTCACTAGACTCAAAACATAACCCACCCAAACTTGACTCAACCCAAGGATCAAACGCCTTGCCATTGAAAGATGCCGCTTTAGAATAATCCATGCACACTTATGCAAACTCATCAAATGCATAGGGAATATCAAAATATTAAATGCAATTAATTAATTACTTCCCCTAAATTAATTCTCCCCTTTATCAAATAAATGACATACTTAGAAAGACGTCTCCTCCTAAGATAAATCTCCCCCAAACTAAGATACGATAATAATAGGATTAGATACCATTTCTCCCCCTATGATCATTCTCCCCCTTTTTGATCAGGAATAGACAAAGGCTAAAGAACTAATAAACAGCATGTTGAAGCTTAAAGTGATAAGACATGAAAGCATATGGGAAATAAAAGCAAGGTAAAGACAAACAAATATCATATATATATATACTATAAGTATACCAATAAGTACTTGCATATATAGATAGATATAAACACACACATGACACAAAATATAATAACTTTGCACACTCGTATAGCAAAAATGTGTCATATGGAAACGGAAGTGTAGGGGTGTGAACTAGCAATAATTTAAATTTAGACCCAAACACTTAATAAACATTCACGGAGTTCTCATTTGATTGCAAACTTTATCACATTTAAATATAACCTCATGTGACAATATGAAGATTGAACTCAATGACCAAACATACAAATTGCATACAAGCCTAGCATGATGATGATTCTACAAACCAAATAGAGTCATGACATTAAAGGCACTAGGATAAACGGACATTGTGCAAACCGTAGATATACCATCCAATTCTCCCTCAATAAGCATATATATTCTTTTTCTTTTGAATGAATATATCAAACAAACATAGGTCTTGGCAATTGTTTTCTTTTTAATGCCAAATATTCTGTTTTTAGGCCTTTGGATCACGTATTTCTTTTAGATCCAATAAACGGTGGCTTACTATCGCAAAGGATTTAATTCATCCTTTCGGAGCCCTTCCCCGTGCACATTTAGATATATAATTTTTTATCTCACAAAGCTCACGTGCAACGGATTTTAACATGCACTAGTCCTCCTAGGTCATAGATATGTAGATGACTAGATTGGTAGGAGAACACCTCAAAAAGCTCAAATATAACATGTGACATTAAGATTTCAAAAGAGCTCGTGCATGTGTGAAAGGAGGCATATAAAAATACAATCCATTTAAACAATACAAAATCCAACTACTCCATCTAAAACATGGTAAAGAACATTTTAAGGATTGAAAATCTAAACCAAAAGTTCTAGCCACGTGGGAGCGTAAAAGATGGGATTCAAACACAAATATATGCCACATAAAGTGTGTCAAACTAAAATACACACAAAATAAAATCTTTTTGAGTTTTTGACATTTTTAACCAAAAATAAAGATATACACTCAAAAGAATAAACAAAAATCATTTGTATTTTTCATTGAGCTTAAATGAAATAAATAAAACACAAATGATAAACAAAAATGTTTTTATATTATTCAGTCAATTCAAACAAAAAATATAATACAAAAAGATAAACAAGTCATAATTTCTAGCATATGATATGAAATGAGGCAATGACTAGAAAATGACTAAACATGCATACATCTAGCAATGATATTTAATATGAAGCACAAAAAGCTAGAGTATGCATAAAACACTAACACATTCAACCTTTAAATTTAGCAAGGGAGGTTTCATGTGATAGTAAATGAGAATTAATAAATCTTGTATCTAGCGCATTTAATAATGATTTCCTAACCCATATAGATTTATATTTAACATGATGGGGATTAGGAAATAATGAAATGCTAGATAAATATTTCCTTGGACTTCTTTTAAGATCAAAACAAAATGACCTAAGGTGACCTTTCCAACCACAATGCAAGCATCTGTAAACACGAGGAATGTTACCTATGGTGTGACCCTTTTTAAAGACCTTGGACAAAGTTGACCCTCTAAAACAAACAATGGTTTTAGCTTTAGCAATGGAAGAATTTGAGCATGATGTGCTAGAACCATTAGAACTACTACTAGAGTCTTGAAAATCATTTTTCATTTTTAAAATTTCGGACTCAAGTAATAAATTAGACTCCTCAAAATTATGGGACCCCTTCTTTAAATTTTCAATAATTCCTAGAAGGTTAAAACGCTCTCCCTCAATATGAGCAAACTTGTCCCTAAGAGTATTTTCACGATTTTCACTCTCTTTCTTGAACTTTTCTAAAATATCAAAATTTGAATGTAAGTCCATGAGTTTTTCACGAAAAATATCTTTTTGAGATAAGGAGATTTGCAAAGACTCAATGTGAGCTTTAAAACAAGAATTTTCATTTTCAAGAAATTTAATTCTTTTTACAAATCTCAAATTTAATTCCTTTAAATTTTCATTACATTTGTTAAGCCCATTTAATTCCTCTCGAAAATCAAAAATTTTATTTTCATTAAAATTGGACAAATTTTCATTAAGACGTCCCATTGAGAGGAAAAAAATATGAGAGTGATAAAAAAAATTGAACCACCTAAAAAGGTAAGGAAATACAAAAAGCTGAAAAACGGATCTTTAACGCGATAACTTAGCGCTTCGGCTCTGATACCAATTTGAAAAGTCCCGGTCTCAATTAAAATATAATTCCCCTTTTTGTGTAAAATCTCGAGATGATGAGGTAGCGTAAAACGGATGGTGATGGTTCAACTTTAAAAACAACAAATTTTAATTTCTCAAAACAAATTAAAATTAAACCGAGTGAAGTAAAATTAATCAAATAATATATTCACTTAAACCAATTAATTAATCCAAGTCCTAGAATTTGCCTAAGTCATATTTATCAATATTAGCAAATTAGGCGAAACTAAATTTTAGCAAATGACTTGAATTAAATAAACTTTACCCAATATTTAATTTAAGTCCAAATTAAATTGAGTGTGATAATTAAACCAAATTTTATCTTGAATTATCCTAAACATGCGTTCTACGTTATTATGCAAGATAAAATAAACCAATCACACTACGCCGCGATGTACGAGGAAAAACCCAAGACGGGAAACAACCTCGGACGGCCCTAGCCACAAATCCACTCCATATAGAGTTACTATTACAAGACAAAAGACTTACAACGCACAACTCGATCCCTCTCAAGCCTCGACGCTTCTTCTTGTAGACACCTCTTCCTAGCGGATAACCTTGGAACACCACCGCGGTCTCGGAATCCACCGATAGGACTTTATACGGACACCGTCACCCGAACATGGAGCCTTTCTCCGTGTGGGTAAAACAACATAAGAAATACTTCTTCTTTCTTCATGGGAGGTAGAAGTAAAACCCGAAACTTCTCTTCTTTAATTCGGTAGAGACAAACCGGTGCCAAATTCCAAGAAATTGATATGTATATATGTGAACTTTGATAAACACTATGGGTGTAAAACTAGAGTGGTGAGTAAATTTCTCTTTGAAAAATAACACTCAAAACTTGAATATTTTCCTAAAAACAATTTTCTCTCAAACTCTCTCTAAGAGATGAAAATGGTATGGAAAAGTTAAGTTGGAAAATGTGATTCCCGCACTTCATAAATTCTGAAAAAAATTAGTTAAGAAACAAGTGGGAAAATGGGTTAAAAACTGCCAAAAACTGTTCCCGCCTCATCAACTCGTTCGAGCGACATTTCGTTCGAACGAAGTCTCGTTCGAACGAGACTTCTAACGACGCTCCAGAATGGACTCGTTAGAAATCTCGTTAGATACCTCATTCGAACAGAAAGTTCGTTCGAACGACATATCCAACGACGGACCAGTATACTTAGAGGGAACTCGTTGGCAAAACTCGTTCGAACGAAACCTGGTTCGAACGAAAAAACTCGTTCGAACGACATTTCGAACGACTTCCAGATTTTTTATAAAATTCGATTTTGGCCCAGAAACTTTATATACTTTATTTTAAAGTTCTAATTAATTTTTTCCGAAAGTAAAACACAGTTTTTATTAAACCTAACACCCAATAAACTTGTTCCAAGCTCCTATATATATAATATTGCATTCATACCTTGGAAGCATGGAACCATAGTTGATGACGTAGAAACGAGGCACGCAAACCGACATATTTAATGATGCTTTATACTCTTTGCCGCTACATCTTCAATAAACACTTCATAGGCTTGAGAATATTACAATTAAATACTGTCCTATGAATAAATGTTTTTGTCCGGAATTGAGCCAAAACTATATATGGACTCAATTGGAAATTTGTGTCCTTACACCTTCCTTTAGTACAAGCTTTATTTCCTTATCTTCTTGGTTGTCATTTTTTCTTTTCTTTGATTAATTAGTTATTGTTAGTTTAGTGGTTGTTTTCATTAGTTAATTTGTTGTATGAATTATTTTAATAATGAGTTGTATCTATTTTAAGCGTTGGGGTCATATTTCCGCCATTAATGGGTGTTGAGCTTTGAAAGTTAGGTTTTGGGTAAAAAATCTTTTCATTGAAACCTCGTTTATTAAAGTTGGAATATCTTTTAACTTTCTTTATCACGTAATGTCAACGTTTATAGAGATATTCCTAAATTAATCCATTTGTGACCATTTTCCATTGAAAGATTAATCTTTTATTGTTGAACTAGTTTTCTTCACGTTTGATGTTTATAATTAATTGATTATGCTCCATTAAGCGTTTTTCAACAAAAATGCTTTTACGCATTGTTAAGCCCATAGCGGGGATGTGATCCTAATCTCGTTTTATTAATCTTTATTTAGTTTTAATTAGCGTGGTTAACTTTTCTTTTCTTTTTCCCCTTTTCAAACATCATCATCTTTTACAGTTTTCCCCCTTTTCTATGTACTAAACCAATTTAGTCATAAATACAATAACATTCCATGTGGATTCGATCCCTACTTGTCGCTACACTTTCATATATAATGTGCCAAGTTGTGGTATTTGTTTTATATAGGGCGTAAACACCCAATGACACATGTTTTAAATAAAAAGTTTACACCTCATAAAAATGGTGCGGTTGACGGGAAGCGATTTATTTTAGGATTATAGTGTTTTAATACTTTGTTTGTATATTATTTATTATTTTTACTTTATTTTTGACTTGCACTAAATTGTTTTGAGAAACTTGAAATTTTGTTGCTTGTCACATTTTTGAATTGCCCTCTTTGAAATGTCTCACCCTAACTCTTATGATAGCTTTAATTATTATGATAATAGTTATTAAATTTACACTCCCAAGATTATGTGTGAATGCTTTCAAATTCTTGAAAATGAAATAATTAAGCGTGAAAACAATTCTCCCACACCTATGACGATGGGTGATTACATGTGTAAGAGGGTTGTCCCCTTTAATCCTGGGAGTATAATAATACCAGTTGAGGCATAACCCTAAAGATATAGTGATAAACGATAACCCAAGTACTCTTTAGTCGAGACAAATGAATCAAACAATATAGTAAACACTCAGATTGATCTCTCGTGTATAGCTCAAATGATATTAAAGGAAACTCAGAAGAAACTCATTCAAAGGGAGAGAGATGTTAGCACCCTAGATACACATTGGTAAGTAGCCAACACACCAACAAGCTCTGATCTCTCTCTGGTTAGCTATTAAAATCTTCACAATAAATGACAAAGGTGGATGAGTAAATTCTGGTTTGTAATAACTCTCTCATAACCAATATATTTTATCTCTCTAGAAATAAATTATTTAGAAAGAACTCTCATATCTCAGAAGTGGTTGAGACCAATAAATAGCCCCACTCTTCTCCCGAGATTTCTGAATCATCTACAGTGCAAAAGACACCCCTCCGCTACTTTAAGTCACAAACATTAAATGCGTGATGGGGAAGCATGTCCTACGTCATAAACATTATATGCCAAGACATGCCTTTTGCCTAACCACTATGCGTGAGAGGACTGTCATAATATATGTGGCTCCCCAACTGTCTGATATCCCCTAATAGCACGGTGGTTTACCTGGGTTTGGATTGGACAGTGTTTAGGTGGCTAATGACATCACCTAAAGAAGATGTGACATTTGGTAGAAAGCTATTTGGTTCAAAACTCAATATACGATGGAACCCAATATGCATGGAACTCAAGGTTTCTATGCACGATCTTCCATGATAAAAGATCTCTCGGTGTTTTATCATGTGTATCTAAGATGGTCAAGACAAGCCTTAACACTACCTCACTTTTCAATCCTCCCAAAACTAGTCCCATTGAGGTCCCCACGGCGAGGTCATTCGATGTAGCATGTAAGATCTCCCAAGCCCTTCTAGGCCTGGTCCCTTATGAGTATCTTTTGATCTCACACTCAAATATTACAATCGTCATAACATTATAATCAATGTAATTAAAAGATACAATTTTAGTGAGTAAAGAGCGGAAGATAACGAGGAGCTATCTCGATAAGTTTCCTCGTTGAGATGCTACATTGTCTTTATGCTACTTCCATCTCCTGAGTCTCTTATGGAAATTAGGGAAGCTCTCTCTAATTTAGAGATTGCCTTAAACCCCCTGTATTTTCCCCTTGGTGTACAGATTTGTTGCGAGCGCAAGAAATGTCTGCATGAAAAATTCTCAATTGTCACACCCCGCGAAATCCAACAAATGGAGTGGCTAGCCACCGCCGCCGAACTACGCCGGGTGTGAACTAAACAAATACCATTCTTTGCATGAGACAAATATGAGACATAAATAAATCAGTCCATAAGATAAATAATTGAATCAATCCTGAATAATCATAAACAATTGAGCGATAAAAGATCCATCACATGCTAAAACTCCGAATAAATCCAATCTCCAATAATGATTAAATAAAATTTGAATAATAAAGAACTGTGAATAATCCAACTGAAAACCTCTAATAACTTTGGAACCGAATGGCCCAATAAAAACCCAAATTAAGTCTCATAATGAAAAACGACTGAAAAGAAAGTCTAAGTAAATAAAGAAATAAAATAAATAAACTCCAACTGCACCTCCAAATGATAAACTCTGATACTCCTATGCAACTTCTCCAAAACTTATCCTGAAAAAGTTATTCAACACACGAGGTCACAACCCTGAGCATGAATACACACTACTCCCCTCAAATAGGATCCTTGAATCCAGACAGTAGCATTATAGGCAATAAATATCACAATATAATATTTTAAATTAAATTAAATAATTAAACATGATAAATATAAATCATCAATTACCCTCTGAAATTCCCATTTCAAAAAATCACACCAATATGATTTTAAATTCCCAAGTCCCACGATGTTAATTTAATTAAATTACCCCAAATTTTATTATTATTCTCACTTTTTTATTATGGCGGTCCTCCCGCCCCGAGTGGTAATCCACCAAAATGTCACACTTCCCCTTGTCAATAGCCAGCCGAATCCGTTTAAACTGTCGATACCTTGCAATATGACAACGTTCAAACACAAGACACGACATAAATTGCCCAAGCTGACCCGTTTAAACTGTCGGTCCCTGACACATTATGTCACCACAATTTTTAATACCCGTTTTTATCTTAGGCATTAATTCTCAATTTCATAATTTATAGATTATCCATGCATTTTAATCGATGTGAGATCCTCAAAATACCCCTTAGTCCCACACCTAAGGGTCCCCAAGTTATCGATATGTCCTACCCTATGTATAGGATGAATTCCTAACATAAATCTTTACCTAGTATCATGCCTAGGCTAGCGTAACGACGATAAAGTATAAAAAATAAACCCACCCCCGACATAATAAAGTCTTAATAATCTACCCTCACTAGTGCCATACCTAGAAGGCATCCTAAAATATAGGGAGATCAAAAATACCCAACAACCCATCGTTACAATGACAATTTAATGATATCAACAAGTCACACAAACAAGCATAATTAATCAACGTATAAAACTACCCATAATAGCCCAATTCAATTAAATCTTAATTTAATTATCACATCGTCATTAATATATCTAAATCCCAATTTCATTATCTTTACACAAATTACATGAGTTATACGTCCGTAAAATTCATTAAATTCAAAACCAGGATTTTCTACATGCAACCTACACCAATAAAACCCAAGATCCACTCATGAATCCTACGCATCCAAGGGTTATGAATATTATTCATATTAAAAGATTTTATAAAAACAGCCCCAAGACTTAATGTCCACTTTCTCTAATTAGGTTGCTAATCGATTTTAATCAAAAACACGTGATTAAGGATTTAGGCAACACCTAAAACGCATGAAAGGAATAGAGTATTCATGCCTAAAATTAGTTGGATACAAATCTGAGTAGTCGGTTGAACCCCTCTTAAGAAAACACAAATAAATCTTCAAAACTTGTTAAAAGTTAGGGCTAGGGATTAAAGATGAGAGGAAATATGTTTTGAGAGCCTTACTAGAGAAAGTTTGAGAGAAAAGTATTTTTCAAAGTCCCGACCTAGTATCAATTTGTTATTTGAAGGGTTTAAGAGTTAAAATATGATTAGTACTCTCTAATCCATCCACCGCCCATGTCGTTCGAACGACATATGCTGTCGTTCGAACGAGATGCTACGTTGTTCGAAAGACATGCGATGTCATTTGAACGACCCTAGCATCGAAAACCAAATCTTTAAAACAACGCCTTTAAACTTAGGAAAATATTTTTTAACTTAACAAAAACGTACTTGCTTGTTAAAATACTTTCAATAATCATTCCAACATTTTATTATAACTCCAATTTAATTTCGGTTGAAAATTTACTACTCGAATTATTAAAGGCCATTTAATCCAAAGTTTTTATTTCTCCTAATATTCCAATTAACTAATTAAATTAATTAATAAAAACAGGGGGTGTTACATCAATCCGATGGACCATCTATTATCCCCAGGAGCTTAATTTCGTCACATCTAGCTCCTTACCAACTTTGATAAGATTTCCCCTAGTAACAAAAATTTCTCTTCGTCTTCCTTAGGAGAAAAAAGAATTCCTAGCATTCGAACTTATTAAATTCTCCAAATATATTTGAGTTTGCAGTTGTCCCCGTTTCAACTTGTTCAAAAAGTAAAATTCTCCCCGATGTACCTAGGTCAAAGTTAATCCCATATAAACTTACGGTGAGGGGACATCGTGAACTTTTTGAACTGTGATGCAAGTGACCTCCTTTTTTGGTACTTGAAGTTAAAATTCTCCCCGATGCATCTGAATTGTAGCTATCTTCTCTTCAAAGTTTTCAAAAAGAAAAATTCTTTCTGATGTACCTGAATCAAAGTTATGTACATTTTGACTTATGGTGAGAGGACATCGTGATCTTTTTGAACTGTGTTGCGGGTTAGCTCCCACTCATGGAATGATATTTAAAATTCTCCCCGATGCACCTGGGATGTAACCGTCAATGTTTCAACTTGTTTAAAAAGGAAAATTATCCCGATGTACCTGAATTAAAGTTAACTTCGTTCAGACTTATGGCGAGGGGATATCGTGACCTTTTTGAACTATGCTACGAGCAACCTCCCTTTTTTGGGTTTAAAGTTGCAATTCTCCCTGATGCATCTTCAACCTGTTGTATCATCATTCAGGCTTTTGGGTTTTGAATATATTTCAAAAATTCTGGCACCAAAACATTACTCCTTTTGAAAGAAACACTCGCTCTCCCAAGCGTAACCTCATTAATGATATGAGATTGCCTTTTCAACTGTCAGAGCACTCATCGAAGTTCCATGTGTCCATTTTTAATAATTTTAATGACTTAATAGGTGCCTCTATGGGAAACTCAACCACCCACTTGATTGCCAAGCGTCTAATGCCTCAACACTTAGCCATTTTTCTCTTTCGTCTTTTCATTTGCCTCCATACGTATATGATATATAGAGAGAAAGTGATATTCCGCCATTGTTGTTCAAGTTTTTCACCTTCTTCTTTATCCATTTTCCATATTCATCCACTGTTACTCCATTATTTCCAGTCTACTTGTTGGAATGTGAGTCCCTCAATTTTAAAATCTCAATATAGACTTTCCTTTAAATGCGGAATAAAGATGGTTCAATTAAAAAGGAATAATCTTTTCAAGATTCATAATTAAAATATTACAATTTTAATTCTTCCAAAATTAAAATTAAACTAAATCGGATTTTAATTTTCTCAAAATTAAAATTTCACTTTAAAACAAACTTGTGAGTATTTAACTTTTAGCCCAAAAGAGATTTAACCCAAGTCCTAGAAATTTGCCTAAAAATAATTAATTCAATCTTGCAAATTAGGCCAAACCAAATTTTATTCAATAAAAATAATGACTTGAATTAAATTAATATATACCCAAATTAAGTTAGCACCAAATTAAATATTTCATTTTTATCTTTGTACCTAAGCATGCATCTAATGTGATTATGCAAAATATAAAATAAACCAATCACTACGCTGCGATGTACGAAGAAAACCCACAACGGAAAAAACCTCGAACGACCCTAGCCTTAAGTCCACCAAGTATGGTTTTATGATTACAAGACAGATGACTTACACAACTCGAACTAATTTCGTTCAAACCTCTGACGTGTCTTCTTGTAACTACCTCCGCCTATCGATAATCCCGGAGTCCACTGAAACCTTGGAATCCACCAATGAAGCTTTTGGAACCCGTCAACCACACACGGTTCCTTTCACCATATGAGAACGCCGCAGTAAACACCAAACTTATTCTTTTATGTGAAATAGAAGCAAACCCAAACTTCTCCTTCTTGTGGTGGAGATGAACCAATGGTGCCAAACTCTCCAAGCAAAGATATATATGAAGAAACTTGGAATAAACAACTATGGGTGTATAAACCTTGATTTTGTTCTAAGGATTAAAACATTTTAAATAAAATCAAGGGGACTTTTTCTTGGAAGAATTTGCTCTCAAAAACTATCTTAGATGTGTGAAAAAGTCTTCGAAAAAAGTCTAGTCCCAAATTCTATTTATTTGGCAAAAATATAGTGGGACAAAAACTGGAAAAATGGGATAAAACTGTCAAAAAATTGTTCTCGCCAATTTCATTCGAACGACATTTTCATTCGAACGACACGTCTAACGATAAGTCAGAACAAAAAAAAATTCTCGTTTGAAATCTCGTTCAAACGTCTTTGGATCGCGTTCTAACAAGAATCAATATTGTTCGAACAACCGACCATGATTGTAGATAATTTCGATACGAATGCGTGGCCGCCAGTTTCGTATTTTTCTAATTTTTTTGGATTTGATATGATTTTTCTACAGAAAGGTGTCCGAGAACAAAATCTTTAGACCTATGAATTCAAAAAAAAGTTTAACAAAATAATACTAACACCCAAAATAAATTTCCAAGCTCCTAAATATATATTAATGCATTCATACCTTTAGGAGACATTGAAATCTACATGTTGATGACGTGAAACTTGGCACAAAAATCGGTAAGGATATATTCTTTAATTTCTGACCTCTACATCTTCAACATACACTTGTCATAGGCTTGAAAGGATATAACATGAACACTATCCTATCACTCAAATGTTTTTGTCCGGCCAACACTACATAAGACTCAATTAGAAATTTGTGTCCTTACAAATCTCCCCCTTAGGCTATTCCGGGACAAAAACCAAACAAAAATCCTAAAGGGCCGTCAAGCTCAACTAGACTCAAAACATCCCACCCAAAATAAAAAATACAATATTGACTCGAAACCCAAGGATGACTATCTTTGCCGATGAAAGTTGCCGCTAGAATAATTCCTGCACACTTAAGCAAAACATTAAATGCATAGGGAATATCAAAATATTAAATGAATTTAAAATAAATACTCCCCCTTTATCAAATGTGATCTACCTAAGAAGGTCAGGACTCCCCCTAAGTTAAATCTCCTAAACTAAGATACGATTATAATAGGATTAGATACCATTTCTCCCCATATCACTACTATTTCTTCTTACAAGCTTTCTACTCTAAACTTCTACCATGGCTTCTTCTAGAACACTAGCCACTCTAGTTACTCTCACCATCACTGCTCCGCCTTCCACCACTATTACTCCTTCTCCTACTATGGATGTCCTCACCCTGATGGCATCTCGTAAAGAGAAACTCCTCTTTTATCACCGTTCAAGGATGACAAATATTCATATGACTTTTCATGGTGTTTCAAGAGATGTCATTATTTTGTTAGTATGCTTAACAATCTGTGGATAGCATTTCATTGATGATTGATGATTACTTTTTTAATGTTAGAATCCTTATCTACTTTATTGCACACTTGCAGGAACATTTTGAACATCTTACTTGCTTATCATGTGTCGAATACGATGTTCTCATCTTAATCGTGTTTAGTAAAGAACCAAATATAAATAGTGATAAGTTGTGCTTATAAGAAAATTGCCTTGATTTTATTTCCCAAAAAATATTATTATATGTTAAGCAATGGAAAGGGGATACTAAAAAAATTATCTTTGTGTTAAAAATCACCATTTGTAAAAAGAACTTAAAGAGATTAACGACACACAAAAACAAAAGTGCCAAAGCCATTTTCATTTCATTAATTCTTCGCTACATATGAGTATTATGATATCTTCAAAACTAATTGAGAGTGAATTCTTATATATGTGATATTTTAGGGTGTTATAAACATGAAGACCAATGCGTTTCCACAACTGACTCTCTTGGCATTATTGATTTAAAAATCATTTAAATCCATGGCATATTGTATGATTCAAATTAATATCATTTATGGTCGATATTTAAACACCCAAGGTCGAAATTGAGTTCTTTCTTTAGAGGTATCTCATGACTTCGTGCACCTATGTGATGAATGCATTCGTTTATTTGTCCATAGAGAATGTTCACACAAATACATTCCATTTTCACGCTTCCATTATTTTAGTGTTATTCCTTGCTGCTATGTGTATTGTACCTATCTGTATTTTTTATACGTACACTTTTTATACTTGAAACAAATTTTAAAGAAAATCATAAATAGTTGGCATGCGTTTTAGAAATTCATTTGATGTGATGTTGTTATTCATGCTTAGCTTTGTGATGTAATTTAATTCGAATTTGTGTGATGCTATTATTCATGCTTGGCTTAGATCCATACCCTTTGTCTATTAAGAACAAAAGGAGGGAGAACAAATTTAGGGGGATTTTTATTTTTATTTAAAACTCATATGTGTCATGATATTCTTTTATTTCATTTGTGTAGGTCTCTTCCTCTTTGATGGTGTTCTCACGAACTACATAAGAGGAAGAATTTCAGTTGAAGACAAAGTTTCAAATGTCATTTTGTTTTGGGTTTGGCAGGACATTAGAATACATTGTCTTGGTGGTTCTATTGTAATTTGGGTTTCGAATTTTGTTTTGTACTGGAATAGCTAAGGGGGGAGATTTATAAGGGTGAGATTTTATAATTTCTCATCAATTAGGAATTTTGCCTTATCCCATTACAAACTAAATATTACATTTTATTTTTTAAGACATGTGAGTGACCCAACTCCGTGTCTGAGATTCAAGCCATTAAAATTGTCATGAACTTCTTATGGAGGTATACGTACTTGTGGTTTTTATTTCTCAGGTTAATTATATTCTGGGATGTTTGTTTTTTCTCGAGGAATTTTTTTATAAAATGATTTTTGAAAATATTTTTTTATCTTTTAATCTCATTACAATAAGATGAACATATCATTAGAACGAAGTGTCCTTTTAATTATAATGAGCTTCTAATGAGCATCTAATAAGATGGACTCTGTTTAACTCTAATGAGATTTTAATGAGGGTGATCAGTGGATACCGAGGGAAGATTACTTCCTCTGGATGATGCTAGACTTTTTTGTATTTATTGAAGAATTGAAGACTATGAATTATACTTAGTGGAAAGTTTATTAAAATTGTGAAAAATTATAAATTGGTGTTCTTGTTTACAAACCCTACGAGCAGATAGCTTCATCAAGTTGTGTAAGTGTTCTGTTGTGTCCTTGTTTAATTTATGACACAACGAATTTACGAGGCATCCGAGGTTTTTCCCATTTGGGTTTTTCTCGTACATCGGGCTTTCTGGTTGATTTATTTATTTTATCTTTTCTATCACCTAGGTGCATGCTTTAGGGTTAGAAAATTGTTTAACACAATATTCATTTAACTGGTGGAAGTTTAAAGTGAGTTAACTATTAAGTTCAATTTAATTTGAAAATTTTAATTATGATGTTTGGGTTTTCCTATCCATATAAAACCATTTAGTTGTTGTTTGACTTATTTATTTAAGGTGATAAGGAGTTAAGTATAAATAGTATGATTTTAATGATATTGAAGTATTCAATTGGTCGCTTAATTTAGAATAATGAATCCATAATTTTTTATTTTAACCTAAACTTGACTAGAGGTGTAAATAGTCAAATCTAGCAACACTATAGGTCGCTTAAGATTAACGAACATATAAATGTGAAAAACATTTACTCATTTACTTCATAAGGAGATCTCCAAATGTCTTCTAAGGGTATGCGCAAAAATCGAGTTCGAGTAACTTGATTATTTAATACCATTTTAGTATGATTGTTAACATTGAAGTTGAATTCAAGACGACACTAGAATAACGATTTTAATATAAAAGTATGATCAAACATTAATTGTTTAAACAAACTTTTAGACAAATAAACTTGAGTTGAACTTGAGTAGATTGGAGTTTGCAAAATTAAAAATATCTTATTTCCTATTTGTAGTCAAAAGCATTTCACTCAAGGAGTTTGCAATAAAGAATATCTTTATAAACATGTATTGCTTAATAAGGTATAAGTTAGCCTTAAGAAAATAGTTTCAATCCCTTCATTTGTACTAACTCTTTTACAAAGTCACCATTTTGAATTTATTTAAAATATGAAAAATTATTTTTTCTTATTTTAATTTGAGAAAAATATTAAATTTGATCACATTTATGATTTTCATTTATGTGAAAGAATACTTTTTTTCAAGAAATGATTTTATTTTTCATAACTAAACCAACCCTTAACGTTTAGATTTAAATAGAAGATAAATAGTGTGTATCTTCATGTCATATCCAAATAAGTCATTTTCTCTACCTAGCTAACCCTAACCCTAATTAGGGTTTACATGGCTTCTCTTCCCGATTTCGTGAAGGGTAGAGCCTGAAATATTCCTTGATCATTCGTTTTTCTTCCCCATCCCTCACAAAACCTACCAATACAAATATCCACGCCCAGTCACCCTCAAAACCTAAGTCATTTACTGATGCAGTTTGTTCTAAGAGTGACTTACCTATAACTTTTTCGCATATATCCTGAGACAAAAGTGAGCCAACAGTTATATATGACGATTCCTCTCTCCAAGATGTAGATATCCCTTTCAAATAGACTATAGTTGGCAAGTTTTCACATGGCAGACTTTCCATAGATGACAGTCGTACGTTCTTTTCTTCAATGCAGCTCAAAGCATCTTTTTATATTGGACTTCTTGATAAAAAAGCATATCCTTATTTGACTGGATCATGAAGAGTATTTTCATCATCTTTAGCTGAAAGATACTTGGTTCATTCATAGATTCCCCATGTGACCTTTCAAATGGGATTTTGATTTTCATCCAAATAAGGAATCTTCAATTGTTCCTACTTGGATTCTGCTACCTCTTCTCCCTATTAACTTATACAATAAGAATGCCCCATTCTCTATTGGATAAGTTATAGGTAAACCTATCTAGATTGATAATTCTACTGACTCTATATCTCGTCCTAGTGTGGTAAGGATATGTGTGGAAGTTGATATAAAAAAGACTCTACCTTTGAGGGTATGGATAGGAAACAAGAACAAAGGCACAGGATTTTGGTAGCCTATTGTGTATAAAGATTTGCCTCCCTTCTATTTCTTTTGTATCAATAAGGTCTATGATTAATAGAAGTGTCGCATTAAGAAGGAGGTGGAGCCAAATAAGACATGGAGTATATAAGAAGGCATTCACCCTGTTGAGTAACATCACAATAAAACCACAAAAAATGGGTTAGAAAGTCCTTTGGGAAGCAAACTATAGAGGCTAATTCTGATCAAGAAAAATAAATTGATGATGAAGAAGGTGAAATTGAAGAAAAAGAGGACACCACACTAAAAAGGACAAATCAAACCATTATTTCATCTTTTTTCAATAATGGCCCCAACAAGAAGACTACTCCAAATGCTAGTCTAATAACACGGGCTCAAAATATTTTCCAGTCCACTCTAGTAGAAGTCAGACCAAACATGCCAAGCAAACCTTTAAATTCAATGGTTACAAGTGCAACCAAGAAGGGAGAATTGTGAGAAACAAGAAAGAATAGTTTTCAGGAGGAGCAACAAGAGGAATTAGAATTGCCAGTTATTAAGAATTTTAAAGAAAGAGAAGAAAGAAGTACCAAGATTCCAGATAACCATAAAAAGTCCATATAGATTCCCCTCATGAATAGGATGAGGATAATAGTCCACAAGCTATCATAGATCTGTAGGATGGCCTTATCACTATTACAAGGAAGAAAAAGACTCATATAAAGGGAAGGAATAAGAAGTAAACAAGTAATAACTCAATGAGGATTCTAAGGTCTAACTCAAACTCCAAAATCCCTCAATGTTACAGATATTAGAAGCCTTGATTTGGAATATAAGGGGAATCTCTGTAAAAAGGTTCCATAAGGAGATTAAAAAGACTCAAATATGTTCATAAAATTCAAGATCTAGTAATGATGGAACCAAATCAGAATATTGAGAACCTTAAAAGATTTATGATGAACTTGGGGTTCTCTTCTTGTCAATCCAATATGAATAATAAGATTTGGTGTTTTATCAAAGAAGGAGTTGAATGGGAAGTTCATTCTAATATGCCTCAGTGCATTACTTTTGAAGTCAAGTTAGAGGGTAATAATCAATGAGGCACGTGTATCTTTGTATATTCTAGTTGCATTAGAAATGATAGAAGGCTGTTGTGGCAATACATGTCTGCTATTGATCAGGGGTCAGCATGGTAGATAGGTGGATATTTTAATATCATCATAAATCAGACTTAGAAAGAAGGTGGCGATGCAGTTAATCTTGGTGCTATGTATGAATTCCTCGAATACATTTGCAATAATGTCTTTGTTGATGTGGGTTACAAAGGTTCTAAATTTACTTCTCATAACAAAATAAGTTAAGAAAATTGCATATGGTGTAGGTTGGATAGTGTGCCTATGAACCAAAAATATTTAGAGTTGTGATTTGATTGGGAAGTTATTCACCTTAATAGAAGTATGTCATATCATAACCCTCTCCTCTTGATAGGTAAGGTGAAAAAATTATGTCCAAAAAGTCTTTTAGATTCCTCAAAATTTGGACTGAGAAGGAAAAATGCCTTAACGTAGTCAGATCCACTTGGAACGAAGTGTATTGAATCAATCCAATAATGGCCATTTACTTATAGCTTAAAGCAATTAAAGGGAAATTAAGTAGTTGGAGAAAATAATGCTATGGGGACGTTTTCAAGTCTTAAACGGATACTAAAGACAAGCTTTTATAAGCTGAGTTAGGTTTTGAACAAGATCAATCAGAGCATAAAAGGAGATATTATCCCAAGTCACAACAATATATAATCAAAGTCTCAAGAATGAAATTGACTTTTAGGCTCAAAAAGAAAATAATTGTTGGGGCATAGAAGGAGATATAAATACCGCATACTTCCACAAATTTGTTAAAAGTAAGCAGGGAAGATTATACATTAATAAAATAAGGAAGAATGATGGCTCTTGGGTAGAATATAGGGAGGATATTCAAGATGAAGAAATTGATCACTTTTCAAAAGTGTTTCATACAAAAAAAGTAACTAATATAGAAGGAGAAGAGTTGGTGTTAAAATGTGTCCCCGAATTAGTAAATGAAGAGATTAATCAAAAACGTTTTCAATGGCCAAATATAGAAGAATTTGAGATATCTATAAAGGGCCTAAATCCTTTAAGTGGTCCTAGAGTAAATGGTTTCAATGGATACTTTTCCAATTTCTTTTGGAACGACATAAAATTTGATATGTTAAAGGCAATCCATGGTTTCTTTGCAGGCTCTATCCTCCCAAACATAATTACCACTACCAAAATAACTTTTATTCCAAAAAGGGCTAATCGTCAAACCTTTAATGATTTTAGACCAATCAGTATGCAAAACTTGATCAATATAATATTCTCTAGAATGTTAAACGATAGAGTAACATCTATCCGAAATAAAATCATTTCTCCTACTCAATCATGTTTTACAAGAGAAAGGCTAATCACAAACCAAGAATGTTTATCTAAAATCCATAACAAAACTATGGAGGTAAAAGTTGGATATGGTAAAGGCAAATGATAGGGTGTCCTTGCTGTTCTTTATGAAAGTTATGAAAATAATAGGCTTCTGTGAGCTATGATCGGATATGGTATGTAGGTTGATACTAATCTCTTGGTTAACTATTATGATCAATAGGGAAAATTAAGGCTTCTTCGAATCTTCAAGAGGGTTGAGTCACGGGGATCCTTTATCGCCTAGAACTTTCATTATTATGGATTATTCTCTCAAATAATTTGGAAAATTTGATATCTAATCCTTCTTATGCGGGATATGAAATTCCAATTAGTAACCCTATTTTTTAACCATTTGTCTTTTGCAGATGATATCATAATATTCAGCTCAAGTTTAAGGAGTGAAGTGAAGCATATACTGAAAGTTTTGAGCTAGTATGATAAGGTTTCAGGATCAAAGAATATAAGTCTTAGAATTTTAAACAAGCTGAAGGAATGTACTTCTATGCAAATTCAAGAGGACCTTATCACCTATTTAGGCTGCCCTATTTTCAATGGAAGTAAAAAGATCATATACATTGAAGACCTGGTGCAAAAAATCAAGAATAAAATCCAAGGTTGGAAGGCCAAATGTTTGAGTCCAAGACGTAAGCCTGTCGTTCTAAAATGAGTTCTTTCCTCAATGCCAATGTACCTGATATCAACTATTAGTCTTCCAAAGGCTATTTTCAATAGAATAAACTCTCTTTTTTCTAAATTCTTCTGAAGTTCCAATTTTGGTGATCATAAGAATCATTGGTGTACCTGGAATTTAATTGCAAAGCCTATAAATGAATTTGGATTGGGAATAATGCATCTTAATGATGTAAATTCAACTCTTAGTATAAAATTATGGTGGTTATTTAGATCTCAAACTTTTTTTGGTTTATTTTGATCTCAAACTTTTTTTTTCTCCTATAAGGGGAGGTGCTCATACATGAAATAGATTATGCTCAGTCATGGACAAGGCAGAGGAGAATATGATGTGGAAAATAGGAAAAGGTAAAATCAATATTGTCAAAGAAAATTAGGGCATATCAGAAAGCAGGTCTCATAAAAGACTACTAGCATCCTGATAAAAAGTGGAACGAGGAAAAGGTGTTCCATATTTTTAAGATTGTGATTGGTGTAATACCCCGTATTTTTATGCTATATTAAATTATATTAAATTGGGGATTTATTAAAATTTAATGTGAATGTTCATTTAATAAAAATCCGGAAATTAATTATGTTATAATTACTAACGTGACGAGAGTTAGTAATTATGGGAAACTTGTTGAATATTACTAATGAGCATAGTAATATATTATTGGTTATATTTAATGTCATAAGTGAATTAAATGACTATTTCGGAAATTTAATTCGGGACGTGCCCGTGTCACGTCGGGACTAATTTTGTTAAATAAAAAGTGAATATTTTTATAAGTTGTTCATATGTTCGTTTTGAGTGCGCCAACGCGTCCGGAAGGGTCGAGATAGTCAGAAAAGTGCACCCGGGGATTTAGTTTGGGTCTCGGGGCATTTTTAGGCCTAATTAGTACCCCGGGATGGCATTTTAGTCATTTTACATAATTGGGTAATTAAACCCACTAATTTCAGCCAACCTATATCATCCATTAGGTTAGCCTCTTAGGGTTAGAACTTTCACAAATCAAGTGACGGCCATTGGAGAAGAGAGGAGAGAGCTCCAAGGCAATTCAAGGCCAAAAAGCCACCAGTTTGCACCGCCACCACCACCACCGCGTAGATCACGAGACGAGGAACGCAGCCATACCAAAATCAACCGTGAATCTGCATACCAAAATCCCAGGCAAGTGCTTAACTTGCGTATTTTCGTTAATGCAATCTTCATATTAGTTTAGGATTGAATTGTGATGAAAATTATGGAAGAAAACCCAATCTTTGATCGGAAAATCCATGTAGTATTGATGTATATGTTGATTCTGGAAAATCTTGCCATGTAGAGGTAATAAACCACGAAATTTGGTGATCATAAGAAAGAAATATTGGAGAAAGATTCATTAGAAATCTGTTTAAGAAAATTCTAGGGTTCTTGATAATTGGACATGATTTTAGGTTGAAAATTCATGTTTAAATGATGAATATGTACATGCCTTACGTTAGAATCATCTAGTATATTGTTATAATGTTAATAGTAGAATTCTGGGACGATTGGAACTTGAAAATATGGATTTGGTGTAATTTTGGTGATGAAACCCGTAACTGCATTCTGCAGAATTTTGCCCAGACCTGCTTGATCTATCGATCGAGCCTAGAGCTTCGATCGATCGAAGGTTCGATCGATCGAGCCCCAAGCTTCGATCGATCGACCCCTCCTGGCAGACTCCTAATTCCCTCTTTAAATGAGTGAATTTCATATTGTCATGATATAATTCTTGGGCATTCTTGATAAATTGATTTGGGAGACATTGAGGACCAGTAGGGTATATGAATAAATATGGGAACCTTTAATCTTCAACGAGAATGGTATTTATGGGATATTTACTTTAGGTTGGTAGATTTATGAATTTAAAGGGTGAGGTGCGTAAGAGAGTTACGTTAGAATCTAATTAAGTCACTTACTGAATTTCAGATTTGTGAGGATATAGCCCACGAGTGTTAGGTAATAAGTGAGAAAATCCTTCGAGTTAAGGTTGAGAATGAAACCTTATACGTAATTCTATAAATGTGAAATTTAGGATAAATGGTATAATTACGGGTGATGAGAAGAACCTATATTAATTTGATGAAGTGGTATATTTATATGATTGTGTGTAAATATTTTATATGCATGTGAAAAATCATACCCACGCTACTTGTTATCCCTGAGGTTTCCGCGCTGGGACAATTCTTATCTCGATGGGACCTTTATGGGGGATATTGACTTGTACCCTAGAAGATAGATATCCTTGGTACAGGCTATCGATGTGATAGTTCAGACGGTCCTAAGAGACGCCTGTATGTGCCATCCTCTTAGAGACTTGGAATCTATGCTTCGCCTCAATATTGTTTGTGTATTTATGTTAATACAATTCGAGAGTGATTCCGAATGTATTCCCCTTAATATGAGTGATATGGGGCTTTGGATAGTAGAGTATGCACGCACCATTGTTTTATGTGGGGTGCTGTTATTTTATATATATTATACGAGTAGATAATATATATATGAGATTTGGAAATTTGAAACTGCCTACTGTGATTTGATAAGTAGGACATGGTTGATGACTCAGATAATAAAGACTTATTTTGAAATAGTATAATATGTTACTGAGAAACTTTTTATATTAATAAAAGCTAACACGAGAGTTGTGCTGTTAATCTGGAAACATTCTTTTTAAACAAAATATCGTTCGGTTTTGAAGTCTTACGAGTAAGTTAAGATACGCTAAATTATTGAGAAGATTAGTATGTTAATATTGATAAGAATAAACCATTGGGAAGGTTAGTGCGATAGGTGTGCACATTAAAAGAGAGGTGAGTATTTCTCAAGAGAGCGATGCACTAATATGTTGTTGCATTGGCCTGTATCAATTTAAATACTTGCTAAACGTATTTTAAAATCAAACACGTTCGGGCTCTGACCCATTTCTTTTTCTCTCTCTCTCTTGTATATATATGTATATTTTTCAGGTGCCCAGCCACAGGGGCGTCTTGCTTAGGATCCCTTGGGAGGAACGTGTTGCAGCTTAGGTGGGAGTTGCAGGTCACTTGAGTAGACGGCTTCTTTTATTGACTCCACTTCTAGTACTCTCATTTATTGGGCATGTGTTGCCCTTTCCATTATTTATTTGTTATTGGGACATTTATATTTCAGTCATTTCCAGTATTGTTCTATGGGATTTATTCAGTATGGACTTGTGATTTTAGTTTTCATATGTTGACATTCGATTGACGAATGTATTATATTATTTGGTTTATCGTGGTGTGATTCTTAATTGTAGAAATGTTGTTTTAAATAAATAAATAAATCTTTTTCTTTAATTAAAATTTGGAAAGTTTGTATGAAAATGTTTTTGACACTTAGCTTAATTATTTAGGGTGTTAAATTGGAAAATTTATTTTTATCGACAGTGATGCTGAGAATGAACCAACTGTTAACCTTGATTTAATTTAATAAAGGAGTGATCGCCCGGTATTTAATTAGGCGGGGTGTCACAATTGGCCAAAAAAATTTAAACTTCAATGAAATATTTCCATCTAATCCTTATTCTTTAATATGAAAATCCTCTAGTTCAGGTTCTTTTTCCACTTCTATAGCTTGGAATATTTACATAGTGAGAGGTGCTATAAGGTTGAGTTCAAAATATATTTGGCATAGGTCCCTCCTTTAAAAATGTCAGTTTTCATGTGGAAACTTATGAAGAAACTTATCCCAATAGATGAGAAGATCAAATCAATAGGAATTAGGGGTCCCTCAAAGTGCTACTGTTGTATTAGTCCTCAAGAAGAAACTTCAGACCATATTTTTTAGAGTGGAGAAATAAATGATTTGATTATGGATAAAACTACTAAAGAATTTGCCATTCAAAGATGTAAATGTGGAGGTTTTAGAAATCAATTATTCCAATGGGGGCTTTATGGAGTTAAGTTAAACACAATATAAGCATAGTTGTTCCTTCTATAGTAAGTTGGTGCATATAGTCTCTTATAAATAAATGCAAGTATGATGATGGTTTCCCCAATGCTTCCTCAGTTCTGTTTCATATCAAGCAAGAGATCCAAAATAACAAAGTTCCTAACATAGTTCATGTTCCTAAGCAAAGGCTGCAGATCAAGCAAACAAATCCTCCAACAGGTGTTCCAAACCTTAATGTTGATGGTCGTTGTTGATACCAAAAACTATCCACCTACGTGGACTAATAAAAAACAAACACGTGCCATCTAATATGGCAAGAATATGTCATATGGGAGGCCGACTAACATACAAAATGCCGACCAACAATAAGAAGACCGACCAACAGGGTCAGCAAAACGTTAATAGACATGTACATTGTAAACACCATGTACTGATATAAATACCTAAGCTATAAAGGCATTCCATACCTTTACATTCCACCTCTCTATATCCTTATGAGACTATAAATATATTGTAATCCCTTCATCAAGGTAAGGCATGAAACCACTCAAACACGAGAGGAAACACAACATACAAAGTAATAAGAAATATAGTCGACGTAGACTTTCCCTTATAACCGAACCACTTTAGAAATCTTTGTGTCTCTTTTACTTATCTTTATCTGTGATTAGATAATTAGACCATACCTTTACATCAACAGATTGGCACTGTATGTGGGAACGTATTTTCTAAAACGTTTTCACCCATTCATTTATCAACGTTCCATAAATGACTGACATTCCTGAATCCAGTGCTAGAAATGATGGAAATCCACCTATTCCATCTGTTCCTCTAATAAATAATGATTTGACTGGAATTTTGGCTAGTCTTGCTAGGGGACAAGATGTTATGCAGATACTGTAGACACCTCATTCTATCACCCCCTAACTCTCCTTAGGTATCTAGTACCTCCACTCATCACCATAAACCCAGGTCATGTCCCGAGCACTAACCTGGAAGCCATCGGGCACTCCCCGGCTCGGTTTGACCAAAAGTCAAACTCTTTGTCTCAACCTAGACTCAATGAATATTTGAAGGGCACTGAAAACCCTTTACAACGGTCCATCCCGTCCGCGATTCTGACTTACCATGCGGACGAACGATCCGTTTGCGTCCGAAACCTGACTTCGAGGCCACCGAGCGATCCCAAACTCTGTTTGACCTAAGTCAACTCTTCAGCTCGACCGAGGCTAAATGAATCTTCGAAGCGAACTGAAAACCCTTTCCAACGGTCCGTCCCATGCGCGATTACAACTTTCCATGCGGAGGAACAATTCGTTTGACTCCGAGAGGTCACCGAACATTTCTCGGGCCCGGTTGACCAAACTCAACTCCCCGAACTGAGTCAAACTATTTGGAATGTCGAAGTACATCTCCTAAAATTTCTAACGGTCTGCCCCATGCACGATTCGGACTTACGTTGCGGACGGACGATCCATTTGTGTCCGAACGATTCCCCGTCCAGCGGACCAACAAACGCTTCCGAGCCACATTTGATCCAAAGTCAACTCCTGAACTCGGGAGCGGTCCAAAGGACTTTTGAAGGTCTCTAAAATAAATTTCCAACGGTATGCCCCGTGCGCGATTCTGACCAATGTTTTGCCGTCGGCGACCAATTTTCTGAAAAAGCCTGAAGCGCACTGTAAAATGGCAGGTCCCAGACCCTGCCTATCGGCACTTGCCGATATGTAGTGCCATGAAAATGCCGATCGGCAAACCCCTGGGCCTATAAAAGGAGGCCTTGGCCTCATTTGCAAGGGGATCTCAGATCAGAAACAAATCACCCTCAGTAAGCCCCAGAAACCTCTCTCGAAAGTAGCGTGATTTCAATTTCCAAATCCCTTTTTCACTTCCACTTTTCATCATCCCTTTCATCAAACTTGATGAATTAACCACTCTCCATCATCATCCAAGTGCAAGGGCTATTTTTCAACATTCAAGATCAAGATCAAAGTCTACAAGAAGGTCCATCTTTCTCACCTTTCTCTTCAAACCTTCTTAAATTTGCAATAACTTGTTTTATCACTTAAAGCACTTTTATTATCTTATTTCACATATCCTAACATACTTTTTATCTAGTATTATTGCACATCTCCTATTTTCATATAAATAAAAGCCAAAAAATACTTTTTCCACACTTTTCTCACATCTAAAAACACTTTTTCTACACACACACACACACACACACACACACACACACACACTTACAAATAAGAAATTTCTCCATTTGGATTTATGGGATAAACCCCACCCCTCGTTTTGTATGCGAACTACGTGGATTTTTATGCCTTTATAAGGTACGTAGACGTCTCGGGGTAAAACCCGAGACTCGAGTCCTTTTCTCACTTTTTCTCTTATTTTCTATCTCCTCTCTATCTCATTTTCTATTATATTCTATTTATTTGTTCTTAGTGGCGTATTATTCCACATGCGTTATCGTTTCTTTATAAAGATCAACGCAAGGGTAATCGCGCAAATCCTATTTTCTACATTAATATCACATTCCTACGGATGACTCGCTTTATCTTTTCCATGATACAAGTCGAGGATTCCTACCTCCATTCTATATATACACATGCACACATATGACGGGGGGAAACATAAAGGAAAATAGCAAATATTCATGAGAGATCGAAAGGGCGGAATGGGTGCCTAACACCTTCCCATTTCGTAACTATGCCTCTGAACCCTTCTCGAATCATTTGTGTTTCGCACGCACCAGTATGTCTTTGGATGCCATCCTTCAGGGTGGCTTCCCCTTTTCTCTTTTGTCTGTTTTGAGTAAAATAGGCTTGCGACTCTGAATCTCTCTACACTTTCACACCTCACAAATCGACGCCGGTCGAAGCGCTCTCCCGAGAGGGGGAGCGTGGGACCCGAAGGATCCTTTTTCCCTCCGCGGCGGGGATCGGGGATGGCCACAGTGGCAACTCTACTGGGGACTTTATAGTGTTTTTTCTTGTGGGTTTGACTCTATTTACATGGATGCTATATTTGTTTATATTTCCCCCCAAATCTGCCTATCCCCCTTTCTCACATGTGTATCCCATTCTTATGCTTATATTCACACACTTGTAGAAAATTCTCTATGTACACTTCACACCACGTGCACCTAGGATCACATATATCCATGAGTTGCACGCATCTCCCATCCATACTTGGTGTACCTTTTGGGGTACTTATACTTGGCTCCCAGTTTTGGCATAATAAAGAAAGGCATTCTCATCATAAGATACTAATAAGATAATCATGCATGATTCACACGATATCACCAAAGAGCATTGCTATTTACCAAATTTGACCCAGTAACTGGAGGGTCACTTCGTGATGGACGCTGGTCCGGCAGGTCGCAGTTAGCCTAAGCGATATGACTCTCACCTTCCATTTGCCAAGTACCTTCGAATGGTTCACCTCCATCGTATCGCTTGACCGAAGTCATGACGGGAGGTATATCGCAGGGAATTCGTTCACGTACACCGAGTATATCGAATACGCTCTCACACGTACCGTCCCCATGAGGTATATGGTGAGGCAATTCACGTATACTCAGGTATATCAAATGTCTTGTCCACACGTACTGATTGCCCACAAGAGCAAGACGTATATCATGGAAGTCACGCCAAAGGGGGGAACCCATGCCGATTCACCCAACCAACTGCATACATGCATATAGGTGTCAAACCTATGACATGCTCTTTAGATTGCCGATTTCAACTCGAAACTCTATCGAAATTCCGGGTCGGCCTGTCGCCATATTTTTGCGCATTTTTTAAAATGGGACCCTGTCCGCGAGCCTGGTTACAAGTCCAAACGTAGCTTTGCATATATTAAGACCCCCACTTTTCCAGGCTCGGGTCCCGTACGGCATTGCATTTAGGAGAATTAAATACAAGTGAGAACATAATAATCATAATAACCATGCTTAGTTCTGTCTCCAAAAATATTTCTCCCTTTTTATATAAAATCCAAAAACATTTCTCCCTTCTTTATCAAAAATCCAAAAACATTTATCCCTTCTTTATTAAAAATCCAAAAACATTTCTCCTTTCTTTATCAAAAATTCCAAAAACATTTCTCCCTTTTTATCAAAAATCCAAAAATAGTTTCTTCCCTTTTTCTCAAAAATAAATCTCATCCTACGCCTTCTTAGGTCGATCACACGCCCTTGGCCTGGCTCCTTGTTGGCTTCGATCTTCAATCAAATCACCCCGGAGTTCTATCCATTCCTCTACTACTGCTTCCGAGTCCGGAATCCATCCATCTTCAATGGAGAATGCAGATCAACCACCAGTCATACAACCGGATCTGCCGACAGTCCTAGCTCAACTCGTGGCCAAGATTAACAACCTCCAAGCTGAGGTTCGAGAAATGCAACGAAACCAAGTTCCTATTCCTCAAGAGCCCGAGGCCCTGTTCCCTCGTGCTATGGGTCCACACAAGCTTATCTAGGTCTCGGAAGAATATCAGCACGCTCCACGTGCCCCTCCTGCCAATGGGCCGCCACCTGCCCAGCTTCCGATGCCAAATAGTGCCCAGCCTGTGGCTAACCTGCCTATGGTCATTGATCCAAAAGAGGAGGAGTTGAACAAAGTCAAAGAAGATCTAAAGATTCTCACCAGGAAGTTTGATCAGGTCAGGATCTCTGGGAATTACTTGGACTACACCCACATGTCTCCTTATCCTAAAGCGAGGTTACCCGAGAAGTTCAAGATGCCAAATATCGAGAAGTTCGGGGGGAGTGGTCCCCCAATTGTTCATCTTCGCAGTTATCACCATTCCATGACTCTCCTAGGGGCGTCCGAAGAAGTAATGTCCCAACTGTTTTAACAAACTTTGAAGGATAGTGCCCTCCGATGGTTTTTATCTCTCGTGGAATCCAAAATCCGTAGCTGGGAGGATGTAGTCCGAGAATTCATGTCGCAGTACAAAGACAACGAAGAGCTCGAGGTCACCCGTCGTGATTTAGAGCTGCTAAAACAAAACTCTGAAGAATCAGTCAGTAACTTTATATCCCGATGGAGGGAAAAAGCAGCTACCATGACCAATCGGCCATCTGAAGAAGAATAAGTCGACATAGTGATAAAGAATTTCTGGCCCCATGTCTGAGAAACCATGGGAGGACAGTACTACCCCCAATTTCGAGCTCTCAGAGAAGCAGGAGTAGAAATTGAGGAAGGTCTTGGCAAAACAGAAGTTGAACCGAAGAAGGTGTCCGGACAGTTCACCCCTAGAAAGTATGACAATCCTGCCAATGCTACAGTCTCAACCATCAACAACATCTCTCAACCAACCACATCATGGGAACAAGAAAGTCACCCTTCTCCCATCAGGAGGGAATACACTGACCTTCATGCTCCCCTCTCCAAAGTCTAACAAGCCCTGTTAAGACGAAACCTTATAAAACCCTTGGATCCCCGTCCATTATCCAATCCACTCCCAAGAAACTTCAAGACCGATGCTCATTACGCCTTTCACCAAACAGATGGCCATACCACCGACCAATGATTCCACCTTCGAAACAAAATCCAAGATCTCATTGACTGGGGTACCATCGCCCCACCAGCCAATCCTAAGCCAAACACTACTCACAATCCACTACCAAATCACACCAATGCCATCTTCTTAGAAGAAAACACGAATTTCGATCCATCAACCCAAATCACACCCCCATACCCTCCTAAACCTCTTCAAATTTGCCCATATTTCCTCCTACACCCTGCTAGCCCCGCTGATCAGGCACTGTCACTCCTTACCAGAGCGTGCATCACTGTCCAGACCCGTTCTGAAAGTGGAAGTACGGAATTGTCAGAGGTATTAAATCAACTCCTAGAGTTCGGGCTAAAATTGCCCTCACAGATGATTATCGATTGCCAGAGGTTCAGTGCGCTATTTTTGGAAGCGCGAAAATGGGATCGAGAATCAGATAATTGGGTGATACCAACCGATGAAGTCAGCTTAGATGATGTTGTCCAGATCATGGCGAAAGCATTAAGGCAAACCAATAACGTTTGCAGTATCACCGAGTTATTTGGTTCTTTGAAGCTACAAGGGAACCTGGTCCCTTCACCCTTACACATCCCCACAGAATGGGAAGACCTATATGAGGAAGTTGTTGAAGTTGTAGAATGCATTGAATTTTGGGAAAACAGAATTGTTCCTACCAGATAGGGGGAAGAATTCGAAGATTCAAATGAAGAACAAGCTTCAGGAAGAACTGGCCCAGTAGCCGACATATGTGGGATGATATCATTTGAAGAACTCCTCGGAGAGATAGACAGGGCGGCAGAACAACCTGAGATTGACGAGGAAACTAGATTTAAGTTTTTCCCTTCTTCAGTAAATCACATGACCAAATCTAGGAGACAGTACCAGATTCTGAGCTCGCTACTAGCAAATAACAAGGGGAAGGGCGTTGAAAACCTTACTATGCCAGAAATTACCATCGAAGAGAGCAAGATCCTTGATCAATTGAAGAAAACTCAAGATAACATCACCCTATGGGGGGGTTTCATGTCTTCCCAGCCGCACAAAAATGCTTTAATCAGGTTGCTCACGGGACCCATAGTTCCTCCTTCTACCACACCAGAAGAAGCGGTAAATTTGGTCGGATCCTTGACCTCCACCCAAATGTTGTCCTTTTCTGAAGAAGAATTCCCAAAATTGGTCCAAACCACAATCACGCACTCAACATCTCCATCGAAGTTATGGGAAAGGTTGTACCGCTTTCTCTCGTTGATAACGGGTCCGCTTAGAATGTCTGCCCACTGAGAACATTCAAATGTTTAGGTCTGAAAGAAAGTGACCTCGCTCCAACCTCTGCTTCCGTGCGTGCCTACGATAATACCCGTTGGGGGGTGATGGGATCCATAAAACTTACAATAGGGGTTGGACCTATAAACCCTTTCGTCGAATTCCAAGTCATTGATATCCCGACCTGTTTCAACCTGCTGCTCGGACGACCCTGGATCCATAGTATAAAGGGTGTCTCTTTCTCATTCCATCAGAAATTGAAGTTCTTCATCGATGGGCGAGTCATCACCATCTTGCGTGACGACGACAATGCCGAGGGTGCAAGCACCAGCTATCCAATTCTTGAGGTACAACATGGGTCAAATGATATGCTCCTATCAGGATTCCGAGTTGAGCCATCCCTACTCTCGGCAGGGGACGGTTTCAAAGAAAGGGTTTGTCCAGAATATGACCCTCATGGCAATGTCAATGTGATTCGGATGTTCAGAAACATGCACTTCATGCTCGGACTGGGGCTAGGACAAAGGCAACAAGGGATACTTGAGCCCATTGAACTGAATAAAGCTTTCCCTTCTTGTGGTTTGGGGTATCAACCATCAGAACAAGAGCACAGAATGATCCTCCAGACTCGATCAAAGAGAAGAGTAGACTGCGTTTGAACTATCTCAGGAGACTCCTTAAATGGACGATTCATCAAAGAAGACGAGTACTTCCCCTTTTGCAGTTTTCCAGAACCATGGTACGACCACACAGACAAGGAGATGAAACCTGGAATGGAGATCTTTTTCCAAGATAACTATCCATAGGCCGAAAGTTTCCAACACCAGGTGCCACCGCTCATCAAAGATACTGAAGAAACTGAGGAAAGTGACTCCGAAGATTCCTTCAACTTATAGACACTAGGGCTGGCACTCTGCATGGTTCACTTAGGCACTACATCACTGGACCCCTCTCATCTGATCAAGGCTGCTGATACACCTCTCCTCAACTGGCATGCTACGCCAATTCTACCTATTGAAATCTTCCCTAACCCTAATCTTTACCCTATTTCTTCTTATGTTGTCTATCCTTGCTCAAATGTAATCGAGACCTCTTTTGATGAGGTTCTCAATGTTGTTTTTCCTATCAATGAAATAAACGAAGATTTTGAGTATCTTACTGTGCCTTACATTAATTGTTTAGATTCTAACCAAACTTTTGATGATGATGATTTTGTAAATGAACAATTCTTAACTGATTTAAATAAGGTTAATAACAAACAACATAATCGCGTTCAAGTTAACGAAAAAGAGACTGTTGTTATTAATCTCGGTTCTAGTAGCCAACTGCGTGAGATTGGGATAGGGGCCACCCTTGACGAGCATGAGCGCGCACAACTCGAAGAATTACTAAAGGAGTTCGTGGATGTCTTCGCATGGTCCTACGAAGATATGCCCGGTATTGATCTTGAAATAACTCAACGTGAGATCCCCACACTCCCAGATTACAAGCCGGTTAAACAAAGTTGAGAAAGATCCGCACCGAATGGTTGCTCAAGGTCAAAGAAGAGGTGGTCAAACAGTTTAACTTAGGTTTCATTTGAGTAATCGAATATCCCACGTGGATAGCCAACATTATACCTATGCTAAAATCAGGAGGAAAGGTTCGAATGTGTGTGGATTACCGAGATTTAAACAAAGCTTCTCCGAAGGATGATTATCCTCTACCCAATATCGACATGATCGTGGACAACACAGCCAGTCATGCTCTCAAGTCATTCGTCGATGGGTTTGTCGGATATAACCAAATCAAGATGAACCCCGACCACTAAGAAAAAACCGCATTCATCACCCCATAGGGAACCTTTTGCTACACCGTTATGCCGTTCGGTCTCAAGAATACTGGCGCTACCTACCAGAGGGCCGCTACAACCATCCTGAACGATCTGATTCACAAAGAGGTTGAAGTATATGTGGATGATATGATTATTAAATCCAAAACTAGAGAAGGTCATGCTCCTACTCTTCAAAAGTTCTTCGAACGACTAAGACAGTATCAGATGCGACTCAATCCACAGAAATGCGTCTTCGGCGTTACAAAGGGAAAACTCTTAGGATTCATGGTCAGTGAGAAGGGGATTGCAGCAGATCCCACCAAGCTGAAAGCCATACTTGAGATGCCACCACCGCGAACAGAGAAAGAAGTCCGAGGTTTTATTGGGAAATTACAATATATCGTCGGTTCATCAGCCAGCTAACCTCCATCTGTGAACCAATCTTCGAGCTCCTCCGAAAGGATTCAACCAAGGTTTGGAACGAGGCCTGCTAAGAAGATTTTGATCGAATCAAATAATATCTGACCCAACCTCCAGTTCTCATGCCACCACAGCCTGGTCTCTCTTTGCTCCTATACCTAACCATAACCGACACTGTAGCTGGGCTTTCCTAGCCCAATACCTTGAGGACTCCCGTAAAGAAAGATCCATCTATTATGCCAGTCGTAAATTGGCCGGGTACGAGGTCAACTACACTGCTTTGGAAAAAGTATGTGTCACGCTTGTCTGGGTCACCCAAAAGTTGTGACACTACATGCTTGCCTTCCCCATTAAACTTGTATCCCGAATGGATCCCATCAAATACCTGCTTGAGAAACACGCCTTATCCAGCTGAATGGCCCGATGGTTGATGCTCCTAACTGAGTTCGATATCGTGTACGTCACACAGAAAGTCGTTAAAGGAAGAGTCATCTCTGAGTACCTCGCTGACTACCCTGTAGAAGAAACAGATGTCTAGATCCCCGAATTCCTAGATAAAAATTTCCTATGCACCACTCAAGACTACCTCCGATGGAAAATTTTCTTCGATGGCGCTGCCAACAAAAAGGGATATGGCATTGGGATACTTCTGGTCGCCCCTGATGACTCCCACACTCCTGTCGCCATAAAATTGGATTTCCCTTGCACCAACAACATGGCAGAATACGAAGCATGCACAGTGGGCCTCAAGGTCGCTCTCAAGAAAAGTATTTAATACCTTGATGTATATGGGGATTCTGCCCTCATCATCGGTCAAATGCTCAGAAAGTGGAAAGTCAAGGATCAAAAGCTCCAACCCTTTCATGCCCAATTAGAAGAGTTAGACTCCCAATTTCAAGATATCACCTTCCATTACCTACCCTAAGCAAAGAATAACCTAGCCGATGCTCTCGCTACCTTGGCCTCCATGGTCGACATGCCCGAGGGAATAACAATGACCCCCTTCCTAGTTCAAAAGCAAGACAAACCAACCCATTGCTACCACATTGAGCTCGTCACCACAGAAGATCCTGAGCTAGTCAACTACTGGTACTATGATATTTGGTGCCTCCTCAGGTACGGTAGGTATCCCGAGGGTTCCAACAAGAATGACCGAGCTACCCTTCGAAGGCTGGCCGCCCAGTACATTATCTGTCATAAAGCACTACTCAAGAGGAATTTCGATGGAACTCATTTCCATTGTATCGCAGGGGCTGACATTGAAAAGATAATGCAAAAAATCCATAGCGTGGAATACGAGCCCCACATGAACGCTCACATGCTTGCCAAGAAGATCATCCGACAGGGCTATTACTGGACCACCATAGCCCAGGATTGCACCGCCTATGTTCGGAGATGCCCTAAATGCTAACAGTTCTCCAATCTCTAACATCTACCTCCGAGGGAATTATACAACATGACTTCTCCCTGTCCGTTCTCCACCTGGGGTATCGACATCATAGGGAAGGTTACGCCAAAGGCGTTAAATGGGCATGAGTTTATCCTAGTTTCCATTGATTACTTCACCAAATGGGTCTAAGGTGAGTCATACGCAATATTAAATGCCAAGAAGGTGGCCAAATTCATCAAGAAAAATATCATCTCCCGATATGGGGTCCCGCACGAGCTAGTGTCAGATAATGATTTGCACTTTGAGGCAGAAGTCACAAAAGTAGTCAACAAGTATGGGATCCAGAGACACAAATCTTCTCCCTATGGACCTCAGACCAATGGTGCAGTTGAAGTCGCCAATAAAAGCCTCCAAGTCATCATCAGCAAGATGACCGAAAGTTATAGGGATTGGGCCGACCAGATCTCGTACGCCCTCTGGGGCTATCGAACCTTAATCCGAACCTCTACTGGGGCTACCCCTTACTCCCTGGTCTACGGCATGGAAACAGTCCTACCTGTGGAGCTGGAAATACCCTCACTACGCGTCATGCTCGAAAGCAAGGTTAGTGAAGAAGACTGGTGCTAAAGCTGTCTTGATGAGCTAGCCCTCCTAGATGAAAGAAGATTAAAAGCTCTTTATCACATACAGGGATACCATCGTCGAATAGCATGATCATTCAACAAGAGAGTCAAGGATTGTGGTGTTCGGGAGGGGGATTTAGCCCTCAAGGAGATGATCGAACCCATCTGGGACCCCAAAGGAAAATTCAAGCCTAATTGGAGCGACCCTTACATTGTGAAGAAAATCTTGTCTGGCGGTGCCGCTATGCTCACTGACCTGGATGGGGAAGGGATGGCTTGTCCAGTCAATCTGAACCATCTTAAGAAATTCTACCCCTAGTCCGAAATTTCGGCGCGCTACGACTCTTATCATCCCCCTTTTATTCTAAAAAAAAAACTCTTTATTTCCCTCTACCCAGAATTACGGGGGCCTGATCCTCTACAAAAACTATTTCTAAACAACCCCAGAGGTACGTAGGCAGCTCATACATCCCACATGAGCACGGACCCTTCTTTTTCACAAAAATATATTCTTTTCTTATCTCCGAGAACGATAGTTCATTCTAAACATCTACTTGAACAAAAGGATTATGTACACCTTAGCGATCGGTATAGATAATTCAAACTACAAAATTCATCGAAAGGCACAACTGGATGATCAGAAACTTGTTTATTTCATTAATAAAAAATTACAGTATGAATTACATAAAAAAAAGGAACGGATAATTCCCTTCCCCCTACTACCATAAAAAGCGAGATAAAATGCCCCACATCTGTTACACAAATAAACTCCCCAGGAGTCCTACCCACAGCTACCAGAACAGCCTGCACCCTCATCATCTACATACTGAGGACCCCAAGTTTCCCCTGCCTGAATAGAGTGTCGCAAACATTCCATGGATCGATGAGCCTTAACCATCTTCGAAAATACCACAACACCCCCTTCCATGGAATCCGATAAAATAAACCACCTTTGACCAGTCTCCACTTCCAACATCTTGCTGACTACTTTCCTCCACAACCACTTCATATAATCTTTGGGGACATGGCAAACCTTCCCGACAGACTGAGAGGGACGGGTCGACGAATACCGATTCTCCCACAGAGATCCAAGCAACAGACGCAAGCGCTCAGTCAAATCTTCTACCGGAAAGAAATTTGAGGTCCGAGGGGGCACGACCTGCGCCCAGCCAAATTGGCGCAGAAGCCGCCAAGGGAAATAAAAAGAGGTCTGTCTGAGACCAACCATCCGCACATATGAATACTCTCCTAGCTCCAGAACTGGCTGCAACTATCTCCACCAAGGCACTGACCAATACAGCCCACGAGCCCCATGATCCATAAGCCAATTCTCCCAATCCTCAATGTTGATGTAAAAAATTAGACTATCTCTAATTATTTAATCACAGATAAAAATAAATATGAGACAATAGATTTTAAAGTGGTTCAGCCTTGAATGAATGGCCTACGTCCACTGTTTGTTTTTTTATTGACTATTTAGGAATTCTCCAAGTATGATTATCCTCCAGAAATTTCGGTCCCCCCTTCCAATGAGGATGATACAATGTATTTATATCCATGAGGTTGTATATGTGAATAGGTAATACATAGCTGTTCAATAAGCGTATACATCCGTATGATAATAATCAGCATTTAATGCACATTTAATCCTCTGAATTTTCTGATAATAAATGCTCTGGTCGAGATGCAGCTCGGACCGCCAAAGCTGCTCGGACCGCCTAAGTATCTCGGCATCCATGAGTTACTCAGTGCAGTGAAGTTCCTCGGAGAACTCTTGTTGGTCGGAGCGACTGAGTTGATCGGGGAGGTTGAGTTCCTCGACGTCAAGGTGATTGTAGAAAATGCTCGTAGGTGCCACATAGATTGACATGTGTCTTCATATGATTAACCCACGTCAGCAGGTTAAATTTGGTATCAACAGAAGTCCCCAATGTTTCACAGTTTGAGGTTTGAGGAGTGTGGAACATTCTTTTCTCAAAATATGGCGGTTTTAAATGGTCGTCCTAAAATTTAGGAGTGTTTTCTTTGTATTTATTTTTCCTTCCAAATTCGTAGAATCAAACTTTTTGAATTTTTATAACCGCCTCGGTCCCTGTGCCTTTTTTGTTCTTTTAGCCGCCGGTAGCGTAATCGTCTCTTTTTGTAATCATTGTCTTTACCATTTCCCAAGGTAATGTATTTAAGCGTTGCAGAAAATCCCATCGTCTTCTACTTTTTCAAATTTGTATCTTTGAGTTTTCCATTGTCTTTCTCTCCTGTGCGTTCATCCCTTTCATCATTCGTTGTCAACGGACTCATCCTTTTCCTGTAAGATCTTCTTCTTTCTCTTTGATTTCCTTCTTCTTTCTCTTTGATTTCCTTTATCCATCATGGTTTACCCTGTAGAGTCGCTTGATAAGTTTCGTTCTAATTTCTCTATTCCTTCATGGGTTATTTTGGAGGAACTTTCTGAGTCTTCAGATTATTTTCGTTTGGCTGAGGGACATTGGTTCCCCAGTCTCTTTGTCGCTGAATGTGGCTTTTCTTTTCCCCCAAACCCTTTATGTCTGGAATTCTGTCAATATTTTGACGTGGTTCCTGCAAGAATAGCCCCCAATCGTGGAGAATAGTTAACGGAGTTCATAGATTAAATCAAATTCATGGAACTCGTATAGGAATTTCAGAAATTATGTTTTGTTATAGATGGGCTGTTGGTGACAATACTTTTTATTTAAAAACTAGATTTTTAAATAGGGCTCTAGTAGTTAATCTCCCAGATGCCAATAGGGATTACTTCGAGCACGATGTTGTTATGAAAAATTGGCAACATCCTCCACTAACTGGAAATGTTGTGTACCAGGGTACTAGATGCTCTCCCTATGGCAATGGGATAGGTTGTTTTTATTTTATTTTATTTTCAAAATTATGCTTCCTTTGTGTTTGATAAAATGTGTCACTGATATTTTAATTTTGATTTATTTGCAGTTGACAGCAAAAGAAAATCTCCAAAAGAGACAAAAGTTAATTTAAAACATCTGAAACTTATCTGGGGTTTGCATCAGACTGTTGCTGATGAGCATATCAGGTCAGCTTCATATTTGCTACAGTATAAGAGTTACACCTCATCTTTTACTTCTCGTCCGGTGATAAGTGACATAGAACTAGTACCTACTTCTATAAGTTCTTCACCTGAATCTCATATCCCTCTAAGTGAAAGAATGAAGAAAAGAAGAGCTCCTGCCCTTTTCGAGAAATCTGCCTCTGTTACTGGAGAGGCAAAGAGAAGAAAACATGATGTCCCAGAAGAAGGGACAAGAAAAATAGATGCACCTCCTCCGGCTGCTCCTGTGAATATTACCGAGAAGCCCCCAGTGGCTCTAAGGAAGGTCGCTGATCCAAGCGAGGTTATTGTCATCTCTCCGACTAAGACTATATCGTTAGTCGAGACTGTTGATGCTCCTCTGAGGAGCCTGAAGAAAATCTCCTCGATTAATTTGGATGAATCCATCAATCAGCCCCCAACTACTGGAAGTGGTGTTCCCACTTTTGTTGCCCCGAGCTCTGCCATGTGCTCGGTGAAGTCTTGGATCATTCCCGAGATCCAAGGTATTAAAGAAAATCTTTCTTGGGACATGGTTACCACATTAGATGCTCGTCATATTGCTTTTGTAAGTTTTATTGCCCTAAAATTTCATTTTCCCTTGTTATATCTGTGCACTGACTTGCTATTAATTTCTTTTCCCAATTGGTGACCTGTTTTAATACAATTTTGAAGAAGGATGAAGCTATTAAAGCTTCAAGCTCCTCGTCAGGTGTAGAGGAAGCTTTGGTAGGTCTGACGCAGTCTTTGAAAGATTCTCGTCAGAAGTATGTTGATGATAAAGCTACTTGGGAGAAGCAGCTCAATTCGACCGAGCAAGAAAGGAATCAAGCTGTTGAAGTCTCCAAGGGATTGGAGAAGAAAATAAAAGAATTAGAAAGTAAGAATAAAGAGCTCGAAGGGAAGCTCCAGAATGCTGGGGAGCTTAAAAGTAATTTCAAGGTTGCTGAGGAAGAGCTAAACAAGCTTCGTGAAGTAGGTCGTCAGAAGGAAGAAGTGGAGAATAAACTGAAGGCTGTCGAGGATCTTCTTTCTGAGAAGCTTTCCTCAGAGAAGACGAAAAGGAAGTTGGCAGTAAAAAAGTCCTTCAGTGCTGGCTGGGATAAGGGGTGGAATAAGGGTTTGGATGCCATGATGTCACAAGTGGAATATGGTAGCCACAAATACTTTAGGGATGGTTAGGTCGCTGCTCTGCAAGAGATGAAGGTTGATAAAAATTCTGACCTGTTTCAGCGACACATCCCGGGCCCCCCTCCAACTCCTGAAGAAGAAGAAGAGGACGACGCTGCCTTTGAGGAATCTTCCATGGTGATGGGAGATCAAATTTCTCATCCCACAGTTGTCCAGTCTTCCTGCGAGCAACTTCAACCATCCATTATTTCAAACGAGCAACTTCCAGCACTCCCCGAGCAACCATCTGTGCCGTTCGAGCAACCTAATTCCTCGTCCCAGCCTCCCGAGAAAGTTTTGGGAGGCAAGGAGAAGGTGTAGAGTTGTTTGGATGTTTTTCTTTGTTTATTTTTTTCAATTGTAATTCTGAACTTTGTACCTCTCTTTTATAATATAATAAAATTTGAAGTTTTGTCTATTCATAATGTTGTTTCTCTTCCTCTTGCTCCTTATTAATTCTTTCTCTTTCTTCTTTTTACTATTTTATGGCCGGGATGGAGTTGTCATCTTCTCATGACAAAAAAATGATCAAACAGTGCAATGAATATTTCAAAGCTGGCCATTCAGATTTGACTGATGCCCAAATCATTGATATACTTGGTCCAAATGCTTCAGAGAAAGCAGTTGAAGCTTACCAATATTTAAAGTGCCTGCTCGACCGTGCTGTGGTCAATAATGTGGCATATTATGAAATGATCGAAGACCTCCAGGTCACTCTTGAAGGGCTTGAACAACAATATAAGGAATCTACAGCCCTTTCGCACGAGGGATACGAGAAGAAGTATCAGCAACTCAGTGCTGATAAGGGGCACGACAAGTTATTTGTTGCTTATAATGTGAGGGAGAGAACTTTGAAGACTGAGGTCAAAAAGCACAGACAGATAGCTGAGTTGTTGGAGCAAGAAAATAATAACCTGCAAAGAGAGGTATCTCAGTTGAAGTCTGCAGCTTCCACCTTAAACGCTTTAGTCCCTATGAATGACGAGGGATTTTCTTTCTTGGAGGTCGAAAATTCCAATCTGTGAGACGAATTGGAGACCTTGAAGAGAGCTGGCCCTTCTACATCTACTCGGGGACGAGCAAGAGCTTCTCGGGGATGAGCAAGAGCTTCCCGGATTACTGTCGAGGAACAAAGAACTCAATCAGCTTTGGAGAATCAAGCCTTCCAACTGATGGCAAGGAACCAGGCATTGGCTGAGATGTCTAAGAAGATCCGGAATCTGGACTAGCAGCTTTCTGCACAGAAGTCTGCCTTGGAGAATAAAGAACTCTTTATAAAAAGTCTTCACGAGCAGCTGGAAAGGTTGACTTATCAATTCCACAAGCAGCCCAGAGAATTCTGGATGGCGTGCTACAATGAGGCTCTCTACCATTTGGATGATCGGATCCAGAATGCGAATAATGAAGGTTACAAACAAGAGTGGTTGAATGCCTTGGGTGTATTGCAATTGGAATAAGGTCATTACTTGTGGGATTATCATAATCCTGGGTTGCTCGACTTGCCAGTTCCACCATTCAAACTCGACATGAGCTGGATCCCTGCTCGGGCAATCCCTCAGTGTTTGATTTCCAAATATGTCGGCGATTACAGTCTCCATTCCAATATTGAGATATCTCTCCCTAAGCACCTACTCGATCGACCATCTGTGATGAACATCAGGATGCTCAAGGACCTTAATTTCATAAATTCCCCTTATGCCTTAGATGATCCTCCTGCTGGCGAGGAACGTGTTTCAAAAGCAGAGGGGAAGAAACCCATAGAATAGGATTTTTGATGTAATAATTTATATGTATTTCCTTCTAAATGTATTTTGTTTTGGATTTAATGAAAGACTTTTTATTTTTCTTTGCAATCTTGATTGCCATTGTCTTATAGATATTTTGTAAAACACTTTACATATGTGTATGTATATCTGTTAAAAAGATAACAATATTGTGTTATTTGTCGATCAACTAAAGTTGGTTAAAACTTATTGTCGACTATCCTGAATTTGTGGTAATCATTTGACAACTAACCAAAATTGATGATATTTTGTTTCTCGAACAACTGTTGGTAATTTAAAATGTTACGAGTATCAAAAAATTTGCGTTATCACTTTTTAATTCTAAGCCATTAGATGACTTTTATCACATACTCATGCTTTAAAAATGTTCCCGACCAACTGTTGTTGATACCAACTGTTGTTGATAGTTTTTCTTCCCGACCAACCTGAGTTGGTGGATTTTTAGAAATATTTTTTCTTCCCAACCAACCTTAGTTGGTATTTCTGGTAAATATATTTTTTATTCCCGACCAACTGGAGTTGGTAGATTTTCTTCCCAACCAACCGGAGTTGGCACTTTTGGGAAGTATTATTTATTCCCGACCAACCGGAGTTGGTGGATTTTCTTCCCAACCAACCGGAGTTGGCACTTTTAGGAAATATTTTGTATTCCCGACCAACCGGAGTTGGTGGATTTTCTTTCCAACCAACCGGAGTTGGCACTTTTGGGAAATATTTTTTATTCCCGACCAACCGGAGTTGATGGATTTTCTTCCCAACCAACCAGAGTTGGCACTTTTGGTAAATATTTTTTATTCCCGACCAACCGGAGTTGGTGGATTTTCTTCCCAACCAACCGGAGTTGGCACTTTTGGGAAATATTTTTTATTCTCGACCAATCGGAGTTGAAACTTTTGGGAAATATTTTTTATTCCCGACCAACCGGAGTTGGTGGATTTTCTTCCCAACCAACCGAAGTTGGCACTTTTGGGAAATATTTTTTATTCCCGACCAACCGGAGTTGATGGATTTTACTGAGTAGTGCGTAGCACTAGTATTCCGAAAAAATCTTCAATAAAAGGAGAAAATTGGGTAGAATATTCACATTTTATTCATACTGATGAAATTGCATTACATGAGGGTTTACATTACTGATAATATTTGCGCAGGTATTCTGCATTCCATGCATTCTTAAACTCCTCCCCCTCTAGAGTTTCTATTCTGTAGGTTACTGGTCGAACAACTTCTGTAACTCGGTAAGGTCCATGCCAATTCGCTTCTAGCTTGTTGTGATTTTGAATCACTTTCTTTAGCACATAGTCTCCTGCTTTCAGGTCGCACTTCTTTACTCTCTTGTTATAGAACAAAGTTGTTCGTTGCTGGTAAGCAGCATTCCTGATGGCTGATTCTTCTCTAACTTCCTCGAGCATGTCCAAGTCTAACCTTCTCATTAAATCGCTGACAGGGGAATTGAAATTCAGTACTCTGTGTGTTGGAAGACCCAACTCGGCAGGTATAACAGCCTCACTTCCAAATGCCAGCATATATGGAGATTCTCCTGTTGCTGCTCGGGGAGTAGTTCGATAAGCCCATAGTACTGAATGTATCTCGTTGATCCAGTTTGCCTTCGCGTCACTCAGACTTTTCTTCAAGCCATTGAGCAATGTTCTGTTTGTTACTTCAGTTTGTCCATTGCTTTGGGGATGTCCTGGTGCCGAATGGATCTTCAAGATAATTGACTGATGACAATAGGCAGCGAACTCCTCATTGTCAAATTGTGTTCCATGGTCGGCGATGAATGCATGGGGAAAACTATATCTACAAATGATGTTTTTCCAAATAAATTGGTACACTTTTTCGTATGTCATGTCGACAAGAGGATCAGCTTCTACCCACTTAGTAAAATAATCCACTACGACAACGAGATATTTAAATCTTCCTCTAGTCGTTGGAAGTGGTCCGACCAGGTCAATTCCCCACATGGCAAATGGCCAAGGGGAAGTAATGGGTGTCAACAATGCTTGAGGAGTTCTTCGGATGGAGGAGAAGCGCTGACACTTGTCACATTTCTTGGCATAAGCTATACAATCAGCCCTCATCGTTGGCCAGTTGTATCCTTGTGTCATTATTCTTTGCAGAAGTGTCCGACCTGCTATATGAGCTCCATAAGACCCTTCATGGACTTCTTCAATCAAATCCTTCACCACGACGGGATGTACACACCTCTGTAAGACAGCTATGATTCCTCGTCTGTATAGAATACCATTAGTTAGTACATAACGAGCAGCTTTAAACTTTAATTTCTTGGCTGCGAGCTTGTCAATCGGTAATTCTCCTTCCTCAATATATGCCCTGATGGGATCCATCCAAGATGGCCCTACATCAAGAGTAATAATATTCATCGTCAGTTCTTCATCTATGCTCCGACCAGCTAGAACTTCAATTGGGATTGTTCTTCGTAGCTCGGTACGAGTAGCCGATGATAATCGAGCTAAAGCGTCTGCTCTTTCATTCTCCATCCTTGGTATTCTGATCAGTTGAACAGTAACAAATTTCGATACCAACTCCATCGCCTTTGCATGGTACTTAATCATCAATTCTCCTTTTGCTACATATACACCGAGCATTTGGTTTACAATAAATTGTGAGTCACTACACACGATTATTTGCTTTGCCTTCAAGGTTTTTACCAGACTAATACCTACAATCATCGCTTCATATTCAGCCTCATTATTAGAATCTTGAAATTGGAAGCGCAGGGCATATTCTATATCGATCTCGTCTGGGCTTTTCAATACAATCCCAGCTCCACTACCCGAGGTGCATGATGAGCCATCCACATATAGGTTCCATACAGGTATTTCATCCTTAAATTTTTTATTGGACAAAATTCCTCGATGGAATATTTGTTGCTCTTTTATCTCCATTTCTGTCACACCTCGTTGCTCGTCGACCTTCTCCTCTTCCTCTCTGACCATCTTAAATTGATCGGGGTTTAAATTTGATGATCCTGTAACATCCACAGGTTGGTCGATGCTCAGCTTTTACTCCTCGGGGGTATCAGGATAAGTGAACTCTGCTATAAAATCTGCTATTGCTTGCCCTTTCAATGACGATCTAGGCTCATAAATTATATCATATTCACCGAGTTCTATTACCCAGTACATCAATCTCCCTGATTTTTCTGGTTTGTGAAGAGCTTGCCTCAATGGCATATCGGTATATACGACTATGGTATGATCTTGGAAGTATGGTTTCATTCTTCTACTCGCTTTGATCAGTGCCAGTGCCAACTTTTCTAGCTTTGGATATCTGATCTTCGCTCCTCGGAAGGCCTTACTAGTGTAATAATTGGCTTTTGTAATCCATCCTCTACTCTTATTAATGCCGAGCTAACTGTATTTTCCGAGACTGCTAGATACAAGTACAACCTTTCTCCCTTTACTAGTCTGGACAACAGTGGAGGTGCTCCCAAATATTTCTTCAACTCCTGAAAAGCTTTCTCTCACTTATCATTCCATTCAAAAGTCTTTCGGACCATTTTGAAGAATGGGAGGCATCTATCAGTTGCTCGCGATACAAATCTGTTAAGTGCTGCTACTCGCCCTGTAAGACTTTGCACTTCTTTTTTCGTCGTTGGAGATCACAGCCCTAACAGAGCTTTAATCTTTTCAGGGTTGGCTTCAATGCCTCGTTGATTGACAATGTACCCGAGAAACATGCCTTCTCGTACTCCAAATATGCACTTGGTCGGGTTCAGCTTCATTTGTTATTTATCTAATTGATCAAAGGTCTGGCCTAAGTCAACTAGATGGTCAGCAGCTTTCTTGCTCTTTGTCAGCATATCATCAACATAGACCTCCACATTGCAACTGATTTGTTCTGTAAACACCTTGTTCATCAGCCGCTGATATGTCGCACCTGCATTTTTTAAACCAAAAGGTATAACATTATAACAATAAGTACCCCTAGGGGTAATGAAAGAAGTACTCTCCCTGTCTTTAGGTTTCATTTTAATCTGGTGGTAACCAGAATAAGCATCCATGAATCTCAGCAGCTCGTGTCCCGAGGTAGCATCCACTAGTTGATCAATTCGAGTCAAGGGAAAATGATCCCTTGGACATGCTTTGTTGAGGTCGGTGAAGTCTACACACATCCTCCATTTGTTGTTCTTCTTTTTTACCATCACCACATTTGCTAACCAGTCTGGATACTTAACATCTTCAATAAAGCAAGCTTTCTGGAGCTTCTCGACCTCCTCCTGTATAGCTTGGTTCTTCTCGGGGCTGAACACTCTTCTTCTTTGCTTCACTGGCTTAATTTCCTTATTCACATTGAGCTCGTGACATAAGAAATTTGGGTCTATTCCGGGCATATCTTCATGACTCCAAGCAAAAGTTTGTTTTCTGCTTTTTAACAAAGCTATCAACTCCTATTTTAATGAGGTATCTAACGACAAACCTATCTGAGTTGTTCGTTCAGGGTGCTCGTCGTCCAGAATGACGTTTTCAGTGGCTTCCACCACCTGACCTTTCACGAGATGCGATTCGTCTCTAGGATCGAATGTTTCAATATCTGCACCCTCATCCACCTGATAGGTCGTAGTATTTTTCTTAGATTCCTCCATCTCCTCCTGCTCGGTAGATGAATAGTAGCATTCCCGAGCTACTTTTTTATCACCCTTTACAATTCCTACCCCAAAATTGGTTAGAAATTTTAGGCATTGATGTACCGTAGATGGTATTGCTTCGAACTTCTTCAATCCTACCCTTCCCATGATGATGTTGTAGGCTTATTGAACATTCTTATCCATCACAAAGAAGTGTACTCTTTCTCTTCGATAAGCAGGCCATGTACCAATGAGCATATCCAACTTGATCGTCCCAAGTGGAAAAACTTTGGCGCCAGCAAAATCAAGGAGGGGCCTATGATAAGGCTCCAACTGGGATAACTTTAGATTTAAGTTGTCGAATCACAAGTAGAACATAATATCAGTCGAGCTACCATTATCAACCAGTACTCTCGAGATCATCACTTCCTTCATTCTCATTTTGATTTCCAATGGGTCATCATGAGGATACAGCACACCTGCGAGGTCGTTTTTTGAGATATCGATGACCAGTTTTTCTTTGTTGACCTTCCTCGGGCGATCATCTTCAGCCAAGTTTATTCGTTGAATATATGAATAGGCTTGAGCCTCATTGAGGTAAGCTTTTCTTTCTGCAGCAAGGTCTCCACCTCCTGCATCTCCACTTGTAATAACATTGCAATCAAAAGTCCCAAAACATATTGAAAATACTTCACGTTCTGGCTCCCTTGGTCTTTTGGGAAGATCAGGGTCGTCTTCTGGATCATCTTCATGGTCTCTTTTCTTGTTCTCCTCTGCTCGACGAGGAGATCTAGATCCCTCTCTTGCTCGGTCGTTGTTTCTTCTTTCATTTCTATGATCAACATACTTTGCCAGTTTTCCTCGTCTAATGAGTGCCTCGATCTCGTTCTGAAGAGCTGTGCAATTTTTTGTCATATGGTCATGATCCTTGTGGAACTCACAATATTTGGCCTCATTCCTCTTGTCAGGGTCTGACTTCATTTTCTCTGGCCAGTTTAACTCCTCACTGTTCTTGATTTCTTCTAGAACATGATTGATGTCTACCTTCAAAGGAGTATAATTTTCAAATTTCTTTAACACCTCCCATGATGGCTTTGTTTTTGAGTGCTTGTCACCACCATTGTTCTTATGCTCTTTCTTTTTGGTCTTATCACCCTCCGCTTTGGTTTCTTTGGTATCCATATTCTTCTTTGCATCCATAGCCTCCTCTGCATTCATGATCTTAGCCGTTTTTGCCATCAATTCCGACATGGTTCTGGGTGGATCTTTAGCCAAAGTGTAGTACAACTTATTGGGCAACAGCCCACTCATCAGAGCGGTAATCGCTGTCTTTTCCTCGTAATCAATAACTTCGAGTTTCTCATTATTGAAGCGAGTTATATAATCCCTAGTGCTCTCACCTGCCTTTTGTCTAACACTTAATAGGTGTGCTACTCATTTAACAGGCTTTGCTCCAAAACAAAAATTTCCAATGAAGAGCTCAGCGAGTTGAAAGAAAGTTGAAATCTTACCCCGAGGAAGATTATTATACCATATTTGAGCAGATCCTGTAAGAGTTCCCGAGAAATCCCTGCATCTCATCTCATCTGGCACAGCATAGATGTCAGAAGCAGCTTGGTATTGCTCTATATGAAGGGCAGGGTCAGTTTTTCCATCATATTTGGGACTCACAACAAGTGCTTTGAACTTTGATGGTGTGGGAAAATCCACAATTTCTTGGACAAAAGGTGTCCCTTGGACAAAAGTTCTTTGTAGAGGATTCTTGGCCTTGGCCATTTCCCCTAATCTATCCTCCAACCTCTGAATAGAGCCTTTCCACCCATCATTTCCTTCCTCGAGTTTATCGGTTCGAGCAATTGATCGTATTGAAGTAGCTTCCTGGGACCTATCTTGTCGAGCAGCTGATTGTGATTGGGAAGAACCCTATCTTAGATCAAGTGGTCACCGGAAGTTTCTCGACACAGCCTTAGTAGGACTTTTATTCTTCCTAGGGCCCAATCGATCAAAAGGAAAGACCCTACTTAGTATTTCCAATGCGCTAATCCTTTCTGGAGAGAGAGTGATGTTTCGTTCGGTATCTGTGGCTCGTACTAACGAAGTTCGACCCGATTGATAAGAAAAATCTTCAAAGTTATCAGTGCTATATGAATCGCTTTGCCTGATGCGTGAAAAAGTAAATGAGTATTTCTTTGACCACTTCGTTGTCCAAAATAGGTTGATGCTACACCTTGGATGGTTTGCATGAGTTGTCGCATTGTTTCCTGCATGGTTGTCTAGCCTTGAGCCAAACTAACCATGATTCCATCCAGATCTTGGATATTTGGAGGAGCGGATGGAGTTGGGGGGTTTCCAGCGTTTCGATTGCTGGATTCAGGGTTGTCAGCCATTGGTGATGAACTGTTTCTGGTGAAAAACGAAAATTATAGTCGCTTCCCACAAACGGCGCCAATCTGTTGATGTAAAAAATTAGACTATCTCTAATTATTTAATCACAGATAAAAATAAATATGAGATAAGATATTTTAAAGTGGTTCAGCCTTGAATGAATGGCCTACGTCCACTATTTGTTTTTTTATTAACTGTTTAGGAATTCTCGAAGTATGATTATCCTCCAGAAATTTCGGTCCCCCTCTAATGAGGATGATACAATGTATTTATAGCCATGAGGTTGTACATGTGAATAGGTAATACATAGCTGTTCAATAAGCGTCTAGATCCGTATGATAATAATCAGCATTTAATGCGCATTTAATCCTCTTAATTATCTAATAATAAATGCTCTAATCGAGATGCAGCTCGGACTGCCAAAGCTGCTCGGACCGCCTAAGTATCTCGGCATCCATGAGTTACTCGGTGCAGTGAAGTTCCTCGGAGAACTCTTGTTGGTCGGAGCGACTGAGTTGATCGAGGAGGTTGAGTTCCTCGACGTCAAGGTGATTGTAGAAAATGCTCGTAGGTGCCACGTAGATTGACATGTGTCTTCATATGATTAACCCACGTCAACAGGTTAAATTTGATATCAACACTCAACATGCAGGCCAACGCGGATGAAGTAGCGCGAAAAGAAGTTGTGTACAACCGACAAGGGATACTCTGGAGGAGTCGCCAAACAGAATCTTTCAGACAACCACATGAACAGCATCATAGGGCTACCCGTTAAAAAGTCAGAACGACCTTCTCTCCAGGCATCCAGGCCATTCAGAGTCTCCGCTAATATCATCATCGCAGGATTGCAAAGGTATGAAATCCATGAAGTAATAGCTGCAAGTTGTGGGACCACTTGCACCTCCCCAATCACCAATAACAATTTTGAAACCAGGCCCAGAACAACGGCTCTAGCATAGCCAGCATCACCTACTTCCCGCAAATGCACGGACTGCAACACCGCCGAGAGGGAGATCATTCCTCCAGCAACTAACGATCTAGCCGTCGAAGGCGAGATATGAAGAAGTCCGGCCAATAAATCCATAGGGGAGCGGGAAAATTCGAGTAAAGTTGCGACAACACTGGGATTCACACCCAGTATGGAAGAAAATTCCTCGTAGGTAGGAAAAACTTCTTCCAACCCAAACCGAAATACATGGTCTTTGGGGTACCAAAATTGTACCGTAGCTCTCAGCATATTCCACTTAATAGGTTGATTACGCCACAAGGAGACTCGGCGCACGTTGAAAGCATCGTAGTCAACATTATAAGAACACATTGCTTCCAGGGCTTCGAGGTAATTGGCAAACTCAATGCTACTAGGGAGAGCCATCTAGAAAGACTAAAAAATAGTAGGCAAGTGGATAAGGATGCAAAGGTGTGGTGAAAACAGTTCACCCTTCCCCTTTTTATACTTGAGAACTCTCACAAAAGACATAATCCCTGCAGAAATCGGAAGGAACCCTACCCCATAAGGTACTAAAGGCAGAAGAGGGTACCATTCAAAGCTTTCTGATTGGGAATAAATATTGTATATTTATCCCCCAAATTTCAGTGTATTTGTGAACCCGAATGATGTACCCTATATGGATTTGACGCACATTTATGCTCCTAACCTTCGTTGGCGAGTATTTCATGTTTCGTTCTTATCTTATTGGTTTTACAGGTTAATTATGCAAGCAGTGCAAAAGAGAAAGCGAGACAATGAAAGAAAAGATAAGAAGGCAAGTACAAGGGCATTTTGGTAATTTTACAGCCAGATCCGGAAGGAGAAGTCAACTGGAAAGTTGAAGAGATCAAAACAACGAGAACATTGGAAGAAACGACACCCAAATCTGAGCTACGGTTGATGAGTTATGATCAGTTGAAGTTGAAGAAAAATCCAAAGAAGAAAGCAAAGAAAACAAGAAAAAAATTCTAAGTGTTCAAGGGAAGACCAGCATACATTCGCGAACCCAGCCGCGAACCGATTTGGGGGGAGAACCGGTTCGGGGTACATGCGAACCGGTTCGAGGGGCCTGATGCGCGAATTTGCTCCTCCATTCTGATTGGCTCACAAGAATCCTTTTAGGTTAAAACTCTCCAAAAGCGTAGGGAACGTAGGTAACAATTTAGGAACAGCCATTTGAGATATTTTGGAGTAGTTTTTTATAGAGAAAAAGATAGAGGAACATCTAGGAACATAGCTTCGATTAATTGCTACAAGATCATTACATTTCCGGGTTTGCGTTCAAGTTATACTTCATGCTTTATTTTTATAATATTTAGTCTTCTTGCATGGTAATTTCTTTGTATGATTTGAATGAATTTCTGCGTTTATAGTACTTCGTTACGTATATTGATCTAGTGTTATCATGAGTTTGTTCGCATGCAACGTTAATATTTCATGCATCGTTCCGTTTAATATGTCCGGCTAGGTTTAAAAGGTTGGGATGCATGAACCCGACCTAATGTGTTAGTACATGTGTATAACGTTAATCCGATGAATTTAACGATTGATTATGACCGTATTGCGTAGTTACACAACAATTGTAGATCTTTATATCTCGTTTGCCTCTGGGTACTCGTGATGATTTAGAGTGCAGTTCGAGTGCTACTATCGCGATACTGATTTACTCATCCTCAGATTAGATATGACGCGGCCTTGAACCTCGTATACATAATGCTTGGGAGTACTAAATTCCGGGTCTGATCAATCGGATAAATTTATGATTAACATTATCACTACACTACACTAGGGTTGGGGGATTGTATTCCCATCCTGTTTCTCTCATCAGTTAAAATAAAAAGTTTTGAAATCATTAGTCATTCTCCATTTCAGTAGATTAATTCAGTTGCATCTTTGCTCATTTTCATTATCGCTTTTAGCTTAATCAATATCAAATTCAAATCAATTTTTCCATTTCTTTTCGTGTCAAGGTTAGGATCTCTCTGTCTCGTCCCGTCGTCACAACTCTGTTGTCCTTTTCCCTATGGATTCGATACCCGACTTACCGGGATTACTACTTGAGCGACAGGCTTACACTTGAGCCTAGAGTGAACGCAATTCTGAGACACATTTTCAGTCGCGTCAAGTTTTTGGCGCCGTTGTCGGGGAACTAGGTAGACTTAGGATTAGATCGAGTCAATCCAAAGCTTTGACCAAAAATCCAAAAAAAACAAATAAATAAATAAAAATAAAAAGCACAAAAAGATTCACAATTATCCTCTCTCCTAAGCTTAATGCAAAATTCTGAAACTCCTTCCACACCTCATAATACTCCAACCAACATTCACAAAAATCCTATAGTGGAGTATAATCCAGATAGTCCCCACACTCCAAACTCCCCACAGTTCTGGATCCCTCCTCCCACACCGTCACACTCAATCTCCAGTAACACTCCATTCTCCTTCGTAGGACACACCTCCGAGTACACTTCGAGCAGACCCAGTGAGAGCGCCGAGTCGTTAAGTGAGAGAGAAATGTCGTAACATAGTAATGCACCTATCGGTGAGGAAGAGCCCCCGTACCGCCCGTTGAGAGAATTCTTATATCCCGAGCGCATTGTCACTCTGGGATGCATTATACTCCCGTATAATGCCGGGCAGTTCCGTTTCAAAAATGGAATGATCCAGATGCTACCACATTACCACGGTATGGATTCTAAAAAGCCATACCTCCATATTAGGGAATTGGAGGACGTGTGTGATACTCTCAACGATCAAACCTGCACACAAGAGGTAATCCGCCTCAAACTCTTCCCCTTCTCGCTCAAAGATAAAGCTAAAGCCTAGTTATGGTCTTTACCTCCAAGCTCGATTCCATCCTGGAATGAGCTCCAGTCGAAATTTCTCAAGAAATTCTTCCCACCACATCGAACAATCTCTATAAAGGCTCAAATTCAAGCGTTTAGGCAACATGAAAATGAGCCATTCCATCGATGTTATGAACGTTTCAATGAGTTAGTGGCTTTATGCACCCATCATGGATTTGATGCATCGCAAATCATCTCCTTTATATATAATGGGTTAAATCTTAACTCCAAACAACTTGTTGAAACTATGGGAAGTGGTCTGTTTCTCGATTTAGATGTCCACGATGTTGATCTTCACATGAGGTATGTCGCTGAGACTACCCAATCTTAGGATACCTCCAATCCGAACGCTCAAAATTAAAATCGACAACCCACCACTGCTCTGTCGGCGTCCGGCCTATTCCACGTAGATAAGAATTCTATGACGGACAGTCGATTGGACACCCTTGAGAAAGGATTGCGAGACCTATGCGAGATATATGGAAAAGGACTAGCTGGGCCCATTTCAAACCCTATCGTGAAGGTGTGTGCGATTTGTGAGGCGGGACATTCAACTGAGGAATGTCCGACGATACCCGCCTATAAAGTAATGTTGCAGGAGCAAGTTAGTGGTATAGGAGGCTTTAAGGGTAATTTCGGTGCCCCGTACGGGAATTCATATAACCCTTCGTGGAAAAATCACCCTGGTTTTAGCTACGGGCAACAACATGCCGCAATGAACCCTCCATCGCATGCTGCCCCTCCTCCACCACAACAATTTCAACAAGCTCCACACATGCAAGGACATGTGCAAGCACCACCACCTCACGGAAATTATATCCCGCCACAGCGGAGAACTCTAGAGGATACCATGAATCAATTCATTGCAAGCCAGACCGCAACCAACGCCAAATATGATTGTCTGATCGGCAACATAAATGCGAATCTGTCAAAGATACAATCCTCATTGAGTGTTCAAGAGAAGGGCAAGTTTCCTGCCCAAGGCCAACGACCCCCCCCCCCCCCAAGGTCAAACTAGTGTTAGCTCCACTGAACATCAGGAGCAATGTCAAGCAGTGACCACTCTTCGTAGTGGGAGAGTCGTTGATTTATCACCTCCTCCGCACGACACAACAAAAGACAAGGAGATTTTGCCCGCACGAAAGAGGCCGAAGATGTCCCCTTGAATGAGAGTGACAAGGAATATGCTAGTGAGCCTGAGGTGGTAGTGAAACCACCCTCCGCAGCACCATTTCCTCGAAGGTTGATTCCCGCTCAAAAAGGGAATCCACGTGATGACGTGCTAGAAGTGCTTAAGCAAGTGAAGCTGAATTTACCCTTTCTTGATGCCATCAAGCAGATTCCAGCTTATGGCAAAGTTATCAAAGATTTGTTGACGGTAAAAAGGAAGATAAAGGTAAAAAATAATGTCTTTCTAGCCCAGAACGTGAGCTCCATTCTACTAAATGATCTCCTGCCTAAATTCAAAGATTCCGGTGCACCCACCATATCATGCATCATTGGAGAAAATAAAATTGAAAAAGCCTTACTTGACTTGGGGGCAAGTGTAAACATACTCCCCTACTCCATTTATAGGCAACTTGATTTGGGCGACCTCAAGCCCACAAAGGTCACTCTCTAATTAGCGGATCGAACAGTGAAGATCCCACGAGGCATAGTCAAGGACGTGATCGTCCAAGTTGACACTTTGTACTTTCTGATAGATTTTGTCATTTGGGACATGGAGACCTCATTCAACTTGAGCAATCATGTTCCCATCATCCTTGGGCTCCCTTTCTTAGCTACGGCTAATGCAATCATCAACACAAGGAATGGGCGAATGCAACTCACCTTTGGGAACATGACCTTGGAAACTAACATCTTCCACATAGCCCAAAATGCAGGGGAGGAAGATGATCTTCACGCGGTGAGCCTCATAGACGAGGTAGTAGGAGAGTACTTTGAGGAAAATTTATGTGGCGACGCTCTAGAGTCCTGTTTAGCGACGAGATATGAGTGTGAGGGGACGTATACCGACTTCGAGAGGGAGGTTGGATAGTTAAGAGAATTACTCGATGAGAGTACGTCATATGAGGACGTAAGAGAGGTTAACTGGGTTTCTAGGTTCGAGGAATTACCTCCGATGGATACACACATGGTTCCCTCCAGTGAAAAATTTCCAACCCTCGAACTCAAGAAACTTCCCTCCCATATTAAATATGCATATCTAGGAGAGGATGAGACCTTTCCTGTGGTTATCTCCTCTAGCCTAGATGAAGGGCAGGAGGGTAAATTATTGAAAATTTTTAGGAAGCACCAAAGTGCTTTTGGTTGGTGCATCGCTGATTTGAAGGGGATTAGTCCTTTGATTTTCACTCACAAGATCCATCTTGAAGAGGATGTCAAACCCTCTAGGGAAATTCAAAGAAGACTGAACCCCAATATGAAAGAAGTGGTGAGAACCGAGATCATCACATTATTGGATGCCAGGATTATCTACCCAATCTCGGATAGCAAATGGGTGAGCCCTATTCATGTCGTCCCGAAGAAGTCGGGTATGACTGTGATTGAAAATGCTAAGGGAGAGCTCGTTCCCCAACGCACCACCACCAGATGGCGCGTTTGTATTGACTACTGAAAACTCAATGCGGGAACTAGGAAAGACAATTTCCCCTTGCCATTCATTGATCAAATGCTTGAGAGAGTTACGGGCCACCCTTAAAATTGCTTCCTTGATGGTTATTCCAGATATAACCAAATTGAGGTAGATGTACTTGACTAAGAGAAGACGACCTTCACTTGCCCTTTTGGTACGTTTGCCTACAAACGTATGCCATTTGGCTTGTGTAATGCACCCGCGACGTTTCAAAGGTGCATGTTGAGCTTATTTAGCGACATGGTTAAGAGAGGACTCGAAGTGTTCATGGACGATTTCAGCGTGTTTGGCACCTCTTTCAATCATTGTTTAGACAAGCTGGAAAAAGTACTTACCCGATGTGTGGATAAAAACTTAGTGCTGAATTGGGAGAAGTGCCATTTCATGGTCACCGAGGGAATAGTGCTTGGCCACATATTATCATCCAAAGGCATAGAGGTTGATAGGGCTAAGATAGATGTTATAGCTGATCTTCCCCCACCGAAATTGCTGAAGGACGTGCGCTCATTCTTGGGCCACGCGGGGTTTTATCGAAGGTTCATTAAGGACTTTAGCGCTATCGCTAGACCCTTAAGCAACCTGCTCATGAAGGACAACCCATTTGAGTAGACAGAGGCATGCCAAAGCTCCTTTGACAAATTAAAGAACATGCTCGTGTTCGCTCCCATCATGCAAGTTCCGGATTGGTCCTTACCATTCGAACTTATGTGTGACGCAAGCGATTATGCTATTGGGGCCGTTTTGGGCCAACGTAAAGATAAGCAAGATCATGTCATCTACTACGCTAGTCGGACCCTTACCGGACCTCAACTCAACTACTCTACCACGGAGAAGGAGTTGCTAGCGGTAGTTTTTGCCCTTGATAAATTCAGATCATATCTCATTGGTTCTCCTATTAGTGTCTTCACCGACCACGCGGCTTTGAAATATCTACTTACGAAAAAAGACGCCAAGCCGCGCCTCATAAGGTGGATCCTACTCCTACAAGAGTTCAATCTCTCCATCAAAGACAAGAAAGGAGTAGAAAACGTCATTGCCGACCATTTATCTCGGCTTTCGTCCGACGTACCTAGTGATCCCGTACCCATAGACGAGCATTTTCCGGATGAGCAACTGTTTGCTACTTCTTCGTATCCCTGGTTTGCGGACATAGTGAACTATCTTGACACGAGAGTCGTCCCTCCCGATTGGACACCGCAAGATAAGAAGAGGTTTCTTAATTGGTCTCGCATGTTCTTTTACGATGATCCTTTCCTCTTTAAATATTGCGCCGACCAAATCATCCGACGATGTGTACCGGATGAAGAGATCCCGAAAGTCATCCAGTTTTGTCATTCGAAAGCGTGTGGAGGCCATTTCTCGAAGAAAAAGACGGCCCCTAAAATTCTGCAATGCGGCCTCTATTGGTCCACAATCTTTCGGGATGCTAATGATGCTTGCAAGTCATGCAATAGATGCCAATGAATGGGAGCCATTTCTCGATGAGACATGATGCCCCTTACCCCCATACTCATCATTGAGATATTCGATTGTTGGGGTATTGACTCCATGGGTCCTTTCCCCCGTCCTTTAGTTTCCTATACATCCTAGTCGCGGTAGACTACGTTTTCAAATGGGTGGAAGATATAGCTACCAAGACCAATGACAACAAAGTGGTGATAAAGTTTCTGCACGAACACATACTTTCTCGCTTCGGTGCACCGAAAGCGATAATTAGCGATAATGGCACGCACTTTTGCAATAGGCCATTCGAGAAGCTCATGAGAAAGTATGGTGTCGTCCACAATGTTGGGATGACATATCACCCACAAATGAATGGGCAGGCCGAGCTAGCGAATCGGGAGATCAAGAACATTCTTGAAAAGACCGTCAATCCTTCCCGGAAAGCTGATCCCTTAGATTGACTGATGCATTATGGGCCTATCGTACCGCATTTAAGAACCAACTTGGCATGTCCCCTTTCCGTTTTGTGTTTGTCAAACCTTGCCATCTTCCCGTTGAGCTCGAACACAAAGTGTATTGGGCGATTAAGCAATTGAACTATGCCTTGGACAAGGTCGATGAAGCCCGCAAGCTTCAATTGAATGAGTTAGAAGAACTACGCAATGATGCGTATGAGAATGCCAAAATTTCAAAAGAGAGGATGAAACTCGCTCATGATAGCATCATTCGACGAAAAGAGTTTTTTCTCGGGCAAAACGTTCTTCTTTATAACTCTCGGCTTCACCTCTTTCCGGGCAAGTTGCGGTCACGATGGTCTGGCTCATTCGTCGTGAAGAACGTTTTCCCCCATGGAGCTGTTAAACTAGACGATGTAAAAGGGGAAAACACATTCAAAGTAAATGGACAACGCCTAAAACCATATATAGAGGCGTGTCCGGATGAGGTCGACACAATTTGGTTGTCGGACCCCATTTACGGGGTCAATTGAGCTGAGAAAGTAAGTTCGTCGCACCCCCGACACGTATGGGGTGAGTTTGTGTGTATAGTAGTCGTGTGTGAATAGGTTAGTTAGGAGTCAGGAGCATGATTCACGAAAGAGATCGGTTAGAACACACTTCGAGGGGACTAGTACGCAATACGAGGTTGATTTCGAGGAATTTTTAGGGAGCCCGAGGGTCTAGAACGTTTTTAGGGGCCTTACGCACAAGTTAGAGGATGAAAGAACGCCTTGAATCAGAGAGAAGAGAGAATTCTAGCATCCGGTCCAGCCTGCTACCCCGAACCCCATCCAGAACTGGTTCAGGGGGTGAACCGATTCGCGGTACCTCCGAACCGGTTCGGGGTACCTGGTAGATTCATCCCCCCCCCCCCAATTCCAAATTCATTTCCCTTCCCTCCATTCTTCCCCCCATTCTTCCCCATTCATTTTTACTCCCTCCAAACTCTTCCCCCTTCCCAATTTCATCCTAATTCACACCCTCCCTTCTTTCCTTCCCACCCATTCCCATTTCCCACCAAAAACCCACCCCTACACACCTATAAATACCCTCCCACCCCTCCTCCATTTCTCAAACAAAAAATTTCCCTCCAAACTCTTCTCCCCCATACCCTTTCCCCTCCCCCTCTCTCTTTCCTTCAACATGTCGCGCCCTCGCCGCACCAATCTCCGCCACAAGAAATGAGATGATACCACCGTCCTTGATGACGAGGGTAAAGGGGTTTTTCGAAGCATCCAAGAACGTCATTGGGCCGAGCAATACTTCTCGGCCAAGCGCCCCATTCACATCGAACGCTTCGTTGATTGGGACCAACTTCCGGGCGATGTCACCGCCCTATTTGATCGCCGTGGGTGGCTCTCCTTCCTCGCCCCAACGAGCACTCACGTGTTTGACACCGCCATTTGCCAGTTTTATGCGAACTTGGTTCACAAATCTCTACGCTTCACAAGGCATACCTTGACGGTATCACCATTCCTTTCTCGACGGCCATCATAGCACGCAAAATGCGTGCTAAAGGGGTGATCCTCCCCGTGCCCTTCCAATGTCCCAACAATGGTACCCCCCACACCAAAGACGAATGAATTGCTCGCATGGCACCCGGGGAGGAATGGGTACCGGAATCTTTTCCCATTGGTGGCGTGGCGGCTACGGTGCGCTTCACGCACCTCATTGCTTGTGGCTCCATCCACCAAACCACCAATGACTCGGTGGTCCGGTTATGTCACGCTAATTTCCTCTACCACTTCTTGGACCCCGAGAGCACCATCAATCTTGCCCAGCTTTTCTACGCAGGTATCCTCAATGCCGCTTGCGACAAATGGGGCAAAACCGCGCTCCCCTACGCCCGTTTCATTACGGAGCTCTTGATGGAAGCTGGAATCGATGAGCCGGGGCAACAAATTCGACTTCCTCGCCCCATTGGAGGCACGTCCACCACTCGGAGCGAACGCCAAATGTGCGTAGCTCACCCCGACCGTCCCATTCTCGACGAGGATGTGGATGATGAAGCTCATGATGCCCCGATGATGGACGTCGACGAGGAAGACTTTGAGGATGATGATGAGGATTCCGATTTCGAACCCCCGGGGGCAAACTTCGAGAGCCGCCTTTCGGCCGTTGAATCCCGCCTCGACGGGTTCATCAACCAATATAATCAAGATCAAGCGGCCTACCGAAGGGACGCCCAGATGATGTACCAACTCAAAGTCCACCTTCACCAACTCAACTTTGGCGGACCTCCACCCCCATTCTTTTATGACCCGTATGATCCCAATGCACCCGGTCCCTCACACCCACCTCCACCATGACCCATGAATGTTTTTATATTTTGGTGTGGATGTTAGTTGTTGTAGGTATTTAACATTGCTCACAGTTGCTTTCCAATTTCTTATGTAACACACGCTCCTCATTGTTATTATACAATCTTGCATTTTTCATATTTGTTTGTTTTATTTTTCCGCACTTATTATTCGCTTTGAGTTAGATTTTCGTCCTTTTTGCTTGAGGACAATGCAAAAGTCTAGGTTAGGAGGGGTCACAAGTGCGTATTTTTAAAACTTCACAAAATTTCAAAATGCCCAAAAATTTCCAAAAAAAAAATCATAAAATTTTGAAAAATCCAAAAACATTTTTGTTCAAAATAAATAAAAATTGGAAATCAAAATTTTCAAAAATATCATTAAAAGTCGAATTAGAGTCTCAAGTTGTAAACATCCAACATACAAAAATCCGAAATTGACCAAAGATGGAAATTGAGCGAAAATTGACGACTTAACGAATAAATGTGGAGATTAACAAACCCGGTGAGATTCGAGCCCATCACGTTTTGCGAGTTTTTAAATCAATCCAAGTTAATTATTAACTCAAAGTTCTTTTCAGCGCCTAATAAGTTGTCAAGGATCTCAGTCCTTTCATTTTGATCGGTTTTAAAAGATGTGTGCAATATTGTCTTGAAAAACGTGCCATATTAGTCTCTAAACCTAAATTCACCTCGAAACGCATATGGTAACGCAATTGGCATTTTGGACAATGAAGTAGTCCCTCATTTGTCACCCAAAATTTTGGCCCGAAAAAGTAGCGAAAAATCACCATTTGCAACCCAAGTTGAGCCGAATGATTTTCCCTTTCGTTTGACAACTCGAAAAATCCAAAATAGCCGGAATTGCGAAAAACGAGAAAAATTCAGAATTTAAATCCGAAAAGTGCAACAAAAAGGGGCAAGAAACAAAAAAAGTATGCTCAACAAAAGTAACAAGAAAAAGAAGAAAAAATGAGCAATAGCCCGGAAAAAGCACAAATGGACATCATTAATGACTTTTCCAATTCCAACCTTCCATACCTCCTTCATTTTACCCAATGCAACCTTCAACCCGAAAAAGTCCTAACCGAGTCCAAATTGCGAAAATTGGTTACCGCGTGGAGAGTTAAGACACCAAAAGATAATATAAGAGGTTAAGTGCGTGAAATAGAGGCAATGTTCCCATTTTTAAAATCGTAATCCGTTGATGAGATCCTTTCACTATAAAAATTCCGTCTTTCTAATTGTATGCATGATTTTGCATTCACTATATTTACTCTTTACATCACGCATAGCGAGAGAATAGCCATAATCCGAGAGATTCGTTTGTGAGAGCATGCCTTGAGAAATTGAAATCAAAACGAATTTTCGAATAAGTAACGTAATGATCAATCGGTGGAAATTGGTTGTTATATTTTTGGCTTCGCACACACGCACTACGGTTTGAGACTTGTAAATATGACTTGATGATGAATATTTTCTGGAAAGTTTGAATTACACAATTTTTTCATATTTTGAAATTTCTTTGAGTCGAATTTTGTGGGTATATTCTCTGCAAACCCTCACGAGACACAACTCGTCCTACTAGGGTGACCTAGGGGTTTAAAGGCTTGTTGCATGCGCTAAATGCAATCGGTTGCCAGCGAAAAAGGTATTCTATCCTAATAAAATGTGATTTTCAAAAGTTAAGCCTTGTTAGGATTCTTTTATATTGCTCGGGACGCGCAAAGTTCTAAGTTAGGGGGGTTTGATTGGGCATAAATATTGTATATTTATCCCCCAAATTTCAGTGTATTTGTGAACCCAAACGATGTAACCTAGATGGATTTGACGCACATTTATGCTACTAACCTTCATTGGTGAGTATTTCATGTTTCGTGCTTCTCTTATTGGTTTTACAGGTTAATTATGCAAGCAGTGCAAAAGAGAAAGCAAGACAATGAAAGAAAAGCTAAGAAGGCAAGTACAAGGGCATTTCGGTAATTTTTCAGCCAGATCCGGAAGGAGAAGTCATCTGGAAAGTTGAAGATCTCGGAACAACGAGAACACTAGAAGAAACGACACTCAAATCCGAGCTACGGTTGATGAGTTATGATCAGTTGAAGTTGAAGAAAAATCCAAAGAAGAAAGGAAAGAAAACAAGAAAAAAATTCTAAGTGTTCAAGGGTAGACCAGCATACATTCACGAACCCAGCCGCGAACCGGTTTGGGGGGAGAAACGGTTCAGGGTACATGCGAACCGGTTCGGGGGGCCTGATGCGCGAATTTTCTCCTCCATTCTGATTGTCTCTCAAGAATGCTTTTAGGTTAAAACTCTCCAAAAGAGTAGGGAACGTAGGTAACAACTTATGAACAACCATTTGAGATATTTTGGAGTAGTTTTTGATAGAGAAAAAGATAGAGGAACATCTAGGAACATAGCTTCGATTAATTGCTACAAGATCATTACATTTCTGGGTTTGCGTTCAAGTTATACTTCATGCTTTATTTTTATAATATTTAGTCTTCTTGCATGGTAATTTCTTTGTATGATTTGAATGAATTTCTGCGTTTATAGTACTTCGTTACGTATATTGATCTAGTGTTATCATGATTTTGTTCGCATGCAACGTTAATATTTCATGCATCGTTCCGTTTAATATGTCTGGCTAGGTTTAAAAGGTTGGGATGTATGAACCCAACCTAATGTGTTAGTACATGGCTAGGTTTAACGTAGTTACACAACAATTGTAGATCTTTATATCTCGTTTGCCTCTGGGTACTCGTGATGATTTAGAGTGCAGTTCGAGTGCTACTATCGCGATACGGATTTACTCATCCTCAGATTAGGTATGACGCGGGCTTGAACCTCGTATACATAATGCTTAGGAGTACTAAATTCCGGGTCTCATCAATCGGATGAATTTATGATTAACATTATCACTACACTACACTAGGGTTGGGGGATTGTATTCCCATCCTGTTTCTCTCATCAGTTAAAATAAAAAGTTTTGAAATCATTAGTCATTATCCATTTCAGTAGATTAATTCAGTTGCATCTTTGCTCATTTTCATTATCTCTTTTAGCTTAATCAATCTCAAATTCAAATCAATTTTTCCATTTTTTTTTCGAGTCAAGGTTAGGATCTCTCTGTCTCATCCCGTCGTCACAACTCTGTTGTCCTTTTTCCCTGTGAATTCGATACCCGACTTACCGGTATTATTACTTGAGCGACAGGCTTACACTTGAGCCTAGAGTGAATGCACTTCTGAGACACATTTTCAGTCGCGTCACTTTCAATTGATAAGACTGGACTGAACTGCCTATAGGCAGGCCAGGGTGCTTGACGATCGGTAACCCCCCCCCCCCCCCCCAATTTTTGGAAATTTACTCCTTTCCTCTTTTGTCAAATTAGAAAACTCAATGAAATTAAATTGATATTCTTAAAAGAATTTCAAGAATCCTGTTTTCTCCTTATAGGATTTCCCTTTTTAATTAAAACTTTCCTGCGAAAAATTCCAAAAATATTTCTTTTTATGGTCTCAGAAGCAAAGTAAAAAGCGAATATGCATCCATTCATTCATCGTTAATAAAAGAAAATAAAAAACGCCATTGCATTTCATATATCTGTTTCCTGTGTCACATCATTTTGCAGGAAATAAAGAAAAAGCCAAAAATAACGGGACTCAGTCGGAACCCACATTCTCTCTCTCTCTCTCTCTCTCTATCTCTATCTCTCTCTCAAGAGCTTCCACCCCTGTGATGCGCTCTCTTTCCCCTACGATGAGACGATGCGCCCCCACTACCCGAGCCAGAGTCTTCCCCGGACGAAGCTGATGGCACCAAGCAAGAAGGAACAGGGAAAACATCCCGAATGTGGGCAGTCGCCGATGATATCCAGTCTCTAATGTCTCTCAGCCAAGTGGTTGACACCCGAATTTTCTGCAAGGAAAAGGCAGAATCAGTAACAAGCGAAAGAAATCAAAAAGAGGAAAAGGACCGAAAGGTTTACCGTAGGACGAAGGACCTCCACTGTCAATCCCAGCTCCTCCGGATCCATCGCAAGAGGACGGTGAAGCATCGGCACTATCCCTCCATCAGCCCGTCGGATGTTGTATGAAGGAGTGTGCAACTGCACAAAAGGGACCTCCGAGGTCGCTGCCGCCTCAAGTGCCGACGGACCACCACCACTGTGGGAAGACCCCACCGCCCGACTCGAACCCGCAGGAGGGAAAGGCAAGGCGTCATGTATGCTGGGCGCCATCAACCAGCTCGTCACAAAGTCCATGTAGTCATACAGCACAACCGTATCAGTGTACAACGCATAGGACTCGCTGATCATCACCGCGATACTCTCATCCTCCAACAGCTGTCGCTCCCGCCTCATACTAGGAATGGACGAACTCATGCACCAACAAACGCCTCATCTGCGCGTTCACCCCAGTTATCCCCGTATCCTGAATGGCTGTCCCCCAAGGAGGTCACCTGAAAATCCCCAAGTAGGCCTGAGTCAATAGAAGATCAGAAGGTGTAAAAACCAAGATTGAAAAGGAAAGGACCTTACCCGAACACTGGTCAGGTCATTCAAGACCTAACTCACCGCCTCCAGGGAGAGATATCCCTTCGACTTCCGGTTGGCCTTACGCCATCGATACAGTTGGCAGAAGTCCCCAACAGTGTCGTCCTTCAAGGCAATCAGCAGGGTGTTCCACCCAATCACCTCATAGAACCACGTCTGAATTCACAAGAAAAAAGAGACACATAAAGAAAATGCAAAGGCATGAAAGGAAAATGCGAATGTATGAAATGAAAATGCGCAAAGTAAAGAATACCTCAAGGAGATACGTGGCTCTAGTAAAAGTCTACCGCCAGCACCAGCTGAATGCATCCAAAGAAGATTAAAGGGTCGCCAAGGTTAGACTCCCCCAATCATAAAAAGGGATGTTTGAAAACATCCTCAAGTACGGCAGAAACCACAAATGGACGATGTCGCCATTCGACGCCACCATGAAACCTCCCAGCACTAACAAGATGAACAACCGGGCCATCTGCCTCACTTGCAACCTGTCCTCCACATCAATCACCCTGCTCAGCAAAACATCCTTCAGCAGGGATAGCCGGATAGAATCTCCAGAAACTATCCTCCTCACATCACCAAGTGCCGCATGCACCGCCTCCAGCCTCACCCGCAAAGAGCGATCCGCCTCCATCTGCTCCCCATCATAATCCAGCCCCAGCAGTTGCTGCACATCTATGGGAGTCACCATCATCTCCTTGAAGCTAAAATGGAAAGTTAGGGTAGTGTCCCACCACCTCTCCCCCAAAGCGCACAAGACCGCTGCCGAACGAGGCGTCTCATCTAGCGCAGTCGCCAACCTCCCCAAACCCGCTGATGATACCATCCAGCACACCACAGGTGGGAGATGCTCCCAAACATCCTTAATCCCCATCATCCTGCGGGCACGCATGTTCTTTAAAGAAATATCAGACTGGCAAAAGGAAAAATATCATCAAAGGTCAAGAAAAAAAGAAAGATCACCCAAAAAGAAAGGAATGCCAAAGGTCAGGTTACTTACATAACCGTCGGGAATCACTCTCGAAGATCGATGATGCAATGGCTCCCGCAGCAAGGTCCGCTCATCCGCAACCGGCTGGAATGCATTGAACGCATTCGCATTCCCCAAAGAAAGGGGCACCCTGTCCCTCCAATCCACATTCGCCCAATCATCAACGGTCAACCACTCCCGGTGGACAGGGATTCTCACAAAGGCGACCATTTCTTGAAGATCGGAACGTTAGAACAATTCGCAGAGAGAAATCGCAGAAAGAGAGAAGGCAAGAAGCTGTGAAAAATAAAGGGGATTCACCTCTTTTATATATGACCCCAACCATACCGATCGGCATGGACTCCTCACCTTCCCGAGGCAGTCCAAAAGTCCATGCCACTGCCGAATGGCACCCCTCAGTCTATGCCGACGGGCACCCCCCTTAAAATTTCGTACATAAATTCTTGGAAAATGCCAGAAAACCCTGAAAAATCCTCAAAAAATTCCTAAAAATCCCAAAAGGGATTTAGAACGTTTTCGTCAAGAAAATTTTGCACTCGTTCAGGCGAAGCCTCTTTTTCCCCAACGAAACCTTCAAAATCCAAGCGAATGACCTCTCGAGCAATGCGCCAAGACTACCAAATCACCTCCTCAACAAAGTTTACAACCTCAAACCGGTTATCTCCCCAACATTCAGCTCCTCCGCTCAAATCAAAGACACAAAGCCTCCCCAGCCATCGGCTACCCAGTACGAAATAATATCGCATGGTAGTTTTCCCAGCGGAGTTCAGAAGAATCACTCGCCCTAGGGACTCTTGTCCCCAACGAAACCTCAAATCCAATTCTTATCCCCAGCGGAACCTCAAATCCAATTCTTGCCCCCATTGGAACTCTTTTCTTTTCCCAAGGAAATGCAATCACTCTTGGGTCAGAATTGACCTCGGTCTTGGATCATCACCTGAGTTAGGTCAGAATTGGCCTCGGTCCTCGGTCGTCACCACTTTTGGGTCAGAATTGATCCCGGTCTTGGATCGTCACTTGAGTTAGGTTAGAATTGGCCTCGGTCCTCGGTCGTAACTACTCCTGGGTCAAAATTGACCCCGGTCTTGGATCGTCAGCTGAGTTAGGTAAGAATTGACCTCGGTCCTCGTTCGTCACCACTCTTGGGTCAGAATTGCCCCCGATCTTGGATCATCACCTGAGTTAGGTCAGAATTGACCTCGATCCTCGGTCGACACCACTCTTGGGTCAGAATTGACCCCGGTCTTGGATCGTCACCTGAGTTAGGTCAGAATTGACCCCGGTCCTCGGTCGTCACCACTCTTGGGTCAGAATTGACCCCGATCTCTGATCGTCACCTGAGTTAGGTCAGAATTGACCTCGGTCCTCGGTCGTCACTACTCTTAGGTCAAAATTGACCTCGGTCCTAGATCGTCACCTGAGTTAGGTCAGAATTGGCCTCGGTCCTTGGTCGTCACCACTCTTGGGTCAGAATTGACCCCAGTCTTGGATCGTCACATGAATTAGGTCAAAATTGACCTCGGTCCTCGGCCATCACCACTCTTGGGTCAGAATTGACCCCGGTCTTGGATCGTCAACTGAGTTAGGTCAGAATTGACTTCGGTCCTTGGTCGTCACCACTCTCGAGTCAGAATTGACCCCGATCTTGGATCGTCACCTGAGTTAGGTCAGAATTGGCCTCGGTCCTCAGTCGTCACCAGTCTTGGGTCAGAATTGACCACCGCTCTTGGATCATCACCTGAGTTAGGTTAGAATTGACCTCGATCCTCGGTCGTCACCACTCTTGGGTCAAAATTGACCCCAATCTTGGATCGTCACCTGAGTTAGGTCAGAATTGACCTCGGTCCTCGGTCGTCACCACTCTTAGGTCAGAATTGATCCCGATCTTGGATCGTCACCTGAGTTAGGTCAGAATTGACCTCGATCCTCGATTGTCACCACTCTTAGGTCCTCAGAACTGACCTCGACCCTCGAAATTGGTCATCCTCTTTCCTTAGGTCCTCAGAACTGGCCTCGACCTTCTGAATTGATCACCCTCACTTCCTTAAGTCGTCAGAATCGACCTCGACCCTCTGATTTGGTCATCCCCAGCACCCTCCTTAGGTCCTCAGAATCGACCTCGACCCTTTGAATCGGTCATCCTCACTTCCTTAGGTCCTCAGAATCGGCCTCGATCCTCTAAATTGGTCATACTCTCTTAGAAACATCATTCGGTGTCTAATTGACGGCTATCATTTGTTCCAAACTCACACGTCGAGGGGCTCTATAGACACCTCTTTCTATCACCCCTAACTCTCCTTAGGTCCTTAGTACCTCCACTCATCGCCGCAAACCCAGGTCATGTCTTGAGCACTGACCTAGAATCCATCGGGCACTCCCCTGCTCGATTTGACCAAAAGTCAAACTCTTCGTCTCGACTGAGACTCAATGAATCTTCGATGGGAACTCAATACCCTTTCCAACGGTCCATCCCGTGCGCGATTCTGACTTACCATGCAGACGAACGATTCGTTTGCATCCAAAACCCGACCTAGAGGCCAACGGGCGCTCCCGGAATCTGTTTGACCTAAGTCAACTCTTCATCTCGATCGAGACTGAATGAATCTTCGAATCGCACTAAAAACCCTTTCCAACGGTCCATCCCATGCGCGATTCTGACTTTCCATGCGGACGAATGATCCATTTGACTCTGAGAGGTCACCGAACGCTTCTCGAGATTGGTTGACTAAAGTCAACTCCTTGACCCGAGTCAAACTCTTTGGAATGTCGAATTACATCTCCTAACCTTTCTAACGGTCTGCCCCATGCATGATTCGGACTTACCAAGCGGACGAACGATCCATTTGCGTTCGAATGATTCCCCATCTAGCGGACCGACAAATGCTTCCGAGCCAAAATTGACCCAAAGTCAACTCCCGAACTCGGAAGTGGTCCAAAGTACTTTCTAAGGTATCTGAAATACCTTTCCAACGGTATGCCACGTGCGCTATTCTGACCAACGGTTTGCCCTCGGCGGCTAATTTTCCGAAAAACCCTAAAGCGCACGGCCAAATGGCAGGTCCCAAACCCTGCCTATCGGCACCTACCGATAGGTAGTTCCATGGAAATGCTGATTGGAAGACCCCTGGGCCTATAAAAGGAGGTCTTGGCCTCATTTTCAAGGGGATCTCAGATCAGAAGCAAATCACCCTCAGTAAGCCCCAGAAACCTCTCTCGAAAGCAGCGTGATTTCAACTTCCAAATCCCTTTTCCACTTCCACTTTTCATCATCCCTTTCATCAAACTTGATGAATTAACCACTCTCCATCATCATCCAAGTGCAAGGTCTATTTTTCAACATTCAAGATCAAGCTCAAAGTCTCCAAGAAGGTCCATCTTTCTCACCTTTCTCTTCAAACCATCTTAAATTTGCAATAACTTGTTTTATTACTTAAAGAAATTTTATTATCTTATTTCACATATCCTAACATACTTTTTATTTAGTATTATTGTACATCTCCTATTTTCATATAAATAAAAATAAAGAAAAAGAGGGTTTTCTCATAAATTCCAAATTGGGATTCTCACACTTTTTCCAAACTTTTCTCACAACTAAAAACACTTTTTCTACACACACACACACACTTAGAAATAAGAGATTTCTCCATTTGGATTTATGGGATAAACCCCACCCCTCATTTTGTATGCGAACTACGTGGACTTTGATGCCTTTATAGGCTACGTAGGCGTCTCGGGGTAAAACCCAAGACTCGAGTCCTTTTCTCACTTTTTCTCTTATTTTCTATCTTCTCTTTATCTCATTTTCTATTATATTCTATATATTCGTTCTTAGTGGCGTATCATTCCACATGTGTTATCGTTCCCTTACAACGATCAACGCAAGGGTAATCGCGCAAATCCTATTTTCTACATTAATCTCACATTCCTACGGATGGCTCGCTTTATCTTTTCCATGATACAAGTCGAGGATTCCTGCCTCCATTCTATATATACACATGCACAAATATCACGGGGGGAAACATAAAGGAAAATAGCAAATATTCATGAGAGACCGAAAGGGCAGAATGGGTGCCTAAGTGAAAGAGTTGGCGCTTCCGTTCAATTAAGAAATAATATAATAAATACCTTTTTTTAACCCAAATTAACCCTAAGCATGCAACTAGGTGTGATTGAAACAATATGAAATCATGCACAAGTTATTCAACACACAAAGTTTAAGGAAAAATCCCCCACAGGGGCAAAACCATTTGTATATCACTATAATTTGTAAAAGACGGTTTACAATCGGATTACAATGAAATACAGATTTTTGACTAAGAATTACCCTCGGATATCGGATTCTATAGTCGCGGCTGGAATATCCCTTTCCAGTAGGGTTGGCGGCTGGAACTATCCCTGTCCAGTAGGGCTGCAATGAAGAGGAAGAAGCGGTCATCTTCATAAAGGGTTGAACAACATCAATGGTGTTCTTGGGTTACCAAACTTGATTCACATAGATATGGAAGAGGTGTGAATCTAAAAACCTAGAATCATAGGACTCAATAGGTGAAGACTTTAGGGTTGATATGCTCTGAAAATCGTGGGAAAGTCTTAAGAAAACCAACCTCTGATCGTGGTTTAAATAAGGAGTCAAAACCCTAAAAAATCTGCTACACGATTTGGCAGAGTTTATCCTCGTCGGATCGGTCCGGTCCTTTAGGCGGATCGGTCCAGTTAACTCGGATCGGTTCTTTTTCTGAAACCGGATCCATCCGGTTGGCATCGGATCGGTTCGGCCTTTTTGCCTTCATCGGTTCGTTATGGATCCGGGGTGTACTAGTCTCAACTCAGCAGGCGGATCGGTCCGGTCCCTTTAGCCAGATCGGTCCGGTGTACCAGATCGGTTCTTTTATCTGAGACGGATCGGTTCGGTCAGGTCTGATTCCCAAATTCCTTCTTCTTTTGATCTTCGGATTTCGGATTTCGTTGATGACGATGTGATCTTTTCAACCATCAATCTTGTAACGGCGTATGACATAACATATACATAAAGATGGACAAATTGTCCTTACAAATCTCCCCCTATGTCTATGGCGGAACAAACATAAAAAATCCAAATTATCAAGTATTAACAATGCCTATACAAATCTACCCTTCCATGAACCCAAAACTGAAAGAGGTACATATGACTAAGGTTGCATCGTTTGTTCTTCAATTCTTCAGGAATCTTCACGCTTTTCTCATCAGGGTGTGTATCATGGGATTACCAAGGATGTACCTACACACATGAGATAAAGAAAATATCAAGTGACATATCGAGTTTGAAATGAGATAAACATAAGCATATATATCAATTTAAGATGATATTCTCAGAATTTCAAAACTCCCCCATAATCAGATAATTCATTCTCATTCTCCCCCTTTTTATGATGTCCCCAAATAGACAAATGAGAGAAATAAGTCAAACAATCAAGTACCGGGGTGACACAAGTCATAAAATCACACCGTGAATGAACATAAAACAACCAAGTCGATGATAGCGTAAAAGAATGGGTGTGATCAAAATTCGATAGGAAAATCAAAGCATACAAACATGACATATGTGCACGATGAATATTGGATATTCCTAACGAATGAACTCAAATGCTTCCTTTGGTGTAAAAGATTGGAAATATAAGACATTGACTATATCAAATCTACAAATCAAAGCTCAAAGTGATTTCTACACCAATAACGTCCAAAATGATTTTCATGCTTTTTCAGGACTTTCAAGGAAGCGCAAACCCGTTTTTCAATCTCCAACCAAACTCCCTCAGATGTATATTTTTAATAGAGGTATACTAAATTCTCAAACTTTCGAGAATTGGGTGAAACCTAAATGGCCCATATTTGGCATGAATTTCTTTTTATTGCCTTATCAATTTTTTCGGGCTCTTTTAACCTCTTAGGACCTCGGATATTAAAATTCCTCCATTTTTTAGGTCCTTTTTAATGGTGGCTTTTGCGCAAAGGATAAGAATCAACTTTCGCAGCCCCTCCCCGTTATGAAAATATACACACAGTCTCACCAAAACGGTTTTAACATGCAATCCAATCTTGTCAAGCTTTATCGCATTTTATACATTGTATAGACAGGATTGAGATGGAAACACTCGAGCCAACATGACATTGACAAGTGCAACAATCAAATATAGCCGTGCAGGTGTGCAATAAAGGATATAGGAGTCAAGCATGTAGGAAATATCACTAATTACATCTCAAGGACTCCAATCAATGTTAAGCACATGGATGAAATGATGTAGCCTCTCAAATCTCTATCCAACAGTCACATGGATATATGGAGTGAAGTTGTGACTTGGCTATCTTAAAAGCTCATCCATAAAAGGCAAATCTCTTTTTAAATTTTTCAAAATTTTTATCAAAATAAAATCTTTTTGTGTTTTTCTAAAAAAAATTTCTAAACAGAAATTTTTTTTGTATTTTTTTAAAAGAAATATAACAAGCAACAAGAATAACACAAAGCTGTACAACAAAGCAATGGTACATATAAAACAGACTAGCAATAGGAAGTATATGATATGAACATGAAGAAGCATCCTATTCTAGACATAGACCAACCCCTCAGACAACTGTGCAAATCCCCAAAGACTTCCTAAGACTCTCAAATCTAAGGGCATCTAAAGGTTTCGTGAAAATATCAGCTAACTGACGGTCGGTAGGAACAAAACTCAGGGTTACGACCTTCTCCTCAACTAACTGACGAATAAAGTGCTCGCGTAACCTGATGTGCTTTGTGCGCGAATGTTGGACAGGATTGCGGGATATGTGTATCGCGCTCGTGTTATCACAGGAAATGGTCATGGTGTCCTATGAAATCCCATAATCCTCCAACATTTGCTTCATCCACATGAGTTACGTGCAACAACTCCCGACGGCTATGTACTCAGCCTCCACAGTGGACAAAGAGATGGAGTTTTGCTTCTTGCTCAACCAAGAGACAAGAGCAGAACCAAAGTAGAAACATCCACCAGAAGTGCTCCTACAACTATCTACGTCCCCAGCCCAATCGCCATCCGAATAGGCGGACAAACGGTCATCAGTATCAAAGGAATACCAAATACCGTATGAGAGAGTCCCACTCACGTATTTGATAATAAGTTTTAGAGCGAGTAAGTGTGACTCTTTAGGAGACGCCTGATAACGCGCACAGACTCCAACACTAAAGGCAATGTCGGGACGACTAGCAGTCAAGTAGAGCAGACTGCCTATCATACTTCGATACAAGGTTTTCTCTACGTCCTTGCCTGAAGTGTCCTTACTAAGCTTGGTAGTAGTACTCATAGGTGTACGTGCATGCTTAGCGGAGTCTAAACCAAATTTCTTCACTAGGTCTCTAGCATACTTGGATTGGGAGATGAACATCTCATCCTCTAGCTGACGAACCTCGAGACCAAGGAAGAATGTAAGCTCACCAACCATGCTCATCTCAAACTCACTTTTCATCTCCTCCTCAAAGTGGTGAGCATGCTGGGAGCAAGTGGATCCAAAGACTATGTCGTCCACATAGACCTTGGCAACCAAAATAGCACTGTCATCTCTCCTGACGAACAACGTCATATCTACTCCCCCTCTCTTGAATCCACGATCTAAGAGATAGGAAGTGAGCCTCTCGTACCAAGCACGGGGTGCTTGATTTAAACCATACAAGGCTTTCCTCAGATAGTAGACGTGCTCAGGGTGCTTAGGGTCTTCAAACCCTTTTGGTTGTTCCACAAAAACCTCCTCCTGTAGAATGCCATTCAGAAAGGCACTCTTGACATCCATCTGATATAACTTGAAGTGCAGATGATATGCGATGGCGAGTAGTAAACGGATAGACTCAAGCCTCGCAACAGGAGCAAATGTCTCCCCAAAGTCTACACCCGCTATCTGTGTGTAGCCTTGAGCGACCAACCTAGCCTTATTTCTGGTTATGGTACCATTTTCATCCATTTTAATCTTGAAAATCCACCGGGTACCAATAACATTAGTATCACTAGATCGGGGGACTAATTCCCAGACATTATTCTTTTTAAACTGAAGCAACGCATCCTGCATAGCAGATATCCAATGTTCATCCTTGAGTGCTTCTTTATGGTTCTTGGGCTCGACTTTGGACGTGTAGCAAAGATGGCTAACAACGTTCTCTAGCTGAGCACGAGTCTTGACCCCTAGAGTGGGATCACCAACAATGGCAGAAGGGTCATGACTCTTGCAAACCCAAGCAGGTGTGTCCCCTAACACAGGAGTAGGGTCCACAGAGTGTGAGAGACGAACAGGTAAATCACTGTCAGAACAATCCTCATCCTCACACTGAAGATTAGGATCAATAAACGTCGGAGGTTCGTCATCTTGCACGGTGACGTTTATTGATTCCATGATCTTAGAGCTCTTCAGGTTAAAAACCCGGTACGCTCTACTGTTCGATGAATAGCCTAGAAATATTCCCTCGTCGCTCCAGGAGTCAAACTTTCCTAATTTCTCTCGATCCCGTAGGATGTAGCATTTACTCCCCAAAACACGGAAATATGCCAGGTTGGGCTTCTTGCCAGTCCACAACTCATAAGGAGTGTGAAGTGTGTGTGGACGCAGATACACCCTATTCACCGTATGGCATGCACTAGACACTGCCTCTGCCCAAAATTTCCTAGAGACTTTACGACCTAGAAGCATAGATCTAGCCATCTCTTGGATCGTTCTATTCTTTCTCTCAATAATCCCATTTTGCTGAGGATTTCTCACAGCAAAAAACTCATGTTTGATCCCAAGGCTATCACAGTGCAAATCCACCTTTGCTTCCTTGAATTCAGTGCCGTTGTCACTACATTATCTGTTAATAGTGACCCCGTGTTGATTTTGCAGGACACGGCACTTGGTCGTTAAAAATTCTACAGCATCGGATTTCTCTCTCAGAAAACCTACAATGGAGTACCTGGAGAAATCGTCCACCATCACGAGAATGTATCTCTTACCACCTAGACTCTCCATGCGAGTAGGACCCATAAGATCCATGTGAATCAACTCAAGAACACGTGAGGTGGTAATGGAATTCAACTTCCTATGCGGAATACGAATTTGCTTTCCCAACTGACAGGGTCCACAAATCATGGAAGTTGGCTTTCCAAGAGACGGTAAGCCACGTACTAGGTCCTTTTTAGCTAAACGGGATAATTCTCTAACGTTCACGTGACCTAGACGTTGGTGCCACAGATCCATAGGAGTGATCGTGGCGCTGTTGCAGACAAGTGAGGATTTGGGCTCAGTCCCATAATAGTTATCCTCTGTCCTCACCCCTTGCACTAATAGTTTACCGGCTTGATTATAGACCTTACAAGCTTCCCGGTCAAACTTTACTGCAAAGTCATCGTCGCACAGCTGGCTGATGCTGAGAAGGTTTACTTTCAAACCTTTGACGTACAAGACATTTTCTAGCTTAGGAAGTCTTGGTAACTCAACTGTACCTCGTCCTACAATGCTAGACTTACTCCCATCTCCAAAAGTAACTCTCCCATCATCATAATCCTCAATCTGAGTAAAAAGGGATATATCACCTGTCATGTGTCTGGAGCATCCATTGTCAAAATACCACTGAGAGGTATTATATGTTTTGAGAGCAACATGGACAACAAGGGACTTTTTCTCTTTCTTAGGAACCCAAGAGTAGGTACCTTTTTGTATTCCCTTGTTGTTGTTGGTTTTAGCCGGAATGCGGGACGCATTCATTGATGGTAAGGTCATCCGTCGAAATTCCTCCATCAAACTCTGTGATGTGGCGGCTAGAAACTCAACTCGCTCTCTCAGACTGGCAAACTCATCAGTATGATGTGGAGGAGTAAAAGTACATCGTGTCCGACCCAAACTATAGCAAACATCCCTAAGGTGTCCATTTCTTTTGCAATGGGAGAAAAAGGGCACAGTATTAGGAGGACCTTGGATAGCTTTTCTTGGTCGAACTCTCCTCCTTGGTTTTTTATGACGTCCATAAGGAGTCATAGTAAACTCAGGAATTGGTCCGGGTGCAATTTGGGACGTGGAGGCACCATCAAAACCTATTCCTTGCCTGTCACCAAAACCTAAAGCGGGACCGAGGAGCATCTTTCCCATCTTTCCAGATCTGTCCTCGATTTGTACCTTGACTTTCCTAGCTCTCTCAAGGTCATGAGTAAGCTGGGCAACAAGGGCTTCAAGTTTCTTCCGAGTCTCCAGGGAAGAATGGAGCTCACTCGTAAGACTAGACACTTGTTTAGTCAAGTCCTCTTTCTCTTTCTCAAAACGGCTCTCTCTCTCTTTAAGCAAATTCTCTTTACTAACCCAGGCAGACTCTCTCTCTCTCATGGCGGTGCAGGTGGAGGACTCTCTCTCTCTCGTCTCTTCTAATTCTTCTTCTAACGCGGTGATCCTTAGAACTAACGCCTTGTTACGTTTTTTAGTTTTGAAAGACTCATTATATAACTCGGCGTAGGCGCGTTGAATGTTACTCTCGTCCTCACTACCTTCCTCCTCTCCCTCTCTCTCTTCGCTCTCGCTGTCGAGGTGTCCTTGTGAAGTAGCATCCTCATCGTCCTGAGATGCACTAGGAGTACTCAAATGACTAGCCATGAACGCGGTGAAGTTACGCTCATGCGGTGACTCATCTCCCGAGTCCACCGACTCGACCTCACTGTCGTCACTAAGGGTAGCATTTAGGACAGCTTTACCCTTTTCCCTATTCAGACGAGTGGCACACTCAAACGCTCTGTGTCCCTTACCGTCGCACTCAAAACACCTCTCACTATCTTTAGGGGGTTCTTTGAAATCTTTCTTTTCAAACTTATTTTTCTGAAAATTCTTTTTATCTTTGAAATTCCCATTTTTCTTAAATTTCAGAATTTTCTTGAAGTTTTTAGCAAATAGGGCCAATTCATCTATGTCAAACTCACATTCAGAATCAGAAGTTTCTATCTTTCTAGATGACTCGACTCTCTTTCTTGCCGACCCCTCACTTTTTCTTTCTTGGGCTTTAAAGGCAATTCCCTTATCTTTTGGCTTGGCAGATTTAGGAAACATGTCTATTTCATAAGTTTGTAAATCTCCTACCAGTTCTTCCAATTTTAGTGTATTTAAATTACCCAAGGAATTCAGCACAGTGACTTTAGGTATGAAACGCTTAGGAAGGGAACGAAGAATCTTTTTAACAACTCTAGCATTAGGAATATGTTCACCTAGGTTAAAGCTAGTATTAACAATGTCAGACAGCCTAGCATAGAATTCATGAAAACATTCATTTTCATGCATGGTGATGGTTTCAAATTGAGTTGTTAAATTTTGCAATTTTGACTCTTTAACAGCATTTGTTCCTTCATGGGTAAGTTGAAAAACATCCCATGCTTCTTTTGACGTGGTGCACGTCATTATGCGTTTGAACTCATCAGGTGTGACAGACCCAGAGATAGCACCTAGACCCTTAGAATTAAAAGATGACCATTTAAATTCTTCATCAGTCCAAGTAATGTCAGGTTTCAAGTTGGTCACATTATCAACAGTCACGGTGGGAGGAGTCCACCCTCGTTCAACCAAAATCCAGACACGTTCATCAATGGCTTTTAAAGCCGACCTTATACGGGCTTTCCAATAAGCATAATTTGACCCGTCAAAAATAGGCATTTTATAATATGATTTCTCCATTTGAACACGCTCTTTTCAAAAATCAATTTATTAAAAAAAATTCATATCTTTCACTACACCAAAAACAGGAATCTGGCACGGTTTAAAATTGTGCCAGATCAAATCTGGCACGGTTTGGAACTGTGCCAGAATCAGGTGTTCCAAAATGGCAATTTTTTTCTGGCACGGCTCAAAAGTGTGCCAGATTTGGTCAAACAGGAACACTTCTGGCACACTTTTAAACCGTGCCAGAATTTGATATTTCTGGCACACTTTTGGCACAGTTTTTAATTGTGCCAGATTTGGGCAAATAGGAACACTTCTGGCACAATTTTAAACCGTGCCTGAATTTGATATTTCTGGAACACTTTTGGCACAGTTTTTAACTGTGCCAGATTCAGAACAGTTAAAATTTTTTTGGCACAGTTCAAAATCGTGCCAAAATATGATACACTTTTGCCATGGTTTTGAACTGTGCCAAATTTTTTATAAAAAAAAAATTATTTGAAAGCACAAAATTCACAAATTAATAATATTGCACGTTGTTAATAAATAAATGTACATACAAACTTCAAAATATTACAAGTCTTTATAGTTCACATGCCCAAAAAAAATTGGGCAGAGTTTCCTCTATTTTTTGGACATTCCAAAACCTGTTAATACAAAACCTGCCTAAAATAAAGCCCGCACGGCCACAAAATATAAAAATTAACTTACAAAAGCCTGCACGGCCATAAAACTCAACAATAAAACAACAAAAGACCGCACGGCCATGACACAAAAAAATGGAATCATGAATAAATCCCTTGTTGTAAACTATTGAGTTCTCTGTGTGTTCCACGTGAATAAATGCCAACGATAAACTGTTATCCTGCAAAAAAAATAGGATACAAAAAAGATACGATATTAGTAACCCAATAATTTGCAAAAAAAAAATTTTTACTTAAACTATAAAATTACATATATGAGTGGAAATTATCATCATACTCTCAAACCGGGAGACCCGAGACTACGGGGTCAGTTCCTACAAGTTACATCGGTCCCGTGTGAGGTGTTCATGCCTCCTACGAGGTCGTTGGGGGGCTGGTTTGGGTTTTCACCCTTTAACGGCATGTTTTTAACTCTAAGTGTGATTTTTGCAAATTATCGTCACCCTCTCAAACCGGGAGACCCGGGACTACGCGGTCAGTTCCTACAAGTTACATTGGTCCCGTGCGAGGTGTTCGTGCCTCCTACGGGGTCGATGGGGGGCTGGTTTGGGTTTTCACACTTTAACGGCTTGTTTTTAAGTCTAATTATGATTTTTGTAAATTATCATCATTCTCTTAAACCGAGAGACCCGGAACTACGCGCCCAGTTTCTACAAGTTACATTGGTTCCGTGCGAGGTGTTCGTGCCTCCTACGGGATCGATGGGGGGTTGGTTTGGGTTTTCACCCTTTAACGGCTTGTTTTTAAGTCTAAGTGAGATTTTTGCAAATTATCGTCATACTATCAAACCAGGAGACCCGGGACTACGCGGTCAGTTCCTACAAGTTACATTGGTCCCGTGCGAGGTGTTCGTGCCTCCTACGGGGTCGATGGGGGGCTGGTTTGGGTTTTCACACTTTAACGGCTTGTTTTTAAGTCTAATTGTGATTTTTGCAAATTATCATCATTCTCTTAAATCGAGAGACCCGGGACTACGCGCCCAGTTTCTACAAGTTACATTGGTTCCGTGCGAGGTGTTCGTGCCTCCTACGGGATCGATGGGGGGTTGGTTTGGGTTTTCACCCTTTAACGGCTTGTTTTTAAGTCTAAGTGTGATTTTTGCAAATTATCGTCATACTATCAAACCAGGAGACCCGGGACTACGCGGTCAGTTCCTACAAGTTGCATTGGTCCCGTACGTGGTGTTCGTGCCTCCTACGGGGTCGTTGGGGGGCTAGTTTGGGTTTTCACCCTTTAACGGCATGTTTTTAAATCTAAGTGTGATTTTTGCAGATTATCGTCATACTCTCAAACCGAGCGACCCGGGACTACGCGGTCAGTTCCTACAAGTTACATTGGTCCCGTGCAAGGTGTTCGTGCCTCCTACGGGGTCGTTTGGGGGCTGGTTTGGGTTTCACCCTTTAACGGCATATTTTTAACTCTAAGTGTGATTTTTGCAGATTATCGTCATACTCTCAAACCGAGCGACCCGGGACTACGCGATCAGTTTCTACAAGTTACATTGGTCCCGTGCGAGGTGTTCGTGTCTCCTACGGGGTCGTTTGGGGGTCGGTTAGGGTTTTCACTCTTTAACAACATGTTTTTAAGTCTAAGTGTGATTTTTGCAAATTATCATCATACTCTCAAACCGGGATACCCGGAATTACGCGGTCAGATCCTACAAGTTACATTGGTCCCGTACGAGGTGTTCGTGCCTCCTACGGGGTCGTTTGGGAGCTGGTTTGGGTTTTCAGCCTTTAACGGCTTGTTTTTAAGTCTAAGTGTGATTTTTGCAAATTATCGTCATACTCTCAAACCGGGATACCCGAGATTACGCGGTCAGTTCCTACAAGTTACATTGGTCCCGTGCGAGGTGTTCGTGCCTCCTACGGGGTCGTTTGGGGGCTGGTTGGGGTTTTCACCCTTTAACGGCTTGTTTTTAAGTCTAAGTGTGATTTTTGCAAATTATCGTCATACTCTCAAACCGAGCGACCCGGGACCGTGAGACCCGGGACTACGCGGTCAGTTCCTACAAGTTACATTGGTCCCGTGCGAGGTTTTCGTGCCTCCTACGGGGTCGTTTGGGGGTTGGTTTGGGTTTTCACCCTTTAACGGCTTGTTTTTAAGTCTAAGTGTGATTTTTGCAAATTATCGTCATACTCTCAAACCGTGAGACCCGGGACTACGCGGTCAGTTCCTACAAGTTACATTGGTCCCGCGCGAGGTATATTTATGCCTCCTACACGGTCGATCGGGGGTTGGTTTGGTTTTCACCCTTTAACGGCTTATTTTTAAGTCTAAGTGTAATTTTTGCAAATTATCATAATACTATCAAACCAGGAGACCCGGGACTACGCGGTCAGTTCCTACAAGTTGCATGGGTCCCGTGCGAGGTGTTCGTGCCTCCTACGGGGTCGTTGGGGGGCTAGTTTGGGTTTTCACCCTTTAACGGCATGTTTTTAACTCTAAGTGTGATTTTTGCAGATTATCGTCATACTCTCAAACCGAGCGACCCGGGACTACGCGGTCAGTTCCTACAAGTTACATTGGTCCCGTGCAAGGTGTTCGTGCCTCCAACGGGGTCGTTTGGGGGTTGGTTTGGGTTTTCACCCTTTAACGGCATGTTTTTAACTCTAAGTGTAATTTTTGCAGATTATCGTCATACTCTCAAATCGAGCGATCCGGTACTATGCGGTCAGTTCCTACAAGTTACATTGGTCCCGTGCGAGGTGTTCGTGTCTCCTACGGGGTTGTTTGGGGCCCGGTTAGGGTTTTCACTCTTTAACAGCTTGTTTTTAAGTCTAAGTGTGATTTTTGCAAATTATCGTCATACTCTCAAACCGGGATACCCGGAATTACGCGGTCAGTTCCTAAAAGTTACATTGGTCCCGTACGAGGTGTTCGTGCCTCCTACGGGGTCGTTTGGGAGCTGGTTTGGGTTTTCACCCTTTAACGGCTTGTTTTTAAGTCTAAGTGTGATTTTTGCAAATTATCTTCATACTCTCAAACCGGGATACCCGGGATTACGCGGTCAGTTCCTACAAGTTACATTGGTCCCATGCGAGGTGTTCGTGCCTCCTACGGGGTCGTTTGGGGGCTGCTTGGAGTTTTCACCCTTTAATGGCTTGTTTTTAAGTCTAAGTGTGATTTTTGCAAATTATCGTCATACTCTCAAACCGTGAGACCCGGGACTACGCGGTCAGTTCCTACAAGTTACATTGGTCCTGTGCGAGGTGTTCGTGCCTCCTACGGGGTCGTTTGGGGGTTGGATTGGGTTTTCACCCTTTAACGGCTTGTTTTTAAGTTTAAGTGTGATTTTTGCAAATTATCGTCATACTCTCAAACCGTGAGACCCGGGACTACGCAGTCAGTTCCTAAAGGTTACATTGGTCCCGTGCGAGGTATATTTGTGCCTCCTACAGGGTCGATCGGGGGTTGGTTTGGTTTTCACCCTTTAACGGCTTGTTTTTAAGTCTAAGTGTAATTTTTGCAAATTATCATCATACTATCAAACCAGGAGACCCGAGACTACGCGGTCAGTTCCTACAAGTTGCATTGGTCCCGTACGAGGTGTTCGTGCCTCCTACGGGGTCGTTGGGGGGCTAGTTTGGGTTTTCACCCTTTAACGGCATGTTTTTAACTCTAAGTGTGATTTTTGCAGATTATCGTCATACTCTCAATCCGAGCGACCCGGGACTACGCGGTTAGTTCCTACAAGTTACATTGGTCCCGTGCACGGTGTTCGTGCCTCCTACGGGGTCGTTTGGGGGCTGGTTTGGGTTTTCACCCTTTAACGGCATGTTTTTAACTCTAAGTGTGCTTTTTGCAAATTATCGTCATACTCTCAAACCGAGCGACCCGGGACTACGCGGTCAGTTCCTACAAGTTAAATTGATCCCGTACGAGGTGTTCGTGCCTCCTACGGGGTCGTTTGGGGGCCGGTTAGGGTTTTCACTCTTTAATAGCATGTTTTTAAGTCTAAGTGTGATTTTTGCAAATTATCTTCATACTCTCAAACCGGGATACCCGGAATTACGCGGTCAGTTCCTACAAGTTACATTGGTCCCGTATGAGGTGTCTGTGCCTCCTACGGGGTCGTTTGGGAGCTGGTTTGGGTTTTCACCCTTTAATGGCTTGTTTTTAAGTCTAAGTGTGATTTTTGCAAATTATCGTCATACTCTCAAACCGTGAGACCCGGGACTACGCGGTCAGTTCCTACAAGTTACATTGGTCCCGTGCGAGGTATATTTGTGCCTCCTACAGGGTCGATCGGGGGTTGGTTTGGTTTTCACCCTTTAACGGCTTGTTTTTAAGTCTAAGTGTAATTTTTGCAAATTATCGTCATACTATCAAACCAGGAGACCCGGGACTACGCGATCAGTTCCTACAAGTTGCATTGGTCCCGTACGAGGTGTTCGTGCCTCCTACGGGGTCGTTGGGGGGCTAGTTTGGGTTTTCACCCTTTAACGGCATGTTTTTAACTTTAAGTGTGATTTGTGCAGATTATCGTCATACGCTCAAACTGAGCGACCCGGGACTACGCGGTGAGTTCCTACAAGTTACATTGATCCCGTGCAAGGTGTTCGTGCCTCCTACGGGGTCGTTTGGGGGCTGGTTTGGGTTTTCACCCTTTAACGGCATGTTTTTAACTCTAAGTGTGATTTTTGCAGATTATCGCCATACTCTCAAACCGAGCTACCCGGGACTACGCGGTCAGTTCCTACAAGTTACATTGGTCCCCATCGAGGTGTTCGTGCCTCCTACGAGGTCGTTTGGGGGCCGGTTAGGGTTTTCACTCTTTAACAGCATGTTTTTAAGTCTAAGTGTGATTTTTGCAAATTATCGTCATACTCTCAAACCGGGATACCCGGAATTACGCGGTCAGTTCCTACAAGTTACATTGGTCCCGTACGAGGTGTTCGTGCCTCCTACGGGGTCGTTTGGGAGCTGGTTTGGGTTTTCACCCTTTAATGACTTGTTTTTATGTCTAAGTGTGATTTTTGTAAATTATCGTCATACTCTCAAACCGTGAGACCCGGTACTACGCGGTCAGTTCCTACAAGTTACATTGGTCCCGTGCGAGGTGTTCGTGCCTCCTACGGGGTCGTTAGGGGGTTGGTTTGGGTTTTCACCCTTTAACGGCTTGTTTTTAAGTCTAAGTGTGATTTTTGCAAATTATCGTCATACTCTCAAACCGTGAGACCCGGGACTACGCGGTCAGTTCCTACAAGTTACATTGGTCCCGTGGGAGGTATATTTGTGCCTCCTATAGGGTCGATCGGGGGTTGGTTTGGTTTTCACCCTTTAACGGCTTATTTTTAAGTCTAAGTTTAATTATTGCAAATTATCGTCATACTATCAAACCAGGAGACCCGGGACTACGCGGTCAGTTCCTACAAGTCGCATTGGTCCCGTATGAGGTGTTCGTGCCTCCTACGGGGTCGTTGGGGGGCTAGTTTGGGTTTTCACCCTTTAACGGCATGTTTTTAACTCTAAGTGTGATTTTTGCAGATTATCGTCATACTCTCAAACCGAGCGACCCGGGACTACGCGGTCAGTTCCTACAAGTTACATTGGTCCCGTGCAAGGTGTTCGTGCCTCCTACGGGGTCGTTTGGGGGCTGGTTTGGGTTTTCACCCTTTAACGGCATGTTTTTAACTCTAAGTGTGATTTTTGCAGATTATCGTCATACGCTCAAACCGAGCGACCCGGGACTACGCGGTCAGTTCCTACAAGTTACATTGGTCCCGTGCGAGTTGTTCGTGCCTCCTACGGGGTCGTTTGGGGGCCGGTTAGGGTTTTCACTCTTTAACAACATGTTTTTAAGTCTAAGTGTGATTTTTTCAAATTATCGTCATACTCTCAAACCGGGATACCCGGAATTACGCGGTCAGTTCCTTCAAGTTACATTGGTCCTGTACGAGGTGTTCGTGCCTCCTACGGGGTCGTTTGGGAACTGGTTTGGGTTTTCACCCTTTAATGGCATGTTTTTAAGTCTAAGTGTGATTTTTGTAAATTATCGTCATACTCTCAAACCGTGAGACCCGGGACTACGCGGTCAGTTCCTACAAGTTACATTGGTCCCGTGCGAGGTGTTCGTGCCTCCTACGGGGTCGTTTGGGGGTTGGTTTGGGTTTTCACCCTTTAACGACTTGTTTTTAAGTCTAAGTGTGATTTTTGCAAATTATCGTCATACTCTCAAACCGTGAGACCCGGGACTACGCGGTCAGTTCCTACAAGTTACATTGGTCCCGTGCGAGGTATATTTGTGCCTCCTACAGGGTCGATAGGGGGTTGGTTTGGTTTTCACCCTTTAACGGCTTGTTTTTAAGTCTAAGTGTAATTTTTGCAAACTATCGTCATACTATCAAACCAGGATACCCGGGACTACGCGGTCAGTTCCTACAAGTTGCATTGGTCCCGTACGAGATGTTCGTGCCTCCTACGGGGTCGTTGGGGGGCTAGTTTGGGTTTTCACCCTTTAACGGCATGTTTTTAACTCTAAGTGTGATTTTTGCAAATTATCGTCATACTCTCAAACCGTGAGACCCGGGACTACGCGGTCAGTTCCTATAAGTTACATTGGTCCCGTGCGAGGTATATTTGTGCCTCCTACAGGGTCGATCGGGGGTTGGTTTGGTTTTCACCCTTTAACGGCTTGTTTTTAAGTCTAAGTGTAATTTTTGCAAATTATCGTCATACTATCAAACCAGGAGACCCGGGACTACGCGGTCAGTTCCTACAAGTTGCATTGGTCCCGTACGAGGTGTTCGTGCCTCCTACGGGGTCGTTGGGGGGCTAGTTTGGGTTTTCACCCTTTAACGGCATGTTTTTAACTTTAAGTGTGATTTGTGCAGATTATCGTCATACGCTCAAACCGAGCGACCCGGGACTACGCGGTGAGTTCCTACAAGTTACATTCGTCCCGTGCAAGGTGTTCGTGCCTCCTACGGGGTCGTTTGGGGGCTGGTTTGGGTTTTCACCCTTTAACGGCATGTTTTTAACTCTAAGTGTGATTTTTGCAGATTATCGCCATACTCTCAAACCGAGCGACCCGGGACTACGCGGTCAGTTCCTACAAGTTACATTGGTCCCGTTCGAGGTGTTCGTGCCTCCTACGAGGTCGTTTGGGGGCCGGTTAGGGTTTTCACTCTTTAACAGCATGTTTTTAAGTCTAAGTGTGATTTTTGCAAATTATCGTCATACTCTCAAACCGGGATACCCGGAATTACGCGGTCAGTTCCTACAAGTTACATTGGTCCCGTACGAGGTGTTCGTGCCTCCTACGGGGTCGTTTGGGAGCTGGTTTGGGTTTTCACCCTTTAATGGCTTGTTTTTATGTCTAAGTGTGATTTTTGTAAATTAACGTCATACTCTCAAACCGTGAGACCCGGGACTACGCGGTCAGTTCCTACAAGTTACATTGGTCCCGTGCGAGGTGTTCGTGCCTCCTACGGGGTCGTTAGGGGGTTGGTTTGGGTTTTCACCCTTTAACGGCTTGTTTTTAAGTCTAAGTGTGATTTTTGCAAATTATCGTCATACTCTCAAACCGTGAGACCCGGGACTACGCGGTCAGTTCCTACAAGTTACATTGGTCCCGTGGGAGGTATATTTGTGCCTCCTATAGGGTCGATCGGGGGTTGGTTTGGTTTTCACCCTTTAACGGCTTGTTTTTAAGTCTAAGTTTAATTTTTGCAAATTATCGTCATACTATCAAACCAGGAGACCCGGGACTACGCGGTCAGTTCCTACAAGTTTCATTGGTCCCGTACGAGGTGTTCGTGCCTCCTACGGGGTCGTTGGGGGGCTAGTTTGGGTTTTCACCCTTTAACGGCATGTTTTTAACTCTAAGTGTGATTTTTGCACATTATCGTCATACTCTCAAACCGAGCGACCCGGGACTACGCGGTCAGTTCCTACAAGTTACATTGGTCCCGTGCAAGGTGTTCGTGCCTCCTACGGGGTCGTTTGGGGGCTGGTTTGGGTTTTCACCCTTTAACGGCATGTTTTTAACTCTAAGTGTGATTTTTGCAGATTATCGTCATACTCTCAAACCGAGAGACCCGGGACTACGCGGTCAGTTCCTACAAGTTACATTGGTCCCGTGCGAGATGTTCGTGCCTCCTACGGGGTCGTTTGGGGGCCGGTTAGGGTTTTCACTCTTTAACAACATGTTTTTAAGTCTAAGTGTGATTTTTGCAAATTATCGTCATACTCTCAAACCGGGATACCCGGAATTACGCGGTCAGTTCCTTCAAGTTACATTGGTCCTGTACGAGGTGTTCGTGCCTCCTACGGGGTCGTTTGGGAACTGGTTTGGGTTTTCACCCTTTAATGGCATGTTTTTAAGTCTAAGTGTGATTTTTGTAAATTATCGTCATACTCTCAAACCGTGAGACCCGGGACTACGCGGTCAGTTCCTACAAGTTACATTGGTCCCGTGCGAGGTGTTCGTGCCTCCTACGGGGTCGTTTGGGGGTTGGTTTGGGTTTTCACCCTTTAACGACTTGTTTTTAAGTCTAAGTGTGATTTTTGCAAATTATCGTCATACTCTCAAACCGTGAGACCCGGGACTACGCGGTCAGTTCCTACAAGTTACATTGGTCCCGTGCGAGGTATATTTGTGCCTCCTACAGGGTCGATAGGGGGTTGGTTTGGTTTTCACCCTTTAACGGCTTGTTTTTAAGTCTAAGTGTAATTTTTGCAAACTATCGTCATACTATCAAACCAGGATACCCGGGACTACGCGGTCAGTTCCTACAAGTTGCATTGGTCCCGTACGAGGTGTTCGTGCCTCCTACGGGGTCGTTGGGGGGCTAGTTTGGGTTTTCACCCTTTAACGGCATGTTTTTAACTCTAAGTGTGATTTTTGCAGATTATCATCATACTCTCAAACCGAGCGACCCGGGACTACGCGGTCAGTTCCTACAAGTTACATTGGTCCCGTGCAAGGTGTTCGTGCCTCCTACGGGGTCGTTTGGGGGCTGGTTTGGGTTTTCACCCTTTAATGGCTTGTTTTTAAGTCTAAGTGTGATTTTTGCAAATTATCGTCATACTCTCAAACCGTCAGACCCGGGACTACGCGGTAAGTTCCTACAAGTTACATTGGTCCCATGCGAGGTATATTTGCGCCTCCTACAGGGTCGATCGGGGGTTGGTTTGGTTTTCACCCTTTAACGGCTTGTTTTTAAGTCTAAGTGTAATTTTTGCAAATTATCGTCATACTATCAAACCAGGAGACCCGGGACTACGCGGTCAATTCCTACAAGTTGCATTGGTCTCGTACGAGGTGTTCGTGCCTCCTACGGGGTCGTTGGGGGGCTAGTTTGGGTTTTCACCCTTTAACGGCATGTTTTTAACTCTAAGTGTGATTTTTGCAGATTATCGTCATACTCTCAAACCGAGCGACCCGGGACTACGCGGTCAGTTCCTACAAGTTACATTGGTCCCGTGCAAGGTGTTCGTGCCTCCTACGGGGTCGTTTGGGGGCTGGTTTGGGTTTTCACCCTTTAACGGTATGTTTTTAACTCTAAGTGTGATTTTTGCAGATTATCGTCATACTCTCAAATCGAGCGCCCAGGGACTACGCGGTCAGTTCCTACAATTACATTGGTCCCGTGTGAGGTGTTCGTGCCTCCTACGGGGTCGTTTGGGGGCCGGTTAGGGTTTTCACTCTTTAACAGCATGTTTTTAAGTGTAAGTGTGATTTTTGCAAATTATCGTCATACTCTCAAACCGGGATACCCGGAATTACGCGGTCAGTTCCTACAAGTTACATTGGTCCCGTACGAGGTGTTCGTGCCTCCTACGGGGTCGTTTGGGAGCTGGTTTGGGTTTTCACCCTTTAATGGCTTGTTTTTAAGTCTAAGTGTGATTTTTGTAAATTATCATCATACTCTCAAACCGTGAGACCCGGGACTACGCGGTCAGTTCCTACAAGTTACATTGGTCCCGTGCGAGGTGTTCGTGCCTCCTACGGGGTCGTTTGGGGGTTGGTTTGGGTTTTCACCCTTTAACGGCTTGTTTTTAAGTCTAAGTGTGATTTTTGCAAATTATCATCATACTCTCAAACCGTGAGACCCGGGACTACGCGGTCAGTTCCTACAAGTTACATTGGTCCCGTGCGAGGTATATTTCTGCCTCCTACAGGGTCGATAGGGGGTTGGTTTGGTTTTCACCCTTTAACGGCTTGTTTTTAAGTCTAAGTGTAATTTTTGCAAATTATCGTCATACTATCAAACCAGGAGACCCGGGACTACGCGGTCAGTTCCTACAAGTTGCATTGGTCCCGTACGAGGTGTTCGTGCCTCCTACGGGGTCGTTGGGGGGCTAGTTTGGGTTTTCACCCTTTAACGGCATGTTTTTAACTCTAAGTGTGATTTTTGCAGATTATCGTCATACTCTCAAACCGAGCGACCCGGGACTACGCGGTCAGTTCCTACAAGTTACATTGGTCCCGTGCGAGGTGTTCGTGCCTCCTACGGGGTCGTTTGGGGGCCGGTTAGGGTTTTCACTCTTTAACAGCATGTTTTTAAGTCTAAGTGTGATTTTTGTAAATTATCGTCATACTCTCAAACCAGGATACCCGAAATTACGCGGTCAGTTCCTACAAGTTACACTGGTCCCGTACGAGGTGTTCGTGCCTCCTACAGGGTCGTTTGGGAGCTGGTTTGGGTTTTCACCCTTTAACGGCTTGTTTTTAAGTCTAAGTGTGATTTTTGCAAATTATCGTCATACTCTCAAACCGAGATACCCGGGATTACGCAGTCAGTTCCTACAAGTTACATTGGTCCCGTGCGAGGTGTTCGTGCCTCCTACGGGGTCGTTTGGGGGCTGGTTGGGGTTTTCACCCTTTAACGGCTTGTTTTTAAGTCTAAGTGTGATTTTTGCAAATTATCGTCATACTCTCAAACCGAGCGACCCGGGACTACGCGGTCAGTTCCTACAAGTTACATTGGTCCCGTGCGAGATGTTCGTGCCTCCTACGGGGTCGTTTGGGGGTTGGTTTGGGTTTTTACCCTTTAACGGCTTGTATTTAAGTCTTAGTGTGATTTTTGCAAATTATCGTCATACTCTCAAACCGTGAGACCCGGGACTACGCGGTCAGTTCCTACAAGTTACATTGGTCCCGTGTGAGGTATATTTGTGCCTCCTACGGGGTTGTTTGGGGGGCTGGTTTGGGCTTTCACCCTTTAACAGCTTGCTTTTAAGTCTTAAGTGTGATTTTTGCAAATCATCGTCATACTCTCAAACCGGGAGACCCGGGACTACGCGGTCAGTTCCTACAAGTTGCATTGGTCCCGTACGAGGTGTTCGTGCCTCCTACGGGGTCGTTGGGGGGCTAGTTTGGGTTTTCACCCTTTAACGGCATGTTTTTAACTCTAAGTGTGATTTTTGCAGATTATCGTCATACTCTCAAACCGAGCGACCCGGGACTACGCGGTCAGTTCCTACAAGTTACATTGGTCCCGTGCGAGGTGTTCGTGCATCCTACGGGGTCGTTTGGGGGCCGGTTAGGGTTTTCACTCTTTAACAGCATGTTTTTAAGTCTAAGTGTGATTTTTGCAAATTATCGTCATACTCTCAAACCGGGATACCCGGAATTACGCGGTCAGTTCCTACAAGTTACATTGGTCCCGTACGAGGTGTTCGTGCCTCCTACGGGGTCGTTTGGGAGCTGGTTTGGGTTTTCACCCTTTAACGGCTTGCTTTTAAGTCTAAGTGTGATTTTTGCAAATTATCGTCATACTCTCAAACCGAGATACCCGGGATTACGCAGTTAGTTCCTACAAGTTACATTGGTCCCATGCGAGGTGTTCGTGCCTCCTACGGGGTCGTTTGGGGGCTGGTTGGGGTTTTCACCCTTTAACGGCTTGTTTTTAAGTCTAAGTGTGATTTTTGCAAATTATCGTCATACTCTCAAACCGAGCGACCCGGGACTACGCGGTCAGTTCCTACAAGTTACATTGGTCCCGTGCGAGGTGTTTGTGCCTCCTACGGGGTCGTTTGGGGGCTGGTTAGGGTTGTCACTCTTTAACAGCATGTTTTTAAGTCTAAGTGTGATTTTTGCAAATTATCGTCATACTCTCAAACCGGGATACCCGAGATTACGCGGTCAGTTCCTACAAGTTACATTGGTCCCGTGCGAGGTGTTCGTGCCTCCTACGGGGTCGTTTGGGGGCTGATTTGGGTTTTCACCCTTTAATGGCATGTTTTTAACTCTAAGTGTGATTTTTCCAGATTATCGCCATACTCTCAAACCGGGAGACCCGGGGCTACGCGGTCAGTTCCTACAAGTTACATTGGTCTCATGCGATGTGTTCGTGCCTCCTACGGGGTCGCTGGGGGGCTGGTTTGGGTTTCCACCCTTTTACGGCATGTTTTTAACTCAAATGGGATTTTTGTAGATTATCATCATACTCTCAAACCGAGCGACCTGGGACTACACGGTCAGTTCCTACAAGTTACATTGGTCCCGTGCGAGGTGTTCGTGCCTCCTACGGGGTTGTTTGGGGGGCTGGTTTGGGTTTTCACCCTTTAACAGCTTGCTTTTAAGTCTTAAGTGTGATTTTTGCAAATCATCGTCATACTCTCAAACCGGGAGACCCGGGACTATGCGATCAGTTCCTACAGGTTACATTGGTCCCGTACGAGGTGTTTGTGCCTCCTACGGGATCGTTTGGGGGTTTGTTTGGGTTTTCACCCTTTAATGGCATGTTTTTAACTCTAAGTGTGATTTTTCCCGATTATCGTCATACTCTCAAACCGGGAGACCCGGGGCTACGCGGTCAGTTCCTACAAGTTACATTGGTCCCGTGCGAGGTGTCCGTGCCTCCTATATCGTCATATTCTCTAACGGTATGTTTTTAATCAATTTTGAACGTTTATGGATTTTAGAAAATTTTGACATAGTTTCGTTTGTTTATTCGTTAAATCCAACATGTTTTAACATTTAATATAAACTCAATAGCAACAGCAAATTCCAAAACCAAACCACCAGCAAGTCCCTTCCACCAATTTTACTAAATAAGCTCATAAAGTAAGCCATGAAGTGATTTTCAAACTTTAAAAGGAATGATCAGATATAGAATGAAAAAGATAAACTATAAATATTGAGTAGAAATAATTTATTGCATTTTAAAAGGTTAATGAATGGGTACTAAATAATAGTTACCTGTAGTAACTTGATTAAGATGGGATGGAACTGGCCTGAGTTGAACATTTGTAAAACAAAACCAAACAAATCACTGGCAGCCTATGCTGGCTTTTTGATCTCCAAACCTCCCCAATACCTGCATTCAATTCCCACCGAGCACTGGATCAAACTCTTTAATATTACTTTACCCATATATGATTATACACACACGTGTGTGAAATTGATAACATGTCCCTTTTATGAGTATAATTAGGTATCATTATGTGCCATTAGGACACGCGTTATATTGTGCTTTATTATATATATAGTGAATAATCTACCTTTGATTGTGCTTAAGATGTATTGAATTGATCTAGAGATCAAAGATTGTGATGGAAGATGATCATGGTTAATCTTTTTAAGAAAGTAGTCTATGAAAGAACTTGGGATCTCCATTCAAGGTTCTCAAAACAAGAAGCGCCATTCTTTGTATGGTTTTGCCTTCAAATAAAAATTTGGGATCTCCTACCTACTCACAAAAATCCATATGTCCATTACATATAAGAACATATCAGAAAGGAAAATGGATCAATACATAATGAAATAAATAAATATTTACATTAATTTTTCTCTCACCTGTAAATCAACAATGGGAGGTACTTCAATCTCCTCCATTTTTGTTGCTAGCGAGAAACAGGCCACAGCTAACAATTGGACTATCCAAGCTTTACCCCTCTATGTGCACATTAACATTGTCACAAACATGAACGGGCACAATTAGCATTTAAACACTTAAATATTAATATGAGATTATTATGCCCTAAAATGCATTTTGTGCACATTGAACCATTTTTGTGCCAAAAAAAATGCATTTTGTTGCAAAACAAAAAACCCATTCAAAAAATTAATATGAGAAATACCTTAGAGGGGCGACAACAGCCTTGGAGGGAGTGTGCCCTGACTGGGCCTTTGAGAACACAATCACCTCAAGTGCTTGGAAATCCCATCACCCCCATCAGATCTTGCCAAGAAAACACAATCACCTCCTATATCACCCACCTCAAGACTGAAAATGTTAGTTGCACATGGCTTTCTCTTTCCTAAACTGGACTATTGAAAAGTTATCTCCACATTCCAAAAATCAGTATATATTAGATTTAATTCCACCTCAGTATATATATATATATATTAGATTAAACTCTAGAATTAGATTTAATCTAGAATTATCAAGAATTAAATCTATTTTATTAAATCACTATATATTAGATTTAATTCTAAATAATTCTAGATTAAATCTAATTCTTGAGTTTAATCGAATATATATATATATATATATAAATCAGTATATATGATTTTATATTTATATATCAGTATATATGATATAAATCAGTATATAAATCAGTATATATATAAAAATCAGTATATATGATTTTATATTTATATATCAGTATATATGATATAAATCAGTATATAAATCAGTATATATATAATATAAATCAGTATATATATATATATATATATATATATATATATATATATATATATATATATATATATATATATATATATATATATCAATATATATATAATACTTATAAAGGAAAGAAATTACGACACCAGATAAAATACCTCAAACCGAGAAAACACGAGGTCGCCGGAAGGGACACCACGACACCGGAATATCAAAAACTCGGAACCAGGGGAGCGGGGGAGGTGACCCGAGGAGGATAAACCCGAAAAATAGGGGCGACGGTAGGGATAAACCCAAGGGGGGAGGCGACACAGCAGGGGAGAGAGGGGGAGGCGACGCAGCAGGGGAGAGAGGGATGCGACGCAGTAGGGGAGAGAGGGGGAGGCGACGCAGCAGGGGAGAGAGGGAGGCGACGCAGCAGGGGAGAGAGGGGGAGGCGACGCAGCAGGGGAGAGAGGGAGGCGACGCAGCAGGGGAGAGAGGGGGAGGCGACGCAGCAGGGGAGAGAGGGGGAGAGCGGGGGAGAGCGGATGGTAGGGCTTGGGTTTTTGGTGGAGGGAGAGGGGAGAGCGGGGGAGAAGACGAAGAAGGAGAGAGAAGAGGGAAACTAAAAGGTCCCAAAATTTTGAGGTATTTTATATCCTAGTAAAGTGTACTCAATTTTGGCACACTTTAAAACAGTGCCAAATTTTGGCACTGTTTTAAAGTGTGCCAAATTTCTATTAAACCGTGCCAAAATCTGGCACAGTTTTAATCCATGCCAGATTTTTAATATCAGGGTGTGCCAAAATGCTGTTTTTGGTGTAGTGTTTAGAAAAATTTTGCGGAAGAAGGGAATACGCGATAAAATGGCGTAACCTGCTCTGATACCAATTTGAAAGAGTTGGCGCTTGCGTTCAATTAAGAAATAATATAATAAATACCTTTTTTAACCCAAATTAACCCTAAGCATGCAACTAGGTGTGATTGAAACAATATGAAATCATGCACAAGTTATTCAACACACAAAGTTTAAGGAAAAATCCCCCACAGGGGCAAAACCATTTGTATATCACTATAATTTGTAAAAGACGGTTTACAATCGGATTACAATGAAATACAGATTTTTGACTAAGAATTACCCTCGGGTATCGGATTCTGTAGTCGCGGTTGGAATATCCCTTTCCAGTAGGGTTGGCGGCTGGAACTATCCCTGTCCAGTAGGGCTGCAATGAAGAGGAAGAAGCAGTCCTCTTCACAAAGGGTTGAACCACATCAATGGTGTTCTTGGGTTACCAAACTTGATTCACATAGATATGGAAGATGTGTGAATCTAAAAACCTAGAATCATAGGACTCAATAGGTGAAGACTTTACGGTTGATATTCTCTGAAAATTGTAGGAAAGTCTTAAGAAAACCAACCTCTGATCGTGGTTTAAATAAGGAGTCAAAACCCTAAAAAATCTGCTACACGATCTGGCAGAGTTTATCCTCGTCGGATCGGTCCGGTCCTTTAGGCGGATCGGTCTAGTTAACTCGGATCGGTTCTTTTTCTGAAACCGGATCCATCCGGTTGGCATCGGATCGGTTCGGCCTTTTTGCCTTCATCGGTTCGTTATGGATCCGGGGTGTACTGGTCTCAACTCAGCAGGCGGATCGGTCCGGTCCCTTTAGCCGGATCGGTCCGGTGTACCAGATCGGTTCTTTTATCTGAGACGGATCGGTCCGGTCAGGTCTGATTCCCAAATTCCTTCTTCTTTTGATCTTCGGATTTCGGATTTCGTTGATGATGATGTGATCTTTTCAACCATCAATCTTGTAACGGCGTATGACATAACATATACATAAAGATGGACAAATTGTCCTTACACTAAGATCTTCCTATTTCGTAACTAAGCCTCCGAACCGTTCTCGAATCATTTTGGTTTCGCACGCACCAGTATGTCTTTGGATGCCATCCTTCAGGGTGGCTTCCCCTTTTTTCTTTTGTCTATTTTGAGTAAAATAGACTAGCGACTCTGAATCTCCCTACATTTTCACACCTCACAAATCGACACCGGCCGAAGCGCTCTCCCGAGAGGGGATGCGCCGGACTAGAAGGATCATTTTTCCCTTCGCGATGGGGATCAGGGATGGCCACAGATACGATCAGGTAATTGTCCCAAACACTGCAGGCTGGATCTCATGCCTTATCTATTCACAGAAATATGCCACCACCACCTCCAAGCACCAGCACGCATTTCCACTCTAGAAATTATAGAGATGTGTCGTATTATTCATAAGTAAGTTCTTCCCTTAGGAGGCATAGCCATTCCAGTACTTCCACTGATACATCCTATCATCCAAGAGTAAATTCTTCTGTTATGAATTCGGAGTCAAATGATGAGCAATCTTTTTCTCCTAAAAGGATAAGTGCTTTAGAAAGACTAAGCCGAGCATTGCCCTTTGATTGCTTGGGATCCATAAGGAATGTAAATGTTCCCAAGGAATTGTCTAGGCATACTAGATGACTAGCCGATTAATGTGAGGACTTGACTCTATTCAGATCATGCACCCGAGAATTTATCCATACCGAGCAGACCTCTCAGGAGGAAAGCTCAGCACAGACAGTTGGTCAAAACAGCCGAGATACATCGCATAAATCTTATATGGGTGAGCATGCATGGAAAGGATCAATCCAAAGGTTGGAAGATAGCTTGGGAGAAATGGTGAAGACAAATAACCCTTTCCAAGGAAACTTTGTGAAAGGGTCTCCTTTTGTTCAGGCTATTGTGGATTTTTATACTCCATCAAAGTTCAAAGAACTTGTAGTTACTCCCAAGTATGATGGAAAGACTGACCCTATTCTGCACACAGAACAGTATTAAGCTGCAACAGACATTTATGATGCCCTTGACGAAATGAGATGCGGGGCATTCTCAGGTATCATAACAGGTCCTGCCCAGATATGGTACAACTACCTTCCTCGGGGCCAAATTTCTAATTTTAACCAACTTACCGAGATATTCATTAGATATTTTTTCTTCATAGACAAACCATTAAAGAGAGTAGCTCACTTATTAAGCGTCAGACAACATGTAGAAGAAAACACAAGGGATTATATTACTCGCTTCAATAATAAGAAGTTGGAAGTGATAAATTACGATGAGAAAATAGCTATTACTGCTCTCATGAGTGGACTGCTTCCAGAAAAGCTCCATTACACTCTTGCCAAAGATCCTCCCAAAACTATGAGTGAGTAAATCGCTAAATGAGCCAACATAATTGATGTCGAGGAAGCAATTGCAACAAAGTAGAGCTCGGTCACAAAGTCTGAGTTCAAAACTTGAAGAAAGATTATGTAGAGGGGGCCTGAAGGTAATCCTGGGATTAGGGATAATCCACCAATTAGCAACAGTGTTCTGAGGATAAGCTCAAGCGAGGCAGCTCAGCGTGGAAGCTTGGCGTGGCAACTCGTACTTTAGATTATTGTTACTTTGTCATATTATAGTTTTGTTTATATTGACTACGAGTTCTAACGACTGTAATGTTGTAACGAGAATAATGAATGGGTGTGAGGTCGAACGGTACTCGCGAGAGACCAGGCTTGGCAGGGCCTGGGAGAGCTTTCATGCTCTATCGAACAACCTCACCGTGGGAACTTTAGAGGGACTTGGTTTAGAGGATTGAGAAGTGGGGCACCGTTGGGGCTTGTCCTGACCATCTTAGATACACCAGGTAAAACACCAAAAGATCTTCACCGTGGAACCTAGAGCAAAGTAGCTTCGGGTTCCATCGGGAGCTTTGCTGTGAACCAAAACAGCCCTCTACTTTATGTCCCATCTACTGTAGGTGATGTCACTAGCCAGCTAAACAACGTCAAGTCTGCACTTGAGTAAACCACCGTGGTATTTGGGGCTGTCAGACAGTGGGTAAGCAACCTCTGTGGCAACAACCCCTGAAACACAGTGGTTAGGCAAAAGGCATGTCTTGGCATTTAATGTTTATGATGTAAAGACAACTAGTGCATCAGGTATTTTAATGCTGGTGACATAAGGTATGAGGGAAGTCTTTCACAGGCATTAATGACTTAGCTGCCTCGGGGGTAGTGTGGGGGGCTATTTAAGGCCCCAACCACCTCCAAGGAGGGGGATCGGTCAAAAAGGAGTTCTTTTGGAGATTATTCGGCTAAGACTTTGAGAAATTATTACTAGAGAAAGAGTTATTGATCAGAGAGTTCTTCCACCCACCATTTGGTCATTTATTAGGGAGCTTTAATAACTTGACAGAAATCCTTGAAGAAGACCTTTTTTTGGTGTGTGTGTGTTTTTACCTGCCTACTAAGGTGTATCTAGGATGCTCACTTCTCTCTCCCTCTAGATAAGTTCTTTCTGAGTTCTTTATTATATTGTGAGTTATACACGAGAGATTTGTGAGTTTAAGTTGGGTTTCATACGTTCCAAACGGTTCTTTGTGTCTTGTGGCTAAATCACTAGTGTTTAACTGATTAACCTTGTCATCACCATACTCAAAAGGGGTTACGCCTCCACCTTATCTAAACTACCCTCTTACATTTGGCGACTCTGCTGGGGAGGCATTCTTCTAAGGAAGGAGTATGGCGCAAGATAACGTAAATCGAAGGCTCAACTTTGATGATATCAAACACAGTGAAGAGCAAGCAGCGGTAGAATTGGAGGCTTTAAGGAGCGGAGCTCCTCGAATAGAAGTTCCCCCAGTTCAGACAACAACAGGCGCTCAAGGAGTGACGCAGGCTTCCACGAGCGCTGGGCTGGGACCTGCCCAGATGACCCTCCTCATGAGCAAGTTCTATGAGTTTTTGCAAACTCCTACAGCTTCAACGGTGCTGGGAGGACTCGAAGCCAATTCCTTCGTAACACCAGGGGCAGCTCCAACGGTTCCACCGGGCGCAGGTACAACGGGAGCAGCCCCGGCAAGCATACCCTCCGTCGTGAATCCGACGGTGGGAATCTCCGGAGTATCAACGGCGCCAGCTGTAATGATGGCTCCAACTGTAACGGCATTCAGCCAACACCCCCATTGGTCGTTGCCCCATCGCCCATGGAGGAAATGAGGAGAGAAATGCAAAAGGAGATGTTGAAGTTCATGCAGGCTTCCTCACAGTCTATAGGCGAGGTAGCTTCAGTCTATGACGACTTTAGGACACCTTATCCTCAGGAATACAACGATGAGCCTTACCCGAGGGATTATATTCCTCCCATCTTTGAAAAATACACAGGGAAGGGTGGGAATCCGAAAGAGCACATTAAACGTTTTATTGAGCACCTGGGGGTGCATTGCAACAACAAGAGGCTCAGGTTGAGGGAGTTTTCCAAATCCCTAACCGACAAGGCATACACATGGTATTCTCATTTGGCCCCTAAGAGTGTTTCCACATGGGAAGAGATGCATGTGCTGTTTGTCCAAAAGTTCTTTATAGCAGAGGATGAATTCACTCTGACCAAACTAGGGAGAGAGAAGCAACGACCAGGAGAAGACATGGTGGCATACGTTCGGAGGTTCAGGGAAAGGTCTCTGGATGTGAGAGAGGAGGCCAAGGAGTCCAAACTATTACAAATCTGTGCCGAAGGACTACTCCCGGAGTACATTTGCCATCTTATCAATGAGACGCGCGAGGGAACTTTTTCGGCGTTCTTAAAATCTGCAAGGAACATCTCATTGGTCGTACGACCAAACCCGGTGGCGGTGCCTATGATATTCAGGCAGCCGATACAACTTGGGGGAGGAAGGCCTCAACCCCCACGAGTGGGATACACCGAAGGAACAGATGGGGGTAAGGCGGCGAAGAAGGACAACAAAAGGAAGTTCGGAAGGGATAGAGAAGACCCACCACCGTTACCGTGCACGATAGAAGAGGCGGTGAGCTGTTATAACACCATGGTCCAAGGTGGAACGGTCTATCTACCAAAAGGCATTCCGGCGGAAGAACCCGATGACGCAACGAAGGCGGATCCTAGGTATTGTCAGGTTCATCGAAAGATCCAGCACCCGACAGAGAGCTGCTTCACACTGAGAAGAATCATTGACAAGTACATGAAGGCAGGGACGCTGCAGATTCCCCCACAGAACGTTAACAACAACTAACTTCCAGCACATGGGGCCAACTTGGTGATGGCCTATGATGATGAGGCGGAAAGAGAAGGAGGAAGGTCAACAATGAAGCAAAGGGAATTCGAAGAAACTCTGGAACATTGCACCACAGGAATGGCTAACGTAGTTTTAGCCTACGATGAAGCAATCGCTAAAGACGTGGAAGACGTATACAGCGTTGAGGGCGAGGAAATGGAGGTGGTTGTTGAGTACAGCGCAGTTTCAAAATCCCAGAAGTTCGCTTGGTTCTTCGATCAAGTGGGGATACCAAAGGAGAGCAGACTGGAAATAACTCGGGCGATCCTAGACATCGCGAAGAAGGACGTGGTTCCCTCGTTGAAATGGAGGGGACCAATGGCGAGGCTGGTGAAAAAGTTCCTATCAGAGGTGACCTTCAGCGATGCAGATAGAGCTGTAAGGTTCCCTCATAACAGGCCCTTGTATGTAACGGCCAGTATCAACGGGGTTAGTTTTGCAAGAACGCTTATGGATGGGGGTGCGTCTATCAACATTATGCCGATTAACTCCTTCCACGCAGCTAATATCCCAAAAGAAAGGTTGCTCCCCATGCCTCTGGTAATCTCAGGGTATGATAACCAATCTTCCAAATCCATTGGGTATGTGAATATGGGAGTTGTAATGGGAAATCTGAGTTCCCACATCAAGTTCCATGTAATAGAAAGTGCAACTTCCTATCATTTACTAATAGGAAGAGTGTGGATGCACAATCAAGGTTTAGTTCCTTCAACATATCATCAATGCGCCAAGGCGAACGTCAAGGGAACAGAAGTGACCATTAGGGCTACAAAAAGGCCTTTTGTAATCGAGGAAGCTCACTTTGTAGATGCGGCCTTTTATACGGAGTTGGAGGAGGATGCTCGAGTCCTAACGAGAAGAATGGCGGGGGCATGGGTTCCCTCATTCAGAGATAGAATGGGGCCTCTGAACGAGCAAGGTAAAGAAGCCGCGAGTAACGAAGGGGTGAGGGCCGAAGAAACCCATCAGGTGATCCCTCGAACCCAAAGTACCACGAAGAAGCTCAAAAACAAAGTAAGGCTTAGAGTGGATCCCGGGGAGCATGAGGTCCAACGGCAAAGCGTGCTGAGTCGCTTTTCAGGGGGAAGAATCGCTGAGGCTTCAAGAGAGAGGAAGAGGAAGGTCGTGGCAACAGCTACCAAAAGGAAATGCAAGAAGGTGGTCACTGAAGAGGGGAAGGTGGTATACCGTTTATAACGATGTGAGCGGGCGGCCGAAGAGACCGAGGATGGGGCTGACCCGTTATATGAGTGTTTCTTGGTGGATCAACAGGGACAGTGTATGGTGATAGACAACTCCAACATACAGGAGTTCATGGAGGAGGTCGCCGAAGAATTAGACTACATGGCAAATCAACCAAAGCCCCAGGCACAAGAGTTGGAGCAGTTGAACCTGGCAGGAGAAGGGGAAGACCCAAGGCCCATCTTCATAGCGAAGGATCTCGGTAAGGAGAAACGAGAAGCCTTGGTTGGGCTAATTCGGGAGTTCATAGATGTCTTTGCATGGAAGTATACCGAAATGGAAGGGATAGATGAGGAAGTGAGCTGCCACAAGTTAAACGTGATGCCTTCAGCCATCCCGGTGAAGCAGGCAACAAGGACTTATAAACTTGAGTTGGACTTGAAGATTAAGGAAGAAGTTCAGCGTTTGTTGACAGCAGGATTCATCAAACCAATACAGCATCCCCTTTGGCTATCTAGCATTGTGCTAGTAGGGAAGAAGGACAAGAGTCAAATAAGGATCTGTGTGGATTTTCGAGATCTGAACAGGGCTTGCCCCAAAGATGAGTTCCCTCTACCCTCTATTGATAGCTTGATAGATGCCACGACTGGGCATGAGATGTATAGCTTCATGGATAGGTACGTAGGGTACAACCAGATCAAGATGGACCCCGCAAACGCGGAGAAAACGGCATTCAGAACCCCGTTGGGCAATTTCATGTACAAAGTAATGCCGTTTGGACTTAAGAACGCGGGAGCTACTTATCAAAGAACAATGATGGCCATTTTTCACGATTTCTTCCACAAATTTGTAGAATTCTATGTGGATGATTTGGTCATCAAATCGTAGAAGGAGGAGTCCCACCTAAACGACTTAAAGAAGGTGTTTACTCGATGTAGGAAGTATAAATTAAAGATGAACCCATTGAAGTGCGTTTTTGGAGTAACAAACGGGAAGTTTCTAGGCTTTGTGGTTGATCGACAAGGGGTGCAGATGGACCGGGATAAACAACGCGCGATCTTAGAGATGTCGTGCCCAAGAACGACGAAGGAGCTAAAAAGTTTCCTCGATAAAGTCTCCTACCTCAGAAGATTTGTATCGGGATTGGCCGAGGTAACACACCCGTTGATGCAGCTGCTGCAAAAGAACACAAAGTTCAGGTGGGAAAAGGATCACCAGGAATCTCTCGATGAATTGAAGAAACTGCTCGTTTCACCACAAATCATGGTTCCTCCACAAGCAGGAGTACCATTGCAGCTGTACCTCACCTCCACTACAAGGTTCGTTGGAGCTTTGCTGGCACAAGAGATTGACGGGCAAGAACGGCAAGTGTATTACCTCAGTAGGATCATACATGGGCCAGAAATTAGATATAGCAGCCTAGAAAGGCATTGTTTGGCCTTAGTCTTTGTAGCACAAAAACTTAGACATTATATGCTGTCTTTTACAATTCATATTGTAACTAGATGTGATCCTATTAAGTATTTGTTGGCTAGAACTATCTTGATTAGCAGGGCAGCTAGGTGGTTCCTTATTCTCTCCGAATATGATTTAAAGTGTGTGGTTCCTCGTGCTATCAAGAGCCAGGCGTATGCTGATCTGTTGGCAATCTTTCCATCAGGAACGTTTGAGCCACCTAGAGAAGACATTCCGGGAGACGACTTACAAGCCAACTATCTGGATGCTACCAATGAGGAATGGACGATGCAGTTTGATGGGTCTTCGGCAGAGAAAAAAGGAGGGGCAGGGGTCATCCTTTCAAAAGGAATGGAGGAGATTTTCCTTTCCTACAAACTAGATTTCTCTTGCTCCAATAACGAAGCAGAATACGAAGCGTTGGTACTAGGGTTGCTGGAGGCTTTTCGAAGGGGAATTCGTTCACTCTGCATAAAAGGTGACTCGAACTTAGTAACTCAGCAAGTTAACGGAGAATATGCGTTGAAGCACATGAGTTTGGCACCGTACAGAACGATCATTCAAAGGCTCCTCAGTCAGTTCCATCGGACCAAAATCAGAAGACATCCCAGAATGATGAACCGTCATCCAGACGCTTATGCCACTATTGCTCAAAAGATGGTCATGAGGAGCGATACGACTATCGTTACGATCCAATGAAGAACAGCTCCTTCGGTGGTGCAGTCAATACTGCCGATGGAGGGAGACGCGGATTGGAGAGGAGAGATCAGGAAGCAACTGGATTCTGGCGAAGGAGCTATGGGACTAAGAGAGTTAGCCCAATACTTTACAAACCAGGGAAATCTTTACTTCAGAAATGCAGGGGGATGGTTATCAAGATGCATTGGGCCAGAGGAAGCAGAGCGGAGGTTGAAGAAAACACATGAGGAGCACTGCGAAACAACTGAGATACCTCTTTATAGGAGAATTCAAAGAGGGGGATATTTTTGGCCTAGAATGAAACAGGATCCGGCAGAACTACAACGAAATTGTGATAAGTGTCAGCTATTTTTCGAAGCAGCTGAGTGCCATTTCATCGAAGCCCAAACGGACTGGAGGCAGCCCTATATCGACTTTATTCAAGATGGAATTGTCCCAACGGAGAAAATGGATGCGATGGGACTGAGGCGAAGGGCCCCGAGGTTCTATATCCAGGAGGGGCAGCTTTATCGAAGGGGGTACTTCAACAGGCCCTTGCGTTGCATCACAAAGGAAGAAGCAACTGAGCTCCTCAAACAAGCCCATGACCCAGCTCACATAAGAGGGGCCAAGTTATATGATCAACTGATGACGTTGGGGTATTATTGGCCAATGTGGAGAAAGACTCTGCCGAATTTGTTCGAAAATGCAAAGCTTGCCAACTTCATGGAAATATGATCCATGCCCCATCGGTGGACTTACACTCTCTGGCAACGCCTTATCCTTTCCACACTTGAGCGTTCGACCTCGTGGGGGCGATACATCCTTCGTCGAGGGGCAAGATATGGATACTGGTAGCAACGGAGTGCTTTATAAAATGGGCGGAAGCAATACCACTCAGAAGGGCAACGGCTGGGGTAGTGAGTAACTTCATCAGAGAGTATATCATTTGCCGTTTTGGGATCCCAAAGGTTATTCTCTCAGATAATGGGACTCCCTTCGTCAACTCAGAAGTAACGATGCTCACAGACAAGTACTCCATTGTTCATCACACTTCAACGGTGGCATACCCGAAGGGGAACGGTCAGGCCGAAGCAACTAACAAAACTCTGGTTAATATCTTGGCTAAAACGATGGAGGACTTTCCAGGATCGTGGGATGACAAGATACTAGCAGTGTTGTGGGCCTATCGAACGACGAAGAGGAAGCCCACAGGGTACACTCCGTTCTCCCTTGTCTACGGGGCTGAGGTAATCCTTCCAGTGGAGTTGGAAGTTCCCTCTGCTCGATACGCCTTGCGAAGTATCATGCTTCCTCAAAACAGGCATGTGCAGTTGGAGGCATTGGATGAACACAGAGACAACGCGATGCAACATTTTCAAATGTATACAAAGCAGCTCTCTAGGGCATATGACAACCTGGTAAGACCAAGGAGGTTCGTGGAGGGAGATCTCATTTTGAAAGCAGCGGTGAAACAAATTAGGGGACTTCCTCTACCAAAGTTCGCAGCCAATTGGGAGGGACCTTTCGTCATGAAGGAAGCTCATGATTAAGGTTATCGCTTAATTTCTAAGTTGGAGGAAGATAAGCCATTCAAAATTAACAATAAATGGATGAAAGTCTATCATGTGTAAATAATTAAGTTTGTACCATCGATGTATCTAGTCTTTGGTTATGAATATACAAGTTTTATTGATGACGTGAAATATAGACATTGATATGAAAGCAGTCATAACTCAGAGATAAACTGGAAAATATACATTCTTTCATTCATTAAACAAGAGAGCATTACAAAAAAATTGGGAACTATTGCCCAAGAATTACATGAATGGACGAAGAAAGAAAATATATACAGGAGTTTACTACCCTAAGAGGAACCATAGGTCCGGGGAAGAGAAAAAATCCCCAGGAAGGCCCGAAGAAGCTGACGCAAAGGAGCTTTGAGCGTTGAGAGCAACCTCTAGCCTGGTTTGCACCTATGCGCATTCAATAAGAAGTCTCTCCCGTTTTAGCTTGGCCAAACGCAGAACCTCTTCGGCATTCTTTACTTCTTCATCCGCCGATTCCAAAAGAGGTGCCAGCTCAGCTAACTTAACCTCCTCAGCTCGTTGGTCCTCCTGGTGCTTTCTCAGTAGTTCCCTCTGGCCGATCAGCTGCTGACTCTTCAAAGTTTTCAAATACATTATAAGCCAGTCGAAACGGAAACCGTCACGACCCAATTCCTTCAGAAAACCCAGAAACTGATTAATGAGGGCTCGGGTGACACTGGAAGTGGGAGTACTGGCAATCTCAGCAACAACGATCACCATGCCTTGCAGTCGATGACTCATCACGGGAATGTTGGACCGAAGGCAGTCCACGGTGAAGGTCTCGGGGTGATGGTTCACCAACTGCTCAATCACCAAGCGATGGCTCACGGGCATTTGGGGAGAATTATGAAGCACCATTAGGCAAAAGGCAGGAGGAGTTAAGTCAGGAAGAGGCAATTCGCACCCAGATTCACTTTCTGCCTCGGCACCAGTCATCGAACCTTGGTCAGTATGATCAGATTCTTCCGAAACAGCAGGTTCCTGACGAGGTGTGCCCATAAGTGAAAGAGCTGGTGAGGAATCCTCCCGAGCAACCTGAGAAGAGATATAAGAAACAGTGAGATTATATAAAAATCTTAACAAGCATTTTCATTGTTAAGTCACCGTTATAAGGTGGAGATTATATAAAAATCTTAACAAGCGTTTTCGTTGTTAAGTCACCGTTATAAGGTGGAGATTATATAAAAATCTTAACAAGCGTTTTCGTTGTTAAGTCACCGTTATAAGGTGGAGATTATATAAAAATCTTAACAAGCGTTTTCGTTGTTAAGTCACCGTTATAAGGTGGAGATTATATAAAAATCTTAGCAAGCGTTTTTGTTGTTAAGTCACCGTTATAAGGTGGCGATTATATAAAAATCTTAACAAGCGTTTTCGTTGTTAAGTCACCGTTATAAGGTGGAGATTATATAAAAATCTTAGCAAGCGTTTTCGTTGCTAAGTCACCGTTATAAGGTGGAGATTAAAAAAAAAAAAAAAAAACTTAGCAAGCGTTTTCGTTGTTAAGTCACCGTTATAAGATGGAGTTATGAAAAAAAGCAACCCTAACATACGGTGGAGTTTATGCAGAGAATTAAGAAAGTACCTGAGTCACAACAGGGGCAGGAATGGGAGTCACCACAGAGGTTAAAGGGGCAGGAACCGTTGGGAGGGGACTTGTTACCTCATCAGCCTCAACGGGGTCTCTGGCCGCAGAAACCTCAACTATCGGCAAAGTTCCCTCGCCCACATAAGGTACCAAACAAGCATAGGGGGTTCATTGGGAATAGATAATGGACTCCCGAAAAAGGCCCCAGCACGAAGGGGCGCAGAAAAACCACCAGGCTGCGAAGAAGCCGCAACCTTGGCCATATGTGCGTATAGACTACCCAAAGAAGAGGGTGGTGAAAGATCAGGGGAGAGCTGCAATATAAAAGCCAATGTTAGTAAAGAGGAACAAGTACAGAAAAGGGCGAAATATATCCGAGTGTTACTTACCCCAGTCAGAGCATTGAAAAGGGGCACTGAGGTCAGAGGTCTCGTCAGCACCGTTGGAAGAACAATGTTTGCTAGCAGCGAGGACACTTCGACCTAGGGCAACCAACATCCCAGATTCAGCACACAAAATAGGGTGAAAGAGAAGGAATGCCAGATTAGACAAATTAAGTATGAAATCATTACCTCAGGGTCACTTGTAGCAGCCAGAACGATGGACAGAGCAACATCAGGGGAGGCCAGTGAGCCAGAGGGGACTGGGGCAGTTGTCTCGGATTGCGTTGTCTCTGGTGGGGAAGAGACATCCATGGGCTCTATAACCTCACCCTCCACAGATGCCTCCCTCGCCCGCTGTGAGATTGAACGACGGGCGTAAGTAAGACCGGTCATTGGTGAACGGGGTGGGGTAATATCGGATGAGAGGGCCCCACAGCGACCACCCACGAAACGGCTTATGGGGGGACTAGGAGGACGAGACCCAGTTTCTTTAAACCCCTGCACCAAAGTAATTAAGAACAACATATATAAGCAAAAGAAGCTTGCTTTAACTGAAGAGGAAAAGAGAACAAGATAAGTGTACATACCTCAGATGGGGAAGAAGAATGAGAAGCTTGCACCATGGGAGCTTGCTTCCTCTGGGACTTGGTGCCTAAAGTCCTCCTCCTTGACTTTGGCACATCATTGCCAATAGCTTGAGGAACCTTCGAACTTTTCCTCCTCCTTGCAGCTGGCTCAGTGGTATCGACGACGATCGTAGGGAAAGCAACCGAAGGAGGAACGACGACAGCGCGCCGTTGAAACTCCGCATTTGCCCGATCTACCACAGCCTGCGCCTCCCTCCTTAACCTCTCGGCCCTTTTAGGAGATATGGGAGGAGGAACGGAAGCTATGGGAAGGGCTGCCACAGGAGTCTGGGATTTGGCCTTCTTGGTCGATGGCTGCGAAGACCCTTCATCAGCAGTGGCTCCAGTCGAGGGAGCAGTCTTCCTGGATACCCCAGCACTTTTTGCTTTGGGTATGGCAGTAGGAATCATGGGGCATAACGGGGGAAGCTCCTCGATAGGTCTTTTAAGGGTTGTGCTTAGAGGGAACTCAATACCAAGAACGGAGTTGCCTTTAAGTCCCAGCTCCAACGCAGAAAAAGACAGAACTGGAGGGTACACAGGCTCGCCATCTATGAACTCAGTAATGTCAGCCAGTTGTTTCGGCCAGAACTTCGTGGCAAATAGACCGGTCACATCCACTTGCCTTTTGTTGGAAGGAATGGTGACTCGCCCAGCCATTGATTCACTTATCCCCCACACAGCAGTAGAGGAAAATAAGGAACATGCCTCGCTGAAGCTAACCTTTGGGTTTGAAGTTTGGAAAACTGGGCGAGGAACCCCCTGATCAAACCCAAATTGACGTCTACACCGATTGGGGTTATAATATTCGCTGGAATATCCCCACTCGATGTAGGACGACAGATACCCTGGAGAAAGGAGAAGCACCACGGCTAACTGAGGATCTTCAATGTCTACCCCCACCTGAACCACCCTGGATTCGTGCTGGAAGAAATCACAAGTATGAACAAAGACCTCATCTCCGTAAGGCCTCATAACAAAATCCTCAAAACGGTCGATTGAGGCGATCAGCTCTTTTCGGCTCTGCCTCTTGTGATAAATATTAGAGCGTGGGGGCAGAATGGTTTCCCCAGAAGGAGGTCGGTTGGCCTTGGCCGCTACAACTGGAAAGCGCACGTACAGGAAGCCAGTTAAAAGGACGCTGTTGGCGAAATTGGCCAGGTTATAACGGCCAAGCGATCATTCCATATCGAATAATGTTCTGTTGAGCCAGGTATAGAGGGACCCTAGGGCAATTGCAGCCAAAGGAAGTTTGATGCCCCGGGCCAAATGAAGGGATATGTTAATAAGGTCCCTTCGGGGCTGATCATTTGGTTTTCCCGTCAAAAGAAAACGGGAAAGAATCACAAGGATGTAAGCAGGGAGCTCTAACGAAGTACCTTGACCAGGGGCATCCGTTGAAGTTGAAGAACTGCCTTCACTAGAACCCTTGAAGAAATAGTTAATCAGCGGAGTGAAGGTATCTTTGTTTGAAGAACCGATGCAACTTCGGCATATTCGATCCAACGCCAAACGGTCAGCAATCTCTTGGGCGTCGAGAGGCTCGTCGGTATAAGGCTCATGGACTACTGCTTCGAGCCCCAGGAGCTCGCAGACATCTTCTAGGGTTATCGTAAACTCGCCCCACGCAGCGATGAATGTGTGAGTCGTCACGTTCCAAGGGGAAACAAGAATGGGGAGAGCAGCATTATTTTTGGAGAGAGTAAACTCACCAAACCATTTGGCCCGTTGAAGGCCAATCTTACTCAGAATATCACCATGGGAACTCACCATGTGAGAGTTCCAAGCAGCAAAATTGGCAGGAGAACCCCCTGGTGCCTCGAAATCAATTTGGGACCATTGGAAGTCCCCTCGCTCCAGACGAAACCTGAGAGTCCCCTCTGGAGGAAGAAAGCCCCACTTCGAGGGTTCTTGGTCCTCGTCACCCAGCAATGAGGTCTAAAACTTGCATTCAAATTTGACAGTCTTGCAGGCAGCAGCAAAGCCATCATCCTTGCCAAAAATGGGATAGCGACGATAAAACTTTAACTGTTCACGATGGGCAGCGTCCAAGGCGGAGGCAGCAGTAGTGGAAGCAACAGTGGTGGCAACAGTGGTAGCAGGCGGCGCACTGGTTGAAGAGCTGGTGGGGTCACTTGGAGATGCCATGGCAAAGTGTTAGAGCAAACGAAAAAAGCCTTGAGTAAGAGGAGCTTGAGCACGACAATGGAGTCGAGCAACCACAGGAGGTGGCGTAGAAGATGAGAGCAAGAAAAGGAAGGCACAAGCTTGAACAGCAATGGAGGTTTCAGATGCTCAAACAATGGAAGCTCTCTCTCTCTCTCTAAAAGCGAGGGAAATTTGAGGAAGGTAATGGCAAATTAAGAGAAAGGAAGGTTTTAAGTGTTTGAGGGATTTAGCCGTTTCAGTTTTTAAGATTGTCGTTTAAATTTCCCACCATTGCACGTGCGAGGCCGCCGGCAATCATTTCAAATGTACATGTGGCACTTTGGGAAGTGTTCTGAACGTACACGTGGCACTTCGGGAAGTGTTCTGACAATGGAAAAGACAACGCTACGTCATTAATGATGTGACACCTAGGGAACAACTATCATTACCTTCCTAAGCAAGATTGAGTTTTGGGCACCAAGTTTTTTCTCAGACATATCCAATACACCCCCCAACGAAGAAGATGTCCCAACGGTTCAAAAAATCCACGATGTCCCCTCGTCAGAAGCTCAAACGTTGTTTAGTTATGACTCAGTTACATCGGGGAGAATTTTTCGCTTTTTCGAACATTACTGGGAGAATATTAGCAGGTCCTTCGGGAGAATTTCAGATATTCAAGGTAGAACGGTTGAGGCTCGACATTAGGAAAAAGTAGCAGACCAGACAGAGAAGGTTCATCGGATTGAGAAGTTTTCGTGGAGGCACTTCTTGTTCCCATAATAAATCCCTCCACGAAGGGGCAAATGTAGAGGGGGCCTGAAGGTAATCCTGGGATTAGGGATAATCCACCAATTAGCAAGAATGTTCTGAGGATAAGCTCAAGCGAGGCAGCTCAGCATGGAAGCTTGGCGTGGCAACTCGCACTTTAGATTATTGTTACTTTGTCATATTATAGTTTTGTTTATATTTACTACGAGTTGTAACGACTGTAATGTTGTAACGAGAATAATGAATGGGTGTGAGGTCGAACGGTACTCGCGAGAGACCAGGCTTGGCAGGGCCTGGGAGAGCTTTCATGCTCTATCGAACAACCTCACCGTGGGAACTTTAGAGGGACTTGGTTTGGAGGATTGAGAAGTGGGGCACCGTTGGGGCTTGTCCTGACCATCTTAGATACACCTGATAAAACACCAAAAGATCTTCACCGTGGAACCTAGAGCAAAGTAGCTTCGGGTTCCATCGGGAGCTTTGCTGTGAACCAAAACAGCCCTCTACTTTATGTCCCATCTACTGTAGGTGATGTCACTAGCCAGCTAAACAACGTCAAGTATGCACTTGAGTAAACCACCGTGGTATTTGGGGCTGTCAGACAGTGGGTAAGCAACCTCTGTGGCAACAACCCCTGACACACAGTGGTTAGGCAAAAGGCATGTCTTGGCATTTAATGTTTATGATGTAAAGACAACTAGTGCATCAGGTATTTTAATGCTGGTGACATAAGGTATGAGGGAAGTCTTTCACAGGCATTAATGACTTAGCTGCCTCGGGGGTAGTGTGGGGGGCTATTTAAGGCCCCAACCACCTCCAAGGAGGGGGATCGGTCAAAAAGGAGTTATTTTGGAGATTATTCGGCTAAGAATTTGAGAAATTATTACTAGAGAAATAGTTATTGATCAGAGAGTTCTTCCACCCACCATTTTGTCATTTATTAGGGAGCTTTAATAACTTGACAGAAATCCTTGAAGAAGACCTTTTTTTGGTGTGTGTGTGTTTTTACCTGCCTACTAAGGTGTATCTAGGATGCTCACTTCTCTCTCCCTCTAGATAAGTTGTTTCTGAGTTATTTATTATATTGTGAGTTATACACGAGAGATTTGTGAGTTTAAGTTGGGTTTCATACGTTCCAAACGGTTCTTTGTGTCTTGTGGCTAAATCACTAGTGTTTAACTGATTAACCTTGTCATCACCATACTCAAAAGGGGTTACGCCTCCACCTTATCTAAACTACCCTCTTACAGATTAAAAGAAGCATAAGGATCAGAAAAATTCAAGGCAAACGAAGATTGATGATAGGCTTAGGAAATACAATAATTACACTCCATTAACGATGGGTATTTACCATGTTTTGGAGAAAATTAATCACAGTAAGGAGGTGCGTTGGCCCGAGAAGTTGAGATCACCTGCTAGGAAGAGGGACAAATCCAAATACTGTGAATTTCATAAGGACCATGGGCATACTACACATCATTGTATTTCTCAGCAAAATGAGATAGAAACCCTCATCTGACGAGGAAAATTGGACAAGTTTATTGATCAGCAGGACAATAAAGGAGCTCGACGTAGGTCAAAATATCCATGCAAGGATAGGGAAGAGAAGAAAATAAATCACGAGGATGATCCTAAAGATGATTTCGACTTCCCCAAAAAGCCCAAGCAACCAGAATGTGAGGTATTTACACTTAGTTTTGGTAACTTTGATTGTCAGATGATTACAGGTGGAGATGCTTGAGGGGGAGATCATACTGCTGAGAGAAAAGTTTACCTCAATGAGGCTGTAGCTTGTTCTTACATCCAGAGGATCAATCTAGCAAAAGAAGATAGGGCAAGCAAGGTGAAAAAAGAAAAATTGGTAATTGGGTTTTCCAAAAATGACTTGTCAGGAGTTATCTACCCCTATGATGACCTTTTGGTGGTCAAATTTAGATACCGGAATACAATCATTTACAGGGTGTTGATTGACAACGGTAGCTCAGAAGATATCATCTTTTATTCCTGTTTTCAAAAGCTGGATTTGAACCTCAATCAATTAGATCCGTACCACAGGCCTTTGATCAGTTTTCAAGTGAAAGTTTTTATCCATTAGGCACAATCAAACTGGAGGTGTTGCTCGGCACTTGACCAGCAAGTTGGATCGAGAAAATTTGTTTCTTTGTGATGGACAAGAACGTGCAGTCAGCCTACAATGTTATCATGGGCAGAGTAAGATTGAAGAAATTTGAAGTAGTTCCCTCAATAGTCCATCTGTGTTTAAAATTACCGACCAACTTTGGAGTAGGTGTGGTGAAGGGTGATAAAAAATTAGCTCGAGAATGCTATTACTCCTCTGCTGAGAAAGAGGATCTGGAGGAAATAAAGAAGAAGACCACCACTTACCAAGTGGACATTACTGAGCCCAATAATGAATCTGAGGTGGAAAACTTAGATGCAGGAAAAGAGACAGAGTTGGTAAAAGGCCAAATTATGGAGGCAACAATGAATATCATCTTAAACGATGACAAGCTAGAGCGAGTTACATATGTGGGATCAACGCTAGACCCTGTTCTTAAATAGGAGCTAGTGACGATCCTGAGATAGAAAAAGAACGTGTTTGCTTGGATTCATGATGACATGCCTGGGATTGATCCTAATTTTCTCTTCCATGAGCTCAACATCAACGAGGATGTCAAGCCAGTAAAATAAAGGCACAGGGTATTCAACCCTGAAAAGAATCAGGCTATTCAAGAGGACGTAGAGAAGCTTCATAAATCTTCATTCATTGAGGATGTGAAATATCCAGATTGATTGGCCAACGCTGTTATGGTCAAAAAGAAAAGTAATAAGTGGAGAATGTGTGTGAACTTCCCTGATTTGAATAAAGCCCATCAAAAAGATCATTTTCCTTTCCCAGGATTGACCAGCTTGTGGATGCTATGTCAGGACATGATCTATTGAGCTTTATGGATGCCTATTCTGGTTATAACCAGATTAAAATGAAACCTGAAGATAAGGAAAGTACCTCTTTCATTACTCCCCGAGGAACTAACTATTATAATGTCATGCCTTTTGATTTGAAAAATGCAGGTGCTTTCTACCAGAGGTTAGTAAACAAGGTCTTTGAAGATCAAATAGGCAAGAACATGGAGGTCTATGTGGATGATATGTTGATAAAGAGTAAAAAATCCATTGATCACATTACCGACATCCGCCAAACCTTTGATCAGTTAGAAAAGTACCAGATGAAGCTGAATCCGACCAAATGCGTGTTTTGTGTGCAAGAAGGAATGTTCATCGGGTAAATAGTAAATCAGAGGGGAATTGAAGCTAATACTTACAAAATAAAATCATTGATTGAATTTTAATCCTCGACTTGTAAGAATGATGTTCAAAGGCTCATTAGGATAGTAGTCGCTTTGAACAAATTTATGTCACGAGCAACTGACAGATGTTTTCCCTTCTTTAAGGTGCTGCAAAAGACCTTTGAATGGAACAACGAATGTTACAAAGACTTTTAGAAGTTGAAAAAATATCTAGGATCACCCCCATTGCTCTCTCGACCAGAAGATAATGGGAGTGTACACTGATATGCTTCTTCGGTAAGACCTTCATAAATAGAATAAGTCTGGGAGATTGATGTACTGGGCAGTGTAGCTCGGGGATTATGATATTGCATATGAGCCAAGGTTCTCATTAAAGGGCCAAGCTGTGGAACCCTTCATTGCAGAATTCACTTATCCAGAGGTCCCCGAGCAACAAAGAATTCAAGCAGAGCGAACCCCAATAGGGGAAAGCTCAACCGGAGTTATAAATGACCAATAATCAAAGCATACCCCAATAAGGGATAGTTGAGAAGAAGTTAATGCCGACCTACCGGATCAATAAACCAAGATAGGGGAGATAGCTCAAAGATATGATGAGACAAGAAAAAAGGTATTCCACTATGGGACATTGTCACCAAGGCTTTGACAACAACATCCCAGTTTGGAATTTATATGTGGATGAATCTTTGTGTGCGACAGAAAGTGGAGAAGGTATTTTACTTAATACCCCTTATGGGATTGATATTGAGTACACACTGAGATTTCGGTTCCAGGGCTTAAATAATGAAGCAGAGTATGAAGACTTAATTATGGGATTAGTTTTAGCTCAAACAATAAACATCGAGCAAGTTGTGGCACATAGTGATTCTAAATTGTTGGTCAATCAGATCTTATGTTTATATGGATCCATAGGTGAATTGATGATAAGGTACGTTGCCAAAGCTATGGAGGTTATATCCAAATTACCCGTTGTTTAGATGAGAAGAATTCCAAGATTAGAGAATTCCTGAGTCGATTCACTTGCTCGCTTACATCAGCAACTAGGATAGAACTTAGGAGAATAACCCCCATTGAGATTCTAGTTGCTCGGAGTATTGATGAAGAATTGTTGATTAATCTCATTACACTAGATATGAACCTTCCTAGATGGATCCCATCAAAGATTACATTGAAAAAGAAATTCTTCCAACAGATGCAGTTGAGGCCCAAAAGCTTAAGTATAAGGCAAAAGGTACGTGTTAAACAAAGGAGTTTTGTACCGAAAAGGGTTAACAATTACTTTGCATCATTGTGTTCACCCAGTGGAGGTTAAAGATATAATAAAATAAGTTCATGATAGATCTCGTGGAGCTCATGTGGCAGGAATATCATTACTACACCGAATGAATACTCAAGGGTATTACTGGCCAACCATGAGGGAAGAATTTACAACCTTTGCAAAGAAGTGTGACAATTTCCAGGAGTTATCCAATATTAGTAAAACTCCACATGAAGCTTTGACTCCCATCACTTCACCTTGGCCATTTTCTATTTTGGGGGTGAACTTGGTTAGGCCGTTGCCGACCATCCAAGGAAGATTTAAGTACTTGGTCACTGCTGTTGATTATTCACCAAATGGGTTGAAGCAAAACAATTAGTGGATATGCCATATGAGAAGGTGTAGTAGTTCATCTGGAAAACCATTATTTGTAGATATGGTTTGCCATATGACTTAATTACAGACCATGGTACCTAGTTCGACAATGAGGAGTTCACCGCATACTGTGCCTAATCCAAGATCCAGAAGTTACATTCTGCTCCAGGTCATCCTCAATGCAATTGGAAGACCGAGGTGATAAATAGGACCTTTTTCAATGGGTTAAATAAGAGACTTGATTAGGGAAAGAGAAACTAGATAAATGAATTACACTCAGTATTACGGGTCTACTAAACAACTCTTAGGGCTGCAACAGGGGAAACACCATTTATGCTAGCATTTGGGACTAAAGCAGTGATACCAACTGAGATAGGTTTGTCAACTTATAGAGTATTAAATTTTGATTCTCCCGTCAATGATTTGATGCGAAGGCCAGATCTTGATATGTTGGAAGAGGTACGAGAAGATGCAACCTATAAACAACAAACATCACGTTTTATAATAAGAGGGTGAAGCTGACCAACTTAAAATAGGGTGATTGTGTACTGAAAAAGTTGATTCAAAAGACCAACAAGATCAAATCCAATTGGCAAGGGCCTTATCGTGTCTCGGCAGTTGTTTGACTAGGAACATATCGCATTGAAACTTTAGAGGGGGGAGAATTTAAAAATCTGTGGAATGTCGAGCATCTTAGGAAGTGCTACCAGTAATGTAGCAAGCAACATCTTTTGCAATCAATTTTCTTCAGTACCAATAAAAAGTTGGTTTTGTTTTCCATTTTTTTTATACGCATTCCCCAATACTTGGTCGGCAGGCGATACTTGATTGGTAAAATGCAAACCCAAGTCAAAATAGGATTTGGTCAACATCAGGGATAAAACTCTGTATAAAAATCAACAAGTTTAATCTAAATTGAGAAAAATGGAGGAAGAACATTGTGAAGATTCCTAAATAGGAATGTAGACACATATTCCACATACGCTCGGTCACCACTGGTAACCAATGATAAGCATAAAAATTTAGGCGCATTAGTAGAACCTATGGCAATACCACAAGTGATTAGTGATAAACTTGGATTTTAATCTAGGTACACTAGTGGAACCTATGGCCACATCAATGGTAACTAGTATTACACTTAGAAATCTAAGTATATCATTAGAACCTATGATAATCTCATTGATAATTAATACTAAATTTAGGCAAGTGCCTAAGTGTATCAATAGAACTAATGAAATAACAAAGTCATCCAGGCCTCTAAAAATTAACAAGATAAGTTAACAAATTGCATTTCATTTCTATTAATGATGATTACATGCAAATATTGTGTACAAATGAAATACAGGAACAAATCATCCTCAAGATAATTCTACTGGATGCTTTCCTTTAGCTTTAGAGGAGCTCGACATTGGTTCCATGCCTGTTGGAGGATCATCCAATATGTATGGAGAGTTGATAAAGTTAAAATCACAAAGCATTCTCGTGTTACTGCTGCTCAGAGTATTCAATAAATGAGGGGGCCAAACTATTTCCATTTCATCATGCAGACCATAATCCCTTGAATATTTGGAGATCAAGCATTGAGGAATGGTTTCTACATGGATCTAGATAATGTCAAGCTTGAAGGGACATTTATCATAGTCCAAGAACCCAGGATCAACCCAGTACCATAGTTTGCTATCCTGGTCAACCTTCATAACTATTAGGCAATTGGTCCAGCCCCATTTATAGCTTTTACATTGAGCCTGACTAAAATAATCATTAAATCATCAAAGGGCTTCATTGTACCATTCCGTCCAAACTTTTTTGGGTTTCTTGTGAAACTGGAAGGTTAATCTTTTAACCTAGTGTTGGAATTTCTTCAACACTCCATCCTTAATTTGTAATTGAGAAAACAAGGTGGAAAGTTGCTCTTCCTCATTTTGGATCTTTTAGGGCATCTCATTAATGGATAAGTTCTTGGCGTTTATCTATGTAGCCTATTTGGAAAGCGTTGGTTGAGTTCTGGCCTCATCAGCTGTAGGTCGGCTAGATCTAGATCTTGATCGGGAAGTAGAAGCAGTTTTGGATTTCTTCAAGGCTTCCAGCTCCTCCATTAGCCTAGCATTCTTAGTTTTTAAGAATGATACCCCTTCATCAGCAGCAGAAGATATGGAAGGACACTTCAAGGAGTCTAATTCACTCATTAATTTATTATTTTCTTGGCAATGGCTCTAGCTTCATCAACTGCACACTTCAGTAGGAATTCCTTTTTTCTAAGGACAGAAAGGTTCTTCTCCAACTTCTCCTCAAATCCCTGAGCTCTACTTAAATCCTTATACTCGTCTTCATAGTCAGCATGAAGCAAAGCCTTGGCCCTCATTATTCTGCTCTTAAACTTCTTTAATCATTTTAAAATAAGCTACGTTATTGGGCACAACCCAGTCGAGAAGAAACTTGAGATAAATGTAGGCATCTTTAGCTTGATCAGTGGCATCATCCCCGAGCAAGTTTGATAAATCTTCCTTGGACAAAGTCATATGACTAACCTTGAACAAACTGTTGCAACGCTTGAGTAGATTCAAATCATTGGAAGAGAGATGTTCCATCTTGTCCATGAACTAGAAAAATAAAGAGATATTCAATCAATAACAAGAAAAGGAATATATGACAGTAACCAAGAAACAATGAACAGTATGAAGAAAAAAAGTCCTTTAATTCATGTGAAGGGAAATTACAAGTACAGTAAAAAAGAAACGAAAGAGAGGTAAAAAAAAATACAAAGACCAACTGTCGAGAAAATCTAAAGATTCTCTCTATCAGTTTTAACTCCATCTTGGGTGGTGGAGGGGATGACTGGGGTGACTTGCTCGGTGGATGAGAGGACTGACTCAACAACATTCTTAGGTTGATTGGATGAAGATTCAACCACCAGAGATGACTCCCTAGAACCAACATCATCTTCAACTTCATCGTCCATGTTGGGGGGAGAGCCAGGCTCATGCCTTGGGAAGAGTTAGGAGTCTTCAACCGTAGTGACCTCCTTTAGTGCAGCTGGAAACGACCGAAGGGCCCCCAATTTTAAAATATAGATTTCCTTTTATGTAAATCGATGCGAAAGCATTGTGATGGTTCAACTTAAAAACAAATTTTAATTTCTTAATAAATTAAAATTAAACCAAGAGAAATTAAATTAATCCATTTAAAAACATTTTCACTTAAACATAATTAATCCAAGTCCTAAAATTTGCCTAAGTCATATTTATCAATATTAGCAAATTAGGCCAAACCAGTTTTAGCAAATGACTTGAATTAAATAAAATTTACCCAAATTTAATTTAGCACCAAATTAAATTAAGTGTGATAATTAAACCCAATTTTATCTTGAATTATCCTAAGCATGCATTCTAAGTTATTATGCAAGATAAAATAAACCAATCACACTACGCCGCGATGTACGATAAAAAACCTAAGACGGGAAACAACCTCGGACGGCCCTAACCACAAATCCACTAGATACGATTTTACATTTACAAGACATAAGACTTACAACACTCGACTCGATCCCTCTAAAGCCCCGACACGTCTTCTTGTAACCACCTCTTCTTAGGGGATAATCACGGGGCTCCATCGCGATCTCGGAACCTACCGATCGAACTTTTTATGGACACCGCCACCCGAACAAGGAGCCTTTCTCCAACTGAGTAATGCCACAACAAACTCTTCTTCTTTATGGGATGTAGAAGGAAACCCAAACCAATTCTTCAAAATGGAAAAGTAAACCCGGTGCCAAACTCCAATCAAGATATATGTATATGTGAACTTGGAAGAAATAATATGGGTGTAAACTAGAGTGGTAAATGATTTTCTCTTTCAAAAATAACACTCAAAACTTGATCTTTTTCTCTTAATGATTTTGCTCTCAAAACTCTCTCTAGGAGTTAGTGTGATATGAAAAATATCGATTAGAAAAATGGTTTCCCGCACATACATATTCAGCAAAAAGATAGTGGGGTAAACTAGTGGGAAAATGGGTAAAAACTACTTAAAACTTCCATTAACTGTTCCCACCTAAATTCTCGTTCGAACGAGGTTTCTAACGAAGTCCTAGTATGTTTAAAGATGAACTCTTTAGAAATCTCGTTGGATATCTCGTTCGACATATTGAACGACATTCCAGTGGCCTATTGTGGGAACTCGTTGGCAAACTCGTTCGAACGACATCTGGTTCGAATGAAAAACTCGTTCGAACGAAATATCGAACGAAGAGACAGAAAGTTTAGGAAATTCAATTTTAGCCCAGAAAACTTATAAACTTGATTTAAAGCTTTAATTAATTCTTTCTGAAAATAAAACACAGTTTTAAATAAACCTAACACCCAATTAAACTTGTTCCAAGTTCCTATATATATATAAGCATTCATACCTTTGGATCATGGAACCACTGTTGATGACGTACAAACGAGGCACAAAAATCGGCATTTTGATGAAGCTTTATACTCTTTGCCGCTATGTCTTCAAGAAACTCTTCATAGTCTTGAATATATTACAATGAAATACTATCCTATGAATAAATGTTTTTGTCCGGAATTGAGCCAAAACTATATTAGGACTCAATTGAAAATTTTTGTCCTTACAAATCTCCCCCTTTGGCTATTCCGGGACAAAAACCAAACAAAAATCCTAAAGGGCCGTCAAGCTCTACTAGACTCAAAAACATCCCACCTAAAAATAAGAGTACAATGCTTGACTCGAATACCCAAGGATCAAATATCTTTGCCCTATCTGAAAGTTTCCTTTTTGAAGAATTCCTGCACACTTAAGCAAACTATCAACCGCATAGGGAATATCAATTTATTTAAAGCAATTAAAATAAATACTCCCCCAAAATTAGTTCTCCCCTTTATCAAAACGAAGACCTACTTAGAAAGACGTCTTCCCCTAACATAAATCTCTCCCAAACTAAGTTACGATAACAATAGGAATAGATATCACTTCTCCCCTATCATTCTCCCCCTTTTTGTTTAGGAATAGGGAAAGGATAAAGAACTAATAAACAAAAGCATATGAGCAAAAAAAGCATAACTAATCCAAGATAGATACCAATAATAAAGTATAAGCATGGATGGACTAGAAATCAAGGCAAAAGCAAACAAATATCAAACATATATACTAAAAATATATCAATGATGCACGCGCACATATATATAGATATAAACACACACATGACACAAAATACAATAAGTTTAGCACACTCGTATGGAAAAAATGTGTCATATGGAAACGAAAGTGTAGGGGTGTGAACTAGCAACAATTAAATTTAGACCCAAACATTTAAACAAGTTCATGGAGTTCTCATTTGATTGCAAACTTTATCACATTTGAATATAACCTCATGTGATACTAAAGATTGAACTCAATGAACAAACATACACAATGCATACAAGCCTAGATTTTTTATGATTCTACAAACCACATAGAGTCATGACATTAAAGACAACTAGGATAAATGGACATTGTGCAAACCATTGATATACCATCCAATTCTCCCTCATTAAGCATATACATTCTTTTGCTTTTGAATGAATATATCAAACAAACATAGGCCTTGGCAATTATTTTTCTTTTAAATGCCATATATTCTTCTTTTAGGCCTTGGACCACGTATTTCTTTTAGCTCCATTCAAACGGTGGCTTACTATCTCAAATGATATAATTAATCCTTTCGGAGCCCTTCCCCATGCACATTTATATAATTTTTTATATCTCACAAAACTCACGTGCAACGGATTTTGACATGCACTAGTCCTCCTAGGTCATAAATATGTAGATGACTAGATTGGCAGGAGAACACCTAACAAAGCTCAAATATAACATGTGACATTAAAATTTCAAAAGAGCTTGTGCATGTGTGAATAGAGGCATATAAAAATACAATCCATTTAATCAATACAAAATCCAACTACTCCATATAAAACATGGTAAAGAACATTTTAAGGATTGACAATCTAAACCAAAAGTTCTAGTCACATGGGAGCGTAAAAGATGAGATTTAAACACAAATATATGCCACATAAAGTGTGTCAAACAAAAATACACACAAAAAAAATCTTTTTGAGTTTTGACATTTTTAACAAAAAATAAAATATATACTCAAAAGGATAAACAAAAATCATTTGTATTTTTCATTAAGCTTAAATGAAACAAATAAAACACAAATGATAAAAAAAAGTCTTTTTGTATTTTTCTCATTTAATGCAAATAAAAATGAAACATATATTTACAAAAGATAAACAAAAATCATAATTCTAGCATGAGATATAAGATTAAGCAATGACTAGAAAATGATTAAACAAGCATACAATTAGCATGATGATATAGCATGAAGTACAAAAGCTAACGTATGGAAAGAACTAACACATTCATCATTTAGATTTAGCAAGGGAGGAAGCATGTGAAAGTAGATGAGAATAAAAAACCCTATTTTGTAAGGCAACCAAGTCAGATTTCCTAACTCAAATTAATGAAGAATGACTATCTTGGGGTGCAGGATTTTTAACTACCTTGGTTACTTTGCGTTGGGTTTTTCTAGGAATTTGTTTAAGATCAAAACAAAATTTCCTAAGATTCCTTTTTCGACCACAATGTGTACAAGTAAAAACATGTCGAAAATGAGTACCTAAGGAGTGATCTCTAAAGGCATTCCTAGTAGATTCTCCTAAAACATTATTTTTGGCTTTATTAGTAGATTCATTACAAGTATTGAAGCCTAAACCACACATGTCATTTTTAATTTGGACCGTTCCTATGATTTTATCTAGTTTTTCTGAACAACACTCCAAATCAAATTTAACATTACTAGAGTCTTTTAGTTTATTTTGTAATTCTAAAATGTTACTCTAGTAAAATATTTCGCTCTTCAAAAGCAAGAATCTCCTTTTTCAAGGTTTCCATTAATACCCTAAGGATATCTCTCTCGCCTTCTATGTATTCAAGCTTCTCTAGAAGATCTTTCTCACGTGTCCTAATGTCTTTTATTAAAGCACTCTCATCAACGACCTTAACACGCTCTCTTAAACTAGCTTCTAACTTCAAATTAGCTTTCATTCATTTAATAGATTCTTTAAATAATTCTTGAAAAGCATTTTGAAGTTCACTCACATCAACCTCTTCATTTTCACTCTCACTACCATCAAAAACAGGAGATTCAAAAACATTGACCACGGAAGTGTCATGTGTTTAAATATCTTCATGAGAAGATTCATTGTCGGTGCTCACGTGACTAGCCATAAAAGCCACAAAGTTGGGCTTAATGGGGGAATCGGGTCCCTCTTCCTCATCACTATCACTAAGGGTCGCATTATATGAAATGGGTCGCTTATCCTCTTTCCTTAGTTTAGTGGGGGGACATTCAGAAGCCCTATGGCCATACCCTTCACAACCAAAACACCTATTAGACTCGTCCCTATTTAAATTTTCTTTAGAAGTTTTAGGGATCTTTTCGACTTTGTCATATTTAGAAGTTTCAAATTTCTTAATATCATTTTTAAATTTATCTTTGTTAAATTTAAGAAATTTTCAAAATTTCCGAGCAAACAAAGCCATGTCTTCCGAGTCACTGTCACTCTCACTCTCTACTACTTATTTTTCGTCTTTACGGAATTTTAAAAAAAAAGCCCTTTTCAATGTTCTTTTCAGTTTTAGAGGGAAACATGTCTAGTTCATAGGTTTGTAAATCACCTGCAAGCTCTTCTAATTTCGTAGAGGCTAAAGTTGGTAAAGAATTTAAAATGGTCACTTTTGGAATAAATCTATCAGGAAGAGACCTTAAAGTTTTCTTTACAACTCGGTTGTCGGGTATTTTCTCTCCCAAGTTAAAAGATGAATTAACAATATCGAAAAGTCTAGCATAAAATTCATCAAAAGTTTCATTATCGTTCATTTTGATGGTTTCAAATTGAGTGGTGAGGTTTTGGTGTTTAGAAGCCTTAATGAAACTTGTTCCTTCATGAGTTAATTATAAAACATCCCAAGCTTCTTTAGCGGTTTCACACGTCATTATACGTTTGAATTCTTCCGGCGTGACAGCGCTAAACAAGGCATTTAAACCTCAGGAATTAAAATTTGAAAATTTAAACTCATTTTTAATCCATCTATCGGCGGGTTTGAGTACACGTTTATTATCTACTAAATGAGTTGGTGAAGAGCACCCGTTAACTACCGATAACCAAACTCTCTCATCGATAGACTTAAGTGCCGATCTCATTCGCGCTTTCCAATACGCATAGTTAGAACCATCGAAAATAGGAAATTTTGAGAATGGGAAAAAGTCCATTTTAGCCAAAAATTAGTTAAATGGTCTTTAACAAAATAATTTATTGCTTTGGCTCTGATACCAATTTGAAAACGCCCGAAGGGCCCCCAATTTTAAAATATATATTTCCTTTTATGTAAATCGATGCGGAAGCGTTGTGATGGTTCAACTTAAAAACAAATTTTAATTTCTTAATAAATTAAAATTAAACCAAGAGAAATTAAATTAATCCATATAAAAATATTTTCACTTAAACATAATTAATCCAAGTCCTAGAATTTGCCTAAGTCATATTTATCAATATTAGCAAATTAGGACAAACAAGTTTTAGCAAATGACTTGAATTAAATCAACTTTACCCAAATTTAATTTAGCACCAAATTAAATTAAGTGTGATAATTAAACCCAATTTTATCTTGAATCATCCTAAGAAAGCGTTATAAGTTATTATGCAAGATAAAATAAATCAATCACACTATGTCGCGATGTACGAGGAAAAACCCAAGACGGGAAACAACCTCGGATGGCCCTAGCCATAAATCCACTAGATACGGTTTTACATTTACAAGATAGAAGACTTACAACACTCGACTCGATCCCTCTCAAGCCCCGATGCATCTTCTTGTAACCACCTCTTCCTAGTGGATAACCATGGAGCTCCACCACGGTCTCGGAACCTACCGATCGAACTTTTTATGGACACCGCCACCAGAGCAAGGAGCCTTTCTCCAAGTGGGTAATGCCACGGCAAACTCTTCTTCTTTATGGGATGTAGAAGGAAACCCAAACCAACTCTTCAAAACGGTAGAGTAAACCTGGTGCCAAACTCCAAGCAAGATATATGTATATGCGAACTTGGAAGAACTAATATGGGTGTAAACTAGAGTGGTAGATGATTTTCTCGTTCAAAAATAACACTCAAAACTTGATCTTTTTCTCTTAATGATTTTTCTCTCAAACTCTCTCTAGGAGTTAGTGTGATATGAAAAATATCGATTAGAAAAATGGTTTCCCGAACATACATATTCAGCAAAAATATAGTGGGGTAAACTAGTGGGAAAATGGGTAAAACTGCTTAAAACTGCCATTAACTGTTCCCGCCTGAAATCTCGTTCGAACGACATTTTCGTTCGAACGTTTCTAACGAAGTTCCAATATGTTTAAAGATGAACTCGTTAGAAATCTTGCTGGATATCTCGTTCGAACATAAGTTCGTTCGAACGACATATCGAACGGAATTTCAGTGGCCTATTATGGGAACTCGTTGCAAACTCGTTCGAACGACATATCGAACGAAGAGACAAAAAGTTTAGAAAATTTAATTTTAGCCCAGAAAACTTATAAACTTTATTTAAAGTTTTAATTAATTCTTTCTGAAAATAAAACACAGTTTTAAATAAACCTAACACCCAATTAAATTTGTTCCAAGCTTATATATATATATATATATATATATATATAAAAGAATTGATACCTTTGGAGCATGGAACCACTGTTGATGACGTACAAACGAGGCACAGAAATCGGCATTTTGATGAAGCTTTATACTCTTTGTCGCTACATCTTCAAGAAACTCTTCATAGGCTTGAATATATTATAATGAAATACTATCCTATGAATAAATTTTTTTGTCCGGAATTGAGCCAAAATTATATTAGGACTCAATTGGAAATTTGTGTCCTTACAGCAGCCGACCAACTATCCTTAAAATATTTCTCCTTTCCATGATCAATTTGAGTGGAGGCTGTAGTGATAGATTTTTCCCATCCTTTATTAAAGGAATTTTCTCTCGCCTTCTTCTGTTTGTCCTTCTCAATAATTAGGCTCTTTTTCATCTCAGCCACCTGCTTTTGAGCTTTAGTAGCCTCATCCTCATCCTTCTACTGAGCTTCCTCTATAGATTTTCTTCTCCCAAGTCTTCTTTTCAGTTGCCAATGCTTGTTGGGAGTCAAGCAAAGACTTTTTGAGATCAGCAAAAGCCTCCGCAACATCAGTTGAAGAAGAACGAAGAGCATCATCCTTCTCAAACATCTGTTTGAAATCAAGCAGGGACTGCAAAGAAGAAAGGAAAAATAAAGTATAAGAAGTAAAAAATAAAGTACAAAGTATGAAAAAAAATCTCACCATAGCAAGGCTTTAAGAATCCCTTTCAAAAATGTTAAGTCGGGGCATAGAGGAAGCAGTACCCCTACGGTCTAGAAGACTACCAGACTCAATTAATTTCCTAGCCAAACAAGGACCTATGGCTACAGAGGATCCAACAGCATATTGAGTAACACCAATCAAGCTCTGTTGGTCAACATCAATAGTTCCTTCAACATGCTTAGTAGCAGGACCTCTCCTCAATCTTTTTAAGAGGGAGTCATCTCTTGAGGGCTTCTTCCCAATATCATCCTTCATTTTAGCCCCACCATCCACAAGCTTGTGGGTTCCAGCAGCAGTATCATATCCAAGAGGGTTGGGAAACTTTTTTTTATCCATGGCTGTAAAAAGAGGAACGTCTGAGTCAAAAGAGGAAGGAGTGCCAACAACAAGTTCACCACTGCCTAATGAAGTGGACACTGGGTTCTGGTCCAAGTCAAGCACACTGGTAGGAGCAACAGTGAAAGAGTTGGCGCTTGCGTTCAATTAAGAAATAATATAATAAATACCATTTTTAACCCAAATTAACCCTAAGCATGCAACTAGGTGTGATTGAAACAATATGAAATCATGCACAAGATATTCAACACACAAAGTTTAAGGAAAAAATCCCCCACAGGGGCAAAACCATTTGTATATCACTATAATTTGTAAGAGAAACGGCTTACAATCGGATTACACTGAAATACAAGTTTTTGACTAAGAATTACCCTCGGGTATCGGATTCTGTAGTCGCGGCTGGAATTATCCCTTTCAAGTAGGGCTGCAATGAAGAGGAAGGAGCGGTCCACTTCACAAGGATTGAACAATAGCAATGGTGTTCTTGGGTTACCAAACTTGATTCACATAGATATGGAAGATGTGTGAATCTAAAAACCTAGAATCATAGGACTCAATAGGTGAAGACTTTAGGGTTGATATGCTCTGAAAAATGTGGGAAAGTCTTAGAAAAACCACTTCCCGTAGTGGGATTAAATAGGAGAACTTGAGCCCTAAAATTCGGAACATGATCTGAACACGACCTGTTAGGAATTATCCTCGTCGGATCGGTCCGGTCCCTTTAGGCGGATCGGTCCGGTGACATCGGATCGGTTCTTTTATCTGAAGGCGGATCGATCTGGTTGGCATCGGATCGGTTCGGCATTTTGGCTTCATCGGTTCGCTATGGATCCGGGGTACACTGGCCTCACTTCAGCAGGCAGATCGGTCCGATCTATTTAGGCGGATCGGTCCGGATGAACCGGATCAATTCTTTTATCTGGGACGGATCGGTCCGGTCTGTTCCCCTGATTCCTTTCTCCTTTTGATATTCGGATACGTTGATGAGAATATGATTCTTGAATTTCCTCAACGGTGTAACGGCGTACGACATATAAAATACTAACGGACAAAAATGTCCTTACAAATCTCCCCCTATGTCTATGCCGGTACATACATAAAAACAGAAATCCAAATTATCAACGAAATGAAAATGCCTATACAAATCTACCCTTCCATGAACCCAAAACTGAAAGAGTACAAGTGAATAAGACTACAATGTTTGGTCTTCAAAACTTCAGGAATCTCAACGCTTTTCTCATCAGGGTGTGCAATTCAGTTATCAAAGTAGTACCTACACACATGAGACAAAGCAACATACCAAGTGACATATCGAGTTTGAAATGAGACAAATATATATACCAATTTATGAACAAAACTCAAAATTTCAAATCTCCCCCATAATAAGATAATTCTTTCTCCCCCTATTTATGATGTCCCCAAATAGACAAATGAGAGAAATAAATCAAATAAGCAAGTGCGGGATGCCACAAGGATAAAAACACACCATGAATGAACACACAGCAACCAAGTCGATGAAAGCGTAAATGAAGAGATGTGAACAAATTTGATAGGAAAATCAATGCATACAAACATGACATATGTGCACGATGAATATTGGATATTCTGAGCGAATGAACTCAAATGCTTCCTTTGGTGTAAAAGAGTGACAGTATAAGATATTGACTTAATCAAATCAACAAATCAAAGCTCAAAATGATTTTCACACCAATAACGTCCAAAATGATTTTATGCTTTTTCAGGACTTTCAAGGAAGTGCAAACCCGTTTTTCAATCTCCAACCAAACTCCCTCAGAATTATATTTTGAATAGAGGAATACTAAATTCTCAAACTTTGGAGAATTGGGTGAAACCTAAATGGCCCATATCTGGCATGAATTGCTTTTTATTGCCTTATCAATTTTTTTTTTCGGGCTCTTTTAACCTCTTAGGACCTCGGATATTAAAATTCCTCCATTTTTTAGGTCCTTTTTAACGGTGGCTTTTGCGCAAAGGATAAGAATCAACTTTTGCAGCCCCTCCCCGTTATGAAAATATACACACAGTCTCACCAAAACAGTTTTTACATGCATTCCAATCTTGTCAAGTTTTATCGCATTTTATACATTGTATAGACAGGATTGAGATGGAAACACTCAAGCCAACATGAGATTGACAAGTGCAATAATCAGATATAGCCGTGCATGTGTGCAATAAAGGATATAGGAGTCAAACATGTAGGAAGATATCACTAATTACATCTCAAAGACTCCGACCAATGTAAAGCACATGGATGAAACGATGTAGCCTCTTAAATCTCTATCAAACAGTCACATAGATATATGGAATGAAATTGTGACTTGGCTAACTTAAATGCTCATCCAAAACACAAAAATCTTTTTGGTCTTTTTCAAAAATTTATCAAAATAAAATCTTTTTGTACTTTTTCAAAAGAAATATAAGCAGCAAAAAGGAGTAAAGAAAAGCTGTACAACTAAGTAATAGTACATATAAACAGACTAGCAATAGGAAGCATATGATATGGACATGAAGAAGCATACTATTCTAGACATAGACCAACCCCTCAGTCAACTGTGCAAATCCCCAAAGACTTCCTAAGACTCTCAAATCTAAGGGCATCTAAAGATTTCGTGAAAATATCGGCTAACTGACGGTCGGTAGGAACAAAACTCAGGGATACGACTTTCTCTTCAACTAACTGACGAATAAAGTGCTCACGTATCCTGATGTGTTTTGTGCGTGAATGTTGGATAGGATTGCGGGATATGTGTATCGCGCTCGTGTTATCACAGGAAATGAGCATGGTGTCCTGTGAAATCCCATAATCCTCCAACATTTGCTTCATCCACATGAGTTGCGTGCAACAACTCCCGGCGGCAATGTACTCAGCCTCCGCAGTGGAAAAAGAGATGGAGTTTTGCTTCTTGCTCAACCAAGAGACAAGAGCAGAACCAAAGTAGAAACACCCACCCGAAGTTCTCTTACATCCATCTACGTCCCCGGCCCAATCGGCATCCGAATAGGCAGACAAACGGTCATCGGTATCAAAGGAATACCAAATACCATATGAGGGAGTCCCACTCACGTATTTGATAATACTTTTTAGAGCGACTAAGTGTGACTCTTTAGGAGACGCCTGATAACGCGCACAGACTCCGCCACTAAAGGCAATGTCGGGACGACTAGTAGTCAAGTAGAGAAGACTGCCTATCATACTCCGATACAAGGTTTGCTCTACGTCCTTGCCTGAAGTGTCCTTACTAAGCTTGGTAGTGGTACTCATAGGTGTACGAGCATGCTTAGCGGAGTCTAAACCAAATTTCTTCATTAGGTCTCTAGCATACTTGGATTGGGAGATGAACATCCCATCCTCTAGCTGACGAACCTGGAGACCAAGGAAGAAAGTAAGCTCACCTACCATGCTCATCTCAAACTCACTTTTCATCTCCTCCTCAAAGTGGTGAGCATGCTGGGAGCATGTGGATCCAAAGACTATGTCGTCCACATAGACTTGGGCAACCAAGATAGCACCGTCATCTCTCCTGACGAACAACGTCATATCAACTCCCCCTCTCTTGAAGCCACAGGCTAAGAGATAGGAATTAAGCCTCTCATACCAAGCACGAGGTGCTTGCTTCAAACCATACAAGGCTTTCCTAAGATAGTAGGCGTGTTCAAACCCTTTTGGTTGTTCCACATAAACCTCTTCCTGTAGAATGCCATTCAGAAAGGCACTCTTGACATCCATCTGATATACCTTAAAGTGTAGATGGCATGCGATGGCGAGCAGAAGACGGACGGACTCAAGCCTCGCAACAGGAGCAAATGTCTCCCCAAAGTCTACACCCTCTATCTGAGTGTAGCCTTGAGCGACCAACCTAGCCTTATTTCTGATTATGGTACCATTTTCATCCATTTTGTTCTTGAAAATCCACCGGGTACCTATAACATTAATCTCACTAGGTCGGGGGACAAGTTCCCAGACATTATTATTTTTAAACTGAAGCAACTCATCCTGCATAGCAGATATCCAGTGTTCATCCTTGAGTGCTTCTTTATGGTTCTTGGGCTCGACTTTGGACGTGTAGCAAAGATGGCTAACAACGTTTTCTAGCTGAGCAGGAGTCTTGACCCCTAAAGTGGGATCGCCAACGATGGCAGATGGGTCATGACTCTTGCGAACCCAAGCAGGTGTGTCCCCTAATATAGGAGTAGGGTCCACAGAGTGTGAGAGAGGAACAGGTAAATCACTGTCAGAACAATCCTCATCCTCACACTGAAGATTAGGATCAATAACTGTTGGAGGTTCGTCATCTTGCACGGTGACGTTTATTGATTCCATAATCTTAGAGCTCTTCAGGTTAAACACCCGGTACGCTCTACTATTCGATGAATATCCTAGAAATATTCCCTCGTCGCTCCGGGAGTCGAACTTTCCTAATTGCTCTCTATCCCGTAGGATGTAGCATTTACTCCAAAAAACACGGAAATATGCTAGGTTGGGCTTCTTGCCAGTCCACAACTCATAAGGAGTGTGAAGTGTGTGTGGACGTAGATACACCCTATTCGCCGTATGGCATGCAGTAGAAACTTCCTCTGCCCAAAATCTCCTAGAGACTTTACGACCTAGAAGCATAGATCTAGCCATCTCTTGGATCGTTCTATTCTTTCTCTCAACAATCCCATTTTGCTGAGGAGTTCTCATAGCAGAAAACTCATGTTTGATCCCAAGGCTATCACAGTACAAATCCACCTTTGCTTCCTTGAATTCAGTACCGTTGTCACTGCGTATTCTGTTAATAGTGACACCGTGTTGATTTTGCAGGACACGGCACTTGGTCGTTAAAAATTCTACAGCATCGGATTTCTCTCTCAGAAAACCTACAATGGAGTACCTGGAGAAATCATCTACCATCACGAGGATGTACCTCTTACCACCTAGACTCTCAGTACGAGTGGGACCCATAAGATCCATGTGAATCAACTCTAGAACACGAGAGGTGGTAATGGAATGCAACTTCCTATGAGGACTACGAATTTGTTTTCCCAACTGAAAGGGTCCACAAACGGTCGAAGTTGACTTTCCAAGAGATGGTAAGCCACGTACTAGGTCCTTTTTAGCTAAATGATTAAGATCTCTAACGTTCACGTGACCTAGACGTTGGTGCCACAAATCCATAGGAGTGATCGTGGCGCTGTTGCAGACAAGAGAGGATGTGGGCTCAGTCCCATAGCAATTATCCTCTGTCCTCACCCCTTGCACTAAAAGTTTACCGGCTTGATTATAGACCTTACAAGCTTTCCGGTCAAACTTCACTGCAAAGTCATCGTCGCACAGCTGGCTGATGCTAAGAAGGTTTGCTTTCAAACCTTTGACGTACAGCACGTTCTCTAGCTTTGGAAATCCTGATAACTCTACAGTACCTCTTCCTACTATGATAGATTTGCTACCATCTCCAAAGGTGACTCTCCCATCATTATAATCCTCACGATGGGTAAAATATGAGACATCACATGTCATGTGTCTGGAGCATCCACTGTCAAAATACCACTGTGAGGTATTATGGGATTTGAGAACGACATGGACAACAAGGGCCCTTTTTTCTTTCTTAGGAACCCAAGAATAGGTACCTTTTTGTATTCCCTTGTTGTTGTAGGTTTTAGCCGGAATGCGGGGCGCATTCGTTGATGGTAAGGTCATTCGTCAGAATTCCTCCATCAAACTCTGTGATGTGGCGGCTAGAAACTCAACACGCTCTCTCAGACTGGCAAACTCATCAGTCTGATGTGGTGGAGAAAACGTACGTCGTGTCCGACCCAACTTATAGCAATCATCCCTAAGGTGTCCGTTTTTTTTGCAATGGGAGCAAAAGGGCACAGTATTAGGAGGACCTTGGATTGCTTTTCTTGGTCGAACTCTCCTTCTTGGTTTTTGATGACGGCCATAAGGGGTCGTAGTGAACTCAGGAATTGGTCCGGGTGTAATTTGGGACGTCAAGGCACCATCAAAACCTATTCCTTGCCTGTCACCAAAACCTAAAGCGGGACCGAGGAGCATCTTTCCCATCTTCCCAGATCTGTCCTCGATTTGTACCTTGACTTTCCTAGCTCTCTCAAGGTCATGAGTAAGCTGAGCAATAAGGGCTTCAAGTTTCTTCCGAGTCTCCATGGAGGAATGGAGCTCACTAGTAAGACTATCCACTTGTTTAGTCAAGTTCGCTTTTTCTTTCTCAAAACTGCTCTCTCTCTCTTTAAGCAAATTCTCTATACTAACCCAGGTAGACTCTTTCTCTCTCATGGCGGTGCAGGTGGAGGACTCTCTCTCTCTAGTCTCTTCTAACTCTTCTTCTAGCGCGGTGATCCTAAGAACTAACGCCTTGTTACGTTTTTTAGTTTTGAAAGACTCATTATATAACTCGGCGTAGGCGCGTTGAAGGTTACTCTCGTCCTCACTACCTTCCTCCTTTCCCTCACTCTCTTTGCTCTCGCTGTCGAGGTGTCCCTGTGAAGTAGCATCCTCATCGTCGTGAGATGCACTAGGAGTACTCACATGACTAGCCATGAACGCGGTGAAGTTACGCTCATGCGGTGACTCATCTCCCGAGTCCACCGACTCGACCTCACTGTCGTCACTAAGGGTAGCATTAAGGACAGCTTTACCCTTTTCCCTATTCAGACGAGTGGCACACTCAAACGCTCTGTGTCCCTTACCGTCGCACTCAAAACACCTCTCACTGTCTTTAGGGGGTTCTTTGAAATCTTTCTTTTCAAACTTATTTTTCTGAAAATTCTTTTTATCTTTGAAGTTCCCATTTTTCTTAAATTTCAGAATTTTCTTGAAGTTTTTAGCAAATAAGGCCAAATCATCTATGTCAAACTCACATTCAGAATCAGAAGTTTCTATCTTTCTAGATGACTCGACTCTCTTTCTTGCCGACCCCTCATTTTTTCTCTCTTGGGCTTTAAGGGCAATTCCCTTATCTTTAGACTTGGCAGATTTAGGAAACATGTCAATTTCATAAGTTTGTAAATCTCCTACAAGTTCTTCCAATTTTAGTGTATTTAAATTACCCAAGGAATTTAGCACAGTGACTTTAGGTATAAAACGCTTAGGAAGGGAACGAAGAATCTTTTTAACAACTCTAGCATTTGGAATATGTTCACCAAGATTATAGCTAGTATTAACAATGTCAGAAAGCCTAGCATAAAATTCATCAAAACATTCATTTTCATGCATGGTGATGGTTTCAAATTGAGTTGTTAAATTTTGCAATTTTGACTCTTTAAAAGCATTTGTTCCTTCATGGGTAAGTTGTAAAACATCCCATGCCTCTTTTGACGTGGTACACGTCATTATGCGTCTGAACTCATCAGGTGTGACAGACCCAGAAATAGCACTTAGACCCTTAGAATTAAAAGATGACCATTTAAATTCTTCATCAGACCAAGAAATGTCAGGTTTTAAGTTGGTCACATTATCAATAGTCACGGTGGGAGGAGTCCACCCTCGTTCAACCAAGATCCACACACGTTCATCAATGGCTTTTAAAGCCGACCTCATACGGGCTTTCCAATAAGCATAATTTATCCCGTCAAAAACAGGCATTTTATAATATGACTTCTCCATTTGAACACACACTTTTTCAAAAATCAATTTTTTTTTCAGAAAATTGATATCTTAGAAAAATTTTGCGAAAAAAGGAATACGCGATAGATTAGCGTAACCCGCTCTGATACCAATTTGAAAGAGTTGGCGCTTGCGTTCAATTAAGAAATAATATAATAAATACCATTTTTAACCCAAATTAACCCTAAGCATGCAACTAGATGTGATTGAAACAATATGAAATCATGCACAAGATATTCAACACACAAAGTTTAAGGAAAAAATCCCCCACAGGGGCAAAACCATTTGTATATCACTATAATTTGTAAGAGAAACGGCTTACAATCGGATTACACTGAAATACAAGTTTTTGACTAAGAATTACCCTCGGGTATCGGATTCTGTAGTCGCGGCTGGAATTATCCCTTTCTAGTAGGGCTGCAATGAAGAGGAAGGAGCGGTCCATTTCAGAAGGGTTGAACAACAGCAATGGTGTTCTTGGGTTACCAAACTTGATTCACATAGATATGGAAGATGTGTGAATCTAAAAACCTAGAATCATAGGACTCAATAGGTGAAGACTTTAGGGTTGATATGCTCTGAAAAACGTGGGAAAGTCTTAGAAAAACCACTTCCCGTAGTGGGATTAAATAGGAGAACTTGAGACCTAAAATTCGGAACATGATCTGAACACGATCTGTTTGGAATTATCCTCGTCGGATCGGTCCGGTCCCTTTAGGCGGATCGGTCCGGTGACATCGGATCGGTTCTTTTATCTGAAGGCGGATCGATCCGGTTGGCATCGGATCGGTTCGGCATTTTGGCTTCATCGGTTCGCTATGGATCCGGGGTACACTGGCCTCACTTCAGCAGGCGGATCGGTCCGGTCTCTTTAGGCGGATCGGTCCGGATGAACCGGATCGGTTCTTTTATCTGGGCCGGATCGGTCCGGTCTGTTCCCCTGATTCCTTTTCTCCTTCTGATATTCGGATACGTTGATGAGCATATGATTCTTGAATTTCCTCAACGGTGTAACGGCGTACGACATATAAAATACTAACGGACAAAAATGTCTTTACAAACAGTAAAAGGTTGGGCAACAAAGGAGGTGATAGAACTCTTGCATTTTAGTAAGTATGAGGCCGACCTAGTATGCTCTTCACTACTTTTTTTATGAAGGCCCCATATAAACTGTAGCTTGTCAAGCTTAATATCACCCTCATTGGGACACTTTCTCTTCCTATCAACTGCAGGTAAACAAACAACCAATATTAATTAACATTTCAGCAAATAATTTAGTAGCATAAACATATAAAATATATTTAGTACAACCTATGCCAGGACCCTCTTGAGGGCATCTTGGTCCAGTATATACTTCTTCCCCTTCAAGAGGTACATATTTCCAATTTTTGGCAATAATTCCATGATCGAAGTAATCCTTATTGGAATCAGGCAGATTGACAACTAAAGCTTTATTAACAGACCTAGTTTTCAAATAATATATATTGTCACTAGTGACCCATTTGTTACAGAATATAATCCCAGGGATACCAATATGGGTCCCATGTATTTGGTTAAGCCTATGGACATCGTTAATTATTCTCCAGGTGTTGGGGGCTATTCTAGCAGGTGCAATGTCAAAGTATTGACAAAATTCAAGACAAAAATGATTTAGGGAAAAAGTAAAGTTGCATTCAACTACGAATAAGGAAGGGATCTGGTGACCTTCTAACAAAGAAAAAACGTCTACAGGGAGACGGGAAAACTCGAAGTCTACCCAATCTAGTATACTCCATTCCTTTCTAAACTCATCTAGAGAGACAACAACGTAAACCACGATTCGATATGAAGAATAGAAGAAGGAGAAAGAATTCTTATAAAAACTTAAGGATTCAGCAAGAACTATAAGACAGGAAGAAAGATCGCACAAAAGTTCAGGAATTTTCAGTAAAAACTTAGAAGGTTTTAGGTAAGAGACAATAAAAAATGTACCGTATTTTATAGATTGCCTCAAAAATCGACGAGTGCAATGATTAAAGAGAAACGACGATTGAAATCTTGGCGGCGAGGCAGAAAAAGACATATTTTCCCTAAGACTATTCGCTAAAGTTCAGAATATTTACAGCAATGCCATCAAAACTACACGCTACCAGTCATACCAATAAAATTTTATAAGTGTGGGAAGTCGACAATTGAACAAGCATCACGAATATAGCTCAATCTACTACCAAAGCTAAATGCTCCATACTTTTAAACAATCATCAAGAATGGAACATTGGGGGCTTTTATTGATACAAAAAATTATCCACCTACGTGGACCAATCAGAAATGAACACGCGTCATCCAACATGGCAAGAATCTGTCATATGGGAGGTCGACCGACATATAGAATGCCGACCAACAATAAGAACATCGATCAACAGGGTCAACAAAACATCAACAAACATATACATTGTAAACACCATGTACTGATGTAAACGCCTAATCTATAAAGGCATTCCATCCCTTTACATTCCACCTCGATATCTCCTCATGAGACTATAAATACATATTAATTCCTTCATCAAGGGAAGGTTTGAAACCACTCAAACACGAGAGGAAACTTAAGATACAAAGCATTAAGAAATACATTGGACGTAGGCTTTTCCTTATAGTCAAACCACTTTAAAAATCTTTATGTCTCTTTTACTTATCTTTATCTGTGATTAAATAATTATACCTAGTCTAGTTTTTTACATCAATAGTCATTCTAAAGGGAATCCTGGTTTGGGAGGAGGAGGCATTCTAAGAAATCACTTAGGAGAAATGGTTTGGACTTTCAATGTTCATTTTTGTGAAGTCACAAACATGGAAGCAGAGGCTTTGGCTATGCTGAAAGGTTTGAAGTTCTTCATGGACTTAAAAGACTATGACCTCGTCATAGAAAGTGATTCCAAAGTTCTAGTAGATGTCCTTTAGGATGACCTTTCACCTCTATTGGGTTTTGCCTCTCCGTCTATTTCTACTTCGTTCTTCCCTTCCTTTTTATTATTTCTACGCGAGCACATAATAGTCCATTCGATTTGTCTTTCCCCGATATTAGTCTGCATTTATCTTCCACGAGTGCCCTTGCGATGTTGGTTGGAATGGAGATGGCGTTCTCAACTTTTATGAGTTCAGATTCATGATGCACTGAATAAAGTGTATTGGTATAAATTTTTGTATATAGTAGTTCTTATTCTTATCTTATAATTAAACCCTTTCGGTATACTCTCATTTTATACATAGTTCTTGAAATACTTTTTATGTCCTGTCAAACAATTCATTTGCTAGATTATTAGCTTTTACCCATTCTCTGATTGTAACAGTCTTTTATTTTATTTTTATTTCAAGAAAAAGTGAGATGAACCCCAATTTAAGACCCGAAACCCCACCACTTAAGATTTGATCGGGGTGAAAGGCTGTTCATGCATTTTGGGCAACATGATTTTCACACTTGGATTATTTAAATATCCAAATGTCATTTGGAAAAATTTGAGTTCATGTTTTTTAGTGACGTGTAATTATGTGTATGAATATTAATATTATATATTTTTTTAGGCAAAAAGCTAATTTCACAATATTCCTATTCGGGTCATTTTACAAGGAAACTTATTAGTTGGCAATGAAAGTTGCGATTTTTTTTTAAATAATCAAAGTTCTTTTAACAGTGAAAAGAAGATAAAAGAACTTAAGTAGTTTTGCTTCTTTGTATGAACTTAAGATTTTGTTATGCCTTTTGATCTCTTTATGGTGCAAAATTATAGGACAAGATTTTACTTTTGAGCTATTTTTTTGGGAACCTGAAAAAAAAACTTAGTTTTTTTTTATTATCTAAACAAGATTGGTTTATTTTTCACTCATTTTTTTGGGTCCATTGGAGATCTTCGTATTGTGTGCTCATGTAGAAATAATGCCGGGGATTTTTATGTGGCAGTGGATGTTGCTTGAAAGTCTGATTCATAAGAATAATGAGTAGTGTGTTTAGTTTGTCCTCCATAGTTTATATTAGATTTTTTAATTTATAAAGAATTTTTTTTTGTCATAAGCTTATATTATTGAGAGATAGAGTTGATAAAGCATTTTTGTCTGAGTTGTGAGTTTTCAAATGTTTAGACATTCCTACCATCTTAATTCAAATAATAATTTAAATTTTAATGAAATGCAAACTTTGGTGAGCTCATTAATTTTAATTTAATTATTGAATGTCTTGCTTATAACTTATGATGTAACTTTGTTGGCTGAAAAATTGATTATTTATTTCATATTGACAGTGATAAATACAGAACATTATAATAATGTGGGAAAAATTGAATTTTTTCTCTGAATATGTTTTGTGTTGGCACTTAAGCTCATGAATGTGACTAAAAAAGAAGGCAAGAGTGTCTAAATAAATTATACACAAACTTTATCTCAATATTTCTAAAACTCCCTTGCATCGCTCAGAATTTAAAACTAGTAATAATATAAAACTCAAAACAAGCGTTAATGCTGCTTAGAAAAGAAAAAAATGCCCACGTGGCAACTTAAATAAACTTTCAAACTCAAAAAAACGTAAATGCTACTTCTCTAAGCGCAGACGCTCGGCTATGTTGCTATTCCTCTCCCAATAGTCAAAACTCTAAGAAATACAAACTTTGCCACCCTGTTACCTATCTCCTCCTTCCTCTCTCATCTTAAATGTTGTAGTTTTTAAAAACAAAAGAGTGATGAATCAAGATTTTGAATCATGTTCGTTCATATACTTTCTCACTCTCCAATAATACCTTTGCATTTTTACTCCCTTAATATCTATATCTTTTGGACTGTCCACTAAAATGTAAAATTAAACCCATTAACATCTTTGACAATGCATGTGTATTTCTTTGAGTTCCAAAGTTTAAACCTTTATCACCAAGAATTCCATACTAAACACAACTTCTCTCATTGCTTGCTCTCTCTTTCACACGACTCCGAATCCGTCAAATATGGAGCTACCCTTGACTGTAAGCGCGTGATGTTGGAGTTTAAACTCCAAACCCTACACTTACGTAATTATTTTTATATTTTAATTTTCCTCTATAGTTTCTATCATGTCCCAGTGATATTAGTTAAGACACAGCACTGAATGAACGCTTTGGTTACGTGGGTAACTGAACTTTTTAAATATTTGACTAAAATATTTTTATTATGAAATATACGTAGAACTAAAAACTGACTAAATTAACGAAGCTAACCGAAGAACGAATCATTTGATTTGATTCAGTTCTGGCGTGGTCAGATTTTGATTTTAAACTAATAAAAACGATCAACGGAACATAGTTAATGTTTTAATTTGGTCATATAAAATTAAAAACAAATAGATCTAGGGGTCGGGTGGGGAGTTACCTTTGCAAATTTATCATTGTTTTGTAATTTTTACATTAAAAACAAATAGACTAGACGGTGGCGGAGGATTTGACTCAGTGAGTGCGAAAAGGTCTGCCAAAGTCCGGGGATTTGGGGGCGGGAGGCCCCCAAGCGAATTTTTTGGGTTACTTTTATTTTATTTTTTTGCAATTTTTTAACCCTAAAAATATTGAGGTATTAATTAACCAAATTTGGACTCCTATTAAAAATCAAACTAATTCAAACAAAGAGATTTGTCTAACTAAGATATTTTAGCAACAACTCAAATTTGAGCACCATACTGAAAAAATTAACATATCTGAGATATTTCAGCAACAAACAGTTAAAACATATCGAAAAAATTAACTAACAAATTAAGTTGATATTTCAACAACAAACAAGAACAAATTAATATTTAAGCAACAAATAAAAATATATTTGATATTTGAACAAATTATTTCAGTAACAACAAATTAAAATTTCGCAATAAGTTACTTTTCAGCAACAACCAATTAACATTTCAGCAAAAAATTAACTAACATATATTTGATCAACATACTAAAACATTAAAACTTACTCAAAATAATGAAACATACTTAAAAAAAAATTAAAACATATTGAAAAAACAAATTAAAATATACTTCAAAAAAATACACGAAAGTGTAGCCTACAATCAATGGCGGATTGCTGCTCAAAATTTGGTGTTCTTTGGTTCAATGGTTGCTGCTCAAACTTGAAAGAGGAGATGAGAGGGAGAGGAGAGGGAGAGAAATAGGAGAGACATGCTGTCGTTTTCTTCTTTACATTTGTGTTGTGTGCGTCTGTTTTAGGTTTTAATAAGTTAAGTTATTAACATATTAGTCCCCTCACCCTCAAAGTTTTAGAAACTTGCACATGGGTCTAAAATTATATTTTTTTATAACACCAATAATAGATATTTGGGAGGAAGTTGTGGGTGCGGACGCCCACATTCGGGATGGGGTGGGTCCACCCCTGAGACTAAATTAGATTTGATATTTTAACACTAGATATTTGTATGGGTGCCCAACATTACTCTGGTTTACTTTTTTACTTTCAATGATAGATTTGTATCATTCTTTCAACATCGACAGTGCATCAGTAATTTTTTTAAGTTTCAAAGTTTATATCAGGGATTTAACTTTGTCTCTATTTATTTTGAATCTGATTTGATTGTAATGATCGTTATTTTATGATTTTAATGTGTTTTAACACATATCTTGGAGCTTTGTTTTAGATATGAAGTATTTGGATATAATTTTTTGTTCTGGATTTCGCCCGAAAGTGGGTTATAAGGAAGAATTAGCCGGTTTATGCAGTGCTAATGGGGGATAGACAATGATGATTATAGTGGGTGTGGTTTAATGGTGTTATCAAGCCATGGTGGTGTCGCAGTGGGTTATTGTGTATGATGGGAAGTTTATTTTTATTTTTATATCTATATTTAACTATTTTAATTTAGATTTTATTTTGGTAATAAATGTTTTGCTGATATATAAAATAAAATATGAAATAGTTTATATATGTATCTCTCTCTCTCTCTCTCTCTCTCTCTCTCTCTCTCTTTAGAGAGGGAGAAAGAGAGAAAGAGTGGCTTTACAGTGAAAGAAAGTTGAGATTGTAACATCCCGTATTTTTGTGCATTTAATGTTTAATTAATTCAGGAATTCAAAATTACTTGTGTGTCGCAATTTTAGTTGAATTAATTATGGCAATATATATTTAAATATTAATCGGGGAGCGAATGGTTAATATTTAGGGAAATTTAATTACTAAGTGAATAGTAATAATTTATTTACGTCATTTCGCGTATTTATGACGGGGTATGTACTTATCTCAGTCGAGAGTCGGTATAGACTAGTTTGGGGTGTGAGATAAAGATTTTTATAAATTAATTCGAACGCCAATTTTGAGTGTACAGTTGAGTCCAGATAGATCGAGATAGTCGAAAAAGTGTACCCGGGGGTAGTAAACGGGTCACGGGACATTTATAGACATAGTCGGGCCCACACGGGGGTATTTGAGTCACTTGGGCTTGGCCCATTAAGCAAAAAATGGGATTTAGCCTAATTAATTAATTATAAGAAAAGGGGGACGACTGATTAGAGTTTAGAAAATACTTAGTGGGTGAGGAAACCCTAAGAGGCAGTTAGAGGCAAATTGAGGGACAAAGAAAAGAGCCAAAAGAAGGGATTTCTGTAATACCCCGTATTTTTATGCTATATTAATTTGGGGATTTATTAAATTTGATGTGAATTAATTATTTAATATAAATTCGAAAATTAATTATGTTATAATTATTAACGTGATGAGAGTTAGTAATTATGGAAAATTTGTTGAATATTACTAATGAGCAAAGTAATATATAATATTGGTTCTATTAAATGTCATGAGTGAATAAAATGACAATTTTGAAAATTTGAGTCGGGACGCACCCGTGTCGCGTCGGGACTAAATATTGATGAATAAAAGTGAATATATTATAAGTCACTCATATGGTCGTTTTGAGTGCCCCAAAGTGTCCGGAAGGGTCGAGATAGTCAGAAAAGTGCACCCGGGGGTTTAGTTTGGGTCTCGGGACGTTTTTAGGCTTAATTAGTATCCCGGGAGGGCATTTTGGACATTTCGCATTTTTGGGTAATTAAACCCACGAAATTTCAAGGGATATATCAGATGTCTAAGGTTGTATTCTAGGGTTAAAATAACCAAAGACAAGTGACGGCCATAGGAGAGGGAAGGAGAGAGCTTTCAAAGCAATCCAAGGCCCAAAATCCATCCGTTTGCACCGCCACCACCACCAACGCGTAGATCGCGCGATGAGGGAACCCAACCATACCAAATTCATCATCAAACCAGAACTCTGAAAATCTCAGGTAAGTGTTTATCTTGCTTATTTTCGTTAATGCATCACTCATGTTAGTTTAGGGATGATTATGATGAGTTTATGGAAGAAAACCCAAATTTGAGATAGGAAATCGCATGTAGTAATGATTTGAATGTTATTCTTGAAACCCCTTCACATGTAGAGGATTAAACCACGAAATTATGATATTTTAGAACAAGAAAATTCTAGAAAAGATTGATTAGAACCATGTTAAAGAAATTCTAGGGTTCTTGAGATTTTTATGAAGTTTTTGCCTATAAATCCATGATTAGTGACGAAAATTTACATGCTTTATGTAGAAGATACATAAAATGAGATTATAATGTTAGTAGTACAAATTTCTGGGCGATTGGTAATGAAAACTTTGTATTTGGAGGAGGTTATGTGATAGAAACCGTAACTGATTAACTGCAGAATTCGCCATACCTGTTTGATCGATCGATCGATCGAGCCAAGAGCTTCGATCGATCGAAGGTTCGATCGATCGAGCCCCAGACCTCGATCGATCGACCCCCTTATGGCAGACTCATATTTCCCCTTTTTAAATTAGTTGAATTCAATTTAATGAGAAATAATCCTTGGACACCCTTATTAAAATATTTTGGGAGATAAAGAAGACCAGTAGGACTTATAAATAATTATGAGACCATTAATGTAAGACGAGAGTTTTATTTTTGGGATATTGACATATAAGGGACGATGAAATTATATATTAAGGGGAGAGACGCGTAAGATAGTTACGTTGGAAATTAGATGAGTACCTACTGAATTCTACACTTGGGAGGATAGAGTCCATGAGTGTTATGTAATAAGTTGGAATGATCCCTCAAATTAAAGTAAGAAATGAACGGTTATACGTGATAACTAAATAATGAGAAATAAGGACAAATATTATACATAGTTTGGAAACTCCAGGACTCTAGTGTGGATGTAGCATATGGGTTTTGCATCTTGTTTACTTACTAATTATGATAATCGGCTTTGTTATTATTATATATTATTGCTTTGCCATCTATTACTTACTCCTACTGAGTTTATTCCTCCTTAATCAGCTAAAATAGATTGTGCTTATTTGTAGGTTTATTAAGAAAAAATCCCATTTTTGTTTAGGGATATTAAAGGAGCAAATATCTTGGTTGATCCTAATGGGTGTGTGTGGCAAAGCATGTAAGTTTTTTTTAAAATTATATTACTTTGTTTTATCTTATAAATAAATGCCAAATAATAATATATTTGACTTGAATATTTGCTGAAAAACTATTGTTGATGCGCCATAAGTTACAAAATGGTCTGCGGTGATTAGTTTGTCATTTAGATGATAAAAAAAGAAAAAGAAAAAGTTAGAATGGAAATAGGCCTGGAAAGAATATAACTAATTAATTTTTTTTACTGAATTAATTTTGTATGACTAAATGTTGATATTATAACTAATATGATAATTTTATTTTGTTTGACAGAATGTCATTTTTGGATCCTCATCAAGTTTTTAGCGTTGTGGGTTAAGGCATTGATGGCGATGATAATAGAGCGAAGGTTGATAGTCAACAACAACAAACTTCTTTTTTATATTTCATTTGATTGGTTATAATATAAAAATATCTCATTTGGGGATGATTGTATTAGAATGTTATATTGGATGAATTTATCAAAATAATGTAACTTTTGGGACGATTGTATTATGACGTTTCATTTTATTTGGATTAAGTTTCTTTTGTATATAAAGAGTGGAGGCTTATATAAATGTAAATGTTGAATATAATGCCTTTTTTTTGTGGACTATGCTTGTATATGTTCTTAGGATTTAAATAGTAAGAAGAATAATTGAATTTGTTTAAATTTAAGATATTGGATCTTGAATTTTTTTTTAAATATGTATTAATATTAGTAACATAATTTTACCGTTACTAATTCTGCATTTTACCGTTACTATTAGTAACAGATTTTACCGTTACTAATTCTGCATTTTACCGTTACTATTAATAACATAACTTTACCGTTACTAATTTTGAATTTACCGTTACTATTAGTAACATAATTTTCCGTTGCTAATTTTGAATTTTATCGATACTATTAGTAACATAATTTTCCGTTACTAATTCTGAATTTTATCGTTACTATTAGTAACAGAATTTTCTGTTACTAATTCTGAATTTTACCGTTACTATTAGTAACAGAATTTTCCGTTACTAGCTTCGTGCCCCACGCCTTTTTTCTAATGGAAAAATTGTGTTACTAATATTTTTAGTAACGATAAAATTGTGTTACTAACACCTTATTTTGGTGTAGTGACTTGTGGCGAGAGGACCACTTTAGTGCTTTTCTATAACACAATATTTCATAATCATACCATCATCACATGGCTCATAGTCTATAGTGGTTTATCCACACTATAAGAATTTTCCGCCAAACCAAAATCCTTGCATCCTATAACGTCTCTTTGCTCCCGACGCCGTTAAGAGTCATGTGTGGAGCGTCTCGCAAAGCGAAATCCAGACAAGGAACCCCTCCACACATTAACACTTAACTTCGTCGGTCGTGGAGGTCCGTTATTTCAAACATGCAACCGGGATAACCCTATCACCTAATCCAACAAAAAGGTGTCCTGAACTCCTAACTCTAACTAAGAGTCACACCACCCAGCGCTCGCACAAATTTAAAGTCCTTGCGCAATCAATAATGATCTTAATCCTACATCTCACAATAATCCTGCGGCCTTAAATCATATATATAAGGTCGCCACATACTCAAATCACGATAATGAAACCTCTGCTCATCGAAGTTCCATTCACCCATAACAATAAAGGCGAACTCAACCTGTATCCAGGTGAGACACCGCAACAACACCTCGTTCCACCCTGGAACTGCGGACACGATAGTCTTGCCATCATTAGCCTGCTATCGCTCCGATCATACCAATAACATCATATACTCACCATATTACCATACTCGTATAGACATATAAGACGAGTATTACAAACCATATATATATATATATATATATATATATATATATATATATATATATATTCAATATATCAACACCTGCCTTTATATAGAGACTGAAGGAAAATAAAACTCCGCTACCGCGGAAAACACATAGGCATACCTGATATAATGTTATCGATACCGCCACAAAACTCAAAATACACTCACGAGTCTAGGACTAACAAAACACCGCGACTTTATCTAGCCACACCAAATATACCTCCTTCATTGAGGTAAAACTCATAATAACCACTTTACCCTGCTCCTTACAATCATCTTACTAGTCCTCATAACTTCTTCGTTATAAGGAAATTCCACTACAAGCTTCAACCTTAAAGCTCCAACTAAGCCCCACCTCCTGCCGCCATCCTGGTTCCGCACACAATTCTCGAACGAGCACGCAAAAGGATTTCTAAAATCTTATAATATGGCCGGAGAACAAAATCTCACAAGAGAAATCAACAATCCTAATCCTGATGCTCTATATGAAATCGAGAGCAATGCTGAAGGCGTAGTACGTCCGCACAGATTCCTAAGGACACTAGAAACTGATGCTCTGATACCATCTGCGACACCTCGCCAAATAAAATACCGGGCGATCACTCCTATATCAAATTATAACAGGAGTCTCATATGGATCATTCTTAGCATCACTGTCGAAAATCCATTTAATTACTAATAACCTATTAGGGCGGTGTTAAAATTTTACTTAACTACTCTTTTTAACTACTACAATATAAAACATCCACACAGTTTTACGTAAATGAAAGTGAAATTAAATCAAATAACCGAACACTCGGTCAAAATATACAACCATATCAAATGTTCTACTCAAAGAATAAATAAATGCAATTGGACCATTGGCCCAAATGTGTATATAATACCTCCTATCTAGATTACAAGGATATAAGCGTCTACTGAGAATCCTACATGCATCCACAGCTGTTGCAGCTGACGTCTGACTCGAAGGATGTGCCATCCAGGCATCCCTGTGTCTGGACACCTATATATATATATATATATATATATTACAGCCAGAAAGGAAAAGTAGATAAACGGGTCAGAGCCTGAGTTTTGAAAATATTTAGCAAGTGCATAAATGCCTTATTTTTAGAAAAAGGTTTTATATCATATTTATGTTTGGTATCGCACTCCCATGAGATACCCCTCACCTCTCCACTAACACTGCACTCCTAGCGAATCCCTCTAAACATCCTAGTCAAGCTACCCTGCTAAACTAGTCTATCACCCAACCCACTATCAACCCTAGATATTCCAAGTAATGTACTAAAGGCTAAACTTTACCCCAGTCTCAACTCTATGCCATGTTCGTGCGTGGGTTGTCTCGCAAAGCGAAATCCAAACAAGGAACCCCCCGATACACTATTATGTGGCACGGTCGATCGTCGAGATCCGCCAGTCCCTCAGTACAAAAAGATATATATAGATATATATACCATAAGAATTAATAATATTAGAGAACTAAGGATTAAACTTCTCCCCAGTCTCAACATATATTGCCATATTCATGCGTGGGGTATCTCGCAAAGCGAAATCCAAACAAGGAACCCCCCCGATACACTACTACGCGACAAGGTCGATCGTCGGGATCCATTAGACCCTCGGTACTCGATTTATCCATCTATATATATATATTACCATAAACATCCGGATCTATCTCCCGGACTGAGGGTTCATATATCAAGTATTTATCAATACTTTCATTTTTCTCAAATCTTCCCATTTCCTTTCTTATATCAAGGAAATGTAAATATAAAAGCCAATTCATTATCGTGAATTGCTTTAACAAATCATATACTTTTAAAAGCCAATTTTATTATCATAAAAATGCTTTTCCATTTTATATCATCCCATTTCCCTTTTTATACTCAGGAAATGTATTCAAAGCCATTTTCATTATCATAAAAATGCTTTGATCATATCATATGCTTCCACATTCCTTCTTCCATCCGGGAGTGTTACCGAAGCCAAAACCTTAATCCCATTTCCCTTATCATATCCAGGAAATGCAAATTAAAGCCAATTTGTTATCAAAAATAACTTTAATAAAACTAAGACTGCCCCTCCGGGTTTCCCCACTGGACGCGCCCCTAAATGGCTATCATCTTCAAGGACTATCAAACAAGACAACCTGGGAACCTACCAACGTCGGGAAGCGGCCATATGCCTACAGAAAAGTCAAGACCACAACCAGAATCTCCTAACCAGTGCAATAAACAATAATCGCTCATATGGCCTATAGGACTATATCCACCCTGCATTCATTAGTCAGGGGGCATCACCATACGCGCGCAACTTCCCTTATGATAACGATTTAGGGAGGTGTTTAACCATCATTTATTAATTATGAAACATCATTTCTTTTCCATTTTGAAAATATTCATCTATATATTTTCAAAAGTCATTTACATCATATCATATATACTTTAATCACCTACTATATATATATACCATATATATTCCTCCCCGAATATATATAAATGGCCATAATTGCCAATTTCATCTAGCGATGACCAATAATCCCAAAGATTCTCTCAAAGAATCATAATCATGCATTCATATTCGCATGATATTAAACCCAAAGTATTTTCTAACTTTAATAAGTAATATATACCAAAATCCCATCTACAGATTTATTGGATATCTCCAATTATACCATTTCTCACTAAGAGAATATATACCTATATTCCCAAATCAAAATTTAACTACCCAAACTCTTTAGGAGAGAAAACTGGAATTTCTGACCAAAGCGAATCGATTCGCCCCATTTGCGAATCGATTCGGTTGGGCGAATCGATTCGGCCTCCAATCCGAATCGATTCGAAAAGTGTTCTGCAAACAGGTCCCTAATGGAGAATCGATTCGGTCTAGATCTGAATCGATTCGTCCCACTACAGAAACCCATATCCCCTTAGGCGAATCGATTCGGCCAAGACTCGAATCGATTCGGCCTGTTCGAGGGGTACTGTTTGGGCAATTTTTTTTTTCAATCTCCAAAATACCCAAAATTCAATCCAACCTCCATTTAAATCATAACTTGGAGTTATTCATACAAATCTAAAGTTTTTAATATCTCCTCAAATTCTTTAGAGGTCCTAACAATCCTTTTGAGAACCCCTAATATTTATCTCCAATAATTTCTGACAAACGATTTCGATCTCGGACAGCTTTTCGTAGAAATGTCACTATAAATCCAAAAAAAATCAGAAAAATACGCAGTCAGCGCGTACGCGACCGCGTCGAAAATATCTACAATTTGTATTTTTGGACCAGGATCCGAATCGATTCGCCTCTAGGCCGAATCGATTTGGTAAGAACGCAGTTCACTATTCATCGTCTTCTCCGAGACGGTTTCGTCCATTAAATCTTTTCTCAAGCTTTTGTCGCCTCACCCAACGTCCTACAACCTCAACCAACTACAAATACACATATATTAACGGTTATCAACATCCTAGAACCCTAAACCACCAATTAATTTAGGTTAAAACCTAAGTTTCTCCAATTATAAAATTTTAGGGGTTTATTCGTTTTAATTCCCGAAAACTCGTTTTATTCACGAATACCCGACCCAAAATCTTTAGGGTTTGTTTATACCAAATTATGATATGAGATATTTATGAAAAAAGGAAATAAAGCAAGTAAACACGTGCCTCGTGGATATAATTCGACGACCTCGATCCGAATCATGCGGAGGTAGGCCGAAATCTCCCATTTTCTTCCTCTTTTCTTCCTCCTCTCTCTCCTCCCTCTTTTCTCTCTTCTTTCTTTCTCTTTTTCTCCCTCTCTTCCTCCTTTTATAAGGAGAAAAGGGTTTTAACCCCTAAAACCCAAAAACGACTCTTTTACTCAATTACGAGCCCGTTTAGCTCTAAAATTCTCCGAAACTTAATTTTGACAATCGAACACTTTTGACTATCTTGGACATTCCGAGACTCATGGCGCAGTCGAAATTTCCATCCGAGGTACTTGACCGCAAATCACTATTCTAACCCAATATAACCAAATGTGGATTTTCCAATTAAAATCTGACCTTTTTGTCACTTTTCTCCACGGCGACATATAATTAAATTACTTCGACCTCTTTAGTCCCAAACATGATCACAACATACATTGAAAATCATTAAATCCTCAAAAATCCCAAAAATCACTATTTCGAGAAATTCTCCAAATTCCCAATTTATATTTAATTATGGGATTTAATTGTCTCCAAAAGGATGAGTTGTTACATTTTCCTCTAAAATGTAAAGAAAGATAAGGTCATTTGTTTGAAAGTCTAGAAGGAGGAAACATGTGTTTTGGATGATGAGTCTGACATTAATTTCGATGATATGTCCATGCATGTAAAGAAGTTTGGAAAAATTCTCAAGTTTTAAAAATAATCGAAAGATGTAGAGAGGTTTAGAAAAAATAAGTATAACAAGGCTGATAAAATCCCTAAAACTCGTAAGGATAATTTTAAGAGGGATCACTAAGATAGAAGCTTTGGGTGTGAGTGTTATATCCATAGGATAGTTGAGTGTTTGACTAACTAAGGAGAAGGGTAAGAAATGGATATTACACAATGACACCCTCAGTGATAGTGATCCAGAAGAGGGATCCAATTCCTCCATTAAGCGCAACTACACCATTTTACTAACTATTCATAAGAGACCAAATGAAAAATCTTTCCATAAAATATAATTTTGGGAATGTCACTTCTAAGTCCATTATTTATGATTCCTACGAGAGTGGAGAAGAAGAAGATGATGAAAAAGAGGAGGATGATAGTAAACTCTATGTTTCCTTCTGTGAGTTATATACGGATACATTAAAATTGAGAAAGGCAAATTTTAAGTTGGAAGTTAGGATGAAAGAAAGTGTCATGGGTGATGATAATGCTAGATTCATTAAGGATCTTAGGTTAAGTGAGAGGACTCTTAAGGAGAAGCTCAAGTATGTTAAGGGTTAGAGAAATTGCCTTTGAGGCTTAATGGAGATTTTGAAGAAGTTTCTTCTTGATTTTGAACATTCTGGGTAGTTACTCGAGTCTAGGATAGTGGAGATAAAAGAGAAATTATTAGACTCAATTCATCTCGAATTTTATTTGGAATCTAGGAGAGAAATATTGGATAAAATGATAGACACCGTTCGAATAAAAGATGACAAGTGTGGGATTGTCTTCAATGATATAGATTATATCGCTGCTAAATCTAAGACCGTGCTTTTGAGAGATCCAACCAAATCTAGGGGTGTCAGAAAAGGTCATCCTAAGGTTAACATTCTATATATCTACACTTTCACACATTGCGATAGGAAAGGTCACCTTAGGCATTCTTGTTATGATCATAGAAAATGTCCTAGGAAAGCTAAGACTGGTGTAACCAAAGTTCTCTAATCCTAAGTTCATCATGTTACACCTACATGGGTTAGGATATCCAATTTTGAGGCACTTAATGCTAGGATTGTTAACTCTGCACGCTATATCTTATGAGTTATTTCTTGCATGTTTTTCATACACTAGTGTTGCGCTTTATGCTATATGTTATTTCTAGTGTTATAACATGTTTATCTTTTGTATTTTGATTTTCCATTTTTTTATCTTATTAAAAAAATACAAAAAAAATTGTTTCTTTTTTTAATTGGTGTCATTTTGAAAAAAATGTTTAAAAAAATTGAGTTTTTTGTTTATGTGTAGTTTATTTTTACAGATTTGTATGACATATTAATGTGTTTGAATCCATTTCATTCCATCTTTTCATGTGTGTAGAAAATTTTATTATGGTTTTCAACGCTTAGATTCTTCTTAACTGTGCTTGCATGGAGTTGTTCAACTTTGATTTTCTTAATGGATTCACTTTGTAAATTACTTCAAACACACATGCACGAGCTCTTTTGAATTTTAATTTCACATGTTATACTTGATCTGTGTAATATGTTCTTTAATTAATCTTCTCATCTACACATTTTTTGCCTATGGGGGATTGGTTCATGTAAGAACCGTTGCCCGTGAGTACGTTGTTTTCTTATTGAATATATGAGGGTGTATATGAAAGATCTATGAAATGAGAAAATATCCTTTGCGAAAGAGCCAATATTGGCAAGAGCCTGAAATACGAGAGCCCAAAATAAAAGATTAAAAGCCAACTTGTTTGTTTGATTGATTTTCAAAAATGGTATCTTCAAAAGTCTTGAGTGAGAAAATATATTATACTTGTTTATCTATTGAGGGTGTTATATTTGAATATCAAAGGATTTGCAAAATAAATCCTAGTTATGCTTATCATGTCATGACCCTATTGATTTGTAGAATCGTCAAAATTTTAGGTTTGTGTGCATTTTTCTTTTTTTTTTCATCAAGATCACTTTATCTTTTACTTGAGACTAAATCTTAGTTTGATAAAATTTTACAATCAAATAGAAATACTTGGTCATTTTTGAGTGAATGCGTCATAATTCATTTGTATCTAGTTCACGCCCCTTCACTCCATTCCACATGTTTAGACACATCAATACTATGCTAGTGTGTAAAGCCTATGTGTTTGTATCATTTTGTGGTCGTTTAAACCTATATATGTATCTGTGTGTCATTGGTATATTTTTCGTATTTATATATGGTATCATTTTGTTTTTGAATTTTTGCACTTGCATTTAATCCATGTTTGACAAATTATTTATCTTTGGATCAAATTGGCATGCTCATGGTCATATTGGTATCTCTTATTTCTGGTTTACAATAATATCCCATGCTTCATTGGTTACTCAAGTTCATATCATATTTGCATCGATATTGCTATTAATTGATCACTGTGTGGATTATTTGTTCTTGTGTTACCATGTTATGTTTTGTTTTACTTCACACCATTGCATGATTTTATTACTTATTCCTTAGTTTCTATTGGTATCATATGTCCCCACTTTGTGGGGTTGATATTTTTAATGGAAAACAAATTCATTATTTTGCATTCTTACTTTGCCTATTCTTGAACAAGAAAGGGGAGAAATGGTATCTTTCAGTTTAGCTTTAGGAGGAGATCTTTATCTCATAGGGACGTGTCTTACCTTGATCGGGTTTGTTAGATATAGGAGGATTTTATTTTATAAATTAATAATTTTATATATTCTCTTTGCGTTTGAAGGTGTGTTTAAGTGTGCGGGTTTGTAACATGCAGAAAAGTTTAAAAGTGTGCAAAGCTACTCATCATTTGCAACATGAAGCAAAGTTTACAAGCGTGCAAAACTACTCAGCATATGTGGTTGTCAAGTTTTTACTTTTGCCTTATGGTGTTGGGGATTGATTCTTTTAGACTCTCTTAATGTGCTATAGATTCTTATTGTGTTTTGTACTAGAATAGCCAAAAAGGATATCTGTAAGGACAAATTTTTGAAAGACTCGATTTTTTATGTATTGTCGGAATTCCAAACAAAACATTTTGAGTAATAGTTTAGGCTTTTTGTATGTTTAGCTTTCAATTCTATGACGTGTTTGATTGAAGACATGGCGGCAAAGCTTTAGAGATTGGATTATCATTTCGTATTTCGTCTTTTTGATCCTTGGAATTTAATTTTGGTTGTTTGTTTTTATTAAATGTTAGGGGTTGTTTTTTAAATATTTTAAATATTTTTTATGTTAAAGTCATTCGAATGACTTTACGGGTTTCGTTACAATGAGTTTAGTAGTTCGTTCAAACGAACTTCAAATGAGATTTTTCTGTTAGCTGAACAAATATCATTTGAAGCTCATTCGAAGCTGGTTCGAACAAGATTTGTTATTCATTCGAATGAGCTTTGATTTGGTTCAAGTGAGATTGTATTTTATTCGAACGAACCATTATTTTCATTAGAACGAGTTTTCTAAAACAAAGTTCCACATTAAAAAATTGTTTTCTATATAAAGGGGTTCTAGTATTGTTTTTTTTTTTTTACTTTTGCTGAAAATCATTTTCCTATACATATTCAAAAGTTCCCTAACCCTAGTTTCACCAAAACTTTTTAAGATCCAATTTTCAATCTTGATGTGCTTTGAGATATTATTTGTGGGCACCATAGTTTTTTTCTCTCATCATCTTGGAAGAGAAGAGTTTAGTGCGATGCATTTTGTACTCGGTTTGCAATTTACACACGGTGGACTCCATCGCCTGGTGTTGCTGTGAAGAAGCAGTGGACTTCATATTTGCATATGTATATTGTTGGAGATTGTTCAATTGAACTTCAAATGAACATCAAATGTCATCTCTCTTTTATCATAACAAATGTCATTCGAAGCTGTTTTGAATGAGATTGGATGATCCTTCAAATGAGTTTTAAGTCGGTTCAAACAAATTGTGTTTTCATTCGAATAAACCCATATTTTTATTTGAACGAGTTTTCTAAAAAAATTGAATCGCCTAAAAAAATGTTTTCTATATAAAGGGATTCTAACATTTGTTTTTAGTATGGATTTTAGTGAAAATTGTTTTCCTACACATATCCAAAAGTTCTAGAAACCAAGTTTCACCCAAACTCGTTAAAATCCAAGTTTTAATCTTTATATGCTTTGAGATCTTGTTTGTGGGAAACATAGTTTGTTCCTCTCATCATCTTGATAGAGAGAAGTTTTGTTGAGTGGATTGTGTATTCGATTTTCTATTTACAAGCGGTGCACTCCGTGGTGTTGTGTTACTGAGAAGAAGCGGTGGACTTCATGTTTCGATCCATAGATGATTGTTGAGCCTAGATCGGTGGATACGATGTGTGTTCACTCACACATTGTGGAAGATTTGTGGGTGAACTCCTACATGTCATTGTGCGTAGGTAGATGAACGATGAGCATCAAGGCTCGGGATAACATCGAGTCTATACTGTAAGTCTACAATTGTGTCCTTATAATTCCATACATAGTGAACTTTGCATGGATGGGTCATCCGAGGTTTTTCCCGTTGAGGATTTTCCTCATACAACTACATGTTGTGGTTTGTTTGTTTCTTTATTTTATTCTTGTTCATACCTACATTCATGTTTTAGGAAAAGTTAACATTCGGTTAACCGTTTATCACAACAATTGGTTTAAAATTGGAGCAAAATTTTTATTTAGGTTAACTTGTTTAAGTTTTATATTCAAATTGAAAAAATTAATAATTAACATTTCTCTAGACCTCTCTCCATACTCTTCTAACTTAATTGAAGATTATTACTGCTATAGTTATGGTATCAGAGGTTATGGGTTTAATCTTATGGTTATATTTACTTATTAACTTGATGCTTTATATTTATTATTTAAACTATACATAGAATGAGATTCAATTCCTTTATACTCTTCTATTATTTATCTTAGACTCAATGAATCTAGTTTATATTTTACGGGTCTCATAGATGGTATCATAGCATTCTAGGTTCTAGTGCCCTAAAGATCTTGAGTGTGTCCAACGTTTTTTGCATATCATTATTTGATATTGTGGAGCTTGTCATCTAAATTATTGTACCCTATTTTTGTACGTGTATTTATACACTTTTGTTTACTATTCTTTCAGATGGTGAACACATGATGATGATTAGTATGACGGGTAACGGTCATGAATCTCAAGTTTGATACGTCTACAGCCACAAGAGTAGCCACAACCACTGTAGACACAGGAGCCAGCTATTGTGCCTGCAAACTTAGCCACTACTATTGCTCAGACTGTAAAATGACGATAATGTCATTGAACCACGAGAAAACACCCCCGCCATCACTTGTGGATGAATTCGTAGATGTACATGTCACTATGACTGCTTCTCCTTAAGAGTGCCCCAGGATTGCCTTTGAAAAAGGCAACTTTAGGAGTTTGATGGGTCTACCGATCCAGTTGATGCATTGCAGGTGGAGGCACGATATTGAGCATCACTTCAGTCTAATAGAGTGCACTAATGTACAGAGGCATATGCTTACAACTTTTTGACTTATGGAGGACGCTCAACACTAGTAGGAGTCTGTTACCAATTAGTAGGCCCGGCAATATGGGTTCTTAAGGATGAAATCGCCCATAATCCATCCAAAAATAATGTGTTCGAGGCCCATTAATTGTGTTTGTGGGTCAAAATGGTTTGAACGATCCAATAAGACGGTTTGTTGGCGGGTCATTAGCGGGTTAAAATGGTTTTGGACCCTCACAAAAATAAAACTCAAATTACTAAAAAGTTTAAAGATTTTTTTTATTCAAGTATTTACTTGTATATTTTTTTTCAAAATTATTATACCATATTTATTTGTATATGGTATAATAATTATTTTTTCAAAAAAAAGGCGGGTCAACCCGACTCGATCCGGGTTTGACCCGACCCGACCCAAATTTAACCCGCCCAAACCCGTCCACATTATTATGTCCAACCCGCTTTTGACCCGCCCAAATTTATCCATATCCATTTTTGACCCGTCCATAACCCCCCATAACCGCCCATTTGCCACTACTACCAATTAGCATGATACGGTACACGTGACTATAGCATATGTTTGGGAGAATTTTATAGGGAATAATTTCCCCTCCAAACAAGAGATATATTTGAGGGAACGAATTTGATCGAATCAAGTAGGAGAGTCATACAGTCACAGAGTACAAGAGGGAGGTCCCCCATGTTTATCACTTCGGTGCAGATGTTAAGAAATCGGAGGAGAGGAAGAAGGGGTGATATGAAGAGATGAATTTACTAACACAAATAGATAATGCACATACCAAATAAGTAATGAGAATGGGTGGATACTAGGACGTAATATTCGTTTATCATTTTTAATTAACATCACACATTAATTTGATTACGTGTTTGCGATTTTATAATTCAAAATGCACCGACTCTCACCCAGTACATTAAAGAAAATATAACATTCAACGTTCATGAAAATAATTTTAACATCTCTTTTTAGACAACTTAAAACCCTATTCTCTTCAAAGTATCAATTTTAAGTCTCAAGTGTCGTCTTTAAGCGTGGGATATCAATTAGTTTAATAAAAGCGTAACTCATTAAAACTTACTGACACATAATCATAAAATATGAATCAATAATTAATTTTGAAGAATTAAGGCACAATCTCATGTCGTTTGAACTTAATACCAAATTTTTATTTTAATTAAAACATGTCAGAAATTATACCGGTACAAAACTAACATACAATATTAACTAAGAATGATAAACATTACCAAATCTTAACATAAAATTTATGTTACCATCATAATTAGAATAAAACGATTGCAAGATGAAATAAAAATTGTCATTAATAATTCATTTAAAAATTCGAGTCCCAAATCATGAATCAAATACAAAAATTTCCTCCCAAATAATTACACACTCTTTCCTCACAAATATAAAATAAAATATTCTATTACATTTGTCTTCCCAGTTCCCCTCCAAACTGTAGCTGAAATCTCCTTTTATAGGGTAAAATATAGTGTTTCTTAGTTGAAGTAAAACACATGTTTGTTAGTTAAATTGAGTTATATAAAAATCAAAGACCAATATACTCGGTTCTCATGAAATTAGGTGTTTTACATAAGTGGGAGCTTTTATGATTGGATAGTTTGAATTTTAGGGGTCATCTATTGAGTTTGACAAGTCATAAATGTATTGGACTCTTCAACTATTGGGAGCCTAGAAATCATTCACTAAGTTTTTAACACAAAGTTAAAGATTAAGTAAACTCTGAATTAAACTCGTTTAGGAAACTCCTTTTAGAAATCAGAACACAAGATGTGTAAAAACTAATTAAGTCAGATTCAAGACTTGGTAGCATGATTACCCGATTTTTAAATTAAAAATCTAAACTAGATCTTTGTTATGAAACCAAACCGTCCAAGCATTAAGAACTGAAAGCAGTAAAGTTGGACATAATTATTTTTAACGTGGTAAAACCTCAAGTCTGAGAAAACATCCTTGGTGACCTCTATGCCACAGCCAAAAATCCACTAGAGACAGTTTCAAGAATTACAAGCACATGAATCAAACACACAAGATCCTAAAGTTAAAAGACAAAATGTATACATACTGAGAAATTCTCCTCCATTGTATCTAATACTGACGCTTTTGATCCTCCTAGTCGTTCTTTAATTTAATTCATTGCTCCTCATTTTAGTGACCCAGTCAAACAGAATCTCTCAAAGAAACAACACACTTCTATGTATTCGTGTGAGAGTGTAGTGATTGTGAAGTGCCTAAGTATGCAGATTGCTACTCCCGTCACTCTTAAAATTATACAACCAGACCTATGAATTTACAAATATTCTATATGAGATGCAGAGTTTCAGTTTCAAGAAATCAAACTTCTCAATGAAAATTATTTTAGGTCTAACATTATATCTTATCAAAAATAGATCTAATACTCAAAATTATTTATATACAAAACAAATTTTACAAACTTTAAAACATTCTTTCCAAAGAAAATCAAACGCAAAAATGGGTTTCAAAGTCTCTTTTTCTAGATCATGAAAATAGAGATGTTGGATTTTTTAAAATATGCAATTTAACTAAAATCCAACTAGAGAATGTATTTATATAAAAGAAATACACGGAAACACCTAAGATAAGCATCTAAATGTATCTTAGTGGTATTTCTCAAGAGTTTTAGGAAGAAACATGAGAAAAACCTAGAGATTGTGTTCTTAAGAGAGATAACATCTCAAGAGGTTTTTTTCTATGAACCAAATTTACAAACTCTCAAGAAAACCTAAAAATCTAACTCTCGGAATGGTGGTTTTTAGATATGTGTTTACACTATAAAGATGAAGGTGTTTAGTTTATAAGAAACACTTAAATCTTTCTTCTCTCTCTCTCTCTCTCTCTCTCTCTCTCTCTCTCTCTACTCTTTTTTCCTCTCAAATGGACCAACTAATCTCAATTTTTTCAAACTAAACACACAGAGTATCTATTTTACTAGTGAGAGAAGGTTCTAGACGTTGGATTGAAATCAACTGAGATTACGAGAATTTGGATCGTTCAACTCTAAGGGTTATGAATGCACCATTGCACCGCTCATCCTTATTAGTCTAATTGGGTTACACTGGGATTATCTAAGAATGCATGCAAACCATTGATAGGATTTTATCTAAAGTCTAGGATTGAACCCTAGGTATGTGATAGGGAAGAAACACAAAACCATCCTCTAAAATGCAAACACGTATCACACACTAATAGTATCCAATACGTGTGTTTTTGAGCTTTTTAAAATGCAATTTTTTTTACCACAAATGTTTATGATGGCTTTGTTTTCTACCCAAGAAGTTCTTAGGGAATTAATTAATCCAAATTTAAACCCTAAAACATGTTAAATCCAATTTTATAAATGTTTGAAAATTCATTTAAAATGTTTAACAACTCCCCAAAAAAATATTTTAAAAATATTTTAACATATTTAAAAATATTTCAACACACACACCTATGCAATGCGTGAGTTTGTGCCATACGTGTTTTCTTTAAACTTACCTTTTACCGTGATAAGTTGATTTTTTATGTAGCTTGATGCAGTGTGATGCCTTCAATTGAACCATGGAGAGGAGCTCAAAATCTAATTAAATTTTGTCAACATATCCAAACTAGTTGGAACTCTTATATGGAACAAAATCAAGTAAGTCAACCATATAGTGTGTTCTAAATCTCCCCCTTTGGATATTGGAGACATAATTCCCTTGAGTAACCTATACTCGTGGGTAAAATAAATAAATTCCTCGATTCCTATACAAAAGAGCTATTCCACCCATTCTCGTCCAAGAACCAAAAATAAGAGAAATAAAAGTACATTACTCGATTAATTACATACCAATACCAGTGACAACCGACCTAATTAAATATCGGGTGATCAGTCATTTATTAAATTTAAAACAGAATATCCAGTTGGTTCAGTCTTAGCATCACTATCAAAAAACATTTTTTTATTAATTACTAACCACCTAGTAGTTAAAAAATCCGGAGTCAAATTTTATCTTTTAAATTAACATATAACTAAATAAATAATTAACTAAAGATTGACCATCCAATAAACAATCTCATAGAAAGAAAATTTCATAAAAGAAATAACTGCGTCCGAAATAAGCATTTCCAGTCTAAATCCCAAATCCAATAGTCTAAAATGAAAGAAAACCCAACAACTGAAATATAAATAAATGTCTGCAGTCTCTATCTCTGGATATATAAAAATAATGATGGGCAACATGCTCGATTGAAGTAAATAATTCGAAAAAAAATCAAAGATAGGTGTGGAGGCGTTTAGTACCGAGGTCCTGTAACTTCCATAACGGCTACAACACATCAACTGATAAGAACTCCTATGCTTGGTATCCCTATGGCTGGGGACCCAAAACGTTTTGTACAAAAACAAAATAGATTTGGAAGAAAACAGGTCAGATCCTGAGTTGAAAATATTTTAAAATCAACAAGTGTTTAAAATGCATTAAACGGTTAAACATTATATACATGTTAGTTCCATGTGCCCTCATTTGAGATTCTCACCTCTCAACTAATGTGCACCCCTAACGTAAGATCCAAACCCATCCTTATTATGCTATCCCACTTGTCTAATTTAAATCGAGTCTCTTACTATAATACCTAAATTATTATGCCCAATCATATTACCCGAATAATACAACTTGCATTTTCAATATTAATTAAATGAAATACAAGTATCTCATTACTCATTCAAGTTTCCACATTCTTGATTAATATAAGATGGCATAATCTTTCTAATCTACTCAGTAACACAATAGAATAATCACAAGTATAAATATATAAATCACTATCATATATATCTACTAATATGACACCCCAAAAAGTTAAACCTGCGATTCACACATATTCTGCTATCCAATTCTGGTACATCGCGTACATAAGGATTACGAGTTCTGAATCACTCAGGTGCCGTAGAAATACAAATCACAGATATTGGAGGTGAACATAATTCCAGGCCCTGTAGGATACACACATACCTATGCACCCACATGACCGAAAAATTATCAACTCACTGATAAGTCTTTCCCAGACCTATGCTCTGAGGCACCACTCTAAAATCCCCATGAGGCACATCAAGATAATATTGTCCCCTTTCTAAGACGTCCCGTGATAGCAAGTATAGTCGGTACGTCAAACACACAATCAATCAATCATACATTAGGTATTCACACAACCTTAGTACATAAATTTCTAACTTTAATATAGGTGTACGCACATCCTATAGCATATGTTTTACACGTAGTAAGTATATCTCCTAATATCCGACGTGTTAATGAAATACAATACTGCTCTCTTCGTACGCTCTCGGGTAATTCTCGCCTCTCGAAGTATCTCCTTAATTTTTAACATAATATCAGTAAGTAACTTACTTATGTCCTACTGATCTAAGTCATCATATTCTCTTGAATTTTGGGGATTAGAATTTGTCTCTGATTTAGGTATTTCTCTCGATTGAACACAATTAAGTTTAGACCTTAATTCGTTATCATGGAACTAAACCCAAGTTACAATCTAGGACTACTGGCATTCTTAAATACTCTTTAATATGTTTAAAATTAAAGTCCACGATTAAATCCCGAACATCTCCCAAAAGTTCTAACAAAAGGGAAAGGAAACAAATTCTAGGTAGCCGAAAGGATTCGACCTTGTCCGAATCGATTCGCACGTACCGGTATCGAAAATCTGCATATGTGTTCTTACGGGTTTCTCCCATTTTCATCCTCAAATCCTCAATTTAATCATCCCAAACTCCCAGTTAATCATACTAAATGTTGTACTAACATAATTACACGAGTTCTAACGTATAAATATCATAAAATCATCATGGGTCATTGATTTCTTGGATTAATTCATGAATATTTCTTAAGAACCATAGTTCCTCAAATTGTATTCAAGAACATCATAATTATCAAATTTAATCCGTGATTTTTAACACTTAGGTTATAATTTCATTTTTCCAATGATTCCATAAACTCATCTACATGCAAAACCTACCTATAATCATAATTCAACTCTCTAAATTTATGAAATATCAATTATTCATGGTTATTTCTTTCAATCTAAACTACCATGGATAATATATGCACTGAATATTTGCAAGATAAAACACTTGCCTTTAATGGAAGTTGTGATCCGTTGAAGAAGATGGCATGGGGGCGATGCTCTCTTTTTTATCTACGTAACGGTGGTCTCGGTGGTGCAATTGGTGTAGAAATGGTGGTTCTAGCCTTGGGGGTGGTTCTAGCCTTGGGGGTGGTTCTCTTTCCTCCTCTAATGACTTCTAGGAATATGGTAATTGCTAACCCTTGAAGACACAACTCCTCATCTGATATAACTCTCTAAAGTTCGTGGGTTTAATTCCCTAAAAAATGCAAATGACTAAATTACCCCTCTAGGGTGTCGATATGGCCAAAAAGTGCCCCGGGACCCAAACTAAACCCTTGACTAGACTTTTCGGACTATTTCGACTCTTTCGAACACTTTGGTGCCCTCGAAATGACCATTTGCGTGAATTAAAAATAAGTTACCTTTTTATTCCATAAAATTGAGTCCCGACATGACTGACACGCGCATCCCGACCTAATTATCGAAACTGTCGTATTTTCCACTCGCGATAATTTTTAATAAATTCATAATCACATATCTATTCGTTCGGTAATATTCAATACGATTCGCATAAATAAATACTAACCCTCATCTCAATAGTTAATATTTATTTAAATTCAGATTAATTTTAAATAAAATTCTCATAATTAATTCAATTAATCCCACAATTAAAAATCAATATAATTACAGGGTATTACATACTTTCTCCCTAATAACGAAATTTCATTCTGAAATTCAAAAATAAAACTATATCTGGTAAGAATAACTCTGGATATTTTTCGCGCATCTCATCCTCACGCTCCCGAGTATACTCCTCGACGTCATGGTGCCGCCACTCAACATGTACTGATGCCACTACCTTTGACCTCAGTTTCCTCTCGCTGCGGTCTTGGATAGCGTAGGAACTATCGAGTTGTAGATCAGTCTCCTATAAAGCAATGTGAGTGTGGGCCAACTCATTCATAAGGTATATCCTCAGCGAAGAAATATGGAACACATCATGAATCCGTTGCAAGTGCTCGAGTAACCCAAGTCTGTAAGCCACTGGCCCAATCTTCTCAATAATAGGGAATGGCCCTACATACCTCGGCAACAACTTCCCTTTATTCCCAAACCTCATTATCCCCTTCGTAGGAGATACTCATAGCAATACCTAGTCCCCCATACTGAACTCCTTAAAGATCCTCTTAACATTGATGTAGCTCTTCTGTCTATTCAGAGTAACCCGTATACGACTTCGAATCACCTCAATCCTGGCTGAAGTATCATGTATCACCTCTGGCCCAAGGAGCTTATTGTCCCCCACCTTTAGCCAACATGATGGAGAACGACAAGGCCTACCGTATAGTTCCTTAAATGGATCCATGCCAATAGTAAACTGGGAGGAGTTATTATAAGCAACTTCACCAGTGGAAGATATTGCTCCCAGCCCCTGCTAAAATTAAGGACACACATCCGTAACATATCCTCTAACATCTAATTTTTCCTCTCAGTATGCCCATTAGTCTATAGGTGATAGGCCGTACTCAATCGTAACTCTGTACCCATGGCCTCTTGGAAACTCTTCCAAAATTGAGATACAAAATCATGTCCCTATCGGACATGATATCAAGGGGCACCCCGTGAAGTCTCAGTATCTCGGCTATAAAGATCTGGGCATCCTGTCCCACAGTGTAATTTGTCCGGACTAGCAAAAAATGAGCTACCTTAGTCAACCTATCCATAATTACCCATATGGAATCGTGACCCCTCTGAGAAATAGGCAATGCTGTAATAAAGTCCATGGAAATGCTCTCCCATTTACACATAGGATTATCTAGTATCCAAAGAAGTCCTACTGGCTTCTGGTGGTCCACCTTTACTAGCTGAAAAGTGGCACACTTCGAAACAAATTAAGCAATGTCCCTTTTCATCCCACTGCACCAATACTGCTGCCTCATACCTTGATACATCTTATACCCTCTGGGATTTATCACAAAGTGTGAACTGTGCGACTCTGTCATCATCCCATATCACAAGACCTCCCCTTCTAGAACAACCAATCTCCCATTGAAGCGTAAGCCCCCATCGAACCCAAAGAATAAGACTTGAATCCCTCGGCTAGAAGTTGTACAATCCGATCCTGGCAAAATGGATCTGTTGCCTAAGCCTATACAACCCTCGTGACTATTTGGGTTGTAACGGCCATAACTGACATAAAATATCGAGCCACTGCATCTTAGTGTCCCAAATCCTTCCATTTCACCTTCCATACCTCAGCCACCTCACCTGTTGTCTTACGGATCAATGCGTCTGCTACCACGTTAGCCTTCCCTGGGAGATATTAGATATCGAACTGATAGTACTTCACAAATTCAAGCTACTTCTGCTGATGCTTGTTTATCTCTAACTAAGTGAATAGTACTATAGTGATTTGTGATCTGTGAACAGGAAAAATTTCTCCCCCAAGAGATAATGTCTCCAAATTCAAACAGCAAACACGACTGCCGCTAACTCCAAGTCGTGGGTGGGGTAATTCCTCTAGTGAGTCTTAAGCTTGCGGGAAGAAAAAGCTATATCCTGATCCTACTGCTGAAGAACACCCCCAAGTCCCTATAGGGACGCATCAGTATAGACTAAGTACTCCACTCCTAGCCTGGGCAGTGCTAGAACTGGTGCTGAAGTCAGCTTGTCCTTCAGCTCTTCGAAAGCCAACTGACAAGCTTCATCCCAAATGAACGACACCCCCTTGCGAGTCAAGTTAGTCAACGGATCCGCTATCTTTGAGAATCCCTGGATAAACCGACTGTAGTATCCGACTAACCCCAAAAAACTGCGCACCTTTGGTGTCGTGGGATGTACCCACTCCCTCACCACTGATACATTCCTTGGATCTACAGATATCCCCTTATCAGATATAATATGCCCCAAAAACTAAACCTCCATCAGCTAAAACCCACATTTCTCATATTTTGTATACAATTGATTCTCCTGCACTGTTTGTAATACCTGACGCAAATGCTCGGCATGCCCTTCCTCAGTATGGGAATAAATCAGGATGTCATCTATGAAGACGATGACAAACTGATCTAATAACTCTCTGAACACCCTATTCATTAAGTCCATGAACACAACCGTTGTGTTAGTTAGCCCAAATGGCATAACCCGGAACTCATAGGACCCATATATAGTCAGGAAAGCAGTCTTCGACACGTCTTGCTCCCTGATTCGTAATTCATGGTACCCCGACCTCAAGTCCATCTTCGAGAAGTAAGAATATCCTCTCAACTGGTCGAATGATTCATTAATTCGGGGCAACGAATATTTATTCTGTATCATGACTTCATTCAACTCTCGATAGTCCTGACCCGATAATACTACGACTACATCAATAAATCCTGGCCCTTGATAATCACCCAAAAGTGTACATTTTATACCCCGAATAGACGTATCTTACTTGCTAATTCTCGACAATTTGGGTCTTATGCGCTTTATTGTGTATTTTCTAGGTCGAATGCACGTTGCGGTGTTTAAACGCTTATTTCAAGGCAATTGTACAAATTATGGAGCTAAAACTAATTCCCTTACCCTGGCCTAACCCTTAACCTACCCAGAACCCGATGTGTGTTGATTTTGTACTTTCTCTATTTTTTAGATTTTTTTTACTTTTGAGTCCTTTTTATTATTAGGATTTATTTAGAATTTTTATGATTTATTTTCTATTCCTTTTCGTTTACTGTAATTTTATAAGTTTTTAGTCTTTATTTTATTTTATTAGGATTAGTTTTTAGGAATTTAGTTTTATTAGATTTTACTTTTTTAGGACTTTAGTTTTTAAGTTTAATAGATTTTTAATTTTTAATTTTATATCTTTTTATTTTTAGAGTAAAGAATTTATTTATTTATTTATTTTTAGTGGGGTACAAATCAACACACACACAGAGACACATATACCAACTCACACCCACTTATCATACACTAAACTACACACTAACACCTCACTTTCCTACACCCAAACATATCCTATACCCACACCATAACCGATACACCCTCATACATCCAATAATCCCCTACTTCATCTTCTACCTCTCACCTCCTACCATAACCAAAAAATCACCTCTCTCTCTCTCCCTCATCCAAACTCCATAACCTACCAACTCAATCCTTATACCATTTACCACCTAACCGTCACTACCCGGAGCTCCAGCCAGCATTCTACCGCCCGACGAACCCGTTGCCGACCTCCGATCGCCCACCATCGCCGGCGTTCAACCCCAGGCGGCACCCAACGCACCTCAGGACAAAACCCAATTTCCATCTTCGGCTCGAAACCGACGACGACCCATTGTCGGTCAACCTTACCCGCTCCGACCTTAACCCCCTGGGCAATTTCAACCACCAGCCCTCCGGTCAGAACCCATTACCCGATTTCTGTCCAAACCGTGAATCCACCTACGCCAAACCCGACACGCGTCAACCCGTGACCTTCCCCATATCCAAAACCAACAATCTCAACCCGATTTGAACCTTCCAAAGCCAAAGACCCATTTGTTTTCTTCCAATCATATCACGATTTTAGCTTCCAAATACAAAGCCAAACCAAGACAAATAAATTAACCCACATAAAGCCATTTAAACCCTTTCACCCCACTTCCCATTTTGCCCCCCAACTTATCCCCACTCTCTCATAATCTCACCATCCACATGCACCTTCTATTAATTCCTAAATTAACCCTCACCCAACACATCACATACCATCTTACACCATTAACCTCCCTAATGTACCCCTTAGCTCCATGTGTATATAAAATCAAAGAGAAGGCCCATTTGAAGATGAGTAGAGAAACCCTAGAGAGAGAATTAGATAGAGAAACACCAATTTTATTTTTTTTAGTAGTTTATTTTTTTTAGATTAGAAATAAATTCAATAAATTGAGTGTTGTAATTAATTGAGATGATGAAAGAATTGAATAATTAATACAATTGAAGGCAATTTTGGTTTGATTACTCCTCTCTAATTTTCATTTTATGCTCTTATTTGATTCTAATTTTTATTGGATGATGATTATGGAGGACTAATCACCCCATTCAAGGGATGAATTGAAACCTTCATGAATCCAATTTGATTTAATTGTCAATTCTAATTTTGTTAATTTCCTTTGATTAGTAAATTTAATTCCTTCTTATTTTCACATTGAGAAATGGAAAATCATCCTTGAGAATGGAATGAAAATTGTATTATCATTTAATCATTTGATTCAAACTAGAGATAGGCTTATCACTTGATTTAAATGTTAGTATAATTTTCATCTACTCTTGTTTTTACTTTGTCTAATTAAAATTAGTTTGGTAAATCGATCCTAGCGGGTGATTCATTTAATTTATTTTAATTCATTTAGTGTAGTGCTTGTGGGGATTAAACTTACTTTTCTAAAAGAATATTCAATTAATTCATTAGTGTAATGAGAATTAGCTTTTGAATTATATGAATATTTTGGAAATTGATGAAATTAAAATAGTGCAAGTTAGATAAATTTGTGTGAATTGAGGGTGGATTTTCCACCCCTTGAATATTTTCTCTCATTTAGTTACATCTCACTCACTAGTTTATATTTTTCATACTTTTATTTTAGTTTCATTACACCTTTTCATTTAGTTATTAGTAACTCATCCTTAACCACCCAAATTGTTTTAATATTGAAAAAGCTAAAAAAATAGAAAAAGTGAAAATCCCAAAAAGAAAATAAAAGTGAATTACAATTGTTTTCCCCTCGCTTTACCCCCTTGATGTGGATTGATACCTCACTTACCATTATACTCTAGTTTTGTCTACTTTTATAGGTTTGTGAAGATTTTTGATTGAAGAGCTTTTACAACAACGACATCCACACAAAAGCAATTCTATCATCCCTATACACAACTAGCCAATCCTTCCCAATAATAGCATCATACTCTGATATATCCAACAAAAGCATATCGGCACGCAAAATGAATCTCCCATTTTCTATACCCACACCCCGGCAGATAAATAAAATCAACGCTCCATTACCCAATGACGAGTCTACACGCGTAACAGTACTATCCGCTGCATCTAATAACACCATATCACGTTCAAATCTAGTGGAAATAAAGAGTGTGATGCCCCCATGTCAAATAAAATGCGCCCCATAGTCCACTGGATAGAAAAAATACCCTCAACTTCAGGTGGAGCTTGTAGGACTGCATCCAGGTGGATGTTGTAACACGCCCATATTGTAGTTGTCCTTGTTGAACCGAAACTACTGGAATGGCAGGAAAAGTTGGCATCTGTGGTGGTGCTGGGAGGGCGGCGGGAAATATAAGTTGTTGGGGCTCCTGATGAGCACGCTGTTGCTGCTGTTGTGAGGCTCTACCCTTTTCCGGACACTCGTGACACTTGTGGCCAGTTTTACCACATACGTAACATTTACCAACAAAGTTTCCTCCTCTCTATCCCTAAAGACCTCGGCCCTGTTGGCCAATACCGCCCCCCATTGGCCCTGTTGTGCACGCTGCTGGCCCTGTTGATTCTGCTAACTAGGATGGCCTTATTGGCCCTGCCTAAATCCTCCCTATCCCTACATGTAATCACCGGGTTTGTTTCGCTTAGCAGGGTCCCTCTGATGGGAACTTTTCTCACCTTGTCACTGTTGACCCTGAGATGGTTGTGCCTCACTGGCACTACTACCTCCTGTCCTTCCCTACTAGCTGGACTCCACTGCTCACTTACTTCCCTTTAGATGGAAGGGGTGATCCTGGCAGTGTAGTAAAGCAGCGTCAAGCACATCTGTGTATGACCTCAACGAAAGATTACCCAAAAGGTGCTAACGAATCTTCTAAGTCAAGCCATCCAAAAACATTTGAATCATCTTCTCTTCAATAGGTACCTCATCTGGCACTAGGTTAGTCAATCTCATAAATTCCTCCTCATATTCAGCAATAATCTTCCCCTCATAGGTGAGGTCTAACAATTTCCTCCTCATCTCAGTCTAAACAGTGGAAGTAAAATATTTACGATCAAACTGTACCTAAAAGTCCTGAATCGTCATGTCATCTCTCTCCCCAGCAGTGGTAAGAGACTCCTATCACTGCAGTGCCGCTCCCACTAGCTTAAAAGTATCTATTATCTATTTCTGAACCTCTGTGCACTCGTACATTCTCAGGTTCCACTGGATATCTTTCTTCCATTGGCTAGCTACCAGAACATCGGAACTCCCTGCGAACTCTGAAGGATGTGCCTTCTCGAAGGCATCCCTGACTCGCTCCCAAGCGGAAGGGAAGGCGTGAGCTGGTAATGGTGCCACTACCTGTGTCTGAGGTTGTGTGTGCTGTACGACTGTTAAAGTTGCATTTATCGCTTGTGCCACTATAGCCACAACCTCTGCAGCATTGATAGTACCCTGGGTCGTGTAACAACCCGCGTAATTTTGGGCTATTTTAATTAATTTTTGGAAAATGGAGGAAAATAAAGTTTTTGATAAAATTATTTTTATTGCTCAAATATGTTGGTTATTATTTTTAAAGGCGAGAATTTCAAATGGTTTCGATATCGGAGTTAAAACGGATTTTAAAATGATTTATAAATGTTTTTAACTCTTGGAGTTTTTTTTTACTTCCAACTCTTCATTTCTTTGCCTTATTTAAAGGAGTCTTTTGGATTCCAACTCTTCATTTCTTTGCATTATAAAAGGGAGTCGTGGGCAACCCCTTTTAACCTACTTTTGGCACAAATTTTGGCAACAAATATATTTTATATTCCTCTTCTTTTTATATACACATTGGCCCTTAAGACTTGTGAGTTCCAACCTTAGATTAGAGGTGTTCTTCGGCTATTTTGTTGGAAGTTCTTGGAGGAGATTTTGTAGATCTTTTTTGTTGATCTTGAGGATGTGATCATTGGTTTCTCATCATGGTTTGAGGTATGGAGTTTTACACAATATGCTCCTTAAATCTCGCGAGTGTCATTCTCTTTGAATTCTTGTTAATTGAACTCATATTTGAATTGATAAATTCATTGAAATCTGGAAAATAATTTTTGAAATTATTTTGATTCATGTGGTATCATTATATTGTTGATGAGCACGTTGTCATGAGATTTTAATATGGCACGGATGTTGGGCACCCGCCAGAATTCCTATTTCCCGGGGCTATGGCTTGATAAAGCATATACGGATGTGGTGAGGCCTGGTGACCCGGTTAAAGTGTTGTTGAGAAATTATATTGATAAATGCTTTGAGATTTGCATTTTGATTTGAATATTCGTACTCGTATTGTTACGTTTTATTCATCGCTAACATATATTTGTTGAGCATCTTTATTGTCGTATTGTGTACTTTCCCATATTTTCTTTTAGTTGCAGGTTAGCGTGGATTTTGGGGCGCTATGGAGATTATTTTAGCGTGGATTATTTTGGGAAGAATATTTTTGGAAGATTTGCATTATTTATTTTATTGTATAGAGCATTGAAGATTTGTATTTTATTTTCGAGTTAGATGTTGTATTTATTCGAGAGACTTGTTGTATTTGAAGAATTGAGATTAGTGGATTTATATTATTGTGGGTTTATTTAGATTCTCTATACCTTGTTATTTGTGGATTTGGATTTTTTTATCGCATTAGCGCTCCGTTCGCTCTCCCCGGGCGGACGGGGTGTTACAGGTCGGAGCTGGCTGAGGCTTGGGCTCTACACCTCTACGGGCTCTCCGTGCACGTCTGAGAGGCATATGAAATGAGAGAGAAGTTTTATAAGTCTACAGTTATTATCTTGAAATAACTGAAGATGTAACAATTAATGAATACAACAGTCCTAAATATAGGTCTCTGTATTAAAAAACACTACGTTGGAAAGCATAATAATCGACACATGTCCTAAAGACTCTAGCACCCGATGCTCCGATACCACTTGTGACACCCCGCCTAATTAAATACCAGGTGATTAGTCCTTTATGAAATTTAAAACATAATATCTAGTTGGTTCAGTCTTAGTATCACTATCAAAAGAATTTTTTTTATTAATTACTAACCACCTAGTAGTTAAAAAGTCCGGTGTCAAATTTTATCTTTTAAATTAACTTACAACTAAATAAATAATTAACTAAACATTCACCATCCAATAAACAATCTCATAAAGAAATAACTGTGTCTGGAATAAGAATTTACAGTCTAAATCCAAATTCCAATAGTCTGAAATGAAATCAAACCCAACAACTGAAATATAAATAAATGTCTTCAATCTCTATCTCTGGATAAACCTGAATAATGATGGGGAGCATGCCGAACTGAAGTAAATAACTTGAAAAGAATCAAAGATAGGTGTTGAGGCGTCTAGTACCAAGGTCTTGTAACTTCCATAGCAGCTACAATACGTCAACTGATAAGAACTCCTATGCTTGGTGTCCTTGTGGTTGGTCTCCCAAAAAGCTTTGTACAAAAACAAAATAGATTTGGAAGAAAAGGTGTCAGAGCCTGAGTTGAAAATATCTAAAAATCAACAAGTTTTAAAAATGCATTAAATAGTAAATATTATATACATGTTATTTCCACGTGCCCTCACTTAATATTCTCACCTCTCAACTAATGCGCATGCCTAACATAAGCTCCTAACCCATCCTTATTACGATATCCCACTTTTCTAATTTAAATCGAGTCTCCTACTATGATGCCTAAGTTATTATGCCCACTCGTATTACCCTAATATTACAACTTGCATTTTTAATATTAATTAAATAAAATTCAAGTATCTCATTACTCATTCAAGTTTACACATTCTTGATTAATATAAGCTTGCGTAACCTTTCTCATCTACTAATCAACACAGTAGAATAATCACAAGTGTAAATATATAAATCACTATTATATATATATATACTAATACGTTACCCCCAAAAGGCTAAACCTGCGGTGCATACAAACTCTACTATCTATTCCCGGTACATCACGTACATAAGGATTACGAGTTTCGAATCACTCAGTAACCATAGTAATACAAATCACACATATTAGAGACAAACATAGTTCCCAGACCTATGGGGTATGCACATACCTACGCACCCACACGAGCACAAACTTATCAACTCACTGATAAGTCTTTACCAAACCTATGTTCTGAGGCTCGAATCTAAAATCCCCCCAAAGGACCATCAAGATAAGACTGTCCCATTTCGAAGACCTCCCCTGATAGCAAGTATAGTAGGAATGTCATACACACAATCGATCAATCATACATTAGGTATTCACACAAATTTAGTACATAAATCTCTATATTTAATATTGGTGTACTCACATCCAATATAATATGTTTTATACATAGTATATCTATCTCCTAATATCCTACGTGTTAATGAAATACAATATTGCTCTCTGCGTATGCTCCCAGGAAATTCTCGCCTCTCGAAGTGTCTCCTTAATTTCTTAACATAATATTAGTAAGTAACTCACTTATGTCCTACGAATCTAAGTCATCATATTCCCTAGAATTTTTAGGATTAGAACTTGTCTCCAATTTTGGTATTTCTCTTGATTGAACCCAATTAAGCTTAGACCATAATTCATTCTCATGGAACTAAACCCAAATTAGAATCTTGGACTAATAGTATTCTTAAATACTCCTTAATGTGTTTAAAATTAAAGTCCATGATTAAATCCCTAATATCTACCCCAAATTATAAACAAAAACGTAAAGGAAATAAATTATGGGAAGTCAAATCGATTTGGCCTGGTCCGTCTCATATATAAGTATAAAAAATCTGCAAATGTGTTCTTATAGGTTTCTCCCATTTTCAACCTCAAATCCTCAATTTAGTCATCCCAAACTCCCAATTAATCATACTAAATGTTATACTAACATAATTACATGAGTTCTAACTTATAAAAATCATAAAATCATCATGGGGCATTGATTTCTTGGATTAATTCATGAATATTTCTTAAGGACCCTAGTTCCTCAAATTGTATTCAAGAACATCATAATTCTTAGATTTAATCTGTGATTTTTAACACTTAGGTTATAATTTTGTTTTTCCAATAATTCCAAAAAATTATCTACATGCAAAACCTACCCATATCATGATTCAATTCTCCAAATTTATGAAAGATCAATTATTCATGGTCATTTCTTTCAATCTAAACTACCAAGTATAATATATGCACTGAGTCTTTGCAAGATAAAACACTTGACTTTAATGGAAGTTCTGATTCATTGAATAAGATGGTATGGGGGGGATTCTCCCTTTTCTATTTACGTAATGGTGGTCCCGATGGTGAAATTGGTGTAGAAATGGTGGTTCTAGCCTTGGGGGTGGTCCTCCTTCCTCCTCTAATGGCTTCTGTGAATATGGTAACTGCTAACCCTTGAAGACACAACTCCTCATCTGATATAACTATCTAAAATTCATGGGCTTAATTGCCTAAAAATGTAAATGACTAAATTACCCCTCCGAGGTGCCGCTATGGCCTAAAAGTGCCCCGAAACCCAAGTTAAACCCTCGGGTAAACTTTTCTGACTATTTCAAACCTTCCGGACACTTTGGCTCACTTGAAATGACTATTTGTATGACTTAAAAATAAATTACCTTTTTATTCCATTAAATTGAGTCCCGATATGACTGGCACGCGCGTTCCGACTTAATTACCAAAACAGTCATATTTTTCACTCGCAATAATTTTTTATTAAATTCATAATCACGTATTTATTTATTCACTCACTAATATTCAATATGATTCGCATCAATAAATACTAACCCTCGTCTCGCTAGTTAATATTTATTTAAATTCGAATTAATTAAAAGTAAATTTCTCATAATTATTTCAATTAATCCCACAATTAAAAATCAATATAATTACGGGATATTACAATACCCTAATTTGGTAAGATTGTACAATGGATCTGTAAATCAGAATGCCTGAAATAAAACACTTTTATGGCATATTAGGTTAATCATAATAAGATATAACAAGATAATCCAAAGTCGTTACTGAAGTTCTTCTCCCCTAATTTTTTTTAAATAGACAATGGGGTAAAAAGATATATAGTCAGGGATATAAGATGAATTATTTTACATAGATAATGTCATAAGCGAGGGTAATATCAAGAGTCTCCTACATTATCAAGATAAATGAGGCGCCTTTTGTCATTTGTGAAACAACCATACCCTAAATCCTCATAAACCCATTGTAAGTATTAAAACTACCGAGGATATGACAAATATGAAGAATATATTATGTAAGCACAATCATCCCTATGCCTTTCCTAAGTGATTCAAACATAATATTGCCCAAAGTTTTAGTAAACAGGTCAGCCAATTGTTTCTTAGTGTTACTCCTTAAATTCCACAAGTTCGTGAATAAAGTGATGCCTAATCTTAATATGCTTAGTTCGTGAGTGCTGTACAGGATTTTTCGATATATTAATAGCACTCTGATTATCACAATAAGTGGTAAGTTTATCTTTAATAATACCATAATCGCTAAGCATTTATTTAATCCATAAAAGTGGAGCACAACAACTACCACACACACACACACACATATATATATATATATATATATATATATATATATATATATATATATATATATATATATATATATATATATATATATATATATATATATATATATATATATATATATATATTTCGATTTAGCAGTTGAAAGGGATGTATAATTTTTTTACTACTCCATCCTACAAGATTATTTCCTACATAGTAACAGGCCCCAGACGTGCTTTTATTATTATCTGAGCATCCTACCCGCTCAGTATCGGTGTAGCCAACTATAGAGCTAGTAGTGTCTTTTGTGTACCTAATGCAAAAATTTATTGTGACCTTAAAATATTTTATTATCCATTTTACACACAACATATGACATTCTTTAGGTGCGCATTGATATCGTTCACAGACACATACAACAAAGGAAATATCTGGTCTAGATGCAGTGAGGTATAATAAACTCTCTATCATACTTCTATATAAGGTAAGATCTACATCTTTCCCATTTTCCTCTTTAGATATTTTCGTGGATGTGCTCATAGGAGTACGTGCTGTTTTGGAATTATGAAGCCTAAATTTTTTAACAAGATCACTATCATATTTAGATTGTGTTATGAATAAACCATAACTAAACTATTTAACTTGTGAACTTAAAAAGTATTGCAACTCCCCCATTAAGGACATCTGGAATTTAGCATGCGTTATATTAGAAAAGTCCTTAACTTGATTAATGGATGTCGAACCAAATATGATATCGTCTACGTAAACATGTGCAAGTAATGCATGGTGTTCTATTTTTCTAACAAACAATGTCTGGCCATTGCCACGACACTCAAACCCTTTATTGATTAAAAAGGTCGAGAGGCGCCCGTACCGGGCTCTAGGAGCTTGCTTTAAGCTATACAAAGCCTTCTTAAGTCTAAAGATATGGTTAGGGTATGAGGGATCTACAAAGCCTTCAGTATGCTCTATGTATACTTCCTCTGATAAAATACCATTTAAAGGTGAAGATTTGATGTCCATTTGAAAAGGTTTAAATTATAAATGACATTATATCTCTATGAGGATAGGAACATACTCGAGTCTTGTGGCAGGCGTAAAAGTCTCGTCAAAGTCTATTCCCTCTATCTGAGGATATCCTTCCACTACAAACCTAGCCTTGTTTCTAACTACAACCCAGTCTCATCAGTTGTTTTTTAAAAATCCAACGGGTTCCAATAGCCTTCTTGTCTTCCGACTGTGGTACAAGATACCAATCCTCATGACTCTAAAACTAGAAAAGCTCCTCTTGCATATCATTAATCCAGAATGAGTCACAAAGGGCATCGTTTACACTTTTTGGTTATACTAGAGAAACAAAACAGGCAAAGTTAGCCACTTTTCAATGTTGGGATCTTCTTCACCTTAGGTTAGATGAGTTAATATTAACCTTTTTGAGGGGGTGGTCTTTAGAAACCCAGGTTGTTACCACTGGGACCTCAAGTGGCAGTGAATTAACTATCTTAAGAGAGTCAGGGGTAAAAATAGTTTCAGACTCATCCAGGAATGTTGTTTGACTGTCACAACTCTCTACGCTAATGTCATTTACAATTACATTAATAAAATCCATAGTCACTTTGGTACGCAGATTGTAAACATGTTAAACCCTACTTGATTCAGAAAAATCACTTTATCACCTCGGGTATCAAATTGTAAAAGGTTTTATCTATCTTTCCAGATGTAACAAACACTCTTGAAAGTTCTAAAGTACTTCAAGTTAGGTTTTTATTCGACCGCAGTTCATATTATATCTCTTGGTATTTTTTTGCGCTATACACGATTAATAATGTGACATGCCATCCGGACTGCCTCAACCCAAAAGTATTTTGGCAACCCTTTTATGTGTAACATCACCCTAGCCATATCTTGAATGGTCCTATTTTTTCGTTCAGTAATGCCATTTTGCTGAGGAGTCTTAAGTGCACTAAATTCATGTTTATATCCATTACCTACGCAATATTCTATAGGGGTGGCAATTCGGGTTAGTCGTGTCATTTTCGAGTCTCTTTGATTTTTACTTTAGTATAAGTTTTGGGTACTCTTAAATCTATACAAGCTAATCGGGTCATGGTCGGGTCATTTTAGATTATTACCGTAAATGGGTTATCGGGTAAAAAATTTCCAGCTCTAATTTTCTATAACACTTGAGTCTTTGAACTCTACACCTCTATGATTTCTTATGCGAGATACTTGGGTATCCTTCTTGTTTTCAATTTTTAAAAACTCGCAGAAGGTATCAGATTTATTTTTCATAAAAGTGACCCAAGTAAATCACGTAAAGTCATCCACCATGACAAGAATTTAATTATTACCACATAGGCTCACAATTCTAGAGGAACCCATAAGGTCCATGTGGATTAGTTTAGGAGGTTTCGATGTTAAAATATCTTTACCTTATTATGAGCAGATTTACTCATCTTCCCCACTTGGCGGGACAACAAACAGAGATACAAGTGTTTTTAATTTTGGGCAAACCTTTAACTATTTCTTGTGAGCTTAATCTACAACGGTTATTTTGTGTCCTAATCTATTTTCCCATAATTCAGAATTGTCTAATTTGGAAATCTTGCAAGATTCAGTCTTTGGAATTACTGTGTAATAGTTATCCGCAGTTCTGTTTCTTGAAAGGATACAGTTACCCTATTGATTCAAAATTTTACAATTGATTTTAGATGAGTAAACATTATAATTTTAATCATAAAATATTGGTATACTTAGTAGGTTAGCCTTAAGACCTTTAACTAGCACGACATCATTTACAACAGGAAGCCTTTGTTCACACATTGTTCCCATACCAATGATATGGGATGAGACTCCATCGCCAAATAGGACCCTACTTCCAAGGAAGTCTGTCTTATTTATTAATTTAGTCTCGTCCTCAGCCTTAAAAGTTGTTATGACAAAATTGCACTTGAGTTGGGGTAACAAGTCATCTTTTCTAATCCAAATAGTCCTTGTTTTAATAACATTCTTGGCCTTTGATTTAGAAAAGGCCTGAGGGGTCTTTGTAAATGGTTTCTTGTCAGTTTTAGGTCGCCCCTTTTTCTTCCTATAATTAGATTTATGTGTGGTCTACTTTGGCAGAACATATGTATTCCTACTCTTTCTCGAATATTTAAAGTTTTGATAAGAAGGCGTCTACAACCCTTTTTGAAAACACTTGATAATGGGGTGCCCGTAGACATCACAATAGGAACAATACTAATGTGAGATAGGCTTGAATCTATCACCTATGTCCTTAAAGATAGATTTGGTCTGGTTGGACGCATTAGTTCAATTTGCACAAGTCTTAGTGTTTTGTTCGAGGTCTCTTGTAGGCGGACAAACATACTTAGCTTTACCATTAGGTTTCGGCTTTTGATTGCACACGTTTTATGTTTCTTGAGAGACATTGGCATTAAAAATTCCTTTCTGAGGTTTTTCCAAAGCCTGACTTTCTTTTATAAAATTTACATTCTCAAAAGAAATAGCTTTCTTATTACACTTAACTTTTTCTTCAAAACCCATGCCAACTTTATCTTCAGAATTCATTTTACTACCAACAACAATTTCTTCATAAGATTTAGCTTGGGTTTAAAAATGAAAATATTTTTTAAAGGCATTTGAAACTTTTTGTTTGGATTCATCCAATTCAATTAAATTATTTGTGTATTTTTCTTCTAAGACAACATTTTTCTTAGATAGGTCTTTTAGTTTTAAAGAAAATTCTTTAGCCTCTGTCTCATGTACAACACATTATGCAGTGTGGTCTTATGCATTCTTCGTAATAGTTTAAAGTTGTTCAACACGTTCAGTAAATTTCTTAACCATCTTATCCAGTTGGCAATCTTTTTAAGAGTCTTAGTATACAACTCTTGAATATCAGGTAGGTCTTCATTGGACTCACTAAGTGAAGTGTGTCTCCTTTCGTTTCATTTTGTGCAATGGGACTCACACACACATTCAAATAATATACATTTTTTTTCACTTTGACTCGCCCGTAAACTAGAATTATGTTCATCATTTTCAACAGTAGTAGATACATCAATTTCACTAGTAGGAATAATATCAACATCAACAGGCAAAATACAGTCATCAATAACATTATCAATAGGTAAACATGCATTATCTTCAGAATGTATGATCTTGGGATAGAAAGACATGCATGATTCATCAAAAATGGATGAATCAAATTTATCTTCATCAAAATCACTTGAACTGTCTCAAGTTTTGTACATATTAGCCCTGACATTATTATTTTCAATTTGACTCTATAATTAGAAACAATGTGTCCCGTTTTCCCACAATGATGACATTTGATGGGGTGATTATCACTCTTAGGCCTATTGTTATCAGTTGTCTATTTGTCATCGTTTCTATCATGCGGTCTGTGATTTTAAAAAATTTAATAACTAGGTCTACCATGTTTAGAAGCAATAGAATTTCTAAACTTTATGATTTTTAGTAAATTATTTTCTCATAAGAGCAATCTGGTTATCTAAATTGTCTAAATAATAATCCTCTCTAAGGTCTAGGTCAAAGTCAAGTGGGTTAATTTTAGGGCTAATCACTTGAGATGAGAATACCACATTGGATCTAGAGGGTATCTTGTTCTGGGAGGTCATTTATTTTTTATACTCTAACTCCATCTCTAGTGTTCTAAGTTTACTTCTAAGTAATTCGGGAGTCAATTTAGGATCATCCATCTCTTCTATGGAATAACATTTATTATCAAATTTAGTAGGCAAGGATCTTAAGATTTTAAGCAGTATTTCCTTTCTATCATATGTTATCCCATTTGCATGAAACTTGGTGTCAATATGAGTTAATTTTATATGAAAGTCATCAAATGACTCATTTTAATCCATAATAAGAGTATTATACTACTGGACTAACATTTGAGTGTTCCCATCCTTAACACGCTCATCACTTTCATGGGCGGTGACGAGTGTGTCCCAGGATTCCCTAGAAGTGGAGCACATAGATATATGTTTAAATTCATGCTCATTTATGGATATAAAAATTCAGTTCTTTCCCTTATTATTACTAAGTGACATTTGTTTTCTTCTTTGGTAAACTCACTGAGACGTTTCATAATTCTTACAGTGCTTGTTTCAGACAAAGGCTTAGTTGGGTGAACATAACCATATTCTAATCATGTCCCATACGTCATCATTCAAATTCCTTTAGATTAATACAATCATCCTTACTTTCCAGTAAGGAAAATTTTTTCCAACAAAGAAAGGTGGATGGGACAGATTGCCAAGCTTCTCAAAACTCTCATATATTTTAAGAAAAAGATTTCAAAAGAAGTTTATAGAGATTCAGTATAAAAAATATTTTGACAAACCTACTTTGATACCACTTGAAAATCGTTCACTAAGTTTTTAACACAAAGTTAAAAATTAAGTAAACTATGAATTAAACTCTTTTAGGAAACTCCTTTTATAAATCAGAACACAAGATGTATAAAAACTAATTAAGCATTATTCAGGATTTGTAGCTTGATTACCTAGGTTTTAAATCAAAAATCTAAACTAATTCTTTCTAATGAAACCAAACCATGCAAGCATTAAGAACTGAAAGAAGTAAAGTTTGACTCAGTTAGTTTTTACGTGGTAAAATCTCAAATCTGAGGAAACAACCATGGTGACCTCTACGCCGTAACCAAAAATCCTCTAGAAACAGTTTCAAGAATTACAAGCGCATGAATCAAACACACAAGATCCTCAAGCTAAAAGACATAATGTATAGCTACTGAGAAAATCTCCTTTATTGTATCTGATTCTGACGCGTTCAATCCTCCTAGCCATTCCTTGCTTTAATTCCTTGCTCTTCGTTCCAGTGACCCAGCTAAATAGAATCTCTCAAAGTAACAACACAATTATATGTATTCGTGCGAGAGTGTAGTGACTGTGAAGTGCCTAAGTATGCATAATTTTACTCACATCACTCTTAAAATTATACAACTAACCTTATGAATTTACAAATATTCCATATGACATGTAGAGTTTCAGTTTCAATAAAATCAGACTTCTCAAGGAAAATTATTTTAGATCTGAAATTAGATCTTAACAAAAACAAATCTAATAATCAAACGTATTTATATAGAAAACAAATTTTACAAGTTGTAAAACTTTGTTTCAAGAGAAATTACACAAAAATGGTTTTTGAATTCTCTTTTTGTAGATCATGAAAACAAAGATGTTGGATCGTCTAAAATATGCAATAAAAACTAGCATCCAACTAGATAATGTATTTTTATAACATCAATACACATAAACACCTAAGATAAGCGTGTAAATGTATCTCAATGGTATTTCTCAAGATTTTTAGGAAGAAAGATGAGAAAAACCTAGAGATTGTGTTCCTAAGAGAGAAAACATTTGAGAAGGTTTCTTCTATGATCCAAACTCACAAACTCTCAAGAAAACCTAAAAATCTAACTCTCATAATGGTGGTTTTGATAGATCTGTTTACACTATGAAGATAAAGGTGCTTGGTTCTATGAGAAACACTCAAATCTTTCTTGTCTCTATGGTTTATCTCTCTTTTTCTCCTCTTTCTCTCTTTTTTCTCTCTTTACTCTCTCTTCTCCATTTTTTCTCTCAAATGGGTAAACTAACCAAAGTCTTCAAATGAAACACATAGGATTGAGATTAATAGAATTTAGATCGTATAAATATAAGGGTGCTTATCCTGATTGGTCTAACTGGGTTGTACTGGGATTATTTGAGGATGCATGCAGACCATCGATATGATTTTATCTAAAGTCTAGGGTTGAACTTCAGATATGTGAGAGGGAAGAAATACAAAACCATCTTCTAAAATGCAAACACGTGTCACACGCTAATAGGATCCAATACGCTTGTTTTTGAACTTTTAAAAATCTCATTTGTTACCACAAATGTCTATGTCGATTTTTTTCTACCAAGGAATTTTTTTAGGGAATTAATTAATCTAACTTTCAACCCCAAAACATTTTAAATCCAATTTTATAAATGTTTAAAAAATCATTTAAAATGTTTAACAATTCCCAAAAAAATAATTAAAAAACATTTTAACAAATTTAAAAATATTTTATGACACACACCAATGCAATGCATGAATTTGTGTCCTATATGTGTTGTTTTAACTTCCCTTTTAACCTAATAGGTTGATTTTTAATGTAGATTGATATAGTGTGACGCCTTCAATTAAACCATGGAGAAAAACTCAAAATCTAATTAATTTGGACAATATATCCAAACTTGTTGGAACTCCTATATGAAAGAGACTCAAGTAAGTCAACCATATAGTGTGTTCTCAGAACCACCAATTGTGCGACTTTAAATTCCTTATTGTTTGGAATAAAGGAGTTAAGACAGAGCCTTGGAATCCCGAAAACCTTCAACTATCAATTCTTCCCTTAAAGCCATAGAATGCTCAAATCATCCCATTAATTTACCCACAATTGTTCCCTTTTTACCTTTGTTCCCAAGTTTTGTCACTATTCATGACAGAATTTTCAAACTGATTTTGCACCTTCAAAACTTCATATTTTCAAATTCGCCCTGACTAGAAAGTTGTGAGTCATTTAAGACCTTGCTGAAAACTATGACATGACCTAAATAGAGACTTGAGTGAATATATAAAAATCTTTTTAGTACTTCTATGTCGACCATGTCATGCTACGACTTATCCTAATGAACTTTGCATATCAACTCCTTTGTTATACGAACTCCGAAGTGTGACACCTCGCTTATTAAAATAACGTATGGCTAGCCCTCTACTAAAATAAAACAGGAATCTTAAATGGCTCATTGTTAACATCACAGTCGAAAATTCAATATATTATTAACCACCTATTATTTAATCAACTCGTGTGTTAATTTTAAACTTTAATTAAATTAACAGAAGTAAAACCATTCACCATTAACTATGCCAGATAAATAATTAAATCCAGAATCACGTAATCATATCTTAATAGTGGAATATAATAAAATACATCAACCGAATAAACCATCGGTTTATAATCCAATACAAGTGAATTAAATAAAACTGAAATAAAAACTGACATTAGGTGACATGCCATGATAATAACTGACTAAATCCTATCTACAATCTCAAAGATAGAAAATGACTAAACAATCCCTACTACACTTCACAACTGTTGCATCTATGATGAACTGGAAGTCATAATCATGCTCATCATCCATGTGGCTGGACACCTAACAGTTTTTTTGAAAATATTTTGACACGGGTGAGAGCCCAAAACCTTTTGAAAATATTTTGCAAGTAAATAAATGCATAATAATTATAAATACATTCTTCCATATTTAAATTGGAGTTGCACTCACATGAGATAATCCTTGCCCCTCAACTGTAGTGCACTCCAAACATATGCATTTTAACATATAGTTATGCTATCCATCCTAACTAGTCTCCAATATCCTTAAGTCCATGCACTATCCCGTGTAAAGCGTATTATATGAAAGTAGTTATCACACCAAATTTCTGTATTATAATTAATCAATTCATTTTAGATAACGTTCAACAATTATAATTTATCAATTCATTCCAAATAACTTTATTAGTTATTAATTAAATTTTCACACATTAGTTGTATATACCCGTATATATTTTTTTGCATATATATATATATATATATACATATATATATATATATGTATTTAATATCACATTAAGTACACATATATATCACTCGCTATATACGTATAACCGTAATCCCAAAAGCATTCCATCGCAGATGCGCATCTGTAAAATGCTATCATGCTCTAGGTCATACACAAATCATCCTCGACTACCGGGTCGAAATCTCACACCGAACCCAACAAGTCGTTAACGTATTGGAGGCAGTCATAGTCCATCGACAATGTGTCATAATCATACAAAAATTACCTCACTTCGAACTTCAACCTCGCAAGGGTACATGCATGGCGCTATGACCTGGGGCCATTACTAGGCCTGTTGATATTCTCCAGGGATGATCACCCACATCACGCTATATCACATAATTATAGTACACACACAAATATAATATTATGTATGTATATATTATCTCTTTACCGATATATATATTCCTAAAAATCTGAGTAACCGAGCATAACCCTCGTGGCACTAGCCTAACACTTATGAATATCATTTCCACTCTAAATTATATAAATATTCAATTATTTAATTAATTGATAATTAAAATATCATTTCTGGACATGTACTATACTCAACCAGTTGTATCCCCGTATTCCCAAATTTTTATCACAATTATATTTAATAATTTTTCCAGTATCGTTTCTCATAAATACTCTATTTTGTAATATTAATATGTTCCCAAATCATTTCAAAATAATTTTCTTAGTGTTAATCACTTTTCTAGAAATCCTACATTATTCCCGAACGTTAAAATTTTACCTGAAATCAACTCGCGAGCAATTTTCATCAAACATCACAAATTAGCTATAGCAAGGAAACCGAGCTAGTTTTGCTTGAGTGCGAGTCGGTTCACCCCTGCAGACAACAACACTTGGTCCCTAAATCGATTTTCAATAAGGTTTAATCCAAATTAATCAACCCTAAAACAAATTTTCTCAATGTTGTATCAAATCTGATGAATCTTAAACATGAAACACATCCATTTTAACATAGATTTACATGGAATTTATTCTTAATTTCCAAATAATATGAAATTCTCTCAATATCATAACAATTCATAATTTCCTCAATCTTCTAAATCAATAATTCATCTAACTACATGGGATTCAAATTTTTAGATTTTAATATAAACAAATAACACAATTTTTCTACGAAATCATCTCTCCAAAAACCAAATTATCTACGATTCCCACCCAAAAATCTTTTCCCAATCATAATATTTATTGAATACTATGCATAATAATTTAGCAAAATAATTATATGCCTTAATATTCGTAGGCTTTGAAGATGATTAGAAGCCCAAAATTTCTTCCCATGTTCTTCTAATTTGAATCTCCCTTGAATTCCTTTAGCTTCCTCTTGGAACTCTTGAGTTTTTCTCCACTTTTCTCTTCACTTTCTCTCTAACCTTTTATGTGACTCAAAGAAACCTTTGGGTATTGTGAAATGATTGTTCAACTCACCCAAAACCTTCATCTTATAAGATGAATTTCCATTTTCACATTCCATTAAAATGACTAAAAGTCCCCATAAACGAGTCTCGACTAGTCTGAAAAATGTCTATAACCCAATCACTACCCATGAGTACTTAATTTTGACTATTTTGTACCAATTTCTGATCAACTGTGCACTCAAAATAATCATTCGAGTTGCCTATCATCAATTTATCATCTTATTCCCAACACGATCCCACACGGGCATCCCGAATAAGATACTATTAACCGATTGCTTTTACTCACTTGCGACTTAATATAAAATAATGCTATTTCTTTCTTATCACTTTTAATCCATTTCTAGCTAATTAATATTTATTTAAATTTACTATTTTGCAATTTAATTAAATTAATATGACACGTTAAATTTAAGTATTCCTAAGAATACGGGGTGTTACATACTTCCTCCCTTACAAGGGAATTTTGTCACTGAAATTTTAGTATGCCTCGTACTCAAAATATTTAGATCCTTACCTGTATGGCATCCGAACGTACCTAAACCCAAATCATGATAACCTTATGGGGCCTCAGCTATACATCCGCTAGTGGAACCATCCTGTATGAAGGCCTACTCGCTACGGCCCATGGTAAGCGACATGTCTGTTCAAATCGTTACATACCAATATATTCCATCTTTGTTGAGGTCTCATCAAAATAGTGATACAAAAATCCATTGTGAAGCAATAATAATATTCCAATAATAGAAGCCTATACAATATTGGCTCTATTATCTCAATGCCGGGGAAAGGTCCCAACACCTCTAGGTTCTAACTCCCCTACATCGCAAACCACATCACTCCTAATTGCATGTAGAAATTACTCTCCTACTTGGACTAATGAAAATCATACACCTATTATCCTACATGGCCATTCAATTATCTTGATCGGCATCATAGATAATTAGTCGGATGGAGTGCCGACCAAATCCTAGAATGTGAAACATCAGGAATAATAAAAGTTACTCTGATGGGATGGCGACCAACATTGAAATTGAAGAGTCTCATTTATTATGTACATATGTAAATGTTTGGAGATATAAATTCATTCCGTCTCAACTCAATGGACTATTAATTCAATGGAAAGCACACCATACTGAGATATTGTAACCACCTAAATAATATCAATAGTGAACGTAGGCTTTCTTTATAGCTGAACCACTTTAAAACCTTAACTCTTGTGTGTTTGTTTAAATTGCTTAAAGTAATTTATATGTGATTATATATATGGACCCAACCTATTTTTAGATATCAACTTGACACACCCCAACCCAGTTACTTACAATTGAGTTTGAAAGTCAAAGTGAGTCAAACCATAATTGCCTTAACCAAACAATAAACATGAGTATCCTTTTTCAGTATCAGGATAAAGCCATAACACTAAAAACTTTTCAAAATTTTAAAGTAATCATGATGATTCGAACTTTCTCAGAGGATAATTAGGATTAAATTACCCATTTTTAATTTGAACAAAATCATGATTTTACGCATCCCTTGCTAATCCCACCCGAACTCCTAGATTTGGCAGTGACATTTCAATACCTGAAAAAAAATATAACATAGGAATCGTGAGCAAAATAGCTCAGTGAATGCATTACTACTACACTAGTGCATAAAATTAAATGCAATAAGTCATATCTATGCAACAATATATAACATCTCAACATCTCTTGGTTGTTAGTAAGCCATAACATCTCTTAGCTGTTAATAATCCATACCATCTCTTAGCTATTGATAAGCCATAACATCTCTTGGCTGTTTATAAGCCATGACATCTCTTGGTTGTTAGTAAGCCATAACATCTCTTGGATGTTAATAATCCATACCATCTCATGGCTGTTAATAAGCCATAACTTCTCTTGGTTGTTGTTGATGTAAAAAACTAGATTGCTCTAATTATTCAATCACAGATAAATAAATAAGACAAAGATTTTTAAAGTGGTTCGGCTAGGAATAAAGCCTACGTCCACTGTTATGTTATTGCTGAGTGTTTGTGGAATTCTTGATTACAAGTTCTCTCAAGAAATTCCGGTCCCTTTGAATGGGGTTGATACAAGGTATTTATAGCCTTGAGGCTGTACATGAAAGGTTCGATACATTAAATGATATACATGTGAAAGGGTAATACATTTAATGCAGCGTGCGCGTCAAGAATATAAGTATTCAATGAATGTTTAAACTGTTGATTATCTGGCAATTAATGATACGACCGAGGTGCAGCTCGGACCGCCATAGTTGCTCGTTGATCAGGAGTTCCTCGGAGCACTAGAGTACCTCGGAGCGCTAGAGTTCCTCGGTGTACCCTCGTTGCTCGGAAAGAATCATGGTTGGTCGGGAAATGAACTTCCTCGCTGCTATTGTGCCACGTAGATTGACACGTGTCTTCGTATTATTCGTCCACATCAGCATATTAATTTTGGTATCAACAGAAGCCCCCAATGTTTCATATTTCGAACTTTGAGGAGTATGGAACATTCTTTCTTGGTATATGGCAATATTAAATGACTTTCCTGGGTTTCAGGAACATTGTGTTCAAATTTCCTTCTCATTTCGCAGCTTCCGCCCTTTTTTTTGAATTTTTTATAAGCGCTTCGGTCTCCGTGCAGTTTTTGTCCTTTTAGCCGCCAGAAGTTCAGTAGTTTCTTTTTGGTAATCATTTCTTTCGCCGCTTCCCAATGCAAAGTATTTAAACTTCTTAGGTAACCATACCGTCTTCTACGTTTTCCAATTTTCTGCCTTCAAGCTTTCTATTCTCTCCTTCTCTCTTGTGCGTTCATCTTTTCCTTCGTTAGTTGTCAGCAGACCTCCTTTCTTCCTGTAAGATCTTTTTCCTTTCTTCTCTTTTATTCAGTATGGTTTATATTGTGGAGTCTGTTGAGAAATTTCGTTCTGATTTTTCCATTCCTTCGTGGGTAACTCTAGAGGTTCTTTCTGAGCCTTTAGATTACTTCCGATTGGCTGAGGGACATTGGTTCCCCAGTCTTTTTATTGCTGAATGTGGTTTTTCCTTTCCACCAAATCCATTGTGTCTTGAGTTCTGTCAATATTTTGATCTTGTCCCTGCAAAAATAGCCCCCAATTCATGGAGAATAATTAATGGGGTGCACAAATTAAATCTAACTCATGGGACTCGTATTGGGATCCCTGAGATTATGTACTGCTATAAGTGGGCCACTCTAGATAATATTTATTACTTAAAAACTAGGTTTCTGAATAGGGCTCTTGTAGTTAACATCCCTGACTCAAATAGAGATTATTTTGAACATGGGTTGGTTATAAAAAATTGGCAATATGCCCCTTTAGCTGGAAATGAAGTATACAACGGTCCCAGATGCCCCCATATGGCAATGGGATAGGTTTATTTTTCATTTTATTTTACTTATGAAATTATGTTTTCATCACGTTTGACAAAATGTATTACTGATATCTCATTATGTATTTATTTGCAGTTGATAGCAAAAGAAGAACTCCAAAAGAATCAGAGGTTAATATCAAGCATCTGAAACTTATCTGGGGTTTGCACAAGAACATTGCAGACGAACACATCAGGTCTGCCTCATATCTGCTACAGTATAAGAGTTACACAACCTCTTATACTGCTCGCCCTGTTGAACCAGCTTCAACTCCAGAAGGTTCATCTTCAGATTCTCATCTTCTTTTAAGTCAAAGGATGGGTAAGAAAAGAGCTCCTCCTGCTCTCTTTGATGATGTTACTTCTGCTGCTGGGGCCAAGAAAAACAAAACTGATGTCCCAGAGGGGACTAAAAAGGTGGATGTTGGGTCTTCTAAGGCTACCGAGAAGCCCCCAGTGGTTCCGAGCAAGAAAAATGCTCATGTGGATGTAATTACAATCTCTCCGACCAAGACTTCTTTGGTTGAAGGTTCTGAACTCCCGTTGAGGAGATTGAGGAAATCATCCTCAGTTACTCCGGCTGAAACTGCCTCCTCTCTACCTGCTGGTGGTACTGATGTTCCAAACATCATTCTTCCAAGTTCTGCAATGAGCTCGGTCGTACCCGAGGTCCATGGTATTGATGAAAAAATTCCTAGGGATATGCTGACATCATTAGCTGCTCGTCACCTTGCTTCAGTAAATTTTTCATACTTCTGGTTTTTCTTTCTTTCTCTGAATACTTGCATTTTGTATTGACTTTATTATTTCTCTCATCTTTCAGCTGGTGAACTGTTTCAATAATATTGTGAAGAAGGATGAAGCTATTAAAGCTTCAAGCTCCTCGTCAGGTGTAGAGGATGCTCTGTTGGGTTTGACCCAGTCTTTAAAAGAATCTCGTCAACAGTATGTTGACGAAAAAGCTGTTTGGGAGAAAAAGTTAGCTGTGGATGAAGCTGAGAAGGTGAAAATGGCCGAAACCTCCAAGAATTTAGAGGATAAAGTAAAAGGTTTAGAGGTTAAACATCAGGAATATGATGGCCAGCTGAAAAAGGCAGAGGAAGAGTTATCTACCCTGCGAGATATCAAGGTCAAAAAAGAAGAATTGGATGTGAAGCTCTCCTCGGAGAAGTTGAGAAGAAAGGTTGCAGTCAAGAAAAATTTCAGTGCTGGTTGGGAGAAAGGATGGGATAAGGGGATTGCTGCAATGACATCCCAAGTCCAATATGGGAAGTTGAAATACTTCCACGATGGTTGGGTAGCTGCTCTGCAGGAACTGAAGATCAAGGATGATTCTGATCTATTCCAGATGCACCTCCCTGGTCCTCCTCCACCAATTGTGGAAGAAGAAGAAGATGAGCCTGTCTCTGATGAATCTTCTATGGCCATAGGTGATCAGGTCTCTGCCTCTCAACCTTCTGCCACCGAGGACGTTTCTTCCATGCCTCATCCTCCCGAGAAGATTCCTGCCGATCAAGCTGTTGTTACCACCGAGCAACCGAGCTCCTCGTCCCAGCCTCCCGAGAAAGTCTTGGGGGACAAGAAAAATGTGTGAAGTTGTTCGGTATCATTTCTTTCTTTAATTACTTGTAATCGTACAATGTAATCTTTTGATGATCTAATAAAATACATCTTTGCTTCTCTTCATTGTTGATCCTCTGTCTGCTTTTATTTAACTACTGCTTTCTCTTCGTTATTAGTTTTTGGCCAGAATGGAATTGATATCTGCTCCTGATACTGAGTTGATGCGACAATGCAATGGATATTATAAAGCTGGTTATACAGACCTAAGTGTATCAGAGATTGTTGACATTCTTGGTCACGATGCCTCAGAACAAGCAGTTGAGGCTTACCGGTATCTGAAGGATTTACTTGATAGATCTGTGGCCAACAATGTGGCATACTACGAACTGATCGAGGAACTTCATGGTTCCATAGAGGATCTCCAAGGTCAGCACAATGAATCAATGGCTTTGTTGCACAAAGATTATGAAAATAGATGCCAATAACTTTCTTCTGAAACAGGCCATAAGAAGATCATTGCTGGATATGATATTAGGGAAAGGACCCTAAATGGTGAAGTTGAAGCTTGCAGGCAGATTACCGAGATCCTGGAACAAGAAAATAATAATTTACAGAAAAAATTGGCTCAATATGAATCTGCAGCGTCATCTTCCGCTGCTCTAGTGCCCGTTACTGATGAAGGTTTCTCTTTCTTAGAGGTCGAAAATGCCAAATTAAGGCAAGAACTGGATGATTTAAGAAGATCTGCTGTTTCTGGGACTGCTCGTGGACGAGGAAGAGGTTCTCAGGGACGAGGAAGAGCTGCTCAAAATGTTGCCGAGGAGCAAAGTTCTCCAGTCGCTTCTCGGAGTCGATCAAGAGTTCTTAGTCGCAATGTTGAAGAGGCTCGTACCCAATCTACTTTGGAAACTCAAGCATTCCAATTAAACGTCAAAGATCGAGTTCTATCAGAAATGTCCAAGAAAAATCTATCCTTGGAGGATCAACTTACTGCAACGAAGTCTGCTCTACATACTAAGGATCTCTTTGCCAAAAACCTTCTCGAACAGTTGGATAGATTAACCTTTCAATTTCATAAGCAACCCAGGGAATTCTGGATGGCAGGATATAATGAAGCTCTTGTTCACTTGGATGCTCGCATTGAACATGCCAACAATGAAGGTTATAAGCAAGGGTGGTTGAACGCACTGGGCGTGTTAAAATTAGAGCGAGGGCATTTTTTATGGGATTATCATGCTCCAGGATTACTAGACTTGCCTGTGCCACCTTTCAAATTGGATATGGCTTGGTTCCCAGCTCGTTCCATTCCTTGTAGCCTAATTTCAAAATACCTCGGTGATTATAGCCTTCACTCCCAAATCGAAGTATCTCGTCCAGAGCATCTAATGGATACACCTTCAATAATGAATGTCAGAATGCTGAAGGACTTGAACTTTATTAATTCTCCTCTTTGCTTGGAAGATCCTCCTGCTGGCGAAGAGCCTGTCTCAAAAGCAAAGGGCAAGAAACCAATAGAATAGGAATTTTAATGTAATAGTTAGCACATACATGTAATATGTAACTTATTTTGAATTTTTAATGAAATACTTCATTTTTGTTTGTAAATCTGTATTGGTATTATCTCGTGTTTATCAAACACTTTACACTTATGCATATGTATCTGTTAAAAAGATAACAATAATATTGTTCATTGAGCAACTTAATAAAAAGTTACAAGTATCAAGGTTGTTCAATCACTTAATAATAAAGTAATGAGTATAAATTGCTCCAACTGTTTCCAACCAACCATGATGGATGAATAATGTTTGTCGACTTTATCCCCAACCAGCCATACTTGGTTCAATTTCAAATATTTTCATAAAATGTGTCCGACCAACCCAGGCCAATAATTTGTTCTCGTCGACCAACTACAGTTAGTGGGTTTTTATTCCCGACCAGCTATACTTGGTATATTTTGGAATATTTTGTTCTTCAAAGAACTTTTTGTAATAATCTTACCTCCCGACCAACATAAGTTGTAATTTGAGAGTATATTTGTATCTTACCAACACCGTAATTGATCATGCTGGTGTACACCTCCTAACCAAAGGAGTAGTAGTGGTAGTAGTAGTGGTTCTTTCGAACTTTTTGGCTCGTTGAGCTGTCCACTAGATATCTTACCAACCGTAGTTGGTCACACTAGTGTCGCCTCCTAACCAGGAGTAATTTTTTGGCTCATACGAGCTTTTTGGCTCTTTCGAGCTGTCCACTAGATATCTTACCAACCGTAGTTGGTCACACTAGTGTCGCCTCCTAACCAAAGGAGTATTTTTTGGCTCATACGAGCTTTTTGGCTCTTTCGAGCTGTCCACTAGATATCTTACCAACCGTAGTTGGTCACACTAGTGTCGCCTCCTAACCAAAGGAGTATTTTTTGGCTCATACGAGCTTTTTGGCTCTTTCGAGCTGTCCACTAGATATCTTACCAACCGTAGTTGGTCACACTAGTGTCGCCTCCTAACCAAAGGAGTATTTTAATTGTTCTCGCCCTTTTATCAACCGGAATTGATCGTGGGTCTGAACTATAGTCTTCTTCTCATTATCAAGCAGCGTAGTGTACAACACTAGTATTCCCCGAAAAACTTTCAACAGAAAGAAAATGGTGAAACATCCTCGTTTTATTCATAATGAAGGAAATGCTTTACATTTTACATTACTGATAATACTTGCGCAGGTGTTCAGCATTCCATGCATTCTTAAATTCTTCTCCCTCTAGAGTTGCTATTCTGTAAGTTCCTGGACGAACAACCTCTGTAACTCGGTAAGGTCCATGCCAGTTTGCTTCGAGTTTATTGTGCTTCTGAATAACCCGCTTCAGCACATAATCTCCTTCCTTTAGATCGTATTTCTTCACCCTTTTGTTGTAGAACAGAGTTGTTCGTTGTTGATAAGCAGCATTTCTGATGGCTGCCTCTTCTCTAACTTCCTCGAGCATATCCAAATCCAGTCTTCTCATCAAATCGCTGACTGGGGAATTGAAATTCAGCACTCTATGAGTTGGGAGACCCAACTCGGCAGGTATTACAGCCTCACTTCCAAATGCTAACATGTATGGTGATTCTCCAGTTGCTGCTCGGGGAGTTGTTCGGTAAGCCCACAAAACTGACTGTAGCTCATTAATCCAATTTGCTTTAGCCTCACTTAACCTCTTCTTCAAACCATTTAGTAATGTTCTATTCGTCACCTCAGTCTGTCCATTGCTTTGGGGATGTCCTGGTGCTGAATGATACTTCAAAATGTTCGACTGATGACAATAGGCAGCAAATTCTTCATTATCGAATTGTGTTCCATGATCTGTGATGAAAGCATGGGGGAGACCATATCGACAAATGATGTTCTTCAAAATGAACTGATATACCTTCTCGTACGTCATATCAATTAGTGGTTCAGCTTCCACCCACTTAGTAAAATAATCCACTGCAACGACGAGTTACTTGAATCTTCCTCGGGTCGTCGGCAATGGTCCAACCAAATCAATCCCCCACATGGCAAATGGCCAAGGTGAAGTAATGGGTGTCAACAATGCTTGTGGAGTTCTTTGGATGGAGGAAAAACGTTGGCACTTGTCACACTTCTTGGCATAGGCTATACAATCAGCCCTCATCGTCGGCCAGTAATATCCCTGTGTCATTACCCTTTGCAAAAGTGTCCGACCTGCTACATGAGCTCCATAAGATCCTTCATGGATTTCTTCAACCAGTTCCTTGACTTCTGATGGATGCACACATCTCTGCAAACCTGCCATCATTCCTCGTCTATACAAAACACCATTAGCTAACACATACCGAGCAACTTTATACTTCAATTTCTTGGCAGCTAGCTTGTCCTCCGGTAATTCTCCTTCTTCAATGTATGCCCTGGTAGGATCCATCCAAGATGGTCCCAAATCAAGGGTAATTATATTTACCATCAGATCTTCCTCTATACTCCAATTTTCTAATACTTCAATTGGTATTATCCTTCGTAGCTCGGTGCGCGTAGCTGACGCTAATCGGGCCAATGCGTCTGCTCTAGCATTCTCCATCCTCGGTATTCTCATCAATTGAATAGCATCAAATTCTGCCAATAACTCCATCACCTTCGCATGGTACTTCACCATTAATTCTCCCTTAACTGCATATACTCCCATCATTTGATTCACAATTAATTGAGAATCACTGAAAGCAATTACTTGCCGTGCTTCCATAACTTTCGCCAAATGAAAACTTGCTATCATGGCCTCATACTCAGCTTCATTATTGGAAGCCTTGAATTGGAATCGCAAGGCATACTCCATGTCAACATCATCAGGGGTGTTTAAAACAATCCCTGCTCCACAACCAGCTGTGCAAGATGATCCATATACATATAATCTCTATGTAGGTAACTCGTCTTCAAACTTCTTATCAGTTAGAGTTCCTCCGTAAAATATCATCTGTTTTCTTTCATCATCCCCGGGTATCCTTCGCTCCTCGTCGGTCATCTGTTCGCACCCTTTTACCAATCGGAGTTGGTCTGGGTTTGAATATGATGATTTTTCTACATCCACAAGTCCTTTTACCAACCTTGGTTGGTCTGGATCTGTGTCTGTTGATCCTGTATCGTCCACAGGTAGGTCAGTAAGTACCTTTTGTTCCTCGGGGGTATCAGGGTATGTGAACTCTGCTATAAAATCTGTTACAGCTTGCCCTTTTAAGGATGATCTGGGTTCATACACAATATCATATTCACCAAGTTCTATCGCCCAATACATCAGTCTTCCTGATTTTTCCAGCTTATGGAGGGCTTGTCTTAGCGGCATGTCGGTGTACACAATGATGGTATGGGCCTGGAAATATGGCCTCATTCTTCTACTTGCTTCGATTAGTGCCAGTGCCAATTTTTCTAGCTTTGGGTACCTGATTTCTGCACCTCGGAAAGCTTTACTTGTGTAGTAGATAGGTTTCTGAACTCCATTCTCCAACCTGATCAATGCGGAGCTGACTGCATTTTCTGATACGGCCAGATACAAGTACAATCTCTCTCCGGTTATTGGTCTGGACAACAATGGTGGGGCTCCCAAATACTTCTTCAAATCTTGAAAGGCCTTCTCACATTCATCAGTCCACTCAAAACTTTTTCGCAGTGTTTTGAAGAATGGGAGGCATTTATCAGTTGCTCGGGATACAAATCTGTTGAGCGCTGCAACTCGTCCGGTAAGACTCTGTACTTCTTTCCTCGTCGTTGGGGATCGCAGCCCTAAAAGAGCTTTGATCTTTTCTGGATTTGCTTCAATACCTCGTTGATTGACAATGTATCCGAGGAACATTCCTTCTCGTACTCCAAAGGTACACTTCGTCGGGTTGAGCTTCATTTGGTATTTATCCAGTTGATCAAAGGTCTGGCCTAAGTCAACTAGATGATCAGTAGCTCTCTTTCTTTTGGTGAGCATGTCGTCGACATAGACTTCCATATTTCAACTGATTTGTTCGGCAAAAACCTTGTTCATCAGCCGCTGATATGTTGCACCTGCATTTTTTAAACCAAAAGGCATAACATTATAACAATAAGTTCCCCTTGGGGTAATAAAAGAAGTACTTTCCCTGTCTTCAGGCTTCATTTTGATCTGATTGTAGCCAGAATATGCATCCATAAAGCTGAGTAGCTCATGTCCCGAGGTAGCATCCACTAGTTGATCAATTCTGGGCAATGGAAAATGATCTTTTGGGCATGCCTTGTTAAGATCAGTGAAATCAACAAACATTCTCTATTTGTTGTTCTTCTTCTTTACCATCACCACATTTGCCAACCAATCTGGATATTTCACATCTTCAATGAATTGGGCTTTCTGGAGTTTCTCGACCTCCTTTTGTATGGCCTAGTTCTTCTCGGGACTAAACACTCTTCTTCTCTGCTTCACAGGCTTGATCTCCTTATTCACATTGAGTTCATGACATAAGAAGTTTGGATCTATTCCTGGCATGTCTTCATGACTCCAAGCAAAAGTATTCTTCCTGTTTCTCAAGAATGTTATCAACTCCTGTTTTATTGAAACATCCAACGACGATCCTATCTGGGTTACTCGTTCAGGATACTCGTCGTCCAGAATAACATTTTCTGTAGATTCCACCACCTGACGAGTTGAGATTCATCCCTAGGGTCAAGAGTTTCAATTTCTGTACCTTCCTCCACTTGGTAAGTAGTAGTCTTTTTCCTTGACTCTTCAAGTTCCTCTTGCTCGGCAGACGAATAATAGCATTCCCGAGCTACTTTTTGATCACCTTTCACAATTCCAACTCCAAAATTTGTTGGGAACTTCAAACACTGATGTACTGTAGATGGAACTGCTTCGAACTTCTTCAATCCAACTGTTCCCATGATGATGTTGTAGGCTGACTGCACATTCTTATCCATCACAAAGAAACGTATTCTTTCTGTTCGACAAGCAGGACAAGTTCCAATGAATATATCCAACTTGATCGTCCCAAGTGGAAAAACTTTCTCGCCAGCAAAACCCAGAAGGGGTCTGTGATAAGGTTCCAATTGAGATAATTTCAAATTCAAGCTATCAAAGCATGAGTAATACATGATGTCTGCCGAACTACCGTTGTCTACTAACACCCTTGAAATGACTACGTCCTTCATCCTCATTTTGATCACCAAAGGATCATCATGAGGGTAAAGAACACCTGCCAGGTCGTTTTTTGAAAAACCAATCACTAGCTTCTCTTTGTTTACCTTCCTCGGACGATCATCCTCGGCCAGATTTATTCGCTGAATATATGAACAAGCTTGAGCCTCTCCGAGTTAAGCTTTTCTTTCTGCAGTAAGGTCTCCTCCTCCTGCATCTCCTCCTGTAATAACATTACAATCAAATGACCCAAAACGTATGGAAAATACCTCTCGTTCAGGCTGCCTTGGCTTCTTGGGAAGATCGGGGTCATCATCTGGATCATCTTCATGGTCCCTCTTCTTTTTCTCCTCTGCACGACGAGGAGATCTAGATCTTTCTCTAGTTCTATCATCATTCTTCCTCTCACCCCTGCGATCTACATATTTTGACAATTTTCCTCTTCGGATGAGCGTTTCAATCTCGTTCTGAAGGGCTATGCAATTTTTGGTCATATGGCCATGATCTTTGTGAAACTCGCAATATTTGGCCTTATTCCTCAGATCGGGATTTGTCCTCAATTTCTCTGGCCACTTGATTTCCTCGCTATTCTTGATTTCTTCCAAAACATGATTAATACCCATTTTCAATGGAGTATAATTATCGTACTTCTTTAGGACTTCCCACGTCGTCCTATTATTTCTGGAATGCTTGTCACCACCATTACCTTTCTGGTCTTTCTTCTTAGACTTGTCGACCTCCACCTTGGATTCTTTATCCATATTCTTCTTTGCAGCCATAGCCTCCTCGGCATTCATGATTTTGGCCGCTTTTGCCATCAACTCCGACATAGTTTTAGGTGGGTCTTTGGCCAAAGTGTAGTATAACTTATTAGGCAACAAACCACTCATCAAAGCAGTGATTGTTGTCTTTTCTTCGTAATCTATGACTTCCAACTTCTCGTTATTAAAACGAGTTATGTAATCTCTAGTACTTTCACCTGATTTTTGTCTAACACTTAGCAAGTGTGCTACTCGCTTTACTGGCTTCGCCCCAAAACAAAAATTGCCAATGAACAACTCGGCTAATTGAATAAAAGTTGAAATCTTACCCCGAGGAAGATTATTATACCATATCTGTGCAGATCCGGTAAGAGTTCCCGAGAATGCTCTACACCTCATCTCATCGGGGACGGAATAGATGTCGGCAGCAGCTTGGTATTGTTCTATATGAAGAACAGGATCTTTCTTTCCATCATACTTGGGGGTCACTACAGGTGCTTTGAATTTCGATGGTGTAGGAAAATCCACAATGGCTTGTACAAAAGGTGTCCCTTGAACAAAAGTTCTCTGTAAGGGGTTTCTTGCCTTAGCCATTTCTCCCAATCTATCCTCCAACCGCTGAATGGAACCTTTCCATGCTTCATTTCCTTCCTCAGGCTGCTTAGTCCGAGCAATTGATTGCTCTGACGTAGCTTCCTGAGATTTATCTCGACGAGTAGCTGGTCATGATTGTGCTGATCCTTCTCTCAAACCTGATGGTGGCCGCAAACTTCTCGATGGAGCTCTAGGTGGACTCATATTCCTCCTTGGTCCTAATCGGCTGAAAGGAAACACCCGTCTTAATCTTTCTAAAGCGCTAGTTCTCTCCGGAGAGAGAGTGATACGTTGATCTGTATCCGTAGCCCGTATCGATGAGGTTCGCCCAGGTTGATACGTAGAATCGGTAGACTCCCCATTACGATATAACCCAGTACGTCTGGATCGTGATTGCCCACGATCACTCCTTTGTCCTGAATAGGTAGGTGCACCGCCTTGAAGAGTTTGAATGAGTTGCCTCACAGATTCTTGCATGGCGGTTTGTCCTTGAGCCAGATTTGTCATAATTCCAGCCAGATCTGGAGGTGCAGATGGATCAGGAGTTCCTTGGAGCACTAGAGTTCCTCGGAACGCTAGAGTTCCTCGGTGTATCCTCGTTGCTCGGAAAGAATCATGGTTGGTCGGGAAATGAACTTCCTCGCTGCTATTGTGCCACGTAGATTGACACGTGTCTTCGTATTATTCGTCCACATCAGCATATTAATTTTGGTATCAACGGTTGTTGATAAGCCATAACATCTCTTGGTTGTTGACAAGTCATAACATCTCTTGGATATTAATAAGACATAACATCTCTTAGCTATTAATTAGCCATAACATCTCTTGGTTGTTGATAATCCATAACATTTCTTGTAATACATACACATCATAACCATAATCAACTCAGTAATTACGACATATCCTAACCATAATCAACTCAATAAGTACAAAATAACATATCCATATTCAACATGATAAGTACGACATCTCATATCTGTAATCAACTCGGTAAGTACAACATATAATATCCGTAATCATCTCAAAAATTACAACATATCATATTTATAATCAACTCGGTAAGTACAACATATAATAACCATAATCATCTCAATAAGTACCCCATCTCATATGTATAATCAACTCGGTAAGTACAACATATAATATTTATAATCATCTCGATAAGTACAACATCTCATATTTATAATCAACTCGGTAAGTACAACATATAATATCCATAATCATCTTAATAAGTACAACTTCTCATATTTATATTAACCTCGGCAAGTATAACATATGACATCCATAATCATCTCAATAAGCCCAACATCTCATATTTATACTCAACTCGGTAAGTACAGCATAAAATATCCATAATCATCTCAATAAGTACCCAAACTCATATACATAATCAACTCGGTAAGTACAACATATAATATCCATAATCATCTCGATAAGTACAACATCTCATATTTATAATCAACTAGGCAAGTTCAAATATAATAGCCATAATCATCTTAATAAGTACCACATCTCATATTTATAATCAACTCGGTAAGTACAACATATAATATCCATAATCATCTCAATAATTACGACATCGCATATTTATATTTAAATCGGAAAGTGTAACATATGATATCCATAATCATCTCAATAAGCAAAACATCTCATATTTATACTCAACTCGGTAAGTACAACGTCTAATATCCATAATCCTCTCGATAAGTACAACATCTCATATTTATAATCAACTCAGTAAGTACAACATATAATATCCATAATCATCTCGATAAGTCCATCATCTCATATTTATAATCAAATAAGCAAGTACAACAGATGACATCCATAATCATATCAATAAGTAAAACATATCATATTGATACTCAACTCGGCAAGTACAACATATAATATCCATAATCATGTATAAATACATCTTACCAGTGAGTACACTCACCTCGACCACTTCATGTGTTTTGCCCTTGCCTTTATCTAGCACTTGTTCAACTGATTCTTCTTCCCTTACACATATAAATTCTTATAATATTAGTATCATCATAATGATATTAATAATCCAAATAATAACTTAAACTTAACCTAATTCATTAGCATCATATAATCTCATTCAAATCATAAATAAAAAATGAAGTCCAATCTAACTTCTTGGCAAGATATTTACCTTACCCAAATCATAGGCCAAATATATTTTAATTTCCTATTAGTAGTTTCATCCTTAACATATTTGGTTCCCAATTCAAAATACTACATATAATTTTAAGTTTCCTAAAGCAATATATGCCCATTTCTTTGCTACATAGCAAATCTGCCCTATAGGCTCCTTTATCGTTCATTCAACTTCCGGGAATTTTTATCATTTTTCTACATTATAAATTTCTATTATATTTCACACAACATAAGTAAACATATTTAACAATACAAAATTAAAGTTTCATAATTTTTAAGGTTCATTTGCTATGCCAAGCAAAACATCGAACACATGGCGTGCATACTTTCACCCTTGGGGCAAATTTTATACCCGAACTTCAAACTCTAACCAAAGATTCATTTCTTGGTATTTTCACATGATTTTCGGATATGTAACACATATATAAATCTATTTTAATTTCCAACTATAACTAATCAATTCCAGTAAGTATACAAAAATATATGGAAGTTTGAATAAACAAGGTTACTAGACGAAGCAATTTAAGGGTTTACACATTCAACTTTGCTTAAACTTGCATCTATCCGTACATATACACCAAGGCATGAAAGTTCAATAAATAATCAATGATTTCTATCATTTCAATCAATAATACCAAAACAATAACAAGATTTATGCGTAGAATTACCTTAATGATATTTTCGTAATTTCTTACGAATTTTTCTCAATTTTTCTCCTCACTTTCTACTTCCCGAGATTCCTGATTCTCTCTCCTTAAGCCAAACTCTCTAATGTCTGATTTTGGATGAAGGAGGAGGTGATTTTAAGGTTTTAAAGTCGGCATAAGTCACCTCCCCTTGGTCCAATCAAAACAATACATTTGTTGTCATAATAAGACAACATACCACTTAACGAATAGATGAATTTGCCCTTGTTTCGAAATTTTGATATAACTTCTTACTCGGACCTCCGTTTAACACCCCATTTGTTGTGTTACAAAGTTAACTCACATATCCACAACTATCTAGTTTTCACCTCATGTCAATTGTTATATACTAATGGTGAAAACTAGTCTCCAACATGAACATTCTTACCGGAAACTTCAAAATTTTGTATTTGTAACTAATTCGATATTTCAAGCTTTATAAAGGTAGGATTGGACTAGACATACTAACTTAAAATTATGTACACTAATACCACATTATCCATATCCCATAAGGTAAGCATGATTTAAACACCATTTATCATAATTATATCCAGGTTGTCACAACTTTCCCCCCTTAGGAAATTTCGTCCCCGAAATTTAGTATGAATTTCATTTACCAACCAATTGGAAATACTATTTCCTCATGCCTGAAAAATCTCCTCTCATATCATCTTTGTTTTATTTATCACTGATACATAAGAATAATCATCTAATGATTTCTTATAAATGCAAGTCAATTCTCAACTCATAAATTACTTCATACCTTCATTCCTATGGTCCATCCTTATTATCGAGTAATATTTTAAATAATAAATATTATATTACAAGACTAAATTCTTATATTTCATTTCTCCAACTTCCATTCAATATTTCAATTCATAAATATCATATTACAAGACTAGTTTATCATATGTCATCTTCTCATCTTCCATTCAATACCAAATACATGTGTTTGACCTTAACTAAACATACAATGACCTTAACAAGTCATTTATTCAACACAATTACTTTACAATTATAATCTTACCACAATCCTTAATAACATGATAGTCTTATGAAACATCATTAATTTACTAACTTTACCAGTTTTTGTAACATGGATGTTAAATGTAACATCACCGCTTAAAACCATAACCATGCCTACCAGCCCCATAATACTTTTCTAATTATTATATGTCTTATTTCTTTCAAATAACATGTACAAATACGTTAATGTATCATATTATAGTATTCCACATAGCACATTCTCCTTATACATATTTCTAGTGACTAGCCACATCGCCTCAACTTTACCATTCTTATAAGCATTGCAAAACCTCACAAGAGTCATATCCACTGCATATAATCATACTATTAAAGAAGTACATATCAACTCTCATTACTCTTTTCTTTTACTTATCATAATCCATTTTGAACCTATGTTCGGATCAATTGTGATAGATTATATTTCAGACCATTTCACATATTAACTTTAAACATATACAACTACTAATCTCCTTACTTCACCTTTACTATGTGAACCTTCATTTTATTCACCCTCAACAATTCAAGTCCCATTATAATCATATAACAATAATTCTTCTCACTTCTTGTCCTTTAGTAGGATATGGGTTCTTGTACCTCACCCTCCCATATAAATGGGTGCACACCAAACCATGGCTTAATAAATGACACTACTCAAGTCTACATATTCCAGTATAAGAAGGGATTACTTCCAATACTTCACAATTTTCGTATACCACATTTTGTCTTTAAAAATTTTCCTTCAATGACATGTTTGTCCATACCATAAATAAAACAATGCAATGATTCATATAAAAATACCTGTATTCGCTGTCATCCTCGAATAAACCTTAATATATCATTTCCTTTCCTGCAAGATCCTTACATTTCATATCCCATACAACAATATATATGTATAACTAACAGATGTTAGTCAATAAATAAAGTTTTCTTATGACTCAAAACAATTTCTACTTCCACTGCCAAATCTAGGCGCTCTCCCCCCAGAACCTCTAAAACCTAGGCTCTAATACCAAAGTTGACACAACCCAACCCAGTTACTTACAATTGAGTTTTAAAGTCAAAGTGAGTCAAACCATAATTACCTTAACCAAATAATAAACACGAGTATCCTTTTTCAGTATCAGGATAAACCCATAACACTAAAAACTTTTCAAAATTTTAAAGTAATCATGCTGATTCAAACTTTCTCAAAGGATAATTAGGATTAAATTACACCTTTTTAATTTGACCAAAATCATGATTTTAGGCATCCCTTGCTAACCCCACCCGACCTCCTAGATTTGGCAGTGACATTTCATTACCAGAAAAAAAACATAACATAGGAATCGTGAGAAAAATAGCTCAGTGAATGCATTAATACTACACTAGTACATAAAATTCAATGCAATAAGTCATATCTATGCAACAAAATATAACATCTCAACATCTCTTGGTTGTTAGTAAGCCATAACATCTCTTTCCTGTTAATAAGCCATAACATCTCTTGGCTGTTGATAAGCCATAACCTATCTTGGCTGTTTATAAGCCGTGACATCTCTTGGCTGTTGATAAGCCATAACATCTCTTGGCCATTAATAAGCCATAACATCTCTTGGCTGTTGATAAGCCATAACATCTATTGGTTGTTAATAAGCCATAACATCTCTTGGCTATTAATAAGACATGAAATCTCTTGGATGTTGATAAGCCATAACATCTCTTGTAATACATACACATCATATCCATAATCAACTCAGTAAGTACAACATATCCTAACCATAATCAACTCAATAAGTACAAAATATCATATCCATATTCAACTTGATATGTACGACATCTCATATCTGTAATCAACTAGGTAGGTACAATATATAATATACATATTCATCTCAACAAGTACAACATATCATATTTATAATCAACACGGTAAGTACAACATATAATATCCGTAATCATCTCAATAAGTACCTCATCACATATCTAAAATCAACTTGGTAAGTACAACATATAATATCCATAATCATCTCGATAAGTACAACATCTCATATTTATAATCAACTCGGCAAGTGCAAATATAATATCCATAATCATCTTGATAAGTACCACATCTCATATTTATAATCAACTCGGTAAGTACAACATATAATATCCATAATCATCTCAATAAGTACGACATCTCATATTTATATTCAACTCAACAAGTATAACATATGATATCCATAATCATCTCAATAAGCACAACATCTCATATTTATACTCAACTCGGTAAGTACAACATATAATATCCATAATCATCTCAATAAGTACCCCAACTCATATGTATAATCAACTCGGTAAGTACAACATATAATATCCATAATCATCTCGATAAGTACAACATCTCATATTTATAATCAACTCGGCAAGTGCAAATATAATATCAATAATCATCTTAATAACAACCACATCTCATATTTATAATCAACTCAGTAAGTACAATATATAATATCCATAATCATCTCAATAAGTACGACATCTCATATTTATATTCAACTCGGCAAGTATAACATATGATATCCATAATCATCTCAATAAGCACAACATCTCGTATTTATACTCAACTCGGTAAGTACAACATATAATATCCATAATCATCTCAATAAGTACCCCATCTCATATGTATAATCAACTCGGTAAGTACAAGATATAATATCCATAATCATCTCGATAAGTACAACATCTCATATTTATAATCAACTCGGCAAGTGCAAATATAATATCCATAATCATCTAAATAAGTACCACATCTCATATTTATAACTAACTCAGTAAGTACAACATATAATATCGATAATCATCTCAATAAGTACGACGTCTCATATTTATGTTCAATTTGGCAAGTATAACATATGATATCCATAATCATCTCAATAAGCACAACATCTCATATTTATACTCAACTCGGTAAGTACAACATATAATATCCATAATCCTCTCGATAAGTACGACATCTCATATTTATAATCAACTCAGTAAGTACCACATATAATATCCATAATCATCTCGACAAGTACAACATCTCATATTTATAATCAACTAAGAAAGTACAACATATGACATCCATAATCATATCAATAAGTAAAACATCTCATATTTATACTCAACTCCGCAAGTACAACATATAATATCTATAATCATGTATAAATACATCTTACTAGTGAGTACACTCACCTCGGCCACTTCATGTGTTTTGCCCTTGCCTTTATCTGGCACTTGTTCAACCGATTCTTCTTACCTTACACATATAAATTCTTAAGTTATTAGTATCATCATAATGATATTAACAATCCAAAGAATAACTTAAACTTAACCCAATTCATAAGCATCATATAATATCATTTAAATCATACATCGTAAATGAAGTCCAATCTAACTTCATGGCAATATATTTACCTTACCCAAATCATAGGCCAAATATATTTAATTTCCTTTTAGTAGTTTCATCCTTAACATAATGGGTTCCCAATCCAAAATACTACATATCATTTCAAGTTTTCTAAAGCAAGATATGCCCATTTCTTTGCTACATATCAAATCTCCCCTATAGGCTCCTTTATCGTTCATTCAACTTCTAGGAATTTTTATCATTTTTCTACATCATAACTTTCTATTATATTTCACACAACATCAATAAACATATTGAAAAATACAAAATTAAAGTTTTATAATTTTTAAGGTTCATTTGCTATGTCAAGGAAAACATCGAACACATGGCATGCATACTTTCACCCTTGGGGCAGATTTTATACCCGAACTTCAAACTCTCACCAAAGATTCATTTATTGTTATTTTCACATGATTGTCGGATATTCACACATATATGAATCTATTTTCATTTCCAACTGTAATTAATCAATTCCAGTAAGTATACAAAAAGATATGGAAGTTTGAATAAACAAGGTTACTAGACGAAGCAATTTAAGGGTTTACACATTCAACTTTGCTTAAACTTGCATCTATCCGTACATATATACCAAGGCATGAAATTTCAATAAATAATCAATGATTTCTATCATTTCAATCAATAATACCAAAACAATAACAAGATTTATGTGTAGAATTACCTTAGGGACGTTTAATTTCCTACGGATTTTTCTCAATTTTTCTCCTCACTTTCTACTTCCCGAGCTTCCCAATTCTCTCTCCTCAAGCCAAACTCTCTCATGTATGATTTTGGATGAAGGAGGAGGTAATTTGAAGGTTTTAAAGTCAGCATAAGTCACCTCCCCTTGTTCCAATCAAAACAATACATTTGTTGTCATAATAAGACAACATACCACTTAACGAATAGACGAATTTGCCCATGTTTCAAAATTTTGGTATAACTTCTTAATCGGACCTCCGTTTAACACACCATTTATTGTGTTACAAACTTAACTCACATATCCACAACTATGTAGTTTTCACCTCATGTCAATTGTTATATTATAATGGTGAAAACGAGTCTCCAACATGAACATTCTTATCGAAAACTTCAAAATTTGGTATTTGTAACTAATTCGATATTTCAATCTTTATGAAGGTAGGATTAGACTAAACAAACTAAATTAAAATTATGTACACGAATACCACATTATCCATATCCCATAAGGTAAGCATGATTTAAACACCATTTATCATAATTATATCCGGGTTGTCACACAACTGATTGGTGTCCTCTGTAGGAATGAATGTTCATCATCGTTCTCTCCTCTTGTTTATTATTTTTATTTCATTCTCTAAAGAATGACTACTCTTCCTGAAAGCAGCCTAGGGGATGCAGAAAGCAACCTACCCCCAATGGGACAAATCTCGAAGAAATATTTCTTAACTTGGCTAAATGATATGAAACTATACAAGAATCAGTTTAGAAATTAGCTCGTATGATGCAAGATATATCCTCCAATTCCAAGAGAGATATGCCTCCTCCACCAGCTAGGAAAGAGAAGAGTTATCATTCCAAGCCTTCTCATGATAGGTCGTACCATCCTGTAGCAACATATTCCTTCTATTAAACGGATTACTATAATGATATATCTTTTTCCAATGAGAGGCCAAGTGTGTTGGAGAGGCTAATTAGGGAGTTTTCTTTTGATCGTTTGGGTCCCCGAGAAACCAGAGGTCATCAGAGGGAGCAAAAATGTTATCGCGCGCACAAAGATGGATCCACGAGATCTAGGGATTAGTGTGAGAGTCTCTCTTCATGCTGAAAAAAATTCTTAAGAAGAGAGCTCAACAAATGTGCATTGTAAAGCCACAAAAGCTACATCGGCTAAGTCTAAACCATAGGAACATTCCCAGAAAGGATCCATGTAGCAGTTGGAAGATTGGTTGGGATAATTGGCCAAAACAAAGAATCCTTTGCAACGAAGTTTTATAAACGGAATACCTTTTATTGAAGTTATTGTGGATTATCCCACACCTTCTAAATTTAAGCCATTGAGTGTTACTCCCAAGTATGATGGGAAAATTGATCCAATCCTCCACATTGAAGAGTATCCAGTTGCTTCTGATATCAACTATTTCCCCAACAAGATGAGATACAGAGCTTTCTTTAGTTCTATCATAGGTCCAACCCATATATGGTACAACAATCTCCCAAGAGGTAAAATCTCTAGTTTTCATCAGTTGGCTGAATTATTCATTGATAACTTTTGCTTTGGTGCTAAGATGATCAAGAGTGTTACTCATCTCTTGATCGTGCATCAAAAGTCAGAAGAAAGTACTCGAGACTACATTACATGCTTCAACAACGAGAAACTAGATTTGGTAGATTATGAGGAGAATACAACCATTGCAGCACTGATGAGTGGATTTCTCGCCAAAGACCTTTACTGTGCCTTAGCAAAAAAATCCACCCAAAACTATGACAGAACTGATGGCTAAGGGTGGAAAGATTATGAACACCAAGGAGTCTATGGCTGCTAAAGAAATTCTAAAGACAAAGGTTGAAAGTTAGAAGCATAATTCCTTCAAGAAAGATAAAAAAGATAAAAAGATTGACTGAATTAAGAAATACGATGAATATACTCCAATCACCAAAGGTGTCCATCATATCCTGGAGGAAATCGAGGGAAATAGAGACTTGAATTGTCCTAGAAAGCTGAGGTAACCTCCCAACATGAGGGATAAATCCAAGTACTGTGATTTTCACAAAGATCATGGGCACACCGCTGATAGTTGCATCGCCTTAAAGAATAACGTAGAAAATCTTATTCAGTGAGGAAAATTTAATACGTTTGTGGATCGGAATAGGAGTCAAGATGCTCGAAGAAGATCTGAATCCCCTGGCCGAGGAAAGGATGACACCAAAAAAGCATGTAACAATAGTTATAAAGATGATCTTGACTTGCTAAAGAAGCTTGATGAACCTGAGGTGGAAGTAGGAATGATTTCCTTTGGTTGTCCCTTCATTGCAGGAGGAGATGCTAGAGGTGGAGATGATATGGAAGAAAAGAAAGCTTATCTAAACGAATCTAAGGATTACCCAACTATCAGACAGATTGATATTTCTAAATGCGCAGATGGTCGGCTAATGAATATTAATAAGGACAAACTGGTGATCAAAATCTCTAACAAAGATTTGAGTGGGGTGTTTTATCCTCGTGATGTTTCGTTAGTCATTACTTATAGGGTTCACCATGAAAGAGTTGCAAGAATATTAGTTGATAATGGGAGTTCTGCAGACGTCATGTTCTACAACTGTTAGAGTAGGCTAGGGATATAGGACAGTAAGCTAGAACCATATCACAAACCTCTCATAGGATTATCAGGTGAAAAGGTATATCCATTGGGTACAATTAAGCTAGATGTGTAGATCGGCACCTAGACAACAAGCATGAAGGAAATAATTCATTTTTTTGTGATAAATAAAAATGTAACATTAGTTTACAATATTATACTCAGCGGAGTAGGAATGAAGCAGTTAGAAGTTGTTCCATCTACTGTGCATCAGTGCATGAAATTTCCTACGAATTATGGAGTCTGAATGGTGAATGGTAACCAGATGGAAGACAATGAATGTTATTATACTTCAGCTGATCAACATAAAGTACAAAAGGGAACAACTACATTCCATATTGACACTATGGATCCTCGAGAAAAGGAAGATCTGGTGAAGGGGAAAGTTTTGGAGGAAAGAAAAACTATCGTACTGGATGATGAGAAGCCATAAAGAACCACTCAAATCGATTCAAGGTTAAACCTTCGATCAAACATGAATTTATTACATTCCTCGGAGAAAGAAAAAATGTGTTTAAATGGAGCCACGAGGATATGCCAGGGATTGATCAAAATTTCATTTGTCATGAACTTAACATTTATCCAGATTCAAATTCGATCAAGAAGAAATGCCAAGTTTTCAATCCCAGGAAGAATATAGCAGTCCAAGAGTAAGTGGAGAAGTTGCAACGAGCACAATTTATAGAAGATGTCAAATACCCCAGTTGGTTGGCCAATGTGGTTATGGTAAAAAAGAAGAACAACAAATGGCACATGTGTGTGGTTTTCACAGACCTTAAAAAAGCAGGCCCAAAAGATCATTTACCTTTACCAAGGATTGATCATTTGGTAGATACAACTGCAGGTTACGAATTGCTCAGTTTTATGGATGCATATTCTAGTTACAACTAGATTAAGATGAAACCTGAAGATAAAAGAAAGCACATCATTTATTACCAGTCGAGGAATGTACTGTTACAATGTTATGCCCTTTGGGCTAAAAAATGCTGGAGTGACTTATCAGATATTGGTAAACAAAGTATTTGAAGACCAGATTGGTAAGAATATGGAAGACTACATAGATGACATGCACACCAAGAGAAAATTTGCTACCGACCATATTGTAGATTTTACACAAACATTTGATCAGCTGGAGAAACATCAAATGAAGCTCAATCCGACTAAATGTAACTTCACAGTATATGAAGGAATGTTCCTAGGATACATCATCAATCAAAGGGGAATTGAAGCCAATCCTGATAAAATCAAGGCCTTACTAGAAATGCAGTCCCTGACCAACAAAAAGGACTTGTAAAAATTAACAGGAAGAGTGGCAGGACTGAATTGCTTTATTTCCCGACTATCGATAAATGTCTTCCATTCTCTAAGGTGCTTAAAAAGACCTTTGATTGTAATGATGAGTACGAAAAAGGTTTTCTGGAATTAAAGAAGTATTTTGACTCTCCACCTCTTCTCTCTCGACAGTTTGGGAGAAACATTGTATGTATATTTACTTGTTTCGGAGTTATCTCGGATTTGATTCGACTGGAGGGAGAAATTCAAAGGCCTGTGTACTATACTATGGAAAAAATTAGTTATCCATGCTTGGAGAAGCTAAAATTAGCACTCATTGAAGCTTTCAGAAGAATGAAGCCATACTTCCAAGCCCATACCATTGTGGTGTACACTGATTTGCCTCTACGACAAGCCTTGCACAAGCCCGAAACGTTGGGGAGGTTAATGTATTGGTTAGTTGAGCTTGGAGAGTGTGAAATTTTATATGAGCCAAGAATTTCACTGAAAGGGCAAGCAGTGGAAAACTTCATAGCAGAGTTCACATATGCATAAATGCAAAATAATCCATGTTTATATACCAAGCATATTTCTTCGGAAGAGAGCTTAACTCAAAATCAAACTAAGATTGTGTCCGATTAAAAAGAATCGTCAGATATTTAAGAAAGGATTCAATGAAGGGAAGACCAAAGTAAGAAGAAGTTTATGTATGGAGTTATGACAGAAGAAGATTTACATTCTAATCTGGAAATTGTTTGTATATGGATCCTCATGTACTACTAGCAGTGGAACCGAACTTATTATCAACACGGCAAATGACTTGGATGTGGAATATGCTTTGAGATTTCAATTTTAGGATTCTAGTAATGAGGAAGAATATGAAGCATTGATTATAGGGTTAGAATTGGCTTCATCACTAGATGCTAAGAAAGTGTTAGCACATAGTGATTATCATCTTATTGTTAATCAGATACAGTAAATATATGAAGTTAAAGGAGAAAAAATGGTGAAATACCACAAAAAATCTATGGAAGTCATATATTTGTTCCCTGCAGCCAGGATGGTAAGGATTCCAAGGGTGGAGAATGCCCGAACAGATGCACTTTCTCGATTAGCCTTTATAGCTCAAAAAGAGCTCAGGCGAACAATTTCAGTAAAAATTCTTGCCCATAGACGCATTGATGGAACAAATATCAATATAATATTAGTGGAATTAGGTCCTTTTTGGATGGATCCGATTAGAGATTACATCAAAAGGGGATCACTGTCATCCGACCAGAAAGAAACTAGTAAGATGAGGTACAAAGTAGCAAGTTATGTTCTGGAAAAAGGTGTTCTGTATAAGAGAGGATATACTATCACTTCACTTCGTTGTGATCATTCAAACAAAGTGAATGACCTAATCAAACAAGTCCATGAAGGCTCATATGGAGCTCATATAGTTGGCAGATCACTAACACAAATGAGAGTAATTCAAGGCTATTATTGGTCGATGATGAAAGCAAACTGTGTTTCTTTCACCAAAAAGTGTGACAAGTTCTAAAAATTCACTACCATACATAGAAGAACAGGGGATACTCTATCGGATATCACTTATCCATGGTTGTTTGCTCTTTGGGGAATAGACTTGGTCGGACCATTGCTAACTAACAAAGGCAGGTTAAAATATATGGTTGTTGTAGTTTATTATTTCATTAAATGGGTTTAGGTAGAGATTTTGATAGATATGCCTTATGAGAGGGTTTTCCAATTTATATGGAAACAAATCATCTGTCGTTATGGAATGCCTTAGGCTTTCATCACCGACCACGACACCCAGTTTGATAACGAGGAGTTGGAAGAGTATTGTATCAGATCTGGCATTCAAAAACTTCATTTTACACCTAGAATTCCATAGTGTAATGGACAGAAAGAAATCACTAAAAAAACTTTGCTCGATGGACTGAAGAAAAGGTTGGATGTATAAAGGCCATTGGATCGATGAACTACACAGTATCCTTTGGGCTTATAGGATCACTCCCAGAACAGCAACAAGGAAACCCGCATATATGCTCGCTTTTGATACTGATGCAGCTGAACCATCTAAAATAGGTTAAACGACCCAAAGAGTATTGAATTTTGATTCACCCAAAAGTGATATCATGAGACGAGTAGATCTAGACATGGTAGAGGAAGTTAGAGAAGATGCTATAATTCAGATGACTGCTTGTCAACAAAGGACTGATAGGTTCTATAATCAAAGGGTCAATCTGACTAACTTAAAACAACGAGATCATGTACTTAAGAAGGTAATCCAGAAGAACAATAAACTGGAGCCGAATTGGCATGGTCCATACTGAATGTCGGCAGTTATCCAACTAAGGACTTATTATTTGGAAATATTAGAAGGTGAAGAGTTTAAGAATCCTTGGGATGCAAACAATATTTGCAAATATTACCAGTAATTCAATAATTTTGTTCTCATGTAATCAAATATTCAGTTCAATAAAGTTGCAATTTTCCAATACCTATGCTTCCTTTTTTCGGAGTATGATCTTACTCACCAACTAACAATCAGACACTTTTAGTTCAAACTTTTCCAACTTCAGAAAAGTTCAATCTTGGTTCAAACTTTTCCAACTTTTGAAAAGTTCATTTCTAGTTCAAACTATTTCAATTTCAGAAAAGTTCATCTTTAGTTCAAACTGTTCCAACTTCAGAAAATTTCAATCTTGGTTCAAAATTTTCCAACTTCAAAAAAGTTCATTTTTGTTCAAACTTTTCCAACTTCAGAAAAGTTCATCTTTAGTTCAAACTTTTACAACTTTAGAATAGTTCATTTTTAGTTCAAATTTTTCCAACTTTAGAAAATTTCATCTTTATCTAAAACTTTTTCAACTTTAGAAAAGTTCCCTTTTAGGTCAAACTTTTCCAACATAAGTAAAGTTAAGAAATGATTATAACTTCATGCATGATTTTTTCTTCGATAAATTAAGAACAAGAAGTTGGTAAAACTTCATGTAAGATTCAAATTCAAACACAAGAGGTTTTACCCGACCAAGTTAAAACACATGAATAACTATACATTCCTAATACTTTGTCGACACTAATAACTAATGTTATAACTTAGTTCAACAAAACTATTTACAGTTTTATCTAATAGCATTAGTATAATCTAAGGCATTACATATATATTCAACTATGAATCAAGCATTTAACTTTTAAGCAGGTTATTTCGTCGATAAGGCGATTAACTAGTCATTATACAGAATACCTAGTCGACGATAAGATTAATACTAATAACAAGATGATATATATAAGGAAACGAATCAGAAAGAACTTTATTTTATTTCATTCCAATAAATGTGTATTACAATATGAAGATAAAAAAAAAAATACAAGTCTATCCTACAGGGCATTAGCCATCCGCCTTGCTCATCCCAGCAGGAGGTTCATCAAGGGTACTCATATAATTAATAGATCTAAAATATCTCCTCCTAGTAGGCCAGCTACTGCTCGGCCAATCAAGTAGATGCTGGGGATGAACATACTCAACTTCTCCTTCAAGGCCGAAATACACAATGTGTTTTCTAATCAAGCTCTGATGAATGGCCTTATGAGGAATCCAATTAATGTCAATTGATAAAGGAGGATCAGGATATTCCAATATTCTTAGGTCATGCTAATACCACAATTCATTTCCCTTAGGTACCTTCATCAAAGTAAGAGGGTTCATCCAATTCCATTTATATCCCTAATTCCCGACCTTCTCTATGTGCTTATCTAAGTAAGTCAGGGCCTCATCATCCCCGTCCATGCAAATAGGTTTTAGTTGCTTATGGAAGTGAAAAGTCAGTCGGTCCACACTATCTTGAAGCTTTCTAATGGCCTTGTCCTTCTCTTTGAGCATTTTAACTTGGTTGGCCAAGGTTTTCTTGGTTCTCTCCTTATTAATAGTTAGCCGAATAATAATTCTTTGCCTAGAATATTAGATTGACTTAGTTTTCTTCTTCTATAAAACCTCTAACTCTTCCAATAGCCTAGTATTATCAGTCTCCAAAAAGCACACCCCCTCATCTAAACCAGTAGTGGATGAGTTCTTCAAGTTGTCCAACTCATTCCTCAGAGCATTATTCTCTCTCTCCAAAAATGCAGCGATTGATAAAATCCACAATATTCACTCATGCCTTGGTACTTAGCATCATAATCAAAGTGAAGCGAGGCCATAGAGAGCTTGTGGTTTCTCTACATCTGCTCAATTATCTTGTAATAATCGATGTTATTCTCCACTGCTCTGTCCCGAAGGTTGTGAAGGGGAATATAAGACTCCCTCACTTGGTTAGAGGCATCTGGGATGAGCAACCCCACCAAATCTTCTTTAGTCAATAGATATGGTCAGGCTCAAGAATATTCCTACATTGCCTAATAGATCAGATTCAGTAGAGACTATTTCTTTCTTTCGAGAATCAAACTAAAAATTTATAAGTTTAAGTTTATGAGTCCGATCAACAAAAACAAATAGTATAAACAATATTGAAAATAACAAGAGACAAGAAATCAACACCAAAAGAAATTAGAAGTGGTTAGGAAAAATATGTTTTTTCATTGATCATTCTTTGGGTACAAAGTTGTTTCCAATGAAAAAGACAAGGAAGAAGAAAGGGAAAATACATATAGGAAAAGGCAAAAATAAACTAGCTAAAAGGAGTTAAACTTTCTCCTTGTGCTCCTCTTGCTCCTTAGTCTTATCTTGATCGACAACATGTAGGCCGACATGAGCAGAAGGAAACATAGAGGACTCCCCAGAACCCTTATCATCATCATCATCATCAAAGTCTTCATCCAGGTTGGGAGGAGTTCTTGCGTCATGTCTTTGAAAAAGTTCAGACTCTGTCTGAGTGCAACCATCCTTTAAGGCTTCCAACCAACCTTCCTTATAGGACTGCTTCCTGGCGTACTCTTTCTTGATGGCTGTAGTAGTGAAGCATTTCTCCCATCCCTTATTCATAGCCTCTTCCCTATCTCTCTTGCTCTTGGTCATTAGAGTAGAGTTAATAGCAGTCAGGCCAACAATCCTATCTTCAACCGCCTTTGCCCTCAGCTTCAGTAATTATCAGCTTAGCGTGGGTCAACTCATCAACAACAATCTTTTATGCCTCCTCTGCTATTTTTTCCTCATCCTCGACAGCCTTAATTTTTTCCTGCTAGGCTTCTCTCCTCTTTCTCTCTCTGTCTCTCTGTCTCTCTCCAGAGCTTTACCAAATGCTTGTAAATTTTGTTACAAACCCTCAAAAGTTTTCTCTACAATAGCCGAGGATGAGGACCATATTTTTTCATCCTTCTCCATCATTTTTTTATAGTTGACCAAGAACTTCAAGAAGAAAAATGTGTTATCAATTTAGAAGAAACGCATTAAAATATCAGTAAATGTCAAATAGAAAGGTTAAGAATTTACCAAAGCCAAAGTGTGGGAAGCCCTCTCAGTTAATCGATCTCTTATTATGGGGACTACACCCGACCTATCTGTTAATAGAGTCCCAGTTTTTATCAAATCCCGATCTAGCCCAGGGTTGATCGCCACCGAAGCATTTTTAATTCTACCTTGCTCGCCAGCAGACTTCTTAGATAACTCAACAGCTTTGGCAAACTCAGAGGATGTTTTAGCCTGATCTTACTGATTAGGCAACCTTTCTTCAACCTCTTGAAATGAGGTTCTTCAGTCTGGGCCACCTCAATGTTAAGAACCCTAGGTCTCTTATCAGTGGCTTGAAACCTCTTATCGGCCGGAATAGTTTTCTTAGTATCAAGGGGGAGGGTACTTAACCAGCATGTTTGGAATTTTTCTTTTAACCATATCAGTAGAAGGAGATGTAATGATTGTGGTTATATCCAAAGACTCAATTGAGGAAGAGGTTCGTCTTTGAATAAGCTCAACTTCATCTGATTCTACAACTAAAGAAGTGGATATAGGTTCCTCGTATAGGTTGACAGGAATCTGAGGTAATGCAAGTGGTGGTCGGGCAACAAAAGATCTGATTGAGATTTTGTACTCTAACAGTACATAAGCAGCTCTGGGATGTTCTTCTCTAACCCTTTGATTTAGACCCCACAAGTATTTAAGGTCTTCAAGATTAACTTTTCCATCCTTGGGACACTTCTTCTTACTCTCCTCTGCACCCAAAAATGAAAAAGGAAAATTAGTCGATAAAATTATGAACATATAATAAATAGAAGAAATTTAAGAGTAAAGTTTAAACTATGCCACGCCCTTCTTTGGGGCACTCGGGACCAGTGTAAGACACCCCCCAGGATGGGGGAATATTGTGAATTATTGACAACAATACCATAATCCCAATAGTCCTTATTAAAATTTGGCAATTAACTACTAAGGCCTTATTAGCTTTCCTAGTCTTCAAATAGTAGGTAATATCTCCGATGGTTCCCCACTTATAGCGGAACATCAACTCAAGGATCCCAATATGAATCCCATAGATATCATTTAAGATACTTACTCCATTGACCACCCTCTATATGTTTAGATCTATTCAAGAAGGAACGACGTCGAAATATTAACAAAACTAAAGAAAAAGTGGGTTTGGGGGAAAAGTAATACCACACCCACCAATAAAAAGAGTGGGAATCCAATGACCTTTTGTAAGAGAATATACGTCCACTAGACAATGTGCTATTTATCAACCGACCCAACCAGGGATTTTCCTTTATCTATAAATTCCTCTAAGGAATTAGAATCTATGATATAAACCTTGACTAAAACAAAGGAAAAATAGAGAAAATAGGGGAAAGATAGATTACAGAATCTAAAGACAATAGCAGAGATAAAAAAATGATGGTGAATAGCAAGCAACAAAAGATTGCAGAAAGAAAGCTTGAAAACAAGAAGAAAACCCTAAGTGCAAATGATTTAATGTAATAGAAATGGAGGGAAATTTCCATCCATTTATAGGTTTCCTCGATAACTGAGACAAAATGATTAACTTCATGAATGGTTGAACTATCATTGGTTGCACGCTTTCCAATGCTCAAAAAGACTAGTCTTCCCTTTGGCGGTTCGAAAAAGTTTGAATTATTTACAAAAATGTCATTATCAACAGTACCAGTAAAAAAAATTACAAGTGCGGGAGGTCTTCTTCCGACCATCTTTCAGACATTATGCTGAGAAACATTTTGAACAAAACACTCCATATTTTTTATCAATCATCAAGCATGGAGCATTAAGGGATTTTGTTGTATGTAAAAATTACTCCTACTTGGACCAATGAAAATTAGACACCTATTCTCCTCTTGATCGGCATCAGAGATACTTAGTCGGCTTGAATGCCGACCAACTCACAAAATGTAAAACATCGGGAATAGCAAAGGTTACTTGGATGGGATGGAGACTATCACTGAATTTCAAGAGTCTCATTTATTATATACATATATAAATGCTTGGGGACATAAAGGAATTATGTCTCAATGATTTCACACCACTATAATTACATAATCCCCCTTAGCTCAATGGATGACTCATTCAATGGCAAACACATCACATTGAGCTATTATAACCACCTAAATAATACTAACAATGGACGTAGGCTTTCTTCATAACTAAACCACTTTAAAAAACTTGACTCTTGTGTGTTTGTTTATATTTCTTAACATAATTTATCTGTAATTATAAATCAGGACCCAATCCATTTTTAGACATCAACACTCCCTTCGTGGGAGACATCCGTAATAACACCTGACCACTCATGTCAAACTTCAAAATCTTCAATTTACGCCGACATAACTCTTAGAAAGTTTCCTCAACTATACTGGAAAATTTCCAATTAACTCGATCCATGCTAACAAACTGTAAATCACGTTCATCCCGTGAAATATGTTATTCCTTCACCTCTAACCAATCATAGAGGGGATGACAAGGCCTTTTGCCTCAAGTCTCAAAAGATGTGTTTCTAATAATAGCTAGTACGAGTTATTCCACGCAAGTCCACCAATGACAATTACTCCTCTCAATTAACTTAAAGTGTAGAATACGTATTTCTCACATTCCGCAACATCCTAGTCACTTTTCATGTTTACTCATCAGTCTACGAGTAATATGTCTTAATCAAATGCACTTTGTCTCCATCGCCTCCTGACAAGACCAATCAATGATAGGATTTAAGGATCTCATCCTTATCATCATGACATTGGGTGGCACCTTGTGCCAGTCCTTTCCCTCACTACAATGAGACATTTGGCATGCTGCTAGATAGTGTAACTCACTAATGTTACCATAATGGTTCCATCTCGATCACCCAATTACACAATCCAATCAAAATCTTGACCGATTCACGATGTTGGTAAGCCAGTAATGATCTTCATCAGTTTGCCTACCAATTATTAAAAAATTCTGATGGATCGCCTCGGACCAACCTTTTCCCATCCACGAGTAGTGTACCTGGAGACAACTTCATTATGTCTCACTCAACACCACTTCACAAGCTCAATATCCCAAGTCACATGGTACATTTTACTCCCCTTTATATGGTACTTCAAAAATCGTGGAACATGTGTTTTTTCTAAACGGGTCACTTTTTAAGTCCTCCTTCCCTGTTAAAATTAACATCCTACTTATGCACAAGCCACCCTCAAAATTTGACTGAGTACGCCTCCGCTCTAATACCCAAAACTAATGAATCCTCCCTTGTATAGAGAGATCCCTCGCTTATGTCTTCCCAGTCTTTCAATCCATCTCGAGGGTAATAGCACTCCTTATTTTATATATATATATATATATATATATATATATATATATATATATATATATATATATATTATCTCCCTCCTCAACCGAAGTTCAGTCCATCTTGTTCTTTCAATTCTTCTTCTACTGACCCACATGCATATAATTTGACACTTTTATTACCATGTCCCCTTAACCCTGCTGATTTTGAAAATCAAACTAACCAGGGTGCCCATAAACCCTATATCCCATGTATATCTACACAAACATCATAGGCGTAACATATTTATCTTAAACTTGGCCTTCCATGCTCGACGTGGATAGAATGTAAGGTTATACTTAGTTACCCTTATAATCGTGACCTGATTATCATTAAAATTTTCCCACCTATCCATTAGTTGTGTAAAACATTTCCCTAGTGCTTCCTACAGAGAACTACTCGAATCCACTGGCCTTTTATCGTATAATAGATCTTTGCTAAAAGTGTTTTCTCCACACATACAATATTCATCGTTTAAAATCATACTATATCAATGTCTTCAAACTCACAAATTTTGTTAAGGTTCATGTATGGTACGTCACGCAATAGAAATCAACCCAAGGAATTTCCTCAATGCTCAATCACCTGGCATTATCGATTATCTAGGTCCTTTGACCCCAAAGAACATAATCGGGACGCTCAAAATCCTATCCCCAGACATATAAGTCTAATTCTCAACTCCCACTTCTCTAAAGTAGTTTTACAATTCGGCACTCGTACTATCACTAAGTCTGCAGTGCTAAATAAATAACGAGCTAAATCTCTCCACCCATAGAGAAACCCGATATGCCCTGACTCACATCAGTATAGTCTGTACGTATGAGGATCGAATATAATGAGACAATATTACTCTTCAAAGTCTCTTCTACAATATAGAATATACGCGGGCCCGACCCTATGTCAAGTGAGACATAAAAAAAAACACATCCTTCCCTGGAACAATGAACAAAATATCCTTAATATCACAACCCACCCTCGCTCAAACCATTCCATACCTAGGATAACATCATACTCGCATAACAAATCTCTCTAATACGAGTAAATCCACTAAACATATCATCTTAATGTCCACACCCGCTCCCCTACATGTGTAACTAAAGAGAGCTCCAGTACCTAACGATAAATATAGACACATAATAGTGATACTGATGATACATCCACTAAACCCGTCTCACACGTGAATCTAGTGCTAACTAAAATACGGTGACACACTTGTGTCATGTAAAACATACCCCATTTACCCCATGGATAAAATTAATACTTCCATTTGCCAATGTATCTTGCTATTTAAATAGTTCATGGACGTAATATTCACGTCTGAACTATTCCAAAAATTATTGTAATTGTTGCCCCTGCTGATCACCATGATCTTGCCCCTATCTCTCTGCAGACAAGATCGATGCATGTGGCCTAACTCTCCACCAATAAAAGCAAGTCCCTGTGTAATCCCCCATGTCTCTGGCCCCAATGTCCATGTTAGGGTTACCTTACTCTTTAGCCCTTGGCTCAATCCTGATGATTATACCAGTTGTTCCCTTGGCTCCGTTGGCCCTATGGAACACATTGTTGGACCTGAAGGCCCTGTCTAAATTCACCTTCACTTGATCAGAATTCCTTTGATTTGAATCTTTTACATGAGTCCCTCTCTTAGTTATCCCCCCTATGGTGTCCCACTAGAACCAATTATATCAAGTCTTGCCCTTTTGACTAGAATGTCTAATCTCTTGGCTCCCTTCTCATGGAATCATTGATATTAACACTGTAATAGTACGATGTTGACGACATCAGCATAGTTTCCAAGACAGATTTCCCCATAAGTGCTGGCGAATTGTACTCGTGAGTCCATTATAAAACTTAAGAACTCTATTCGCCCTCGCATCACCTTGTTCGTTACTAAGTTTGCTAAACAAACAAATTATTCCTCATACTTAATCCCTATCCGACTCTCATGTAACAAGTCTCAAAACTTTGTTCGCATCTCTATTTGAACAGAAGATGAAAGGACTTTCTGTCAAATGGCACCCCATATTTGTCAATAATTATAGTACATATTTTCTCAAATATGGTTAGTGACTCCCACCATTACAACACTGATCATGTGAGAAAAACAAACTCTCCAGAGTATGTTTTCGAGTGTCACTACAGTCCATACTCAAACGCCTTTGGATGTTCCCCTTCTATTGGCTAGTTAGCACAATGTTCGCATTTTATGGACACTCCAACGGATGGCCCTTTTGAATGGCCCCGCTAACTCTCTCCCATACTAATTGAACCGGGTGAATTTGAATTACACCAACATCTTCTAAGGTATTGCTTGGGGAAACTGGTGCGCCCTAATGATCAAAATAACATTAATTACCTGAGCAACGGTAGTGGTGTCCTCTGCTATATTCACCGTTCCCCTAATAGTCTGTCGCTCTGGCCTCTCCTCTCCTCTTGTAGTCCTCCTAACGGCCCTCGTTGGTTTTCCTCCATTGTTTGGCATACGCAAACCAACCAAACTAGTATATAATTCACTTCAATTATACGCAATAGCATGAGAACATAAATCACAATAGGATTCGATAGTCCTAAGCATATGGATCTACATCAAAGAAAAACAATGCTAAAGATGTAGTATGTTGGCTAAGATCCTAAGGAAACTAGAACATGATGCTCTGATGCCATCTGTGACATCCCTCCCATTAAGATAATAGGTAGCCAACCCTCTTCTAAAATAAAGAAGGAATCCCAAATGGATCATTCTTAGCATCACTATCGAAAACAAAATTTATTACTAACCACCTATTATTTAATAAAGTCGTGTGTCAATTTTAAACTTTAATTAAATTAACAGAATAAAATCATTCACCATCAACTATGCGAGATAAATAATTAAATCCACAGTCACATAATTATATCTGAATACTGGAATATAATAAAGTAAATTAACCGAATAAACCATCGGTTTCTATTCAAATACAACTTAATTAAATAAAATTGAAATAAAAACTGAAATTGGTCGACATGTCGGATAATAACTGGTTGAATCCTATCTCGAATCGCAAAGATAGAAAATGGCTAAACAATGCCTACAACAATCCATGTCTGCTACAACTCTCATGACTTGGAATTGATAATCAGGCATAGCATCCCTGTGGCTGGGTACTAAAAAGTTTTTTTGAAAATATTTTGACACGTGCCAGAGCCCAAAATCTTTTGAAAATATTTTGCAAGTAATTAAAATGCATTATGATTACGAATAAATTCTTCCATATATGAATTGGCATCTCACTCACAAGAGGTAATCATTGTCCCTCAATAATAGTGCGCACCTAACATATGCATTTTATATCCTAGTTATTCTACCCATCTTAACTAGTCTCCAATATCCTTAAGTCCATATGCTATCATGCGTCACGCGTATTTTATGAAATTAATTATCACATTCATATAATAATTATAATTCTCAATTACAATTAATCTATTCATTGTAGATAACTTTCAATAATTATAATTAATCATTTCATTGTAGATAAGTTTCAACAATTATAATTTATCGATTCATTCCAAATAACGTTCACCAGTTATTAATTCAATGTTCACACATTAGTGGTATATACCCGTATATATTTTTCTGCACATATATATAGGTATTTCCATATCACATCAAGGACACATATATATAACTTGCTATATACCTATAACCACAATCCCCAGAGCATTACCTCGCGAATGCGCATCTCTAAAATGCTATAATGCTCCAGAGCATACACATATCATCCTGAGTTACCTGGTCGAAATCTCACACCGAACCCGAAAAATCGTAAAAGTATTAGAGGCGATCATAGTCCTTCGACGGTGAGTCATAACCATACAAAAATTACCCCAGTACAAACTTCAACATCATAAAGGAAAATGCATGGCTCTAGGATCTCGGGCCGGTACAAAACCTGCTGATATTCGCTAGGGAAGATCACCCACATCGTGCAACCTCCATTGATAGCACTAGAGTGGTATGTTCACATAATTATATCATACACGCAGATATAGTAATATGTATTTATACTATCTCTATACCTGTATATATATTCTAAAAAATCAGGCTAAATGTGCCTATCCCTCGTGGCACTGGCCTAACACTTTCGAGTATCGTTTCCACTATCAATTATTTAAATATTCACTTATTTAATTAATTGATCATTAAAATATCATTTCTGGACACGTATTATACTCAACTAGTCGTATCCCCGTATTCCCAAATTTTTCATCACAATTCCATTTAATAGTTTATCGAGTATCATTTCCCATAAATACTCTATTTCTTAATCCTAATATGTTCCAAAATAAATTCAAAATATGTTTCTCAGTATTACTCACTTTCAATAAATCCTACATCATCCCCGAACATTACAATTTTACCCGAAATCAACTCATGAGCATTTTCCCATCAAGTAGCACAAATTAGTTGTAGCAGGGCAGGCGATCCGGTTAGGCTTGAGGGTGAACCAGTTCACCCCTCCAGATAGCAACACTTCTTCCCTGATTATCAACAGGGTTTGATCCAAATTCATGTATCCCAAAATATATTTTCTCAATGTTTATCAAATCTCATGAATCTTAAAGATGAAAAACATCCATGTTAACATAAAATTGATGTACACATGATCACTACAAGGAATCTATACTTAATTTCCAAATAATATGAAATTCTCCCAATATCACAAGAATTCATAATTTCCTCAATCTTCTAAATCAATAATTCATCTAGCTACATAGGATTCAAATTTCTATATTTCAATATAAACATATCACACGATTTTACTATGAAATCATCTCTCTAAAAACCCAATTATCTATGAATCCCACCCAAAAATTATTTCTCAATCATGATATGAATTAAATATTAAACATAATCATTTAGCAAAATAATTACTTGCCTTAATATTCGTAAGGTCTGAATTTGATTGAAAAGCATCCTTTCAAGATGATTAAAGTCCTGAAATTTCTTCCCAACTTCTTCCAATTTCAATCTCCCTTGAATTCCTTTAGCTTTCTCTTGGAACTCTTGAGTTTTTCTCCACTTTTCTCTTCACTTTCTCTCTGACCTTTTGTGTGACTCAAAGAAGCCTTTGGTTATTGTGATATGATTATTCAACTCACCCAAACCCTTTATTTTATAATATGAATCCCGAAATTCCCTTTTCACATTCCGTTAAATGACTTAAGTACCCCTATACGAGTACCGACTAGTGTAAAAACCTTCGAAACCCAATCACTACTTATGGGTACTTAATTATGACTGTTTTGACCTATTCTGGATCAATCGTGCACTCTAAATCATCATCCGAGTCACCCGTCATCAATTCACTATCTTATTCCACACACGACCCCACACCAAGTCCCGAATAAGATATTATTAATCTGTCGCTTTTACTCACTTACGATGTAATATAAAATAATGAAATTTCATTTGCTAATAACACAGGTAAATATAATAACACATAAATATCAATCCATTTCTCGCTAGTTAATATTTATTAAAATTCACTTTATTGTTTTGCGATTTAATTAATTATTGTGAGACATGTAATTTAAGTATTCCTAAAAATACGGGGTGTTACATCGAGGCACCTGTAACAATTTAAAATAAAAATAACTAATTCAAATTTAGTTTAATAGATAATTAGGAAATTACCAAATTACTGTTGTTTGCATTTGTGTCCCTAAAGTTTCATATTTCACTCATTTAACTCAAAATTGAATAAAGTTTCAGAGATAACTTTATTTTACCCAGATAAACATTATAAAATTACTTTTGGGCGTATGAAGTTTTAAAATTATGGTTTTACCCCTACGGTTGCAAGAATTGAAGTTTTAACTCAAATTCTTTTTTATCTTGTATATTTCTTTCAAATTACAAAATGACTCGTAATACTCATTTTTTATGGTACAACGGGTCTAACAATGCCTAGATTTGGGCATAAAATTCAAAATTATGCACTCATAAAACACCCAAACCTAAAATTTGATACTCCTCGAAAATAACAAAAAATATTAAAATTTAACTCATTTTCATTGGAATAATGACATCACTTAGTATATGTAATAAGTCGTTAGACCTCTAGGTTACCCTAGTGGATGATTTTTGTCTCGTCATGCTTTATTGTGAGTATACCCACAAAATTTAAAAACATGACTCGATACGAAAGATTCAAAAGTAATATAAACAACTCTCAAATACAAACTTCATAAATATAGCAAAACTTCTCTTCTCAATCTCAACTTATCGTGCGTGTGAGCCTAGCCAATAAAATTGTCCATTTAAAAAGATAACATTTCCTATCCAAAATTTCATTTTGATTTAGTAATATCACAATATGCACTCACAATTGAACCTCTCAGAAAGGACTAGTTTCTTTCGGTATATGTAAATAAAAGAGTGAATTTAATGAACAAATTTCACACATACATAATGAAAAATAAACTTTTTATAATAGATGAAAATGATCTCATTAATAAATAATTGATTAATTTTTTAAAACATTGTATCTCACCATATATCCTATTCGTCTTCTCTCCATATTATAACTAGCTTTACTCGATATCGATTAGGATTTTCTTTCGGTTGTATTGTAGACTCGAGTTTTGGCTAGAATGAACGGCTTTTGGAGTTCAAAATTTTATGAGAATATAGAGGTTTTTCCATATTTTGGCCATTTAGGCACTCTTTCTAACCTCCATTTTTCTCTTTTGTCTTATTTTTCAAACTCCATTTTTCTTTTTATCTATTTTTTTGCAATCTTTTTTTCTCTTCGCTTTTTCATTTTTATACATTATTCTTGCAAACTTCTTCCATTTTGGCCTTTGTCCTGTCATAATTTTACCTTAATATTTTAAGAAAATGGGTATGGTTCCTTTTCATTAGGGTTTAATTCGTACTTGGATTTACGTAGGGTTACGGTTTTATAAAATGCTCATTTTACTCCATATCCCATATAGGATTGCAATGGAGTAATTAAAAAATTGATATGATTAGGCTTAGTTTTGGTCTTTGAAACGATAGCCTAATCTCATTTCTTAATTTATGCTAAGTTAATGTATGTATCAAGTCAACTTACTAAGAATTCTTGTGCTTATGATTTACGTTTTCAGCTTGATTTTCAGTAACCGAACAAAACAAGAAATTTAAGATCATTAATGATTTATCAATGAAACAAAGTTTGAGTTTTTTTTTTAACTCATATTGACTTAAATTTCCCCAGAGCGATGAATGGCACAAAAGCTCACCGAGATAAAATATCCGCATTTATTGGTTAAGCATATAAAATTTCGCCTCAATATCCATTTTTTATCATATTATATGGCTAATGTGTAAAAATTTCATAAGTTAAGAGATTGGTGAATTATTTATATATTGAGAAATCGTTTCAAAACTCAATTATTTTGAAATTTTTTTTGGATATTTCTAAATGTTCAAATTTTTATGAATTTTTCATTTTTCCCCCAAAATACCATCATACCCCCATACCAAAAGTCCTCAATGTATGGAAATAAAAATATGGACAAAGAAAATAATGTATATAAGTAAAGGACGATATTACTCATGAACTTCCACTTGTGTTACCAACTTCCAACTAATCTCACATGCTTTTCATTATAAACCAAAAGGCGGAACAATTGGGAGCTAACCCAATAGACAATATATACACATGAAGGCATACAATGAATGCAGTGAGTGAAATTGTGGTGATGCGCAGTTACGATATGACATCGATGGTCAAACCCAAATAGGCTATTATAATGAAATCCCGAATGACACCTTAAGCTTAGGTTGCCTTTAAACTCGATAATGAATAAATCGAGATCTAAATCGGACAAAACAACAGTCACATCCTCGATCTCATCGAAGCATTCACGCGACACGGGTGAAAGGACGTGGTGTTAAGGGACAATGCGACATGATAAAACATATGTCACCAGTTGTGGACTTTTAAGGTCACTTATTTATATCGGGGTGAAGTTTAAGTTAACGTTAATCGGGGGGAACGCCACCTACGTTTCACTCACCCTTGAGCATTCTTTTATGCGTGTGGAAATATTGCATAAGTTGAGTTTCCGTTTACGCATCGTTACTAGCTTTAGGCAATCTTTCTCACTTTTTTGCCTATTTGTTTTTTGCTTTTATTCTTTTTCCATTATCTCTTTTGAATGTGCCACTGAAAAATAACACAAAAACAATTATACCAAGCATAGAGTGCCACAAAAAAATAATGAAATAAAACAAATAACACGACACAAGCACTAATGGTGTAGTTAACATGAAAACGAAGAAAGAAAATAATAAAACAAATAAAGAAATGTAATTTTTTATATTCTGTAAATAAAAAATATGTGCTCGAATAAAATAATTTTTTTTTGAACAGATTTTTTAGGGACTAATTATAGAAAATATGACATTTGAAAATTTTCAGAAAAATATTTATTTTTTCTAGATTTTCAAAATTTTAAGTATTATTGAGTTATTATGATAAAACTAGAGGAAAAAAACTACTACTTACTAACAAAGAATTAAATATGATTTTAAAAAAGTTGAAAGCACACAAGACTATCACAAATAAACAAAAGAAAAAACAATTTTTTCAATATTTTTTATTTTTTAAAAATAAACAATTAAAGATTTTGAAAATATTAGCTAGTGATTTTTTTGGGGGGGAGGGGGCTAGATTTTATTTTTATTTCTATGTTTTTTTTAATCATGAAAAAATGAATAAGTAGTCTGAAAGTCAATAACTTTAAATTGAACACAAACCCCAGGCAATGACACCAAAAAAATATTATCAAATTTATAAAAAATTTGTAAATGCACGAGCGATTATTGTATAGCTTTTGTATGTATGGATCAAACCCATCAAGATTTCGACAATTCTTTAATTTAGCAACATTCTAATTAGACAAATATGGGTGTACAGATAAGATGAAGAGATAAATTAACTAAACAAAAAGAAAGAATAAAAATACCTAATATGTAACATAGGATCCGATTATCATTTTTAATTACCACCAGACATTAATTTAATTTGTGCTCCAGATTTTATAACTCAAAATGCACTAACTCTCACCGCGTAGCGTACATTTCAAAAAATATAATATTCAAAGTTCATGAAGACAATTGGAACGTCTCATTTTAGACACCTTAAATCCCCATTCCCTTAAAATGATTAATTTAAAGTCTTAAGTGTCATCTTTAAGCACGAGATATCAATTAAATTAATAAAAGCTCGACCCATTAGAAAGTACTCACACATAATCTTAAAATATGAATCAACTATTAATTTTAAAGGTTTAAAATACAGTCTCGTGTCATTTTAAATGAACGCCGAATTTTTATTTCAACTAAAACAAGTCCAGAATTATACTTGACCTAAATCAACATACAATATTAACTAAGTATGATACACATCAACAAGTTCTAACATAAAATTTAAGCTAACTGTAATAACTCGTTATTTTATCCGGTAATTAATTAAATTAATTCAAAATTCCAAAATCTAGATTAAACGACTCCTAAATATGAGAATATATAAGTCTTGGGTTGTTTAGAAGAGTCCTCATAACATAAAACTCTCAAAAGAAAAAAAAACGTTTGTCACGGTTATGGACCGTGACTAATGGACGAATTATTTTTATTTTAACAGGATTTTAATGCCACTTGAATTCCACCAACTTTTTATATATGTAAATAATGCGGGATTAGGACTTTTAAACCACAATTTTAATAATTCTAAAAGAAGAAGACCTATTTTACTTTTATCATCTTCCTCCTACAAACCCTAGCCCCAAAACTATCAAGTTTTAACTTAAGATTTGAAGACTCAAATGGTGTTTTCTCAAAATCGTACAAGAACCATACTTTGTTCATTTTTTGAGAGGATTACAACCGTCTAATCAGAGTTCTCATTCTACTTTTTATCAAGCATGGATACTCTATTCTTTTCTTTACGAATTATGCATCTTAAATGTCTCCTAAACAATTAATTACATATTTTCTTAAAACAAATTAGTAGCATTAATTAGAGAAAGTTGACACTAATTTTGGGACTGTTTTTATGCAGATTTTGAATATGACTTAATACTTGTAATTGGTAGGTGAGTAGGATAGAGTATTGGGTTTTGGTTTTATCGGTGTAGATTTGCATGTAGAATTTTATAAAGTTTATTTAAATGAAAATGGGGCGCGTACACACTCATATATGTTATGCAGTGAATAAAAGTGGACGATTATTATATGTTTCATAAAATTGTATGTTGATTAATCTAGAATTATTAGATGGAAATAATTGTGTTAAAAATGGCGACTATGTTATTAATTAAATTAAATTATGAGTAAACTGCAATACTGTTCACATATGTTGTTGGATTGTGTAAATGATCATTATTCATATTTGCTATCGTGGGGACAAGGGGATCTTTGGTAGTATGCTCTCACCTATATTTTAGGATGCTTTTTAGATATGGGACTAGTTAGTGTAGATTGTTACGGATGGTATATTCCAGGGGGCGGTGATTTCTATGTCGTGTCGTCGATTCACTAGCCTAAGATTAAGACTAGGGAGAGATTATTGATAGAAAATCATCATATATCATAGGGTAGTATGTAATTTTCTTTTGGAAACCTTTAGGTTTGGGACTAAGGGTGTTTTGAGGATCTCACGTCGATAATATGGGTGGGGTGAATAAGTTTATAATAATGAGAAAGATGATAACTTGTGAATTAATACGTAAGATAATAAAATGGGTATTAAAATATATTGGAGTCGTTAATAAGTTCTAGACTGACAGTTTAACGGGTTGGCTGACTATTGCGGTATGGGGTGTGTGACAGTGTAATAAGTGTAGGGTTGACAATTAAATGGGTTGGCTAGCTATTATGACATGTTGTGTGTGGAACCTCATCAATAAGTGCAGGGTTGACAGAATACGGACTGGCTTGTTATTACGAGAGGAATGGGTGTGGTGTAGAACATGTGGGAGTCCCACAAATAAATATGACGTAAAACTTTAGCGGGAGTCCCGCACTAAGATGATGAGATTCTAGTGGGAGTTACACAACTATGATAGTGTAAGCCTTATATGCGGGAGCACCGCAACTTATAATAATCGATTGACAAAAATGTTAAATTCAAGTAAATTGATTTAATAAATAGAATTGTAATTAATGGAAATTAAAAAATTAAACTTGCATTTTTGATAGACTTAATTTAAAATTATCTATTGTGATATTTACCATGTATAACGCTACTATCTAGGTTCACGAACCCTAATTGAGGGTATTAGTGTGTATTTATGCTCGGGGATCTGACCCTATGCGTTGACTAAGTTTTTCATATATAAGTTTTGGAGTAGCTGTGTAGGAGTTTGGAGATATAGCTTGGAGGTGCATCTGGAGTTTAATTAATTCATGATTAGTAGTTTAGATTAATTTCCATTCCTTCACATTTATATTAAGACTGAGTTTATGGATTTGGTGGTCCATTCGGTTCCACAGTTGTTACAATTTTTATTCAGATATTCACACTTGGATTGTATTTAATTATATATATTGGGGAGTGGATTAAATTAGAGATTAGCATGGTGATGGAATTTATATCGCATGAATGGTTAATATTTATTAGAATTGATTTCATCATTGTTTTGTCGAATGAATTTAATATGTTTCATACCTGTCACATGCTAAGAATGATATTTTATTTAGCTAAAGCTTGGCACAGTTTTGCTGGCAGCTAATGCCTTAATTACACGGGGTGGTCCAGATGGTATCGTAGGTTTTGAGTCCTTTTAGCTTCAGTGTTACCGATCTTTGATCCCTTTATTTATTTGTACTCCTTAATGTAGAGGGTCTATCATACGTGTTAGATGTGTTTCTTGGAGATATGGAGTTTTGAGTTAAGGACGTTGTAGGAATTAAAGTTAGAACTAACAATTTGAATGTGAGGATGCTTAGAACTGATTTTGGGAGACGAGATTTGTTTTGGAGATTGTTAGTACAGATGTTATGTGTCATAAGTATCAATTTTGGGGATATGAATTGACTTGAGGACTTAAGTGTTATGATGACTTTTGGAGATAAATACGAGTGATGATTCGTGGGAGAACGTGGCACACCGTTATTTTCATTGGTGTGCCTATTTATATGGTTATGATATATATTGAATGTTAGTTCATGGGGTAAGTGCGTGTAAGATTGGGTGTATGTGCTTCCAATCATGGCATTTTACGAGTAGGAATTTATGAGCCTCATTTTATTTTGCGCATTGACGGTTCTTCGATTTTTGAAGACGAAATTCCAGTACTATGGGGAAGTATGTAACAACTCGTAATTTTATCTGGTAATTAATTAAATTAATTCAAAATTCGAAAAGCTAGATTAAAAGACTGCTAATATGAGATTATATAAGTCTTCGGCCGTTTAGAAGAGTCCTTATAACATAAAACTGTAAAAAAACATTTGTTAAGGTTCAGATACGTGACTAACGGGCGAACTATTTTAGTGTTAATAGGATTATAATCCACCTAAATTCCTCAAACTTTTTATATATATAAATAATACGGGATTAGGATTTTTAAACCACAATTTTACAAACTCTAAAAGAAGAATACCTATTTTATTTTCAACATCTTCCTCCTACAGACCCTAGCCCCAAAGTTATCAAGTTTTAACTCAAGATTTGAAGACTCAAATGGTGTTTTCCCAAGATCGTACAAGAACCATAATTTGTTAGTTTTTCGAGAGGATTATGATCATCTAATCTGATTTCTCATTCGAGTTTTTATCAAGCACGGATACTATATTCTTTTCCTTTAGTACTATGTGTCTTAAGTGTCGCCTAAACAATTAATTACATGTTCTTTTAAAACAAATTAGTAACTTTATTTAGAGAAAGTGGACTCTAATTTTGGGACTTTTTTTTGAAGATTTTGAATATGAATTAATACTTTTAATTTTGGGTGCATAAGATAGAGTATTTGGGTTTTGGTTTTATGAGTGTAGGTTCGCATGTAGAATTTTATAAAGTTTATTTAAATGAAAATGGGGCGCGTACACACTCATATATGTTATGTAGTTAATAAAAGTGGACGATTATTGTATGTTTCATAAAATTGCATGTTGATTAATCTAAAATTATTAGATGGAAATAATTGTGTTAAAAATGCCAACGGTGTTATTAATTAAATTAAATTAAATTAAATTGTGCCGTTATGAGTAAATTGCAATATTGTTCACATATGTTGTTGGATTGTGTAAATAATCATTATTCATATTTTCCACTGCATGGAAGAGAGGATCTTTGGTAGTACGCTCTCACCTATATTTTAGGATGCTTGCTTGGTATGCAACTAGTGGGTAGGGATTAATTGCATTTTGTACTTTCTAGGTATGGGACTAGTTAGTGTTGATTTTTACGGATGGGATATTCTGGGGTGGGCTAATTTCTATTTTGAGTAGTCGATTCGCTAGCCTAAGATGAAGACTAGGGAGAGATCATTGACGGAAATTCATCATATATCATAGGGTAGGACGTAATTGTGTTTTGGAGACCTTAAGATATGGGACTAATGGTGTTTTAAGGATATCACGTTGATAATAAGGGTGGGTCAATAGTTTATAATAATGAGAACGATGAGAAATTGAAAATTAATACCTAAGATAATAAAACGGGTAATAAAATATATTTGCATCGTTAATAAGTCCTGGACTGACAGTTAAATGGGTTGGATGGCTATTGCGATATGGGGTGTGTGACGGCGTAATAAGTGCAGTGTTGGCAGTTAAACGGGTTGTCTGTCTATTATGACGTGTCGTGTGTGGAACCTCATTAATAAGTGCAGGGTTGAGGTAATACAGACTGGCTGGGTGACTATTAGTTAATCTTTTATGCATTTGGGTGTGCTTCGTATGATTATTACGCAGAGGATGGCTAGTGAGGGATATTGGGAAGGCAGCAGCATGCGGGGCCCAGTTGGAGTTGAAGAATATTTTGGGGTCGATGACCATAACAGAGGTCACCCTTAATATTGCTCGGAATGATGGAGCAGTAAGGACTACAAGAGTGCAACATAAATATTGTTGTACAATTATAGCATAGATTGGTGCTAAAATTGACTCAGCTAGTGTGGTTAGGATGGGAGAGAGTCGGAGGGGTCTTTGAAGAGGACCACCCGTTAGAATTTTGTTAAATGCAGAGATTGTGCTGTAGCCAATGGATGAAGAATACTTGGAGGCTTTGGCATATAGCAAGAAGTAATATATACCCAGAAGTGAATTGGGGGTAAATTTTCATTTGGCTTATAGGAGAAGTGTTGTAATAGTGGGAGTAAATTACCATATTTGGTACAATGGAGAAAAGAGCCTTTAAGGTGGGTAATGGACTCACGAGAGGAATCACCAACACTTAAAAGAAATTCTACTTGGTTGATTGATGCAAATGGTGACGATGAGGTGCTTTTGGCAGTGTTGGAAAAAAATGCTTCCTTGTTAAGGGAGCTAAAAGAATTGTAGAATTTAGTCAGGGAGTAAGACTGGATGTAACGGTGCTAGTGAAACACTGCAAAGGAGAGACCCATCAGGGGACCCATTTAAATGATTCAAATAGTTGAATTCCTACTGAGCGGTGGTGGATTCAGTTGGGACTGGCAAGGCTAGTAGTGTGTTCCTTAGGGCCAGTGAAGCTAAGGGAACAATGAGGGTGGCCATCGGGGTCGAGGCTACCATGGTTCGAGAGAAGGATAAACCTAATAGTGTTAGTATGGCAAGGAATATGGGATTTTATGAGAGGCATTTTATGTGGAGAGTAGGACCGAATGGATTGACTTTGCCTGAAGTAAGAAAAAGGGACAAGAGGATTTTGCCTAGATGGGGCAATGATTAAGAAAGTTTTGGTTCAGTTCGAACAGGCGTGTCATGTCCAATAACCATTGGAACCATCAATATTAATAACAATTGGAAGTATGAGTTGTATCCTCAGGGTAGTGGGGTAAGTTCTATGTGACACGAGCAAGTCACAATATTCGGTTGACACTAGATTCGTGTTTGAGGCGAGTTTAGTGGGTATATCATCGATAACACTATAAGGTGTATATAGTTGGCTTTGTATAGCGGGGCTCTCTTTAGTACGATTAGCGGGGAGAGAAGGTGCAGGCACAGGGAGTATATATATGCTGAAATTACTCATTCTAGTGACATATCATGCAAGTGTGATATTATCCTTGGTATGGACAGATTAGTGGTGTGGGTGGAATGATAGAAGGATGTGATAACAAGACCACCGTGTCTAATGTTACAGGTCAGGATATATTATTTGATGAGGCCTTACCTGAAAGAAGGTCGGACTCACTTCTATATTATATTATGATAGAGACTTCGGAGAGTATGGTTGTCTCGAGATATTTGATCCCGGTGTGTAGGGAATTTATTTATGTGAATGGATGTATATTGGATTTACTGTTGACCAGAGAGATTTAGCTCGTTATTACATTTAGCGTTTAGAACTTGGTGATAGGGAGAGCGCATTGTTATATCACTCCTTTAAGGATGTGGGAGTTGAGATTTATATTTATAGGTCTGGGGACAGTCGTTTGAGAGTCCCTGTTAAAAGATTGAGTTTTATTTAATTTGATTACCACCAATGCTGAGTGGTAGAGTACTGGGGAAGTTCCTTGCTTGAATGTTGTTGCGTGATGAGATATGCATGGGCCCAGACGAACATAGTGAGTAGAGAGACGTTTATGGATGTTAGGGCATCAGTTTTAAATGTTAATCAATGGATGTGTAGAGAAAACACTATGAAGGGTGGAAAGATGTTAAGGAGAAATAAATTTCAATTTATGGGGCAATTGAGAATACCCCAGAGTTATGGCCACGTCGAGAATGCAAGGCCAGTTTTAAGGAAAATGTGTGTGACGTTTCCAGTGTTGTGTCGATATGCACCGATAGGAGGACGTAGGAATCAAGGTGTGGAACATATGCCTGAGGGAAATTATAGATAACACGAGAATGGTATAATGAATTGAATGTCGTGTGATAACGATGATAATCAAAGTATATGTGTGCAATGAGAGTAGCACGCCGAAATAGGTTGAAAGGCTATGGGAATCCATTCAAAAGATATCTCTTCATAAAGAGGAGGTCGAACAATTGTGAGAAAATAGAGTGGAGCCTTACTCAGTCGAATGTTGAGAGTGGCTTGCGCACAAATAGAATGTTGATGACTATGGGGAAAAAAGACCCAAGAAGTGTGCCAGTTGTGAAAAGTGAACGAGCCATGACTTTTGGCATACTGGGGGAAGAAAGAGAGTATAAAGTACCACTTAATTGGAGAAATTATAACTGGATTTGGTCTTGGGTGAGACGTAGTGAGATTGTCTCTGGATACACCCCTCATAGGTGGAAAAAAGGCTGGCTCGAGATGATAAACCAAAACTTAGTAACAAGCCTACGTTTCCAGTGACGGAACGGGTAGCTAGGCAAATAAAATTCATAATGGGCTGCCAACATCGTTACTAGGTCAAGCATTCCTCTGAGTGTATGGAATGGATTGGCTTAGATGAAGTAATTGTTATTATTTTTTTGAAAAGAAGGATTGTACCGATGCAAGGTGCCTCCTAATGTTGTTTTGAATTAGGATAAGATCCTTCAATCCCACCTCTAATAGGGATTATCAGGAAGCGATGGGGATGAAGTTTTGTTTTGGGAATATTGTATCACCTATAGCCTAGTGGTTAGATGAGAGGTGGTTTATTATGTTGTCTAATGCGAGTAGTGCGTGTTGGGCCTTGTAGGGTAATTGAAGGGAGTAATTACCGCTGGTAGAGTTGTGTGTAATAACCTGTAACGACTTATCAGGGATGAGTTACCTTTTGAGGTTTTGTGTGGATAGCTTTATCGTTCACCCTCAGGTTTATTAGAGGTGAGGGGATAACTAGATTTTGGATTGGCCATGATTTGGAGTCCATTGGATAAGAGTGGAGCGAACCATAAGCTATTTTGGGTGGCTTTTGAATGTCATAAGAGTTACGTCACCATGAATGAAAGTTCTAAATACTGACATGAATGGTCATAGGTTATCGTGATTCCTCCCATGAAGGGAGTTCTGAGCTGTGGTAAATAAGGGGTGATGATGTTGGAAACAACACCACCAGATAACGTGTTGACAAGCTCAAGCTAGTGATAACAATGGCAGCACAAGAGTGTATATATATAATAGAAGGAGGTGAGGAGAAGAGGATGAACACTTGTATGTAAGTGGTTCAGCCAATCTGGCCTACGTCCACTATGAGTGTGTGAGTAATATCACTAGATGAAGGCACTAATGGCCATAGGTACAATCTCTCAAGTTTTCTCTCTCTACTATGTAAACCAACAGAGTTTTAGCTAGGGTTGCAATTATAGATCCTTTTACAAGGTAGAGGATGACCTCTTTATATAGTGCTTGGGGGGTGTAATATACCCCCTAGCATGCAATGAGCATGTGCATGAGGATCGAACCGGTATGAGAATGACACCTAGCTAATTTTGTGTAGATAATGATGATCTCAATATTCCCTCATGTGAGGGGAATGATTCGGTTATAACTGATTTATCCACGTGCTTTAAACCTTTCATGTGCTTGTAAATGCTCGACCTTATGTCCTTGACTGGTGCAACCTCGGCCTAGACAAGTATGAGGTTTGTGGAGTCAGATGTAGTTTCCTTGTGTCCATGATGACCTCTGCCAGGAGGGTTAGCCGAGGTTAGGTATGAGGTAGCTGTAACGTCGGCTGAGGCCGATGATGACGTTGACAGTGGATTGAGCCCATGAAACTTTGCTGACCTCGGCTGATGAATAGCCGAGGTTGGTGTATGAGGTTGGTGCAATGTCGGCTGGGGCCGACCTTATAAGATACGACCTTACTTATGGTTGTCATAAGCTTCTGGTCACCTCAGCTGGGAGATTGGACGAGGTTAGTTACTCTGAGTAAGAGTGTGCACTTTGGGCATATCAACCACCCCTAGCCCTTAGTCTTCTATGTAATTAGATGACTGAGGGGTTTGTAGTTTAGGCCGAGGTTGGATTTCTAAAGGTGCCAATATTTTCTTGACACATGTCACTCGCTGAGTGAAGCGTGCTCCCCAAGATGATGTGATTCTGACTTGCCTTTTGGGCTTTCTAGGGCAATGATGGGGCATTGGGACTCGCGCCCCATCATTAGGTGGGTTTAAAAACCCTCTTCTCTCTCTTCATTCTCTTTTCTTCCACTTTCCCGCTTAAGCTCTCTCTGTAAATGCAACTGCAACTGCAACTACAAACCTCCATTGTCGGCCGCTATTCAGAGCTTTCTTTGCCTCCAAAACCTCTTCTTCTCTATTTTGCGATTAGCCAGGTACTATTTCCACCTTTCTTTTCCATTTTTAGCCATTATTTGTCATTTTTGAAATTCTGGTGAGCTTTTGCATTTTCCGGCAAGGGTTTCCACCAGTGTTGGTGGTTGTAGAGCTAGGATAGTAGTGATTGAGTGTCTTAGGAGCAGTTGTAGGCAGCTCAGGGGTTATTTCAGTGAGAAATAGCCATTTTTTAGGTTTTTGATGAACCTCCGGTCACCTTCTCCGGCGACCTTATTCTTGAGTGTTCTTGAGGTTTTTCGTTTGAAATTTTCCAACTCTCCCTCTTTGATCTTGAGTTTAAGTTCTTTTAAGTTGAGTAGATATTTTTGGTTTTGAGTCAGAAGTGTAGTGTTGTCCCACTTATGCTCAGACCCTTGTACCAACTCATAAAAGAGTTCCCATCTCTTCATGAGAAGACCTTCGAGAAAATTAGGCAAATAGAGCTAGCCCAAGGGGAAGCTCGTAGGGCCGAGGCCATTCCTCTCAGACCCATATTTCCTCCACCTTTGAAGGTTATCTACCCTGAGCTAGCTGAGCCTGCAGAGGTCCCTGAGGATCCCACACCAATGTCTGAGTCTGAGTCGTCTTCCTCAGACCCCATGTCTGTAGACTCTTTTAAAGAGGCTATGTATTACAGTCCTAGGAAGGGTGAGGTCCCTGAGGAAGCCGAGGTTTTGAGCCGTGCCTCATCTCACCAAGGTGCTAGAACCTCATATAGGTCTTCTAATGTTGAAATCATAGGGCCAAGTTTGGCCATTCCCCCCATTATTGATGCCATTCCTTTACCGGCTGCCACCGGGGCTGAATTTGCTTAGAGGTTTCCTGGTTGTGTCCCTACACCTGCTCAGGCCGATGTTACTGGAGATGGTGATGATGGAAAGGAGAGATTTTGATACGTCTGAGGTGACCGAGTATGAGAGTACCGTCACTGAATACGAACTTCTTACTTTTAAGCACCTCTATTGCATAAACTCTTCTAGCAGCCTTAGGAAACCTCTGAAGGATGAGAGAGCCTTTGATGGCCGAGATGGAGAGATCTGTGCTTATGATCAGATGTTCAAATTAGGTTCTCGTCTTCCTATCCCCACTTCCATCATAGATATGCTCTCCTATATAAATCTTTCCCCTTCCCAACTATCCCCTAATGCCTAGAGGGTTATGACTGGGGCCATCGTCATTTGGAGGGTTGTCCACCACTCAGACCTTCCAGTTAGAGTTTTCACTGGTTGTTATGTTCCCTCCTCTGCCAAAAACCATCCTAGCTATTACCACTTCTTAGTTAGGAAATCAGAGAAGAAAATGATGTTGGTTACCCAAACTTTAAACCATAACTGAAAACCTCGGTATTTCTTTGCTTCTGGGGCATGGGAATTTAGTCCACATGAGGCTCAGTTCCAAGGACCCCTCTGAGATGGGGGAAGGTCTCCCTTGCTGCTAAAGCCAACACTGGACTTAGCCAAGATAACTGCCAAAAAGTTAAGGATCTTTGCAATCAGGGCGAACAGGATCATCTTGTAAAATATGAATATCTGATGACCCCATATTACCTCTCTCAGACAGGCTTAGGGGTGGTCCTTTGATAGATCTTCGTAAGTATTAATTTTTCATAAGTTATACCTCTTACTTTTTATATCTCTGACTTACTAACTCAGATACTTGTCTCTTACAGAGCGCACTGAATACATATCAGATGACCTTTGGGAAATGTCTGCTCCTGGTCTGGTGAAGCTGATGCAAAAGAGGGCTGGCAAAAATGTCTCCCATACTTCCACCAAGAAGAACGTCGGCACATCCCAGGCCGATGTTACCAAAAAGAGGAAATCCACCGCTGACCTGGAGCATCTGAGGCCGGGAAAGACTCAGAAAGGGGATCGTGCCATTCCCATCTCTACAGATGATGCCTTGGCTGCTCGTCTTACTCAGCTGAAGATCAGTGATAGCGTCATTGGCCATAGTCTGAAGGCTGCCGATGCTATCGGCATGATAATGACAAAAGAGGATAAGCGTTTCTTATGCTCTTTGGACGTCCTGTTGCTAGCCGAGTTTACTCTCCACAGATCAATTCAGGTACCAGTTTTTATTCATTTTCTCTCCTTAAGTGTAACCTCGACTCTTTTAGAAATTATAGCTCATGTCCTTACATCATCTCATTGATTGGACTCTGAAGAAGATGCCCCTTATAGAGAAGGGTCAAGAAGCTGAGAAAGTTCAAGCCTCATTAAATATAAAGGTTGAAAGGCTGAAGGGGTTCGTCAAGTAGAGGGATGATGACATGTCTAAAATCAAGAGGGACCACGATAAAGCTCTGAAGGCTAAGGATGATGCCCTTCAGACTAAGGTGAATGTTGCAGTCAAGGCTGCTTTAGAGGATACTGCAAAGAAGACCATTGAAGATTATAAGGTCTATGATGAATTTGTTAGTTTTGGCTTTGAATACCTTGAAAGAGGTATCAAAGCAACTAGCAAATGGGCAACCACTAAGGAGAAAGAGTCAGGGAGCCTGACTTCTACAGACTTTGAGGGTCTTGGATTTGGTGACCCCCAGTTTGCTCAAGCCCTGTAAGAAGTTAAAGAAGCTGATGTTGCTCCAGTTGAGACTGCTCCCCTAGAGGTCACCGAGACCGATGATGCTAATCCTCAGAATGATGGAGCTGAGGTGACAAACGTCGGCCGGGAAGACACGACTGCAGCTGTAGAGACTTAGGCCTTTTCTTATGAAGCTTTTAATGAGTTGTAATTTTGGTTTCCTTTGTGTGTTATTTTTGTGAACTTCTAATGGTCTTTTGATGCCTCTTGTCTTGTAATCCATCTTTTCCATGATAATCGTTAGTTTTATCTTCTTTAGACTCTGTTGCTTCATATGATGTTATGCTTGTATGTCTTACCTCTTCAACTCTCATCAAATTAATGATGTTAAAGGTCTGAGGTCACCAAATTATGATGTTTCACCTCATATTTTACCAAATTAATGATGTTAAAGGTCCGGGGTCACCAAATTATGATGTTTACCCTCATAAACTTTTACCAAACTAATGATGTTAAAGGTCTGAGGTCACCAAATTATGATGTTTCACCTCATACTTTACCAAATTAATGATGTTAAAGGTTTGAGGTCACCAAATTATGATGTTTCACCTCATACTTCATCAAATTAATGATGTTTAAGGCCCCAGGTCACCAAATTATGATGTTTAAGCTCATAAACTTTCACCAAACTAATGATCTTAAAGGTCTAAGGTCACCAAATTATGATTTTTCACCTCATACTTTACCAAATTAATGATGTTAAAGGTTTGAGGTCACCAAATTATGATGTTTCACTTCATACTTCACTAAATTAATGATGTTAAAGGTCGGAGGTCACCAAATTATGATGTTTCACCTAATACTTCATCAAATTAATGAGGTTTAAGGTCTGAGGTCACCAAATTATGATGTTTCACCTCATACTTTACCAAATTAATGTTTAAGGTCCAAGGTCACCAAATTATTATGTTTACCCTCATAAACTTTCACCAAACTAATGATGTTGAAGGTCTGAGGTCACCAAATTTTGATGTTTCACCTCATAAAATATCACCAAACTAATGATGCTTATGGTCTGAGGTTGCCATATAATGATGTTTCACCTCATAAAATTTTCAGCAAATTAATGATGTTAAAGGTCTGAGGTCACCAAATTATGATGTTTCACCTCATACCCACCAAATTAATGATGTTAAAGGTCTGAGGTCACCATATAATGATGTTTCACCTCATAAAATATCACCACACTAATGATGTTTAAGGTATGAGGTCACCATATAATGATGTTTCAGCTCATAAAATTTTTACCAAATTAATGATGTTAAAGGTCTGAGGTCACCAAATTATGATGTTTCACCTCATACCTCACCAAATTAATGATGTTAAAACATAATGTAACGAAGTATTGGCACAGAAGTTTCTATCTTTTCATTAAAATCCTTTGAATAAACTGGTACATGTATTGCAAAAGGATAAAAAAAATTGCAACATCATATGTAATATTTCTTCAAGTGGTCGGCATTCCAGGGGTCGGAGAAAGGTTATCCTTCAAGATTTTCTAGCTGGTAGGTACCAGGCACAACATCATCAACTACTCTGTAAGGACCATGCCAATTTGTATGGAGCTAATTTGCCTTTTGCAACGTCTTCTTTAGTACTAGGTCTCCCACAGCTATAGGCCTTAATTTTACCCTTTTATTGTATAATTTTACAGTTCTCTGCTGGTATGTTGTATGTATTACCTCTTCATCTTCCATTCTTTCATCGATCAAATCGATATCAAGTCTTCTCTCTTCCCCATTTCTCTGAGGGTCATAGGTCTGAACTCTGTGAGTGGGAAGTCCTACTTATGTAGAGATGACAGCTTCTGAATCGTATTCTAACATAATGAAGTCTCTCTCGTTGGTGTCCTCATTGTTGTCCTGTAGGCCCATAACACAGCATATACCTCCTCTATCCATCTCTCTTTGTCTCTTCCAACCTCTTCTTTATCCCGTCAAGGATTATTTGATTTGTTACCTCTGTCTGACCATTTGCCTAGGGTTGGCCAGGAGAAGAGATAAACTGCTTGATCCCTACTCTTTCGCAGTATTTCTCTAAGGAAATGTTCTTGAACTGGGTTCCATTGTCTAAGGTGAGGGTGTTTGGAATACCATACCTACATATGATGTTCTTCTGGATGAACTGTAAGGTCTTAAGCTCAGTGATTGTGATAATTGGTTCAGCCTCTACCCATTTGGAGAAATAATCAATTGCTACGATCAAGAATCGATAATTATTCACATCTCTTGGCAGGGGTCCTACCAAATCAATGCCCCATATTGTAAATGGCCAAGGGGAGATAATTGAAGTCATAGGTTGATGAGGATGATGAGGGATAGTGGAGAACCTTTGGCAATTATCATATTTCTTCACGTACGCAGCTGCATCTTTGGCCAAGGTCGGCCACCAGTACCCCTGGGTTATTATCCTCTTAGCTAAAGGTCTTCCTCCTATGTGACTGGAGCAAGATCCCTCATGTACATCTTACAAAATGTGTGGAACCTCTGAAGGGTGGACACATCTGAGGGGAGGGACTAGGAACCCCTTCTCGTATAAGACATCTCCCACTTTTGAGAATTTGGAAGCTCTAAACCTTAGCTTTCTTCTTTCTGACTTTGACTCTGGTAAGTCTCCTTCTTTGATGTATCTGATAAGAGGGTCCATCCATGAGGTTCCCATATTCAAGTTGAGGTAAGTTCTGGCAACCTCTTCTTCTTCAATGGTTGGCTTGAGTTGAATTTCAACGGGTATTATTCTTCTTATATTTGTCCTTATTGCTGAGGCCAACCTCGTGAGTGGATCAGCTCGATTGTTGTCTTGCCGAGTTATCCTCTTCATCTTCACTTCCTTGAAGCTTTTTAGAAATATTCTCACTCTCTTAAGGTATTTGGTCATCCTTTCATCTTTGGCCTCATACACTCCCAGGATTTGGTTGACGACTAACCTTGAGTCATTGTGGACTAGGAGTAGTCCAACACTAAGGGCTTTTGCCAAAGAGAGACCTGTTATCAATGCCTCATACTCTGACTCATTGTTCGAAGCTTTGAAGTTGAACCTCAAGGCATATTCAATATTGATACCATCTGGTGCTGACACTATCAGCCCCGCTCCACTTCCACTTTCACAGGATGACCCATCAACGAAGAGGTTCCAAATATCTTCATTTTAAGAGAAGTTCCCTCTAATAGGGTCCCTTGCTTGAATATGTACCTATCTTCCTCATTCTCAACTACTCTTTTTCTGGCCTTGCTTGATTCAACCTCGTCGGAATCTTAGAAGACATTTATGTTTGGTTCATTTGCAGCCTTTTGACTAATTTTAACCTCAGCCTTTTCCCAGGTAAACTCGTCTACAAAGTCTACGAGTACCTGCCCTTTGATGGCAACCCTGGGTTGGTAAATAATGTCATATTACCCCAACTCGATGGCCCAGTTCATTAACCTGCCTGACTTCTCAGGATTATGGAGGACCTGTCTAAGTGGGGAATCAGTAAGGATAACCATAGAGTGGGCTTGGAAGTATGGCTTTATTTTCCTAGAAGCGTGTATCAGATCATAGGCTAATTTTTCAACCCGAGGGTACTTGAAAAAAGGAAGACACTTGTTGTAGCTCTCGAGACGAACCTGTTCAGCGTAAGAACTCTTCCGGTTAACCTCTTAACGTCTTTGCTAGTTATGGGTGTCTTTATTTCCAATAGAGCCTTGATCTTCTCAGTATTAGCCTCTATTCCCCTTTGGTTGACAATGAATCCCAGAAACTTTCCTGCTCCTACTTCGAAGACACATTTGGTCGGGTTGAGCTTCATTATATACTTATCCATGGTGTTAAAAGCTCTTTCAAGGTCGGCCACTTGAGTGTCAGCCTTCAGACTCTTCGTCAACATGTCATCCATATATACCTCCATGGACCTGCCTATCTGATCTTCGAACATCTTATTTACAAGACATTGATAGGTAGCCCATGCATTCTTCAAGCTGAAGGGTATGACCTTGTAGCAATAGGTCCCCTTATCTGTGATGAATGCTGTCTTCTCTGAGTCTTCCACATTTATGAAGATCTGGTTATACCCGGAATATGCATCCATGAAGCTCATGAGCTCATGTCCTACTGTGGCATCCACCATATGATCAATATGAGGCAGGGGGAAACTGTCTTTTGGGCAAGACTTGTTTAAATCAGTGAAATCTACACACATTCTCCATTTCCCATTAGCCTTAGGCACTATGACAGCGTTAGATAGCCACTCAGGGTATATGACCTCTCTGATGAACTTATCCTCTTCAAGATTTCTAACCTCTTCTCTGATGACATCATACTTCTCTTTTGAGTATACTCTTCTTCTCTGCTTGATGGGCTTAGCATCTTTTATAACATTTAGTTTGTGTCACATAATCTCAGGGTTAATACCTGACATGTCTGTGTGGCTCTAGGAAAAGACACTGTGTCTCTTCCTTAAGAGCTTCACCAGTTCTTCCTTGATCATAGATCTCAGGGCTTTGCCAATTTGGATGGTTTTTTTTGGTTCGTCCTCATTGAGGATGATGGATTCTACCTCTTTCGTGGCCTCTCCCTTCTTGAGCTTTGTTTCATCTCTAGGATCAAGTGTATCGATGTTGTACGTTGTTGTTGCCCTCTTATGAGCCTCTCTCTCTTCTGCATAGTTAAAGTGGCATTCACGTGATGATGTTTGGTCACCTTGCACATACCCTACTCCATAGGGAGTCGGGAATTTTAGCATTTGGTGGGCTGTTGAAGGCACGGCCACAAATTCCTTGAGGGATACTCGTCCTATGATGAGGTTGTAAGCTGAGAAGACGTTTTTATCCATCACAAAGAAATTGATTTTTTTTTGTCAACCTCTTAGGCCACTCATCTCCCATTATCACATCCATCTCATACATACCTAATGGATGAACCTTTTCTCCCCTCAGCCAATCAAGGGATGGTGATAAGGGACAAGCCTAGCTCTGCTGAGGCCTAAGCTCTTAAAACAGGGCTAAAACATAACGTCTGCAGAACTACCCCCATTAACGAGTATCCTCTGAACTTCACACCCATTCACCCTTGTGGTGATTACCAGAGGGTCATGTGGATCTAAGATACCTTTGAAATCAAGTCGTGAGAAGCCCACTATGAGGGTGTCCATATCTACCTTCTTTCTCTTCTCGTGTTTAACCTCTGAAGATGCCAAGTTCACAACCTCGGCTTTGGTCACTGACTTGGCCTTTGCCACATGAGACTTGCGATCATCTACCTCTGAGCCATGCTCTGCTAGTCCTCTACAGATGGTGTTCATACCAAAAGAGATCATACCAACCCTCTTGATTGGGATATTGTCATCTTTTGGTAGGAGGTCAGGGTCATCATCATCATCATCATCTGAGTCCTCCGCTCTTCTGGTAGGGGCATCTTCCCGGCATCTGTCATTTTTCTTCTTTTTAGGGTCTTCTCTTCCCCTTTTAGGATCTCTTCCATCTACCTACTTAATGAGTTTTCTAAACTTCAATATTTTCTCAATCTCGTCCTTCAGGGCGAAACACTTGTCGGTTAGATGGCCGTAATCTTGGTGGAACTCGCACCATAAGTTATTGTTCCTCTTTTGTGGAGGAGCCTTCAGCTTCTCCGGCCATCTCAGGGATCTGTCATTCTTTATTTTATTGAGGATGTGTTCGCAGCTCACAGTTAGAGGAGTGTAGTGTGCAAACTTGTCATCTGTAATCCTCTTCTTTCCTTCCTTATTCCTTTGAAATTTCCCACTGATACTTCCATTCTCATCCTCATATTTTGCATCCATTACTTCTTCTCTATTCATGACCTTTATAGTTGTTTCTAACATCTCGGCCATAGACTTAGTAGGGTCTTTGACAAGCTTTCGGAGTAGCTTTCCCTTCTGAAGTCCTACGATGAGGGTTGTCATGGCTATATTCTCTTCATAATCCTCAACCTCTAACTTTTCCTTATTGAACCTCGCGATGTAATCTCTGAGGCTTTCATTCTGGCCTTGCTTTACATAAAGTAGATGGGTTGTCTTCTTTTGAGGTCTTACCCTAAAAAAATTGTGTATAAATCGCTCGGCTGAACCCTTAAAGTTCTCAATAGAATTTTTAGGAAGAGAAGTGAACCAGATATGCACAGCTCCCGTCAAAGTTCTTGAGAAAGATCGGCACCTCATCTCATCAGGGATTGAATAAATGTCTGATGTAGACTGATACATCTCAATATGATGTACCGAGTTAGTACTTCCATTGTACTTGGGAGACACTATGGGTGGTTTAAACTTGGCAATGGTTGGGAAGTTGACAATCCTTTCCACAAATGGGGAACCCTCTGAGAATCCCCTTTGTAGTGGGTCTCGACTTTTTATGAGGTTCCCTATCTTTTCTTCCATTCGTTAAATGGAGTCATTCCATGGTCTAGCAATGTCATCCTGGCCAAGGTTGTCCCGATCCACCTTCAAGGGGTGGACTGAGGGTTCCCCAGCTACCGCATAACATCAGCTGTTGACCTTATGCCCACAGTCTCGACCATATTGGGGTCGGCCATGATGAGGCCGATGTTCACCACCTTCCCTTTGTGAGCCAGCTACACTTCTTGACCTAGATAACCTCTGCCTCAGATCATTAACTGGGCTGAGCCTTTCAAAGTCCTACCCTCTACTCAAGCAATCAAAAGTTGATCCTCTTTATCGAGTGTCACCATCTCGTCTTGATCCACAACCTCGGCTCTGTTGTATAGGACGTATTGTGTTGTTTGAAACCTTGTATGGCTCCCAGAAGTCTGCTGGAGCATCCTTTGCCTCAATGTCATCATACCTATCCTCAGGTCAAGGGTTTCCTTGCCTCCCAAGACATAAACTCCTAGGGTCATCAACATCCTTCCTCCGTTGAGGAGTAGGTTGGTCTTTTCACGGTGCCTGGGATGGTCCCCTGGCTTCAGGATGTGGTTGAACAACTACCAGAGTAATCATCTCGGGTGATACCCCAGGTGGTCTTATTATATTCTGGCTTAGTTAGGTAAATTTCTCCTGCATCGCTTGTTGCATTGCAGCCAAGGACTTTAAGGCTGCTGCCACCTCAGCCATCTCAGACTGGGGTGGTACCTGGCTAGAACTAGGTCCTCCAACACCATATGGTGGAGGAGGTGGTGGCAACTCCGGTGCCATATGATGAGACTAGAGAGCTTACGATGAAAATATTAGAGAGCTTGATACCTTAAAGGACCTCTTTCAATGGTGACACAACTTCACACGAGGGGTGAGGCCTAGTTCACCACCAGAGTCTCCGATGAGGTTAAGCTGCAAAAGGAAGAGATGAATCTTCTCGTTCCCACAGACGGCGCCAAAATTATGATGCTGGAAACAACACCACTAGATAAGGTGTTGACAAGCTCAAGCTAGTGAAAACAATGGCAGCATAAGAGTGTATATATATAGTAGAAGGAGGTGAGGAGAAGAGGATGAACACTTGTATGTAAGTGGTTCAGCCAATTTGGCCTACGTCCACTGTGAGTGTGTGCGTAATATCATTAGATGAAGGCACTAACGGCCATGTGTACAATCTCTCAAGCTTTCTCTATCTACAGTGTAAACCAACAGAGTTTTAGCTAGGGTTGCAATTATGGATCCTTTTACAAGGTAGAGGATGACCTCTATACATAGTTCTTGGGGGTGTAATATACCCCCTAGCATTCAGTGAGCATGTGCATGAGGATCGAACCAGTATGAGAATGACACCTGGCTGATCTTGTGTAGATAATGATGATCTTAATATTCCCTCACGTGAGGGGAATAAATGGTTATAACTTATTTGTCCACGTGCTCCAAACCTTACATGTGCTTGTAAATGCTCGACCCTATGTCCTTGACTAGTGCAACCTCGGCCTGGACAGGTACGAGGTTGGTGGAGTCAGATGTAATTGCCTTATGTCCATGATGACATCTGCCAAGAGGGCTGGCCGAGGTTAGGTATGAGGTAGCTGTAACGTCGGCTGAGGCCGATGATGAGGTTGGCAGTGGATTGAGCCCGTGAGACTTTATTGACCTCGACTGATAAATAGCCAAGGTTAGTGTATGAGCTTGCTGCAACGTCGACTGGGGCCGACCTTATGAGAGACGACATTACTGATGGTTGTCATATGCGTCTGGTCACCTCGATTGGGAGACTGGCCGAGGTTAGTTACTCTGAGTAAGAGGGTGCACTTTGGGCATAACAAGGGGAGTTGTCATTTAAGGTTGTGCGACATTTTCTCAATATGGAGATGATAGAGTCAGTATTGAGATCACATGACTGATAGAGCGTATCGGTATGTAGTGAATTGGGAAAGATTGTTGTTAAACTTGGGCTAGAGTGATTAAGACTTTTGATAGGTGGGAACCACTAGCAGGTGTATAGTGGAGTGACCCTTATGTTATTATGATTTGAATTTGGGTACTCGAGGGTGTTATAATGTTATAGATCCTAAGTTTTAGTACCGGTATTGCCCGAGGACGAAATTCCTTTGTAAGGTGGAAATATGTAATATCCCGTATTTCTGTGTATTTTTATTTAATTAATTTGAGGATTTAATTAGGAGAAATACGTTTGAATTAAATTATGCGAGTGAAGTAATTTAATGCGATTAGATAATAATTGTGACTATTAAATATTAATCGAGAGATAGATACTGATTAATATTGCATTATGATATTTAATAAGTGCGAATAGTAAATAATTGATAATTTCGGTTATACAACATATCGAGTGATACATGTGTATTTTATTAATTGTGGTTATACGACATAGCGAGTGATATGTGCATATTGTATTTTATCTCACTGGAAGTCGCGTGTAGACTATTTTGAGGTGAGAAATTAGAAATATATTTTAAGTGACTCGGATGATAATTTAGAGGTCACTAGTGATTCCGGATGGGTTGAAATAGTCGAAATAGGGTACCCGGGGGTATAGTTTGGGTACCAGGTCAATTTTGGACCAAACCGGCACCTATTAAGAGCATTTTGGACATTTTAAAAATAGAGGGTAAATGACCTACGAAAACTAAAGCCCTATATCTGATGGTTAGGATTGGGGGTTAGGTTTTATAACTCACAAAACTTGGAGAGGCCATTAGTGACAAGAGAGAGCACATTCCCAAAATGCTTAAGGAGAATGCTTGAAGTTTGGAAGGTATTCTTGCACCCTAAGAACCTAAGGAGTGAAGATTTTGAGAGGAAACATATAGATTCATCACCTTCCTCATAAAATCAGACTCTACACTAATCAAGGCAAGTTGTTCAGGGAAAATTAAATGGAAGTTATATTACCCATGTGTAGGGATTGATAAATAATTTGATTGTGAATAAATTCTTAAGGAGAAAAATGAATTTAATGCATTTTGGGATAGGATTTCGTGTAGATGAAATTATAAATGTAGAGGACTTTGAATTCAGATGATATTTCACTTGTTTTCACGGATTTAAATCTGGGTTTGTGGTTAAACCTTTGGGAAGAACATAAAACTAAGGTTTTTAATGATTAAAGTTTTTAATCAGTTCTTGACTGAATTTTGCGAAGATTTGATGTGCTAGGAACGTTAAAAATCATCCCTATACATGTAGAAATAGATTTGGGTGATTGGTTGTGAATTTAGTGGACAATCATGAGAGTTGGAGGTGTGTTAATGGAGGCAAACGCAGGAAGAAGACGATCTGGGTCTGTCACTGCTCGATCGATCGATTGACACTTGAATCTCGATCGATCGACGAATCGATCGATCGACCAAAGCTGATTTCGGGTTCTTTTGCTTGCTTAAATTCTTGTGTTGACCAATAAGGGAGGGGAACCCTAGGAATGATATTATACTTATTTGGGGACTGAATAATGACCAGTAGGTATATTGTTGATGTCCATTAAGGCCATTGGGTATACGGCTTAGAAAATGGACCGACGAGGATACACCGATGGAGTCGTATATCGGGGAAAATTGGGAATTGAGTTATGGGAAGATTTAACGTCAATTCCATATGTATACCAGTAGGTTAGAGATAATAACTACTAAAATTATATATAAGGGGTAACTAGGGCCCTTTTGAATTATGTGAAGGCTTAAATAAAATACGATCTTGAAAGAAATCGTAAAGTAAATAGTATGACAAGTATGCGAGAGATATATACAACGTACTAACATGTATTATCGGGTTGTCTGAATGCCTATTGATTCATAGTAATACTTAGGTTGTGTGAATACCTAAAGTATACTATATATATATATATATATATATTGGTGATCGAGCTATGATTCCTAGCCAAGAGATATAAATCACTATTTGTGATCGAGGTAGCATTCCGAGCCAATAACCCCTAAATGTGATACAGGGAAGTGATTATATAGTATGTTTTTATCGTATATATTGTGTGCAAAATATATATACATAACGTGTGCTAAACTTTTGGTATTTGGGTTGATGATTATTCGAACCAATCCATGGAAGCTCGATTTGGGGTCGATGATTATCCGGACAAAATAAACAATAATTGATATTGGGGTCGAGGAGTGTCCGGAGCAATATACATATCCATAACATTTACCTTGGAGTAGATGGATATTCGGACCAATGTAAATGGTAGGATGATTGGGGTCGATTATTATCCGAACCAATATCCTTATAATATATATTGTGTGTGAAATATATACTTCATGATATTCTACTTATGTGCGAAAGTAGACTGGTAGATGATATATATATATAGATATATATATATATAATTGATAAATTAAGTAGAGAGAAACTTAATTTCAAGATTTAAAATAGATTGGGGAATATCTATAAAAAATTAAGTAGTGAAACTTTATTTTGGAAGTTGAACGGTAACATTGAAATGATTTATGAATTAAGTAGTGAAACTTAATTATGGAAGTTGAATGATGATTAGACATGAAATGCGATATGAATTAAGTAATGAGGCTTGAATTTTATGATTAAACATAACATATGTGAATGTTATATGAAAATTGAATCACATGCAAGAAATGTTAATAATGAAGCTTGTTGTATGGGTGGTACGGGAGAGTAGACTTGATGAGATTGATTATATAAATTAGTCGAGATAGCTTCGGTATGATAGCTAGGTGGACTAAATATAGAACATTAGGTGTGCACGTTAGATGAGAGGTGAGAAAACTCAAGGGAGTGTGCCTGAACCTAACATGTGTAATCAATAACCGATATTAATTGTGATAAACTGCTTGCTAAATATTTTCAAATGTTTTGAGTACTAACTCTTGCAATAAAAATATTTTAGGTGTCTAGTAACAGGGATGACATACTTGATGTTTTCATTCTAGGGACTCAGAGTTGTAGCACTGTGGGTGTTGACAGGATTTTGAGTAGCTGATTCTTTCATTCAGATCTAGGATAGGATTTTAGTCATATATATCTGGTTCGGACATATGGTCCGTTGTCAGTATTATAGTTTCAGTTTGTATCGTTTTTACCTTGCAGTTTAGACTTGGTTTATTACTTGGTTTTGGTTGTTTTGCCGATGGTTTATTCGGTATGAATTTGTTTCATTTACATATCATGATGATTTGGATTCTAACATATCGTAAATGTTGTTTTTGTTTTTGAACTATTTAATTATTCTGTTTAATTAGAAGATAAAATTTGGCACCGGTTTAATTAACTATTAGGTGGTTAGTAATTAATTTAGTTTTTCGACAATGATGATAAGAATGAACCCTATGGGAAACCTGTTTTAATTTGATAAAGGCTTGATCACCCGATATTTAATCAGCCGGGGTGTCACATTTGCGATTAATTAGATTGAATTTTAGGGGTTATGAACTGAGTTTGACAAGTCATAAATGTTTGGACTCATGAAATTTTGGGAAGCACAAATTGTTCTCTCTAAACCACGAAATACTCAAATGAGACCAATATTTTTTCCACAATTGTTTCCTTTTTTCTTTGTTCACAATTTTCGTAATTATTCGCACCAGATTTTTCAAATTGATTTGTCACCTTCAAAACTTAATATTTATAAATATGTCCAACAAGAAAGTTGTGAATTTTATAAACACCTTTTAGAAAAGCCATAACACGACTCACCACATACTCGAGTGAATTTATAAAATTCATTTAGTACATCTATGTCAACCGTGTCGTATCGCGACTTATCCTAACATATTTTGACTATCAATCCATTTGTTGTTTAAACTCCTGGGACATCGATAAAAATGCAAAATAAAAATAATTAAATTAAATTTAGGATTATAAATAAATAGGAAATTACCGAGTTATCTCTAAACTTTCACATTTTTCTTATTTTAACTCAAAATTCAATCAAATTTCAAAGATAATTTCATTTTGCCAACATAAATATTTTAAAATTACTTTCGGTCCCATGATATTTTTGAAATTATGGGTTTATCCCTTGGGGTTGCTAAATTGAGATTTTTACTCGAATTCTTTTCAAACTTGCATTTTTCTTATGAATTACAAAAATGACTCTAAAAGCTCATTATTTATGGTACAATGGGCCTAATCAGGCTAGATTTGGGCATAAAACATACAAAATTATGCACTCCTTAACAAACCTCGGTGGTAGGGTAAAAAATGTCGCCAATAGGGTCGCCCATTTCACAGAGTTTACTTTTAGTTGTGGAGAGTAGGACCACACCTTTAGTACACTACCCTGCATACCAAGAATGGTGAGAGTCACTTTGCCATGGTTAAAATCCACGACCAATGGCAGTGGTGACCCAGATAGGTATTGGTCACGGTTCCATACCGTGACCTTCATGGTCATGGCTCCAGATCGTGACTAATTTGTGACCCTTTAGGTGGGAGATTTGGTGCCATTTTTTTTCAAGTGGATATTCATAGTTTTATATCTTGGCCAAACTCAGTCTTATATTGTCAAGATTTTTAACCGTGACCCCTAACAGTGATGATAATTTAATTTGAATTTGTCACTATCCATTGTTTATGTGCAGATTTATATATACAAGGGAAGAAGTAACCCAACAATGTTAAATATCTTATTGCGATGGTCTCTGAAGTGAATTATGTGGATAATGAAAGTGGATGGTAGAATGATACCAGCAGAACCATTCATATATGGAAAGATCATTTTCTTTTCAAAACATATCAAGAGATCGATGTGAAAGGAGTAAAAAATGGCAATTAACCTCCCCAAAAAGCTTAATGGAATTAAAATTGATGCCGGTGAAGATTCTTACTTTGATTGAGGTACTTCATGTACCAGCTGTGTGTAAAAGCTTTGTGTTTAGAGACCTTCTAATTAAGAGAGGTTTTAGACTAGTGTATGAGTGTCTAATCTAAGAATAGTCAATTTATTGGCGATCAGTATTCTTATAATGGCATGATAAAACTTAATGTAATAAATAATTTTAGGTAGATTTATATGGTTGATTATATTTCTTTATATGATGATAGATTGGGTCATGTTAATTAGAAAAGTACTAGTTGTAATATGTGCAATGAATGGGCAAGCTTAACATGTTCTAGTCATTAAAGAGATATATAATATATTAACCAATAGTTAATCAAGAAATACTTTTTCATAAAAGTTTTTGTATAATTGCATAAAGGTAAAAAAAGATAGCTCAATAAGCACTGAAACAATCTAGATAAAACAATTTACATAAAACAGTTGTTGATTAAAATAAAAAAACAGTTGCAACCTCAAGGCCACAATGAAAATTCGATACTACATATTAATAAAAAAAAACCATGAAAGAAAATTTAAATTTATTAATGTAGACTCATAAATTAGTAAAACTACCACTTAAAATCACTCTGATAGCTTTCATTTAGTCATGAAGCATAGGAAAAAAATGATTGGAAACATTAGTTAAGACTGCACTCTACTTGAAGTATTCCTAGTTTCATAAAATATATTACAGACAAAATAAATCAAACGGCACCGAGACATTGGAATATGATAAAATAATGTCACAAAAATCATATATCTTACATATTTTCCTTGAACCAACAAACAAAAAGGTGACATTCTTGGCAGTATTTTTCTTAAATTGTAATTGATTAGGGTAAGTATACATTATGGTGGAAGTTAAATTGTCGGTGAAAAGTATCAAAAACACATTTTTTATTCAAACTAGCTGTAAACACGCGCGATGCGCGGGCTACGCAATCCATTTGATTTTGAACAATTTCCCATTTCCTAGGTATTACAATTTTATTTTGTAACAACCAAAAGATTCAAATGAACCTCGACATATTTAAATGTGATTAGGTTTAAAAGCTTGAGAAACAATGAAATGGATTAAAAAATCCATTAAAGTTGTCATTAACATTTGAATGAGCTAGATTTAAAAACATCAAAGTTCTTGTTCAAAAGATTTTACCTTTGCATTTTGTATCACTTGCAGTTGAGGTAACACATTGACAACTTCAGGATATATATAAGCATTACATCAAGCATTGCATAGGCAACATATCTGGCACCCATATATTGGCATGATTAACAAACCTTTAAAAAATGATGGCAAGAAAACAAATAGACATGGGTGCATTTTATTTTAAAACTTTATTGAGAATGATATGACCAAAAATATTCCTACTAAATCTCTTTCTTGTATCACATAAACTGACATCCAATTTCACCACAATGAAATGAACATACAATCTTTAAACAACCTACTGAAATTTTATATAACCAGCTGAAATTTGATAATATTGTTACAAAAATTTAAACCACGAAATTAAATTTCCTAGAAAAACACCGTGCTAGAACATACAAAATACATTAATATTTATGCAAGTCTCTGATTCAGATCAAATACATCTCAAATTTATTTTGGAGTTAGTAGAGCTGAATATCAAATGCATATTTAAACAACTTCAGAGACTCGAGGCTTGCATGTTCATACATACATGATGAAAATTCAAATGAAGCCTCGTGATTATCAGGACTTTCTTCATGTTCATCCCATGATAGATCAGAAAAATCAAAATCAAGTACCTTAACTTTACGACCAACTGGAAATTGAATACAATTTTGCATTTCCACAATAATGTCTTTTGGGTACGAAAACTTAAAGATGAAATTTATGGGCAACTGCTTCACCATAATTATCAATCGAATATTTTGCAAGATTGAGGAAAGTCTTTGTTTGTATTTCTTTGTTATGACCCTTTTTTTAAACAAAAAAAAGATGATATTGCATAACAGGGAGTCTGATATGAGAATTTGTCTTCATTCTTGTTGTAGGCCAACTTTGTGAAGGGTTGATGTTTAAAGATTTTCGGTTGAAAAGACATAACAGGGGGAACACAAATAGAAAAAAATAATAATAAAAGGAACGAAATCTTCATAGGTCGTTGCAGATATTTCGCTCTTAGTGCCACAAAGATATAAAGATAGAATACAGTTAATTAAAAAAATAGCTTCTCACTCCCTCCAACACACCCACCGCCCAGATCTCCACCTCCAAATCTGATCCACTGGCTCAAAAAACAAACCGACATCAGACCCGCTGGCTAAAAAAACAACACAAATAATCATCATGCCCACCCGCACTAAAAACTCGACCCGAATACCCATCCGCGGAAAAAAAAAAGACCTGCTACCTGACATATCTTTTATCTTACTCCACTTCCTCGTTGTAAACTCGTAAACAAGCACATCCCTAATCGGGTCCAAACTAACCGAGGACTAAGCAAGCAGTTTTTTGGGTCTGACTCGATTGTTTTCTGTGGTAGTAAAAATGCTTGCTTTGGAGGAGGTGGCGTCAGACCCGAGATCCTAGCCCATGAGAGGTGGAGGGGTAGAGATTAAGAAGTGGTTTAGAGAGGGGAAAAAGTGAAAATGAGAGAGAGAGAGAGAGAGAGAGAGAGAGAGAGAGAGAGAGAGAGAGAGAGAGATAGAGACAGAGAGAGAGATTCGTTTGGGTATTTTGTTTATAGCGGGTGAAGTGAATTTCAATTCATGGGAGGCGTAGAGATTGGAAGTGGTTTAGAGATGGGAAAAGATGGAAATGAGAGAGAGGCGTTTGGATTTTGTGATTATAGCGGGTGAACTGTTGAGCCTCCCAAAATTTTTTTAGACTCTCCTCAATGAATCCTACGTGGACATCCTTATGATTGAGGAGCTTTTAATTCATGTATAGCATTTTAGCAGATATAGTAGATAATAGATTAATTGGCCCCTTAGGTATTAATAATGTTAAATTATTACCCCGATGCTTGACCCAATTATGCACAAAGCTTTGTTAGCTCCTTAGCCACCACGAGGAAGATATTTAACGCTAGTTGTGGGTAGTGTTTTGTTAAAAATCTTCCTATGTTTTGATGATGGGCTAGGGGACAAACATAAGTATAATATTTACTGTAATAACCCACCAAATAAAAAAATACTAATAGATAAAAGAAGATATTTACAGAAATTGAATCCCCACATTCTCTCCCATTTAAAAAATTACAATCGTATTCAATGAAAATAATTAAAGAGATGAATACTAAAGCACAAGTAAAACCTAATTATCATGTTTATTTTTTAAAGATTTAAAATTGTTTCCTATTTCAACACTATAATTGTGCAAATTCATAATAAAACCATATATTTTCTTGGGGAAAGTCAAAACTCACGATGAAAATTGACCATAACAAAACTAAGCAATTAAGGCCTGAAACAACTCATCATCGGAAAAGATATATAATCACCACATAATTATAACTATATAAATGTCAACAAAAAACATTCACTTAATTATTTGACCTGACACCTTTAATGCAAGTAAAGAAATATCTAGATTTAATCTCAAAAGGATGAACATAACATAAAAAAGGCATTGCACTGTTAGCAGTGGAGAAAAAAAAAAAAATCCACTCCTAAAAGAATACCATGGGGTGTCGTTGAATAACTCATCATATACAAAAGTACTCTACAAGATAGTCTCTATAAAAAAATACCATAGGGTGTCGTTAGGTTTCTCTTGCTTATTTTTAAGAAAAAGCATACACACGCACTCGTTTCATCAAGACGAAATGTCTTTCACCTACCATTTCTGGAAGTATGAAAAGTTGACTAGAAAAAATATTAGAGGTGAAAAATTGTTCCACATAAATCCTTATTAGATTTTATTTAAAATTAAGATAAAGTCTTTATCACCGGTACAAACTCTTGGTAAATTTAGCATAAAAAACCATGCAAAAAACTATTCTCCCAGTAATATCTTACGCCCTCCGAAAATCATTCCAAATTCTAAACACATAAACACACTATTTTACAAAGAAACAACCCTCAGAACACACACAATTCCATGACTCTCTCTCTCTAAACACACTCGCAAATCTACATGCCCCAATCTAAACATCCCATAACAAAAATAAAAAAAAAATAAAAAACCACCAAGCAATAAAAAATATATTCGCAAATGTGACTAAGCTTAATTTCCCAATTATTCCATCCATAAGATGTATTCTCTTATTAACGAAACAAAAAACATCATACAAGTAAAGAACCATAATAATACTCATTCTCGGTGGCCTCCACCTTGAAATTTTTCTATGACTGTTGTAAGACACCCCTACTGATTTCGATGGCAATAGAGTAAGGGGGGATATAGGGTTAAATATATTGCGGATTAACCTCTTTTAGACCACTTATTGAGTGAAAATATATAGCAAGATTTGGATTGGTATTAGAGACCTGAAAGTCTTCATTGATGTTTTTGGAGAGATGGGTGTGAGGGAGAGAGATATATTAGATGTTGAGAGAGAGTTAAAGACAAAAGATAAATTTATGGAACTTTTATACTAAAAAAAAGATACCTAACATAAAAAAGTCCTTCTCCACCGATACAATTTTGCAACACATTTGGTGTAATATAGTAATGTGTCACATCGATATTGAATAGTGTCGCTAGCGCGGACTCACATTCATAAGGCAATAGCCAATCTCAATCTCAAAGTTGCACGATAAAAGTCAGGTCTAGGACTCATCTCTATTTAAACATCTTAAAAACAAATGCATTTTAAGGCCTGGTCTCCATGATGACTCGAAAGTAGTTGTAGTTTACTATGACATAGATATCAAAGGGCAATGCTTACCCAACACAATGACCAATGCTCGTAGTACCGTAGTTCAATCCCAAAAAAGAACGACATCGAAGTACATCATCTGCTGAAAAATTGGCACGACCCGAGAATTAGCCTCATTAGTTTTCTATATCCCTATAACCCTAATATAAGGTTGTCTAATTGCAACTGCTCTTTTATGGCTGCAAAAGAAAAAAGGAGGAAATAAGATAAAAAAAAAAGTTTTTATGTCAATGATGAATATAAAGCAAAAAATATATTAAATAATGCTAATCAATTGTTAGAAGATTTACACGAAAAATAGAACATAGCAGAACTTACTTGTGATCGAGATAATATTAGATCTTTGTGCGATGAAAAATATTCTACATTTAATGATGCACCGCTAGACATGGAAATGAGGCTTGCAAAACTAAGTATTACCTATTATGAACGAAGCATATTACCATACATGTAAGGACATGTTTGATTTACTTGTTGCGACCCATTGCCATTTTGAGTAGATGTCTGTTAATACCCCTTGTAGCTTAAAAATTCTTTAGCAAATGTATGGTATAATAAGTTATTGTCCTTTCGGTCACAAATTATACACACTCGCAAGTTGTTGATCAGTGAAGGGCTCAAGTTGGGAAAATAACACCTGCAAAAACTGAAGCCCATAAGCATATGCATTATACAGCAGCGAAATTCAAGGAAAAAACTACATTGATAGAACTATGTACTTGTTTGTTTATGTGTTTGTGTTTTTCTGACCCCTAAGTGTTAAATTAACATATAAGGTCTCATGATTCGTGTCTGAGTTTAAATGACACGGTACTAATTCTCTTCGTAAAACTCACACCTCGTATGTGGATTTAGCAATTGAAGTGTGACAACCCGCCTACTAAAATAATAGGCGGCCAGCCCAATACTCTAATAATCACAGGAATCATAGATGGTCCATCCTCAGCATCACTGTCGATTAACATAATAGTATGAGATAACCACCAATCATTTTAGAAAACGGATTGTCAATTTTAAAAAAAAAAAATTGAAAAGAAAAGAAAAACACTTAGACAGTCCCATTTGTAAAAACGGTGGGTATCAAAATCGATGAATGAAGTATGACAATAATATAAATATCACCGAATAAGCTGTCGGTGAACAGACCAATACAACTAGTACATCGAGTATTATAATTCAATATTTACAATGAATGCAATACCTTGGGCAAAACACGCCCGAATTAAAATATACTGGACATAACTAGAGTACAATAGAAAGAAGCGTCTAATACAAGCAACCTACAACATCCGCATTATGATGTAGCTCCATGACAACCGGAATGGAAATGTAAATACGGGTGTCCATGCGGTAGAGCACCTGTAACAGCAAAGAGTATGTGTAGAAACAAGAAATAGATACGGGTCAGGACCCGGTTTGATATGACTCCCATGTGACTAAAAATGCATGACAGTTAAGTGCGTATTTCTCTCGCATAAAGCATAAGATAAATCTCACCTCTCAATCTAGCAGCAACCTAGCGCAATATCGTGAGGTTTTATAGTTAACCCAAGTACTAAGGGCTAACTTCTCCCCAGTCTCAACACTATGCCCTATTCGTGCGTGGGGTGTCTCGCAAAGCGAAATCCAAACAAGGAACCCCCCCGATACACTACTATTTAGGCAAGGTTGATCATTGAGATCCATTAGACCCTAAGAACATAATTAATATATGTAAGTGTGTGCATAACATCTACAACTACTCACGAAAATAAAAGTAAAACCATTCACCATCTAAAAACAGAATTCCTAATTCTTTCTTTAGGAATATGTATATAAATGGTACCACACTTTATCAAATGTTTACCATTTCAATCACATAACTCTTATGTATCATTCCCATTTCTTTCATAGGAATATACATAAATGGTACAACATTTTATCAAATGTTTACCAAGATCTCATTTATACAATTACATTACCAATTTTATTTCCTTTCTTCCATCCAGGAAGAATACATTTTTAAGCAAGTTTTATTAACATAAAAATGCTTTAACCTTTTCATAAAATCCCACTTCCTTTCTTCCATCCAGGAAGTGTAAATCAAAATTCATCTTTATTATCATAAAAATACTTTTGTACCATATAAACCATTTCCCTTCTTCCATCCAGGAAATGTAATTAAAGCCAATTCATTATCATGAATTGCTTTAATAATCTAAGACCGTCCCTCCGGGTTTCCCCACTGGACGCGCCCCTAAATGGCTATCATCTTCCAGGGCCTATCTATACAAGACAACCTGGGAACCTACCAATGTCGGGAAGCGGCCATATTGCCTGCGGGAAAGTCAAGACCACACCCAGAATCTCCTAACCAGCGCAGTATAACCTGCCCATATGGCCTAGGGACTATATCCACCCTGCGTTCATTAGTCAGGGGGCTTCACCACACATGCGCAACTTCCCTTATGATAGCGATTTAGGGAGGTGTGTAACCATAAGTTAACACTTATGAAAATCATTACGTTTTCCTTTTGAAAACTTCCACTTTTACAGTCTTAAAAATCATTTGTACTTATTCATTAATACCATATATTATCATATGTTTTTCTCATTCTTAGTATCATGTTTTTATTAATAGTTAAGACCCGAAGTACCATAATACTCAAACTAGTCTCCAAGAGTTCATAAAGTTTCATAAATCCTCAAAGTAAACCTCCTTCAAGGAGTATCTCCTAAGAGTCTCAACTTCCGCATTTTCTCCAATTTATATCTTTCGGTTAATCTCCAACTCTATCGGACATTAACCTAACAACTAGCCCTCGGGGTAAACCCAAACCTCCCATTTTATCCTAGGACATTAGTCTACCCATAACAACCCTCTAGGACTCTTAAATACTTCCCAAAGGAAGGTTCCTAGGCTCCTATCACAAATTACAGAAGCTAGAAGAAACTAAAGAAAATAAGAGTGAAGAACAGGGGACCGGTCGACCGGTCAGGGGACCGCGGTCGATCGCCCTAAATGATTTTGCATACCAAAGAAAGCAGTAAGCTCGTATTGGCATGACCGGTCGACCGGTCCTTGGACCGCGGTCGACCGCACCTAACAGATCCACGAAAACCCTTCTTCTTCAAAGCTAAAATCCGAACCCTAAAACCCAAAATCCTCTACTTCCTACATTCCCTTCCACCAACAACATTAACCCTATAATTATACACCAAAAGAAACCCATATAATAACCCCAAACCATACAATCTACAAGATTTAAGGATTTAACACAAAAATCAACCAAAAACCCATTTAGGGTTCAAACCTCCAAAATTAACTACACATGAAAATTTATCACATTAAATCAATATCTAGCAAGTAAGTAACTTGCCTTGAGGTTCGTAGTCTCTGGTCACCTCCGGTGGCAACGGAATCCGGCCCAAATCTCCCATTCTCTCTCTTTCTCTCCATTTCTCCCAACCCTCTCTTCTCTCTCTCTCTCTCTCCTTTGGTTTCTCTCACAAATGAAGAAAGAAAAAGGGATGGGGGAACTTATACGGGTCTCAAAATATAAATCCCCACAATGAAATGTAAATACACCACTAAAATGAGTCGGAACCACTAATTTGAGTCATAATCCATTTAAAATGACCAAATCTCAAAAATTACAACGGGGTACTTATTTCGACTATCTCGAATATTCTAAAAACAACCGCACCCCCTATTTTGGCATTCGGGAAAGTGTGAACTATTTTTGGTGTTCCAATTTCATGTTATTACATAAATTTTACCCAATCTTATATATAGGTCTTAACCGTCGTTTCACATATAACGACGCAGTAATACATCATATAATACTATTTACCTTCTCATAACGGTAAATAGACAACCATAGTAAACATTATCCCTTAATATTACGGGAAACAATATTTACTCCCACATCCCCTATTTTATAAAATTAGCCCATCGGGCAAAATAATATAAAATAGTTGTTCAAAAATTTGGGTTGTTACATGAAGATTCGTGGAAAATATAAAATCTCAACCACCATTATTGGACCTTCATATTCCAAGAAGATATGTGCATCTTGTTGTGTTGTTATTGCAAGATATATTTCAAGCCATCCCCATAAATGTTATAGATTGAAAATGCAAATGCATCTTGTTGTGCTGTTATTGCAGCAGCGGTTGCACCTACTGGATCGACTTGTGTCCCTTTGTACACGATTTTTTCAATTAAAGTGTTAGAAATTAACTCTGATGTTTTTTCTTCACTTTTTTCTGGAACGAACCTAAAGTGTCCGTGTAGTCAATTTTAATACTACTATCACGGTCGATCGAAATTTAATGCATGAGATGAGACCATCCCAAAATAATTTTTTCTTCCACAAAACTATTTTAGCATACTAAGATTAGGGTCATCGAAATGAGCGGTACAATATAAATTTAAAAATAAATTTGGATTGCCGTTCGAGGCTGAAAAATAAACCAAAAAGGAATAAAAGTGCTCGCGCAGCAATCCAAATGACGCACAAGCGTATGACATGCCATTGCCACACCCTGCAATGGTAAATTTGAGAGAAAAATAGTCTCAATTTTTCCATTTTTTGATAAAAAACTATTTTGTGTAATGCTCTCGATTGCTATTTCTGCTAGACTCATTAAGTAAAATAGAATTATACTCTGCAAATCATTTGAAGTTGTTTGCTTTAGACATCAAACCTTATAATATCATCTCTGCATATGATTATACTCTATACATCAACCTTTAAAACCTCAATGTATGCACACAATAAATAATACAAAGAAGATCATAAAGTACCTAAATGAGTAGATTGAATAGATAAACAAAAAATTATACCTTAATGAGTATATTAAATATATATAATAAAACTGAACATACATTATCAACTGTTACCTATGATCGAGCCAAACCCTTCCGCCAAGAATAACACATCAATGCCCCACACCGTTTACTTTATGTGCCTGGAGTGTATAATCTGTTTTGAGTAGTTTACAACTTTAGTTAGAAACAAATATACTCATAATTGTTGAAAACGATCAACATATATACACACAAACACCAATATTAGTGCCCAAATACTCCCATAATTACAAAATCAATTTCACATGAGGTGACCACCACCCTTTATGCCCGTGATGGAAAGTTCCTTTGAGAGTGGTAAATGTATTGAGCCTTCAACATTTATCTCTTTCATCCACATAAAGTATATGTATAGATAATGATGGTGGTAAATCTAATAAAATAAGACCTTTAAAAAAAGACCTCAATTGAAGTTGTAGATAAAAAATAGAGGGCCAAATGGGGTGATAATATAAGAAATTTGAATCAAGTCGATTGAGTTTATGATTGGAATGAAACAAAATTAGGAACTAAAAAAAATAGAAAAGGAAGCATATAATATGAGTTTCAAAGAAACAAACCTCATACCAAATTAAGAAACCTAATGATTATCCAATGCATGGTGGACCATGAAGAAAGACTAAGATACTTAGTCAGGAAAAAAGATCAATATTTTATTGAGATGAATGTGACTGATCTAAATAGTCATGCTAGAATTTATTGTGCTCAAAAATCAAAAGGTAGTAATGTAGCTAAACTAATGTTACCAAGAACATCGATCTCTGTGGTATGCAACTTTAGTCATGTACCATGGGGGTAGGCATCAGTTGTTCGCTATTTCGGATCATGGGGTGATTTGTGACTCTTTTAGGACTGTTAAGTGTAAGAATATTTCTGTGAATACATGTACTCACTCTATTGACGAAGATTGGAGTCATTATAAATGTATAAATTGTATAATACATGTACTCACTCTTTTGTGCATTCTCCTATTGCTTCTCAACGCGCAAGTCCATTGTGTTAATGCCTCTTAAACATATCCAATAATCGAACGACGCCAGCCCAGAGCCCTCTGCATTTTGTAGGAAAAATGAAGACGATTCCAAAACTATTTAAGGCGTGAAAGATAAAAAAATACTATAACTACCAAAAGTGTACCTGATCTGACCATTTCCCAACCCAAACATTTACTCCACATGAATCCGTTGAACCCAGTCATCTATTTTAAAGTTCCTATAATAAAGCCAATTATAGTGACTAACCCGAATATAAGAGATGTGTAAACCCAAGATTATCAAATTTCTCAAGAACTCACCCAAAAATCAGATGAAAAAAATAGTGTTATGGTTTTGAAACAATAATTTCATTTTAACAAAATACAAAACAATCAAATATAGTTAGATGGAGTCTTTTTGTCTCTAAAACGAAATATTTTTTATGTTTTGGTTGTAATTTTTTCGTGGAGACGAAGATTACCTGAAGTAATGGCAGCGACAGAGCAATGAGCCTGCTTTACCAAAGAATTTTATGGCCACCATCCTATCAAAATATAAAATTGTAAGCAAAATTAATTCATTTCATTGAAAACAAGTCCCCTAGATTTACAATATTATACTAATTATATATACTGGAAAATTACAATTTTCACGATCTGATCAAACATTTTCACACATGTCCATACAAAATCTGATAAACTCATCAAATATGTCCATACACAATATCAAAACAAAACCAAGATTAAAGTAAACAAAAGAAAGATAAAATTAAAAATTTAAGTAGAAGAAAAACTTCAGTTCATACTTTATACACACACACATAAGTAATCTCAAAACTAAGACAATCCATGTTTTCAAAACCAAGACAGTCCATGTTTTCAAAATTAAAAAAGGATTCTTTTAACACATGATCAAGACTATATATGTAATCTCAAAATGAGAAAGTTTTGTATTTTAGTAAAAGGTAGGACTGTCCTATATCAGGAACATTCTCTTCCCATCATTTAAATGCCATTAAAAGAGAATGTGACCTAAAGTTATGTTGAAAGCTCTACTCTCTTTTGTAGCTCCAGCTGTTGTGATGTGTTTTGCTTTTGAAAACTATAAAGTTTTGAGCGTTGACCTGTTATTAGAGTAAATTTCTCCACTGGAATTCATTTTAGGTCTCGGGGGCTTTCGGGATTCAGAAGCTCTGGTTGCAACGGGTGTTGATGTCCTAACTGTGAGGGTAACATTTTACCCACAGGAGCAGGTGCTGGATTAGGTGCAGAGTCTTGAGATGATCTTTGGTCCTAACACTACATTTTCCTTTTCACCCTTTCTATTAGAGAAGATTGATACAATGTCACCATATTACTCACGGGTAAATCTAAGTTCCAACGACGCTATTATTGTCCCTGGCTGTCCCCCGGGGGCATTTTTCCCTCCAAAAATTATCACTTTTTGTTGTTGTTCACGAGCTAATGGCTCAATTGTTATAACTTCTAGATTTGGAAGCTCTGGCAACTGCTCCTAGTCAATCTGTTGTGAACTAATGAGTGTATCTTGAGTGTTCATTTCTTCTAGCTAAAATTCAGTCTACTCAAACTCGTTTCTTTCTTTACACAACTTCCATTTCTACTCAAACTCACTACGAAAATGTAGACACGGGTCTCTCAAACAGTCAAATGAAATCACACAATGCACAAATCTCGAGAACAATTATAAAAACAGATTCCTAAATATGAATGTATAGATTCCTAAATAACATATGGTTAATAGAGTACTTATAACATATAAGCATCAATGTAAGTAATTATGTTAAAAGCCCTGCCCACATTTAAAAGCATCAGCTCTTATCCTCACTGAGTTAGCCTCATCCAATAAATGTTTTAATCTAACAATAATCTGAAATTAATACCCCATAAATGGTCGTTTGGCTTAGTTATATCCGAGCTCACCTTGGCAAGTAAACGATTTGGAGCTACTCCAGCACTACATGTGAGGCCAATATCTTAAAAAATACATGCTCTAAGTTCTAAGATCACCTTGATTACCTATCAGGTTTCCATACTGTGCCAGTCCACAACCTTGTAACCTCCTGTGAAATAACAAAGAAAACCAAACCCAATAAATACCGAAAGTTTTCTACATTAATACATTTTTAAATTTCAAGAATTGCATTAAAAGATGCCACGGTGTTTTAGCAATTGCAAACAAAAAATATATAAATATATACATGAATCAATTGTTTCTCAAACTTCGTTTGAAACCCCCAAATAGAAGAGAATCCTTTAATGGCATGTTGATTGTATAAAATATAGTTGAAACCCCCAAATTCAAGAAGGAAATTTCTGCAAAATATGTGAAACATTCAAGAAGGAAATTCTTCAAACACATTACCTACGTGAAGATATGTGATCATGTGTGAAGAATAAATTATGAAAGAGATGCCCCCCAAAAAATAGAATGTTCAAATTCGAAGGCTACGTAAAGATGTAACAATGTGTGAAGAATAAATTATGAAAGAGATGTCCCCCAAAATAAATAGAATCTTCAAACTCGAAGCTCATTTTCTACAAAATCAAACAATACATTGTAATTTTAGATTTGGAAACTCAGCCAAAATTTGCACAATTCAAGCTTCAAGTCCTAATATATACAAACATTACAAAATAATACATTAAGACTATGAATCCAAAACCCCTAAAAAGTTAAATGACTTAGCCATAGTTACCACAAATTGATAACAACAAATACATAAATGACAACCATATCAAAGTGAATCTTGGTCAAGCATTTCACCAAACAACTATCATGCAACATTAAGAATGTAAACCATCAAAATAATGAATATTTCCAAACATTTGAGACTATTCAAGAACTTGACCACCCGTGTACCTCCTCTAACACCCAGTATTTTTTTTTGGTGCATTTAATATTTAATTAATTCGGGAATTCTAAATTACCAGTGTGTTGTAATTTTAAATGAATTAATTATGGCAAAATATATTTAAATATTAATCGAGGAGTGAATGGTTAATATTTAGGGAAATTATTTGCTAAGTGAATAGTAATAATTAAATTAAGTCATTTAGGGTGTTAATGACGGGGTATACACTTATCTCAGTCGGGAGTCGGTATAGACTAAATTGGGTGTGAGATAAAGATTTTTATAAATTAATTCGGATACCAATTCTGAGCATACAGTTGAGTCCGAATGGGCCGAGATAGTCGGAAAATTGTACCCGGGGGTAGTAAACGGGTCACGGGACATTTTTAGACATATCCGGGCCCACACGGGGGCATTTGGGTCACTTGGGCTTAGCCCATTAGGCAAAAAATGGGATTTAGGTTAATTGTTAAATTAGAAGAAATAAGGAAACGTCTGATGTGAGTTTAGAAAAAGGCTTAGTGTGTTAAGGAATCCTAATAGCAGTTAAAGGCAGATTTGGGGATCACAAGAGAGCCAACAAGAGTCATCTTCAACCTTGGAATTGATCTCCAAAATCAGACTCTATGAAACCTAAGGCAAGTGGATAACTTGCTGTAGTATTGAATCTGTTTTTCAATTCATATTTATGTGAGGTAATTAATTGAAATTCGTTTTGGGTGTTAATGGCAAAAACATGGGATTTTGAAAACAATAATCTGATTTACGAATTTGGGTAAGGATTCATGTAAAATCTGATATTTGTAAGTTGATGTATATCTGGTAGGATGATATCTGGATAATTAGAAACGAATTTGATGAAGGAATTTGGGGTGTAAATGGGTTAAGAGTTAAAGATGAATTTTTTCCCAAATTTAGAAATCAGTAGATAATGGACGAATTAATGATGTTGGTGGACATTCTGGAGATCCCTAATAAGGTTTTTAACATGTATTAATGTTAAGAGGGCTTGAGATTGCTGGTAGAAGAAATTAGGGTTTGGAGAAATTTGTCCATGGTTGATTTTGTCTTCGCGAAGAAGACGAAGACCTGCTCGATCGATCGATCGAAGGTCTGGGGTCGATCGATCGAGGGTCGGCAGATTCTGACAGCTTCGCCGAGTTATGTATATAAAAGGAAAATTTTATATTATAATCTTTTATGTAATTAATTATTGAGAAATTAATACATGAGTTTAAATCTAATTAATTCTGAGTAAAATTAATTAGGATTTGAGGTAGAAATTTGTGTGGCACGTCATGATTAAATACGGAGTTAGTGGACAAGTTCGGGAATATTGGTTGAGTGATACCGAGGGTAATATTTTATTTAGGTAGAGGCTAAATAACTTAGAGTCGGGAATTTAGACTCGGGTGAGGTTATTTCGGGCTACGAGAGTAAGTCCAAATTTATGGTGAGGGCGACACCAAAAGTAACTTAATTAATTAATGTGCAAATTAATTAATAACTAGAGTTGGACTATAAACTCTAAATAAGTTAAATAGGCTTGTGTTACGGATTCAGTACACGGTGTAGCCGGGACATTTATATATATATATATATATATATACGGATGTGATAGTACGTATATGGTCTGTACATTAATATTAGTGGTTAGATATTATTATTATTTTATACTCTAGTGCTATATGGGGAGATTGCGCGTAGTGGATGAATCCCCTAGCTTGAGGAGTAGGGCGAGTATACTCCCAGGTCATTGCGTCCATTATATGGGTGAGGGGCATCTCACTTTCAGGGAAGGAATATGACCGCCTCCAAATTATATGTGTTCAGCAAGTTAGTGTGAAATTCTGACTTGGGGTAACTAGGTTATGTGAATATACCTAGTGCGATAGCACTTTACAGAATTTATATCATGTGAGTATTTTACTCAGGTGGATGTTCGTTATTTAATGTATTTCAGTATGTTTGTGAATGTTGCAATATGACTATGAGTATATAATTAGGTAATTAATTATATACGGGCTAATTAATACAAAGCATGAGTTGTTTTATATGTATAACAAGTGTAGAAGTTATATGAATTTGAAAATGGAAATGATTATTTAAGTTGATGTTACTAATAACTTAAAAATCATAATCACGGTATACTTGGTTAGAGTAGGGTGGGTACAAGGAGACTTTATTAATTATCTAGTCATGAGAAATAACTAGGTGATTTAATTAAAGCGTTAGTAGTGCACATTAGAGGAGGGGTAAGGAAGTCCTCAAGAGAGTGTGACACTAACTAAAATATGAAGAGCATGCATATTTATTTATTACTGCAAGTTAATCATTTGCTAAATATTTTTCAAATGTTTTGGGTACTAACCTTTGCTATAAAAAAATTTAAATACCTTTTAGGTGTCCATCCACAGGGACGCCAGGCTTGACTCAATCCCAGGGATCTGATAACGATGAATTTTTACGTATAGTCATTGTTGAAAGCCAAGTTAGTCAAAATCCTTGAATTACCTACAAAATATAACAACTAAAGTGTAGAGGTAAGTATCAATCCACTTCCTAGGGAGTAAGCTAAAGACAAATTCAATTGTTATTCACTTTTTATTTTCTTTTTGTGCTTTTTCACTTTTTTTATTTTTTTTTAGCTTTTTCAATATTAAAACAATAGGGTGAGGTGAGTTTTAAACTAAACTAAACTAAATGTGATACGATAAAAACTAATTAGAAAATGACTAAAATGGAAAATAAAGTCTAAACTAAAAATAAGAGATAAAGTGAGGTAAATAATTGTGAGATCAATCAAGGAATGGGATTACACCACAAATTTTAGTTATTCTAATTAACTAATTTAATTATTTGAATTCTCCCAAATTAATATCAAAATTACAAACCAACTCTCGTTGCAAGTGTAATTATAACAGTAATCTTTTAGAAAATTAAGTTTAACACCCCACAACTCTAGAAAATAGACATGCACTCCTTTTAATTAATCACCTGCTAGGATCGATCAATTAAAATTCATGTAAATCTTAGAAAATAAATTTAGAGTTGAGATTCAAGTTATAATACCCCACTTAAGAAACCCCTATCTCTAGTTCGAATCTAAAATGGGTATTATAACTAGAATTTCGATTTCTCTCGAAAATCATTTACCCTCTCTCGAGGCGTAAATTTAAGAGTGAGGGATCAAAATTAACATTCAAATGGAAATTTCAAGTAACCAAAATAATTAAACTAAAATAATATCAAATAAGTGTTTCACCCCACCCCTTGAAAGGGGATTTAGCCTAACATGGTATAAAATTTGACAAATTAATAATCAATGGCATAAATAAATAAAATAGAAGGGTAAGAGGACAAATCTTCAAACAAGTCTCCTTGATTTGGAAAATTGGACTCTAATCCTCCATTGAAATTGAGCAACATCCATTCAAATTGAGCTTTCCACAATATTTAATTACATACAAAAACTCATTTGAATCACTCAACAATTAATTTCTCACAAATATCTAAAAAAATAAAAACAAAAATATTCTACCTAATTTATTTTCTAGTCTAACTTATCTATCTCTCTAGAATTTTCTTCCTACTAAGCTCTTATTTAATCTAAACTAAAAATTACAAAATAAAAATAAAAAGGATAGTGGGTGAATTCATAATGGACAATTAAATAATAAAAGAGATTTGCTAAAAATGCAAATCCTAAAATTATCAAATTGTACATTAAAACTCACCCAAAGAAATAAATTCTAGATCATTAATTTATATTGAGATAATTGCTAAAAATGCAAAATCTCAACATAAAGGAATGTCTCCCATGAGGGATAAATTCAACTACATCAATCTATAATGAATTAATGGCTAAAAATGCCAAGATTCATTATAGATGGGTGGGGTGAAATTTATCCTAGAGATAGTTTTCACTACACACCTCTATATTGAGGTATTTGCTAAAAATGCAAATGCTCAACATAGAGGGGTAGAGAGAATTTTATCACACCAAGCTTAAAACAAAATTTGAGATCTTTTGCAAATGGGACTTCATCCTCATTTATAGTAGGCATGGAGCATGGGGGTGTTTTTGGGAATTGGCTTGGGTGTGCAAGAGAATGGTGAGGGAAGCATGGGGTGTGAGGTCATGTGAGTGAGAATAAAAATCTGATTTGTGTGCACATGGGGGTGGTTTGGGAAAAAAAGAGGATAAGGGTTAGTTGGGGGGTAATTGGGTAAATGGGAATAAGTGGTTTAATTGGCACATGGGGAATTAAGTGGCATTTTTGTCTTTGGTTTGTTTTGGTTTATGCTGGCACGATTTTGACATTGGTAATGAAATGGGTCTTTGAATTTCAAATGGGTTTGGGGGTTTCATGGGTTGAAATGGGTATTTTGGTTTGGAACCGGGTTCAAATGGGTAAACCATGGCAGGGGGTAAGGTCAGTTTTGAATGGAGGTCCGGTAGGGGAGTTTGGAACGCGATCGGCGCCGGAGGTGTTGAGCGAGGGGGTCGCCAGACGGAGGTGATTTGGGGGTATCGCCGGCGCTGCTGTGGATCGGATCGCCGCCGGTTGGAGATGGCTGGGGTCAGGGACAGGAGGGAGTGGGGTGGAGCAGGAAAGGAAACTGGAGTGGTCGGACCAGGGGGCGCCGGCGGCTGGTGGACAGCGCCGATGGGTTGGTTTGTTCTGGTTGTGGTTGTGGGGTGTGTATGAGGGTATGAGAGAGAAGAAGGTGTTTGGTGTGTTGGTTATGGAGGTATGGTGGTATGAGTGAGATGAGAGAGAAAGAGGTGGGAGGTTTGAGGTTGAAGATGAAGTGGGGGGATTTGGTGGGTGAGGGTGTATGGTAAGTGTGTGAGGGTGAGGGTGTATGGTATGGGTGAGGGTGTAGGAAAAGTAGGGTGAGGGTTATGTTAGGGTGTTGAGTAAAATAGGTAAGTAGGGTGTGTGTGTATAATTTGAACACCTAAAAATAATAAAATAAAAATAAAACTACTATAACTAAAAATCTAAAAATTAAATTTCTAATCTAAAATTAAAATAAAGACTCAATTAAAAATGAAACTAAAAACAGAAATAAAATAAAAATAAAATCTAATAAAATCTAATAAAATTAAAACTAAAATTCTAATTAAATGTAAAATCAAATAAAATGAAATCCTAAAAAGATTTATTCCTAATAAAAATAAAACTAATAAAAATAAAATAGAAAATTAGAAAATAAAAACTAGAAAATACTAAATAAATCTAAAATAAATCCTAAAAATAAAATGACTCAAACTAAAAATATAAAAATTGATAAAAGGGCGCAAACTCAACACACACGCGGTTTAGGGTAGGTTTAGGCTCGGGGAATTTGGTAATTAGCTCCATTTTGTTGTAAATTGCATTAAAATATAGCTTTTGACACCGCAACTGCAATTAAGCCTGCATATTGAACAAGTAAGCGCATAAGACCCAAATTGTCGAGAATTAGCAACTAAAGTACATCTATTTGGGGTATAAATTGTACAGTTTTGGGTGCTTATCAGGATCCGTTGTTGCAGCATATGTGGATGTTGCGGGACTTTTGATAGATGCCTCATTCTTTCATTCATAATGTGGAGACTCATCATTAGTTATTCGAGCATGTTGCTCACAGTTCGTTTAATATTGTTAGACTTGTTGAGATTTATTTCTGGTCTTTACGTTTGTTGGATTGTTGAACCGATGGTTTATTCGGTCAGTTAATTAATTGTGCATGGTTATTTTCAGTTAGTTGTGATTGCTATATTGTTGTATTTTTCAGCATGAAAATTTCATTTAAATAAATGGAAGATAAAAATTGACACCAGTCTACTTTTGTCACTTAGGTGGTTAGTAATTAAAATGACGACAGTGATGCTAAGAATGATCCAACTGAGAAACCTGTTCTAACTTGATTTAGGACTGATCACTCGGGATTAATTAGGCGGGGTGTCACAGATGGTATCAGAGCATCAGGTTCTAGTGTCCTTAGGATCTGTACGGCTTTCTATGTTTTATCGTACCGTTCGATTGTTATAGAGACCTATTATTAGGACTGTTGATTATATTTTCCGCTTGTGAGATATCGTATTCCTGCTATTAGTTTTTGTATAAATTGTGTACTTATACAATTCAATCTATTTCAGATGCCACCGAAGAGACAGAGAGTGGAGAGGGATGGGTCTAGGGATGAGGTGAGAGAGGCTCATCAGGAGCCACAGATACCGCCACCACCACCACCACCACCCGAGTTGATTTTTACTACTCAGGTGGCAGTGATAGTGGCCCAAGCGGTCGAGACAGCGATGCGAGCTATGGCAGCTCATTTTCCATAGCCCCAGGCACCGCCTCCAGTGTCTCCAGCAGTTCAGTCTCCAGTGGAGCCACCGTCTTGGCAGCGAGTTAGGGAGACCTTTCAGAAGTGTCACCCACCTGAGTTCCGAGGTAGCACCAATGTAATAGAGGCTTGTGACTGGAAGAAGAATATTCAGTGCCATCTGCGCATGCTAGAGGGTACATAGGTTCAGAAATAGATGCTTGCTACCTTTCGTCTGTTAGGGGAAGCCTTACAGTGGTGGGAGTCCATTACCACCGCTGAGGAGCGGGATTTGATGACGATATTTGAATTCTGGGTGCGGTTCGACCATAAGTACTTTCCACCAATGGTAGAGGCTGAGATGAGAAAGAAGTTCAGTGAGTTGGTAAAGGGTGATCGGTCAGTGGAAGAATATGAGGAAGAGTTCACCCGTTTGGCGAACTTTGTGCCAAATGAGGTGAGCGGTGAGGAGCGAAAGAAGTTGAGGTTCATGGATGGCTTAGCCTGGAGGATCAGGCAGCATTTGATTGGAAATTCGGCGTTAGTGACTTATACAGATGTCATTAATGCTGCACTTGTACATTTTTAGGATCATCGTTTCCATGCTAAGGGGAATAAGAAAGCAGGTGAGCCGAGCCAGCAGGGCAAGATGGTTACTGGTAGTGAGACGAGTGGTACTCAGCAGCAGATTATTATTCAGCAGGGGAACCAGGATAATAAATTTAAGCCTGGTGGGTTCCGACCTGGAGGACAGGGGTTCAGGAAGCAGCAACCGGGCCCTAATTAGCAGCAGCAGGTTCCTCAGGGCCAAGGGAACAACGGGGGAGGCCAGCAGGGCCAGCCACGTTAGGGCCAACGACAAGGTGACGATCAGAAACACTGTTTTGCTTCTGGCCAGCCAGGACACTTCAAGAGGGAGTGCCCGTAGAGGGGCAGAGGCCATCAGCAGGGTGCCGAACAGGGGCAGCAGGGTAAGATGCCGCCAGCAGCACCTGCTCCACCCGCCCCATAGCAGCAGGGGCAGATGCACTACGGGCATGTGTATAACATCCGGGATGTTCCCAATCCTCCAGCACAGCAGGCACCGCCAGCAGTTGAGGGTATGTTTTTCATTCATGGTCATAAAGGTAGCATACTTTTTGACATGGGAGCATCACATTCATTCATTAAATCTAATTTTGCTAAACGGGCTAGGTTATTAGAGACAGCGGGTAGTCTTCGTATGTGTGTAGAGTCGCCAGTAGGCAGTGGGACTTTGATTCACTCGATTTGTCGGGGAGTGGACATTTTGATTGGGAGGCTTAGTTTAGCAGCAGACCTTTTAGTGTTAGATATGGAGGGGTATGATGTCATCTTGGGCATGGATTAGTTGGCAGGTTACCGGGCAACTGTGGATTGTTATGAGAGAACAATCGTGTTCTCCATTTCGGGACAGGAAATGTTCCTGATAGCAATGCCTCTACCTGAGGGAGGGTCGCGCACTCACTTGTATTACATCGAGGAGGAAACCTCATAGGAGGTGATAGTTCCTTTGGACTCCATTCTCGTAGTGAGGGACATTGAGGATGTGTTCCAGGAGATACCAGGGTTACCACCCAGTAGAGAAATCGAATTTTTTATCGATTTAGCACCGGGGATGAGGCCGATTGCTCGGGCACCTTGCCGTATGGCCCCTTCAGAGATGCATGAATTGAGGGAACAGATTCAGCAACTCTTGGGTCAGGGTTTTATTCGGCGGAGTACATCGCCGTGGGGTGCATCGATGTTGTTTGTGAAGAAGAGAGATGGTTCACTCCGCTTGTGCATGGATTATAGGGAGCTGAACAAAGTGACGATATGAAATAAGTATATGTTGCCTCGGATTGATGATTTATTTGACCAATTGAAAGGGGCGTCTTACTTCTCTAAGGTCGACTTGAGGTCAGGCTATCATCAACTGCGCATCTGAGAGGAGGATGTTCCTAAGACCTCTTTCTTGTCGCGGTATGGATCATATGAGTTCAGGGTAATGCCATTCGGGCTCACCAATGCACCAGTAGTGTTCATGGATCTCATGAACAGGGTTTTCAGGGAGTATCTAGACTAGTTTGTCATCGTGTTCATTGATGACATCCTAATCTACTCGCGCACCGAGGAGGAACACACAGAGCATTTGCGTATGGTTCTACAGACACTGAGGGATCATCAGCTCTATGCCAAATTCAGGAAGTGTGGGTTTTGGCTAAGGGAGGTACAGTTCCTTGGTTACGTTGTGTTAGACCAGGATATTACGGTGGATCTGACTAAGGTGTCGACGGTAAGAGAGTGGGGACATCCCACGACACCGACCAAGGTGCGCAGTTTTCTGGATTTGGCAGGTTATTACAGGCGGTTCATTAAGGGATTCTCAAAGATTGCGGGCCCTTTGATGAATCTGACTCGAAAAGGGGTACCTTTCACTTGGGATGATCATTGTCAATTGGCGTTCGACGAGCTAAAGGATAAGTTAACATCTGCACCCATACTTGGATTGCCGAAGGGAGGGCTAGAGTATCGGGTTTACACAGACGCATCCTTACGGGGTCTTGGGGGTGTGCTTCAGCAGGAGGAAAGGGCTATAGCTTATGCTTCCAGAAAGCTAAAGCCCCACGAGAGGAATTGCCCCACTCACGACCTGGAATTAGCCGCGGTCATTTTTACTTTAAGGATATGGAGGCATTATCTTCTAGGAGAGAAGTTCACTTTATTCACGGATCACAAGTCACTTCAGTATCTCTTCACACAGAAGGATCTGAATATGAGGCAGAGGAGGTTGCTAGAATTCGTGAAAGACTACTAGTTTGATATTCAGTGTCATCCTGGTAAGGCTAATTTGGTAGCAGACACATTGAGCCAAAGACCGACTGGGGAGATATGAGAGGTATGGAAAGCGAAGTGGAGAGAGCTTCGATATGAGGATGATGTAGCCAGGGCCTGCATGTAAGCATTATCCATCACACCTGAGATCATTATGCGGGTTGTGAAGGCTCAGGCAGAGGATCAGATTTGTCGAGATAGGGTGGGCCAGTTGTTAGCTGAGGGAGCAGAGGGTTACTTAATTAGCTCAGAAGGAGGCCTGCGCCTTAATGGTAAGTTAATTGTGTCGAAGGATGAGCAGTTGAGGCACGCTGTTATGACAGATTCCCATGGTTCATAATTTACGGTACATCCTGGCGGGGATAAAATGTACCAGGATATGAGGAGGCAGTATTGGTGGGCAAGAATTAAACGGGACATAGCGGAGTGTGTTTCAAAATGTGCCACATGTCAGCTTGTGAAAGTTGACCACCAGAGACCATCAGGGATGCTACAACCGTTAGAAATTCTCGTGTGGAAGTGGAAGACCATCTCCATGGAATTCATTACAGGGTTACCTGCATCGCAGAGGGGTCAAGACTCCATATGGGTTATTGTGGATCGATTGACCAAGGTGTCCCACTTCCTGCTGGTTTGCATGAACTTTGAGACGATGCATTATGCGCAGCTATTCATAGCGGAGATTGTTAAGCTGCATGGGGTGCCGATAAATAGTGTATCCGACCGAGACAAAATCTTTGTCGCCCACTTTAGGCAGAGCTTTCTGGAGGCCATGGGCACGGAGTTACGCTTGAGTACAGCATATCACCCATAAACTGACGGGTAGACTGAGAGAGTTAATCAGATGCTGGAAGACATGCTCAGAATGTGCATTTTAGACTTCGGGGGAGGTTGGGATAAATATCTTCCTTTGGTAGAGTTTGCGTATAACAACTCTTACCAATTCACGATTGGCATGGCACCTTTTGAGGCACTGTACGAAAGACCTTGTTGTTTGCCCACTTATTGGTTAGAGGTGGGGGACAAGAAACTCTTAGGGCCGAAGATTGTCCAGGAGACATCTGCCAAGATAGAGTTGATTCGAGGGAGGATTCGGATAGCTCAGGATAGGAAGAAGAGTTATGCTGATGCTTCACGAAGACATGTGGAACTAGAAGTTGGGGACCAGGTTTTAGTCTGAGTATCCCCTATGAAAGGGGTGATGAGGTTCGGCAAGAAGGGTAAGTTAGCGTCGAGGTACGTAGGACCTTTTTTCGATTATTGAGAGGGTGGGGCCGGTAGCGTATAGACTGGGGTTACCAGAACATCTTCAGCGGATACACGATGTGTTCCATGTGGCATAGCTGAAGAAATATCGAAGGATCGAGAGAGCCTTTTGGCACATTCCACTCGAGCAGATCGATTTGCAGCCATACATCTCGTATGAGGAGAGATCGGTGGCTATTCTGGACCGTAGTGAGTGAAAATTATGATCCAAGGTTGTTCCACTAGTTAGAGTATAGTGGGGTCATCACAATGTTGACGAGTCTACTTGGGAGAGGGAGGAGGATATGCGGGAACAATATCCAGAGCTATTCACCATAGGTACGACCTAATTTCGGGGAAGAAATTCCTTTGTAAGGGGGGGAGTATGTAACACCACGTATTTTTTTGGTGCATTTAATATTTAATTAATTTGGGAATTCTAAATTACTAGTGTGTTGTAATTTTAAATGAATTAATTATGGCAAAATATATTTAAATATTAATCGAGGAGTGAATGGTTAATATTTGGGGAAATTATTTGTTAAGTGAATAGTAATAATTAATTAAGTCATTTCGGGTGTTAATGATGAGGTATACACTTATCTCAGTCGGGAGTCGGTATAGACTAAATTGGGTGTGAGATAAAGATTTTTATAAATTAATTCGGATGCCAATTCTGAGTGTACAGTTGAGTCCGGATGGGCCGAGATAGTCGTACAAGTGTACCCGGGGGTAGTAAATGGATCACGGGACGTTTTTAGACATAGCCGGGCCCCCAGGGGGCATTTGGGTCACTTGGGCTTGGCCCATTAGGCAAAAAACGGGATTTAGGTTAATTGTTAAATTAGAAGAAATAAGAAAACGGATGATGTGAGCTTAGAAAAAGGCTTAGTGGGTTAAGGAACCCTAATAGCAGTTAAAGGCAGATTTGGGGATTACAAGAGAGCCAATAAGAGTCATCTTCAACCTTGGAATTCATCTCCAAAATCAGACACTACGAAACCTAAGGCAAGTGGATCACTTGCTGTAGTATTGAATATGTTTTTCAATTCATATTTATGTGAGGTAATTAATTAAAATTCGCTTTGGGTGTTAATGGCATAAACATGGGATTTTGAAAACAATAATCTGATTTACGAATTTGGGTAAGGATTCATGTAAAATCTGATATTTGTAAGTTGATGTATATCTGGTAGGATGATATCTGGATAATTAGAAATGAATTTGATGAAGGAATTTGGGGTGTAAATGGGTTAAGAGTTAAAGATGAATTTTTTCCCAAATTTACAAATCAGTAGATAATGGACGAATTAATGATGTTGGTGGACATTCTAGAGATCCCTAATAAGGTTTCTAACATGTATTATTGTTAAGAGGGATTGAGATTGCTGGTAGAAGAAATTAGGGTTTGGAGAAATTCGTCCATGGATAATTCTGTCTTCGCGAAGAAGACGAAGACCTGCTCGATCGATCGATCGAAGGTCTGGGGTCGATCGATCGAGGGTTGGCAGATTCTAACAGCTTCGCCCAGTTATGTATATAAAAGGAAAATTTTATATTATAATCTTTTATGTAATTAATTATTGAGAAATTAATACATGAGTTTAAATCTAATTAATTGTGAGTAAAATTAATTAGGATTTGAGGTAGAAATTTGTGTGGCACGTCATGATTAAATACGGAGTTAGTGGACAAGTCCGGGAATATTGGTTGAGCGATACCGAGGGTAATATTTTATTTAGGTAGAGTCTAAATAACTTAGAGTCGAGGATTTAGACTCGGGTGAGGTTATTTCGGGCTACGAGAGTAAGTCCAAATTTATGGTGGGGGCGACACCAAAAGTAACTTAATTAATTAATGTGCAAATTAATTAATAACTAGAGTTGGACTATAAACTCTAAATAAGTTAAATAGGCTTGTGTTACGGATTTAGTACACGGTGCAGCTGGGACATTTTTATATTTTATATATATATAATGATGTGATAGTATGTATATGGTGTGTACATTAATATCAGTGGTTAGATATTATTATTATTTTATACTCTAGTGCTATAGGGGGAGGTTGTGCGTAGTGGATGAATCCCCTAGCTTGAGGAGTAGGGCGAGTATATTTCCAGGTCATAGCGTCCATTATATGGGTGAGGGGAATCTCACTTTCAGGGAAGGAATATGACTGCCTTCAAATTATATGTGTTCACCAAGTTAGTGTGAAATTCTGACTTGGGGTAACTAGGTTATGTGAATATACCTAGTGGGATAGCACTTTAGAGAATTTATATCCTGTGAGTATTTTACTCCGGTGGATGTTAGTTATGTAATGTATTTCAGTATGTTTGTGAATGCTGCAATATGACTATAAGTATATAATTAGGTAATTAATTATATACGGGCTAATTAATACAAAGCATGAGTTGTTTTATATGTATAACAAGTGTAGAAGTTATATGAATTTCAAAAGGGAAATGATTAATTAAGTTGATGTTACTAATAACTTAAAAATCATAATCACGGTATACTCGGTTAGAGTAAGGTGGGTACAAGGAGACTTTATTAATTATCTAGTCATGAGAAATAACTAGGTAATTTAATTAAAGCGTTAGTAGTGCACATTAGAGGAGGGGTAAGGAAGTCCTCAAGAGAGTGCGGCACTAACTAAAATATGAAGAGCATGCATATTTATTTATTACTGCAAGTTAATCATTTGATAAATGTTTTTCAAATGTTTTGGGTACTAACCCTTGCTATAAAAACTTTTAAAAACCTTTTAGGTGTCCAGCCACAGGGACGCCAGGCTTGATTCAATTCCAGGGATCCGTTGCTGCAGCATATGTGGATGTTGCGGGACTTTTGATAGATGCCTCATTCTTTAATTCATAATGTAGAGACTCATTATTAGTTATTCGAGCATGTTGCTCACAGTTCGTTTAATATTGTTAGACTTGTTAAGATTTATTTCTGGTCTTTACGTTTTTTGGATTGTTGAACCGATGGTTCATTCGGTCAGTTAATTAATTGTGCATGGTTATTTTCAGTAAGTTGTGATTGCTATATTGTTGTATTTTTCCGCATGAAAATTTCATTTAAACAAATGGAAGTTAAAAATTGACACCAGTCTACTTTTCTCACTTAGGTGGTTAGTAATTAAAATGACGACAGTGATGCTAAGAATGAACCAACTGAGAAACCTATTCTAACTTGATTTTGATCTGATCACCCGGGACTAATTAGGCGGGGTGTCACACCTCCAAATTGTAAGAAATTTTGAATCAAGAACATTACCACCTGTGTACCTACAGTAATGAGAATAAGTGTCATGTGTGATGGTTGAACCCCACATAAACTTATTTTTAACAAAACCCTTATAAAATAATAGGGCCACACATTTTCAAGGGGTCGGGTGTCTGTGCGTAAGAGAGAGAAATTGAGATAGCATTGGAGGGTTTGTGTGTTGTGGGTGAAGTCAAACGAGGAGAGCCGTAAGAGAGAGAATGTGTTAGATAGTGTGAGGGGAAGAGTATGTCACCATCTAAGTAGAATTTTTTGTTGCGTTACAAAAATAACCCTTATGTTTGAATTAAAGTAAAATTTTAAAAGGAAAATGAGGGGGAAAAGAAGTTTTAGTGGGATAAAATTGTAATTATAATTAGAGTATAAAATTATGTGTGATGAGGTACATAGTATTATTGTATAAATATTGATCTCACCTCCATTTCTAGCCTTGTTGGCTTCAATCTTAACCGTTAAATGTATTCAAAACTTATAAATAGTGAAAACACCATGCTACTTTATATATATATATATATATATATATATTGTAAAGGAGGAGGGTTTTTTGGTCTCTCCTAACTAATGGCTCGGATTAAATATTAAGAGTTTGGTCTTTATCAACTGGTGGTTAAGATTAGATCTTACAAAAGTGAATCTCACGATCATAAATGATTTGCTTTAGTTGAGTACCACAAGTCTCAAGAAACAAATTGGTACTTGAAATCTTCCATTTACACCTACGCTGGTACGAAGTACCCATCACTCTTTTTCTTTAGTCTTCATCTCTCTCTCTCTCTCTCTTACCAATGGTATTTTTCTCTCTCTCTTAACACTGCCATTGACAATGGCCCTAGAGTTTACATCCAAGAAACTGTCTTTGAACCATAAGCTCCAGACTTTACATCCAACCATGAAACATATAAGAGACGTCCAAAAACGAAACCGACTAGAGTTTACATCCAACAAATTAGTATGATGTGAAGGCATCATCCGTCTTTGATTTAAGAAATGTAAACAAAACCCTCTTCTTTAGAACATAGGGTACCAATGTATGCATCTCTGTCTTTGTTTTCATTCACATTTGTACTGAGAACACAGGGTACGAACTTTTCTTATATTTCACATTTGTTTTCATTTTTAATTTCATCATTCAAAGAATTCACGGTATTCTTGATATTTTTTATTAAGTTTTGTAGATATTTCCAAGGTATTTTTTATTTTCCCCTTACTAAATATATTTGGTTCTCTGTGTATCTTGGATCTAAATGGGGGTTCAAAATATTTCTTGATTCTTACAGTGTGTAATGTTGAAAGTTATTTATTACTGGATCATTTTAATTATTTATTTTGCGTCTCTTCAATTCAGCGAGAATTTGTATTTTTCATTGTTCTCATGCTTTGATGTTCATTTTACTATGCAGGTTAGCCGTTTTAGTGAATCTTTACAATACATTTCACTGAATTGAAGAGACGTTGGTAAATGAATAGGTATTGAAGAGACGCTGGTAAATGAATGCAGGTTAGCTGTTTTAGTAAATCTGTACAAGATAGTTTCAGTGTGTAACGTGTGACACCCCGACTAATTAAATACCGGGTAGCTACTCCTTTATTAAATTAATACAAAATGTCAAGTTTGTTCAGTTCATAGCATCACTGTCGAAAATATTTTTATATTTACTAACCACCTAGTATTTAAAAAGTGAGTTGTCCATTTTAATTAAACCCGATTAACATGCAAAAATGAATTAAGAGAGATTAACACAACCAACACAATATATAGTCACAATAGAATAACCATCCAATACTAATGAGCCTGGAGGAAAACTCCTCACAACAAACCAAATCCCAAAATAAATAAATACAAATTCTGCATCACTAAAATGAATTACAGTCCAAAGTTTAAAATAACTGAATAAGTAAAATGTCTCTAAAAGGAATGGGCGACATGCCCAATAGATGATAAAAATTGGTAATGGAGTCAAGATCAGAAATGGAGGCGTCTACTGTCAAGGCCCTGTAACTCCCACAGCACCTACAACACGTCACCTGAATAGAATTCCTATGTATGGTATCCTTATGGCTGGGCACCTAAAAAGGTTTTTACAAAATAGATTTGAAAGCAAACGGGTCAGAGCCCGAATGTGAAGATAATTTAAAAATATGCAAGTGTTTAATATCATTAAACAGTGAATATAAAGTACATGATAGTGTGTGTGCACTCACATGAGTTCCTCACCTCTCAACTAATTGTGCACTCATATCGTACCCGTACCCATTTCTAGTTGCTCCCATATCTATCTAGTTCAATGCTAAATCTAACATTTCTATATGATAACCAATTCAAATTCCAACATCTCCTATTTAATAGCGTATTGTACCCTATCACACAGTTTTCCCACTTTAGCAATACAATTTATTAGAAATCTTACATTTTCACTTTGCAACAGTTGTTAATGTTTATACTCATAATTATTCGCGATAATTCATTTTAATTAACAGTATATTATTCTCAACAAAAAAAATATACAATACTAGCACCCCGAGGCTAAGCTACGGTGCTCACATACTCTACTATCAAATCCCGGTACATCACGTACATGAGGACCATGTATTCCGAATCTCTCAGGAAACGTTTCATTAACAACAATCACAACAAGTGGAGGCGAACATAGTTCACATCACATGGGTCACGCACATACCTACGCTCCCATGATCAGCAGACTTATTAACTTCTCAATAAGTCCTTCTCTGACCTATGTCCTCGAGGTACCAATCAAAATCCCCCCCGTAGGCACACAAATATTAGATGGCCCTAAACGAACGCCAACCTCCCATGATAGCAAGTACAGTAGGTATGTCATACACAGATAATTACATATATTAAGCATTCACACATCTTAGATATTACGATATTTCATTAGTGGTATACTCCTCGTTCTTATACCAACACTTAGTGTTATACAAATCACAAGTCCCCGGTTTATATGTATTTACGGCGTCAATTATCCTCACTTCGTGATTAGTCTCTCGCATCCTAATCCACAAGTATCATCCGGTTCAAGGCACTATTCTAAATTTTTTTTACTCCTCAATATACCCCAAATCTCCCACTTATACCTATTAATTAATAAAGGAAAGTTATCTCACCATTCAAATAAGACTACGGGATACTAAAAACCAAATCAGGACAAAAAGGCCATTCTGACAACTCGTTCGAACGAGGTCGTTTGAACGAATGGCTTCTAACGAAATACCAACTCGTTAGAAGTCATACTGTCATCTCATTAGAATCTCGTTCGAACGACCTGGGCAGGTCTTCTAACGAGATGGTAGTTTCAACCCAGAAAATCCCAATTCCGTTTTTCCAAATTCTTCTCTCCTCTAAATCCACCCTAAGACCATTTAAATTGTATTTTAACATATATAAACCAGTTCTAATCACCCTAGATCTTTCCTCAACACATTTCGAGGGTCAAATCTTACAAATTAATATGGGATTGACATGAATCTTCAAATATTTTTCCAAAACCCTATGAACATGAACTCCAAATTTTCTTATGCCTAATTACTCATTAAAAATACATTTTTTAATTCCTCATATACAACTATTCAAGTATTAACTCAGTCCATTAATATACTACTTGCAAATCCCAAACCAATTTCAAGGTTTCTCCAACAAATTTCATGGGTTTTCACAAAGGTCAATATGAGATAATTCCTACACTAAGAATGGGAGCCATATTCAATGCATTAACAATACTAAATCACTTTCCTTAGATTGTTCTTCAGAATTTGATGTTGAAGGTTGAAGGTTGATCTCTCCCTTTTCTCCACAATTTTTTTTCCCAAGGTTGAAGATGGTGGTTTTTGGCTCTTGTAACTCCTCTTCCCACTTCTCTCAAAACTCACGTAACCACTCTCTAAACTTTTTCCTGGTAATGGACTTAGTGTCCCTTATAGAATAATAAATATTAACTCTAATGTTCGTGGGTTTTAATTCCCTAATTTTTAAAATTACCAAATTACCCTTTTAAGTTGCCGGTATGGCCCAAAAATGCCTCGGGACCCAAACTAAACCCCCGGCTAGTGTTTTCTGACTATTTTGACACTTCCGGACTCGTTGGCGCACTCAAAATGACCAATCGGTTGATAAAAAATAAAATTCACTTTTTAATTCAAATAATTACATTTTTGACGCGACTAACACGCGCGTCCCAACTAAATTTCCCAAATTGTCATATTTCTGTCTCGCGACAATTTTAATCTTTTCAATATTCATATATTTCCATATATACACAACATAATCAAATACCAACTCACATCTCGTTAGTATTTATATCCGGATTAATTCTCAATTAATTCACATTTAATGTAATTAATCCCATTAATAAATATCAATAAAAATACGGGGTATTACATAACGGTTGAGATTAATGGGTATTGAAGAGACGGTACTTTCTTATCTCTTTTTATTTTTGTAGTCTAGATCTTAATTGGCCATTTCTTCCATTTTGAACTAATTGTTTTTTTTGTTTGCCCAGCCATCAGTTCCCATATATCAGTCCCCTACCATACCTCTTCCATGAATGGTAAAGAAAATATCTGGTCAGCTTAAACACTCATCGACTTTTACTGTTCACCATAAATAGAGGAACCAACTAAAGTTCTTTTCTCCACATTTTTTTGGGTTCGACTTATCTCTCAGGTATATACATAATTTTTTATATTTCGAAGTTATATTTCATGTTTTTTTATTTTATTATTTATTTACTTACTTATTTTTACTGTACTGATAAGAATTTACAGTGTGAGTTTTTATCACGAGACAAAGAATGCCACCTTTGTTCTGGTACGAGATCCAACAGGTTAACTCAATACAAAGGCCCTCGATGATCTGGTACGAGCCCCAACTGAAGAACTCATCATCACCACCATGGAGTTCCCCGGCTGAGATTGAATGTGGGGTTTGAATCTTATGGTTAAATATGGTGACACATAGAAGGTTGTCTTGGGGTACGGTAATTCATGCATCATGTGTTGTCCTTCCCAAACAGTTGTGTATCGTAGAAAGAGGGCTATAAAATTGTTTAATAACACTTTATTCTGTCATACCCCCATACATTTTTGTGTCTCGAGAAGCATCAGACAACATTCTTACTTTAATTTGAATATTCTTGCACTGATACCAAACCCTTCTTTTTTATTATGCGGCTCATCTAGCTCTCATAATCACCAGTTATGCATATGACCTTTATCTCAAGACCACCTTTTTTTGTTGAAACTTTTGGTTTTATATTTCGGTGGGTTCATTTTAAGATTATGTTTGAAGGTTTGGGAACTTACACGGGTACTTTGACACCAATCGCTTTTTATTTCATTGTATAAAGTCTTGTGGGTTTTTACATGCTTTTCTATTTTGGATTATGGTTTTTTATATGGTTTTCTGATTTGTGTAATCTCAGATGGATTTTCACAGGATTAGAACTCAGTCGGGTCAAGCAATGTTCACTAGGTTTGGACTCAGTGTCGGTTCAAAAGGTCGAGGCAGCGTAAGGGGGTTGTCAACGGAGGGACTCTTTGAATTGATTTATTCTCATTTTTTTGTAGGCACTTGAAATCCTTACTGCTGTTATATTATTTCTCTTATAAAATATTGATTATATTCCAATTATACTCTTATCCATTCAATTTTTATAGGTTTTGAGATTTGAAATGAGTTTTATTTTAATCCATTCAGTTAAGTCGTGGCATTAATTTGTTAGTAGTAATACTATTTCACATTTTCGATTTTGTTAAATCTGATGGTGGTAGTATTTTATATACTATCTGAGATTTAAATGTTGGTCTTAAATCATAACACAGTTTTGCTAGGATGCTTGACTGGTTTATATATATATGCATTCTACATTGCCAGAATTATAGAGAAATAAAATGTAATAAAGTGATTTGAATTTGTGGTACAAAGTGATAGAATGTTGTCTTAGCATGATTCTGTTGGCATTTTCTTTAAGTATAGGCTTATTTTTCAATTAGATTATGAAGCTATATTAGTTTGTTAGTCAGTTATGCTATGTTTATACATATAACGTTTTTTTTAAGATATAATCTTTTGGATGCCCCAGAATGTATTGGCACCAGAAATAATGAATTGAATATTGATTGGTGTGTTTTTGAGTTTTTCAAATAATAAAATGCATTTAAAATGTTTTTTATTAAAATTTAGCCGTTTAAAATTTATTTACAATATTAAGTCAATTTGCCCACTTTAACGTACCTGGTATTTAAGAAGACCTCTATGGTTTTATGTTCGGTGTTACCAATTTTTGCTTACCTTGATTTTTTTACTTAAATCTGAAAATGGTTCGTAAGGTGGTTGTTCTTCCTTGGGATTAAAAGCAAGATTTGATGGTCTAACCATATCTTGAGCACAATGCTCAATTAATATTGATTTCAAGGTTTGTTTAAAGTATAATCTCGATGGGCACTAGCGTGGATTCAGCATTCATGCGTAACCTCAACACGTAAGATAGTCTGCTAAGATACGAAATCACCCTCACCCTTTCCTGGGTCGGTAAAATCAGCATCACCTTCCATGCTCTAAATTTATTTATAATTTTAGTAATAATATTTTTAGTTTTTAGATTTTATCCCTTGATGATTGTTATATTCTTCATATTTGAGTTATAATACCAACCTTTTTTTAGATTATTATCACAAGGTTCTCGTTTGGGTTGTTGCATCTCTTATATGCTTTTTATGTTGAAATTGTAACTTATGATGTTGCTTATGTAGTTGTCGCATGTTGTTCAATCTTTTATATGAAATTTGATACATGTGTTTATGCAAGTCATTGAATTTTGGTAGTTTGAAAAGTAATTCTATAAACTTTTTAAATTTCTTGAACTTTGTTTGAAGGATTACCTAAGCTTTTTAAATTCTATAAACTTTTTATATTACATGATATTTGGAGGAGTTTAAAAAATAGTTATGAAATTTAAGGATTAAAAAAAATCTCAGTTTAATTTGTAATTTGTAATTTGTGAAAGATTGAATTAAGTAGTGATGGTACACGTTGTGACTAAAAGTAAAAAGTTATATTGCGACTAAAAAATCTGAGTTATAATTATATTGTGACTAAAGCTAAAAAATTGTTCGTAATTGGAATTGTAACCTGTCGTACTGTTCAAGAAAGTAGTTTGAGTAATATGTAGGTGGATGTCATTTACCTCAATAATTGGAATTGTCACAGCATGTGGGAAGAAACAATGAACACCATTCCCAACAATATTGTATGGGAGGCAAAACACCAAAATGAAATTGTTATGCTTTATGTTTTTTGTAATTCCATAATAATTACGTAGGTTTTGATTTTCTATAATAGATATGAAAGGAGAGTTGGAACATTCTATTAATTTTGTCATTTAATTAAAAAATTTCCTACGCCGTGCCATCGGCACGAGTACACACACACACACAGATATATATATATATATATATATATATATATATATATATATATATATATATATATATATATATATATATTGGCAGTAGTGTGACACCCTGTCTAATTAAATACCGGGTAGCTACTCCTTTATTCAAAGTAATACAAAATGTCAAGTTGGTTCATTTCATAGCATCACTGTCGAAAACATTATTAAACAATTACTAGCCACCTAATATTTTAAAAGTGAGTTGTCAATTTTAATTAAATTAGATTAACATGCAACCAAATAAATTATTAACTAATGACATCACAATCACAATGTAAAATGCTGGAATAAAATTAAGACTGGAGTAACACTCCCCTGAATAAATCCGAATACAGAATAAAACTAAATACAATGTCTAAACAAATAATTAATTAACTCCAAAACTGAAATGGAACTGAGTAAGAAACTGTCTCTAAAAGAAAAGGGCGACATGCCCAACCAAATGACATCTGAGATAGAGTCAAATTAAAATATAGAGGCATCTACTATTGAGGTCATGTAACTTCCACAGCGGCTACAACGAGTCACTGGAATGGAACTCCTAAGCTTGGCGTCCCTGTGGCTGGGCACCTAAAAGGTTTTTACGAGAAAATAGATTTGAAAGCAAACGGGTCAGAGCCCGATGTGAAAACAATTTAAAATATAGCAAGTGTTTAATGGCATTAAACAGTGAATATAAAATACATGTTAGTTACGTGCACTCACATGAGTTCCTCACCTCTCAACTAATTGTGCACTCCTAATGTATCCATAACCAGTCCTAGTTATGCCACTAACTAACTATTCTAATTCACAACCTGACTTTACGTTATAATGTAAGGGTCAAAACCAGACATTCTAATATAACTGTGCGTCTTCCTTTTTATTTCTCAGAGTTAACCATAATAATTATTACGTGAAATTCCCATTTTTTTAATTCTACTAAAAATGTCACAAGTATCCACATTTAAACTTTAATAAAAGGTCTATTTCAATTACCAGTATATTATTCTCATCACAAATATACCATAAGGGCACCCTTAGGCTAAGCTGCGGTGTACACATACTCTGCTATCAAATCCCGGTACATCACATACATAAGGACCACGTATTCCGAATCTCTCAGGAACCATTTCAATAAGAAACAATCACACATAATGGAGGAATTGAAATACGATTCCTAACCACGGTTTATAGTTTTACATCACATTCATTGGGTTTTCATCAACCTTCCAAGACAATTATCAATTTCTACACTAAACATGGAGGAAATATTCATTGAATCAAATGAAACCAAATCACTTGCCTTAAATTTTATGTTCTGATTCATTGTTGATGTTCCAAGGCTGAATCTCCCTTCTTTCCCGTCACAATTCTGGCCAAAATGGTGGTGGTTTTGGTTTGGAAACCACGTTTGCAACTTCTTTCTAACTCACGTAGCCCACTCTCTTGCTTTTGACTGATAATGGCCCTAATGGCCTTAATAAATATTAATAAATAACCACTAAAATTCGTGGGTCTTAATCCCTCAATTTTTAAAATTACCAAAATACCCTTCCGGGTTGTCGGGTTGGCCTAAAAATCTACCGGGACCCAAACTAAACTCTCGACTAGTGTTTTTGGACTATCTCGACCCTTCCGGACACGTTGGCGCACTCAAAATGACCATTTGGTTGATAAAAATATAATTTAATTTTTAATCTAATTAAATTCATTCCTGACGCGACTGACACGCGCGTCCTAACTTAATTTCTCAAATTGTCGTATTTATAACTCTCGGCAATTTTAATACTTTCAATACTCATATATTACCATATGTACTAAGTAATATTTAATAATATCATCATATTCAAATATCAACTCATGTCTCGCTAGTATTTTCATCCTAATTAATTTTTCCATTTAATAATTCCCAAATAAATTTAATAAATCCCAAATTAATTTAATAACTCCCATAATTAAAATTAATTCCATTTAATTTACCTCGTAATTAAAAGATATAAAATATGGGGTATTACAAGTAGAACCTGTCAACCCGAAGAACCGAACCAAACCACTAGGTTTGGTTTGGTTTTTTGACACCATTGTGTAGGTTTTGGTTCCTAATTTTAAAAAACCTATCGTATTGGGTTGGTTCTTGGTTTTATACCAAACTCAACCTAACCCACACCGAGAACCAAACCGATGTGGAAAAAATATAAATTGAACCTTAACTTACGCTATATATGTATAACCAATGATATATTTTTACTTATATATACATATATATGGGTTACAACTTACAAGTAATAAATAAGATTAGAAGAGGGTATTTTGCCAAACATGATATAAGGGCTTTTATTGAGTCCCAAAATAAAAATCTAATTAATCTCTCTCTCTCTCTCACTCACGAAAAAAAAACTGTAACCAACCTCCCTCTCTCACTCACGACCCTCACATGACCATTTTCTCCCACTTAAGGTCATTTGTCATTCCGGTCACTAACCATCACTCCCGTCACTTTATCTTCATAATTTAAGCATATTTTTCATACATTTTGAGGTAAGATGCACACAACAACAATTAAATACTATATATCGCATATAGTTATTTTAGATTTTGAATTTTTTTGTTGGTAGTGGATACTTTGTAGGACTGTCCATTCTTTTTTTTAACTACAATTAATGTACTATTTGTTATCAATTTTTGTGGTTAGAACTTGAAACTCTAAACTTGGAAGTAGTGGTATATTTGATCATTAGTAAACATGTTATTTTTTATTTTTGTGATATGTTTTTGGCTTAATAGTTTACTATTTTAGTTTTATTAAATGAATAGAACCGTAAAAAATCGAAACAAAACCAAACCGCTAATCAAACCGAACCAAATCGAACCATGGTTGGTTTGGTTTGGTTAGATTCGATAACATGATTGGTTTGGGTATGGTTCCAATAATGCGGAACCGAAGTATCTAGGTTCTGGTTTAGGTTTTGGTATAGAACCAAACCAAACCTTCCCATGTCCACCCCTAATATATATATATATATATATATATATATATATATGAAATCTTCTATGTGGAAAACTATAAACCATTATATACAAATTCTTAACTTTTAATCTGAACCATTAATTACGATAGACTAAAAGTCCAGCCGTATTCTTTGTATGTAGATGAAATTGGTCATGCGAAACGAGGTGTACATGCATTACAATAGTGAAATTGGGTATGTAGGCATTAAAATAGTGAAATTTGATATATATGCATTATAATAGTAAAAGTAAAATTGTCTATGTATGTATAGGGTGGGTGTAGTTTGCAATTTAATATATGAATGTAAAATTAATTTGAAATCAAAATTGAATGTGAATGTGGATATGGATGTGAAATTAAAATTAAGTTAGATTAAGTTATACACGCAATCATTCACATATATACACACATGCTCACAAATGCACAAATATATATACAAATACGATCACACATATAACACATGAATTCCTATACATAAATGAATTCCCTCGTACACTCACGCTCCCACATATACACATTAACACACACATATACTTTTAAATAATTGGATACACACACACACACATTCTACCTAAATGAATGTTCTGAGTAACCTGGGATACATAAATTATACGTTTGGGGTAGAGTAAATTGGGAACATTTTAGATTGAATAATATGTTAACACATTTTATTCTCATTCCATGTGTGCATGTAATTGGAGAATAATTGTTGCAGCTCAACTGATTTTAGGTAATAATGCATATCTTTTATTTATGTAACATAGTATTGTATATAGTTATACCTTCTTGGTTAACATGTTGTTGTCGTGTTCACCCCTATGTTAACTGAGTTGTGTATATGTGTGTGTGTGTGTGTGTGGTTACATGTTGTGGCCGTGTTCACCCCCTCCTTAAGTGGTTATCATTTGAGTGAAAACAAGTTAGTAGAAGGGCTGAACATTTTATGGGCATATAGTAATTTTAAGATTAATTTAATTAAAATGAACTTAAATTGGACTTGTTGATACCGTTCAGATAACTATTAATTCATATATATGTTTGGTTAACTGTTATGATTCTTTTCACCCCTTAAGTAAGTGGTTGTTGTTTGGGTGACCACAATTTGGTATAAGGGCTTGTACATTTCGTGGACACATAGTAATTTTAGGATTAATTTAATTAAAATGAACTTAAATTCGACTTGTTGACATTGTACGAATGAATGTTAAAGCGCAAACACGAGCGCACACATACACACACACACACATTGTGTGTGTGTGTGTGTACAGAAAATATCAAAATAGATAAATCCCCGAAAATAATCATAAAGATGGAAAGTAAAAGATCACAACAACGTGGTTCAGGAACTTGCCTACGTCCACGGAGGTGTTAATTTTCTTATTAAGGGTCTCTCAAAGTCTTAAGTTCCAATCCCTTTGCCCTGGGTCAGGGTGTGCAATATATAGATATGTCGTTATAGAGTTGGAGTTGTTAAAGGAACTCAAAATACCACATGGACATGCCAAGAAGTACCTGAATATCTCATATGAGACACTTGGTACTTGATTGGTCCGTAAGTGTTCCTATACCACTAAAATACATGTCTGGAAATTAAGCCATGATTTGGGTCGGGCAGCGTATTAATCTATCTAGGCCACTTTAATGGACTTATACTAACTAGGCTCCCATAATTTCCCCTAAAATCTTTGGGCTGACCATTTTAGGCCAATAGGTTTTACTTGATTCGAAGGTCCAAGGTCTGAAACAACATCCAAAAGTCGGCGTGGAATACTTCTAATTCTTCGAGAGCTGTAAGGGTGCGCTTGTCTTTAGGGTAAAAAGAAGCAGTGAAATCTTTCTGGGGAAGCGGGACTCATCATTTGGGATTTTTAAAACCTGTTCGTGTGTAACTTAACCATCAGTTCACTGACCTTGGCATTTTATTCTCGTACTTCGCCTCTAAGCTTCCTCTCTCGCTTTTTATTTCAATATCAGAGCTCTCTTTCTTTAGTGATTTTTCAAGGCTTCATCAATACTTATAAGTTTTAGTTTAAACTCTTTCTCTGGTTTTGCTCTTCAGCGAAGTTTCTTATGGCTGTAGCTAGTTTTTTTTTATAATAGCTACGCTTGATAAAAAAAATCCCTTTATGAGTTTATAAAGTGTAACAAAATTCCTAACTGGGTGGGTATTGAATGCGTCCGAATTCCTCAGAACTTTCGTACTATAGATGATGGTTACTTGATCCACACTGTGTTGGTTTCTTGGGGGGGATGGGGGGTGACATTTTCCCCCAATCCCCAGTTTTTGAACTTCTTCTAATACTTTGACATCATTCTAGCCTAGTTTACTTCAAACATTTGGATAATTGTGAATGGAGTACATACGATAAATGAGTTGTACGAGATCAACTTAGGGCTTAATAAAATTTGTTATTGCTATGTCTTCTCGCGCACAAAAGGTGGACTCTTATATTTGAAGGCTAGGAATGCTGACAGTGTTCTAGTTGTAAATTTTCCTGATTCTCATAAACATTACTGGAGTGAAGGATTTATTCTTAGAAATTGGCAATATCCTCCCCAATCAGAGGGTGTAAAGTACAGGGTACATCGAATCCCTACCTTTAGGTAGGAGTACATACGTTACTAACACTATCTTTCTTTCCATTCCTTGCTCGCTTGTTCCTCTTCATGCTTTTTCTTATATTTTTTCTGGTTAGTTTTGTAGCTAAGAAAAAAAACCAAGAACCTGATCCCCGTGAGCTTATAGTCATTGCTATTATAAAAGTTTGGAGGGTTAGGGATACTCTTGATGATGATGAGAATCTCGGTCTCGGCTTCTTATCTGCTAGAGTATAAGAACACTACCTACAGTTTCACTGCTAGGCTCGTTGATACCATCCCTGATTTGGAGGTTCCAGAGGAAGAAGTTAGTGGCCCTTCTGAGCCAAGTCAGCTATAATAAGAAGAGATGAAGAGGAAATAGGGGAATAAGAAAGTGAAGAAAAGGGTAAGAAGAAAGTGAAGAAGAGGGGTCAGAGGAAGACAGTGAGGAAGGAACTAGTGAACAAGTAGAAGCAAAATAAAAAGAAGAAGAAGAATGTAATAACTCGTAATTTTATTCGGTAATTAATTAAATTAATTCAAAATTTGAAAAGTTAGCTTAAAAGACTCCTAGTATGGGTATAAGTAAGTTTTGGGCCATTTATAAGAGTCCTTATAACATAAAACTGTTTTGGAAAAAAAATATATTGTCACGATTCTGAACCGTGACTAACGGGTGAACTGTTTTAGTTTTTATAGGATTCTAATGCCACTTAAATTCTCTAATCTTCCTCCAGTTAAATTAATACGGGCTTAGGACTTTCAAACATATTTTGACAACTTCTAAGAGAAGTAGAACCTTATAATTTTCATCTTCTTCCACCTGCAAATCCTTGCCCCATTTAAACTAAGTTTGAAGGACAAAATCAGATTTTTTTCAAGATCGTTCAAGAAGAGAACTTTGTCATATTTTTGCGAGGAACACATCTTCATAATTAAATTTATTTAAGCAAATCTAAGACATGGTTACCTCTATTTATTTCCCATAGTATTATGCGTACTAATTATGGCCTACACACTAAATATATGTGTTTTCAAAAAATAAATTAGAGATATTAATTAGCGAAAGTGGAATATATTTCGGGACTGTTTTTATGATTTTTTTAATATGAATGAAGACTCAAAACCTTGCATGTTAGAGTAGAGATTTGGGTGTCCTAGATGTTAAGGTATTCACATGTAGATTTTTACGTAGGAATGTCTTTTGATAAGTTATATGACATTAAATAATGCAAATTTTGTGGATGTCGCAGAATAGTACATTCTTATTGTATGAATTCTATAAACATGCATGTGATATTAAATCAAATAATTTGATGCGAAACTATGGTCTAATTAATTATATAATTAAATCGACATTTAATGTCTAATTAATGGTGTGTGGATTAAATTAGTGAAATTATTGTGACGAATACAAATTTAATCTCATGAAATTTATTTACTTGTAATATGTTCGACACCGCGGGAACGACAGGGTTGTAGGATAGATAGGACGCTCACCTTTATTTAGGTTGCTTTCTAGGTATGGAACTAGTTAGTAGACTTTTGGGTAGTTGTCGCTTTCTAGGTAAGGGAATCGATAGTGGTGACGGTTTACGGATAGATATCCCGGAGTGCGGATGATTTTTACGTTGTTCCTCAGATTAGGAAACCTATGGGTGCGACTAAGTGGTGTTGGTGAGTTGATTTTCTTCCTAGATGATAGGCTAGAAAATACTTGTGTGTTGGAGACATTAGGTATGGGACTAAGCGTGTTTTGAGGATTTTATGTCAATATAAAGGGTGTGGATAATTTGAGATAAATGAGAAAATTGAGATAAATTGAGATAAAAACGGGTATTAAAATATATTGGCCGAACGAGTATGTGAGGGGATGACAGTTAAATCGGTCGATTCGCTATATCGATGTGGGTGTATGTGGCATCACGAGTATGTGCGGGCTGATAGTTAAAGGGGCTAACGGGCTATAGTGACATGTCGTGCGTGAACCTTACGAGTGTGTGAAGACATGATAGTGAACCGGGTTGACTGGCCATAGTGAGGGGAATGGGTGTGGTGTAGAACTAGCAGGAGTACCGCAACCAAATAATGAAAGACGATAAGCGGGAGTCCCACAAATAAAATGGGAGTCCCACAATTGTTATGGTGTAAGACTTAAATGCGAGAGTACCAGAACTGATGTTAACAAAATGAGAATGATAATAAATTTGAGACTAAATAAAAAAAATAGGAAGTTGTTGGAAATTATATATTGAGACTAGAATTTTGTGTAAACTTTGCTATGGGTAGATTGTGATTTATTTTATTTACTGATTAATATATCTTGTTTAATTTAAAATATTCTACTGTCTTATTTATTGCGTATAATGCTATTGTCTGGGTTCAAGGATCCCATTTGAGAGGATTAGCTGGTATCCATGTGGTGGACTCTGACCCATTATGTTGACTAATATTTAATGTATTTGCCTTGGAGTAGCTGCACAGGCTTTATTGGAGATCATTTAGGAGGTGCAACTATAGATCCATCTTATTTATTTGATTTATTAGTATAGACTTATATTATTCAGTCGCTTTATATTATGAGACTTTATTATGGATTTGATTGGGCCATTCGATTTCAAAGTTGTTTATGGTTTTAAGAAGAAGCTTTATTTGGAGTTTCATTCGGTTCCAAAGTTGAATTATTTCATTTGGAGTTTTAATTAAATTATGGACTTAGATTATTTTGGAGTTTAGCATGGTGATGTAACAACCGAATTTTTTAAATGGGTATTTTTAAACTAATTTTGAAAAATTCAAGAAAAATAAAATTTTGGATATAATTATTTTTAATAATTAAATATGTTATTTTTTATATTCGAAATTCATAAAGCTATCTTAAAAGACTCCTAATATGACTATATACAAGTCTTGGTCCGTTTAGAAGAGTCCTTTAAACATAAAACTCTTTAAGGGTCCTTGATAAACACCCAAAAGTGTATAATTTAAGCCCTAAATATGTGCATTTTAGTCACTCGTTTTAAATAAAAAGGCCTTATGTTCGTATTTTATTATTTTGCAGTTGTTGTACAAATAATGCTAAATTCAGTCAATTGCGATGCAGACGCAGTTAAAAGCATGAAACGAAGAAATCATGTAGCTGCGAAGTCAGAGTCCCACATCGAGCTTGCCCAGAAGAGTTCCGATGCCTCGAGCCTTTTTTCGTACCAAACCTAAGCCTAAACCGAGCGGAGACCATCACCCAAGCCTGCATGTGTTGAGTTTGTACCTTTATTATTTTTCTAGATTTTTATTTTGAGTCATTTTTATTTTTAAGATTTATTTGCATATTTTTCTATTTCTTTTTACTTAGTGTAGTTTTATTTTGATTATAGTCTTTATTTTTACTTTTGCTAGATTTCATATTTTTAGGACTTTAGGTTTTATTTTTACTTCTTTTGTAGTTTTTATTTATATTTAAGTTTTATTTTTAATAGATTTTATTTATTTTTAGAGGATTTATTTTTTTGCGTCGAGTATTTTTTCTCGTTTATTTTTAGTTTTTAGTTAGTTTATTATTATTTTTGTGTTTTCTTTTATTTTATTAGTTTTTATGTGAGTCGTGCTTAATTTTTAGAGTTTGTATTGTGTGTCGTGTTATTTTTATTTATTTATAGTTTTTTAAGGGAGTTTTATTTTTTTTTTATTTTACTTGTTTTTATTTTATTAGATTTGTTTTTATTTGTATTTTTATTTTAATGGGGACACAAATTAAACACACTCACACCCTACTATCATACAACTCACTTACACCTAAAATAACCATCACCCTCACCTTACCACCTATACACCCTCACACACCCAATACCTCCCCCTCCATCTTCAACCTCACACCCACTCTCTCTCTTCTACCACCATCTTCAACCTCACACCCATTCCAATAACACCCATCTCCTCTCACCCAAAACTCCATTAACCACATCTCCACCATACCCATCTCTTCCACCACCACTATACCCATAACATCTCCTACACCCATTTCCGGTGACCTCCACCCAACCCGGCCAACCCCATTTCCGACGCCAACTCCCGCCTGAAACCGACCTCTGCCAACCATGACAACTGCTCCAACTCGCCATGCCCGCACACCACCGGCGACCTGCTCCGTCGGAAACTACAAAGCCGATACCCATCTCCGGCCACCAACGGAAACCCGCAACCATAGTCTGATTTCAAACCCGAAATCAAACCTTGCCATCTCACCCATCGACCTTACCCACTTCTCCACAAGCCAAACCCATTTCATTCTTACAAGCCAAAAACCATTTCTACCCCACCCGCCAACTCAAGATTCCAAAATAAAAACCAAAGACCAAAAGCCAAAAATAAAATAAAACCCATTTCCCCCACGTGTCTTTAAATCACTGTTCTAAAAAATCCGTCTAGGGTTAACGTTTGGCTTAAGGTTTGGAAGAAACGTCTAGCCTTAAATTTTTCACGCCTTATTCTAGGTAAAACTCTTAAGGCGCACTTTTTTTTAAAAACAACAATGATTTAGTGAAACGATGTCGCCTTTTAAAGAATTTGTTTACAAACCGGATCATTATCTCATCCAAAATAATCAAATAGTATTTTAATTTGCATATATTCATACATATTTTTATGATATGTGCAATTTTTGTATTTTAATAGCCTTGTTATGGTTAAAAAATATTAAAATATATTAAGAAGACGTAAACCCATTTTCACGCCTTTTTACGCTTAGCCCGCCTAGGGTTCTAAGGCTTAAGGCTTGCCCTCCACACCTCAATCACGTCCCGCATTTTTTAGAACCTTGTTTTAAACCCACTTCTTTATTCCCAAAAGCCAAAAAACATTCCCCCAAAAATCTGTAAAAGCTCCACTAACCCAATTCACTAAAGACCCATTATGAAGACGGACAGTGCGGTAGAGAGAGAAACATTTTAGTTTAGGAGCTCCATTTTTTGGAGTGCATTTTTAGGTTTAGTATTGTACAAATTTTGTATTTCTTCTTTTATATTTTTTTTAGAGTGACTTGAGTGAGGCAGAAAATATTAGGACACAAATTGTGAGTTGAGTGATATTTTGTGTATTGTAAAAATCAGATTTGTGGGTTACTATTCATGTCAAGTTTGGGAACTCAATATCAAACTCAAGGAGACTTGGTTTATTTATTTATTGTCATTCTATTTGATTTATTATGCCTCTTATTGTGTCTTATTACAATTTATTTGTAATAATACCAACATGAGAGGCTAAACACCCCATTCAAGGGGTGAGATGGAATCCTTAACTTAGTTATTTTTATTTTTGGTTGTTTATTTATTATGCACCTTTGAATATTAGTATTAAAATTTTACAATTTATATTTACGCCTCGAGAGAGGGTGAATTATTTTCGAGAGAAAATCGAAAATTCAGATTATGATATTTATTTATTAATTAAACTAGAGATAGACAATTTTTGAATTGTATTATAGTTTGAATTTCTCTACTCTAAAATTGTAATTTTTTATGACTTAAATGCTTTTAGTAAATTTTTCCTAGTGGGTGATTTATTAGAAAATGTTTAAATCTATTTTTTTGTGGAGATAATTATATTTAAGTCTCATTCGTCCGGTCAACATACATATAAGTCCTATTGATTTTTCAACAACCATATAGGTTTTATTCCAACTTTTTAGGAAAATTTTTCACAATTTTACCCTTTTTAAACCAATCTTCCGTAACTTCCTTTAGGAAGTTACATAAGTGGTTGGACTTTTTTTTTTTTAATCTTAAAATGATCATAACTTTTGATTCACAAATTCGTTTTTCGCAAAATTACTATTTTTGAAATCTACTCAACGAGATCTATCAAACAAGATCAATGAATCCTATATAATTTGAAAGAAAACAAATTACATAGACAGTAAACTTTATTGTATGCACTAGAATATGAAATAGTTTAATATATGTGACATTTTCACAAACAGACAGTAACATTTACTGTGATAATATTACGCAGTATATATATATATATATATATATATATATATATACACGGTAGATCCAAACCCTCTTCTCTCAAAATTACCTTATATTTAAAGGTCCGCGCTAGCGGCATCCAATCCTTATTCCCATTGTTGGAGCTTCAATGACCTTCATCAGAGCTCCGATTTGGGGTGGGTAGGGGTGGCATGTGGTGACGCTGGCGCGAACCTTTGAAAATAAGATACTTTTGAATAAATGAGTTTGAGATCCACCGGCGTGGCAAAGGGTGTCGCTGGCGCGGACCTTTGAAAATAAGAGACTTTTGGATAAATGAAATTTGGATCCTCTAGAGTGCGGACTTGGGGTGAGTAGGGATGGCATTAGGTGCCGGTGGCACAGACCTTTAAAAATAGAAGCATATTGTGTGTGTATATATATATATATATATATATATATATATATATATATATATATATATATATATATATATATATATATATATACTGCATAATGTGATAACACAATAAATGTTATTGTTTGTGAAAATGTCACAGATATTAAACTTTACTGTATTTATCTGTGACATTTTCACAAACAATAACACTTACTGTGTTAATATATTTATGAAATATTTTTATATATATAACATTTTCACAAAAAGTAACATTTAATGGGTTAATATTACATATATATACTAGTATATGCCCGTGCCTGAAGGCACAACGAATTTTTTCAAAGTACTTAATCGCAAAATGACAAAAAATTTCAATGTACATAATCGCAAATGGGAGAAAAAATTTCGAAGTACATAAATTACAAAATGACAAAAATTTTGTTCCCCAACAAAACATAGTGTGGTCTAAAATATTCAATGTGTAAACAATTTACGTTAATTTTTTACAACACAAATGTGAAAATATTTTTAAAAATTTGGGCAAAATTTCCTTTATTTACAGGACTAACCACCCCGTTAAGAAATAAAAATAGTCCACAATAAAGTTTTCCAAAGAACGTAGTATCAAAACAACGAAAATTTTCAAGGTACGTAATTGCAAAATAACAAAAAATTTCATTCCCCAACACATGCCATACATCTACAGTAGTTATAGATAAAAATAATTATATACAATGCACTCATTGAAAATAACAAAAGAAGATAGAAAAGTATTAAGGAGAGTTTCAACTCTAGACCGACGCGGGATTGGGAATTTAATCATACAGTAGTTATAGATAAACATTAAACTAAACCTTATTCTTTTTAAGGTGTTTTTAGTGAGCCTTCTTAGTGTAAGACATAGTAACAATCAGAGACTACAATATTCAATTCAAAGAGGTATTTTGACAAACATCATATAAGCCTTTGACAAATGCATATTTCAACAACATTTAGGTATTTCAACAATATTTAAGTCAGGTCAATATACTCTGCCACAAATAGATAAAAAAATATCTTTCTTTAAACTATAAAAAAACATTGAAGTATATTAAATGCACGCTCACAACAAATGCAAAAAGAATACACAATAAGAGAGTGATTGTAGTCAGTTTCACAACTTAGATGCTTGTGCCGATAGAGCCCCGTCCAAAGTTGGCTCCGGAATCTGATAATCTGGCAGACCTTGTGCCGAACCAGTGAGAAGTTACCACTATTACTCCGGCGCGCCATATTCCCAAAAAGAAAAATATGAGATGCATAAGTGACTGAATACCTATGTATAAGTAGTCACTTTCAGCTTCACATCAATCGACCCACTGTTACCGTCGACCCAGAACGGTATAAATCAAGTCGAGATACCAACAAATCAACGCACCATGGTTTTATACTCGTGTAGAAATCAATGTACCGAACAGTTATTCAACTCAACACAGTTGAATTTAGATGGGCCTTCTACGCACCTGAGTGCTAATCAACAGTGGCATCATCGCCATCGTCGTATTTATGATGCTAGCAGTTATTGAAATTGTACATATAGTGGCAGTTCCCTTTAGTTTTGTCAGCTTCACTTCTATCATGGGTGCAATAATCGGAGGGCAGCTAGCGGTTCTCAAAACTTCACAACTCATCTCAACCCCAGACTTATTTCCATATCCGCATACCCCATAATCCAAATAATAATCTCCACTGAATCTGTCATAATTAGCCCACCCATCAAACTCTGAAATTGTTGTGCTTGAGCTTGTATAGACCACACATTAAGCTCATTCCCATCAAAGAAGTTGTGTTGTTGTTGGCATTGAAGTTGAAGTTGTTATTATTTCCACTTCATTCTAGTGCGTTGCCTCTCTAGCACACTTATGTATGTACCACCATTTGCAGCCATATTTCTCGGCTGTTGGGCTTGTAAGGAAGGAAAGGGGCCTGCATAGATGCACATACCGAGATAAAGATAAATGAGAAAAATAAAGATCCCCAATATAGTTTAATTATTTATATATATGGCTCCACTAATTCCAATCGAACATAAAGGTAATCTCCGCATACCTCTGTGCCAAAAGCAACTTGGAAAACAAACGCATATTTCATAAGAAGACTTCTCACTATCCCGAATGTGTGAAAAATGTCGTCTTTAGAAGATACTAAATACGATTCCCCGCACTTGATTCCTAGTCGATAAACCCTTGACCCCAATTCCTCATAATTTGGCATCCACCTTGGGCTTTGGGCACATGAACAAACACGGTTATATCATTATAAAAACTGCAAAAAAAAGCGTCTTCTCAATATGCAAAGTTTTTGTAACCACAAAATCTGAATCGCTGAATCACTGTGTGGCAGTTAGTTGAACTGGTGCGTGGTAGTGACTGATCATTAGATGATTGATTTTCACCCTCGCAAAGACGATCAGCTGAGTGAGTTGGCATGCTCTCCGTGACTAATGGGTTTGGGAGATATTGAGTCTTTATTCTTCATAATTGGATTGCACTCATCATATGGAACAGATGAAAAAATGAAATGAGAAATCTAAAAATCACAGTAAAGCATAATATAAGACAATGGAACTGGCCATGAAGAAGACAATGGAACTGCCCCAAAAGTTTAAATGTATCCACTCTTAGCAACACACACATTAGTAATAATAGAGAAATTTTTTGAGGGAGCTAATATTCATAAATAATAATACACTAATTTAAGGATATCTAAGAGAAATAATAAGGAAAAAAGGGATATTTACCTTGCATACCTATTGATAAACTGAGCAACTCCAAATGTTCAACTGTACTACTCATGGCAAAAAGGGGTATTGTTACTCCAACAGTAAGAGTTATGCAAAAAATAGACATTGGGTACAAATATGTGTTAATCCCTAATAAATTAATAAGAATTATGTGCGAAAACCTAAAAATATGTACAAATATGAATGTTAAAAAATAATCAATTTCAACAGTGACATAGGCGTGGGTATGGTTGTTAGTTATCCAACTTGTCAAATTACCCTTAGTATATTTATCGATGTTTCAAGGTTCATAGAATGTGAAGCATTCAGTATACTCTACAGCTCCTGCCCGTTCATAATATAGTATTTGAATCTGCAGCATTTGATATACTATGCAGCTCCTGTACTCTTCAATAAGATAACAATACAACAACAGATTATCCATGTAGTTAAGAAAAACAACTTATAATGAAATATTTAAATTTATATATAGTATTCGGCATGCCTCTTACACACACGTAGCTTAGTAACATGTCCATCCAAATACGATGTTGATAACATTAAGGCATGCCACTTGCATCATACCTGATATATGCCACTTACACACACGGGATCAAATGTGTACTGTTATAAAAGTTCACTATTGATTGTCCTGCTAAAAAATGTAAATAAAGAAACTAAATAAAGAAACTATCAGCTTACCTCGATTTTAATAAACTATCAAGGTGCTTCCTTGCAACTAACAAAACCATATAAAGAAACTAAATAAAGATGAAACCATGCTTTTAACCTTGCATATGAAGTTTTATTAACAGAAATCTGAAGTTCTTCAATATTTGGAATGAAATTCCCTTTCATACAAATCAAGTTAGATATTCATTCTTCTACTCTTTGAATCATTAGAAATGCAGCTAAAAGGCATAGTCTTAGCTCCTATATGGAGATATTGTCAAAGTCATTCAGAAAGTTTCAACCATTTATTCCTAAATGGTCCAATTTCCAGTTATGTTTGGGCTTTCTTTGCTAATTTCTTTGGCCTCAAGGTGTCAACTTCCTCAATCCATCAATTACTTATGTCTTGGTGGATTAGAAAACCGGATAAGGACTACATCAAATATCTTTTTCTCATGCTCCCAAGAAGTATTTAATGGGAATTATGGATTAGCAGGAATCAATGTAGTTATGAAATAGTTAAAATGGATAGCTTGAGGATCATTAATAATGGTTTCAACTTCATTAAAGTTTTCTCATCAAAATATGAACCCCATTATAAGCCATTTGTATCAGTTCAAACCTTATCAGAGCATTTGTATCAGTTCAAACATTAATTCACAATAAAAAATTCCTTCCATTCTTTAGAGTGGCGGGTTCTGTTCTCTGTTTCCCATGCAAAAAAATAAGAAGTAAAAAATTGAACGCGTTACAACTGAAAACAAATAGAACATAAAAGATTTTTTATAAGTTCAAACGTTAGCAGAGTATACATAAAAGTGATAAGAAAATTATAACTTTTGTATCAGTTCAAACATTAGCAGAGCATTTGTATTAGTTCAAACGTTAATTCTTTTTTAAAATCCTTCCACTCTACATAGTAGTAGGTACAATTATATATATGCCACTCTTCATACTATTCGATTAGCAAAACAAATATGGTACGCTTTAGGTATCAAATGTTGGAAAATAACATAGTTATTCTCAGCTAAAGAGCAAAGTACCTATAAAGGCCTAGTTACCAAAGATGGAAAGCACTTTGTGAAGATGTTGCCCAAGATCTCAGTCACCACTATGTTATTGCCTACATTTCCAAGGAGAAAAATAGATTGTTAAGAAAGACTACATACATACAACTTCAGAAATCATGAGGAAAAAATGGGAAAAAAATGAAACAATATAAGAAAAAAGGTCCCAATCGAGTATCTACAAATCACTAATCCAAATACCCAACACGAATGCTGGAAACTCAACGTCGAAGATCAATCAAGACATATGTAATGACCCAATCTGAATAAAATAAAACAAAAAATAGTTAAAACTCTAAGAAACATATCAAATTCAACTAACTTACAATTGCATAATGCTGAAAAAAGTTGTCAAAATGTAAATACATTTAACAACCATGACGCTTAATTTGGAAGAGCCTATGTAATAGCTCACGACACATAGCACAAATGAAATGAATCGTGCATTACAAAAATAAAATTGGAAGCAATTAGGAAAAGAAACAATGTACTTTAAACTAAAACATAAGATGAAAATAGTGACGTAACTTGAGTTTGATCACTTAACACCAAAAAGAAAACCGATCGAACTACCATGTCAACCTTCTTAGTAGACAATCCCATAAAAAAAGACCCTGTAACTGAGGTAATTCACAACTTGCCTATATCCATTCACAACTTGTCGACCCTATAACTGAATAAATTTGTATTTCTATTTGGAGAAATAGTAACATGTCAAATAGAACATGAAAACCAAAACCTAGTATCTTGTGATATGTTCCTAATTTTTGATAATATATAATTAAATAAAAATGAGACATGGTCTTATAAAAATCACTGTGATACTAAAATGGACTCTCAGTTAGCTTGACCCATACAATAGCTTCTAAAAAAGAGTGCATTCCCGTTAAATGACATCTAAGCTACTCTGTACAATGTGTATAGCTTCAACTACCCAAGCAAGAGTCAATCCAAAAATTCAATAATTCATAATAGCAAAAGATACCTGAAGTAATTTTAAAAGCTAGAGTAATTTCTAAACAATAGAAGCTAAGGAACAAAAAGGAAAGCACTAAACTTATTTATAAATGTAAAGCAAAAGTGGACAAAAGGTTCACATATTCCAAAATAAAAAAAATAGAGTACATTTATTTTTTACATGCCCACCTATATTGATCAAAATCATCAAACACAAAGCAAATCACAAAATACAAAAACTAAAATTAATTTTTTTTACCATAACCTGAAATCGCTAAAAGCCACAACTAAACCCAAAATTCAATTTTAGCGAATCACGCCTAACATAAGCCACGAGTTAGTATACCACCACTTAATAAATAACCATTGTGCTAGGTGAATCTAATTCACAAAACATATGAAAACTCCCATTAGAACAAAAAATAAAAATAAAAAAGGCAACAGAAGTAAAAAATAAAAAATAAATCAAAGTGATCTATGCATCATATATAAAACCCCACTAAAAAATCATGTCATCGATAAATAGGTCACACATCAGATAAGTGCGCTAAGGCACAGGTTGCTTTCGGACAACCCACAAAACTCCCTAAAACATCTAAACAACTAAATTGGAAACAAATGACAAAAGAGCATTCATGTGAGGTGTACTTTTAAAATATTGAGGTGTAGGTTTTGAACAACTAAATTGGAAACAAATGACAATGTAAAATCAATATGTGTATCCCTTAAATAGAATGTTAAATAACAAAATAAGCAAAACTAATATGCATTACCAATTAAGAGAAGTAAACTTAATTCAGCTAACAACCAACAACATTAGAAAGTGAAGTCAAACAAAGCTCCCGTAAAGCCTTTGCAGTGAATAAGATTAAATATCCAGTAAACCAACATTCGGAGGCTGCTTGAATCAACAAAACATACTTACGTAAAAAATGCACCTAAAACAATTTGCATTCACACACAAAATGCAAAGTCAGTTTGAAAACATAAGAGGAGAAAATGTACTGAAAATGTGTATAAATTGAAGCATAACAGGTTGTGTAGCAACTCTCTATTTTCATATTAAGAAAAAGACTGCTAAAAGACCAAAAACTAAACTAAATCTGCTAAAACCCCTCATCAAATTTCAAATCCCCTCATCAAATTTCAGAAAAAAAAAACAAATCTGCTAAAAAAAGCCATACCTATAAACCTCCATATAGTAAAATATATCATCAAACACAATATTTAAGTTATAATGGGACTAAGAACTTACCAAAAATGCTCTGAACACAATTGAGAAAAATTTCGTGCTTGAAATATCAAACATAATTTATCATATTAAGATTGTTAAAAAATTAGTGAAGGCAATACAAAACAGTTTTAAAAAAGTAAAAACATACCATCAAAAACACAAAGCTCTACCCTATTAGTAATCCTAACTTGAAGCAACAATGCTCAATTTTTCTTTCTATTAGTTATATCCTATTATTTTTCAAGTAGTAGGTTTATCTAAAATCAAACAATATTTTAGTGAAACCCCTAATTTTTATATAATTAGTAAAAAAAATAAGAACCCATCCTACTCATTTAAACCACCATGATGTATACGTGGTAATCAATCCAAGAAAACTTAATAACCACTTTTGAAGCTCTAATAATCTGAAATCGAGATATACGTGTTAGTACCAAAGAATACAATAAATTGATTTGAACACAGATTAGAGAGTATATACATACCTGATATATGAACAAATATAACGGATTCGATTATATCTACAAAACAACTAAAATACACCACTACATGTGAGAAAAACAAAATCGCACCAAAGTACCCATTTTTAAAACCTAAAAAACGAAATCCTTGGTTGCAACTGTATAAAGATGATTACACCACAAAAAAAATGCTTGAACGAAAGGGGTACGAATATCAAGAAACAGAGGGAGGGGGAGAGAGAAAGAGATGAGTGGTGGAAGAATGGTTGTGGCTCGTGGGTTTGGAGGGAGGGATAGTGAGAGAAGAGAGTTTAGAGAGGGGTATAGAGCATTTCAGATAACATTTTAGGAAAAGATAGAATACACCCGGGTGTGATTTTCTTTGGGCGGGATTTCTCAAATGTTTGGACGGCATAATAAATTTGGGTGTTAATCTCAACCCTTGATTTGGTGGGTGGAAGATGTGGCAAAATCAGGAGCGTTATTGTGATTTTACATTTTTGAGATTTCAAAAACCATCCTCCCTTATTTTTTATATATATATATATATATATATATATATATATATATACACATACGGTAGATCCAAACCTCTTTTTTTTCGAAATTACCATATTTATAAAGGTTTGCGCTAGTGACATTCAATCCCCACCACTACCCACCCCCATTGTCGGAGCTTCAACGAACTTCATCAGAGCTACGATTTGGGGTGGGTAGTAGTGGCATAGAGTGCTGCTGGCGCGGACCTAAAATTAAGAGAATATTAGATAAATGGGGTTTGATCCACTGGATCTCTGGTTTGGGGTGAGTAGGGGTGGCATTGGGTTAGGTTTATATCTGTAACATTTTCACAAAAAATAACATTTACTGTGTTCATAAAACACAATATATATATATATATATATATATATACACACGATGGATCCAAACCTATTTTTTTCTGCTATTATCTTATTTTTAACGGTTCGCGCTAGCGGCATCCAATCCCCACCACCACCCACCCCCATTGTCGGAGTTCCAACAACCTTCCTCAGAAGAGCTCTGATTTGAGGTGGCATGGGATGCCGATGTAATGTTTTCGTAAACAGTAACATTTATTATTTGTAAAAATATTACAGATATAAACCTAACCCAATGCTGCCCTTACTCACCCCAAACTGGAGCTCCGGTGGATCCAAACCTCATTTCTTCAATATTCTCTTATTTCCTAAGGTTCGCGCCAGAGGTACCCATGTCACTCCAAATCAGAGCTCTGATGAAGGTTGTTGGAGCTCCGACAATGGGGGTGGGTGGTGGTGGGGATTAGATGCCGCTAGCGCAGACCGTTAAAAATAAGGCAATATCAGAAAAAAAGAGGTTTGGATCCACCATGTATATATATATATATATATATATATATATATATATATATATATATATATATATATATTGTGTTATAACATTATAAATGTTACTGTTTGTGAAAATATTACAGATATAAACCTAACCCAATGCCAACCCTACTCACCCCAATTCGAAACTCCGGTGGATCCAAACCCCATTTATCCAATATTCTCTTATTTCCTAAGGTCCGCGCCAGCGGCACCCCATGGCACCCCAAATAAGAGCTCTCATTAAGGTTGTTGTAGCTCCGACAATGGGGGTGGGTGGTGGTGGGGATTGGATGCCGCTAGCGCGGACCGTTAAAAATAAGACAATATAAAAAAAAGAGGTTTGGATCAACCGTCTATATATACAATATCAGAAAAAATAGGTTTGGATCAACCGTATATATATACTGTGTTATAACACAGTAAATGTTACTATTTGTGAAAATGTTAAAGATATAAACCTAACCCAATGCCAACCCTACTCACTTCAAACTAGAGCTCCGGTGAATCCAAACCCCATTTATCCAATATTCTCGTATTTTCTAAGATCCGTGCCAGCGGAACCCCATGTCACCCCAAATCAGAGCTCTGATAAATGTTGTTGTAGCTCCGACAATAGGGGTGGATGGTGGTGGGGATTGGATGCCGCTAGCGCGGACTGTTGAGAGTAAGATAATATCGAAAAAAAGAGATTTGGATCCACCGTGTGTGTGTGTGTGTATATATATATATACTATGTTAACACAGTAAATGTTACTGTTTGTGAAAATGTTACAGATATAAACCTAATCCAACCCTACCCACCTCAAATCGAAGCTCTAATGAAGGTTGTTGGATAGCGTGGACCTTTAAAAATAAGATAATTTCAAAAAAAATGATTTGGATCCACTGTGTGTGTGTGTGTGTGTACTGTGTAATATTAACACAGTAAATGTTACTGTTTGCAAAAATATTACACATACAAACCTATTTCTCTTTCTGGTGCATACAGTAAAGTTTACTGTCTGTGTAATTTTTTTTCTTTGAAATTATATAGGCTTCATGGATCTTGTTTGATAGATCTCATCGAGTAGATTTCAAAAATATTAATTTTACGAAAAACGGATATGTCAATTAAAAGTTATGATCATTTGAAGATTAAAAAAAAAGTTCAACCACTTATGTAACTTCCTCAAGTTACGGATGGTTGGTTTTAAAAGGGTAAAATTGTAAAAAAAAAGTTCCAAAAAATTAGGAGTAGGACTTATATGTAAGGGGAAAAAAGATGGTGGGACTAGAATGTCTACAAAAAGGTCTAATAGGATCTAAATGTGAATGCCCCTTTTTTGTGAGTACATGATATTTAAATATTAATCTTCTAAAAAGACTCTATGTAAATTTACATTTGCAACGAGAGTTAATTTGTAAATTTATATATGTTTTGGGGTATTTCAAATAGACAAACTAATTAATGAAAATAAATAGGTTAAGTGGTGAAGTTTAATCCCTTGAATAATCTCATAATTATTTTCTCCTCATATTTATCTCACTTAATTATTTTTCATTATTTAGTCATATCATAGTTTTAGCATTTAATTAATTAATTCTCCCTTGAAATTGTTTTTTAAAAATAAAGTAAAAAAAAGAAAAAAATATTTAAAAAAAAGTTGAATTGCAAGTTTTCACGTCAATTATTTCACCTTAGAAGATGGATTGATACCTGTACTTACCACAATACGAGTTGTTTTAGACAAGTTTTGTAGGTACTCAAGAGAATTTTGATAGTGGCTTTTGAAGACAACGAACAGAATGTACAGAAAAAGCTACTTATCAAACATTCGGTTCCAAAGTTGTTTATGGTTTTAAGAAGATACTTTATTTGAAGTTTCATTCGATTCCAAAGTTGGATTATTTCATTTGGAGTTTTAATTAAATTATGGAGTTGGATTATTTTGGAGTTTAGCATGGTGATGTAACTACCGAATTTTTTAAATGGGTATTTTTAAACTAATTTTGGAAAATTCAAGAAAAATAAAATTTTGGCTATAATTATTTTTAATAATTAAATATGTTGGTTTTTATATTCGGAATTCATAAAGCTATCTTAAAAGGCTCCTAATATGACTATATACAAGTCTTGGTCCATTTAGAAGAGTCCTTAAAACATAAAACTCTCTAAGAGTCCTCAAAACATAAGACTCTCTAGAAAATAAAAAAAATATAAAATTATTCGAGCATCCGATCGAGATGAAATTTTTTGTCCAGTCTCATCTCGTCTTCAGCTACGACTCCCTTAAATTTCAGTCAAATCCAACGGTCCGATTGTCCGAAATGTTTATTTTAGTATTTGTATCTCATTAGAACTCTTTTCTTAATCAAACTCTTAATCCTTACATATCACAACAAATTTGTGGCTTGGCTTCTCAAATCACTTTTTCATCAACTTTTCAACCATAATACCTCTCCAAAATTATTCCCTTTCATCTACAAACTTTATCCCCAAACTTAATCAAGTGTTTAACTTAATATTTGAAGGCTTATTTGGTGTTTTCTCCAGTTTGGGCTAAAACGAGTTTTGACTATTTTTCGCGAGGGGAACGTGATGGTGCAATATGATTTTTAAGGTAGAATATATGTGATAATTCTTGTGATGATTTTTAGGTACATGACTTGCACAATATGCTCCTAAATTCTCTCGAGAGTATTCCATTTGTTTTCTGTGTTAATTGCACTCATGTTGAATTGTGATATTCATTGGAATCCTGAAAAAAATTGTTGGAATATATTATTTGATTCATTGAGATATATTATATTGTTTATTTGAGCATAGTATCATGAGATTTTAATATGGTACGGAGAATGGGCACCCGCCGATAGTTTAAAATCCAATATATGGCTTGAGAATGCCTAGGGGAGGTGAGGTGAGGCCTCGTGACCCATTGATGTATTGTCCAAAAATCAATATTGATATAATTCTTGAGTATTGCATTTGATTTGTATATGCGCATTCGTATTATTGCGATTTATTCATCGTGCTAATTATTTTTGAGCATCTATTTCTGTCATATTGTGTAGTTTCTCGTATTTTCTTTTAATGGCAGGCAAGTGTTGATTGGGACGCTATGGACTATTTTGGAGAATTATTTTAGAGCTTGGATTCGAAGATTTATTTTTTATGTATAAATTAGTGGTGTAATTTTTGTTGGAGAATTTTATATTTAAGAGAAACATTATTGTAATTATTGTGGAAGTGTAACAATTTATGGATTTGTTACATTTAAATTATGGAATATAGTAGCACGTCGCATGTCTCTTTTCGAGCGCATGGGGTGTTACAGGTGATGTGCTTTATTATTGCATGGGTGATTATTTACCTCGTGGATAAATTTTTTTATATGTCTCATATATGTCACATGCTAATAATGTTATTTAATTTAGTGATGCCCGGCATAGTGTTGGTGGTGGCTGATGCTAGAATTACGTGGGGTGTTACAAAGAAGAGGAAATGGCATCACCAAAAAGAAGGTGTTTGATTCTCCTTAATGACGATGATGATTTGTTGTCTGATCGAATGAAGCCTCTAAAAATAAAGGAAGGGGACTCCCCTATGGCTGATGGTTCCAAGTCAATATCTAGGGAGAGGGTGATGGAGAGAAAATAAAGAGAAGAAGAAGAGAGAGGGAGAGAGATAGAAGAAAAGAAGAGGGCACAGGCCCTAAAAGCCCCAAATGATTCTTCTCCTCTTATTGTTGCCTAGGGGAAAAGTATTATTGATACTCCCCATCTTGCCCCCAAACTATTAAAGAGGGTTGTGCATGTTGCTAATCGTGAGCAATTAATGAAAATGGGGTCCGACCAGTTGGCCCTTAAGTCTGCTAAATGAATGGCATTGATACATCCCCTTCCCTCTATGTTTGTCTAATTACTTTCACACATTATTGTAAACTATCTTATGTTTCTCTTTATCTTACAGTTTATTTATGATATTACCACATTGTTGTGTAGTCGGGCCGACTAGTCGAGGAGAAATATCAAGCTATAAAAGGCCTTGAAGAACACCGAAAAGGCTCTAGCCAATGCAAAGGGAAATTTTGACAAGGAGAAGCAGAAGGTCCTAGACACCCTTAAGGAACAATTATTGTAGGAGTTAGTCGATCTTCAAGAAAATTATAGCCAAGTGATTACTAACAAGTTGAAGGTGGCTGAGCCAATAGGGAGCTAACTACCAAGGTCGAGAAGCTGGAGAGAGAGGCCGCCACCATTCGGGATAATAAAGACTGGGAGGTGGAAATTAACGATGCTGAACACTAGATAGCCTATTTTTTATAGGTAGGTTTCAAGAAGGGATGGGACTAGGCTTTGGTCACAGCTGAAGAGCCTACTGATTCCCCCTACTCTCCCAACACAAGCCAGGTCTAATTATAATGGATGTTGAGGAACCTTTGAGCGACTAGACTTCTATTCAAGATGGGATAGAACCTGATGATCCTGCTGCTAGAATCCTTCTCACTGACCCAGTTGTGGGTGACCTTGGTGAAATCATGCTTGTTGCCGATCAAACTGCCCTAGGTGCCGACAAAGGAAAGGGGCCAGTCTCTTCTGAGTAGGTGTGGAACTTTATCATTGGTCTAAGGTTTCTATTTTTTATTCTTTTATTGATGTTATGTTTTGTAATTCTCAAACCTATAATGGCATATGCCCCTATTCTATTAAATAAAAAGCAATTTTCCTTTCTTGTTGGCCTTGTCTTGCTACTAATGTTTGTCAAATCTATTTCTTGTTTTATTGATTGTAGCCCATTGATTTAGATGAGAATATAACTACGAACTACCCACTGGGACAAGTCCTTCGACCTAATATCAGCTTGAAGGTTTGAAAGGCCTTTGTGAATATTTGCAAATCCTTAAGGGCAATAAATCAACAATATAAGGACCAATTTGAATTGGTCGCTAAGTTTAAAGACAATCTCCAAGAGATAGAAGAGGTTGGGGCTCCAGTCCAAGAGGAAGTAAATGATTTAAAGGCCAAAGTTCTGGATCCTAGTTAGGTAAATCAAGTGAGCAAGATGATCCATAAGGAGAATAATAATCTAAAAAATGCGATCGCTCGGCTGAAGGTGACCCCATTAAGGTCATTTTTAGTGCTGCAAGGATCCTCTTCATCGTCCAGGGGGTAGTTTGGGATGAGACCCAATCTTTGGAAAGGAAGGTCACTGTTCTCAAACGAGATGTTCGACGGCCATATGTAATTGTTGTCGAACTTCAGAGAGATGTGATGAGGCTGAGGCAATTATTCCAAAGGGGTCCTCGATGGGTCTGGGCAGATGGTTATGACCAAGGTTGGACTGATGCCCCAATGAGGTTGAAGGAGGCAGAGGACCTTGCCTTTACCCAGGGGTGGCTTAGTGCCCTTAGGGAACTAAAAACGTCTAAGGAGTCTGACATGTGGTACAAATATCATATTAATTTTCGAGCTTATCGTCATAATCACTTCTCGTGGGATGACCGGTGGATCCTAATAGATGATATTCTTGCTCGACTTCTGCAACATTACTTAGAAGATGCAGAAGAATAGCTTTTAACTTACCCAGATGATGGTCGAAGAGCACACGTTGTAGACTACCTTTCTCTCTATCCTGGGCCGCCATTAATCTTTTGTATATTTTGGTATTAACTTGAATGTAACTTTCTAATTATGTTAATGAAAAATTATTATTTACTAATCTCTTATGTTTTGAGCCTGTGCTAACTAAAAATTGATATTGGGTTGTTGCGTAACACTTTAATCAATCACCTCTTTATTTCAGGTTTTATTATTTGAGCTTCCTAACTGACTAAATGGTATTAAGAGACAGTGTTAGCTATATTTCACTTTGTTTTTGAACATTCTCCCAGTCCAACATGCCTTAATAGTGTCGTTCCATCTATTATACCTTATAGGTTATGTCGCCACACTTCCTTAAGTCTAAGTAGGATGATAGAGAGAACACACATTATAGCTGGGCCATCCGCCTGAGCAGGTTATTTTTTACCAACAAAGTTGGCAACCAACATAAGTTGGCTTTGTTACATAAGGATCCCGTATAGGGATTTTGTGATCTCCGCGGAAACCCATGAGGCCCCTTATGTTTACAACAAGAATCTGAGGGATGTAGTAATTGAAACGAGTCTACTAACTTGTTATAATTACCATGAACCATGCTTGGCATATTAAGTTCTCTAATTTGAAAACAAGTTGAACAACTTGTCATAATATTAGGATTTTAGCCATGCACGAAGGAGATATCATTTGGATAAGGGTACATATTCATGAGATGTTACCAATAAGAGTTAAGCATCCAATGGAAAAATTTGAAAGTGAAGGGGCCAATCCGACATTTATTTATTGAATACTGTCTAAGCAACATAAGTTTGAAAATACAAATTTGCCTAAACTAAATGTTCTAGTAAAGGTATAGATGATTTAAAAGTAAAACTTCTTGAGATTGGATGTGGTCCATGCTCTTGATATCTCCCTTCCCTCCATCATTTGCAAATGATATGCTCCTTGAAGGTCATCTCTAATTACCCAAAGGGTCTTTCCCGATTTGGTCCCAGTTTACCATCTGATGGTTTTACGGCACTATCGAGGACTTTCCTTAGGATGTAATCTCCTATAAAAAAACTTCCTCGAATTGACTTTCTTGTTGTATTGCCTACCCAGTTGCTGTTAATAAGAGGCCAACCTGATCATGGCCTGCTTTCTTTGCTTGTCTATTAACTCAAGTTCAGTGCATAATGCATCATCGTTAAGGCCTTAGTCGACTAAAGTACTTCTCATGGTGGGGATACCTACTTCTAGGGGATGAAAAGATTTATCCCCATAGGCGAGCACGTATGGTGTATCCCCCGTTGGTCACTTAGGGGTGTGTGATAAGACCATAGAACACGAGCGAGCTCATCAACCCAAGCACCCTTAGCCCTTTCCAACCGTTTCCTTAGTCCATCGAGCACGATTTTATTAGAAGCCTCGGTCGACCCGTTTCTTTGAGGATATGCCACATAATTGAAGTGATTATTGATACCTTGTTCATCACAATAACGTTTGAATAAATAACTTTTGAATTGCATTTCATTGTCAGTGATAATATTCATTGGTATTCCAAAGCGTGTTACGATGTTTCTCCTGATAGACCTGGTCATATTTGAATTGCGAATGTTCGCTAGTGGTTCTGCCTCTACCCATTTGATAAAATAATCTGTGCCCACCAAACGATACTTTTGATTTTTGGATGACGTGGGTAGTGGTCTCACTAAATCTAGTGTTCTCAAGTCGTTGGCGGGCTGGTGAATCATGGGCGAATGCGTTTGACATTTTTTACACATGCGAGCATAAGTGCTTGCATGTCTATGCATATGAGGCCACCAATTACCCTCCTTCATTTCACAGAAAGCCAGTGATCTTCCTCCTGCATGACTCCCGCAGATGCCCTCATGAAGTATGTTAAGTACTTGCTCGGTATCTTGTGGGTGGATGCATTGGAGGTAGGGCCTGTAAATTACCTTTTGTAGATCTTTCCTTCTGGGGAGAGAGTGATAAGACTTGACCCTTACTTGGTGGGAGACCTTCTGTCATTGGGCAGTGTGTCACTCCTTAGGTAAATTAATAATGGATCCATCAAATTGGGTCCTCTTCTATGATGAGAAGCTACTCAGCTATGACGGTTTGGTCAATGCTTCGTTGTGAGAGGAACTCTATCTGAATGGTTGTTCTACCCCTAGGGAACTATTGGATTTCCATCTTCTCAAAATCTTTGATTAGTCTTCTTACTATGACGAGGTAGGCCATCATCCTATAATTCTTGGCATTAAAGTCCTCGCTTACCTACTTAGAAACTAGTTTGGAATCACCGAATATGTGAGGTACTTCTCCCCAGTAACTGGTTTTTTTACAAACTGACGATTAATTCTTCGTACTCAGGTTCGTTATTGGAGGCCTGAAATCCCAATATGATTCCTTGTTCAATAACAATCTCTTTGGGTGTGATGGGGACGATAATTACTCATGTCCCCTTAGAATTAGAGGCTCCATCAATGTACAGGGTCCAATATTTGGACTGCGCTTCATGTGATGTAGATTGCTTGTTATCCAGTTGGTCTATTAGTTGATCTCTTTTAAACCCTGTAATAAAGTCTTCAACGACCTATCCCTTAATCGTTGTTCTAGGTTGGAAGTGGATATTAAATCTTTGAGTTTTACCGACCACATTGAGAGTCGTGCGGAGAGGTCAACCTTACATTGAACAACTTTGATGGGGTAGGAAGTGATGATAATTATCGAATGGGCCTCGAAGTAGTGCTTCAAATTTCTCGATGAAACTACTAGCACATAGACGAGCTTCTCCAGGGGCAAGTACTGTTGTTCTGCATCAGGAAGCATCTTGCTGGCGTAGTAAACCGGATGTTAACTTCCTTCCTTTTTACATACAAGGGCGAAACTTATTTCATAGTCAAATACTACGAGGTAAAGCAATAGGGGATCCTCATCATTTGGACTTACTAAAAGTGGTGGCTTGCTGAGGTAGTATTTGATTTCTTCCAGAGACTATGAGCATTCGTCATTCCACATGAGGCCCGTGTCCTTCTTCAGCAACTAAAAGAATGGTCGGTAACATTTCAAAGACTTAGAGATGAAGTGATTAAGTGTGGTGAGAATACCGGTGAACTTCCTGAGATCTTTCAATGTCTAAGTGGGTTGAACTCTTGTTATAGGATCAATTTGATCCGAGTTAGCCTCGATTTCCCTTTAACTGACTAGATAGCCCAAGAATTTTCTTTACTGGAAGCTGAATGATCACTTACTTGCATTAAGCTTCATCCGATATTTCATAAGGACCTCGAATGTCTTGGATAAGTTTATGAGGTGGTCACTTTTGTCCTTGATTTTGACTAGCATATCATCGATGTAGACCTCCATCGTGTCTCCCATTGATTTGCTGAACATCTTGCTGACCATCATTTGATAAGTTTCCCCTACGATCTTTAATCCAAACAGCATGACCTTGTAATAATACAACTCAATAGGGGTTATAAAAGAGGTTTTATCTCGATCGGGTCTAGATAGAGAGATCTGGTGATAGCCTGAATAGGCATTTAGGAAGATCATCCTTGCATACATTGTTGTAGCATCAAACAACTGATCTATTTTGAGAAATGGGAAGTTGTCCTTGGGGTAGGCCCTATTGATGTCTGTGAAGTCAATACAAACCCTCCAACTGCCACTGATTCTTCACACTACTACTAGGTTGGACAACGATTTGGGAAACTAAACTTCCCTAATGGATCCATCATTCAATTGCTTCCTCACTTCTTTCTCCACCGCTCTATCCTTCTCGGTGGCTATTCGACGATCTTTATGAGTAATCAACTTAAAGGCCGGATCAACATGAAGGAGATGGCAGGCTACGTTGGGATCAATCCCTATCAAATCGTATGGTTCCCAAGTAAAAACGTCCAGATTACTTTTGAGGAAGGAAATTAATTCTCTTTTCTCTTAATCGTCGAGTGTGGTTTTAATCAGAAATTTCCTTTCTATTGAGTTTTCATTTTCTACAATTCCTTCCGGGTCTTCAATGAACCTCTTCGCAAGGTGGACCCTGGTCTCCTCCACCCCTGGTCGGCCATATCGTAGTTGCTATTTAGAGGGCACAACCTCATCCTAAGCTCCCTCCTGAGCATTATTTATCTCCTTCTTCTTCTTCTCTTTCTTTTGACGGATGACTGCAATAAAACTCTTCCTGGATGTGTCCTGGTCGCCACAAATTTTGACAACTCCTCGATCAGTAACACACTTTAACTTCTAATGGTATCTGAAGGGTACGACCCTCATGGCATGAAGCCAACCTCTACCCAAAATGGCATGGGATGGGGAATCAATGTCCACCACTAAGAACTCGATGAGTTTTGATATGTTTCCTGCCCTGAATAGGAGAATTATCTTTCCCAACGACATCATGATCCTTCATATAAAGCCAACCAGCAAAATGGTGGACTCTTTGAGGTCGACGATGTTCGGCTTTAAATTATGGAACAATTTTATATACATCACTTCTAATGAAATACCATAATCCACAAGCATCCTATCAACGTCCCACTTGGATATTCTGAGTGTGATGATGAGTGTTTCATGACACGGGGTTCTCACCCCGATCAAATTTTCCTTCATAAACACTATGTGCTTGGTGTTGTCGACGTCCTCTAGTCTCCACCCAACCTAGGTTTTAGTGGGATCGATCTGAAAATATTCCATAACGACAGTGACATTCTTGAGTTCTATCAGAACGACATTTACTTGGATCTTCTTGAGGGCCGATGTCCCAAGAATGAATTCAAACTCGTGACCTGTCTCCTTATCAAGGATGTTATTCAGGTTTTGGTCGCCTTTAGCTGCAACCTTGTCAACTTTTTCTCAATGTAGTCATTGAGGTTCCTTACTTGGGCTAATACTTCTAGGTGTGACTTGAGGGGATCGCAATTCTCTATTTAATGGCCTCCCTCCTCATGGAATGCGCATCTCAGTGCATTGTTCCTTTTGGTCAGGTTCCAACCATCTTTTTGGGCCATTCAATAAATGGTTCGTCTTTGATTATGCTCATTATTTTGTAAATGGGTTCCTTGAAGACTGTGTTAACATCCTGTAACACCTTGGAGGGATCGACCTTATTTATATTATTTCCCCCATTCTTGTTTCCCTTCTTCTGGGTATGGTTCATCTCTGTTCCCTTGTTCGCCTTTGCTCGACCATTATCCCCTCCATTAGGATGAACCACATCTTCCACCTTGGTGTACTTATCGATACGTGCCATAAGATCATCGATGGTGTTGGCCTCCTTCGTAGTAAGGGACTGGTTCAGCAAAGAAGTTGTCAGCCGACCAATTTTGAAGGATTCCACACTAACCTGCTCCGAGCATTCCTCGATCTCATTGAAAACTTCCCAATACCATTTGACGTAATCTCGAAGGTTCTCCTATGGATTTTTTTCATCGTAAGCAGTGCATCCATCCGCTTGGTATGGGAGCTGTTGGTTATGAATCGTGCCGTGAAAGCCTCTTCCAGGGCTATGAAGTTTTTGATCGACCTGTGAGGCTGCCTCTCAAACCACTTTTATGATACATCATGTAGGCTAGAAGGGAAATCTGACACATAAGTGCATCATTGGGGATCCATAAGGTCATTGATTGCCGATATTTTCTATTTTCCCATCATAGACCTTGAACCTAGGGACAGTGAACTTCTTCGGGGGCTTCTCCTCCTCGATTTCCCTTAAAAAAGGGGACTTCATTTGAGTGTTAAAAAATCTACTGGAGAGATCTTTGGTGGATTTAGCTTCTCGATTGGTTGGATATTGGTCCATCTTCCTACAAACCAGAATCCTTGTGTCCTCGTTGTGCCGATCATTGCTTCTATGGAACCTTTCTCGATGGCCATGCTCTGATTGTCCACACTCTAACGTGTCACATTCAGTTTTCTCATGGTCACTCTTGGAGCTCCTACCTTGGCTGCGAGTATTTCTAGCATGAGGACTTGGAGTCCTATTATGATGTTTTCTAGTAGCCCTCTCGAGATCTTTGTCCATCCTTTCGACTCACCTCTATAAGCAAGCATTTTCTTTTACCTAGAGACATGCAACCACCTCTTGTTCATGAAGCCTGGCTTCATAAACGTCAACCAACCTATAAATATGGGTAGACCTATGTGGCCCCTTGCTTTCTTCAGAGGGTTGCCTATCCTAGCGAAACCCAGAGTTTGTATGCTAGCGAATTTCAGACCTGACCCCATGAGGAACTGGGTCATCTTGGATGTCTCCAACTTATGAAATGTTGTTTCTGTGGTGAGATATCATGGGCTTTCTGTTAATGAATGTTTTTATAGGAATAAAATTTGTTTTCCACAGACGGCGCCAATTGTGAGTACATAAAATATCATAATAGAGAAATCCACGATAATAATCACAAAGACAAAAAGTAAAAGATCACAACACAATGATGTACGTGGTTCGGCAAATTGCCTACATCCATGGAGAGGTTACTCTTCTTATTAAGTGTCTCTCAAATTCTTATGTTCCGATCGTTTTGCCCCGAGTCAGGGTGTTCAATTTATAGATATGTCATTAAAAAGCATGCGTTATTCAAGGAACTCAAAATAACATGTGGATATGCCAAGAGGTACTTGAATTTCTCATCTGAGATTCTTGGTACTTGATTTGACCATATCCTTAAGTGTTCCTATACCACTAAAATACTTATGTGGAAATTAAGTCATGATTTGGGTCGAGCAGCGTGTTAATCCATGTGGGTTGGTCGGATACTTTCACGGACTTATACAAAGTAGGCTCCCACAATATATATATATATATATATATATATATATATATATATATATATATATATATATATATATATATGCATGTGTGTGTGTGTGTTTGTTTGTTTAACTATTGTGATCATCTTCAACCCTTACTTATGTGGTTATTGTTTGGATGAACACTAATTGATGGAAGGGCTTGCAAATTTAGTTAACACATAGTAATTTTAAGATTAATTTAATTAAAATGAACTTAAATTTGACTTTTTTGTGATTGATCGGTTAAAAACATTAATATGTTTAGGTCTAGTTAGAGCCATTACCTCTATCACTCATATTCACACCCTATTGCTATATTGTTTCTCAGGAAAAATGAGTCACGGTAATAATTAATTTCAACCAGAGTATGAGAGGTTGTAATTGAACAATTTAATTAACTTAAAAATCATGGAATTGGTCTCTCGCAAGTGTGCCTATTCGATCGTATTTTGTTTTTCGTACCAGAATAATAAGATGAGGCAGTAAAGATTATATTTCATCTTTATAATCCCCAAAAGGCAGTGACATTAGTTACACTATTAGAAAAGTCAAAGAGATATTAATTCGTTGTGGATACAACTCTCTAGAAAGAGTATTTACCCAGATTATGGCGTCTCACAATATATGAACATTAAAAGTGAGATTACAAATAAGTTGAAGAAGAAAATATTTTGAGTTCATATCATGGACCTTCATATGTCAATCCTGGATACGCATTTGCCGAGTTTTCTATGTGAAATTTTTTCTAGATTTTTAAAAACTAGTACTAACAAGATGGAAATCGGATACATCAAGCATGTTTTAAAGGATGATGAAAGGTATATACATATATATAGTTGTAAACATCATTTTCGTACATTCGTCGCTATTTTCTTTAGTTGTAGAACATGTGGAGCATGAACCTAAATAATTAACCAAATGATGAAACACTGCCAACTCGATCCTCTCCCATACGTCAACCTTAATTCTCATCACCTACAGGTCGACAATACTCTACTATGCTTAAGTTCAATCTCTCACTCCAACTCTGAGTCATTAAACTTAACAAACCCCTATTAATCAAACACCCCCACCTACTGATACTGAGGAATACCAAAAAAATGGTAAGAAGCCCATTGGGTTCTTTGGTTTCAGGAATAATACTACTCAGAGTTCCAAATTTATCTTTGTATCCTAATTAAGCATCTAGGTGATAAAATGGATAAATTAAAGTATGAAAAGAGATAAAGAAATTTGAGGAAAAAACCTCTTGTGGGTAAAACCTTTTTCATTCAGCACTATCGAGTTTTATAAGACACAACTTATAAAATCTCTAAAGAAGATGACTATCTCCTGAGTCATCCACAGATGGAAGTCCACCCTCGATATCAACTGATCAGCCTTTTCCTCCTTCAACAATGATCCCCTCGAGAACCACAACGGTCAGAAGTGAAGAATATCTCTCCACAAGAGTAACTTAAATATGAAACTGTTTAGGGTTTCAAATGGATTCACATAAATTGGGGAGTAATTATTTGTGAATCAAAAGATATTTTACACTTAAATAAAGTAAGAACTTTTGCACCAGGTATGCAGACAATATTCTGAAAAAATATCTTTTAAAAAAACCTTCGAAACTGGTATTTATATAAAGGGCTGAAAATTCGAGGCAACGACAGTCATTCGAACAAAAACTATGCTCATTCGAACGAGAATAACATATCGTTTGAACGAAAGCAAGTTCATTCGAATGAAACAACTATCTCGTCTGAACAAGTTTCAAACGAGCTTCCAACGACACAAAACAGTATACTCTCATACTATGTTCGATAGAAGTAAACTTCAAATGAGACTTTGAACGAAAAAGAGATCTCTTTTGAACGAGATGCGCGAACTTTGAACATTTCTAAAATAAACAAAAATGCCTTGTTTTTATAAATAAAAATATCTCCCAATTATAAAGGTATATCACCTCAAAATCCTAAATTATTTCATACCTTTGTAGTGTAAAGATCATCTTAAATTTGGACACCATGGAAATTCGGTTCTTCGCGATCGCTCGCATCAAATAGTAGAAGGATATGCCAAAAACAATAATAGCATAAGGTGTGAGTAAATGATAATAATATTGCTCTTAAAAATCTCCCCTTTTTTGCTATTCCAATATAAATATAAAACCAATATCCAAATTAAAATGAAATCCCCTAAGACAATAAAAATATCCTAACACCGTCCCAAACACTAAAATGGATAGGTACAAGAATAAAGATGTATTCAAACCAAAGTCTTCAAATCTCCATTTTTTCTTGGTCTTCTCTTGGACACTTTGTCTTCATTGAGTGTAATGTGAATACAATCATTCAAAATTACCTACACACATGAAACAAAGAAAATACCCTATGATGCATTGAGTTTGATATATCAATCCAAATCATAAAATTTATCTCCAATAAATCAAACTCATGTAATCTCCACCAAAATTTGTTCTCCCCCTTTTATTTTATCTGAAATGGACAAGGAGTAGAAACTAAACATGAAATTTAGGGAACATCACCGAAAAGAATAAGATATCGTCACAAATAAATATGAATAATAACATGCAATGATTATCTCAAAATCTCAACAAACTATTTTTGAAATTTGTCAATTTTTCATTCAGTTATAAAAAATTTAACAAATACAACACACCATGGAGAAACACAAAAATAATTGAATCATGGGAACGTAATGTAGAGGTGTGAATGCATTCTATAGGTTAATCAACATAGACAAACAAATCATATGTGCACTAAGGAATGAGACATCACTAATGCAATATCACAAAGTCTACCTTGGGTGTGAAAGATGGTGAACTCAAGTGAAATTAGCTTACCCTAATCAACTAATTAAGACTGCAAGTGATTTTCACACCAATAATTCTCAAAACTATGTAATTCTTTACGAGATTTTTATAGGATATGCAAACCCATTGATCTTAGGCTTAAATCCCTAAAAACTCACATATTGAATTTTTTTCGCTCAAATCGTTTTGAAGAAATTAATGCTATATAAAGCAAAGCATCAATGTTTTTAGAAATTGGCCTGGCACATAAGTTTTTATACGCCTTTAATCTTTTTCATCTTTTCTTCGCAAATGGTGGCTATTCACGCAAAGTCAACCTGTCATTCGCAGCCTATTCCATTGCTTAAAGTATACCAAATTAATTAGATAAATAATTTTCTATTTTTTTCAAATCGGGCAGTGGTTCTTACATACACTACTTTTATTATCTCGTTTTTAACATTTAGTTCGTTTTAAAAGTAGGATTGAGATGAAAACACTACAATCGTCACATGGAAGGTAAGTGCAATACTCAAATAACTCCTTGCTCGTGTGCATTAAAGGTGACTGAGAGTGTACAACTTTCTAATGGCCTTAACTTATTAAATTCAGATGACAATCCACACTAATTTAAATATTTTAACCCTAGAAAATGCAACTTTATGATTGAAAACATAAATCAAATCAAGCATTCAATCAAAACAGAGTTTCAGGACCTTGTATTCACTTTATAAAATTTAGAAATCACGACTTACAAATTCTATAGAGAAAACTAATATGATTCTCTCAAGAACCAAAAAGTTGTAGCCTCACTTCAACAATTATCCTTGCAAGAATCACAAGAATAAGTCCTCCTTCTTCAGTAGTGAATACCCTCGAGTTTCACAAGTCATCCATGTAGACATTTTCTCCATAAAGGTTGTATGCAAGATACTAAAACTTTCTAAGGTTTAAACACAAGAATAATTTTCAGGATATATGTTGTGAATTAAAAAGTGTTTTAGAACACTAAACAAAGAAAAACTTTTTCAAAAGATATTAAAAAATAGATCTGTCAAAAGTCTTAGAAAAATTGAACACAAAATAGGTATTTATAGGGTGTTTACTATTTTGAGACGACATATTATTTTGAACAAAATTTAAGGCTCGTTCAAATGAAAAATGCATCGCATTTGAACAAAATATAATCTCGTTTGAATGAAGAACCAATCTCATTTGAAATAGCTTCAGATGACCTTCTAACGAATCAAAACAATATTCCCTCGATCAATGCTCATTCGATAGACTGCAAACGACCTTTCTAACGAAATCAAATCTTGATTGAATGAGATTCTCATCTCGTTTGAACGAGATTTTAAGCTAAAATATATTTCCTTTTAAAAACTAAAAAGCCATGTCTGTTTTGATAAAAATAAACATCGCAAAAACAAATTCTGTGAAATAATGCAAACTTGAAGAGGTGCGCTTGCGTTCAAATTAAGAAATTATATAATTAAACTCAGTTTAACCCAATTAAATCCTAAACATGCATCTAGGTGTGATTGAAGAAGATGTAAAACATGCAATAACATTCAAACACACATATGTGAGGAAAAAATCCCCAAAGCGGCAAAACCTTTTATTTTTCACTATAATTTGTAAAATACAGTTACACGGATTACAATAAAAAACAAGAATGACACAGAAATACTCGCAGTCGTCGGTTCCGGTGTCGTAGGCTAGAATCTCCCTCGGGAACTCTATGTGAGCAGCAATGAAGAAGGAAGACGACTTCTCCACACGGTTTGAACAAACACAAGGTTATGCTCTTGGGTTGCAAAGGATTCACAAACGTTTGGCAATGTTGTGTGAATCAAAACATGAGTCTTGGGACTCAAAAAGGTGAAGACTAGAGTAATTAGGGCTCTTAAAATCGTCTCCAAAAGTCTTGTAAAACAACTCCCCCGAAGTTGGTTTAAATAGAGAAACCTGAGTCGAAAAAATTTCAACGGATCTGCTCGAGATTATCAGATCCGGATCGCTTCGATTTTGATGTCGGATTGGTCCGGTAGCGGATCAATTTGTTTTTGAAAGAGACCTCATCGGTTCGGCTTCGATCCGGGGTATTCTGTTTCTAATGCAAATCGGATCATTCTGTTTTGAGGGCGGATCGGTCCGGTGTGGATCGGTTCTTTTTTAAAATGATCGAATCGGTCTAGTTTACCAAAAACACTAATTCCAAGGACATGATGTTTTGATATTCGGATCCGTTGATGTAGATGCGATCTTGAATTTCTTCAACAGTGCAACGACGTATGACATACATATTGATAATGGACAAAAATGTCCTTACAAATCTCCCCTTATGTCTATGCCAGTACATACATAAAAAATATCCGAATTATCAAATATCAAATTACCTATACAAATCTACCCTTCCATGAACCCAAAACTGGAAAGATACACATGAATAAGTCTTCATCGTTTGTTCTTCGAATCTTCATAAATCTCAATGCTTTTTTCATCAGGGTGTGCAATTCAGTGATCATTAAAGTAGTACCTACACACATGAGATAAAGCAAATACCAAGTGATGTATCGAGTTTGAAAATGAGATAAACATAGATACCAATTTATGAGAACACTCAAAACTTCAAAACTCCCCCATAATATGATAATTCTTTCTCCCTCTTTTTATGATGTCCCCAAATAGACAAATGAGAAGAATAAATCAAACAAGCAAAGTCGGGGTGTCACAAGGGAATAAACTACTATTTTTGAATTTTGCAAATTTTTTTACACAAAGTATATAAAAATTGACACCATAAACGAACACAAAATAACCAAGTCAGTGATAGCGTAAATGTAGGGGTGTGATCAAATTCGATAGGAAAATCAATGCATACAAATATGTCATATGTGCACGATGAATATTGGATACTCCCAACGAATGAACTCAAATGCTTCCTTTGGTGCAAAAAAATAATACGAGACATTGACTTAATTAAATCAACAAATCAAAGCTGAAAGTGATTTCCACACCAATAACGTCTAAAATAATTTCATGCTTTTTCAGGACTTTCAGGAAGTGCAACCCGTTTAAATTCTCCAACCAAACTCCCTCATGCATATTTTTCTTTTCGAGGTAATCTAAATTCTCAAACTTTGGAGAATTGTTGGTGAAACCTAAATGGCCCATATTTGGCATGAATTGCTTTTTATTGCCTTTAAATTTTTTCGGGCTCTTTTAACCACTTTGGACCCCGGATAATAAAATTCCTCCATTTTTTATGTCCAATTTAACGGTGGCTTAGAAATCGCAAAGGCTAAATGAACCTTTCGCAGCCCTTCCCCGTTTTCAAATAGTCACACAGTCTCACCAAATGATTTTCACATGCATTCCAATCTTGTCAAGTTTTATCGCATATTGTACATTGTATAGACAGAATTGAGATGGAAACACTCAAGCCAATATGAGATAGACAAGTGCAATAATCAAGCAACGCCGTGCATGTGTGGAGAAAGGAAGATAAGAGACAAACATGTACAAAGATATCACTAATCACATCTCAAACAGTCCAAACACTGTAAAACACATGGATGAAATAATGTAGCATCTCAAATCTCTATCAAACAGTCACATGGATATATGGAATGAAGTTGTGACTTGGCTATCTTAAATGCTCATCCATTAAAGGTGCAAATAAAAAGCCAAAATCTTTTTGGATTTTTCAAAATTTTATCAAAATAAAATTTTTTTGTGCTTTTTTAGAACTTTTCTACAAGAAAATCTTTTTGGATATTTTAAAAAAATGTAAAAAGCAAAAAATAAATAAAACAAACTAATGATACATGCTAGCAATAGGAATCAGATGATATGATAAAGACAATGAATCCTATGCTAGACACGGACCAACCCCTTAGTCAACTGTGCACATCCCCAAAGATTTCCTAAGACTCTCGAATCTAAGGGCATCTAAAGGTTTCGTGAAAATATCAGCTAACTGACGGTCGGTGGGTACAAAACTCAGGGATACGACTTTCTCCTCAACCAACTGACGTATAAAGTGCTCGCGTAACCTGATGTGCTTTGTGCGCGAATGTTGGATGGGATTGCGGGATATGTGTATCGTGCTCGTGTTATCACAGGAAATGATCTTGGTGTCCTTTGAAATCCCATAATCCTCCAATATTTGCTTCATCTATAAGAGTTGCGTGCAATAACTTCCGGCGGTGATGTACTCAGCCTCCGCAATGGACAAAGAGATGGAGTTTTGCTTCTTGATCAACCAGGAGACAAGAGTAGAACCAAAATGGAAACACCCACTAGAAGTGCTCCTATAACCATCTGCATCCCCGACCCAATCGGCATCCGAATAGACAGACAAACGGTCATCGGCATCAAAGGGATACCAAATACCGTATGAGAGAGTTCCACTCAAGTATTTGATAATAGGTTTTAGAGCGAGTAAGCTTGACTCTTTTGGGGACGCCTGATATCACGTATAGATTCCAACACTAAAGGCTATGTCGGGACGACTGGCAGTCAAGTAGAGAAGACTACCTATCATACTCCAATATAAGGTTTACTTTATGTCCTTGCCAGAAGTGTCCTTACTAAGCTTGATAGAAGTACTCATAGGTGTACGTGCATGCTTAGCGGAGTCTAAACCAAATTTCTTCACGAGGTCTTTAGCATACATGTATTGGGAGATGAACATCCCATCCTCTAGGTGACGAACCTGGAGACCAAGGAAGAAAGTAAGCTCTCCTACCATGCTCATCTCAAACTCACTTTTCATCTCCTCCTCAAAGTGGTGAGCATGCTGGGAACATATGGATCCAAGGACTATTTCATCCACATAGACCTGGGCGACCAAAATAGCACAGTCATCTCTCCTGAAAAACAACGTCATATCAACTCCCCCTCTCTTGAAGCCATGGGCTAAGATATAGGAAGTAAGCCTCTCGTACCAAGCACGAGGTTCTTGCTTTAAACCATATAAGGCAATCCTGAGATGGTAGACGTGATCCGGGTGCTTAGGGTCTTCAAACCCTTTTGGTTGTTCCACACAAACCTCCTCCTATAGAATGTCATTCAGAAAGGCACTCTTAACATCCATCTGATATAAATTGAAGCGCAGATGACATGCGATGGCGAGTAGTAAGCGAACGGACTCAAGCCTTGTAACAGGAGCAAATGTCTCCCCAAAGTCTACACCCTCTATCTGTGTGTAGCCTTGAGCGACCAACCTAGCCTTGTTTTTTATTATGGTACCATTTTTATCCATTTTATTCTTGAAAATCCACCTGGTACCTATCACATTAGTATCACTAGGTCGGGGGACAAGTCCCCAGACATTGTTCTTTTTAAACTGAAGCAACTCATCCTGTATGGCAGATATCCAATGTTCATCCTTGAGTGATTCTTTGTGATTCTTGGGCTCAACTTTGGATGTGTAGCAAAGATGGATAACAACGTTCTCTAGCTGAGCACGAGTCTTGACCCCTAGAGTCGGATCGCCAATAATGGCTGAAGGATCATGACTCTTGCGAACCCAAGCAGGTGTGTCCCCTAACACAGGAGTGGGATCCACAGAGTGTGGGTGAGGAACTAGTAAGTCACTCCCAGAGAAGTCCTCATCCTCACACTGAAGGTTAGGATCAATAGCCGTCGAAGGTTCGTCATCTTTCACGGTGACGTTTATTGATTCCATAACCTTAGAGCTCTTCAGGTTAAAAACCCGGTACGCTCTACTATTCGATGAATATCCTAGTAATATTACCTCATCACTCCTAGAGTCAAACTTTCCTAATTTTTCTCTATCCTATAGGATATAGCATTTACTCCCCAAAACACGAAAATATGCAAGGTTAGGTTTCTTGACAGTCGACAATTCATAAGGCGTCTTAAGTGTGTGTGGACGCAGGTAAACCCTATTCACCGTGTGGCATGCAGCAGACACTGCCTCTGCCCAAAATCTCCTAGAAACCTTATGACCTAGAAGCATAGATCTAGCCATTTCCTGGATCGTTCTATTCTTTCTCTCAACAATCCCATTTTATCGAGGAGTTCTCACAGCAGAAAACTCATGTTTGATCCCAAGGCTATCACAGTAAAGATCTACCTTTACTTTTGTGAATTCAGTGCCGTTGTCACTACGCATCCTGTTAATAGTGAGTCCGTGTTGGTTTTGCAGGATATGGCACTTGGTCGTGAAAAACTTTACAGCATATGATTTTTCTCTCAGAAAACCTACAATAGAATATCTAGAGAAATCGTCCACTATCACGAGAATGCACCTCTTACCATCCAGACTCTCAGTGCGGGTCGGACCCATAAGATCCATGTGAATTAGCTCAAGTACACGGGAGGTGGTAATGGAAAGAAACTTCCTATGAGGGCTACGAATTTACTTTCCCAGCTGACAGGGTCCACAAGCCATGGAAGTTGTCTTTCAAAGTGATGGTAAGCCACGTACTAGGTCCTGCTTAGCTAAACGAGTCAAATCTCTAATGTTTACATGACCTAAACGTTGGTGCCACAGATCCATAGGAGTGATCGTGGCACTGTTGCAGACAAGTGAGGATGTGGGCTCAGTCCCATAGCAATTATCCTCTGTCCTCACCCCTTGCACTAAAAGTTTACCGGCTTGATTATAGACCTTACATGCTTCCCGATCAAACTTTACAGCAAAGTCATCGTCGCACAGTTGGCTAATGTTGAGAAGGTTTTCTTTCAAACCTTTGACATACAAAACATTCTCTAGCTTAGGAAATCCTGGTAACTCTACTGTACCTCATCCTACAATGCTAGACTTGCTCCCATCTCCAAAGGTGACTCTTCCATCCTTATAATCCTCAAGGTAGGTAAAAAATGAGACATCACATGTCATATGTCTGGAGCATCCACTATCAAAATACCACTGTGAGGTATTATGTGCTTTGAGAGCGACATGAACAACTAGGGCCATTTTATCTTTCTTAGGTACCCAAGAAGTGGTAACCTTTTGTTTTCCCTTGTTGTTGTTGGTTTTAGCCGGGATGCGAGAATCATTCACTAACGGTAAAGTCATCCGTCGAAATTCCTCCATCAAACTCTGTGATGTGGCAGCTAAAAACTCAACACTCTCTCAGACTGGCAAAATCATCAGTATGATGTGGTGGTGCAGTAGTACGTCGTGCTTGACCCAATCTATAGAAAAATTCCCTGAGGTGCCCATTTCTTTTGCAACATGTATAAAAGAACACAATATTAGGCAGACCTTGGTTTGCTTTTCTTGGTCGAACTCTCCTTCTTATTTTTTGACGATGGCCATATGGGGTCGTAGTAAACTCAGGAATTGGTCCATGTGCAATTTGGGACGTGGAGGCACCATCAAAACCTATTCCCTACCTATCACCAAAATGTAAAGCGGGATCGAGGAGCATCTTTCCCATCTTCCCAGATCTGTCCTCGATTTGTACCTTGACTTCCCGTTCTCTCTCAAGATCATGAGTAAGCTGGGATACAAGGGCTTCATGTTTCTTCCGAGTCTCCAGGGAGGTATGGAGCTCACTCGTAAGACTAGCCACTTGTTTAGTCAAGTCCCCTTTCTCTTCCACAAAACAACTCACTCTCTCTCTAAACAAACTCTCTTTCTCAACATAGGTAGACTCTCCATCTCTCAAGGTGGTGAGGTGGAAGACTCTCTCTCACTTCTTCTAATTCTTCTTCTAACGCGGTGATCCTAAGAACAACGCTTTGTTACGCTTTTTGGTTTTAAATGACTCAGAATATAACTCGGCGTAGGCGCGTTGGAGATCACACTCGCTCTCACTTTCCTCATCCTCCCCCTCACTCACATCGCTCTCACTATCGATGTGCCCCTGTGAAATAACATCCTTATCATCGTGAGGTGCACTAGGAATACTCACATGACTATCCATGGATGCGGTGAAGTTACATTCATGCGATAAATCATCTCCAGAGTCCACCGAATCGACCTCACTGTCGTCACTAAGGGTAGCATTAAGGATAACTTTGCCCTTTTCTCTGTTCAGACGTGTAGCACACTCAAAAGCTCTATGTCCCCTACCGTCGCACTCATAGCATCTCTCACTGCTTTTCTTAGGAAGATCTTTAAAATCTTTTTCATTATTCTTTTCAAACTTAATTTTCTCAAAATTCCTTTTATCATTGAAATTTCCATTTTTCTTGAATTTGAGAATTCTTTTGAATTTTTTTGCAAATAGGGCTAAATCATCTAGATCAAAATCCCATTCAGAATCAGACGTATCTATCTCTCTCTTTCTAGATGACTCAACTCTCTTTCTTGCCGACCCCTCACTTTTTCTCTCTTGTGCATTAAGTGCAATTCCCTTATCTTTAGGCTTGACAGATTTAGGAAACATATCAATTTCATACGTTTGCAAGTCTCCTACAAGTTCCTCTAATTTTAGCGTATTTAAATTAGCCATAGAATTTAGCACAGTGACTTTAGGGATAAAACGCTTAGGCAGTGATCTAAGAATCTTTTTCATAACTTTAGCATTAGGAATTTGTTCACCAAGATTAAAGCTAGTATTAACAATATCAGATAGCCTAGCATAAAAATCATCAAAACATTCAGTTTCAAGCATGGTGATGGTCTCAAATTGAGTTGTTAAAATTTTTCAACTTAGATTCTTTCACAGCATTAGTTCCTTCATGGGTAAGTTGTAAAACATCCCATGCCTCTTTTGACGCGGTGCACGTCATGATAAGTCGAAACTCATCAGGAGTGATGGATCCGAAAATAGCACTTAAACCCTTAGAATTAAAACATGACCATTTAAATTCATCTTCAGTCCATGCAGTGACAGGTTTTAAATTGGTCACGTTTTCAATAGTGACGGGGGGGAGGTGTCCACCCTCTTTTAACTAAAATCCAGACACGTTCATCTATGTCCTTTAAAGAAGACCTCATGCGGGCTGTCCAGTATGCATAGTTTGTCCCGTCAAAAACTGGTATTTTATTATATGATTTCTCCATTGAACACGCTCTTTTTCAAAAATTAATTTTTTCAGAAAATTGATATCTTAGAAAAATTTTGTGGAAAATTAGGAATACGCATTAGATTAGCGTAACCTTCTCTGATACCAATTTGAAGAGGTGCACTTGCATTCAAATTAAGAAATTATATAATTAAACTCAGTTTAACCCAATTAAATCCTAAACATGCATCTAGGTGTGATTGAAGAAGATGTAAAACATGCAAGAACATTCAATCACACATATGTGAGGAAAAAATACCCAAAGGGGCAAAACCTCTTATTTTTCACTATAATTTGTAAAATACAGTTACACGGATTACAAAAAAAATAAGAGTGACACAGAAATACCCACAGGCGTCGGTTCCGGTGTCGTTGGCTAGAATCTCCCTCGGGAACTCTAGGTGAGCAGCAATGAAGAGGGAAGACGGCTTCTCCACATGGTTTGAACAAACACAAGGTTGTGCTATTAGGTTGCAAAGGATTCACAAAGGTTTGGCAATGTTGTGTGAATCAAAACATGAGTCTTGGGACTCAAAAAGGTGAAGACTAGAGTAATTAGGACTCTTAAATTCGTCTCCAAAAGTCTTGCAAAACAACTTCCCCGAAGTTGGTTTAAATAGAGAAACCTGAGTCGGAAAAATCTCAACAGATCTTTTCGAGATTATCAGATCCGAATCGGTCCGATTTTGATGTCGGATCGGTCCGATAGCGGATCGGTTCATTTTCGAAAGAGACCTCATCGGTTCAACTTCGATTCGGGGTATTCTGTTTCTAATGAAAATCGGATCGGTCTGTCTTGAAGGAGGATCGGTCCGGTGCGGATTGGTTCTTTTTTAAAATGACAGAATTGGTCCGGTTTACTAGAAACACTAATTCCAAGGACATGATGCTTTGATATTCAGATCCGTTGATGTAGTTGCGATCTTGAATTTCGTCAACGGTGTAACAGCCTACGACATACATATTGATAATGGACAAAAATGTCCTTACAAAAGTCTAAATTTTTTTATACCTATATAGGAATTGGAAGTCGTCAAACTTGGAGATGCTTGAATTTAGTTCGTTGTGACGGTGCGTGATGATTTATAACGGGATATGCCAAACTAGCTTAAAAAATCAAAGGCCTATACTACCCTTTGGCTATTTTAGTGCAAAACAAACAAATATGATTGAACACCTAATTAAAATAAAAAAATCTCCTATGACAAAAATCCTAACACACTTCCTAACCCTATAACAGAATGACATAGGTCTCTTTATCTATAAACTTCTTCTTCTTCCCTTCTATTAAATTTGTCTTCATCCGTGTGTCTTGAATTCCTCTTTAAGTACCTACACACATGGGATAAAAATATATACCCCATGATGCATCGAGTTTGAAATATAAAATGAAACTTTAATTAAATTCTTCCCTATAAATCAAAATCATAAAATCTATTTTTTTTAATTCGCTCTCCCCCTATGTTTTTATCCGAAATAGATAAAGAAGTAGAAACATAAACTTTAAAGCAAAGCATCATGTAGAAGATGAGATATCATCAGAAAAACATATAAATAAAGAATGTGTAATGATAGTCTTAAAGGTAAACACAATGAAATATTTTTGATTTTTTTTAATTTTACCCAACAAATAAATTTTACAAATACAACATCCAATACTATATAATATATATGCATAATATATCAATGAAAATCCGGCACACATATATAGGTATAAACAACCACAAATACATGACACAAAATACATAATCTTTACACACTAGGATAGTATCGACGTGTCTAAATATGTGGGGTGGAATGAAAGGGTGTGAACTAGATACAAATGAATTATAACCCAAACATTCAAATATGATATAGAAGTTCTAATTGATCGCAAAATTTTATCAAACTAATCTTTAGCCTCAACTGACAAATAAAGTGAACTTAACGAACAAAACAAGCCCAATGCACACATGCCTATAATATTGATAATTCTGTGAATCAATAGCTTCATGACAAAATAAGCATACTAGGATTCATTGTGCAAATCCGTTGATCTTAAACTAAACTTCCTCAACAGATAAACATAATTATATTTTTCTATTCTTTTCTTTATTCTCAATGCTCTTGAAGTTATTTCTTTTACAAGATAAAAAAAACTAAACTATGTTAGTCCCTTTTTTGGTAATTTTTGTTCTTTTTATTTCCTTTATTTTTTTCATTGGCTCTTTTCAATGGTGGTTTTCATGAAAAGTGAACCAGGCTTTCGCATCCCTTTCCCTTGAACACTCATAATTTTTTCAATACTAAAAAAAATTTCTCAAGGGCAATAATTATTACATGCACAAATCCCCCATAGGCACATAAACACGTAGATTACAAAATTGATGGGAGAACATCTCACCAAGCAAAAACATACAGAGTGAAGTAAATGTCCAAAAAGCTCATGCATATGTGTGTGGTGGCATATAAAAAGTTCAATCCGTAAATTAAATCAAGTTCGAGACAACACCATAAACATGGTTAAGATCAATATAACTATCTAAAGTCATAACCAAATGTCCTAGATACATGAAAATTGTGGAGTAAATTGGATTTAAACATACCAATATGCCACACCAAATGTATAAAACTTAAATACACAAATAAACAAAAAGCTTTTTGTAATTTTCATTTTTTTTAAAACTAAGACTTTTTCCAAATCCATTTTTGCATATCTTTTACAAAATTTCTTCTTTGTCTAGTGTTCAAAACACTTTTAATTTACAACACACATCTTGAAAATTCTTCTTGTGAATTCGTTTAAACTCTAAAAAGTTTTTTATCCTTATATACACCTTTATGGAGAAGGTATATCCATGTCTAACTTGTGATACCCGAGGGAATTCACTGTTGATGACAAAGGTTGAGGCTGAAGAGGGAGGACTGTTGTCTTATGATTCTTCAAGGATTATGCTTGTTATTTAGAGATTTACGAAGATTAGGGAATTATACTTGTGAGGGATATCAAGTAATCTGTAAGTCGACTTCCTTGTAATGTTTCTAAAGTGCTAAATAAAGGTTTTACCCGAAAGGTTTTTTTTCTTAAAACCTTGCCTTTGTTGAATGCTTGGTTTGAATAATCTATTTCATCACATAGATGTATGTTTAGGATAAAAAAAAAAGATTAACTGAGATTAATATTGAAATTTTTACCATCCTTGCCCAGCATATTTGTTTTGGCAATCTCATAGTGGTATGAGTGCCTTCCACTCTTTTAAGTGGCGTGAGAGCATACGTATTGCTTTCTTAGTGACAAAGAATCAAACATGTAGAAAATAATCATCATATCACATCTTAATGACCACACACATTATAAATCACATAAATGAAATGCTATGACCTCTCAAAACACTAAAAAATAGTCATATGGATATGGAATGAATGGGTGACTCGGACATCTTTAATGTTCATCCACATATGGTGTAAAAAAATAAAAACTCCTTTTTTATTTTTCAAAATTTTATCAAAAATAAAATCTTTTTGAATTTTTCTTAAAAAGCAACGAAAAATATTTTTTCACTTTTCCAAAAATTTTCAAAAAAAATAATAATCTTTTTAGTTTTTTTGAAAAATATGTCAAGATGGAAAAAATAAATACAATGATAATACATTGGTTGTACAATCTAGAAATAGGAATAAATATTAATAATCATGAATATCATCATAAATTGATAACATATCCAAACTCAGTCAATGGTACAAATACCTAATGACTTCCTAAGATTCTCGAATCGAATTTCATCTAAAGGTTTCAGAAAAATATTGGCTAACTATTGATCAGTGCGCATAAAGGGCAAGGACACGAGCTTCTCCTAAACTTGGTCTCGAATAGAGTGCTCGTGTATTCTAATGTTCTTTCTGGGCTAATGCTATACTGGATTATGAGAAATGTGAATGGCACTCGTATTATCGTAGGAAATAGTCATCATGCCCTGTGATATGCTGTAATACTCCAAAATTTGCTTCATCCACTAGAGTTGCGTGCAACAACTCTTGACGGCTATATACTCAGCCTCTGTTGTGGATGAATATATGGAGTTTTGCTTCTTGCTCATCCACGATACAAGAGAACTCTTAAAGTATAAAAAACCACCCAAAGTGCTCCTAAACCCATTAATATCCCTAGCCCATTCAACATTCGAAAAGTAAGAAATATGGCCATTAGTATCAAAGTAATACCAAATACCATATGATGTAGTCCCACTCATGTATTTGATAATACGTTTAAAAACGTGCAAGCGTGACTTTGAGGGACGCCTGGTATCGTGCACCGAATCCAACACTAAAGGAAATATTGAGTCCAATAGTGGTAAGGTATAAAAGACTACCTATCATGCTACGATATAAATTCTGCTCTACATCATTGCCTAAAGTGTCTTTGCTAAGATATATCGATGAATCATAGGGGTACAAGCGTGTTGAGGAGAGTCTATACCTAATTTTTTGACAAGGTCTTTTGCATATTTGGATTGAGATATGAATATTTTATCCTCAAGGTGAGGAATCTGGAGACCTAAGAAGAATGTAAGCTCATATACCATGCTCATCTCAAACTCACTTTTCATTTCCTCCTCGAAAGTGTGAGCATGTGGATTCAAAGTCTATGTCCTCCACAAAGACATGGGAAACAAAAATATCACCCCTCTATCTCCTCACAAACAACATCTTATCAACTCCCACATTTTGAATCCACGAGCTAAGATATAAGAAGTAAGCCTCTTAGACCAAGCACTGGGTGATTACTTCAAACCATGAAAGGATTTCCTATGATAATAGACGTAACATGGGTGCTTAGGGTCTTCGAACCCTTTCGATTATTCCACGTAAACCTCCTCCTCTAGAATGCCATTTATAAAGGAACTCTTAACATCCATCTAATATAACTTGAAGCGAAAATGGCATGCTATGGTGAGTAGTAAGCAGACGAACTTAAGCCTAACAACAAGAGAGAATGTATCCTCAATGTTTACACTACCGATCTGTGTGTAGCCTTGAGCGATCAACCTAGCCTTATTTCAAACTATGATACCATTTTCATCCACCTTATTCTTTAATATCCACTTAATACATATCACTTTATTATAGATAGTTTGGCGGACCAACTCCACTCCCAGACATCGTTCTTTCTAAACTGAAGCAAATCTTATTACATGACTGATATCCAATTATCATCCTTGAGTGTTTCTTTCACATTCTTGGGATCGATTAGGGATGTGTACCACAAAAAGCTTACAATATTTTTTAGTTGAGCACGAGTCTTGATACCTAGTGTAGGATCACCAAGTATAGCAAAAGTATCATGTTTCGAACCCAAGATGGTGTCTCGCCCTAAATAGGAACAGGGTCCATTGTGGTAGCATAAGGAATGATGGGATCATCCCCAATGGGTGCATCATCTACAGACTATGGGCTAGGAGAAACAAACGTCACTGGATCATCATCTCTAATCATGACATTTATTGACTCTATAACCTTAGAGCTAGTCATATTATCAACATGGTAAGTCCTACTCATCGATGAATATCCTAAAAATATCCCCTCGTCGCTCTAAGAATCAAACTTTCCTAAGGTCTCTCCATATTTCAAGATGTAACATGTACTCCCGAAGATACGAAAATATGATAGGTTGGGCTCCTTCCCTATCCACAACTCACAAAGCTTTTGAAGTGTGTGCATATGGAGATATACCCTACTCATCGTATGGCATGCGATGCTCACTACCTATACCGAAAAACATCTAGGCACATTTCTCATAAGAAGCATGGATCTACCCATCTCTTGTATTGTTCGGTTCTTCCTTACAATAATTCCATTTTGCTGAGTAATATGAATGACGAAAAACTCATGTTTAATGCCCACTTCATCGCAATATATATCCACTTTTGCTTCTTTAAATTCAATGTTATTTACACGGTGTTGATTTTGTAGGAAACTATAATTGGTTATAAGTAATTCAACCGCATCGGAATTTCTCAAAGGAATCTTACAATCAAGTATCTAGAAAATTCATCAACCATCATGAGAACATATGCCTTACCACCTAAGCTCTCTGAGAGAGTAGGATCTATAAGATCCATGTTAATCAACTCTATAATGTGGGAGGTGGCAATAATATTCAACTTCTGATGGGGACTTCAAATTTATTCACCATGTTGGCAAGGTCCACAAATCGAGGAAATTGGTTTCCTAAGTAGTGGTAAGCCATGAACTAGGTCCTCTGATAAAGGAACTTTTGTGTATGGTCGTTGTTGAGGCTCCTCTAATAAAAAATATCAATTGCCTACAAAAATATATAACGAAACTAGAATAGTGGTAAGTGAGTTATCAATCCAAATCAAGGGAGTGAAACAATTGAAAAGTCATGTAATCCATTTGTCTAGTTATTTTCTTTCCGGACTTTTTGCATTTTTTTTACCTTTTTTAATATTAAAACAATTTTTGTAATATTGTGAATTGAGAAATAACTAAACTAAAATCAAATATCTATATACTAACTAAAAAGTATGATGAAAATGAAGCGAACTCTAACTAAATGAACATGTAAAATATGGGATAGTGAGAAAATCAAAGTGAGAGCAAACAAGAGATGGGATTACACCATAAATTCTAGTTAATTTAATTAAATAGTTCATTCAAATTAAATATCCCAAACTAGTATCAAAACTACAAATCAACTCTCATTGCAAAAGTAATTTAAAAATAATAATTTTAAAAATTAAATTTAGCACTCCTACAACTCTGGAAATGTAGATCCAAACTTCATCTAACAAATCATTGGCTAGGATCGATTTGCTAAATTAGTTGAAATCATAAAAATAAGTGTAGAGTAGAAATTCAAAGAAATGATTTTTCATTTTAGAAAAACCTATCTCTAGTTCGATTCTAAAATGGAAACTATAACTAGAATCTCGATTTTCTCTCAAAACTCATTTACCCTCTCTCGAGGCGTAAATCAAAAGTAAGAGTGCAAAGTTATTTATCAAATGAAAATTTAATATAATTAAACTAATTAAAACGAATTAACATCAAATTATGGGTTAATACCATCCCTTGGAAGGGTTTTTTTAGCCTAAAATAATATGAATCGTGATAATCAAATAAACAAGGCAATAAAATAAAAATGGAAAAGAGAACAATCAAACGAAACCTATTTGAGTTAAATTGAGGTCCAATCCTTCATTGAATTTTCACTTCATCCATTCAATTTGAGCATCCAATTGATTTTCAATAATATACACACACTCAACTGAATCTTTCATAATTTGATCACTCACCTATCTAAAAAAAATAACAGAAAATAAAAAAAACTATTTACATGTTGTTTATCTCTCTCTAGTCTCTTCTCTCAATACCCTCTTAGGGTTTTTAAGTGATGTCCCCTTTTTGGTCCTTGGGTCTTCTTCTTAAATAGTACGCAAGTGGCTAAGGTTAATTTTGGAAATTTTAAATATGCATTTGGGATGTGATGTATTTGGTGTGACACCCCGCTTAAAATAATAACGGGTGGCCAACCATATACTACATTAAATCAGGAATCTCAGATGGATGATTCTCAGCATCTACTGACGATACCAAAATAAATAAGGCTAACTACCCAAAACTCTAAAAGCGGATGCCAAAATGAAATAAAACATACAACAGACGACAAACCAACAATATGGAACTAATGAAAAAGATAGAGTACACACAAGTACCATGATAAAAGAAAGTGCTCGAACTAAATCAACATAATTACACCAAAGGAAAATAAACCCGAATAAGTTTTCAGGTCACAGACAGTAAAAATAGCAGTCCTCAACTGTCCCGGCTCCCAAGACTCTGGATAGAAAAGCATCCGGTATCCATGCGGTAGGACACCTGTAGTACAATATATATATATATCAAAAGATAAATATAAGCGGCTCAGAGCCCGGTGTGTAAAAATGTTTAGCAAGTGTGTTAACCGTGCATAATAAATATAAATGTACTATTTCATAATTAAAGTGGAGTCGCACTCTCATGAAGCCCCAAACTCACCTCTCATCTACTGCGCGCACCTATTCGTTTCCCGGAACCTTAATTAAGCTACCCGACACAATCCAAGGGTAAACTACCTAACTGTATGCATGGCCTATCCCCGCTTGACTTGCCATCTGAACATAACCCAAACATTCTTTCTAGTCTAAACCCACATAAATATATATTCACACATAAATACATTACTAGGCTTAGGTTCCGATTATTAACTTAAACCAGTTATAAGTCTTACTGAGTTACACATTCATTTTAGGTTTCAATATAAGAGTTTATTCTCCAAACAACATACATACAAGTAATAAGGACAAAACTTCTCTCTACTCTCAACAATGTACTACGTTTTGTGCGTGGGGCGTCTCGCAAAGAGAAATCCAAACAAGAAACCCCCCGATACACTACTCCTTGAAAATGTCGATTGTAGGGATCCATCATGTCATCTACATAACACATAATACATCCACTACTTAAATAAAGAATATAATAATTAAGAACCTAAATGGAATCTCTATCTAACTCCTTGAGGTCGATATATCCGTAATTGTCTCTCCGTACGATCTTTAGACCTTGATAAACTAGTACACCTAAATCACCCAAGATGCACAATCTAGAAAATTCATATCACCTTAACCTATAGAACATATATCTATATAATTACTCTAAATATAGATATAAGCAATCATTCATTCCTATAACCACATATACATAACACACATAATGTATACTATGCCATACATATAACATAGACTGTTATAGGATAACCAAATACTTCACCATGCTATCATCTTCCAGGGCATCACTCACATACCATCCTGGGGACCACCGGTAGGACTAAATATCACCTACTTCGTGGTCATAGGTCACAACGTATGGGAAGCGGTCATAGCTCCAAACCGGCAAGTGAGAACGAATCATACCCAAGACTTCTCACCCCCAAAATATAAAATCACACAAATAAAAAGGGACGACTATAACCTGGGGAAAATCTACACCCTGCTCCTCAAGTCAGGGGCTCACCATCATCGCACAACTTCCCATGATAGCATGTGCCGGGTATGCTCACACAATGAGTATATATATATCATTCACACAGTATATATATACAAGCAATCGCATCATATGTATAAATCATCACACAAGAAATATACATTTGTTCCATATTCACATAACCATTTAAGTATATATAAATCTCTCTCTCTATATACATATTCTAATCTCCAATCATCGTTCATCAATATATATATATAATTCTCATAATACTCACCCTTGTTACGACGCATACTCACTCAAAGCATTCTCCCTTAAAACAAGGCCTCACTTGGCATATATTCATCCATTTTCTCTATTATATGCATAATCTTCCAGTATATATACTCCACATTAAGGTTACTCACTTAAAGTTCAACGTATGTAAAAATCACTAATCATCTTATCAATATCCGAATGCACTCCGACATTTCTAATAATAATCCCAACTATAGGTATTCACACAACTAATAGTCTACAAACCTCAAGCTCAAACCTAAATTCATTCCATGATCCCATCACTTATTGAAATCCCTAATGTTAATCACACACGGATATATAACAAATATCCCGACTAGAATTGCAACACACCTTAACCTAGTTGATAGCCTAAGCCCATTATTCTCAAAATTTCGCCTACGGTTCAATCACTCTAATGAACCCGTAATCTTATTACATTCGCAATTTATTCCTTAAGTTAAACATTACTAAAGATACGCGACCACTCTTTCTCTCGTCGGTCCTCGATCATATCTTAAATACAATCCTATCACTATAAGGATTTAAACACAAAAGTCGGCTTACAATTTTCACGCCATGCCCTCACAACTCTTTCAGAAGGCCCGTCACCTACATCCTAGGTTAACTCACTTCTTAAACTCCAAATGGGACTCCCATCCCTAATGAAACTTCCCCACTATAACGATACTAAAAACTCCAATACATATATATGTTCCCCAAATTATTCCGATAAGTCCCCACGATCACACATGTGAGAAACCCTCAAATAATCCCCAAAACATAACTCTCGCATCATATATATAAGCCCCAAATCGATAAACCCAACCGAAATGTATTAAAACTCATTATAGAAAAAATTAAGCAAAATTGCCCTGTTTTCGAATCGATTCGGACCCTCCGAATCGATTCGGTCCTAGCTGCGAGTCGATTCGACCCGGCGAATCGATTCAGCCCCATTAGACCTGTAAGTCTGCTATATATCGAATCGATTCGCAAGGGGTGAATCGATTCGGCCCTAAAGACCTGATGCTTCTGCAACATGGTGAATCGATTCGCAAGGGGCGAATCGATTCGGCCAGCCCAGAAAGTTGCGAAAATGGTTGTTTTTCTTCAAACCCAAATTTCCAAAACCCATACCTACATAATCCCAACCATCAATCTTCATCCCAAACATAATTCTACCCTTAAAATTCATCATATAAATACCCAACAATTTGTATAACCTCAAATGCAAGATTTATTCTACAAAAATCTAGGTTTTGCCACATACCAAAAAATTCAATTCTTTTGTCCACAAATTATGAAATGAAATACACAAATAAATTATTTAGAAAGATTAAACACTTGCCTCGAAATTGTAGAGGTTGAATTGTCCTTATGATCGTGTTTGGGCCGAAAATCTCCAAGCTTTCTCTCCTCCCTCTCTTCCTTTCTTCTTCTTTCTCTCTTCTTTCTATTTCTCTCTTCTGACAAATGAGAAGGGCTGAAATCGTAAGCCCTTAAATTCCTTAAAACATAAGTCCCAATTTGAATTGATAATACACACTTTAAATGACTCGTTTACTCCAATTCGAGTCAAACTAACTTAAAAATATTCTGGAACCGAAATAATTCCCAATGACAGTCATTTCGACTATCTCGACCCTTTAGGAATCGATGGAACAATCAAAATCATCATTCGAACTACTTTATAACATCCTCAAATTTTGGACCTCAATTACTAACTTCTAAACTTTTCCAATTTAATAAATTTTATTTCTCCCAAAAATTTAATTTCTCAGTCCCAAAGTCACGGGGTATTACATTTGGGTGAGGTGATGAGAATGAGGTTGTTGGGGTTTTATTTGGAAAGGGTGACAAAAGTTAGTTGGGGGTTATTTGGGGAAAAAGGGGGATAATGGGGTTTAATGCACATGTGGGTTTTTATTTCATTTGATTTGCTTGGATTTTGTTTGCAGGTTCGTTCTTTGACTTAGATATAGGAAATGGGTCTAAGGGTAAATGGGTTATGTTGTTGGGTTCGAGGATATGGATGTTCGAGGGTTCGTAGGAACTGGGTTCAGGTTGTATTAAAAGCTGGGTACGGGGTTGTGCTTGTCGGGTCGCGATCTTAGGTATGGGTTCGATTTTGGTGGTGTGGAGATCAGTTCGTTGTCGGGCAATTTTGGGTGGATCCAGACTCAGGTTAGAATTAGGTTCGCTAAGCTCCAGCGAGATAGGACAGGCTGGAGCTGGAGGTTAAAAATCAATTTCGTGGGTATAGAAAATTGGGTTAAGGGGGTGTTGGGTTAGAGAGCTTTTGGTGGGTGTTGTGGTCTGTTAATGGAGGATGAGTGTGGGTATGTTTGGGAGAAGTAAGGTGTATGTGAGTGTAGTATAGTGGGGTGTGTGTGTGTGTCATTTCCACCCAACTAAAAAAAATAAACTATCTAAAAATAAAAATAACAAAACTAAACTAAAAAAAATGCTAACTCAAAAATAAATAAAAATCAAACTGAAAGAAAATAAAAATAAAACTAATAAACCTATTGAACTAAAAAGACTCTTGTTGATACCAAAATTAGTCAGGTGACGTGGACCAATTATATGAAGACACGTGTCATCTCACGTGGCAAAAATATATATTCACCGAGTTACTCAATACTACGAGCAACTTAGCATACCGAGCTACTTAGCGTGCCGAGCTACATAGCATGCCGAGCAAGTTTCCATACAGATCATCTGTTCAACATATTAAACGACAACTACACGTTCAATGAACACTCTTATTGTACATATGTATGTGCCTATCAAATAAAGGCATACCGTCTATTCATATGGATAGCCCAAGGGATATAAATACATTGTAACACCCTCCATAACAGGGTAATTTATCTCTTGTAATCATTCATCGAGATTAAGGCAAACATCGACAATACACAACAGTGGACGTAGGCCATTTTCATAAGGCTGAACCACTTTAAAAATCCGTTGTCTTATTTCTTTATTCCTTTTTATCTGTGATTAATTAATTAGATCGAATCTAGTTTTTTACATCAACAGATTGGCGCCGTCTGTGGGAAACGACTATACGTAGCATTTTTCACTAAAAACTTATCACCAATGGTTGAGATCCCAGAATCCAGTAACAGGAACAATACCGGGGTTCCTCCTAACCCATCTGCTCCTCCAACTATCAACGAACTTATAGGAATAGTGGCAAACTTATCCCAAGGGCAAACAACCATACAGGAGACCATGCATCATCTCATTCGGACTGTCCAAAACGGAACGCCTACTCAGTTAGCCCAATGAAGAGATCATAGGAACACTCATCTTCCATCTTCAAGATCCAAACATTCTCTATTTCCTAACGTTTCTCAATCCAGGCATACTGAACCTCATCATACTACGAGGTCCAGCGACCCCTCATATCAGCCAGGCCGGATATCTTCCACAAGGGCTATGGATTCTCAACAAAATGTTACTTTAACTCCAGAACGAACAACCGCTCTAGAAAGGTTGAGTAGAGTCTCCCCATTTGATCATTTGGGCCCTAGGAGGAATAGAAATCCCCCTAGGATTACGTCGAGGAATTCTCAACGACCAACCGATCTAAGGGAAGGTTCTGCCCAATCACTCCCAGCAACTCGTAATGAAAGATCCCAAGAAGAGAACTCAGCGTGATCTGTTTCTCGAGCTAATAGACCGAAGGCTGGTAACGATGCATGGAAGGGTTCTATTCAGAGGTTGGAAGACAAATTAGGGGAAATGGCTAAGGCCAAGAACCCTCTCCAAAGAACCTTTGTAAAAGGATCACCCTTTGTTCAAGTAATTATGGATTTTCCTATGCTCTCAAAGTTTAAAGCCACGGTAGTGATGCTGAAGTACGATGTTAAAACTGATCCTGTCCTCCACATAGAGCAGCACCAAGCAGCTGCTGATATCTATACTGTTCCTGACGAGATGAGGTGTAGGGCATTCTTAGGAACTATCACTAGGTCAGCCAAGATATGGTACAACAATCTTTCTCGGGGGAAAATTGCTACTTTCCATCAGCTGTCGGAGCTCTTCATAGGGAACTTCTGTTTTAGTGCGAAGCCAGTTAAGAGAGTAACACACCTACTAAGTGTAAAGCAAAAAGCAGGAGAGATCACCAGGGATTACATAACTCATTTTAATAACGAGAAAATTTAGGTAATTGATTACAAGGAGAAGAGAGCCCTCATGGCTCTGATGAGTGGTATGTTACCGAACAAGGATCTGCCCCAATCCATGGCAGAGTTGTTGGAAAAAGCATCCAAGATCATGAATGCTGTGGAAGCCATGGCTAGGAAGAATAACGCATATGTAAAGGTAGAGACAAAAGATGAAGAAAAGTCTGAGAAGAAAAACCAAAAGCATAATGGGGAAACAAGCAATCGAAAGGCAAGGAGATGCCAGAGCATTTAAGGAAGTATGGGAATTATACTCCCTTGAAGGTGGATATTAACCACATTCTGGAAGAGATCAAGAACAACGAGGAACTAGCTTGGCCGAAGAATTTGAGAACAGACCCAGACAGGAGGGATAAGTCCAAATATTATAAGTTCCACAGAGACCATGTCCATACGACCAAACATTGCATAGCTCTCCAGAATGAGATCGAAGCACTCATTAGGCGCGTAAAATTGAGTAAATTCATTGATCGCCAGAATGGTGGGAAGATTAACGAAAGAGGAAGGAAAAGATCTAAATATCCTCACCGAACAATAGATGACAAGAAGAGGGACCATTAAGATGATCCTGAAGATGACCCCGAGCTACCCAAAACGCCAAGGCAACCTGAGCGCGAGGTATTTTTAATCCATTTTGGATCGTTTAAATGTAATGTAATTACATGTGGAGATGCAAGAGGTGGAGATCATACTGCTGAGAGGAAAGCTCACCTTAATGAGGCCCCAGCTTATTCTTATATTCAGCGCATAAATTTGGCCGAAGACGATCACCTGAGGAAGGTGAACAAGGATAAATTGGTCATTGATTTCTCTAAAAATGGTCTGGCAGGTGTACTGTATCCCCACGATGACCCATTGGTGGTCAAGATAAAGATGAAGGATGTGGTGATTTCACGTGTATTGGTAGACAATGGTAGTTCTACAGACATCATGTTATACCCCTGTTTTGATAGCTTGAATTTGAAGCTAGCCCAGTTAGAGCCATATCACAGGCCCTCCTCGGTTTTACTGGCGAGAAGGTTTTTCCACTTAGGATGATCAAGTTGGACATGCTTATTGGTACCTGGACTGCTTGGAGAACAGAAAAGTATGCTTTTTCATAATTGACAAAAATGTCCAATCAGCCAATAATATAATCATGGGGAGGGTAGGCCTGAAAAAGTTCGAGGTAGTTCCATCCACGGTGCACCAATATTTGAAGTTTCTGACCAATTTTGGAGTTGGATTTGTGAAAGTCAACCAGAAAGTAGCTCGAGAATGCTACTATTCATCTACCGAATAGGAGGAATTAGAAGAATCCAGGAAGAAGACCACCACGTACAAAGTGGATGAGATTGAACATGCGCATATTGAGACCTTGGACCCTAGGGACAAATCCCATCTTCTGAAGGGTCAGGTCGCGGAAGCTATGGAGAACATCATTTTAGATGATGAACGTCCAGAACGAATAACTCAAATTGGCACTTCATTGGATTCGTAAATAAAGAGGAATTAATGGCATTTCTAAAGCACATAAGGAAAGCTTTTGTGTGGAGTTATGAAGATATGTCGGGTATAGACCCAAACTTCTTATGCCATGAACTTAATATTAATAAGGAGATCAAACCGGTGAAATAACGAAGAAGGGTCTTTAGCCCAGAGAAGAACCAAGCCATTCACGAGGAAGTGGAGAAGCTAAAAAGGCCTATTTTATTGAAGATGTCAAATATCCTTATTGGCTAGCCAATGTGGTGATGGTGAAGAAGAAGAACAATAAGTGGAGGATGTGCGTAGACTTCACAGATCTCAACAAAGCCTGCCCAAAAGATCACTCCCATTGCCCAGGATAGATCAGCTGGTGGATGCAACCTCGGGGCATAAACTACTAAGATTCATGGATTCTTATTCCGGTTACAATCAAATCAAGATGAAGCCCGAAGACATGAAGAGTACCTCTTTTATCACCCTAAGGGGAACATACTGCTATAATGTTATGCCTTTTGGACTTAAAAATGTAGGTGCTACGTACCAGCGGCTGATGAATAAGGTGTTCACGGAGCAAATCGGCCAAAACATGGAGGTTTATGTCGATGATATGCTGACTAAGAGCAAGAAAGTTGCAGACCATCTAGATGACCTGAGCCAAACTTTTGATCAACTGGAGAAATATCACATGAAGCTGAACCCAACTAAATGCATATTCGGTGTACGAGAAGGCATATTCCTCGGGTACATTGTGAATAAGTGAGGTATTGAGGCAAATCCTGAGAAGATTAAGGGTCTGCTAGAATTAAAATCTCCAGTTACGAAGAAGGACTTGCAAAGCCTCACGGGGCGTGTTGCAGCTCTCAACAGGTTCATTTCACGAGCAACAAATAGATGTCTCCCATTCTTCAAGACACTCCAAAAAACTTTTGAGTGGAATGCTGGATGTGAGAGGGCATTTCAAGAATTGAAGAAATATTTGGGGAAACCTCCATTGCTATCTAGGCCAGTGATGGGAGAAAGATTATAATTGTATCTAGCTATCTCAGAGAGCGCAGTCAGCTCAGCGATGATCAAACTAGAAGATGGAGTGTAAAAGCTAGTGTATTACACGAGCAAAGAATTCCAAGTAGCAGAGATTAGATATCCAAGGCCGTAAAAGCTGGCATTAGCTTTGATCGAGGTAAGAAGAAGGATGAAGCCATACTTTCAGGCCCATACCATAGTGGTGTACACTGATATGCCACTCAGACAGGCTTTACATAAGCCAGAAAAATCCAGAAGACTGATGTATTGGGCAGTGGAATTGGGAGAGTATGATATTGTTTATGCACCAAGAACTTCACTCAGAGGGTAGGTGGTAGAAGATTTAATTGCAGAGTTCACTTATCCAGAGACCCCCGATCAGCAAAGATCTGATGTAGAACAACCCCTGGATGTTAGAGGAACACTGAAGACAAGACCCGATCAACAAGAATTATCGGATAATAGCCCAATGGTGGGAGATGATAAAATGAAGTACCAAATATTCCATCAGGGAACCTTGTCAGACTAAGAGTTTGATAATTGTATACCTATATGGAATTTGTACGTTGATGGCTCTTCGTGTGCCACGGGCAGCAGGGCGGGAGTCATTCTTAACAGTCCTGATGGTTTGGATATCAAATATGCCCTGCGTTTTCAGTTCAAAGCTTCCAATAATGAAGCTGAATACAAAGCTATAATTGTGGGCCTCAATCTAGCCAAAATAATGAATGCTGAGCAGGTAATGGTGTTTAGTGATTCACAGTTAATTATAAATTAGATCCTTGGGTTGTATGCAGTGAAGGGAGACTTTATGTCAAGGTACCATGCCAAAGCTATGGAGATTTATCCACTTTTACAGCGATCCAGTTGGTTAGGATACCGAGATTGGAGAATGCAATAGCTGATGCACTAGCTCGATTAGCCTCAGCTACTCGTATCGAGCTACGAAGAATGATTCCCATTGAGATATTGGAAGACCGGAGCATATATGAAGATTTAATGGTGAAATTCATTACCCTGGATATGGGACCATCCTAGATGGACCCCATTAGGGTGTATATCGAAGATGGAGTTATACCAACTGACCAACTTCCAGCTAAGAGGCTGAAGTTCAAAGCTACTCGGTATGTATTAAGCAATGGTGTTTTTTTATAGAAGAGGTATCATAACAGGTCTATGGAGATGTGTGCATCCCTTTCAAGTTAAAGATATGATCGAAGAAGTTCACGAAGGCTCTTGCGGATCTCATGTAGCAGGTTGGACTCTCCTGCAAAGGATAATGATGCAGGGATATCATTGGGCAACAATGAGAGCTGACTGCATAGCTTATGCGAAGAAATGCGATAAATGCCAACATTTCTCTTCCATTCAAAGAACTCCCCAGGCATTGTTAACACCCATTAATTCCCCTTGGCCACTTGCCATGTGGGGCATAGACTTGGTCGGGCCGCTACCAACGACCAGAGGGAGGTTTAAATACTTAGTCGTCGCTTTTGACTATTTCACTAAATGGGTGGAAGATGAGCCTCTCGTTGACATGTCGTACGAAAGGGTTTTCCAATTTATTTGGAAGAGCATTATTTACAGGTATGGTATGCCACATGCTTTCATTACTGACCATGGTACCGAGTTCGATAATGAAGGGTTCACTGCATATTGTCATCAATACAATGTCCAGAAGATCCATTATGCACCAGGCCACCCCTAGAGCCATGGGCAAACTGAAGTGACGAACAGGACTTTACTGAATGGTTTGAAAAAATAGCTGGACGATGCGAATGGGAACTGGATTAACGAGCTATATTCTATGTTATGGGCTTATCGCACTACACCCCAAACAGCAACTGGGGAATCTCCCTACATGTTAGCCTTTGGAAGTGAAGCCATCATACCTGCTGAACTGGGCCTACCTACTCACAGAGTGCTAAATTTCAACTCTCCAGTAAGCGATTTGATGAGACGCTTAGATTTGGATATGCTTGATGAAGTTAGAGAAGATGTAGCAATTAGAAATGCAGACTACCAACAACGAACGACCATGTTCTACAATAAAAGGGTGAAGAAGTATGATCTTAAAGAGGGGGACTATGTGCTCAAGAAAGTGATCCAAAAGCATAATAAGCTAGAAGCCAATTGGCATGAGCCCTATCGGGTAACTACGGTTGTTCGTCCTGGGACCTACATAATAGAAACTTTGGAGGGGGAAGAATTTAAAAATGCGTGGAATGCAGAGCATTTGTACAAATTTATCAGCAATACAGATCCACATGTATCTCTTTTTTCAGTATGAATAAAAATGATATTTTCCCCATTCTCTTTTTGTTCAATTTTTCTTCGGAGTACTAGTGCTACACACTACACTTGCACTTTGCAGCAACAATAACGAAGAACCAACTAAGGTTAGTCGGCATTCAGCAACCACCAACTAAAGTTGGTCGGCATTCAGCAACCACCAACTCCGGCTGGTCGTCATATCAATAACCACCAACTCCGTTTAGTCGACACCAATAAATTTAACCAACAATGTTAGCATAACAATCATACAAGGCAAAGCTTGTTTGATCACGGGGGATCTCAAGGGACACCCCAAACTTGGCAAGAAGATGGGTGACCTCACGGGGCATCCACTGTCTAGGCACCAAGGTAATCCTGGTACGATTACTATAACTAAGCAGGAACATGGGATGAAAATCATTCCATTGATTAGGCACTAATGAGTGACAAGTCACCACAGCTAGACAACAAGTGGGGCAAGCTCCATTATCTAAACAAAACAGGAGAAATTATCCCCCTATATATATATATATGCATTCATCAGCAAATAACAAGAAAAACATCTTACAAAGTATTTCCAAGGAATCAAAATTGCACAAAGACGAAATCCCTTTTCATTAAAAACAAGCAGATTACATAAAGATGAATTTTGATTCATTAAATAAAAATTTCCTATTCTATAGGTTTCTTTCCCTATGATTTTGATACAGGTTCCATCCGAGCTGGAGGATCATCTAACGCATAGGAAAAGTAGATAAAATTCATATCTCGCAGCATTCTGACGTTGCTCGAACATGGTCGATCAAGAAAATGCTGAGGATGAGATATCTCAAAATATGAATGAAGCTGGTAATCACCAAGATACCTAGAGATCAAACACCGAGGAATAGCACGGGATGGAATCCAGCTGACATCAAGTTTAAAGGGAGGCACAGGCAGATCAAGTACTCCAGTCTCATAAAAATCCCATAAGGAATATCCTTGTTCAAGTCTCATCACACATAAAGCGTTCAACCATTCTTGTTTGTATCCTTCATTATTTGACTTCTTCAACCGAGCATCGAGATGGCATAGAGCTTCATTATATCCCCCCATCCAAAACTCCCTAGGCTGTTTGTGAAATTGATAAGTTAATCTCTCAAGCTGCTCATGAAGTTTCTTCACCAAGTTGTCTTTATTCTCCAGTGCAGAGTTCTGGTTGGAAAGTTGGTTAGTAAGGTTTTGAATTTGCTGGGACATTTCAGCTAAGGCTTGATTTTTTGCCTTCATCTGCGCAGCTTGATTTACTAAGGCTTGCTGAGTTTTAATCTATTCAACACCTCTCTGACCAGCTCTAGCTCTACCCCGTGAGGAGGAAATAGGTCTAACTTGCTTCAAAGCCTCCAATTCTTCTCTCAGAGTAGCATTTTAAGTTTCGAAAAAAGAAAAGCCTTCATCATTGACTGGGACCAAAGCTCCCGAAGACGAGGATGCAACGGATTTGAGTTGTTTCACTTCTTCTCGCAACGCAATATTCTCTTCCTCTAACAGCTTGGCAATATTCCTATATTCTTCGATCTCCAGTTTCAGTACACTTTCCCTTTTCTCATGGGCTGAGATATATTTGGCATAGCCCCGATCAGCACTCAACTGTTGGTACTTTTTCTCATAACCTTCATGCAGGAGTGCAGTGCTTTCTTTGTGTTGAAGTTGGAGTTCTTTTATTATTCCTAGGAGATCTTCAATCACTTCATAATAAGCCACATTATTAGCTACAGTACGGTCAAGTAAACATTTCAAGTATTAGTATGCATTAATTGTATACTCAGAGGCATCAGGTCCAAGGATATCAATTATTTGAGCCTCTATAAAATCTACATGACCCGCTTTGAATTAATCGTTACATTTTTTCATCAACTCTGTATTATGAGATGATAAGAGTTCCATCCTGGCAATAAAATAGTAAGGAAAAGTAAAAATGCATCAATAATGATACAGCCAGAGCAAGTAAAAGAGAAGTTCAATCAGATGATGAAAATTCATTTCTATTGATCATAAGAGGAGAAAGTACATCCAAAGTTACAACCACAAAAAAGAGAAGGAGAAAACAATATAATTAAAGAGCCGAATAAATTTACACCTTCTCTTTATTTCCTACAACATCTTCAGCTGCTTTAGATGAAGGAGTTGGTTGCTCGGACGACAGTTGGCATTTCTCGGCAGAAGTTGTTGCCTGCTGAACTTGCTCTGAGGGTTGAAGAATGGTAACAACAGGTACTTGTTTTACCATCATCACAGAAGACTCATTAGAAGAAACTTCATCTTCTTCTTCTTCTTCTTCGTTAATAGTAGGAGGAGGGCCATGAGTATGTTTCTGAAACAATTCAGAATCATATGCAACACTTAATTCTCTCAAGATCGGGACCCATCTGTCTCTAAAGTACTTTAGGATTGCATACTCCATCTGGCAAGTAATGGCAGTTAAAGCTTTGTTCCATCCTTTGTCCCAACCAGAGCTAAAGGACTTCTTCATAACAGTTTTTCTCTTAACCTTCTCAGAAGCAGCATATACCTCAGCAAGCCTCACCTTCTCTTCCAAATCTTTCTTACGCCGTTTAGCCTCTTTAAGCTTTCCATCATCTTCTACTTTACTGTAAACGGAGACCTCTAATTTCTCCTCCAACTCTTTGGAGGTATTGGCAACTTGAACTCGAGCTGTATCAGCAGATAGAAGCTCTTTCTCCTAAGCAGCTTTATCTTCCTCGTACTTCTACCGAGAGTCCTTCAATGATTGTGTTAACCCAGCAAAAGCTTCTTCCACCCCACTAGAGGAACTTGAAGCCTTGATAGCTTCATCTTCCTCCAGCATGCTATTAAAGCACGTCATAAACTAGAAAAGAAAGAAGCTCAACTTAGAATATGAATACAATATAAAAAGGTGAAGTAATAAGGGCGATGATACTTACTGACGCTATATGTTGGGCTGATAAGGTAGTGACCATCTCCCGGGAAAGGTAACCCTCAACAGCTCAATATTCGGGAATGACCCAAGACTTGATCAAAATATTGGCCGAGCTCGAAGCAATGATAGCCAGAGCATTAGCTCTCAGAGAAGGATCCTCAACATCAGAAGGTCGAGCAACAGTTTGTATAGGTTCTTCTGTAAGACATCTTCTCAATCTCCTTAAAGCAGCACCTTTAATCAAAGGTGCTGCCTCTTCTTGTGTAATGGAAACACCTTCAATTAAAGGTGCTGCCCCTTTTGGAGCAACAGGTGGCTTCTTGCTGGCTTCCTTGATAGTTGGAAATGTTCCCTTAGATGGAGCAATGTCCATTTTTTTCGTCCCTTCAGCGGGGATATTCCTTTTGTTTTTCTTTTCCCCATCAATACCAGGAGCATCTTTGGAAAAGAATTCAGGCATTCTCCTCTTCTTCGTCATCAGATCAACAATAGAGGTATTCAAATCAGAAGAAGATTCTCCTCCAGTTTCTCGAGATGTTAGTATTTGATCAAGATCAATTACCATAGGAGGGTCGAGAGGACGAGCAATAAAAGATGAGGTGGTGTTTTTGTATCTTAACAAATAAGAAGAAGCTCTAACATGCTCCCCAACAATTGATTGGTTCAAACTCCAGATAATCTTCAAATCTTTTATATTAATGTCACTCTCTTTCGGGGGCTTTCTTTTGTTATCAACTGCATAAACAAAAAACATAAGTGTCAATGACGTATTTTATCAAACATAAAAAAAGCTAAATTGACAAAACTAAAAATAACCTATCCCAATGCCATAGAGTGGACATCTGGGACCTTGATACACATCATTTCCATTTAATGGGGGGTGTTACCAGTTTTTCATCACAACCCCATGATCAAAACAATCCATGTTGGCATCGGAGAGGTTGAACACTAAAGCTCTATTTGAAAACCTTGTTTTTAAATAAAAAGTAGTGTCACTGGTAGCCCATTTATAACAGTACATAATTTTTGGAATTCCTAAACGAGTTCTATGTATTTCATTCAACCTATGTAATCCATTAACTACACTCCATGTATTTGGAGCTACTCTTGCAGGAACAATATCGAAATATAGGCAAAACTCCAAACACAAGGGATTTGGCGGGAAAGAAAAACCACACTCCGCTACAAAAAGCGAGGGAAACCAGTGTCCCTCGGCTAAAGAAAATAAATCAGAAGGGCAAGGAGGTTCCTCTAGAATAACCCAAGATGGAATTGCAAAATCATCCCGGAATTTATCCAAAGATTCGACAAGATAAACCATGATGACTAAAGCAAAGAAATAAGAAAGAAGAAATTCTTACAGAAAATTGAGAAATCTGTTAGGGCGGATGATGGAAAGAATGACGGTATGAAAACAGAGTGAGAAAACAAAGAGTTTAAAAGATGGGAAGTAAAAGGTAGAAGATGACTTGTTTCTATCGCTTTTAAATACCTTCCATCGGGAAGAGAGAAAATAAATGATTACTAGAAAAGACGTTTGCATTTTCGGCGGCTAAACGATGAAAAAGACGCAAATATCCAAACGACTGTTGAAGATTCAAAATATTCATAAGTTTGCCATTTCGCGCTCAAATGACAACAACAGAAAGAAATTTCCTAAGTGAATGGAGATCAGTAATCCGAGAAACTTATGGGCATAATGTTCCACACTCTCATATTCAACCTCAACTGTGAAACATTGGAGGCTTCTGTTGATACCGAAATTAGTCAGCTGACGTGGACCAATTATATGAAGACACGTGTCATCTCTCGTGGCAAAAATATATATTCACCGAGTTACTCAATACTACGAGAAATTTAGCGTACCGAGCTACTTAGATCACCAAGCTACTTAACGTGCCAAGCAAGTTTCCATACAGATCATCTGGTCAACAGATTAAACGACAACTACATGTTCAATGACCAGTCTTATTGTACAGATATATGTGCCTATCAAATAAAGGCATACCGTCTATTCATATGGATAGCCCAAGGGCTATAAATACATTGTAACACCCTCCATAATAGGGTAATTGATCTCTTGTAATCGTTCATCGAGATTAAGGCAAACACCGGCAATACACAACAAAGGTCGTAGGCCATTTTTATAAGGCTGAACCACTTTAAAAATCCTTTGTCTTATTTCTTTATTCCTCTTTATCTGTGATTAATTAATTAGATCGAATCTAGTTTTTTTACATCAACAACTCTAAATATAAAAAGCAAATAAAAATAAAAAATCTAAAAACTAAAGTCCTAAAAAAAATCTAATAAAACCAAAAATAAATTTCTATAAAAACTTATCCTTAAAAAAATAAAATAAAATAAAAACTAAAAATTAAAATAACTTCCTAAAAAAAATAGTCCTAATAAAATCTAAAATAAAGATAAAAAACACTAAAAAATAAAAAAATAAAAATAAAACTACACTAATTAAAAAGAAATAATAAAAATAGCAAATAAATCCTAAAAATCCTAAATAAATCTAAAATAAATTCTAAAAAATAAAAACAAATAAAAAATCTAAAAATTAGTTAAAGTACAAACCAACACACATCGGCTTTGGGATAGGTTAAGGCTCAATCTGGGATATGCTAGGGTTACGAAATTGGTTATTTAGCCTTATTAAACTGTAAATTGCCTCGAAATAGAGCTTTTGACACCGCGACTACAATCAAGCCTGCATAATAAACAATTACGCGCATTAGATCCAATTTTGCCAAGATTTAGTGATTAAAATACGTCTATTCAGGATATAAAATATACACTTTTGGGTGCTTATTAGTATTCAACTTCCGATGGGGACTTCAAATTTATTTACCATGTTGTCAAGGTCCATAAACTGAGGAAGTTGGTTTCCCAAGTTGTGGTAAGCCACGAACTAGGTCCTTTTTCACTAATCTCTCAAAATCTCCAAAATTAACGTGACCTAGCCATTGATGCTTAAGGTCCATAGTGGAGACCGTGGCACTATTTCAAACAAAAGAGGACTTGGGAACAATCCCGTAAGAACTATCTTTCGTCCTTACGCGTTGTAGTAAAAGTTTCCCGGATTGATCATAAACATTGCATTCAGACCGGTCAAGTTCACTTTCAACCCTTTCACGCACGTCACAACATCTATCTTACGAAATCCGAGTATCTCAACACTGCCATGTCCTAAAATGCTAGATTTACTCCCATCTCCAAAGGTGACTTTATCTTCCTTGCGATCCTCAAGGTGGGTAAAAAATGAGATGTAACCTGTCATGTGCCTAAGAACACCCACTATAGAAATACCATAGAGAATTATATTGATCCTTTAGAGCAACATGAACAACAAGGTCTTTCTCGTATGGCTTAGGTACCTCAATTGGGGTAACCTTTTGTTTTCCCTTGTCGTTGTTGACTCTAGTCGGAATAGTAGAAATGTTTTCAAATGGCAAAGGCATCCGTTAAAATTCTTCAATTAAACTATGCGATGTCATGACTAGAAATTCTACTTGATCCCTAAGACTATCAAAGTAGTTAAAGTGGTGTACGGGAGTGTGTGTATGATTAGTTCTACCTAATTTATAGAAAAAAATCTCTCAGGTGACCTATTTTTTTACAAAAGGTGCAAACATAGACAAGTTTGGGTCTCCCTAATTTTCTTTTCTAGATGGAACCCTTCTAAGTGGATTAGGCTGCCTAGGTGGATTCAGTCAAAGGCTTTGAGAGTCGACTCGGGTACGATATGGGAAATGGATGTATTATCATAACCTATTCATTGCCTCTCGAAGTTTCCTAAAGCGGGGTCGAGGAGCATCTTACCAACATTATTTGATATTTCCATGGAAGTTACCTTGACCTTTCGAGCACATTTGAGATGTTTCTCGAGTTGGGATACAAGGGCTTCAATTTTATCACGATTCTCTAAGGATGCTTGGAGATCCCTCATAAGACTAGTCATTTTTTCAGTCAAGTCCCCGTTCTCTCTCCCAACTAAGCAAAGTCTCTCTCCTAAAGCTTATTTCACCGAGGACTCACTCTCTCTCGCCTCTCTTAATTCTTTCTCTAGCACAAAAACTTTCATATCTAACCCTTTATTTTGTTTCTTCGTTTCAAAGGACTCGATGTAAATATAGGCAAAGGTGCACTGAAGGTCACTCTCACCCTCAATCTCACTTAAATCGTTCTCTCCCTCACTCTCCTCGAAACAACTAGACTCACTATTGAGGTGTTCATGATTAGTGGGTTCCTCATTGTCGTGAGGTGCACTAGATGTACTAACATGACTAGCCATGAATGCGGTGAAGTTTCATCCATGTAGTGATTCTTCTTTCAAACTCACCAACTCGACCTCACTATTTTTAAGCATGACGTTTAAGGCAACTTTGATTTTCCCTTGACGTTTCAACCTAATCGAACACTCATGAGCTTTGTGACCCTTTCCCTAACACTCATAACATCTCTCCTTGTCTTTCTTTAGGAAATATTTCTTTTACTTTTTATTTTTTCTTCCCGATTTAAATGTTTAATCTTTCTCAAAACTTTTGTTGCCTTTTGAAGTATTTTTCTTTTTTAGTTTGAGAATTTTATGGATATTTTTAGAAAAAGGGACAAATCATCTAAATCATAATCAAACTCCAAATCGGATGATGCTTACTCTCTCTTTTTAGACACTTCTTATGTCCTTTTATATTAGGATTTAGGTGCAACACCCCTATCCTTAGGATTAACTATTTTAGGGAACATATCTATCTCATATGTTTGAGGATCACCTATAGGTTCTTCCAACCTAAGACTGTCTGAGATCCCTAGAAAATTAAGAATGGTAGCCTTAGGCATAAAGCGTGGGGAAAGCGATTGTAAGATTTTCTTAACTACACACGTCTTAGGTATTTTCTCATTTAAATTGAAACTCGAGTTAACTATGTGAGACAATCGTGCATAAAACCTATCGAAAGATTTTGATTCAAGCATTGTGATTATTTCAAGATGTATGGTGATATTCTGCAGCTTAAAAGCTTTAACATCATGAGTACCCTCGTGAGTCAACTAGTGGGTATCCCAAGCTTCTTTAAATATGGTGCACATTATAATTCTACAGAACTCGTCAGGGGTGACAGCTCCCGAGATGGAATTCAAACTAAGGGAATTGGGATTTCTCCACTTAAATTAATCCTCTATCTACTGTGAGACGGGTTTAGGGCCAACGATATTATCAACTGTGATAGTGGCATTCAACCTCTATCAATGGCCTTTAAAGAAGATCTCATCCTACCCTTCCAGTATTAATATTTTATACCATCAAAGATGGGCACTCGATTATACAAATTTTCCATGAAAAATCGATTTTTCAAAGATCAACAATTTAAAAGAAAATATCAAACAAAAAAATAAATTTGAGGAAAAGATCAAACTATTTTTTTTAGTTAAGTTTTATTTTGGATCTAGCATGGTGATGGAATTTCTTATTTGGATATTTATATTCATTGGATTAAATTTCATATTACATCTTCTGGTAAATTTTATTTAATGTCTCATATTTGTGTCACATTCTAAGAATGGTATTTTAGTTATGAGGCTTGGTGTAGGTTGGCAGCGAAGATTGGCCACTTCCAATGCCAAAATATGCTGAGTGTCATGGTTTATATCAGAACATGATCCTAGGTTTCCTAGGTTTTGAGTTTGTTATTACTTTCTCTTTATCAGTCTTTGATTCCTTTTGTTGATTCGTGCTCTCTAAGATATTGGGTCTAGCATACATGTTAGTATTGTTTCTTGATGACATGGAGCTTTGTATTAAGATTGTTGTAGGCATTTAGGTTAGAAATAGTAATCTTTATTTGAGGATAATTAGATTTTATTTTGGATATGAAATTTATTTTGAAGATCATTAGTACAAATATTAGGTATCTCTACTGTCGATGAGGTGATGTGATTTGATTTTAGTACTTAAGCACTGCGATCACTTTTGGAGATAGAATCGAGTGGTCATTCATGGGAGTGTGTGATACACAGTTATTTTCATAATTTTGCTAATGTATATTATTAGGATATATATTGTACTTTTTTTCATAGGCTAGGTGTGTGTGGGATTGGGTGTATGGGTGCCCAATTGTGCATTCTATGGGTAAGCATATGTGAGCCTTATTTTATTTGTGTGAGTTTACATTTTATATTTACGCTTCATCAAATTTTGAGAACAAAATTCCAATGTTAATGGGGGATAATGTAATACCCCAGGGTTTTGAAGGATTAATTTAAGGTTAACAAATCGTAAATTGTGAAAATAGTTAAGGGTTATAACTTGAAATTGGTATTTTTGCTAAAATTTGAAATTCAGACTTTTTGACCTATAAAAATGTGGAATCGTGTAAACATGTCAATTTGGACGTTATTATTAATAAGATAATTTTTTATTTAGCGGGGTTATCTAACTATTTATTGAATTCAATTTAAACCATTTTGATGAAAGTAAAACATTGATTGTGTGATACGAATATCCCTAAATTATTATGACAATCTACCCAAATTTTTTACATCACTTAAACTGCATGGAATTTTATTTGTACTTTGAATTAGACTATGAGACATATATATATAAGGAAAAGTTTGGATATTATCTTCTGAATGAGCTTCGAATCATGTCATTTGGACTTCGGTGGAGGGAGTAATATCCATTTTAATAAAGGCTTTCTAATCTATTACAATATTATATTTCCACGAATTTATGAGTTTTAAGAATTCTAATGGAATGAGGACTCTTATATTTTTACGTATTTAAACGGAGCTCTGGGGAGAACTTTTTCAAACTCCAATTAGACTATTCTCAAGAGACATTCTCTCCCAAAATACCTTCCCTCTTTCATAAAAAACAACCTCCATTGAAGAAGATTTTCAAGTTTATTTTTGAAGCAAGCACTTTTTTCTAAAGATCACCCAAGAGACTTTCATTGTCAACTTCTAAATAGGAAAACAACCATATCAACGGAGTTTGTATACAATAACTTTTATCTGGAATGAATATCTCTATTGTTCCCCTTAAATATTGTACGTTCTAAATGTCACCTAAATCGTAATTAATCATGTTTTATTAAAATTAACAAGGAAAATTAAAAGTAAATTCAGGGATGTTTTTATGTAATTTAAAAATATAATTTAGTACTTAAAACAATCCAATGTTTTTATTAGTGTCTTCGATTACTATAGATGTGTGGGACGAATCACATGTTAAAATTAAAATATGAACTTGAAATAATGTTTTGACTTGTACATCATGATTTTATATGTATATTTGTAAAACATAAATTATTGTTGTGTAACGTTGTGAATACACATATTTGAATTAGATTATGTGTTGAATTATTATAATATCACTCATATTAGATTTATGGAATTTGACAAATTATGTAACTATTTGTAGAACTTTGTTATTACATGATTAGGTGTATGTAAGTAGAATAAAATTAAAATTTTAGGATTAATTTGTGACACCTTACCTAATCTAATATCGGCTGATTAGGCCTTTATAAAAATTAAACAGGGATCCAATACGATTTCATTCTTAGCATCACAGTCGTAACATAATTTAAATATAACCAACATAAACATACACTAGTTAATATGATAATCGAACTGATCATAACATAATCATAAATAATGTAAATTGAATAAACCATTAGTCACCATAAGTAATAGCAACATAAACATTCTATGCGAAGTAATAGTGTAAGAGGGTAATTTAGATTAAATGGATGCATAACCCCTTTTGAGTATAGTAATGATAAGTTAATTAGCAGCACTATTGATTAATTACAAGACACACAATCACAACTTAGTGAAGATAAACTCAGTTTGAACTCACAAATCACTCGTGTATAACTCAGAAGACAATAATGAACTCGGAAGCAACTCACCTAGAGGGAGAGAGAAGTAAGCACCCTAGATACACCTTAGCAGGCAGCCAAACACACCAACGCTTAAATATCTCCAATCAGTTATTAAAAGCTTCGTAATAAATGACAATGGTGGATGAGTAAAAGCTCTGGTTTTTGCAATAACTTCATTCTCCTTGATGATAATCTCTCTCTATCCAAAAATCTCTAGAAAAGAACTCTCTCTTCTCTGAAGTGGTTGAGGCCAATAAATAACCCCCCCACACCACTCCCAAGATGGGTCAGGCATTAATAACTATGAAATACATCCCTCATACTTTATGTCACAAACATTACATGCCTGGTGGACTAGTCAGCTCCACGTCATAAACATTAAATGCCAAGACATGCCTTTTTCCTAATCACTGTGCGTCAAGGGGCTGTCGTCACAGAGGTGGCTCACCAATTGTCTGACAACCCCAAATACCACGGTGGTTTACTCAAGTGCAGATTTGACATTGCCTAGATGGCTAGTGATGTCACCTAAAGTAGATGTGTCATAAAGTAGAGGGTTGTTTGGTTCACAACTCAACACCCGATGGAACTCAAGTCTGCTCCCCCAAGGTTCCACGGTCAAGGTCTTTTGGTGTTTTACCAGGTGTATCTAAGATGGTCAGGACAAGCCCCAATTGTTCCTCACTTCTCAATCCTCCAAACCAAGTCCCTCTCAAGTTCCCACAGCGAGGTCGTTCGATAGAGCATGAAAGCTCTCCCAGGCCCTGCCAAGCCTAGTCTCTCGTGAGTACCGTTCGAACTCACTCTAAGTGACATTATAATAGTTACATCATTACAGTCATTATAGCTGATAACCAATGTAAATAAAAGATACAACAAGACTAAATAAAATTACAGGACTAAAGGACGAGCTCTCTCGGCCAGCTTCTTTGCTGGAAGATTCCCCTGGTCCGCCCTGAGCTACATCACTGCTTTACTGAGCTGCGTCGCTGCCCTGCTGAGCTGCCTCGTCGTCCTAGTAACTTGATTCTGTTGTATTAGCTGGGGCGATTATTCTTCATCTCAAGATTATCTTCATGCTCCTCCTAAAAATAGAAAATACCTGACTCAAAAGTAAAGTGCTCTTCATCTATGGGTGACATGACCAAAAGGAAAATACTGAAAACTGGATCTTATAAAGATAGAATGAACTAAGGCGGATACAATCAACTCTCCCAACATCCACAGAAACTTCTTGCAGCGGCATAATGAAGAGACTAACCCTGCTGTACCTATCGGTGAATACTTGGGTTTTGAAAAATATTTAACAGATAGTCAAAGTCCGTAAAATATTTGAAAATATTTTCAAGTATTTAAATGATTTAAATGTAAGGTGCGATGTATTACCTTCATAATTAACTTTTCAGTTGCAGTGATATGATACCTTGCCTCACCTCTCATATACAGTGTGCACCTAATGTATTTATTTTATTATTCTAACCATTATACCAAATCTAACTAGGGCAAAAACCGTTAACACAGCCAACCAACTAACTGTCATCATTAGCTAATATGAATTACCTTCACTAGGTATATTTTCATAAGTGTTATATAGTTGCACACATGTTTATAATTATATATTCACACAACTATCTTCTATACACATACATATATATCACTCACTATATATGTTTAAACTGTATCCCGAGTGCAGGACCTCGCGATTGTATCCCTTTTGTGCTACCAGGCTCTAGGCGTTCCATGCACCACACTAGGCTACCGATCGGAATCTCACCACCGAAACCAAAACATAAACATAAATAGAGAAGGGAGTCATAAACATACATCGCACCCAACCGAACTACAAAATAACACCTATCCTCACACATGGATAATAACCATGCAATTGTTCTATAATCTGGGGAATCAATCCAATACTTGTTTCTCAATGCCAGGGTAAACTGCCCACTATGAGCAACCACCTAACGATAGAACTACGGAGTAGGTATGTTCCAAATAAATAAATAAAAACCACATATATACATCCAAGTAACTCACAATATATATTACTAACTATGTATGAAACTAGTCTACCTATACCGAAGCTCGAATGGAGTTCCCGAGTTCAACTAAGTGTTCACTCAGTTTTGGCCTAAAACAAGCACCAACCCCTGATAATGTTCCCAGAAAATCCCAATCTACACCCAAAAACCATACGCCCATTTATCCAATGCTAATGAGTCAAAACAATGCAAAATAAAACTCGGGATAGGCTGAAAAAAACCAATCTGGTTCACTGGCAGACCTAACCAGTTCGATTTGTTGTGTTTCCCTTTGTCTTAAACCTTGGGATTTAACCACCCAAACCTATTAATGGAAGTACCAAGCCTCCCTAAACCATAAATTAAGATCCAAGATACATATATAAACATCCCTGATGCATTTTAAAACTGATCTAAAACCATATCCAATGTTAAATTTTAAGGGTTCTTAATCATTGATTCAATTTACTCAATCTAGAATTAATCAAGATTTAAAACCCATTGATCTAACACCCTATTAATGTTCCTAATTCTCATATTCATAGATTTCATCCATATTAATCTCGATCATATTAACATGTTAAATACGAATCAAATCCTCTTAATTAATCCCCATGATTACGTCCTCAATTTCCAGATTAACCATTATTAGCTATGAACATTGTTAATCGTAGAAATGCAAAGATAAAGAAAGTAATAACTTTCCTTCATGGATTCGAATCTGAATCTTGACACGTTCTAGATGAATTGATTATGAACATGGCCCTTCATCTCTTCTCTAAGCTTTCTTCCTCTCGTTTTCTCTTCTCTTGTCTTCTCTTTCATTTTATTCCCTAACCGCCTTTAAGAATATGATAAAATAAGGTTATTATCCACCCCATTGACCCTTAAATACCTCATAATTAAACCCAAATTTCGTATTTGGGTTAATACCTAAGGGTAAAAATATGACTATACCCCTATACGGGTCATTCTATAAAAAAAAAGCCTACAAAACCCAACTATAATCCTTGGGTACCTATTTTGGACTATTTCGATCCATTTTGAATCACCGGTGCACTCAAAAAGATCATCCAAGTTCTCGAACTGAGCTATTCCACCATTTATTAATCGGGCTCGACGAGTGCATATGGTAAGCGTCACCCTTAAACTATTTAAATTCTTCGTTTCAACTCTCTAATGGCAATATAATAATTCTCATAACTCTTTACTTATTACTTTAAGTAAATAATTTTAATCATAAATATTGTAGGGGGTGTCCCCACCAAAGATTGATTAGCCAAATTGATCCCATACTTGGAAAATAAGGAAGGAAGATAGAGATCACTCGAGGGAGATACCACAAAGACCTTCCACCGACATTCCTCGAAGGATTCCTCTCGAAGACCAAAGTTATTTGAATAATGATATCTTCTAATATAGAGAAAAAATTATTTGATTATGTTCTACATTTATTAGGAAATCTTTCTTTGTAATATGGGTGAGGTGCTCGGTACCCTCGATGAATTATGCTTGGCAGGGCATATGAGAGCTTACATGCTCTATCGAACGACATCCTCTTGGGAACCTCACATGGACATAGTTTGGAGAATTAAGATCAAGGAAACATTAGGAATGCAGTATCCGACCCTCTTGGCACACTTGGGCAAAAATTCATCCAGTACAAATAGTTGCACGAGCTTCTTATAATCGAGCTATCATTATTCAAACCTACTCGAGGGAACCTCCTTGAGGAACCCTAATTTTGTATCTTTGGCCTAAAAACAGCTTATAGCCAATAAATAACATACTAAATTTCTCAAGCCACAAACTGGTCGAGCCTCATTGAGCTACATCATCCATCTGATTGATGTGACCAAAAGTTTTGTGGGGTCATTGTTCATCCACTTTATGACGTCATATCGTCTAGTATTAAGGAGCTCGAGATCATAGCACTCAATTGAGATTATCCTTAGGATGAAAGACCTAGGCCACCAAACCTGTTTTTGTAGACATTCTAAGGCAAGCCTTTGGGCTACCACGTCACGACCCTCATAATGCCACCATGCTTCTAACAGGCTCGACAGTTTCCCGTGAAAATATAATATCCCATGCATTCAATGCAGTATCTTGGACATTAATGAGATAGTACCTTAGCATTCAATGCTATTAAATCACATTCAATACCAGAAAGGTTACTCGAGTAACCCTGCCTTCATATAAATAGTCATCCAAATAATTTATACTGACGACACTCTTGATACCGAAGTACTGTTGGGTTTTCCTCACACACGAGAGCTCCTGTAAGAGAACATTTATGGCTAAAGACATTCTCCTTACACCCATTAATACCAATATCATTGAGCATTAACTGAACTTGAAGTTCCTGCCTTGCGTTTATTGTGCCTGGAGTGCTTCCTCTTTCTCCCTCCGACCAAGTTGCTTGCTGGTCCCATTTATTTGTTGTGTCAAAGTACATTTATGGCGTAAAGATCTTATTTAATACTAACTTGAGTATTGAATGTTGTTATCTCTTTCTCACCTATATTTTCCATCAATATTAAATACGGTTCTTCGTATTAATCCCAATCTTGATAAGGGGTTACACCTTGCTTGATACTTATTGTATTCCAAGAACTCACATCTTACATTTGGCGACTTCGCTGGGGATGTATTCTCTTTTGAAAAGATGTCAGAGGATAATACCGCCAGGATCATTGATTTTGAAGCCATACAGCGTGAGAAAGAGGAGGATCTATCCACATTGCCTGAAGGAATGAGAATGACGTGAACAGAGCATAGAACATCTGCTACTGGTGTGACGGAGACAGCAGGCGGGTAGGCAGGAATCGACTCAGCACAAATGATGGGGATCATGTGGTTATTTACGGAGTTTATCAAAACCCCAGCGGCCCAGGCGATTCTAGGAATTACCGGAGGAGAGAATTGGTTTATGACTCTATGAACACGGATTCCATATCGCTCCGTTATGGGTGGAGTTACCACTTATTCTTTCAATAGTGTTCCTCCTATTACCCCAACTACTTTTGGTAATGCACCTCTCACCACTCCAGCTCCCGCTATTCCACCTATGACGGTAGGACCAACGGCTCAAGGCTAGGGAATAGCCTCTATATCACATATAACAGTTGGAGGTGTAGGGAAGAGCACACCAGTTACGACAGCTATACCACCTATCGTGATAATGCCATCGACTAGCTCCCTGCCATTTAACATGGAAGATATGAAGAAAGAGCTGTTAAAGTTTATAGAAATGTCTGAAGTTGGAGATATTTCCTCGGTGTACGATGACTTTTGCACTCCATACCCAGAGGAATATAACAACGAACCCTACCCAGTAGGGTATATTCCATCAATATTTGAAAAGTACACGAGGAAGGGCGCAAAACTTAAGGAACATGTGGGGCCCACTGTAATGATAAAAAATTGAGGCTAAGGGAGTTTTCGAAATCCTTGATAGAGAAATCCTACACGTGGTACTCCCACATGACCCTCGGTAGTGTGGACACTTGGGAAGAGTTGCATCTTTTGTTTTTATAAAAGTTCATTTTGGCCGAAGACAAGTTCACACTTACAAAACTAGCACGCGAGAAGAAAAAGCTAAGGGATGATGTTATTGCCTACATGGGGAGGTTTCGCGATCGCTCCCTGGATGTAAGGGAGGAAATGCGAGAAGATAAGATCTTGAAAGTATATGTAAAAGGGTTATTTCCAGAATACATCTTCCATCTAATCAATGAAATGCGAGAGGGTACATTTGCGACATTTCTAAAAGCAATAAGTAATATTGACTTTGTGGTAAAACCCACGCCACCCCCTGCCTTGTCAAGTTTGCTACTAAGGCCATCATTTACCTTGGGGAGGGGAATACCCTTGAAGGTAAATTATTGAAATGACGGAGGTAGAGGATGAAGAAGTGGCATCCAGGGAAGAAGAGACTGAGGCAATAAGAGAATGTTCGAAGGCGAGGAGGATCCTCCCAACGTCCATGTTCGGTGGAGCTAGATCTAAACCTATATGACCTCATGATTCAAGATAAAGTTTTTAAACCAGTTAATGTCAGTACAACGTAACTTTCTCGAGAGCATAGAGAGAAGCCTAACTATTGCACACTGCACAATAGGGTAAATCTCCAGACCAAAGTATGTTTTTCATTAAGATGGCTAATAGATCACCACATGAAGAAGGGAGACATTGAATTGCCCTAAGGCAATATGAATGAAAACCCTCTATCGGTCCATGGAGGCCCCATGTCCAGTGCCTTCAATAGAGAGGCTGAACAGCTATTGAGGGAGCAGTGGCTCCTCAATAAAGACTTTGATGAGCATTTGGAAGGATGCACCCTTGGGATGGATCAGTTGGAACTGGAAGATATGTTAGACGATGAAGATGAAGATGACCCCATCGAGAGTAATAGTAGACAAATAGGGGTCTATTATTGGGAGATAGTAAATGCTGTGATAGCCTATGATGAGGGTGCTTACAAAGACGTATATGAAGTTTATGAGCTCGAGGAGGAACAAACAGACCCTTGGGTCAAATGCGCAGCAGTTGAATGCTCGAAGAAGTTCATTTGGTGCTGTGATCAGGTTGGGATGCCCGAGCACTCACAATTAGAGGTCCCTCGAGCCATCCTGGAAATTACTAAGAAAAACATGGCGCCACACCTAAAATGAAAAGGGCCTATGGCCAAGATGGTGAGGAGGTACATATCCAAAGTAACATTCTCGGAGGCGAACAGGTTGGTCAGGTACCCTTACAAAATACCCCTTTATGTTACAATATCTGCGAATGATTGTGTCTTCTCGCATGTGTTGCTAGACAGAGGAGCATACATTAACATAATGCCCATTGGGTCCTTTTATGCTACTAGTTTGTCTAAAATGAGAATAGTACCGCACTCTTTGAAAATTTTGGGGTACGACAATCAGTCATCTAAGTCCTCGTCACATTCCCTCAGATAATGATGTCCCCGAAGGAATTATTAGTTTACGTATTTATCTCACATCAACTGAACGATCTATTTGGGAGTTTCTGGCCCAAGATATGGACGATGTAGAGAAACCTGTCTATTACTTAAGCAGGATTACACATGTGCCAGAGGCCAGATACACTTGCATCAAGGGGAACTGTTTATTCCTCGTATTTGTAGCATAAAATCTTAGACACTACCTACTATCATTCATAGTCCATATTGTAACTAGGTGTGATCCTATAAAGTTTTTCTTGCTAGAACTATACTAATAGGAAGGGAAACCCTATGGTTCTTAATCATTTTAGATAATGATCTTAAGTGCATAGTCCTTCGAGCCATCAAGAGCCAAGCTTAGACAGACTTGTTATCGATTTTTCCCTCTGGTACATTCGAGCCACCTATGGAGGAGCTTTTGGGTGAGGATATTCAAGCCAACTTTATGGAAACTAGATTGGATGAATGGATCATGGAACTCGATGGTTCTTCTGCTGAAACCAAGGGCGGAATAAGGGTCATCCTGAGAAAGAACGAGGAATAAATTCGACTATCCTTAAAGTTGGAATTTAAGTGCTCAAACAATAAAGCTGAATATGAGGTGCTTGTACTAGGTTTGCTCGAGGCCCTTAGATTGGGACTCCAACTTGGTGGTTAAACATATGATAGGGGAGTTCATCTCGAAGCACGAGAGTTTGGCACCTTACCGAACAATTATACAACATTTGCTTAGGAAATTCAAGGTAGTAAAAATTAGAAGGTACCCTCGAACGATGAATCAACATGCTGACGCTTATGCTACAATTACCCCAAATATTAATTTCGATGGAGAATCAACAGTTGTTCTAGTCACTAAGAGGACAGCTCCCTCGACCATACTAGAGATGTTGCCCACCGATGACAGTAATGACTAGAGAGGAAAAATTCGAATGAGGTTGGAAACAGGCGAGGGCCCATTGAGTTTAGTTAATCTTGTGCAATATTTAATTGCCAGGGGAAACTTATACTATAAAAATAGAGGAGGATGTCTATCTAGATGGGTAGACCCGGAGGAAGTTAAGAGGAGATTGATCAAAGTGCACGAATATAGCTATGAGACCACTGAGGTTCCCTTGTACATGAGGGTCTAAAGAGAGGATTGTTTTTATCCTTCAATGAGGTAAGATGCTGCGGTAGTGCATAGAGAATGTGGGAAATGATGATTGTTCTATCAGGAAGTAGAATTTAACTTCATTGATTAACCTCGAGACTGAAGGCAAGCATACATGTACTTGTTGGTAGATGGAGTGATGCTAGCAGATAAAGATGATGCTACAAAGATGAAGAGATTAGCACCCAGATATTATGTCCAATATGGGAAGTTGTATCAACGAGGCTATCATGATAGGCCCCTGAGGTGCATTAGGGGGAAGAAGCCGAAGAAGTACTGGAATAAGTGCACGAGCCAGGGAACATTGGCGACGCCAAACTTTATGACCAACTTATGACGTTGGGGTACTACTGGCCTACAATGGAGAAAGACTCGATGGAATTTGTTCGAAAATGCAAAGCTTATCATCTGCATCAGAACATGATTCACGCTCATTCGATGGAATTTCATTCTCTTTCCACGCTCTTCCTGTTTCACACTTGGGCGTTCGATCTATTAGGGGCAAGAAATCCCTCCTCAAGAGGAAATATTTGGATACTCATGGACACTGAATTTTTTACTAAGTGGGCAAAAGCCATATCGCTAAAGAAAGCCACAACAGGGGTGGTCGCTCGATTCATGAAGGAGTATATCATTTAGCAGCTTGGCATCCCGAAGGTTTTCCTATCAGACAAATCACTCCTTTCATGAATACCGAAGTAAGCTTAATAACATATAAGTACTCCATCATCCACCACAGGTCAACCGTGGCATACTCAACGTGCAATAGGTAGGCAGAGGCTACTAACAAGACCTTAATGAACATCTTAGCTAAAATACTAAAAGATTCCCTGTACATGAGATGATAAAATACCTACGGTTCTGTCCTCCTATCAAACGACAAAAAAGAAACCAATGGGGTATACTCCATTTTCCTTAGTCTTTGAAATATAAGTTAGTTTGCCAGTAAAAATCAAGGTACATTTCTCTAGATATAACTTACGAAGTTCCATGCTTCCCCATAGCCGACATGTGCAGCTCGAAGTGCCAGAAAAACATAAAGATAATGATACGAGGCACTTTGAGATGTACAAAAAGCAGTTGTATAGATCCTACGATCATATGGTGAAGCCAAGGAAATTCAAGGAAGGAGACTTGGTCTTTAAGGCTTGCATGAGTCACATTCGAGGATTTTCATTGCCTAAGTTCGAGGCCAACTGGGAAGGACCCTACATTGTTCGAGTAACCTATGATTCAGGGTATTGCGAGATATCTAAAGCGGAAGAAGACATAATCTTCAAACTAAACAATAAGTCCCTCAAAACCTATTATGTTTGAATGTACTCAATTCATACCCAACACTTCCATCTTTTCCTTTATGTTTTGTTATATACCTAGTTTGGAGAATGTTCCTTGTAAATGTTGAATTGTCTATTTAACATAGTATGAAGTATTTTTATTCTGAAAAATTTTGTGTTGTCTATTTAAAGCGCTTTGATATATTAGCTAAGCTAATATTTAAACAAGGCAGAAAAGGAAGAGAACCAAATGCTAAGAATTTCATTCATATAAAGATATATGATTACATGCCACATAGATTCCAAACTTGAAAAATAGTAGATAAAAACAAAAGGGAAATCTAAACAAAAGATGATAAGGGGCATCCATTATAAAATGCAAATTAGTCGAGCCAAGAATTTAGTGATGATGTTGAGGTAGTATTTTATTAAGGCTTCTTTAGGCAGAGATTAAATCAGCCAAGCCTTGCTAGCGACACTCCCTTCTTTGTTGCACATTATCCAGATCCTTCTCACATATGAATAACTTGGAAAACACTCTCCACCTTTTGTTTAGGTACAACCAACTTGGACTCTAACCTTATTAATTCCTTCAAAATGTTTACCTACAAGCGATGAGAACTTTGCAACCGGTGATAAAGGGTGGGCAAGTCAGCTTTCTTGAAGTCACGTAGCATATTCACCAACCATAATAATGAAAATCCATCATTGATAAGCATGTTAAACTTCCCTAATAAAACCTCTATTACATTAGGGCTTATAGACTCCAGAGGAGTGTTATTAATTTCATCCAAGACGGTAGACAGGACAAGCACTCTATATACCATCATCACGGTTATGGATTGGATGGTAGGAGGGACAAATGTTGAAGGAAATCAGGTCAATAGTTTTTCATTCAATACTCGAGTACCATCAGTCAATATATGGGGGAAATCGATCAAGGTTTGCCTCACGACAACTTTCATGGGATGCCTTATGAGGGTGCACACTAAAAACACTATCGCTTGTAGAAGGGTGTTACGTGTGTGAAGCATTATCACTTTTTTAACTCCAAAAGCAACCACCTGGTGCATTCCACCAACACTTGGGCCCATTATTGGAGCTTGCAAACCATGGTCCTTGCCCAGTCCTGCCAAACTAGCCACCATCATCGATTGTAGAATTTCATGTGCGACTCCTTTAACTATTGGGTCTCATGAAGCCAATTTCTCAAATTCAAAGTAAATGCAAGAAATTATCAAGTCAGAAATACATAAAAGTTGTCTTACAAGGATATTCTACGTCAAATATAACTTTGTCCGCCTGACCCTCGATTATGGGATATTATAAGTCCAATATAACTTGGCACGCTTGACCCTCTATTATAGGAGACTCTAAGTCCAATAAAATTTGACCCGCCTGACCCTCGGTTATGGGATATTCTAAGTCCAATATAACTTGGCCTTCTTGACCCTTTGTTATGGGAGATTCTAAGTCCAATATAACTTGGCCCGCCTGACCCTCGGTTATAGGAGATTCTATGTTCAATATAACTTGGCTTGCCTGACCCTCGGTTATGGGAGATTATAAGACCAATATAACTTAGCCCGCCCGACCCTCCAATATGGGAGATTCAAAGTCCTATTTATTAAGCAAGATCAAGGAAAGAAGAGCTCAGAAAGTGAAAAGTTATTTCTTTTACCATAATTGACGGTACAATAATAGCGGGGGATTTGTCAACTGACTCAACAATATCGGGAGAACCTACCTCGAGACCAACCTTCTCGCGTAAGAATGAACATTTATGCGAATAACAACTACTTGATTAATTCGAGTAAAGAGGTATGACTTCCCCTAGGTGGAAATTTGTAGTTACCTGTGAGGCTGTAGGGGCAATTATTCCCTTAGGCGCAATTTCCTTCAAAGGAGATGAAACCTTAGCTTCCTTCTCCAATCGGCCACTGCCTTCAACATCATCATGCATATCAGATCGAACATCAATCTTAAAAGAGAGAAATAGGAGTCAATATTACAAAGGAAAAGCAGAAAAGTTAGACACTTAAAAGGGAGAGTAGTAGACATACCTCTTATTCCAAAACATCCCCTAGAACATCATAATCTTGAGGAAGTGAAGCATGCTTATAGGAGAAACCATTATCCTCAACTTACGTCTTCAAAGAAGAAGATAATTGTCTCTTAAAAAGAACGATTGCAAAAAAACCCAAGGATGAAGGTTTGGGAATGTAAACTTGCCCTTTTATAAGGGTAGCAAGAACCCCAAAAGGCAAAAAATGGCAGCTCTTTTGGAAACATTGTGAAGATCAAGTTGGCTTGTGTGGCTTACACGTGTGCATAGGGGTAGAAGTTTGAAGGCTGTAATGATGACATTTTAAGAAGCGACGTGCCGATACTCTCGCGTGAGGAAAATGCACTAGCCAAAAGATGCCACGTGTAAAGTGCAAAAGAACAAGGGATAACCTCATTAAATGAGGTACGACCAGATCAATAAATGGGGCATCCTTGGAGTCTTTTCTACTTATGGGAGATAAAGTGCTTTGGCGGAAATTTGAATAAAACATCTTCATATCCCCCAAGGCAGCTGTTACACGCAAGCACAAATGTCCCATCAAGAAATGGCGCTCTCAGAAAATCTTAAGTCATTTCAAATAAAGAAGTAGTTCGAAAAGAAGGACAAGATGAGTTCCTCGCACACACTTCTCTTTAAATAAATAGCCTAACATTTATTATAATATGATTACTCACCTATGGATATTACTTATTCTTGCAAAAAAATTGGAAGATCAACTAAATATTTTGTAAAGATATTTCTTCATGCCGTAAACAAATATCTCTACAAAGGGGAAAATACAGGGGGATGTCCCCACCAAAGATTGATTATCCAAATTGATGATATACTTGGAAAATAAGGAAGGAAGACAAAAATCACTCGAGGTATCTCCCACGAAGACCTTCAACAGACATTCCTCGAATGTCCCTTCTCGAAGGCCAAAGTTATTTGAATAATGATATCTATATAATAAGGAGTAGAATGTTTTTACTATTTCATAAGAGGATAAGCTAATTAGAGGCTAGGATTGAATGGGGAAAAATGGAATCCAATGGTTGTGGTGATTTCCCCCTCTTTTTCCATTCCAATTTTTACTTTAATTCAAAATTTGGGGTACTTTTGTAAAAAACCTATTCAATGAGTCTACCCACCCGTCTACCCACTCCCTCACCCTCACAAGATCTCATGCCCATGATTTCACGCCCTCTCTCTCTCACCCTCTCTCGGCTACCTCTCCTCCTCCTCATTTTTCTTCTTATTCAAGGTGTGGTATTCCCTCTCTTATTCTTATTCTTCAAGGTGTGATTAAGGTCTTTTTGGTTTTCAAACTTAAGGGTTTTATGAGATCTAGGGGTTGTGCTTTTAGGGTTTGAAATTGGTGTCTTTGTTTTTTTGTTGCAGATCGAAATCTAATCAATCTAAGTATTCCTTCTTCTTTCTTTCTCCGATTGAGATTTTTTGGGCTTTTTTGGTTCATTTTAAGGGTTTTTGGGATCTACATACCTGAAGAGTTTGAACTATTTGTTTCAATGTTTAGATTTTTTGAAATTTCAATTTGGGGAAATTTGATCTTATTTTTCCTTTTTAGGTTGTGAATTTGTCTCTCTTGCTCTGTGTACTACTTGGTTATTGAATCTATGGGTTTGCTTTTCCTCCAATGTTTTATTCTTACTTTTTGGGGTTTTATGTATTGTACACGGAGGTTGTTGCCCTACTATGTCAACTACTTCACTCATATAGCTGGTGAGTGTACATATTGATATAAGGAAGGTGTATGTAGTTTAAACCTCTAAAGGTCAGCTATGAGGTTCATGGTGGTCAATTGACTTTTGGTGGACATTTTTTAGTGTGTACTCACATATTTGTTGAAAAATATTACAACATTTGCATATATAATCTTGAGCTTCAAGGTTCAGTTCATGGTGGTGAGTAAATATTGAACTGATATATTTTCATTTTGTTTTCCTAAATCTATTCATAACTATCATAATGTAGTACATGTGTTTTTTACCCTAGATGTATTTAGCCCCAATTTTATTTTTGAAATTCAAAAGCCCATAAACTTCTTTGTATTCTCTATAATTAGCCTCTAAATATTTTTTTTCATTTTTGTTTCAGGATTGGTTTGACTGTTTTCAAATGCCGATGTTCGGAGATTGCTAAGGTAATATAAATTTTAGCTTCCGCTTCAGATTTTTATTTTTTTCACTTAAATCGTTAAAGTGTTTCAGCTTCAGTTTCATTATTCAGTTTCAGTTTCCTTATGCAGTTTCCTTATGAGGTTTCCTTATGTAGTCTCCTTAACCATATTCTTATGTAGTTTTCTTAAAGAAATTATAAGAGAAAGATCCAACATTTTAGTTTTGGATGTGATTTGTGTGTTAGATTTTGATAATTTTTTTTCTTTCTTCAATTAATGATAGAGAGGACACTGATTTCAACACTGATTTTATACTCTCAGAGCCTGTAATCACTATTGGATGACTTTATTAAAGTTTTTGAGTTGATGTTAATTTATTAATGTGTTTGATGTTGATAATTGGTTCTCATCACTAAATTTCTTTTGGTATGTACATGTATGATATTGTTGAGGTATTATTTTGAGGTTACCGGTTAATTGATTCTTTTTTCACGAGCATTTAATTCTTTTTTCACAACCATTTATTTATTCCACATTTTTGTTTACTATCCTTAAAATAGTTTTTAGGTTTAACTCATGACCATATTACTTCTTTGTTCCATTTTTATTTTTAGGCAGAGCTCAAATAACAGAATAGTTGAAGATGCTTTTAATGGCTTTATCGAGAAGGTCGGGGAAGGAATTCTTAGATATTATTAAGAACAAGATCTTTTAGGGTGTGATAAGGTAGTATAACATGTTGGATGACCTTTTAGAATATTTGGGTAGGGGCATCTCAAATGACATAAACCTGTGATTTTCGCAGAGTACACTAACTGAATGCCGAAGGTAAAGTGACTCGGAAGACCACTTTTTTAGGCATTAAATCCTTGAATTTGACTTGAATTTTGTCTATTTGGATGTTAACGATGTTTTTTAAAACATATTTTTACATTTTGTAATATGTTTACTTGGTAGGATTTTTTAGTAAATTATCTGTTTGATACTTTTTATCTATGACAGGTATTATGAAGATGCCGACTCGAATAATGCAGAAGGAGAAGATGTTGATAGCGATAAGGAAGAGGGCTCAAGTGTTGTGGATGATGATGTAAAGGACACGTTGTAGGCCATGAACATGTGCTGTGGAAGATGTCGACTCGAATGATGCATGGGAATATGATGTCATATATCCTACCTGTAGTCCCTTCTTATTTATTAAATTACTGTCTTAATAGTGTGAACTACTAAAGCTTGATGCCGCGGATTTCTGACATTTGAATTTGATGCTTACAAATAGGAACTTCCATGAACTGCATTATATGATTATTAATATATAACTATATGATGACAGGTTATGATCTATTAGTCACCACCTTCTCTCCCGATGGCCGTGTTTTCCAGATCGAATACATCAGGACTGTTATTGGTATAAAATGAAAGGATGGAATTGTTATGGGTGTGGAGAAGCTCATAACATCAAAGATGATGCTACCGGATTCTAACCGAAGGATCCATTTCGTTCAACATCATTGTGGCATGGTTGTTGCTGGATTAGTAGCAGATGGGAGACAAATTATCGCACGAGCAAAGGCAGAAGCAACAAATTATCAAAGTACTTAATGGATCTTCTTCAAGGGGAGTGACCAAAAGTTATTTGATTTTCCAGTACAATATGACATCAACACTAAATCAGTCAAACATGAATATATTGGTGAAATAAGCAATAATGTGAATTCCATGGATGTAGATTACTTTCTTGATGAAATATTTTTAGATGCTACCTATAGCCTTCAATTTGAAAATGGATCATTCCTGGAAAGTAATGATCTTAGAAATCCAGTTGAGTCAGATCCCACAGGTTCTAAAATTAATGATTTTTGAACACCGATTGAGGAAGATCCCTCGCCTTCTGACATGATTGATGAATATCTTCCATACTTTGATGTTTCCAATGAGAACTCGAATTATCTGGGAATTGAGGAACTTATTTCTAACCCAACATTTTTCACTGACCATCATGCGAGCGAAGAAAATCAACAAGTGGCTATGGAAAATCAACAGATAACAATGTGTTTAAATCTGTCTCAGATATTCTGTTTCCATATTTTAATTTTGGAGACATCCTTGCTCTCCAGTATATGCTTCAGAGTTCCCAATAAAGGCCTAAACTTTTCATCGCAACTCCGGTCATTTGGTAAACACGGCCACATCAATATCATCATCTCACTCCCTCACAGATCCTATCGCAGCAGCTGCCTTGATCGACATCCTTAGCTTTCGGTGCTCTTCACTGGTGTCACAGCCTCCGGTCGCTCACTTGAGGTGGTCTTTTACTCTCTCTCTCTCAGTCTAATATTCTCTTATACTCTCTTTCAATCTGAGTTGTGAGTATTATAGATTTTATATAAGTTTATGTTTTAACTGTGGTTTACCATTGATTAACATATATGATTAATTATTATGAACCCATCATTTGTAATTTAGTAGTGAAGTTACCTACTTTATGTAATGAAGTAGTAATTATATATGTGAGAAATGTTTGCATCATTGTATTGATGTTAGCTCGATGGAGAATGTGAGAATGGGACCACATGAACCACACTCTGCTTTATTTTTATATTTGTTTTACTATCCATTTGGTTAAACCAGTTTTAGTGTTTAAATCTTTTTACACTTATTTGCAATTCTATTTTTTTATTCGTTTTACTCTCTGTTTGGTTAAACCAGTTTTAGTGTTCAAATCATCTTAAAATTATTTGCCATTATATTTTTTTTATATTTTTTTTATGGATTTGTCAAGGATTACCTATGAGGCTGTTTAAAATATTTTACCTATTCCTCATACTACTAGCGGATTTTTATTGATCATTTTTTTTGGGTGTTTGTTGATTTAGGGTAGTGTTTCTGAGTCAATTTCTTCAGCTTTAGGTAAGAGTCACTTATTCTGAGTTTGTATTCCAACAGTCTGTTATTTACTTTTTTTTCGATTATAGAATATTTTTTTCATAACATGAGGCACTCTATAGAATGGTTTTAAATAAAGGTCGACACAGTTACGTATTACTGATTCGTAATGGATTTTCAACTAACCAAAACTGTTTTGAATTGTCATTACAGGATTATCGACAAATCAAAATTTAACATGTGTTCGATACTACCAATAACTATACGTCGATACCTCTTCCATTATGTATCACCAAACTTGATATCTTTTTCTATTCACTAAAGTTGTATCCTTAACGAATTGCACTGGATTTAAAAATCCATTTTCTAAAACTCCGTTGTATTGTTGTCATGGACAGTCATAAATTTGATTGGGAATGTTTGAAGAGCAACATAAACCTGATTGTGGTATGTATTACACTTTGTAAAGAAGAGAAAATTACAGAGGAGGGTAAAACTGTCAATCTAATTAAGTCTGTTGGCGATATACCAAGAGTTGTGATTCTTTGTTTGGATGATTATTCACTTAAGTTTTTGGCTGTAGGTACTGTCCAAAATTGATGTCAACGACAATTGACACCCTGAATCAGCTTCGGTTATTTACTTTTGACTTTTATAACTTGGACCAGATCTTATGTGTCTTTTGCCTTCTCAGAAGTTCCCCTAACTTGCAGAATTTGGAGATATCGGCCTCAGCAACACACGACAATTCCATTGAACCAGTTCTAGCTTATCTGAAGGCCCAGAACTGAATCGACCAGACATTGGACCAACTTCAAAAGGTGCAAATAGCAGATATGAAAGGTTTGAGGGAAGAAATGCTTTTTATAAAGCTCTTACTCTCTCATTCTCCACGACTGGAAAATATGATAGTCGAGGTGAGTAGTGAAATTAGTGCCAACGAAGTGTTAAGGATTTCAAGAGAGTTATTGCGCTTTTCTCGAGCATCAGCAATAGAAGAAATAATATACTAAAGCTGAAACTCTAATGCCCCTGAGAGTGAAAATCTTGGATTTTGATACAAGTAGGCTACTACTCTTAAAACTTAATTAAAAAAATCATGCTTTATACATATTAACAACTACAGGAATGGTAGCTATGTTGGAGAAGTACGAAAATACAGAGTTCGGGAGATGCGCAAGAGTGTACTGCTATGGACAACCCTACCTTCTTCTTGGCAAGTCGGACATTTCTCGACAAAGCATAGTAAATATATACTCCTCCAAGTGTGAAGACATGTATACTCCTCGAACCCGGTTTTAAGATAACCTTAATGTAGCCAATTTCGGATCCACATTTCCTCACCTGTTCCCTGTGACTTATGGGAACTTCAAACCACAAAAGCCTTCACATAGCTATGTTCCAATAGTATTTAGTTTCAAGGTCCACAAGCCGTGATTGCTGGCGCTGTATTATCAATATCTTTCTTCCTTATAATTGGAGGTAAAATGCTTTTAGTAATACAATTAGAATTGAGAAATATCATAAGATATGTCATCACATCACAAACCAAGTGCACTTTTTTTATTGATCGGAGTAAGGGGGAATGCCTTTTGTGATGCATATGGTCTTGGAAAAAAATGTGTTTTTTCTTTAAAACTTAACGTAATTTTTTATGGCATCGTTTGGTATAAACAATGTTCTTTCATACTAGGTTCATTCAATGTTGATTACAATGTGTTTTATGCTATGTTTTTTGTATTACAAGAAATGAGAGATGAATTTTATGTGTTGCTGCAATAGGTACGAGTTGCTGCAATATAAAGGATTTTCATGTGCTAATGAAGTTTTAATATTTTAATTGGCATGAATAGGTACGAGTTATTTTAAAGAGGTAAACCTATGAGAGTACTAATTTGATCAAGAATGAACCGGTTTTACAATTCATGATGCTATGATGAAATTAAAGATTGAGACGCATACAGTGATTAAATATATATTCTAATTCTAAATATTTATAGTTCTTAGTTAACAAGTTGTTTTGTTATTATGATAAAATACAGGGGCTTTACTGTTTGAAGTTCTACTTAATTATCTACTTTTATATCTATGTCATATGTATTTAAATTCATTTTTTTGCAGGCGTATCTTTGCAAGTTTCGAAAGCTTTCGGTCAACTGACATCTTTGTCAAGCTAGATTTTGGATGCAACAACCTTCTCAATATTGAAAGACCAACATCTATACCCTTCCGGGATGAAACTGAACAACATGGACATTTCCTCTCCTAACAGATGCTATGAAATTGTCACCATAATTGCAATTAAACGAAACCCAGTGTTGGTTATCATCTGACGGGATGGCACGGTATGAGTGAACAAAATAAACATGATGGTTTCCAATATCATCCATAATTTCGGAGTCCTCTCTTATTTTCAGAGCTTTCCAAACATAATTTCGGAGTCCTCTCTTATTTCAGGTCATTAAAGGATTTTTTTACATATAGGAGATGCATTTAAAGATGGCACTGGTGGGACTCTGTTTTATTCTTTTCTTTATGACTTGGACTTGGACTCTATTTTATTCTTTTCTTTATCTTACCACCACTACACAAAAAAGTGTTGCTAAATTTTTTTCAATTCAATTGATTAACATGTTTTTTTCATATACATGTGTGTGTCTATATCTCACATCCGAGTTTGAACTGCATGTAAAAACTGTGAAACCATAAGTTCTCGTGCATCCCCATTATTGTCAGTAAATTACGCCTGGAAATTCGTTAAAAGTAAAAGCAGCAAAGAAAGAAATTCAGCTATGCACCAACAAACTGTGTCGGAGACAAGGCTTCATGGAAATCCCCCAAATTATCTCATCAGGTATTACACCCCCTGACATATAATTTTAGCTTTTGTTATAATAGATTTTAAGTTATTTCCTTAAATATAATTTTTTTTATACATGTTAGATGTAATGGCTTAGATATGCATGGCATTTGAATTAGTATTATCTATTCAAGCAGGACAAATTATACATGTTTGGTTTAGGCCTCTCATTAGATGTCTCATCTTCAAACGTGAGCGTACATTAGGTAAATTTATAGCCACATACTGTAGCTAAAGTGTTCTAAGACCCTGTTCGCGGAGACGATATTCAGGTTCCCTGTTTTTCTATGCATATATGTTGTATATATGCATACAACAACATTAGGGAGTAGTCTAAGCTAAAAAAAACAAAGTATTTTTATGTTGGAGGGTTTCCTTGGATCTGATAATATAGTATGCACAATTTTCTATCCATTTTCGACCCCAATATAATTCTTGACATTGTGCAGGAGACATTAAGGATAGGTAAAATATATATTTCGTGTTTGTATATGCTTCCAGTAGTGAGTTGATTCTTGATATTCTTGCCATACATGCAATTTATTTGGAATGGTTGACGAAGTAATCAAACGATTATTAATGGATGCGGATCTCCTCCTCATCTAATGGACGCCGCAACCAATCACCCTTCTTTAGTCATCGACAATGGCACCGGCCCCGGGCACATTTTTGTATTTACCTTTTGATTAGTATTTTCTTCTTTCGCTAAACATTGAATTGTAATAATTTCCTTTTTACTTCCTTAGGCAATGGATCCACCTCATGCATCCATTAGGTAACATACCAATGCTCTTTAATAATTTATTTCCTAATATACCTTTATAGTTCTTCCAATTACAACCATTCAAGACATTTATTAGTTTAAACATTGCATATGTTAGTTTAAACTCACATGCATAGGTTCAAGACATTTGTTTGATATTTAACTATAATTATGTTCTAACTATATTTTTTTCCTTTTTATATTTAGGTGCTCAATGATGCAATGAAGGACCATGGAGCATTCTGTCATTAAATTGGAATAGAAAGAGCATGGTTGTTTTTTGTACCATTACAATCCATAGGATATGTAGATTAATTTCTTATGTGATGTTGTTTATACAAGTTGCAAGACTAATTTATGTCTTTGTTAATGTATTGGTGTTCTTTACCTATTACATGAGTTAAATTGATGAAGATGTTTATACGAGGTTCCAGCTGGAATATTAGTTTATTTTTGGAGTTTTTTTATTTCTGAAATAGGGTGGATAGTCCTATAAATAGAGGTAAATTAATCCAAATATTCTAAATTGTTTATACATTTTTGTTGTAAACTAGAAGCAAAAGATTTAGTTGGTGTTTGATGTCTGTTATGTTTTTTATACGAAGCTAAAGACAAACTATTAGTATTGTTGGAGTATTTCTAAAAAAGAGTCCATAGTCCTATAAGCAAGCTAAAGTTTGCCCAAAATTTCAAATTTTTTGGAACATTTGTGTTGTAAAAAGATTTTATGATTTAAATTATTTACACATTCATTTTTATATATATTTTGATTTTTGATTTACCCATTTTTATGCTCTCTCCCTTGCACGAATATACTATTGTTGGAATTGGAATTGGAATTGGAATTATTTATAGGACTATCTATCCACCCTATTTACGAAAAAAATTAGTCCAACAACAACCCTTTTTTTCCCTCTATTTATAGGACTATCTATCCACCCTATTTACGAAAAAAATTAGTCCAACAACAACCCTAATAGTCTAAAAAAACAATAGTAATAGTATATTCGATCAAGGGAGAGAGCATAAAAATGGGTAAATCAAAAATCAAAATATATATAAAAATGAATGTGTACATAATTTAAATCATAAAATCTTTTTACAACACAAATGTTCCAAAAAATTTGAAATTTTGGGCAAACTTTAGCTTGTTTATAGGACTATGGACTCTTTTTGAGAAATACTCCAACAATACTAATAGTTTGTCTTAAGCTTCGTATAAATAACATAATAGACATCAAACACCAACTAAATCTTTTGCTTCTAGCTTACAACACAAATGTATAAACAATTTAGAATATTTGGATTAATTTACCTCTATTTATAGGACTATCCACCTTATTTCAGAAATAAAAAAACTCCAAAAACAAACTAATATTCCAGCTGGAACCTCGTATAAACATCTTCATCAATTTAACTCATGTAATAGGTAAAGAACACCAATACATTAACAAAGACATAAATTAGTCTTGCAACTCGTATAAACAACATCACATAAGAAATTAATCTACATATCCTATGGATTGTAATGGTACAAAAAACAACCATGCTCTTTCTATTCCAATTTAATGACAGAATGCTCCATGGTCCTTCATTGCATCATTGAGCACCTAAATATAAAAAGGAAAAAAATATAGTTAGAACATAATTATAGTTAAATATCAAACAAATGTATTGAACCTATGCATGTAAGTTTAAACTAACATATGCAATGTTTAAACTAATAAATGTCTTGAATGGTTGTAATTGGAAGAACTATAAAGGTATATTAGGAAATAAATTATTAAAGAGCATTGGTATGTTACCTAATGGATGCATGAGGTGGATCCATTGCCTAAGGAAGTAAAAAGGAAATTATTACAATGCTATGTTTAGCGAAAGAAGAAAATACTAATCAAAAGGTAAATACAAAAATGTGCCCGGGGCCGGTGCCATTGTCGATGACTAAAGAAGGGTGATTGGTTGCGGCGTCCATTAGATGAGGAGGAGATCCGCATCCATTAATAATAGTTTGATTACTTTGTCAACCATTCCAAATAAATTGCATGTATGGCAAGAATATCAAGAATCAACTCACTACTGGAAGCATATACAAACACGAAATATATATTTTACCTATCCTTAATGTCTCCTGCACAATGTCAAGAATTATATTGGGGTCGGAAATGGATAGAAAATTGTGCATACTATATTATCAGATCCAAGGAAACCCTCCAACATAAAAATACTTTGTTTTTTTTAGCTTAGACTACTCCCTAATGTTGTTGTATGCATATATACAACATATATGCATAGAAAAACAGGGAACCTGAATATCGTCTCCGCGAACAGGGTCTTAGAACACTTTAGCTACAGTATGTGGCTATAAATTTACCTAATGTACGCTCACGTTTGAAGATGAGACATCTAATGAGAGGCCTAAACCAAACATGTATAAAAAATAAACATGTATAATTTGTCCTTCTTGAATAGATAATACTAATTCAAATGCCATGCATATCTAAGCCATTACATCTAACATGTATAAAAAAAATTATATTTAAGGAAATAACTTAAAATCTATAATAACAAAAGCTAAAATTATATGTCAGGGGGTGTAATACCTGATGAGATAATTTGGGGGATTTCCATGAAGCCTTGTCTCCGACACAGTTTGTTGGTGCATAGCCGAATTTCTTTCTTTGCTGCTTTTACCTTTAACGACTTTCCAGGCGTAATTTACTGACAATAATGGGGATGCACGAGAACTTATGGTTTCACAGTTTTTACATGAAGTTCAAACTCGGATGTGAGATATAGACACACACATGTATATGAAAAAAACATGTTAATCAATTGAATTGAAAAATTTTAGCAACACTTTTTTGTTCAGTGGTGGTAAGATAAAGAAAAGAATAAAATAGAGTCCAAGTCCAAGTCATAAAGAAAAGAATAAAACAGAGTCCCACCAGTGCCATCTTTAAATGCATCTCCTATATGTATAAAAAATCCTTTAATGACCGGAAATAAGAGAGGACTCCGAAATTATGTTTGGAAAGCTCTGAAAATAAGAGAGGACTCCGAAATTATGGATGATATTGGAAACCATCATGTTTATTTTGTTCACTCATACCGTGCCATCCCGTCAGATGATAACCAACACTGGGTTTCGTTTAATTGCAATTATGGTGACAATTTCATAGCATCTGTTAGGAGAGGAAATGTCCATGCTATGCAGTTTCATCCCGAAAGGGTATAGATGTTGGTCTTTCAATATTGAGAAGGTTGTTGCATCCAAAATCTAGCTTGACAAAGATTTCAGTTGACCGAAAGCTTTCGAAACTTGCAAAGATACGCCTGCAAAAAAATGAATTTAAATACATATGACATAGATATAAAAGTAGATAATTAAGTAGAACTTCAAACAGTAAAGCCCCTGTATTTTATCATAATAACAAAACAACTTGTTAACTAAGAACTATAAATATTTAGAATTAGAATATATATTTAATCACTGTATGCATCTCAATCTTTAATTTCATCATAGCATCATGAATTGTAAAACCGATTCATTCTTGATCAAATTAGTACTCTCATAGGTTTACCTCTTTAAAATAACTCGTACCTATTCATGCCAATTAAAATATTAAAACTTCATTAGCACATGAAAATCCTTTATATTGCAGCAACTCGTACCTATTGCAGCAACACATAAAATTCATCTCTCATTTCTTGTAACACAAAAAACATAGCATAAAACACATTGTAATCAACATTGAATGAACCTAGTATGAAAGAACATTGTTTATACCAAACGATGCCATAAAAAATTACGTTAAGTTTTAAAGAAAAAACACATTTTTTTCCAAGACCATATGCATCACAAAAGGCATTCCCCCTTACTCCGATCAATAAAAAAAGTGCACTTGGTTTGTGATGTGATGACATATCTTATGATATTTCTCAATTCTAATTGTATTATTAAAAGCATTTTACCTCCAATTATAAGGAAGAAAGATATTGATAATACAGCGCCAGCAATCACGGCTTGTGGACCTTGAAACTAAATACTATTGGAACATAGCTATGTGAAGGCTTTTGTGGTTTGAGGTTCCCATAAGTCACAGGGAACAGGTGAGGAAATGTGGATCCGAAATTGGCTACATTAAGGTTATCTTAAAACCGGGTTCGAGGAGTATACATGTCTTCACACTTGGAGGAGTATATATTTACTATGCTTTGTCGAGAAATGTCCGACTTGCCAAGAAGAAGGTAGGGTTGTCCATAGCAGTACACTCTTGCGCATCTCCCGAACTCTGTATTTTCGTACTTCTCCAACATAGCTGCCATTCCTGTAGTTGTTAATATGTATAAAGCATGATTTTTTTAATTAAGTTTTAAGAGTAGTAGCCTACTTGTATCAAAATCCAAGATTTTCACTCTCAGGGGCATTAGAGTTTCAGCTTTAGTATATTATTTCTTCTATTGCTGATGCTCGAGAAAAGCGCAACAACTCTCTTGAAATCCTTAACACTTCGTTGGCACTAATTTCACTACTCACCTCGACTATCATATTTTCCAGTCGTGGAGAATGAGAGAGTAAGAGCTTCATAAAAAGAATTTCTTCCCTCAAACCTTTCATATCTGCTATTTGCACCTTTTGAAGTTGGTCCAATGTCTTGTCGATTCAGTTCTGGGCCTTCAGATAAGTTAGAACTGGTGCAATGGAATTGTCGTGTGTTGCTGAGGCCGATATCTCCAAATTCTGCAAGTTAGGGGAACTTCTGAGAAGGCAAAAGACACATAAGATCTGGTCCAAGTTATAAAAGTCAAAAGTAAATAACCGAAGCTGATTCAGGGTGTCAATTGTCATTGACATCAATTTTGGACAGTACCTGCAGCCAAAAACTTAAGTGAATAATCATCCAAACAAAGAATCACAACTCTTGGTATATCGCTAACAGACTTAATTAGATTGACAGTTTTACCCTGCTCTGTAATTTTCTCTTCTTTACAAAGTGTAATACATACCACAATCAGGTTTATGTTGCTCTTCAAACATTCCCAATCAAATTTATGACTGTCCATGACAACAATACAACGAAGTTTTGGAAAATGGATTTTTAAATCCAGTGCAATTCGTTAAGGATACAACTTTAGTGAATAGAAAAAGATATCAAGTTTGGTGATACGTAATGGAAGAGGTATCGACGTATAGTTATTGGTAGTATCGAACACATGTTAAATTTTGATTTGTCGATAATCCTGTAATGACAATTCAAAACAGTTTTGGTTAGTTAAAAATCCATTACGAATCAGTAATACGTAACTGTGTCGACCTTTATTTAAAACCATTCTATAGAGTGCCTCATGTTATGCAAAAAATATTCTATAATCGAAAAAAAGTAAATAACAGACTGTTGGAATACAAACTCAGAATAAGTGACTCTTACCTAAAGCTGAAGAAATTGACTCAGAAACACTACCCTAAATCAACAAACACACAAAAAAATGATCAATAAAAATCCGCTAGTAGTATGAGGAATAGGTAAAATATTTTAAACAGCCTCATAGGTAATCCTTGACAAATCCATAAAAAAATATAAAAAAAATATAATGGCAAATAATTTTAAGATGATTTGAACACTAAAACTGGTTTAACCAAACAGAGAGTAAAACGAATAAAAAAATAGAATTGCAAATAAGTGTAAAAAGATTTAAACACTAAAATTGGTTTAACCAAATGGATAGTAAAACAAATATAAAAATAAAGCAGAGTGTGGTTCATGTGGTCCCATTCTCACATTCTCCATCGAGCTAACATCAATACAATGATGCAAACATTTCTCACATATATAATTACTACTTCATTACATAAAGTAGGTAACTATACTACTAAATTACAAATGATGGGTTCATAATAATTAATCATATATGTTAATCAATGGTAAACCACAGTTAAAACATAAACTTATACAAAATCTATAATACTCACAACTCAGATTGAAAGAGAGTATAAGAGAATATTAGACTGAGAGAGAGAGAGTAAAAGACCACCTCAAGTGAGCGACCGGAGGCTGTGACGCTAGTGAAGAGCACCGAAAGCTAAGGATGTCGATCAAGGCAGCTACTGCGATAGGATCTGTGAGGGAGTGAGATGATGATATTGATGTGTCCGTGTTTACCAAATGACCGGAGTTGCGATGAAAAGTTGAGGCCTTTATTGGGAACTCTGAAGCATATACTGGAGAGCAAGGATGTCTCCAAAATTGAAATATGGAAACAAAATATCTGAGACAGATTTAAACACATTGTTATATGTTGATTTTCCATAGCCACTTGTTGATTTTCTTCGCTCGCATGATGGTCAGTGAAAAATGTTGGGTTAGAAATAAGTTCCTCAATTCCCAGATAATTCGAGTTCTCATTGGCAACATCAAAGAATGGAAGATATTCATCAAGCATGCCAGAAGGCGAGGGATCTTCCTCAATCGGTGTTCAAAAATCATTATTTTTAAAACCTGTGGGATCTGACTTAACTGGATTTCTAAGATCATTAGTTTCCAGGAATGATCCATTTTCAAATTGAAGGCTATAGGTAGCATCTAAAAATATTTCATCAAGAAAGTAATCTACATCCATGGAATTCACATTATTGCTTGTTTCACCAATATATTCATGTTTGACTGATTTAGTGTTGATGTCATATTGTGCTGGAAAATCAAATAACTTTTGGTCATTCCCTTTGAAGAAGATCCATTAAGTACTTTGATAATTTGTTGCTTCTGCCTTTGCTCGTGCGATAATTTTTCTCCCATCTGCTACTAATCCAGCAACAACCATGCCACAATGATGTTGAACGAAATGGATCCTTCGGTTAGAATCCGGTAGCATCATCTTTGATGTTATGAGCTTCTCCACACCCATAACAATTCCATCCTTTCATTTTATACCAATAACAGTCCTGATGTATTCGATCTGGAAAACACGGCCATCGGGAGAGAAGGTGGTGACTAATAGATCATAACCTGTCAACATATAGTTATATATTAATAATCATATAATGCAGTTCATGGAAGTTCCTATTTGTAAGCATCAAATTCAAATGTCAGAAATCCGCGACATCAAGCTTTAGTAGTTCACACTATTAAGACAGTAATTTAATAAATAAGAAGGGACTACAGGTAGGATATATGACATCATATTCCCATGCATCATTCGAGTCGACATCTTCCACAGCACCTGTTCATGGACTACAACGTGTCCTTTACATCATCATCCACAACACTTGAGCCCTCTTCCTTATCGCTATCAACATCTTCTCCTTCTGCATTATTCGAGTCGGCATCTTCATCATACCTGTCATAGATAAAAAGGATCAAACAGGAAATTTACTAAAAAATCCTACCAAGTAAACATATTACAAAATGTAAAAATATGTTTTAAAAAACATCGTTAACATCCAAATAGACAAAATTCAAGTCAAATTCAACGATTTAATGCCTAAAAAAGTGATCTTCCGAGTCACTTTACCTTCGGCATTCAGTTAGTGTACTCTGCGAAAATCACAGGTTTATGTCATTTGAGATGCCCCTACCCAAATATTCTAAAAGGTCATCCAACATGTTATACTACCTTATCACACCCTAAAAGATCTTGTTCTTAATAATATCTAAGAATTCCTTCCCCGACCTTCTCGATAAAGCCATTAAAAGCATCTTCAACTATTCTGTTATTTGAGCTCTGCCTAAAAATAAAAATGGAACAAAGAAGTAATATGGTCATGAGTTAAACCTAAAAACTATTTTAAGGATAGTAAACAAAAATGTGGAATAAATAAATGGTTGTGAAAAAAGAATTAAATGCTCGTGAAAAAAGAATCAATTAACCGGTAACCTCAAAATAAAACCTCAACAATTTCATACATGTACATACCAAAAGAAATTTAGTGATGAGAAACAATTATCAACATCAAACACATTAATAAATTGTCATCAACTCAAAAACTTTAATAAAGCCATCAAATAGTGATTACAGGCTCTGAGAGTATAAAATCAGTGTTGAAATCAGTGTCCTCTCTATTATTAATTGAAGAAAGAAAAAAAATTATCAAAATCTAACACACAAATCACATCCAAAACTAAAATGTTGGATCTTTCTCTTATAATTTCTTTAAGAAAACTACATAAGAATATGGTTAAGGAGACTAAATAAGGAAACCTCATAAGGAAACTGCATAAGGAAACTGAAACTGAATAATGAAACTGAAGATGAAACACTTTAACGATTTAAGTGAAAAAAATAAAAATCTGAAGCGGAAGCTAAAATTTATATTACCTTAGCAATCTCCGAACATCGGCATTTGAAAATAGTCGAACCAATCCTGAAACAAAAATGAAAAAAAATATTTAGAGGCTAATTATAGAGAATAAAAAGAAGTTTATGGGCTTTTGAATTTCAAAAATAAAATTGGGGCTAAATACATCTAGGGTAAAAAACACATGTACTACATTATGATAGTTATGAATAGATTTAAGAAAACAAAATGAAAATATATCAGTTCAATATTTACTCACCACCATGAACTGAACCTTGAAGCTCAAAATTATATATGCAAATGTTGTAATATTTTTCAACAAATATGTGAGTACACACTAAAAAATGTCCACCAAAAGTCAATTGACCACCATGAACCTCATAGCTGACCTTTAGAGGTTTAAACTACATACACCTTCCTTATATCAATATGTACACTCACTAGCTATATGAGTGAAGTAGTTGACATAGTAGGGCAACAACCTCCGTGTACAATACATAAAACCCCAAAAAGTAAGAATAAAACATTGGAGGAAAATGCAAACCCATAGATTCAATAACCAAGTAGTACACAGAGCAAGAGAGACAAATTCACAACCTAAAAAGGAAAAATAAGATCAAATTTCCCCAAATTGAAATTTCAAAAAATCTAAACATTGAAACAAATAGTTCAAACTCTTCAGGTATGTAGATCCCAAAAACCCTTAAAATGAACCAAAAAAGCCCAAAAAATCTCAATCGGAGAAAGAAAGAAGAAGGAATACTTAGATTGATTAGATTTCGATCTGCAACAAAAAAAAAAAGACACCAATTTCAAACCCTAAAAGCACAACCCCTAGATCTCATAAAACCCTTAAGTTTGAAAACCAAAAAGACCTTAATCACACCTTGAAGAATAAGAATAAGAGAGGGAATACCACACCTTGAATAAGAAGAAAAATGAGGAGGAGGAGAGGTAGCCGAGAGAGGGTGAGAGAGAGAGGGTGAGAGAGAGAGGGCGTGAGATCTTGTGAGGGTGAGGGAGTGGGTAGACGGGTGGGTAGACTCATTGAATAGGTTTTTTACAAAAGTACCCCAAATTTTGAATTAAAGTAAAAATTGGAATGGAAAAAGAGGGGGAAATCACCACAACCATTGGATTCCATTTTGCCCCATTCAATCCTAGCCTCTAATTAGCTTATCCTCTTATGAAATAGTAAAAACATTCTACTCCTTATTATATAGATATATAATTAGACTTAAATTATACACGATTCAATATTTTGGAAATTTTTGCCATGCCTTCAGGCACGGGCATTTCGCTAGTCTTGTAATATAGAGCAGAATGTATTTGATTATGTTATACACTTAATAATCAAGCTTTCTTTGTGATATGGGAGAGGTTGCTTGGTACCCTCGAGGGACTATGCCTTTCAAGGCATAGGAGAGCTTACATGCTCTATCGAACGACCTCCTCTTGCTAACCTCAGAGGGACATGGCTTGGAGGATTGATATCAAGGCAACATTAGGAATGAAATAACTACTCCTCTTGGAACACTTGGGCAAAAATTTATCCTGTAAAAATAGTTGCTCGAGCTTCTTACATCCGAGCTACCATAATTCAAACCTACTCGGGGGAACCTCCTCGAGGAACCCCAATTTAGTATCTTTACCCTAGAAACAAATCTTAGCCAATAAACAACATACTAAATTCCTCGAGCCACGTCGAGTTATACATCATCCATCTGATTGATGTGACCACACGTTTAGTGGGGTCACTATTCAGGCACATCTCGGTCGAGCCACATCGAGCTATACATCATCCACTTTATGATGTCATATCATCTAGAATTGAGGAGCTCGAGATTAGAGAACTCAATTGAGATTATCCTTAGGATGGCATACCTAGGCCACCAAACTTGATTTCATAGTCGTTCTAAGGCTAGCCTTTGGACTGCCACGCAATGTCCCTCATTAATGCCACCATTCTTCTAACAGGCTAGGCAGTTTCCTGTCAAAATATAATATCCCATGCATTCAATGCAGTATTTTGGACATTAATGCGCTAGTACCTTAGCATTCAATGCCAGTTAGTCATATTCAATCCCAGCAAGGTTACTCGAGTAACCTTGTCTTCGTATAAATAGTTCAACCAAATAATTTACACGGACGACACTTTTGATACAGAAGTGCTATTGTATTTTCCTCATAGACAAGAGCTCTTATGAGTGGAAATTTATTTCTAAAGACATGCTCCTTACACCCATTAATACCCATATCATTAAGCATTAACTGAACTTGAAGTTCTTGCTTTCCCTTTATTGTGCCAGGAGTGGTTGGCCTTTCTCTCTCCAACCAAGTTACTTAGTGGTCCCATTTTTTTTATGCATCAAAGTACATTTAAGGTGTAAAGGTCTTATTTATTACTTGCTTGAGTATTAAAAGTCACTGTCTCTTTCTCACCTATATTTGTCATCAATATTAAATATGATTCTGCGCATTAATCCCGCTCTTGATAAGGGTTACGCCATGCTTGATATTAATTGTATTCCAAGAACCCACATCTTACAAATATTAATCCTAAACTTGCTAATTTATGTATACCAAGAGTAATTTAATTTCATAATTAAATTAATAATTTAATGCATGAGTGGAAATAAAATACTCCTAAAAGTATGAGGTCCTAATAATGGAATTTCATCCCTAAAATTTGAATGTACTTTCTACAAAGAGATCTAGATGCTTTTCCACCATGTCATCATCGTGCTCCTAGGTCCATTCGGTGACATTGTCATGTCCGCATTGTATACGTACTAATCATACTATCTTTGACTGAAGCTTTCGCTCACTATGATTCAAAATGGAAACATGTCTCTCCTCGTAAGTAATGTCTGGCTTCAAGTCTATATCCTCTAATGCTATATGCTATTAAGCCAAGTCATCCCTGAGATACCACCTTAACGAAAACACGTGGAACATATTTTGAATCTGCTATAACTATTCCAGTAAGGCAAGCAAGCAACCAACCCGACTCTCTTAATGATGGGAAAAGCCCCAAAATCATGGTGCCATTTTCCCTTTCTTCCCGTAATAACAAATGATCACCCACGTTAAACTCCAAATGGATCTGGTCTGCATTGGATTAACTCTTCTGATGGTACCGAGCTACTCAAATACGATTCTCGATTAATTCAATCTTTACTGACGTATCCTCAATCACGTTTGGCTCGAGAAGCTTGTTGTCCCCCACATCTAACCAACACAAGGGTGAATGTCAAGGTCCCTCATACAAATACTCTAAAAGTTTCATGCCAATTATAAATTAGTATGAGTTATGATAAGAAAACTCCACCAACGATAGTTACTGCTCCTAATTACCCTTAGAATCTAGAATACACATCCTTAACATATCTTTCAGCATCTGATTTACCCTCTCCATCTGCCCATCGGTCTGTGGGTGATATGTCATGCTCAAACATAATTATGTCCCCATAACCTCCTAAAAACTCTGCCATAAGTGGGACACTAAGATCTTATCTCGGTCTGAAATAATGTTGAGTGTCACTCCATGCAGTCTCACTATCTCTGCAATGAAGAGTTAGGCATAATACCTTATTGTGTAGTCAACCAGAATAGGAAAGAGAAAGGGACCCTTAGTTAAATGATCCATAATAACCTAAATGAAACTATGACCCCTCTACGACGTTAGTAACCCCATGATGAAATCCATCTATATACTCTCACACTTCCACTCCGAAACTCCAATGCTTGGAAAACCTCAACTAGTCTCTAATGATCAACCTTAAACTTCTGGTAAGTGGTGAACCTGAAGACAAACTCTATTATGTCCCGCTTCATACTAGCCCATTAATATTGCCTCCTCATATCCTGGTACATCTTGTTCCCTTTTGGATGAACTGAGAATCATGACCCATGCGACACATCCATAACTGTATCCCATACGCCCTTATCATCTGGGATAATTAACCTCCCAATGAATCATAAAGAACACTCAAAACTAACTGAGTAGGACTCTTCTCTATTTGCTAATAACTTTCGTACCTTGTCCTGACAAGAATCTCCACTTGTTGTGCTTTTAAAACCCTCAAAATGATCTCAATTGTGATAGTTATCACTACCATATAATCCCTGATGACCTCCTTCTCCATGCAAATCTCATCCTAGTTCTCCTTCCAAGATGTCGCTAATTTCCTCGTAGGCTTACGGTTCAATGAATCTTCCAGCACGTTTGCCTTTATGGGATGGTACAGAATGTGTAACTGGTAATCTTTCAAGAATTCAAGCCACATATGCTTACTCATTTTCATCTCATTCTGTATGAAAATATACTATAATGACTTTTGGTTTGTGAACAACTGAAACTTCTCCTCTAATAAATAATGCCTCTAAATCCTCAAGGCAAAACAACAACTACTACCTCCAAGTTATGTGGGGGATAATTCTTCTCTTGGGTCTTAAGCACAAGAGATGAAAAATCTATAGCATGCTCTTACTATTGTATGGCTCCCCTAAGTCCTTATAAGGATGCATCATTGAAAGAAAATTACTCCACTCCTCCCCTAGGAAATGCGAGCACTGGTGTCAAAGTTAACTTATCCTTAAGCTCATTAAAAGCTAACTGATAGTGATCATCCCAAACACAAGGTGTGCCCTTATGAGTCCAATTATTCAAGGGGCCCTCAATCTTCAAAAAACCTATGATAAACTAGTGGTAGTCACCTGTTAACCCTAGAAAACTATGAATCTCCTTTGGTGTCATGGGTATTGACATTCCTCACCACTGATACTTTACTTGAATCCACATCAATACCCCATCTTGGAGACTATTTGATCTAAGAACTACAAATTCCACAATCAAAATTCATACTTCTCAAACTTGGCATACAATTTATAGTCCTATAAAGTCTAAACAACCATTTATAAGTGTTATGCATGCTCTTCCTTTGTCCTAGTATAAACTAAGATGTTATCTAAGAAGACAATGATAAACTGATGTAAGAAATACTTGAACACTTGTTTCGTAAGATCAATGAAAAATTTCTATAATTTGGTTAGCCTGAACGGCATAACCCTAAACTCACAAGACCTGTATCTCATCATAAATGCGATCTTCTGGACATCCTTCTCTCTGATAGATAAGACCAGTACTGTGAATAGTAATTTTGGAATTTATAAGTATAAATTTAATAATTGAATTTTTTAAAGTGAATAGTAGATGTTAGTTTGCTGGTGTCGGAATAATATTTACATGGAGTACATATTCTTACGGGAGTAAGTATATTGGTTGGATTATTTTATTATATGTCGTGGGTAGGTGAAGCGACAAAATAATAATATTTTATTTGGAACACACGTGTAGAGCTGTGTTGGGTTTAAAAAGTAAAGTTCTGATAAGTGATTAGGATGGTGATCTCGAGCGCAATGTTGATCCCGAATGGGCTGAAATAGTCAAAATCAAGTACCCGGGGGGTAATATTTGGGGTTCAGGGGCTTTTTGGACTAGTCGGGACTCGCATTTAAGTACACGAGTCATTTTATAATTGGGTATACACCCAATTTCGGGATTTATAAGGGGAGAACCCTCATTTCTCCCACATTTCAGTCCTAGGAGAGAGAAAGAGAAGAGAGAAAGAAGAGAGGAAAGAAGAAGAAAGAGAACAGAAGAAAGAAGGGGATTTCCGGCCAAGTTCCGCGGGATTCGACTCGGGGTCGTCGGATTTTATCCACGAGGCAAGTCTTTAACTTGATTTTATGATTTAGTGTGTTTATTTCTTATATTATAGTTGATGTGTAAAAACTATAAAGATTTTTGGGTTGGGTTTTCGTGAATCAAAACGGGGGTTTCAGAAGTTTGAACGAGTAAAACGCGGATAATATCTAATTTGAGAAATTTAGGAATTAATTGAAATTAGTTGTTGGTTATGGGTTCTAGGATGATTAGAACCCTTTTTATGTGTTTAAGTATAGCTGGTTGTGATTAAATGAGGCTGGGAGAGAAGATAAAAAGCTTGGAGGTGCGTTAATGGAGATTTGTAATTTGGAGAAGATAATGAACAGCAACGCAGCAGCTTGCGAGGTCGATTAAGCTAGGAAATAAATTGATTCAACTCTTGGTTAAAACATGAAAGTTCTATATCTTTTCGATAGGGTTGCATCAGCTCTGACCGCGTATTTGTCTGATTTTTTTTGAATTAGTAATGATTTTTCTAAGGAAGCAGTTCCGATATTGAAATCGTTAGCTCGGAAATCAAACCGGAAATTGGAAAAATTAAGGCTAGAATTGTTTGGAGATAAATATTAGGAGTTCCTAAATATAGTGTGAGGGCTTCTAAATTATTAATTGAGTGAGGTGTATACCTTGGGTTCTTTGAAAGTAAAACCCATGACTTATTAATTTAGGGGTGTTTGGGACGAGTAACGCTCGGGGTAGTATTTCAGCGGGTGATTACATAAATATTATGCATGTAAAAAAAATATATTTATATACCACCTATATGTTTGAGTTAATCCTAGGATGTGAATAGGATGGAATTAAGGATAGAGGCTAGATATTTTTGAGCGGCTATTTGGTGTCGGTTGATGGCTATTATTATAGGTAATTCGATACCTATGGGAGCAAAATAAGTTGAGAGTATACTTATTTAATTATTTTGAATTGGTATATTCGGAGAGTATATTTAAATCCCTAAAAGTGATTAATGTACCAGTTATACATCAAGTGAAAGAATACTTTTGGGTTTAGTATCGTAAGTTTGCGGGTTCTAAAATATTATTACGAGTGGGAACATTCGGGGTTATTGGCTATCACTATATGTGTTTGGCAATTATAGCTATATGTATATACTGAGAAGTGATATATACTATATATACGGGAATTGTTACAGTATATATATAAAATAATTATGAATATATATGTGTGTGAATGGTATATTTATGTGAAGCACACCCCCTCTAATGCTATCATGGGAAGTTGCGCGATGTGGGTGAGGCCCCTGGCTTGAGGAGCAGAGAGCGTATAGTCCCCAGGTCATAGTGTCCATTTTATATTTTGTGATTTTTATTAGGGTTGAGACGTGGTGGGCATGTTTTGTTCTCATTTCCGAGGTGAAACTATGATCGCTTTCCATACGTTGTGATTTGGTTTTTACCAAGTCGGTGTGAAAGTCTGATCGCTAGTACCCAGGATGATGTGTGAGTAATTCCCTGGAAGATGATAGCATTGAGAGACTGCATCCATTGAGTTTTAGCTATGAGGGATGGTTATTAAACTTATATAGTGCATGATATATAAGTATGGATATACTTGATGTGTATAGTATATTGTGTATATATATTTATATGATATGTGAAACATATATATATATATATATATATATATATATATATATATATATACGGTCGTAATAAAGAATGGAATGTGAGATAAATTTTAAATCTTTCAGGAGTATAAAATCCGGAATAAAATAGGTATATACATATATAAAGATGAGAATATTATATATGAGGTTAATAACACTAAAATGTGAATAGTGTAAATAACTAGTGAAAGTTATTCATGATGTAAGGATGAATCATAAGTGAGAGATTATAATGTATAAGCTCAGTCAATAGCTTAGAATATTTTATAAAGAATGAATAAAGTGATATTCTCTTTCCGGTAGATTTATATCCAGAGTTATATGTATATGGATCATAGGTTCTAGTGAGAACTATTTATATATATGGGATGGTATAAAATGTGGTATGTATTGATGGCCTAATGGATTTCGACGATCAACATTTCCTTGTAGAAGTGTATCAGGGGGGTCCTTGTTTGGATTTCGCTTCACGAGACAGCCCACGCATGAATGTAGTGTAATATTGGGAATGGGGAAAAGTTTAGTCCTTAGTACTCGGATTTATGACGATTTTTAGAAGATGGGTGTAATGAATTAGTTAGGCAGGGTAGCTTTACTAGGTTGTTTAAAAGGTATGCGATAGTTGTGCACTATTAGAAGAGGGGTGAGGGGTATCTCATGAGAGTACGATACCAATTTAAATATGAGAGATATCATATTTTAAAATATATATTTTAAGAACTTGCTAAAAAAAATTCAAAACTCGGGCTCTGACCCGTTTCTCTATTTTCCTCTCTTTTATATATATGTATATATATTAGGTGTCCAGACACAGGGATGCCTGGATGATGATTCTTTCGAGTCAGACGTTCGCTGCAACAGTTGGGGATGCATGCAGGTTCATTTTAGACGCTTCTATTCCTGTGATCTATATAGGAAGAATTGTAGTAACATTCGGGCCGATAGCCTAATTGTATTCATTTATTCTTTTACCGCCTTTTAGTGCGGCATTCGATTTGGTTGTATTATGTTAGCCGAGTGTTCGGTTGTATTTTATTTCATTTCATTTCGTATATATAAACTATTTTGATTTATTTATTTGAATGGTTTGGTTAAAAATATTATTTATATAAAAATTTTGATGCCAGCTGGTTAGGCATAAATTCTTCACATTTATCTCCTTAATTTCGGTATTTTTATGATTCCGTGCAGTGTAAATAGCTTGGATTTGTCTCATATTTATGATACTAACCCTTTTTGGCAAGTATTTCATATTTTGTGTATCTCTTATGTGTTTTACAGGTATTGCATGCAAGTTAGTGCCAAAGAGAACTCAAAACAGTGAAAGAAAACCAAGAAATAGGGAGTTAAAGGGTATTTTTGTAATTTTCTAGCCTTATTCCGAAGGTTGGGCCACTGGAAAGTTAAAGAGCTTTCAATTACAAGAACATAAGAAAAAATGGCACCTCAATCGGAGTTCCGGTGTGAAAGTTATGAGCAGTCAAAGTTTGAGGAAAAAGTCAAAGGAAGACCGGACCGATCCGCAGGAGGACCGGACTGGTCCGCAATGCCACATTCCAAAGAATCCCGGACTGAAGACGGATCGAAGTTGATGAAAATTAAACGAACCGATCTGAATATTTAGTCACGCTCATAATCTGTTACCAAATTTGTCATGCTCCAGATCCGTTACAAAATTAGTCATGCTTTCTAAGTGTGACAAATTGTCAGATACGGGATTTTTATTTTGTCCTTATCTTTTAGCCAAAAGAGTTTTATGTTTTGGGGACTCTTCTAAACGACCCCTATCCTATATATTTAGTCATTAGGACTCTTTTTTATAGATATTTCATTCATGTAAAAGCTCCATAACAAGTAGGAACATCGAGGAGAAGAATTTACATATTTTGCACCTTTAATTCAAGAGCTTTTCAAGTTTTTCTTCAACCTTTGATTTCTTCTTGCATGTTCTTGTTCTTCAATCTTGGTAACTTCTATTTCAAGCACTTTTATTTATTATTTCTCATATTTCATCTCTCTTTCCAAGAAATTATGAGTTTATGCAACGTAGATAACGTAGTTTTTATTAATTTCACCATGTTAGGCTAGGTTTTTAAAGGTCGGGATGCATGACCCCAACCTGATGTGGTAGTTGCATGTGTATAAAATTATTCCTCTAAATTTAATGATTTATTACGACCGTATTGTGTAGCAACACAACCATTATAGATCTTTGGATCTCGTTTGCTTCAGGGTAACCGGGATGCTTAAGGATGCAATGCGAGTGTCGCTATCGCGCGTTACCGCTTTACTCGTCCTCTGATTTCATATGGTGAGGGCTTGAACCTCATATATGTAATGCTTGGGAGTACTAAATTATGGGTCTAATTAATCACTTAAATTTATGATTAGTTTTATACCATCAATACTCTAGGGTTGGGGGATTGTATCCCTCCCTTAATTTTCCAATTAGTTTTAGTTAACTTCTTTATTTTTACTTTTTTCCTTTCTCACTCAATCATCATATTTTTATTTCTTTTTAGAGTCAAGTTAGGGTTAACAGTCTTACCTTTGTCGTCACGTTCACTCGTCCTAGTTCCCTGTGGATTCGATACCCAGTCAAGAGTGTAGTTAAAGTTTAGGTTTTTGTATTGTGGTCGGAAGCCAATAACAACGATTAGCGTATTTACACGGACGCTCGGTTTCCACCTCGATCAAAATGGCACCGTTGCCGGGGAGTGTTTTGTTATAGATTATAATTGATTTACTATTTCGCAAGATATTTTTTCTTTTCTTTTATTTTTTTTGCAGGCTTGCACTATTGAGCGCCAAGAAACGTTGAATCCTCAACCACACACCTCCTTATGTGGATTGTCCATCTACAAATCATTTGGTAATCATGTCTTTTCATAGTGAGTTCAGTAATTATAATGGTTTATATGGGAATAGTTCTCAAACTTTTTATTTTCAAGAATCCGTGCCTCGACCTATTACCATTGGTGAGGGCCTTCGAATTCTTGAGAATGAAAGGCTTGAGAATATATATCGGGAAGAAAATCATTTTCGAGCTTTTTATTTTCAAAAACTTCGGCCTCGACCTATTACCATTGGTGAGGCCTATCTACGTATTGAGTATGAAAGGCTTGAGAATATATATCGGGAAAAAAATCGTTTTTGGGAGAAATAGTTGGATGCATTACTCGAATCCAATGACGATTTTTGTTCCGATATTTTTGAAACTAAAGCACATTTTTTACCAAATGAGGAATCCAAGGTTATAGAGCCAAGGAATCCTAGTTTGGAAGAAAGAATGTTTTTTCTAATCAAACAAGTACTCAATTTTGTTTCCACCCAAAGCACGATGAATATCGATATTGGTCTTATTAAGGAAATTCTCGCAATTTGCAAGGAGACTAGTTCTTCTTTGGAAAACAAAGAGGAGGTTGAGACCTATGTGTCACCTCAAAATTTTGAAGAACATCTCATTGAAAGTGAGTCTTTTTCCCTTGAAATTCAATCTCCAAGTGATGATGAATCACTTGAGGTTGAATTTATTTCATCACCATTCTCATTTACCGTTATCGAACCATTAGAAGTACCGCTAGATTCCTATGAGTCGGTTGAAAATTCGGAAATGTTTACACCTTTTACCGACAAAGACACTTTGCTAGAACTGTTTTCTAATATGGACTCTACCTTTTTGTGTGCCACTCTGCCCATACTACTTGAAAAATATTTGGGAGGTGATTATATTTTTCTTGGATCTCAATTGTACTTGACCCACCTAACATCCAAACCACCCATCATCCCCCTAAAATTTTTAATTGGTGATAGTTCATTTCTTTCGCTTTACACATGCCTTCCGTTGTTCAAACATAATTCTTATTTTTCAGGAGGCATGCTTTCTAGTGAGGGTAAACCATTAATCCCTCACAGTCATATTGTATTTTGGGGGGAACCTCAAATTTTTCGACTTTTAGTGTATAACTTATTAGAATTTGAAAATCGTAGATTGTACAATAGTTAACTTTTTTTTTAGTTTAGAATTTTTGTTATTCTTTTTGCTATGCTTGGTTCTATCATGTTTTGTAGATTCAATGGACTCACATTCATCGAGGATCGCTCCAATTAGGTAATATCTTTCTTTTCCTCTCTTTATGTTGTGTTCTTGATTCGCATTGAGGACAATGCAATATTTAAGTTAGGGGGTGTGGGATATTCTTCCCAGTTATTGCTTAGTTTCATTGATTTGATCACGTGTTCGTTCGAAGTATTTTTTTAAAAAAATTTCAAAAAAATTGAAAAATTCCAAAAATATTTTTCTTCAAAATAAATAAAAATTGGAATTTAAAAGCCTAAAAAATGTCACAAATATTGTGTCTCAAGTTGTAAAAATCAAATGCACAAAGCCAGAATTGATCAAAGTGGAAATTGTGTGAAAATTAATGACTTAACGAATAAGTGTGGAGATTAACAAAGCCCGGTGAGATTTCGAGCCTATCGATCTTTTTGAGTTTTTAAATCAATCCGAGTTAATTGTTAACTCAAAGTTCATTTCAGCGTTTTAAAAAGTCATTGATGATCTCTATTTCTTTGTTTTGATCGGTTATGGGAAACATGTGTGATGTTGTATCGAAAAGTGCGCTACAAATCTCTAAATTAAATTAATCTCGAGATGCATATGGTAAATTAATAAATAATTCGAACAATGAAGTAGGCCATCATTTGTTACCCAAAAATATTAACCATAAAAAGTTATGAAAAAATTATCCCCTTTGTAACCCAAAATTTGAGCCGAATAATTTTTCCTTTCGTTCGGTAACCCGAAAAACCCAAGTTGCCCGGAATTGCAAAAATTGAATATTCATTAAATATAGTTTGGAAAGTGCATAAGAAGGGGCAAGAAAAAAATAGAAGATATGCTCAACAAAAATAGCAAGAAAAGAAAAGAAGTGAAAAATAGAAACAAAATAGAGAAAATGAGCAATAGCCCGGAAAAAGCACAAATGGACTTCATAAATGAATTTTTCAATTCCAACCTTTCCTACCATCTTCATTTTAACCAATATACCTTAAAACCCGAAAAAGTCCTAACTGAGTCCAAATTGCGAAATTGGTTACCGCGTAGAGAGATAAGACACAAAAAGATAAAAAAGAAGAGATTAAACATATGTGTAAGAGGCAATGTTCACGTTTTTCAAACCGTATTCCATTGATGAGATATTTTCACCCAAAAATTTTCGTCGTTCAATTTGTGTGCGTGACTTCGTGTTCCTATACATTTACTCTTATACATCACGCATACTGACATAATAAGCCATATTTCTGAGTAATTCGTTTGTGAGTGCATCCTGTGAAATTTGAAATCAAAACGAATTTTTGAAAAGTAACGTAATTATCAATCGGTGGAAATATGCGGTATAATCTTTGGCTTCGCACACACAAACACACACTATGATTTGAGACTCTTGAATATGAATTTGCAGTGACAATTTTTGGGGAGTTTAAATTGTACAATTTTTAAGTATTTTGATTTTTCTTTGAGTCAATAATGAATTTTGTGGGTATATTCACTGCAAACCCTCACGAGACACCACTCGTCCTACTAGGGTAACCTAGGGGTTTAAAGGCTTGTTGCATATTCTAAATGTAATCGCTTGCTCGCGAAAAAGGTATTCTATTCCAATAAAGTTTTTGAAGGGTCCTTAACTCATACTCTCATTCTTCTACTTTACTCGGGACGCGCAAAGTTCTAAGTTAGGGAGGATTGATTAGGCATAAATTCTTCACATTTATCCCCTTAATTTCGGTATTTTTATGATCCCGTGCAGTGTAAATAGCTTGGATTTGTCTCATATTTATGATACTAAACTTTTTTGGCAAGTATTTTGTATTTTTTGTATCTCTTATGTGTTTTACAGGTATTTCATGCAAGTTACTGCCAAAGAGAACTCAATACAGTGAAAGAAAACTAAGAAACGGGGAGTTAAAGGGCATTTTCGTAATTTTTTAGCCTTATTCCGGAGGTGGGGCAACTGAAAAGTTGAATACCTTTTAATTACAAGAACATAGGAAAAAAATTTCACCTCAATCGGAGTTCCGGTGTGAAAGTTATGAGCAGTCAAAGTTTGAGAAAAAAGTCAACGGAAGACCGGACCAATTCGCAGGAGGACTAGACCGGTCCGCAATGCCACATTCCAGAGAACCCCGGACCGAAGACTGATCGAAGTTGATGAAAATTAAATGAACCGATCCAGATATTTAGTCACACTCATAATCTGTTACCAAATTTGTCACGCTCCAGATCCGTTACAAAATTAGTCACGCTTTCTAAGTGTGACAAATTGCCAGATACAGGATTTTTATTTTGTCCTTATCTTTTAGCCAAAAGAGTTTTATGTTTTGGGGACTCTTCTAAACGACCCCTAGACTATATATTTAGTCATTAGGACTCTTTTTATAGAGATTTCATTCATGTAAAAGCTCCATAAAAAGTAGGAAAATCGAGGAGAAGAATTTACATATTTTGCACCTTTAATTCAAGAGCTTTTCAAGTTTTTCTTCAACCTTTGATTTCCTCTTGCATGTTCTTGTTCTTCAATCTTGGTAACTTTTATTTCCAGCACTTTTATTTATTATTTCTCATATTTCATCTCTCTTTCCAAGCAATTATGAGTTCATGCAACGTAGATAACGTAGTTTTCATTAATTTCACCATGTTAGGCTAGGTTTTAAAAGGCCGGGATGCATGAACCCATCCTGATGTGGTAGTTGCATGTGTATAAAATTAGTCCTCTAAATTTAATGATTTATTACGACCGTATTGCATAGAAACACAACCATTGTAGATCTTTGGATCTCGTTTGCTTCAGGATAACCGAGATGCTTTAGGATGCAATGCGAGTGTCGCTATCGCGCGCTACCGCTTTACTCGTCCTCTAATTTCATATGGTGCGGGCTTGAACCTCATATATGTAATGCTTGGGATTACTAAAGTCTCGGTCTAATTAATCACTTAAATTTACGATTAGTTTTATACCATCAATACTCTAGGGTTGGGGGATTGTATCCCTACCTTAATTTTTCAATTAGTTTTAGTTAACTTCTTTATTTTTATCTTTTTTCTTTCTCACTCAATCATCATATTTTTATTTCTTTTTAGAGTCAAGTTAGGGTTAACAGTCTTACCTTTGTCGTCACGTTCACTCGTCCTAGTTCCCTGTGGATTCAATACCCAGACTTGCCACTATACTCCACAAGAGTGTAGTTAAAGTTTAGGTTTTTGTATTCTGGTCGGAAGCCAATAACAACGATTAGCGTATTTACACGGACGCTCAGTTTCCACCTCAATCACCAGCATAATAGGTTATTAGTAATTACGTTAGTTTTTGGCAGTGACGCTGGGAATGAACCATATGCGACTCCAGTTTTAATTTGGTACATAATTGATCACCCGGTATTTTATTTTGCGGGGTGTCACAATTAATAGCTCTATTGTTTAGGAATTTCTTTCTGGGCATTATATCTCTACAGGACATTTATGAAGATTAGTTTGTGTTTCACCTTATTATGTGCAAAAATGGTAAACTTGAAGCACATTAAGGGTGTGAAAGTCCCTGGAGATGAGGTGACTTCTGTCTTAGAGAAATATTTATCTCCATGGTCGTTTGACATTAGTGTCCACCTGTGTATCTTTGCTATGATTCTTTATTGTGTGAACCCATCAGGTATCACTGGATGTACCTTTTCATGCATAGGTTAAGAATACACAGTATATTGGAGGTTCAATTGTGGAAGAATACAAAGTAAAAGAATCAACGTTATATACTCAGTAACATATACCGAAACAAGAGCTTATGAGGTGCAATCTTCATAGAGAATGAGTGATCAAGGAACCTAACGAGTTTGATGATGAATTTCCTTTTGGACCCCATGGGATCGTACTTATTTGGATATTATTCCAAATTTCTAGTACCTATCAGGATCATACTTATATGGAAATTAGTCCAAATTCTTTTACGTGTCGGGATCATACTTATATGGATATCAGACTTGAGATGGTCTTCTCACTACTTGATATTTTTCTTGAGATGAGTTGTTTAGTATACACCGTTTAGAATTTTAATTACATTAAATTAATATGTATAGTATTTCATTACTGGGCTCACATGGAACTGGGAATTTAGATGCACGTGATATTAAGGGTTGTTTAGGTTGGGATAACTTATAAACAACTAAAATATGAAGGCAAGTGCGTAGTTATTTATTGTATCTAGATTCTATTAATTTTTTTTCTTCGTAGACTTGATATTTAAGTATTTGTTGATTGTATTTTTAGGATCTAGGTTGCCACTACCTCCTTAACTCTGATTTATTTACATGCTCCTTCTCAACTTCTATTTTTCAAGGATGTAGGTGTCGAGCCTGTATGCTCACTCTTTTATTTACATTAACATTCAGTATTGTCAGTTTTTATAGTAGTTGCTATTTATTTGCAGTTTGGGTTTATGTTAAGAAATTATTACTTTTCAGTATTAGAGGTTATTAATGTTGTATGTATGGTATTACAGGTTGTGGTTTTACTCTTATAGTCTTATTTCGTTATTATCTTAATGCTTTAGTTTTCATATTTAAGGTTTGCTAAGAATGATATTGAATTGTTTTAGGCTCGTGCATTATTTATTTTAGATCGATCAATTAAGTTTATAATTTGTACTGACTAAGAAAGTGATATCATGCAATTCATAATTAAATCCACCCATTTTGATGCAAAATCCATCTCAGTCTAAGATTTTTAAGGAATGACCATTCAACCCTTTCATAAGCTTTGTTCATATCCAGTTTTAAAGAAATAATGTAATTGCGCATTTTATTTTTACGGTTCAAAGACTGGTTTAGATCAAAGGTTGTTATAACATTATGTGTTATAGGCCTCCTCGGAAGAAATTCACTCCAAGACTCAAAAACTACGTCGCCAACACATTTCTCATACTATTACCCAACACATTAGCATATTATTTTGTAAATAACATTGCATAGACTAATCGTCCTCAAATGCATCTTGTGTGTTGGGTTTTTTATTTTTAGGATAAGGAATATCTGGGTGTTATTAATAGAGGAAAGCGGTTAGTTTTTATTTAAAATGGAAACAATCATTTTTTAAATCTCTGGAATGATAATATGCCCATATTTTTTTTTTAGAAAATGTAGCCATGCCATTTGGACCTAGAGATTGAAGTGGGGCCATGTGCTTTAAATTTAGAGTTACCACTAATTCCCAAAATACCTGAAGAAATCGATTGTTCGTTTTGTTAATTTCACCTCTCTTCGCATTACCCACATTATGAAATTTCATCTCCTTTATCTCTTATCTTTTAATCTTCAATAGTCTATGAAGATCACCCTATTTCATCGAACTCCAACTCATAAACTTATTGTTGTACACTTTTAATTTATCGATAATAATCGGGCGTAAGGGACTTAAGTGTTCTTATTATCTCCACATGTCTATGTCAACACCTTCGAACAATCCTCATATTTTTCCCACCAAGCTACTAGATGAAACCACTTATTCGCTTTTTTAGTCATTGTCCCCAAGAGGGAATAACGAGCCTAATGGGAAAGTGGTTTCAGTCATGTTATTCTATATGTCAAACACTAGTACCAGGAAAGAAGTTTAACCATTATATTATGGTAAATTGTTTTGTCTATTTAAGCTTCCACACATCCTTTATTTAACCAATTGTTATTCCATGTGAATGAATAACCTGTTAATCCTAAATCTCATATGTTACATATATCATTCATTTTAGGATATTTTAATTTGAAGAAATGGTTTGAATTTTTGGGATGATTGAAGAGGTTTAGTTAAATTAGTTAATGGGTGAAAGATAGTATTTGGGATTTTTATCTTAACCAGGTTATAATTTATGGTTTGGATTGTGGGTTATGGGTTTAGTTGTGGGAATTTTTTAAGAGGACTGATGACTAACTTGGTTGTTTTTCTTAAAGAAATTTCTAGGTTGGTGAAGGTGCCAGGTAAATTGAGGAATTGATGGGTTGGTATTGTACATTAGGTTGGGTACTTAGGTAAGTTAGATTCGATTATGAAAGACGATGGAATTGAAGTTTGTTTTAGTCATTTGGGTTATTAGGCCATATCCAATTGTTCTTTTCAACAACCCAAATTTCCATCTAAAAAATAAAGATACTAAAAAAACCTCTCTAACCTAATATTTCTTAGACCCATATATATCACATCATAGCTTAGTCAGATGGAGATTATCCATCTACATTTCTACATATAGAAATGTAGTGGAAGCTGCTCATTGTAACATGGTAACCCACGTTTTTTATTGGCAGGAATGAGATGGCTAAATTTCCCTAAAAAAATACATTTTTTAATAGAAATCTTTCATTCTCTTCCACTTTTCACGTTTTTCTTCTCTACCACTTCTATTTTGTAAGGATATGAAATATTTCACATGATAAAGTCATGAAGAATAAAAAATATGTATTTAACCGATGTTGATCAAAACAAAGAGTGTGGAGTTCATGTAAGTGCGTCTTCTTCAAATAGTTATAAAATGATACTGAATTTGATCCCCCGTGCTTTTTGGACTTCCTAATTATCATAAATACTTATATAAAAAAATAAAACCCACAAAGATGTCACCATTATATATATATATATATATATATATATATATATATATATATATATATATATATTGATTTCGGGGTTTGATATGACAAATATGGTCTCCTGTCGCGGAACTACTGACAGGCAATGCACTGAAGCTTATAGGCCGCGGCATGAGATTCGGCTACCCATGTACAGGCCGAAGCCTTATACTATATACGGTGTGGCACCCACACCCACCATGTCTACCTAACAGGATGCATCTCTTGATTCACAGTTGCTCCAGACTTGCTATATGCCATGTGCTCAGAGCATGTGACACAACTTACATATCGTCTATAAATAGAGGTCCACTCCTCGAGATAGGGGGTCGGATCCCGAGATCCGAGACAACCACAATATAAGAATCCCTGTCAAACTCTCTACATAACCCCAATACAACTTGGGGGCTATTTATCTAGCTTGTGTTCATCTTTTCGACTCACCCGAAACCGCTTCTGACATGTATTCTTCTCTCTCATCTTTCTTGTATGCCTCTAATGGCATTATAAACTTGTACTACGATGTATATATATATAATGAGAGTTGGGCAACAAAGTGTACGTAGGATAATTTTAATAGCCGAACCACCCTATATTGTGCGTTTGTCTCTCTTTACTTGCTTTATATTTATTCTCTACTTGATATGATGATGTGACAACGACGTGTGTCCTATTTCTCGTATTAACATTCCAGCACCTTCTGTTGGAAGTGAGGTATTTATATCTTATTTCATAATATTTCGGGTTCTTAGCACCTTATTTCATTCATGGGGACCCCCTAGGTCATCATCTAATGGGTGAGTTTTGATTATTGAACTCGTATTTTGTATATACACCCGAAAATGGGTGTTTCACATTTTCAGATCTATTCGTTGGTCTCCTTTTATGACCTTAGATCTATTTTGTATAACCCGATGATGTTATCTCACTTAGATAGTACTGAAAAATGCAAAAGGCTATAGCCTAAGGGGGGTAACAAGGGATGAGTTTTATTTACCCATTCACTATTCTCTCAGCCTATGATCTAGGCTTTTTTACCATGATTGTGCCATTTTGGGGGCACTTGAAGACTGGTTTGTTCCTGGTAGACCCCTAGTAGTCTTATTTTTTCATATTGCCTTATGGATTGAACCCAACTCGTGGGCCTTTGGAATCACATTACGCGGCAGAAAGAAGGATGCGACTGGAAAGAAATTCCCCGAGTGCTACAACCATTTTTAGAGGATGCTGCATAGCTTCATTTCATCACCTGGGAGAAAAAAATGGTGAAATGGTCCTCGGACTTGAACTCTAGTGCTGCCTCATAGAGAGGCCTCGATAATAACTCCATATGTTTAGCATGTCGCGACCACAACAGTATAGAGTGGAAAATTTCCAGAGACTGCATCCTTATTATTATACTTTGTCCTTTCCTCTACATCTCTTTAATCACTCACTCTTGCTAGTTTTGTCTCGGAATATATATATATATATATATATATATATATATATATATATATATATATATATATATATATATATATATATATATATATATATATTTCAAAGACTAACAAAGTACAAATGGAAGGAGAATCCAGTCAAAGTGCAAAGATGAAAGATGAGATTTCTCTGCTATACAATCATATCAACCATGTATATGATAGCCATGCCTCACTCCAGACTGAGGTCAACTTTTCTACCCAAAGGGTTCTTATGTTGGAGGCTACAACATCAAAGGTTGATGTCCTAACCATCATGGCCACAGCCATAGAGGACACAACCTCATAGGCCTCATACAAGAACCACAAGAGGAAGATGATGAAGAAGGTAGAGAAAAGCTTTGAGGCCTATACCCCAATGACCTGTGAAATCGAAGATATTTTTTAGCGCATCAAAGAAAATAAGTTGCTCAAGTGACCTGAGAAGATGAAGGCTCCTTCCCACAAAAAGAATCGGGCCCAGTGGTGCAAATTTCACCAAGACCATGACCATAGCACTAACAAATGTTTTCCACAGAAAGATAAAATCAAAAGAGTTGTGATTCAGGGAATGCTATAGCGATTCCTAAAGGATGCATAAGGTATGCAACCTATTCTGACAGGCCGCATTCCTCATATCTGCCTTAGTTTCCAATGTGTTTCTGTTTTATCTTTGAGAAACTCAATGGAAATATTTCCTATCGACTTTGTATTTTCCTATCAATGTCATGAATATATGAATATATGAAATTGTCCAAATTTTTTCATCTCATTTCTTTTGTTTTCATTATTTGTTATGTCATAAAAGAACTTTTATCTTGTATAGATATATTTCAAATGAAGAAAACATATTATCTCGGAGATAATTATCTTAATTGTCTCACAACATCCCTCATAATGCCTAAGCATATCGAAGCACATGATATTTATAATCGTAAAGGCAACATCGAAAGCATTTGAGGATTCAAGGAGCTTTTATCATCCACGGGGGTCGATAATGTCCGTTATCAACTTTTGAATAATTCAATTAGCCACGAGGACTACTAATTCCCATTCATTGCTTCTGGGATTCATGAGTTAGATTGGGGAAGCCCCATAATACCCATCCTGGAAAGGATTTATAAATATATATTTTTGGATTGGGGAAGACCCATAATACCTAGCCTAGGAAGGCTTTATATATATCTCTGATTTTGGCTTGGGGAAGCCCCATAATACCCAACCTAGTAAGGATTTATATATATTCAAATATAACTCAATCAATGCGACTAAGAGAAGCTACGAAAGTGGTTTCATGATAAAGCGACTAAAGGAAGCCATGGAAGATGTCCCATGTAATTAAAGTGACTAAAGGACGCTGAGACGATGGCATCAGTAATTGTAAAGCTACAAAGGATAGATGGCTGCAACTTATGAAATGTCACCTTAGATGTTGTGGCAGGTAACCCAACTGCAGCCTTAAAAATGCGATTAGCAACAAGACTCAAGAAAGATTATGGAAAAATTGAAAGATAAGGACAAAAGAAAACAGTCGCAGCCCCAAATTCATTTCATTTGGCACCGCGGATTGTGGGATTATAAGTGCATAAGTATGATGGAAAATCTCAAGGCAAAGACAAGTTGTAGGAGACTTGTTCAAAAAAATAATTTATGTGGTATTGATGCGGCCCCATGTCCATACATTCATTATTGAAGAGAGCATTCTTGTAAGGAATAGTTGTGCATTCAAGCAGTCAAAAATATTAAGTGACGAAGCATTCATTCAAGTCTTGAAGTAAACAAGACGAAGGAATAAAAAGCATGCAGATAGAAAGGCAAGAGTAATTAAGTTTCAGATAAAGGCCATAACCTTAATTAAGGTGTTCACAAATGTTATAAGGCCGCAGCCCTGTCTCTATTACACTAAAAAACAAATAAAAAATTGACTAAGCCCAAGAGGCAGTGTCATCATCTTTATCTCCCTCTTCACCCTCTGCGAATGTCTCTCTTTCATCATCTCCAGTCGCGGCCTCCTCCATTTTCTTTCTTCCCCTCTCCTCAGTTGCAACCATAATTTTAGTTACATAGGCATTATGCTCATCATATTCCAACTTCAAAGACATGATAAGCTCCTTGGATTTGGAGAAATTATTGACCACTCTGTGTCTGAGCTCTTAAAAGTCGTGAAGATAAGCTTTGTTGTTTGTAAGATAGAAATCCTTAGACTTTTTGTAAGCATCCACAACAGCATCTGCATCTTGAGTGAGGGCCACGACATGAGACTCTCCCAGCTTCTTTATAACTGCATCATGTCCATTCTCCCTTTGGGAGTATTTTTCTTGTAGCTCCTTCAATTGGCTCTCAAGGTTGGAGGCGTGTTTGGCAGCATCCGTGGCCTTAGTTTCAAAAGCTTGAAGAGATGCTGCAGCCATTGTCAGTTTCCCCTCTGCCTAATTCTTTGCCTTAATGGCAGTATCAAGGTTCATCTGTGAAACTTGTAGTGCTACGGCAGCAGATCGCTTGTATGCCTCAAAGGATAAATTCTTAACATTCTCCACGTCAGCTACATGAAACCTTTTCGCAACCTCCTTCAGCTTGTACAGGCCTTCATATTTTAACCTCTAGGACATGACAACGTTTGCGACCTGTAGAAAAATTCTATGTTAGATAAAAAATCTACAACATAAAAAAATGAAGTGAAAAGTAGAATAACCCTTACCTGCAGCAGGCTGTGGAGGGCATAATCCTCCAAATGTTCATGGTGATCATGTACCAAATGATACAAGTTAATATTGTCGCAACCCTCCATATCTTGTAGACAACCCTGACAGTTGTGTCCCAGGATGACTGAGGGTTTGGAGTCCATAATTAAGGTCACGAATGGCCATTAGGGCCAATACTGGCACCACTTTGGGGTGGCGGAAATTTAGTATTCATAGCTATAACAATTTACGGAGGGGGAGAATTGGTGGTAGTTTGAGTGACGATGTGTCCACCTTGGAGCTTAGATTCAGTTGGTAGCAAGCGTGCCGCTTATGGATGGCTGCCAATGTCGTCGTCAAACTAGCCCTCGGGCCTCTCTTGGGTTGCGGCATTTTTAGCCTGCACAATATGTGCAGCATCATCTGGTTGGGTCCCCTCATTAGCCGCGATAGGATCCCTTATGGGTGTAGGAGTCTTCTCAACCGCATCCTGTTTCCCCTTGGTTCTCTTCCTTTTCTTTCCCCTCCTAGGAGTATTATTGAGGGCAGCTGCATCCTCATCCATCTCATCCAGTTGGGCAGCCAAGAGGTCTTTGTCTATCTCGTCACCTAAAAAAGAAACAAAGAAAATATCAAGTATTGGAGATTTGAAGATAACTTCCACGACAAATTTAAAGAGTGTGGATTATTACCTTCCATGGCCATCCTATTGGGTAGAGATTTTTTGGGGAAGTATCCTCCCTCAAAGATAGAAGCATATATTACTAAAGTGTTGAAATTCTTCTCTTCAGCACTATATGTCGCGTCTTTCCTTACTCTTCTCCCTTCCCTCTCGCTGAGGGGTAAATTATCAAGAGTTTCATAAAGGATCAATGTTAGTATGTCATAATAAAAGATATAAGAAAGTGCAAATTACAAAATAAGACGCGATATGAGTCAAATGTTATAGCACTACAAACCTAGCATTGAAGGCCTTCCCCATTGTCATAGCATCCTATGTGATCCCCCTCTCTCTCTCTGACACTTCTGGATGAATCTCCCACCATTCTCTAGAAATGAAAAAATATTTTCCCTTCCAGTTCTTTACACTGGAAGGTCTTTTGGTATACAAGACCTCTTTATTATTACGAAGGGTGAAGTAGTAATACCAGGAAAACCTTACGAAGTTCTCATTTGGTCTATAAAAATGGAAGAACTCTGCGGGAGTTATATCCCTTCTGGACTTTTCCTTCCAAAGCACTAAAGATGCAAGAATATCCCTCCAGCCATTGAAATCCAATTGGGTTGGGTCCAACTTCATTGCACTAAAGAACCTCCTAACTGGGACAGGTACATTCATCCGTAGCCTGTATACAAAAACATGAAGGGGAAAGAAGACCCCATCATTAGGGACCCCAGAGCACGGGCTCTGCTCCGCAGAAGGAGGTGAACAAACTACGTCTTGAAATTCAAAGGTTGCATCAACCTAGTTGATCCATTCTTCAATTATAATATGACGAACGTTTATGGCTATGGGGGGATCTCTCAACTCTATCAGATGTCCCTGTTGGTGCATCTCTGGCCTCAGAATCCCCAACTGCTGCAGCCCTAACTTCAGGAGGGTGGCTGGTAGAATTTGTACCTTTCTCCATTGCCTTAGCCTCATAAGAATCCCTATAATTGGTGGAGTTCGTGGATTCAGAATCAAGAATGAGACAGTTGAGGCGGTTTTTGAGTAAGAAAGGTCCAATAGTTTCCAAAGGACGCACATATGGAAATTCGAGAGGAGAAATGCTAAAGTGAGTGCTCAAAAAGTCCTTCAAAAAGTCATCGGGATTCTAACTCATATAGACACAATAAGACCTAAAAAGAAGAAAGACTCCGCTATTAGATGCCGCAGACAATATGGTCAGAGAAGACTATTGGAGGCCGCGGTAGGGATAACATAAAGCAAGTACAAGTTTGTAAGTTAAAATGAAGAGGTTTCAAGGGTTCTAGCCAACTACACTAAGTGGGACCTAATATAAAGTCTGCAACTAGGTGGAATTATTACTACCAAGTGCAAACCATAAGCCATGCTACATGCCGTGGCATGTTATTTAATTTGGAAAAAACTAGTATGCTTCTCCATGTTGTAGTCCTACAATTCAAAAGTGAAAGACTACGGCATATCAGTTCAAAACTAAACCCCCTAAGGGTAGAGGGAATATTATTGTAAGTATTGACATATTATCACAGTAAAATAGCACAAGTCATGCCACCAGCCACGGCCAGATGCACAAACAGATTAATGTGGTAATTTACGAAGCCTAAGTACTGAAAACTTAGAATTCAAAGGGTTTGCACAAGAACATTAAGAACGAGGTCAGTACGTGGTATGCTTTCAACCTATGAAATCCAAGTTTCCAATCCAAACAGAAACAGAGAGACCTAAAAATCGAAGTCCAAATCACCAAATTCGATTTAAACCCTAGTTCCTACACAAATTCGAGGAATTCAAATAGCTATGCAGTTAATTCAAAAAGCAAGACAATTCGTTTAAGAATTACTGGTTTATTACGGATTCAACTAATTAGTGGATTTAAACAATTCATTTTATTAAGAGTTCAAGTAGAAATAAAAAAAAATTCTTCCCAAACAAGGATTATAGAAAGTATTAAGGAGGTTTTGGTTTGAACAATTACCTGGAAATTGGAAGAAAGTGGTTGCTTAGCCTCTAATAGCCACTGGTCACCACAGAAAAACTCAAAGGAAGAACTGGTAGAGTTTCTCTCTCGATTTTCTCTCAAAAGTTTGGGAAACGTAATGAAGGCCGCGACCGAATCCATTTATATAAGAGGGCATGGGAAGATGAAACGTCATTTTGGAAATAGATACATAGATTACACGCCATGGCAATCACGATATCAAGTCGCAGCACCAAATCACCACTTGGCACTATGACTTGGGGTCTTAATGATATGACAAATATGGTCTCCTGTTACGAAACTACCAACAGGCAATGCTTTGAAGCTTATAGGATGCGGAATGAGATTTTGCTACCTATGTACAGACCGTAGACTTATACTATATAGGGTGCGGCACTCACACCCAGCATGTCTACCTAATATGCCGCATCCCTTCATTCACAGTTGCTCCAGACTTGCTACATGTCACGTGCTCAGGGCACATGACACAACTTACATACCGTCTATAAATAGAGGTCCACACCTCGAGATAGGGGGTCGGATCCCTATATCTAAGACCACCACACTAGGGGAAGCCCTGCTACACTCTCTACATAACCCGAATAGAGTTTGGGGGCTACGCATCTACATCATGGTCATCTCTTCGCTTCACCCGGAACCACTTCAGACATGTATTGTTCTCTCTCATCTATCTTGTACACCTTTAATGGCATTATAAACTTTTACTACAACGTATATGTATAATGGGAGCTGGGCAACAAAGTGGACGTACGCTCATTTTAATAGCCGAATCACTCTATATCTTGCGTTTTGTCTCTCTTTACTTTCTTTATATTTATTCTCTACTTGATATGCGGATATGAGAATGATGTGTGTCCAATTTATCGTATCAATGGGGTCAAAGACCAAAAGTTAAAAATAAAATGGGTTAAATTAAATATTTCAAATTGAAAGAGGGTCAAAAGACATAAAAGAAAAATAATTAAAAAATTTCCTATGTCTATTTAAGCTCACTTATTTTATCTATTTTAGGTACTTTTTTTTGTTTAACTAGTAAATCTTAAATGTATACATTAATCTTATAAATAAAATTTTTCATGAAAGTTTTTTGATGAAATGCTTATAAAGTGATGAATTTTCAAGGTACTATTACTTGTTGTTTGATGAAATTTTATTTATTTTTAGACCTATTAGTTTATTTTTATTTTTTTACAGTAACTAGACACTTGAAATGAATTCAAAAGACACTCATGAATTTTCAATACCTAACACCAATGCTAATGATGGCGATTAATGGATCGAAAAAGATTCCTGTATTTCTTAATCCAAATATAACTCTAGTGATTCTCGATTCAACTCACGAAATTCCACCCCCTTCCAACTATTGATGTCTAGAAATGGAGTGGGTCCAAATTATAATCACAGATAAAATAAAGATTATTAAAAAAGAGGAACAAAAGGTTTTTAAAGTGATTCATCTATGAGAAAAACTTACGTCCACTATTTTTAGTATTTCTAGTATTGCAATAGCTCAAGGTTGAGTATATTGTGCCTGATTGAATCGTCCATTTGAGCTAAGGAAGATCATGCATTTATAGTATTTAGTAAACTAATAGATGTAATGCCTTGATATATTTAGGAATTTACATCTGCATAGAATAAATAAGATTGTTCATATTCATAGCTACATTTACAAAGGCTATTGGCTTCATAAATACTTTAACTATTCATGATGGTTCGTATTCTTGAGGTTGTTCGAACAATTTCTGGGACAGGCTAAGAAAGTAAGTAATGTGAGAACATCTACATAGGAGGATAAGTGTGCATTTCTCATTAGTCCACATTGATGAATAATTTTTACATAAAAAAAATTCCATAATACTCCATGCTTGATGATTGATCGAAATTACGGAGTATTTATTCCAAAATCTTTCTCGACGTGTGCTTGTCGGTAACCGATCTCCCGGACTTGTAAAATATTCCACTAGTATATCCGATAGTGGCATTTTTGTAAATTAGTCTAAATTTTAGAGAATCGTGAAAGGGTACGTTGGTCTTTATTCCTTTTAGGACTTGTGAAGTCACCAAATGTTCAATGGTTTATTAGTTTAATCATTTCATTTCATTTTTCAAGGTTAACCTATAAATGGATGGTTATTTTGCCTCCATTTCTCTTTACCTGAAAACTTACTTCTTTTCTCCTAAAGTTTTTGCTTCTTTCTACTTAAACTCTTTGCCGTTCTTCCCAACCCCGTAAGCTTTCTTTTCTTTCTTCTTCTCTTTTTGATTTTTTTTCATCCAACCATGGTGGTGTATGCTGTAGACGAACATTCTTTAGATGAGATTAGGTAACTAGGAAAATACCTAATTGAGTGAGCACAGAGGTTGTAGATGGTCCCATTGATATTTAATCTTTAGAAGAGGTACATTAGATCCTAACTCTTTTTATAGTTGTGTGTGGCATAACTTATTCCCCCAAACATCTTTTTCTTCAGTTCTATCAAGACTTCGACATTGTTCCATATAGGATAGACCCCAATACTTGGAGAGTAGTCAATAGGTTAAATAATATTTATGCTATTCGAATTGGGATTCCCGAGTTGATGTTTTGCTATAAGTGGGGTACCACTATTGATGATGATGCTGGAAACAGCACCACCAGATGAGGTGTTAACAAGCTCAAACTAACAATAACAATGGCAGCACAACAGTGTATGTATAGTAGAAGGAGGCGGGGAGAAGAGGATGAACACTTGAATGTAAGTGGTTCAGCCAATCGGGCCTACGTCCACTGTGAGTGTGTGAGTAATATCACTAGAGGAAGACACTAATGGCTATAGATACAATCTCTCAAGATGTCTCTCTCTATTGTGTAAACCAATAGAGTTTCAGCTAGGATTGCAATTCTGGATCCCTTTACAAGGTAGAGGATGACCTCTTTATATAGTGTTTGGGGGGGGGGGGGGGTGTTGTACCCCCCAAGCATGCAATGAGAATGTACAAGGGGATCGAACCAGTATGAGAATGACACAAGGCTGATCTTATGTAGATAATGATGACCTCAATATCCCCTTACGTGAGGGGAATGATTCAGTTATAACTGATTTTATCCATGTGCTCCAAACCTTGAATGTGCTTGTAATTGCTCGCTACTGTGTCCTTGACTGGTGTAACCTTGGTCTGGACAAGTACGAGGTAGGTGGAGTCAGATGTAGTTTCCTTGGGTCCACGATGACCTCTGCCAGGAGGGCTGGCCGAGGTTAGGTAGGAGATCTCTGTAACGTCGACTGAGGCTGATGATGATGTTAGTAGATGATTGAGACCATGAGACATGCTGATTACGGCTGATGACTGCAATGTCGGCTGGGCCAATGATGATGTTGGTATATGCTTTAAGCCCATGAGACCTTACTAACTTCTGCTGTTGATCAGTCGAGGTTGGTGTAATGATGTTTTTGCACCGTCAGCTGGGGCTGACCTTATGAGAGATGATATTGCTGGTGGTTGTCATTAGCTTCTGGTCACCTCGGCTGTAAGACTGGCTGAGGTTAGTTGCTCTGAGTAAGAGGGTGCACTTTGGGTATATCAATCACCCATATCCCTTAGTTATCTATGTGAGTAGGTGATTGAAGGGTATGCAAAGCCGAGGCTGAGTTTCCTTAAGTGCCATTATTCTCTTGACAATTGTCACTTGTTGAAGTGAGGCCTGAGTCCCAAGATGATGTGATCCTGACTTGCATTTTGGGTTCCCTGGGTAAATGATGGGGCCTTGGAACTCGCGCCCCATCATTAGGTGGGTTTAAAACCCTTTTTGTCTTTCCCTCTTCTCTTTTCTTCCAAACTTCTTGTCACTTAAGCTCTCTCTCTGCAACTTCCATTTCCTTCGATCTTCCATTATTGGCTGCATTTGAAGGTTTCTCTTGCTTCAAAGTCTCTTCTTCTCTCCTTCACAACTTGTCAGGTATATTTTTCGAGCCTTCTTTTTCATTTCCAGTCGTTATTTTCCATTCCTGGATTTCTAGCGAAGTTCTATTTTTCGGCGAGGATTTTTTCCTTAGTTATGTGGTTATAGGGATATTATAATGGTGATTGAGTTGTTTTGGGACTACTCTGGGCTGCTAAGAGGTTGCTTCAGCCATAAATAACCCCTTCTTTAGGTTTCTAGTGAACTTTCGATCACCTTCTCGAGCGACCCTGCTCTTAAAGGTTCTTAAAGTTCTTGGTGTTCTTCATTTGAAACCTTTAAACTCCCCCTTTTTGATATTTTAGTTTGAATAGCCCAAGTAGTTTGTCTGTTTACTGTTTTGAGTCCATGTGTTGTGTCGTCTACCTTATGCTCATACCCTTGTACCAACTCATAGAAGAGTTCCCATCTCTTCGTGAGAAGACCATTGAGAAAATTGGGCAAATAGATCTAGCACAAGAGGAAGCACATAGGGCTGAGGCCTTTCCTCTTAGAACCATCTTTCCTCCACCTCTGAAGGTTATCTACCTTGATCCAACCGAGCCTGCTGAGCCTATAGAGGTTCCAGTGGACCCAACACCAATGTCTAACTTTGAGTCATCCTCCTCAGACCCCATGTCTGTAGACTCTTTCTAAGAGGATATGGATTACTCTCCTAGGCAGGGTGAGGTCCCTGAGGAAGCCGAGGTTTCGATTCGTGCCTTGTCTCACCATGGTGCTAGTACCTCACAATATTCTTCTGATGTTGAAATTACAGGACGAAGTGTGGCTATTCTCCCCATCATTGATGCCATTCCTCAATCGACCACCATCGGGGCTGAATTTCCTAAGAGGTGTCCTGGAGGTGTCCCTACACCTACTCTGATCGATGTTGCTGGGATGATGATGATGGTCAGGAGAGTGATATTGATACGTCTGAGCTGGTCGAGATAGAGAGATCCATCAGCGAGTACGACCTTCTTAATTTTAGGCACCTCTATTCGATAAACTCTTCCATCATCCTTAGGAGACCTCTGAGGGGTGATAGGGCATTTGATGGCCGAGATAGAGAGATCTGCGTCTATGAGCAGATGTTCAAGTTGGGCTTCTGTCTTCCTATTCACTCTTCTATAAGAGCTATATTATCCCACATAAATCTAGCCCCTTCATAATTATCCCCTAACGCCTGGAGGGTTATGATTGGGTCCATCATCCTTTAGAGGGATGTCCACCACTCAGACCTTCCAGCCAGAGTTTTAACTGGTTGCTATGTGCCCTCCTCTGCCAAAAACCACCCTAGCTATTACCACTTCTTAGCTAGGAAATCAGAGAAGAAAATTTTATTGGTTACCCAGACTTCAAACCACAACTAGAAACCTAGGTATTTTTGTACATCCAAGGCATGGGAATTTGGTCCCCATGAGGCTTCTAGAACTTCGATTCCAAGGACCCCTCTGAGATGGGGGAAGGTATCCCTTGCTGCTAAAGCCAACCGTGGACTTATCCAGGATAACTGATAAAAAGTTGAATATCTTCACAACCAGGGTGAGCAGGGTCATCTTGTAAAATATGAACATCTGATGACCCCCTATTACCTCTCTCAGATAGGTCTGGGGGGTGGTCCTTTGACAGAGCTTCGTAAGTCTTAATTTTTCATAAGTTAGATACTTGTCTCCTATAGAGCGCCCTGAAGGCATATCAGACGACCTTCGGGAGATGACTGCTCCAGGCCTTGTGAAGCTGATGCAAAAGAGGAGTGGAAAAAATGTATCACCTCCTACCACCCAGAAGAACGTCGGCACATCTAAGGCCGATGTTACCAAGAAGAGGAAGACCACAACGGACCCGAAGCATCAAAGGTCGGGTAAGACTCAAAAAGGGGATCATTCCATTCCCATCTCTTCAGACAATGCCCTGGCTGCTCGTATTGCTCAGTTGAAGATCAATGATAGTCTCATTGGCCACAGTCTGAAGGCTGCTGATGCTATCGGCACAGTAATGACTGGAGAGGATAAGCATTTCCTACGATCTTTGGACGTCCCGTTATTGGCCGATTTTACCCTCCACATATCAATTCAGGTACTAGTTTCTGCTCATTTGCTCTTTTTAAGTGTACACTCGGTTGTTTTATAAGTTATTGCTCATCTCCGTACGTCTAACCTTCCACTGCAGGGTATCTTATCCATGTATCATTTTATTGATTGTACCCTAAAGAAGATACCCCTTATAGAGAAGGGTCATGAAGCTGAGAAGGTCCAAGCCTCTTTGAATCCAGAGGTTAAAAAGCTTAAGGAAGAGCTGAATGAGGTTGACAAGCTAAAGGAAGTTGTCAAGAAAAGAGAGAACGATATATCCAAGCTCAAGAGTGACCATGAAGTAGCTCTGAAGGCTAAAGATGACGCCCTTCGGGCTAAGGTGGTTGCTGCAGTCAAGGCTGCTTTAGAGGATGTTGCAGAGAAGATCATTGAAGACTATAAGGTCTATGATGAATTTGTCAGTTTTAGCTTTGAGTACGTTGAAATAGGTATCAAAGCAACTGGCAAATGGTTAGCCACCAAGGAGAAAGAGTCAGGGAGTCTGACTGCCTCAGACTTTGAGGGTCTTGGATTTGGTGACCCCCGATTTGCTCAGGCCTTGCAAGAGGTTGAGGAGGCCGATGTTGCACCTGCTGAGACTTCTACCCTAGAGGTCACTGAGATAGAAGATGCTAATCCTCAGGATGATGGGGCTGAGGTGACAAACTTCGGCCACAACGACACGTCTACAGCTGCAGAGACTTAAGCCTTTTCTTTCTGAAGCTTTTATGTTGTAATTTTTGTTTCCTTTCTTGTCTGTACCTCTTATATTTTGTGAACTCTGATGGAATATTGGTATGTCTGATTTGTAACTCTCTTGAATGTTGCTTATTGATAAATCATTAATCCCATCTTCTTCAGATTATATTACTTCTTTTAATGTTATGCTTCAATGTCTTACCTCTTGAATGTTGTTTGAGGTCTGAGGTCACCATATTATGATGTTTACCTCATAAACTTCACCAAATTAATGATGTTTAAGGTCTGAGGTCACCATATTATGATGTTTCACCTCATATATTTAACTAAACTAATGATGTTAAAGGTATGAGGTCACCAAATCATGATGTTTACCCTCATAAATTTCGCCAAATTAATGATGTTTAAGGTTTGAGGTCACAATATTATGATGTTTACCCTCGTAATTTTCACCAAACGAATGATGTTTCAGGTCCGAGGTCACCATATTATGATGTTTACCCTTATAAATTTCACCAAACTAATCATGTTTAAGGTCTGAGGTCGCCATATTATGATGTTTACCCTTATAAATTTCACCAAACTAGTGATGTTTAAGGTCCGAGGTCACCATATTATGTTGTTTACACTCATAAATTTCACCAAACTAATGATGTTTAAGGTATGAGGTCACTATGTTATGATGTTTACCCTAATAAATTTCAACCAACTAATGATGTTTAAGGTTTGAGGTTACCATATTATGATGTTTACCCTTATAAATTTCATCAAACTAATGATGTTTAAGGTCCAAGATCACCATGTTATGATGTTTACCCTTATAAATTTCACCAAACTAATGATGTTTAAGGTCTGAGGTCACCATATTATGATGTTTACCCTCATAAATTTCAGCAAACTAACGATGTTTAAGGTCTGAGGTCACCATGTTATGATGTTTACCCTCATAAATTTCACCAAACTAATGATGTTTATGGTCCGAGGTCAATAAAATATGATGTTTTACCTCATACTTTACCAAATTAATGGTCTTTAAGGTCTGAGGTCACCAAATTATGATGTTTTACCTCACACTTCACCAAATTAATGGTGTTTAAACATAACATAACAAAGTATTGGCCCATAAATTGTTATCTTTCATTAACATCCTTTATATAAACTGGTACATGTGTTACAAAAGGATAAAAACAACTGCAACATCATATGTAATATTTCTTCAAGTGGTCGACATTCTAAGGGTGGGAGAAAGGTTCTCCTTTAAGATTTTATAGCCGGTAGGTACCTGGTACAACCTCATCAACTATTCTGTAAGGACCATGCCAGTTTGGATGGATCTTATTTTCTTTTTGCAACATCTTCTTTAGGACTAGGTCTCCCATAGCTATAGGCCTTGATTTCACCTTTTGATTGTAGAATTTCGTGGTTCTATGCAGGTATGGTGTCTGTCTTATCTCTATATCATCTCTTCTTTCCTCGATCAAATCAAGATCAATTCTTCTATCTTCCCCGTTCCTCTAAGGGTCATAGGTTTGCATTCTATGAGTGGGAAGTACTACATCTGTAGGGATGACAGCCTCTGAGCCGTGGGCTAACATAAATGGAGTTTCTCCCATTGGTGTCCTCGCTATCGTCCTGTCCTCGCTATCGTCCTGTAGGCCCTACCTATGATGTTCTTCTAGATGAATTGGAAGGTCTTCTTCTCAGTGATTATAATCATTGGCTCAACCTCTACCCATTTGGAGAGTAATCAATTACCACGATCAAGAATCAATAATTATTTACAGCTCTTGGCAGGGGTCCTACCAAATTAATCCCCCAAATTGCAAATGGCCAAGGCGAGTTGATTGACGTCATAGGTTGATGAGGGATGGTGGATAACCTTTGGCACTTATCACACTTCTTCACATATGCAGCTACATATTTGGCCAAGGTCTGCCACCAGTACCCCTTAGTGATTATCCTCTTAGCTAAAGGTCTTCCTCCTATGTGACTGGAGAAAGAGCCCATGTTTACATCTTGAAAGATGTGTGGAACCTCTGAAGGGTGGACACATCTGAGGAGAGGGAGCAGGAACCCCTTGTTGTACAAGATATCTCCCACAATTGAGAATTTTGTAGCTCTGAACCTCAACTTTCTTCTTTCTGATTTTGACTCTGGTAGGTCTCCCTTTTTGATGTATCTGATAAGAGGATCCATCCATGAGGCTCCCATATTCAAATTTAGGCAAGATCTGACAACCTCTTATTCTTCAATGGCCGGCTTGAGCTGAATCTCAACGAGTACTTTTGTTCTTATATCTGTCCTTATTGCTGAGGCCAACCTTGCTAGTGCATCAGCTCAACTGTTATCTTGCCGAGGTATCCTCTTCATCTTTACCTCCTTCAAGCTTTCTAGAATCGTTCTCACCCTCTTCAGTTATTTGGCCATCCTTTCATCTTTGGCCTCATACACTCTAAGGATTTGGTTGACGACTAACCTTGAGTCACTGTGGACTAAGAGTCGGCCAACACTAAGGGTTTTTGCGAAGGAGTGACCTGCTATCAATGCCTCATACTCGAACTCATTATTCGAAGATTTGAAGTTGAACATCAACGCATATTCAGTATCGGTACCATCTGGTGCTGACATTATCAGCCCCTCTCCACTTTTGGTTTCACAGGAAGATTCATCCACGAAGAGGTTCCAAACGTCTTCATTTGAAGAGAAGTTTTCCTTTGATAGGTTCCCTTGTTTGAAGAGGTACCTGTCTTCCTCATTTTGAACCATTATTTTTCTGGCTTTGCTTGACTCAACCTCATTCGGATCTTAGAAGGCGTTTATGTCTAGTTCATCTGCAGCCTTTTGACTATCTTCAACCTCAACCTCTTCCCAGGTAAACTCTGCTACAAAGTATGCAAGTGCCTACCCTTTTATGACGAACCTGGGTTGATAAATAATGTCATATTCCCCCAAGTTGATTACCCAGGTCATCATCCTACCTGACTTCTCAGGCTTATGGAGGACCTATCTTAGTGGGGAATCAATGAGGACGACCATAGAGTGGGCTGGGAAGTATGTATTCATCTTCCTACAAGCATGTATCAAAGCATAGGATAACTTTTCAATTATTTTCTACTTCAGTTCAGACCCTTGAAGAGCCTTAATATTGAAGTACACTAGCCTCTGCACTCCATCATCTTCTCTTACTATTGTTGCACTAATGGATGATTCTGAAATATCTAGATATAAATATAATGTCTCCCCCAGAATGGGACGAGATAGGAGTAGAGGGGATTCGAGGTAGGACTCCAGCTCCTCAAAAGCTTTGTCGCATTCCTAATCCCATTCGAAGGCCTTTCTAAGAACTTTAAAAAAAGGAAGACACTTGTCTGTAGCTCTTGAGACAAACCTGTTAAGTGAAGCAACTCTTCCAGTTGACCTCTGAACGTCTTTGATGGTTTGGGGTGTCTTCATTTCTAGAAGAGCCTTGATTTTCTCATGGTTAGCCTCTATTCCCCTTTGGTTGACAATGAACCCCAAAACCTTTCCTGCTCCTATCCCGAAGACACATTTGGCCGGGTTGAGCTTCATTCTATACTTGTCCATGGTGTTAAAGCTTCTTTCAAGGTCGGCCACATGAGTGTCAGCCTTCAGACTCTTCGTCAGCATGTCATCCACATACACTTCCATGGATGTGCCTATGTGCTCCTCAAATATCTTATTTACAAGACGTTGATAGGTGGCCCCTGCATTCTTCAATCCAAAGGTCATGACCTTGTAGCAATAGGACCCCTTGTCTATGATTAATTATGTCTTCTCTGAGTCTTCCGCATTCATAAAGATCTGATTATATCCTGAATATGCATCCATAAAGCTCATGAGCTCATGTCTAGCTATAGCATCCACCATCTGATCTATACGAGGCAGGGGAAACTATCTTTTGGACAAGACTTGTTCAAATCAGTGAAGTCTACGCACATCCTCCATTTCCCATTTTCTTTTGGCACTATGACATCATTGGACAACCACTCAGGGTCTATAACCTCTCTGATGAACTTGGCCTCTTCAAGCTTTCTAACCTCTTCTTTGATAACATCATACTTCTCTCTTGAGTATACTCTTCTTCTCTACTTGATGGGCATAGCATCTTCTACAACATTGAGTTTGTGGCACATAATCTCGGGGTCAATACCTGGAATGTCTGCATGGCTCCAGGCAAAAAGACTTTGTCTCTTCCTCAAAAGCTTCACCAGCTCTTCCGGGATCTCAGGTCTTAGGGCTTTGCCGATTTGGATGGTTTTTTTCGGCTCATCCTCATTGAGGATGATGGATTCTACTATGACACCTCGCCTAATAAAACACCGGGCGATCACTCCTATATCAAATTAAAACAGGAGTCTCATGTGGTTCATTCTTAAACATCACTATCGAAAACCAATTAATTACTAATATCCTATTAGGCCGGCGTCAAAATTTTAAATTAACTAATCTTTTACCAAACCATTCAAATAAAATAATTACAACAATTTATATGCAGCAACTGAAATGAAATAAAATAAAATAACCGAACACTCGGTCCAATAATACAACCAAATTGAATACCGCACAAAAGGCAGTAAAAGAATAAATGAGTATTGTTGGGCCATAAGCCCAAATATGACTACAATACCTCCTATCTAGATCTCAATGATAGAAGCATCTACAATTAACCTGCTGTAATACCCCGCACTTTTATTGATTTTTATTTATTGGATTAATTAATTAATGAGAATTAATTGGAAAATTAATCCGGAATTAAATACTAGAGAGATGTAAGTTAGTATTTGAGTATGTTGATAAAAAAATTTAATATTACGGTGCATATTTAGTAATATTGAATGTTGAAAGTATTAAAATTGTCGAGAGTTTTAAATACGACAATTTGGGAAATTTAATTGGAAAGCGCGTGTCAGTCGCGTCAAGAATGAATTTATGAGATTTATAAATAAATTATTTTTCTTTTGATCAAATAGTCATTTTGAGTGCGCCAACGTGTCCGAAAGGGTCGAGATAGTCAGAAAACACTAGCCGGGGGTTTAGTTTGGGTCCCGGGGCATTTTTAGGCCAAATCGGCAACCCAAAAGGGTAGTTTGGTAATTTCAGAAATTTGGTAATTAAAACCCACGAAAATTAGACTTTAATTACAACTTATCATTAAACCCACTAACCCATTTTCAACCCTAATCTAAGTAGTGGGCTACGGGAGAAGTTAAGAAAATATTATAACTTGCCAAAAACCAACACCCCACCTCCATTGTCATCTTGTGAGAAGAACTTGTAGAGAGAGAGAGAGAGAGGAGAATTCTGCAGAGAGAGAGAGAGGAATTCAACCATCTCCAACCAACAACAAATCTGAAGAACATAAGGCAAGTGATTTAGTTACAAATTATTCAATGAATATGTTCCCCATGTGTAGTGTAAATATAGAATTTGTCTTGGAAGATTGATATGAACCCATGAATTTGAGGATTAAAACTATAAACCATGTTAGGAATTGCATGTAGACATATTCTGGACGAATTATGAATTCAAAATATAACCCTTGATGATCTAAAAACGGATTTAAGAAGAGAATTATTATTGTTCTTGAAAGAAATAGAAAACTAGGGTTCTTGAGGAAGTTTTGATCCAAATAAAGCCCTTGGTTGATGATTGATTGGTTTTAGAACGTTAACAATGTTGTAGGATGGTTGTATGATGATATTATAACGTTAGATTAGAGTTTCATACATTATAATGGAGTTTTGGGGCGAAACTTGGACTGCAAAACGAAGCAGTCCGTAGCCTAACTGGTGCCCTCGATCAATCGACATTCATAGGTCGATCGATCGACATTCATAGGTCGATCGATCGATCACCATCGATCGATCTAACATACAAGGTCGATCGATCGACCTTCCCAGAATGAGTAGAATCTTCCCACTTAAAATTTTAAGGATGTTAACCCTAGAAAATTATTGATGGAGACTTTGTGAGTATTCTTAGACTTAAGGAAGACCAGTAGTTATGGTTGTGAAATTGGACCTTAATTAGAATTTAATTTGGGATAGTTGTCTAAAATCCAATAAAGCTCGACGAGTGAGATAATATTAGGGTTAAAAGAGTAAATTCGAATGATTTGATGAAATGAGGTTTGTGGCAGAAATAATAACCTTAAGAATAATGGAATTAAATGTGGAAATAATAGGAGACTTAGTAACCTCTTTGAGATAGGTTTTAAGTATAAGAAACTAGGATGTGAGATGTGTCGACAGTCTACATTATATATTATCGGAAGACTTAAAATGCATAAAATTTGAATAATGGTATAGGCATGTAGAATATACCTTTATTAATATTAAGATATCTAAGACGTGTGAATGCTTAGTATATAACTTATGTGTATGACATACCTACCATACTTGCTATCACGGAGGTCGTCGTTCGTGTTGGGCCAACTAATCTTTGTGTGCCTACGGGGGGATTTAGATTGGTTCCTTAAGAACATAATACTAGAATGACTTATTTGTGAGTTAATAAGTCAGCTGACTATGGAGCGTAGGTATGTACGTGACCCATGGATATGTTGAATTATGTTCACCTCCATTTTTGTGTGTTGTGCTTATTCTAACGATTCCTGAGAGATTCGAAATTTGTAATCCTTATGTACGTGATGTACCGGGATGAGATAGCAGAGTATGTGCACCGTAGCCTAGACTAGGGGTGCCTATAATGTATATTTATGATGTGAATAATATACAAATAATGTTAAATGAAATACTTAGTAAAGTAACGATGTGTATACTTGTGCTACTTTAATAGAGATTAAAATGAGAACCCCACATAATAAAAGGTTATTAATAGGGAATTAAGGCACATACATGGTATACTTTAATGACATGAATAAACCCTTAAACCTATAAAGTGAAGCCAGGTTTTGTATTAGACTAGTTAGTTAGTAGCATAACTAGTACGGGCTATGGATGCGTTAGGAGTGCACATTAGTTGAGAGGTGAGGAGCTCATGTGAGTGCACGTCACTAACATGTATTTGATATTCACTATTTATTTGTCATTAAACACTTGCAATATTTTTAAACTGTTTTCACAATCGGGCTCTGACCCGTTTGCTATCAAATCTATTTTTGTAAAAAACCTTTTAGGTGCCCAGCCACAGGGACGCCAAGCTTAGGAGTTCTATCCCATTGACGTGATGTAGCTGCTGTGGAAGTTACAGGGCCTTGCTAGTAGACGCTTCCTTTGGTTTTGACTCCATATTCAGTTCCATCATTTGTAGGGCATGTCGCCCATTTCTATTAGAGACATTTCATATTTCAGTTATTCAGAGTCTTGGCATGTAATTAATTCAGGATACACTATTTTGTTCATTTCAGTTGTGGATTGTTGTGAGGAGTTTTCCTCTGGACTCATTAATGTTTGTTGGTTACTTCGTTGAGACATTATGGTATATTGTTATGTTATTCTTTTATATCTCACTTACTGCTTGTTAATCAGACTTAATTTAAAATTTGATATCTTACTTTTAAATACTAGGTGGTTAGTAATTGTTAAAAAAAATGTTTTCGACAGTGATGCTATTAACTGAACCAACTTGGCATTTTGATTTAATTTAATAAAGGAGTAGCTACCCGGTATTTAATTAGTCGGGGTGTCACACCTGCTTTCATCCATAGCTGCTGCAGCAAACGTCCGACTCGAAAGAATTATCATCCAGGCGTCCCAGTGTCTGGACACCTATTTATATATATATATATATATATATATAGGAAGAGAAGGGAAAATGGAGGAACGGGTCAGAGCACGAAATTTGAAAATATTTTTAGCAAGTGCATAAAATCCATATTTTTAAGATATGATATTTCTCATATTTAAACTGGTATCGCACTCTCGTGAGATACACTTCGCCTCTCTTCTAATAGTGCACAACTATCACATATCTTTTAAGCGACCTAACTAAAATACCCTGCCTAACTAATGTATTTACTATCTTCTAATAATCCTTATTAATACAAGTACGAAGGACTAAAATTCTCCCTATTCCCAACATTATGTTACTTTCGTGCGTGAGGTGTCTCGCGAAGCGAAATCCAAATAAGGAACCCCCCGATACACTACTTCGTTACAATGTTGATCATTGGGATCCATTAGGCCCTTAGCACATATAACATCTTATAATATCTCGTCTATATATAATTAGTTCTCATTAACCTATGATTCATAATTCATAAATATCCGGATATAAATTTGCCAGTTTGAGTATAACACTTTATTCATTCTTCTCCTTTTTATACAGGGTTAGGTTATATGATATCTCATATCATATATATATATACAATATACTATTCGCAACAAGTATATTAGTTATCCATATAGGACACCAAAAAAGATTTCGGTATACACACATTATTCTCTTTATTCATACATATCACTTTATATATCAATATATCTATATTTCACTTTGGTTGAGAAACCCCTTGTACTATGCATACTCGGCTATCAAGTCTAATTGCCTCTCTCACGAACAGAGGACAATAGGTTCAATCTCTCAACAACCAATGAAACATATACACATATTGGGGGCGAACATGGTTCTGAGCCTATGGGATACGCACATACCTATGCACCCATAAGGCCGTCATCACTATCATTCTCAGATATCCTGTATCCACGGTTCCATGCTCTAGTTGTACGACTCAAAAATCCTTTCGAAGTCACACAAGATATGGTCGGCCACAACGTGTTAACCCCCACTCGATAGCCAATAGCTAGGTATGTCATACAGATAAAAATAATGATATAGATACACATTCCATCTATATAAATATAACATCAATGAGGTATTCACCCAACCATCATATAATTATAGGTATTTGTCTCACTTATACATAATTTCGCATGGGTATTTATTTAACCCATGTATATAATAATATAAGGGCCTACACATACCCATATAATACATCCCATACGTATTATATTTATATCTTGGATATCCTACGCATTTATCGATTTTTAACTAATTTTCATTACATTATTTCTGAGATTTTCTCACCGCACAATGATATTATCAACGACACCGATATATTCATTCGTCTCATAATATATACACTTTAACGATATCGTATATATTATTTATATCTCTTCTCAATGTTTTATGGCCATAATCTTCAAACTCTTATGGCGATAGTCAATAGCCTCGAATATTCTCACTCACAATAATATAAGCCGTCACACAATTATAACACTACCCCAATACATATTCCCTTATTTAATATCCAAATCACACCTAAGTATCTCTTTAAGTATTATTCCTCACGAACACCCCTATTTGGGTAAATCTTGAATTTTACTTTCAACTAACCCCAAAGTACATGCCTTACTAAAAAAAAATTATTTAGAAGTCCCCACACTATTTTTAGGAACCCCAAATATTTATCTCCAAACAATTATAGCCTTTATTTTTCCAATTTCCAGTTTGATTTCCGAGTTGAGGATTTAACCCTCGGAACTTCTATCTTAGAAAAATCATATCAAATCCAAACAAAATCAGAAAAATACGCGGCCGGTGCCCACGCGACCATATCGAAAAGGTCTACAATTTTATGTTTTAACCGAGAGCTGAATCAGTATTCTTCCTGGCCGAATCGACCCCGCGAGCTACTGTGTTACTTTTCATCATCTCCGCCCAAATCCCAACCTCCATTAATACACCCCAAGCTTTTTATCTCCTCTCCCATCATCATCCAATCTCAAACAACCATAAATACACATATAAAAGGGTTCTAATCATCCTAGAACCCATAACCAACAATTAATTTTAATAAATTCCAAGTTTCTCAAATTGGGTATTAATAAAGTTATATCCGTTTTAATCTTTCGAAAACCGGTTTGATCCACGAAATTTCAACCCAAAAATATTTTGTTTTATACCAACTACAATATGATAAATTAACACACTAAATCATAAAGCAAGTTAAACACTTGCCTCGTGGATTAAATCCGACGACCCCGAGTCGAATCTCGCGAATTTTGGCCGGAAATCTCTTCTTTTCTTCTCTTTTCTTTCTTCTTCTTTCTTCTCTTCTTTCTCTCTATTCTATCTCTCTTTTCTCTCTCTCTCTTAGGGCTGATATTTGGGGTAAATGAGGGCTTCCACCTCTTTAAATCTGAAATTGGGTATATACCCAATTGTTAAATGACTTGTGTACTCATTTAAGAGTCCCTACTAGACAAAAAATGCCCGGAACCCAAATACTACCCCTGGGTGCTCTATTTTTACTATCTCGACCATTCCGAACCCAATGACGGAGTCAAAATCTCCATCCGAGTCACTTAACTAAAATTTACTATTTTGACCCAACACGTTCAATACGCGTATTTTCTAATTTAAAATATTTTCATTTGTTGCTTTACCCAACTGCGACATGTAATAAAAATAATCTACTCATAAACTTAGTCTTGAAATATAATCCACGTAAATATTAATGTGTCACTCGAAAACTAATATTTACTATTCACTTTATAACATTAAATTTATTTAATTTCACTCATTAATCCAAGAATTACTATTCACAATAATTTCTCAAATTACTAAATTACATCCACAGTATAATTTAAATACCTTTAAAAGTACGGGATATTACATACTCCCCCCCTACAACAGAATTTCGTCCTCGAAATTCAGATATAGCCTGTACCACTACTCGAGGATCCGTATATACATTACGTCCTAGCTTAACCAAATTTAGATATAGTCTAGCATAATGGTCTCCTACCATATTCCACCTCTGTCAAGGCGTATGCTCTAATGCACTAGCTTAATCACAAGATTACTAAATCTCTATATGTTACAATGCTACTTCGGTCGTAAGGTTGACGCTAATGTCATATCGCACCTAGTGCTTCTTTAAGTGCATATAAAGGAAACAAGCCTATAACTGTTGTTCTAACTTATTTGTCCCATTGGAGGTTCGTTACTCCAAGCGTTCACTTATTTACATCAGGACATCTGGCCTCAAAAAGGAAACTTCACTAGCGCTCTACTATTCTCGTCAGTCTTTTCTCTTATCCTAAGTGTTCCAAATCTTATTGCACAAATATAATTAGATCAGTGCATACTTCCTACGAGGTTCCATCCAATCCATTTTAAATCCATTTATAACTGTCAGCAACATAAAATCTAGCTTTTTATATACTACATCCCTTGTGTTTCGGGTGGTATATAAAATCAATTTACTAAGGTTACCGTACACCTTTTTAACATGTGCATATCTGAACAATCATTATAAACGTCTGATACATCACTCTCACTCTAAATTATGGGCCTCATTTAATCGGCCTAGTATTAACACCTAGGTACTCTTAACTCGAAAATTTTTGAAATTTAGTTCTCCCGATACCTGGAAATTTTATCCTTCATAAGGTTATACCATCGATTTTCTTTTGGTTAACTCACATTAGTCTCCTTATATTAGTGTCGATAGTCTTATTGCCCTTACTTCGCGGTAGTCCTAAGATCAAGGTGTTTCTAATACATGTAATAGGAGCATTATCCTAACTATATCCCTAGTGCCCAAGACCTCTCTTGACTTCCAACATTTGCTCGATTTCGTGCGTGGGATGTCTCGCAAAGCGAAATCCAAACAAGGAACCTTCCCGATACACTACTCCCTCGCTTCGTCGATCATCGAGATATAACGGTGTAAGGGACACCAGCGGGACGTTCTAAATCCTATTCGCTAACCTACTAATGTAATTTTACCACCAAATCCGTCCATCTTGTCCAAATGGAAAGTCCAACAAATTAGGGCACCTACTCTCTGTAAAAGCATTACGAACATCATACCCAAAACGCATTTCCTTTGAATTTGCATTTTATTCAAAGTCTGGCTATATGTCTCCAATCAATTTCCTTTAGCATAACTCACCCACTTACTTGCGGTGAGAGAACAATTTCAGTGCTTTTCCATAGCACTTATATCTCTATATAATTATACTGTCATCAAACGTCTCTCACTCTATAGTGTTTTCTCTAAACTAGGTGACTTATCATCAAAACTAACATCATTGCATTTTTATAACATCTCTCCACTCCCGAAATCATTAAGGTAAGTGTGTGGAGCGTCTCGCAAGAGAAATCCAAACAAGGAACCCTTCCTATACACGGCTACTTAACTTTGTCGGTCGTGGAGGTCCGTTAGTTCAAATATGCAACTGGGATAATCCCCTCTCTCCTATCATCAGAAGTGTGGCCAGAACTCTTAATTCTGTCAAGGAGTCTTTCCATAAGCACTTGCATTAACACTTAGTCCTTCGTGCGACTCAAATCATGGTAATGAAACATCTCCTCATCGAAGTTTCCATCTAAACATATAATCAAGGCGAGCTCATCCATAATTTATCTCGCATTACATGCTTTATTATGTCCGTATATATATGTTTCACATCTCATATAAATATATATATAATATACTATATACATCAAGTATATCCATACTTATATATCATACTTAATATAAGTATAATAACCATCCCTCAGAGCTATAACTCAATGGATGCAGTCTCTCAATGCTATCATGTTCTAGGGAATTAATTACACATCATCCTGGGTACCATTGGTCGGACTATCACACCGACTCGGTAAAAACCATATCATATAAGTACACCAATCACACACATATATATTTAACATATCACATATATACGTCTAAATATGCCCGTATATATATATATAATATTGTTCGGCTAATTGTGCATATTCTTCGTTCACTTATAAATTTTAAGTTACTCGACATTCGTATAGGCCTAAAACTCATTTAAATAGGCCTACGAGAGGTTCGAAACAAAAATCGGGCCTTTAGAGTCATTCTGGAATCTCGTTAGAAGGCCTAGAATTCTCATTCGAACAAGCTCATTCGAACGACTTTTCGTTCGAACGACATTTCCAACATCGAATGAACTACCCACTGGAACCTCGTTAGAATTCTCGTTCGAACGAATTACTTCGAACGAACTACTTCGAACGAACTACTAACTCGTTAGAAGTGCCACTGGAACCTCGTTATAAGTCTCGTTCGAACGAAGTCTCATTGGAACGACCTGGGCTGAACTTCTAACAAAAATTTAGCAGGTGCACAGTTCATCTCCAAAATTCATTTTTCCCATTTTTCCTTCTCCAAATTCAATCCATAAACATTCTAACCCAAGTTTAAGGTTCCCAAACTACTCTAATTCACCCTAGAACAATTCTTAGCATAGTCTACGAATCAAATCCTTCCAATCTTCCAGTAAATCCAACAAATCCATAAATTTTCTCATGAGTTATATTAACATAAACCCAAACCCAAACATATTCATTTATAAAAAATCCATTTTTATTTCGTGATTAACATCTAATTCACCAAATTTCACTCTTATTAAGGAAAAAAATCCATCTGTAAGATTAATTTATGAGCAATACGTCATGCTCCCCCAAATATGGTGACCATCGTCCCCACCATTTCAACATTGCTCTAACGAGTGAAAAAAAATTTCCTCAAATTTTCACATATGGGTATTCCCATACCCAACTCTAAGCAAGTGCTCCTGAGCCCTCAACTTTCTTTGGAAGAACTACACTACTTCCTCCAAGCTCCACTTCAACGTACGGTCCTCATAAAAGACCTATTAGCTTTTTCGTAATTTATCCTCACTCGGCAATTCAAGTTTAGCACCATTCTCTACTATAGAGGTGCATATATAATTATAACTACTATTCTATAGTAGTCATTGCAGCAATCCATGACAATGCCGCAAGGAAAATGACCTTTACCACGGTCCTCATTTCCAACATCAACTTACATCTCTAACTAAGCCCTACCTCCAGCTCCCCTCACAATGGACTTCGAAGGTCGCCCTTTGTCGATCAGCACACGAATCCCGAATGAGCGTGCAATATATTTACTATAATCTTACATAATGGCAGGAGAACGAAATCTTATAAGAGTATATCAACAATCCTAATCATAAGGCTATATATCAAATCAAAAGCAACGCTGAAAGCGTAGTACGTCCGCTCAGATTCCTAAGGACACTAGAACCTGATGCTCTGATACCACCTGTGACACCCCGCCTAATAAAACACCGGGCGATCACTCATATATCAAATAAAAATAGGAGTCTCATGTGGTTCATTCTTAACATCACTATCAAAAACCAATTAATTACTAATATCCTATTAGGCCGGCGTCAAAATTTTAAATTAACTAATATTTTACCAAACCATTCAAATAAAACAATTACAACAGTTTATATGCAACAACTGAAATGAAATAAAATAAAATAACCGAACACTCGGTCTAATAATATAACCAAATCGAATGCCGCACAAAAGCGGTAAAAGAATAAATGAGTACTGTTGGGACATAAGCCCGAATATGACTACAATACCTCCTATCTAGATCTCAATGATAGAAGCGTCTACAATTAACCTGCTGGCATCCATAGCTACTGCAGCAAACGTCTGACTCGAAAGAATTATCATCCAGGTGTCCCAGTGTCTGGACACCTGTATATATATATATATATATATATATATATATAGGAAGAGAAGGGAAAATGGAGGAACGGGTCAGAGCCCGAGTTTTGAAAACATTTTTAGCAAGTGCATAAAATCCATATTTTTAAGATATGATATTTCTCATATTTAAACTGGTATCGCACTCTCGTGAGATACACCTCGCCTCTCTTTTAATAGTGCACAACTATCGCATATCTTTTAAGAAACATAGCTAAGCTACCCTGCCTAACTAATGTATTTACTATCTTCTAATAATCCTTATTGATACGAGAACGAAGGACTAAACTTCTCCCCATTCCCAACATTATGTTACTTTCGTGCGTGAGGTGTCTCACGAAGAAAAATCCAAACAAGGAACCCCCCCCCCCCCCCCCGATATACTACTTCGTGACAATATTGATCGTTGGGATCCATTAGGCCCTTAACACATATAACATCTTATAATATCCCGTCTATATATAATTAGTTCTCATTAACCTATGATTCATAATTCATAAATATCCGGATAAAAATTTGCCGGAAGGAGTATAACACTTTATTCATTCTTCTCCTTTTTATACACGGTTAGGGTATATGATATCTCATATCATATATATATACAAAATACTATTCGCAATAAGTATATTAGTTATCCATATAGGACACCAAACAAGATTTCGGTATACACACATTATTCTCTTTGTGCATACATATAAATTTATATATCAATATATCAATATTCCACCGTGGTTGAGAAACCCCTTGTGCTATGGATACTTGGCTATCCAGTCCAATTGCTTCTCTCATGCACAGAGGACAATAGGTTAAATCTCTCAACAACCAATGAAACATATACACATATTGGGGCGAACATGGTTCCGAGCCTATGGGGTACGCACATACCTATGCACCCATAAGGCTGTCATCACTATCATTCTCAGATAGCCCGTATCCACGGTTCCATGCTTAAGTGGTACGGCTCAAAAATCCCCCTGAAGGCACACAAGATATGGTCGGCCACAACGCGTTAACCCCCACTCGATAGTCAGTAACTAGGTATGTCATACACATAATAAACAATGATATAGATACACATTCCATCTATATAAATATAACATCAATGAGGTATTCACCCAACCATCATATAATTATAGGTATTTGTCTCACTTATACATAATTCCTCATAGGTATTTTTTTAACCCATGTATATAATAATATAAGGGCCTACGCATAGCCCATATAATACATCCCATACATACTATATTTATATCTTGGATATCCTACGCATTTATCGGTTTTTAACTAATTTTCATTATATTATTTTCGAGATTTTCTCACTGCACAATGATATTATCAATAACACCAATATATTCATTCCTCTCATAATATATATACTTTAACGACACCGTATATATTATTTATATCTCTTCTCAATGTTTTATAGCCATAGTCTTCAAACTCTTATAGCGATAGTCAATAGCCTCGAATACTCTCACTCACAATAATATAAGCCGTCACACAATTAAAACACTACCCCAATACGTTTTCCCTCATTTAATATCCAAATCACACCTAAATATCTCTTTAAGTATTATTCCTTACGAACACCCTATTTGGGTAAATCTTGAATTTTACTTTCAACTAACCCCAAAGTACACGCCTTACTAAAAAAATTTATTTAGAAGTCCCCACACTATTTTTAGGAACCCCAAATATTTATCTCCAAACAATTATAGCCTTTATTTTTCCAATTTCCGGTTTGATTTTCGAGTTGACGATTTAACCCTTGGAACTGCTATCTTAGAAAAATCATATCAAATCCAAAAAAAATCAGAAAAATACGCGGTCGGCACCCACGCGACCGTATCAAAAAGATCAGCAACTTTTATGTTTTTATCGAGAGCTGAATCAGTTTTCTTCCAGGCAGAATCGTCCCCGTAAGCTACTGTGTTACTATTCATCGTCTTCTCCCAAATCCCAACCTCCATTAATACACCTCCAACTTTTTTATCTCCTCTCCCATCATCATCCAACCTCTAACAACCATAAATACAGACATAAAAAGGGTTCTAATCATCCTAGAACCCATAACCAACAATTAATTTCAATAAATTCTAAGTTTCTCAAATTGGGTATTAATCGAGTTATATCCGTTTTAATTTTCTGAAAATCCGTTTGATCCACAAAATTTCAACCCAAAAATATTTAGTTTTATACCAACTACAATATGAGAAATTAACACACTAAATCATAAAGCAAGTTAAACACTTGCCTCGTGGATTAAATCCGAAGACCCCGAGTCGAATCCCGCGAATTTTGGCCGAAAATCTCTTCTTTTCTTCTATTTTCTTTCTTATTCTTTCTTCTCTTCTTTCTCTCTCTTCTCTCTCTCTTAGGGCTGATATTTGGGGCAAATGAGGGATGCCACCTCTTTAAATCAGAAATTAGGTATATACCCAATTGTTAAATGACTCGTGTACTCATTTATGAGTCCCTACTAGTCCAAAAATGTTCGGAATCCAAATACTACCCCCGGGTACCCTATTTTGACTATCTCGGCCATTTCGAACCCAATGGCGTAATTGAAATCTCCATCCAAGTCACTTAACTGAAATTCACTATTTTGACCCAACACTTTCAATACGCGTGTTTTCTAATTTATAATATTTTCCTTTGTCGGTTTACCCAACTGCGACATGTAATAAAACTTATCTACTCATAAACTTAGTCTTGAAATATAATCCACGTAAATATTAATTTGTCACTCAAAAACTAATATTTACTATTCACTTTATAACATTAAATTTATTTAATTTCACTCATTAATCCCAGAATTACTATTCGCAATAATTCCTAAAATTACTAAATTACATCCACAGTGTAATTTAAATACCTTTAAAATTACGGAGTATTACATCTACCTCTTCCACGTCCTCTTCCTTCTTGAGCTTTGTTTCATCTCTTGGAGCAAGTGTATCAATGTTATATGTGGTCGTTGCCCTCTTATGAGCCTTTCTCTCTTCCGCTGAGTTTAAATAGCATTCATGTGCCTATGTTTGGTCACCTTATACATTCCCTACTCCATAGGGAGTGGGGAATTTAGCATTTGGTAGTCCGTTGAAGGCACGACCTCAAATTCCTTAAGGGCTACTTGTCCTATGATGAGGTTGTAAGCTGAGAAGACATTTTCATCCATTACAAAGAAGTTGATTTTTCTAGTCAGCCTTTTAGGCCATTCATCTCCCATTCTAACATCCATCTCATACATGCCCAATGGATGAACCTTTTCACCACTGAAGCCAATCAAAGGATGATGATAAGGGATAATCCTAGCTCTGCTGAGGCCTAAGCTCTTGAAGAATGGCAAAAACATAACGTCTACTAAACTTCTTCCATCAACGAGGATCCTCTGAACTTCACACCCATTCACCCTCGTGGTGATTACCAGAGGGTCATTGTGAGGAGCTAAGATACCTTTGAAATCAAGTCGTGAGAAGCCAACTATGAGGGTATCCATATCTACCTTCTTTCTCTTCTTGTGTTTAACCTCTGAAGATGCCAAGTTCACAACCTCGGCTTTGGTCACTAATTTATCCTCTGCTACATGGGCCTTGCGATCGCCTACCTTAGAGACACCCCCGGCTAGTCCTCCACAGATGGTGCTCACACCAAAATAGATCATACCAACCCTCTTCACTGGGACATTATCGTCTTTTGGTGGGAGAATATGGTCATCGTCATCATCATCTGAGTCCTTAGCTCTTCTGGCATGGGCATCTTCTTGACATGTGTCATTTCTTTTCTTTTTAAGGTCGTATCTTCCTCCCTTAGAAGATCTACCATCCACATACTTCCTGAGCTTCCCAAAATTCAACATCTTCTTAATCTCGTCCTTTAGGGCGAAACACTTTTTGATCACATGGTCGTGATCTTGGTGGAACTCACACCATAGGTTCTTATTCCTCTTATGTGGAGGTGCCTTCAGCTTCTCCTGCCATCTTAAGGACATGTCATTATTTATTTCATTGAGGATGTGTTTACAGCTCACAGTTAGAGGAGTGTAGTGTGCAAACTTGTCATCTTCATCCCTCTTCTTTCCATCCTTCTTCCTTTGGAATTTCCCATTGATACTTCCATTATCATCCTCATACTTTGTAGCTATTTCCTCTTCTTCACTCATGACCTTTCCAGCTATTGCTAACAGCTCATCCATAGACTTAGGAGGGTCTTCAGCAAGCTTCCAGAGTAGCTTTCCCTTCTAAAGTCCCCCAATGAGGGCTGTCATGGGTATATTCTCTTCATAATCTTCAACCTTCAACTTTTCCTTATTGAACCTCGCAATGTAATCTCTGAGGCTCTCATTCTTACCTTTCTTTGCATAGAGCAGATGGGTTATCTTTTTATGAGGTCTTACCCTAAAACAGAAGCTGTGTATAAAACGCTCAGATAAACCATTAAAGATCTCAACAGAATTTTAGGAAGGGAAGTGAACCAGATATCCACAGCTCCCGTCAAAGTGCTTGAGAAAGCTCAGCACCTCATCTCATCAGGGTTTGAATAAATTTCTATTGCAGACTGATACATCTCAATATGATGTACAGGGTTGGTAGTTCAATCATACTTGGGAGACACGATTGGTGGTTTAAATTTGGCAAGGGTTGGGAAGTTGATAATCCTTGCCATAAATGGGGAACCCTCTGAGAATCACCTTTATAGTGGGTCTCGACTTTTTATGAGGTTCCCTATCTTCTCTTCTAGTCATTGGATGGAGTCATTCCATGGTTTAGCAACGTCGGCCTGGCTGAGGTTATCCCCAACCACCCCCAAGGGGTGTACTGAGGGTTCCCCAATTACTGCACATTGTCGACTGTTGACCTCCTAGACATAGTCTCGGTCATATTGGGGTCGGCCATAATAAGGCTCATGTTCACCACCTTCCCTTTGTGAGCCATCTACACTTCTAGAACTGGACAACCTCTTCCTTAGATCATTAACTGGGCTGAGTCTTTCAAAGTCCAACCCTCTACTCAAGCGATCAAAAGTTGGTCCTCTTTGTCGGGCGTCATCATCTCGTCTTTCTCCATAACCTCGGCTCTGCTCTATAGGACGTATTGTGTTGTTTGAAACCTCATATGGCTCCCAACATTCTCTTGGAGCATCCTCTACCTCAATATCATCATACCTGTCCTTAGGGCAAGGGTTTCCTTGCCTCCCCAGGCGTAAACGCCTAGGGTTAGCAACGTCCATCCTCCGTTGAGGTGTAGGTTGGTCCTTTCGCAGTGCCTGGGGTGGTCCCCTGGCCTCAGGGTGTGGTTGAACAGCTGTCGAAGTAATCATATCCGATAAGACCCAGGTGGTCTTAATATATTTTTACTTAGCTGGGGAAATTTCTCCTTCATCGCTTGCTGAGTTGCAGCCAAGGACCTCAAGGTTGCTGCTACCTCAGTCATTTCGGACTGGGGTGGTACCTGGCTGGAACTAGGTCCTCCAACACCAGATGGTGGAGGAGGTGGTGGTAACTCCATTGCCATATGATGAGACTAGAGAGCTTGAAATGGAAATATTATAGAGCTTGATACCTTAAAGGACCTCTTTCAATGGTGACACATCTTCACATGTTGGGTGAGGCATGGTTCACCACCAGAGTCTCTGGTGAGGTTAAGATGTAAAAAGGAAGAGATGAATCTTCTCTTTCCCACTAACGGTGCCAAAATGATGATGCTGGAACAATACCACCAGATGAGGTGTTGACAAGCTCAAACTAACAATAACAATGGAAACACAAGAGTGTATGTATAATAGAAGGAGGTGAGGAGAAGAGGATGAACACTTGAATGTAAGTGGTTCAGCTAATCTGGCCTAGGTCCACTGCCAGTGTGTGAGTAATATCACTAGATGAAGGCACTAATATTCATAGATACAATCTCTCAAGCTTTCTCTCTCTACTGTGCAAACCAACAGAGTTTCAGCTAGGGTTGCAATTCTGGATCCATTTACAAGGTAGAGGATGACCTATATATATAGTGTTTGGGGGGTGTAGTGTACCCCCCAAGCATGCAATGAGAATGTACAAGAGGATTAAACAAGTATGAGAATGACACTTTGTTGATCTTATGTAGATAATGATGACCTTAATATTCCCTCACGTGAGGGGAATGATTCAGTTATAACTGATTTGTCCACATGCTCCAAACCTTGCATGTGCTTGTAAATGCTCGACCATGTGTCCTTGAATGGAGTAACCTCGACCTGGATAAGTACGAGGTAGGTGGAGTCAGATGTAGTTGCCTTGTGTCCACGATGAACTCTTCCAGGAGGGCTGGCCGAGGTTGGGTACGAGATCGCTGTAACGTCGGCTGGGGCCGATGATGATGTTGGTATATGATTGAGCCCATGAGACATGGTGATTTCGGTTGACGGACGCAACATCGACTGGGCCGATGATGATGTTGGTAAATGATTTAAACCCATGAGACCTTATTGAACTAGGCTGTTGATCATCCGAGGTTGGTGTAATGATGTTGTTGCAATGTCGACTGGGGCCGACCTTATGAGAGATGATATTGCTGGTGGTTGTCATTAGCTTCTAGTCACCTCGGATGTGAAACTAGCCGAGGTTAGTTGCTTTGTGTAAGAGGGTGCACTTTGGGTATATCAATTGACAACACTTATTATTTAAAAACTAACCAGGCCAATAGTGCATTAGTTATTAATCTCCCTAATTCAAATAAGGACTAATGGGACCATGGGGTAATTGTAAATAACTATCACTATGCTCACCTTCCTGAGGAAGAGATATACAATGGACCCAGATGCCCCCAATAAGGGCATGGAATAGGTTGTAAAGCATTCTAATTCAATTTACAATTTTTTCTATATACTAACTATTTGATGAAAAGTCGATTCACTGTCCTGTGTCACTCTTGAGCAAAGGTAATTAAGTAGTATCCTAAAGAGGGAGGCATGTATATCAATTATATCAAATACCAGTGGGATATCCAACAAAATTTTGGTGAGGAATACCCTAGACGAGCTTATTTCTTATTGGATTATGAGAGCTCAATTACTTGTTTTGTTGCTCACCCTACTGTCACCTTGCCTTAAATTCCCATTCTTTTAGAGGAGGTGCCTATTTATAGATCCTTTACTACTGGATCCCCTGCAGTAGAGAGAACTCCATCCTCCTTTGAATCTTTAGGCCTAACAGCCATCCCAACCTCTCCTTCTACTGAAATGGTGAAGAGGAGGATTCCAAATCTCTTGCATGCCTCCCCTACTGCTATGAATAAGAGTACTAATGCCGAAAAAAGCCTCAGGTTACTTAGAAGAGGACTCAAATCCTCAATATTGAGGAAACTAGAGCCATTGAACCTCAATTCAAGCGGTTAAAAAGGGGCTTAGCTAATTCCAAGGAGCTAGACCAAAAAGCCTATGTCGAATAAGGACGTATTAAAGATTCCTATGTGCTAATCAAACTTTGATTGGCTAGGGTTTGATAAAGGCCGAAACTCTTCCAGTTAATACGTTGGCAATTGCCCCAATGCACGGGGCCCGATTAGTTGAAAGGACCAACCAGAACTTGGCCTTGGTAAGTACTTAAATTATCTATTTATTTGTTTTCAATAATTACTGTTGAACTTCTTATTTACTGATGTTAGATACTTATCTTTTTATTGTCCTTAGTAGACTATAATTAGATCTAAGATATGGATGACCAACTAAAATCTTCCTCAATAGATGTGGAGGAAGCCTTTGAAGGCTTAAAGATGTCTTTAAAGGATTTTTATAAATCCATTCAAAAGGAGAGAAAGTCTTAGGAAGATTATATTCGGTCAGCTGAGTCAGGGCCACTTTTACTGAGGTGGAGTTGAAAAAGGCCGAGAACAAGGCCAAAATTACTGAAAATAAGGTCACCACCTTAACTACTAAAGTGGCTTCAAGGGAGAATTAATTTTTGGAGTTAAAGTCCAAGAACAAATCTAATAAAGAGGAGGCTACCAACAAGGGATGGGATAAGGCATTTACTGCTACAACCATCTAAAGTGAATATGCTAAGAAATTATCCTAAGGGGATGGATGGTTGGATGCCTTAAAGGATGTTGGCACACGAGTTGATTCTGAATTATTCCTAAGGCATAACCTAGGAAGAACTCCCAACTTGGATGAGAAGTTTGATGATGATAAAGGATCTGGGGAATCCTTAATGGTGATAATTGTTATGACCAGACTAACTTCTTTAGAATCAACTTTAACTCATTTAACTAGTTTTTTCCTACCTTTTTGTTCATTTTCCCTTTTTGTTTTCTTCCTTTTTCATTTGTAATGGAACCATAATTGTAATATTTGGTTTACTAATGAATTAAAAAATTTGTTCATTATCTCTGGTGTTCTTCACTTATTTGGCCATTGTTGCGTATTTTTGTAATGGACTTGTGCTATTATACTTGTGGTTTTATAGTTTGACACTAGGAAAAATATGATTATGTCTGCTGAATCTAACCTACTGAAATGATGTAACAGTCTAATTGAAGCTGGCCATATAATTCTAACCAAGACAGATTAAGTAGGGTTACTCGGTGCATATGCCTCAGATCAAGTGAAAGATGCCTATGTACATTTTCGTAGACTTTTCGGTAGGGCAGTGGTGAATATCGTTGTATATTATGAGAAGATTAAGAAGGTGAAAGATGACCATAATCATTCTCTGACACTACTACATTCTGATTACAAAGCCAATTATAAGGCATTAATTGCAGGTGATAAGAAGCTGCAGAAGATTACATTCACCTTACAGAAGAAGGAAATTATGTGAAGACGAGAAGTTTAAAGTTTGTAGCGGGATAGGCCCCCAATTTTAATATTCTTAAATAATAATTTCCCTTTTGGGATGCGGAAGCGTAGAGTGATGGTTCAACTAAAACAAATTTTAAATTCTTTTTCAAAATTAGAATTAAACCAAGTGAAATTAACTCATAACACACACACAATTCAAATTTCACATAAACCAAGTTAATTAATCCAAGTCCTAGAATTTGCCTAAGTCATAATTATTAATATTTCCAAATTAGGCCAAACCAGTTTTAACAATAGACTTGAATTAAATAAACAATTACTCAAATATAATTAGCACCCAATTAAATTAAGTGTGACAATTAAAACAATTTTTATCTTGAATTATCCTAAGCATGAGTTCTAAGTCATTATGCAAGATAAAAATAAATCAATCACACTACGCTGCAATGTACGAGGAAAAACCCAAAACGGAAAACAACCTCGGACGGCCCTAGCCTTAAATCCACTAAGTACGGAATTTACAATTACAAGACAAAAGACTTACATCACACGACTCGATCCCTCTCAAGCCTCGACGCTCCTTCTTGTAAACACCTCCACTTAGCAAATAACCCCGGAGCTACACCGCGGTCACGAAATCCACCGATTGGACTTTATGTGGTCACCGTCACCCGAACTAGGAGCCTTTCTCCAAGTGGGTATATCACGAAAAACCTCTTCTTCTTTGTGGGATTTAGAAGCAAACCCAAACTTCTCTTCTTCAATGGTGTAGAGAAAACCGGTACCAAAACTCCAAGCAAGATATATATATATATATATATATATATATATATATATATATATATGAACTTGGATAAACTAAACTATGGGTGTAAACAAAAGTGTATAATGATTTTCCCTTGAAAATTGACACTTTAAAACAACGAACTTTTCCCTAAAACAATTTTTTTCTCAAACACTCTCTAGAGTTTGGTAGGGTATGAAAAGTTAAGTTGAAAAAAGTTGTTCCCGCACATTATAAGTTCTGGAAAAAGTTAGTGGAGAAACAAGTGGGGAAAGTGGGTAAAAACTGCCAGAAATTTTTCCTGCCTGAAATCTCGTTCGAACGACATTCTTGTTCGAACGAGTCTTCTAACAAAGTTCCAGTATGATCTCGTTAGAACGACCATCTCATTCGAACAATATTTCGAACGAAGTTCCAGTATGCCATAATGGGAAGTCGTTGGCAATCTCGTTCGAACGACTGGTGGTTCGAACGACAATCTTGTTCGAACGACACTTCGAACGAACTCACAGAATGTTCAAAAATACTTTTAAAGCCCAGAAAATTTTACATACTTTATGTATATGTTTGAATTGAAAACATTCTGGGAAAAAAACACAGTTTTAAAAACCTAACACCCAATATAAACTATTCCAAGCTCCTATATATATATACTAGGGTATGCTCGTGCCTGAAGGCACGCTGATAATTTTGAAAAGGATAAAGTCGTGTAAATTTAGTAGTGTTGAATATTGTATAATTAAGTCAAAATTATTTTACAACATATAAGCGTAAACAGTTTAAACTATGTTTATAGAACTATACACCTCATTTAAGGAAAAAAATAGTCCAAGAACAATACAATTAGTCTATCCTGAACCTCGTGTTAATTGTAAACTACTATAAAACACAAATAATTGCAAACAAATTAAAAAATGAGCATAATTTATTTTATTTATAGCACGATTCACCTTGTTTAAGAAATAAAAAACAATTCACAACAATGCAAATAATATGTCATGGACTATGCATATACAACATCATAACCATCAAATACTATCAAAAAAATTTAAAACACCAATGTGTAGACATTTTAGAAATTTTGGATAAAGTATCCTTTGTTTATAAGACTTATGTATTGTATGTTTCGGTATTGTATGCTTTCATTGTAAGCCTCTGGAGAAAGGCTTTTTTCTCCTCGTATTAATTAAAGTGAGGTCATATTCTCTTCTTTAAAAAAAATAAAAAATAAACATAATTGATTTAATCAATTCATGACAATAATACAAATACAGATAACTTACTGCTAGTTTAAGGAAAAAACAACACATTTGTTTATGAATAACTACAAATAAAAAAATTGATTGCCATGTATTTTGCTCTTTTAAAGGAATCAATGAAAATGACAAATTTGATTATATATTCTTAGCATTCAAGTACATACACTGGAAAATATTCAATATTTTCCATCTTCTATATTAGTTCAAGAACGTCAAGACTATCTTCTATAATGTTGAAAATCTACTATATAAATATATTTGAAGCATAAAATTTGATTCGCTATTACTGAATGCGGAATCTAGCTCCCCACGATGATGATATAGCTGCACAAAAGAGAAATAACATGAATCAATATTTTTAGAAAAATAACATCAAGAATACATAATACACATGTTAATCACTAACATATCATGATCCCGTGATAATTTATTATTATAATTTAACTGAAAACTAAACAATAAGGGAAGTTTGGCAGTGGTGGATTGAAATTTGGTATAACAGTACACAAACCCTTATATTTGGTATAACAGTTCATATTCAAAGTATGAATTGCTCAGTTCACATTCTAGCAGGAATAACAGTTCATGTAGCAGCAGTTCATATTCTAAGTTAACTGTAGTCTTCCCTTGCGATCTGTCATACCCAACCACTGCAAAACCAAAACATTTAACATCATAAGTAACTACATCAATTTCAAACAATAATTAAAAAGGTGAAAAATATAAGCATCACCATTAGTGTCGAGAAGAAGAAGACGCTTTTACTTCAAGCGTTATCGAAGAGCACTCACGGTCTCTGAAGCAACCCCGTGGCCTTAAACCCCCACAAATAGAAATAAGATACTAAAGTTTAAAAAAAAAATATGAAAAAAAAATTCATATGAACTCATATTTCTAAAGAAAAAAACAAAACACTGATCTTAAACCCACAAAAAAGTAACAACCGAGTCACTATTCAGAAGTATATAATGGAAAACAGAGAATACGTGAGTGAATCAGTTATACACTAACTGTTGAAATGTCAATTTGGCTTACATAAGGAAGTACTTGAAGAAAATTAAAAACAATGAAATGAACTCAAAGTTGAGCTATCAAGTCTAATATATCTAGAGATTTCTCTTGGAAGGTCTTCTATGTGAATTAAAAAAATGGGCAAGATGAAAGGTCTGTTTAAGGGTAGCCTTTATAAAGAAGGATTTCAGCATATTATTTGTCTTTGTGTGGAATCAAACACACCAATCCTGCCTGAGTTTAAAAATACAGAACCCCTACTACAGCAGAGCAGTTGATTGTCGTGGCAATGCTGAGAGCTTTCTAGTTAACAATCGTGAAGATTCGGGTATATCGATATTTTAGGAAATAACCATTCGGAATGCCTATTTATATCATATCAAATTTCTATATTATGAAATGATTGTTCAATGTTTACCAATAATGATGTTTTAAGTTTAAAAAATATATGTCCATTTTTTATCACTCTACCAACATAGTAACTGCCCTGCCATTGAGACTTGTATCAACATATAATCAGTAGCAATAGAGCTTTGACTTATAATCAGCAGGAATCAACAGCAATCAGCAGGAATCAACACCAATCAGCATCATATAATCAGCAACATATAATCTACAAATCTATAAAAATGTAAAGAAGAGAAGAAGTTGAGCGTTACACAGACCAAAGAGAGAATATAGAGATAAAGTACCCATGAATCTCCCTACCGTGCATCATAGCTGCCAAATGTGAGCAGGAAGGAAGTATGGTAGTGATGGTGACGATATTAAGTTGAACCCCAACACGTAACATCCTACCGAAGAGCCCCAAAGTTCCATCATGATCACCAACTTGTTCATGAACACATATTATCGAGTTCCACAAAAATATACCTTTCTCAACAGATGCCCTGTGAATCCTCTGAAATGAACCTCCGAAATGAACCTGCTAATCCTCCATACAATATGTTTCCATATTCGTTCACCTGCTTTTTATAGGGGTTAGTATTAATGCAGGAACTCAAAATAACAGAACATAAAAACTAAGCTCGGATATATGGGTTAGTATTAATTAAAACACAGGTTATTTATCAGTTCACCGATGTGGGGATGAACCCGATCGAGAGGCAAAAGAGAAAAATGAGTCAAGATTGAAAAAATGAGCCATAGGAAAGTACCACAGCGTCATAACACTGTCCGGAGGCATATGTTTTCTGGCACCAGCATCCTGAGCTCCGGCGAGATTATGGTGAAATTCAGCAGTAGAACTGGAATCCATTTTGGAGAGTCCAATCGACCCATCCTTTTCTCTCTCCTTGTCTCCGTCTCTCTTATTACCAACACATCAGAATGGATAGGATGAACCTGAATTTTACCTGATCTACAACACCTGTTTAGTAGAAATACCCAAAAAAAATTTAACTCAATACAAAATCACTAAAAGACCTCTTTATTTCCCTTCTTTATAACACATTTTATCTGCAACACCTGTGTGGTAGTCTAATGCTCTATGTTATTTCAACCCTAAAATGTTGATAATGATCACCATCAAGATTTGGAGCTTAATCAACTCATTCTATCTCATTAGGAAATGGATGGCTTGGTAAAGCTCGAAATCTTAATAATTTTTTGGATTTCAAGTTTCATTTATCAAGATTTCAAGTCGCATTTCTAGATTTCAAGTTACATTATCACTATACTTGATAATGATCTTTGGAGATTGAAATCAGGACTGCTAATGGAACACTAAATGCATAATGAAATTCAACTATCGGTAGTTTAGACACTCTAATTCATAAATAGTTTTATAAATTAGCAAATTGTTACTTTATGTAGTGAGTCAGAAATTGTTAATTTATGTAGTGGGATCTTGAATTTCGGCCCTTGCTTTGGGAACTTTGGGGAGGGGTCTTTTTAGAATTTTGGTATTTCAACCATATCTTTTAAGAGTTGTGGCAAAGATTTTTAGTTCTTCAAGGCTTGTGATTGGCTCAGCATACTCTTTTGAGTCAGATCAATGGTGTTTCTGCTTTGAAATGTGTTTGTCATAGTCAGAAATATAAATATCTCTAAGAGATAGGTTGTAGGTTTCCACTGCCATTGCATCCGAAGTAATGATTTCACAGTGATTTTTTTTAATGTGATTGGATATGGTCTGAATAGGTGTCTTGTTTAATGTAACACGTTTTATAGGATGTGTGCTAATAGGGGCAAGACTTCTTGAGAGATATTTCATGACTTCTTAGAACTTCTTCTTCATAAATTTTAATGCCTACATCATTTGAGGGAGTTATGTGCGGTATTTCTTGCTAAGTGGATGTTTCAGGATCCTTATTAATGGATTTAGTGTGAAGGGATGATGTGTTGGTGGTCTTTGATGGCGGAACCATAGGCTTCTTCTGAGGGTTCTTGAATATGTATGCATCAATTGGGTAATCCTTCTTCATACAACGATTGCAAAAGGCATGAATATTTTCATATGCCACATCTTGCCAGGTACCAGTTTCACCATATGCTATATAAACACGATTAGGATTATCATTCAAAATATTGAGTTCAAAACATATTCGAGCGAAACTTGTGAGGTTGACATATTCATTGGAGGCATCCATTTTTACAGGTCTTTCTATCAGTTGAGCTATTAACAAAAGGGAAGATTTGGCAAAGAAATGAAATGGTAGATTTGGAAAATTGATCCAGACTGAAGAGATATAACTTTCTTGATTAATCTTGAAAGAAGGTGACCATTTGAAGGTTCTCATTAGAAACTTACCAATGAACCATTGATCGTGAAGACACATCCTCATAAAATCTTCTTCACTATTTAATCTTATTAGGATTTGTTTGGAATCAATCAAACTAACAGTAAAGGTTGCCTTGCACGAAAAGGTAAGAAATGTTTTTCTTATAGTATCTATAGAAGGTCTCCAATGAGAAAATTTAGCAATGATCGAGAGTTTGAATGGTCCTGCAAGGCTTTGAATATCAGCTTCAGAGAACATCACAATAGGTTTTCCTTCGTACATAACTCTAAAAATAAAAATGCATAGAAAATGCAGATCTCCAAACATGACTATAAATGTCAACCTGATGGAGAGCTTACACCAAGGGATGGAGAGAATCGTGTTAAACACATAGCACCGAATAGATGGAGAGATCTCTAAACATGACTATAAAAAAAGTGTGAAACAGGACTTAATATGCCCCAAGTGCTACCTCGGCTCAGAGACACCAACCTCGACCGAGATGATGGCCGAGATATTGATCGACCCCATGTAGTCTAGGGTCCCACGATATCATCCCTCGGCCAGACCTACCTCGGCCCAGGCCGACACTACCATATACACTTCAATGGACACTACGCGCATCGCAGGCATCAACATCATCCTCATGTACCTGGGTATAGCAACCTCGGCCAATAGTAGGCCGAGGTGACAAGGATCCCTGATCACCTTCAACATGAAACTAGTCCTACCTCGGCTTGGGCCGAGGTAACGAGAAGCATTAATAATCATCAGCATGCTATATGTCCAACCTCGGCTCGGGCCGACCCCAGCATATGTCTCGGCTGAGATCAGGCCGAGACTCCTTATGACACTTCTCGGATTGAACGGACATCAAGCCTTTCCAGCTCAGCCTCTCCCCGGCCGAGGTCATTCACCAACATGACTGCCGAGCATCTGTTGACATTTGGATAAGGACACATGGGCACAAATCAGTTGTAACAAGATTATTCTCCACATGTGGGAGAATATTTCATCATCATTACTTACATGTGACAGTGACAGATGGCATTCCCACATTGGTGAGTGAAAAGCCAAGAATTACGTGTGATAATTGATTAACTTCACAACTTTCTAATATAGCACACTTATTTAAATTTCAGCCCCTAATCATGCATCTAAAGTGCGTGTGTGTGTCAAACCATAAATAAAGCATGTGACACAAAAAATATGCTGAGACACAGAATTCAGGAAAAAACCCCTTTCGGGTAAAACCTTTATTTCACTATGAATATACAAGCCGCAACTTACAATTACATAGAGAAATCTGCAATGGATCAACGCGCAGCCAACCCACAAAGACACGCAGTCTTGAACTCAGCAAGAGAATACACGCAGCACCCTCCAAGGACTCGCAGCCCAATCAACAAAGGTAAAACCGCAGCTCTCCTCAATGACACGCAGTCATAACACTTTGTAGAGACTCCCTCGGCAATGACACGCAGCCCTCGGTTGCAAAGATCTCCCCACAAAGGTTGAACAATAACAAAATTGTGTTCTAGGGTTCCAAAAGATTCACAAAAGTAATTGGGATTTTTGTGTGTGAATCAAAAAGATGTTTGGCACATCAAAAATTGAAGTCTTGTTGTGTTTGTACTCTTAAAAACGTTTTCTCAAAGACTTGAAGAAATACACCATCGGAATAGTTATATATATAGGAAATATAAGATGATGGATAAAAATCTGACGGAACTGCTCGAGTTTATCCCAGGCGGACCGGTCCGGCTAGGAGGCGGATCGGTCCGACCTCAGATCGGTTCTTTTAAAATATGGCTCCATCGGTTCGCATTCGATCCGGGGTCTACTGGACCTCGAGCAAGGCGGATCGGTCCGGGTAGAGGGCGGATCGGTCCGGTAGGGAGGCGGACCAGTCCGGTTTTCCCAGAAAAATAAATGCCTCATTTTGCTTGAAAAAACTTACTTCTTATTTTTATAAAAAACATTTTATAAAAATTTCCCAATACTAAATATGAACTTTAAGGAACGTAAAAATAAAATTTTACCAAGTTCATTCTCGCAGAGGCTATGATGTTGAAGACACTTTGATATTCGGATCCGTCGTTGTAGATGCGATCTTGAGTTTCTTCAACGGTGTAACGGCGTACGACATATAAATTGATAATGGACAAAAATGTCCTTACAAATCTCCCCCTATGTCTATGCCGGTACATACATAAAAAATATCCGAATTATCAAGTAATGACCTATACAAATCTACCCTCCCATGAACCCTAAAGATGGAAAGATACAAAGGTATAAATCTTCATCGTTTGTTCTTCAATCTTCAACAATCATCAAATCTCAAATCTTTTCTCATCAGGGTGTGCAACATATTGATCTTCAATCTTTATACCTACACACATGAGACAAAGCAAATACCACGTGACATATCGAGTTTGAAATGAGATAAACATGGATATCAATATATGATAAAAACATAAGCTATATCTCAAAAACTCCCCCAAAAGTCAAACTCTCCCCCATAATATGATAATTCTTTCTCCCCCTTTTTATGATGTCCCCAAAATAGACAAAAGAGAAGAATGAATCAAATAAGCAAAATCGGGGTGTCACAGTATACAAAAAAATACACAAACTATTTTTTGATTTTCAAATTTTTCATACAAAGATAGGATACCAATTTGAACAAATATGATACAAAAATCACACCATGGATTTAGACTCAAACAACCAAGTCATGGAAACGGAATGAATGGGTGTGAACACATTCGATAGGAAAATCAACTCAATCAATCATATGTGCACGATGCATACGTGTACTCCTAACGAATGAACATCAAAGGTATCCTTAGGTGTAAAAATTTGTTGAATTTAGATGACATCGACTTATGCAAATCAACAAATCAAAGTCAAATGATTTCCACACCAATAACGTCCAAAACTATATAGCGCATTTTCAAAAATTTCAAGGACGTGCAAACCCGTTTTAATTCTCCAACCAAACTCCCTCATATATATTTTCTTTTAGAGGTAATCTAAATTCTCAAACTTTGGAGAATTGGTGCAAAAACCTAAATGGCCCATAATTTGGCATGAATATCTTTTTATTGCCTTTTAATTTTTTCGGGCTCTTTTAACCTCTTTGGACCTCGGATAATAAAATTCCTCCATTTTTTAGGTCCTATTTAACGGTGGCTTAGTATTCCCAAAGGCAAAATGAACCTTTCGCATCCCTTCCCCATTTTTAAACAAAGCACACAAACTCACAAAACGGTTCTTATATGAACAATTTCCTCATAAAAATTATCGCGCTTGGTTCGTTTTAAGAACAGGATTGAAGTGAAAACACCCAACCAACATGTGATAAGACAAGCACAATAATCAAACAAATCCGTGCATGTGTGAAATAAAGGAAACATGAGTCAAACATGTAGGAAGTAACACTTAATTACATCTTAATGACTCCAAACATTATAAAGCACATGGATGAATTGACCTATTGTCTCAAAACACTTATCAAATAGTCTCATGAAAATAATGGAATGATGTTGTGACTCGGTCATCCAAAGTGTTCATCCATAAACGGTGCAAACAAAATACAAAAGAAATCTTTTTGGATTTTTCAAATTTTTTTTTGTCAAAATAAAATCTTTTTGTATGTTTCAAAAAATTTTCAAAACAAAAATATATACAAAAATGATACATACTAGCAATAGGCAAACAATGACATCATGAAAATCACCCTATGCTAGTAAACAAGTCAAACCTCAATCATTAGGTGCGGAGGGGTTTTCCAAAGGTGGTGACAACGTATGAAAAACCTCCATCAATTCTTGTGAAGTTTTGACTAAAAACTTAACTTGCTCACCTAAATGTGCAAACTCTCTCATGTAGTCTCCGGGAGCATGTAAAGTATCATGTGTGGGTGCATGTGTGCCAGAAACACGTGTAGAAGAAAAACGTGACACATACCCCAACTTAAAGCAAAATTCCCTAAGGTGTCCTCTCCTCTTGCAATGTGAGCAAACATAAATAGGCCTAGGAACACCTCTCTCAAAAACTCTAGGACGCACTTTCCTAAAAGGAATGGGATGCCTAGGTGGGTTAGGGTGAGACACATGTGAAACTGTCACTAAAATGGGAACCGGCTCGGGTGCTAATTGGGAAGAAGAAGCACCGTCATGACTTATTCCTAACTTCTCACATTTACCCTTAAGAACCACCTTTTCAACCTTCTTAGTTGCGTTCTCAAACTTGACTTTGACCACCCTTGCACGTTCGAGATCACTCTCGAGTTGGGATACACGTGTCGTTAGACTAGACAACGTGTCGGTCAAATCACACTTTTCCTTTCTCAAAACCTCCTTCTCTTTCTCCAAATCTAAAACCCGACGACCTAAATCCCTATTATACTTCTTTATTTTCAAGGTCTCGGTGTACAAATCTCTAAAGCTTTTTGGAGCTCACTTTCATCTCCACTTTCACTCTCACTTTCTCCCTCACTTGAAGCGCTCAAACCATCACTATCAAATTCGTGTGCACTATTGTGGGACAAGGTGGGTGTGATCACACGACTAGAAAAAGCTACAAACTTCTCACCACTAGTCTCATCACCCTCACCTTCACTATTATCACTAAGTGTGGCGGGCATAGATACTTTCTTTCCTTTCTTTCTAAGCCACGTAGGACACTCAAACGACTTATGTCCCTTACCCCCACATTCAAAACAAGTGACGTTTTCAAAATCTTCCTCACACCCCTCATCGAAGTCATTCCCTTTTTCCCTCTCCCCACTTTCTTTGGCCTTTCCTTTCTTTTTATTTTTCTCAAAAAAATTCTTTTTATTGGAAGAATTCTTTTTGTTCATGTTGAGAAATTTTTTAAAATTTTTGCAAACAAGGCCATATCATTAACATCAAAATCTCCCTCAGAATCGGACTCACAAACTGTTTCTTTCTTTTTCTTAAAATGAGTCTTTAAAGCAATGCCTTTATCCTTAGCCTTAATGGTTTTGGGAAACATGTCAATCTCATAGGTTTGAAGATCTCCTACAAGTTCTTCCAACTTAAGTGATTTCAAATTTCCCAAAGAGTTCAAAACAGTGACTTTAGGAATAAAGCGTTTTGGGAGAGATCTCAAAATCTTTTTAACGACACGCGTGTTATCAATCACTTCACCCAAATTAAAACATGTGTTAACAATGTCCGACAATCGTGCATAAAAATCATCAAAGCATTCGGACTCAGACATGGTGATAGTCTCAAATTGGGTGGCCAGATTTTGTAACTTAGACTCTTTAACAGCGTTTGTACCCTCATGTGTCAGTTTCAAAACATCCCAAGCCTCCTTAGACGTGGAGCACGTCATGATTCGGCGATACTCATCAGGAGTGATAGCACCAGAAATAGCACTCAGACCACGGGAGTTAAAATTGGACAACTTATAATCATCCTCAGTCCAGGCTGACGCGGGTTTTAGAGAGGTGATGTTCTTAACAGTGACCGTGGGAGGAGTCCAACCATTTTCGTAAAGCAACCAAACCCGCTCGTCAATAGATTTTAAAATCGATTTCATACGAGCTTTCCAATAGGCATAATTAGACCCATCAAAAATAGGCATCTGATTATATAAGTGCTCCATAGAAAAAAATGCGAATTTTCACAAAACTGATTTTTCAAAAAAAATCAATATCACACGATTTTGCGGAAAATAGGAATACGCAATAAATTAGCGTAACCTGCTCTGATACCAATTTGAAAAGCCAAGAATTATGTGTGATAATTGATTAACTTCACAACTTTCTAATATAGCACACTTATTTAAATTTCAGCCCCTAATCATGCATCTAAAGTGCGTGTGTGTGTCAAACCATAAATAAAGCATGTGACACAAAAAATATGCTGAGACACAGAATTCAGGAAAAAACCCCTTTCGGATAAAACCTTTATTTCACTATGAATATACAAGCCGCAACTTACAATTACATAAAGAAATCTGCAATGGATCAACGCGCAGCCAACCCACAAAGACACGCAGTCTTGAACTCAGCAAGAGAATACACGCAGCACCCTCCAAGGACTCGCAGCCCAATCAACAAAGGTAGAACCGCAGCTCTCCTCAATGACACGCAGTCATAACACTTTGTAGAGACTCCCTCGGCAATGACACGCAGCCCTCGGTTGCAAAGATCTCCCCACAAAGGTTGAACAATAACAAAATTGTGTTCTAGGGTTCCAAAAGATTCACAAAAGTAATTGGGATTTTTGTGTGTGAATCGAAAAGATGTTTGGCACATCAAAAATTGAAGTCTTGTTGTGTTTGTACTCTTAAAAACGTTTTCTCAAAGACTTGAAGAAATACACCATCGGAATAGTTATATATATAGGAAATATAAGATGATGGATAAAAATCTGACGGAACTGCTCGAGTTTATCCCAGTCGGACCGGTCCGGCTAGGAGGCGGATCGGTCCGACCTCGGATCGGTTCTTTTAAAATATGGCTCCATCGGTTCGCATTCGATCCGGGGTCTACTGGACCTCGAACAAGGCGGATCGGTCCGGGTAGAGGGCGGATCGGTCCGGTAGGGAGGCGGACCGGTCCGGTTTTCCCAGAAAAATAAATGCCTCATTTTATAAAAATTTCCCAATACTAAATATGAACTTTAAGGAACGTAAAAATAAAATTTTACCAAGTTCATTCTCGCAGAGGCTATGATGTTGAAGACACTTTGATATTCGGATCCGTCGTTGTAGATGCGATCTTGAGTTTCTTCAACGGTGTAATGGCGTACGACATATAAATTGATAATGGACAAAAATGTCCTTACAGTGAGGATATCACACACATGCTCATTGCATGCATGAGGGGTACATTACGCCCCCTAGGCACTATAGATAGGGGTCACCCCTACCTTGCAAAAGGATCCCAGTTATTAAACCCTAGCTGAAACTCTGTCTAAATATACAGTAGAGAGAGAGAGCTTGATAGAATTGTATCTATGGCCATTAGTGCCTTCATTCAGTGATATTACTCACACACTCATAGTGGACGTAGGCCAGATTGGCTGAACCACTCATATTCCGGTGTTGATTCCTCATATTCTCACCTCATTCTCTTATCTCTTTATATAGCTGTGCTGCCATTGTTATTTATATATTGAGCTTGGAAACACCTTATCTGGTGGTGCTGATTCTTAGAATCATCATTTTGGCGCCGTCTGTGGGAACGAGAAGCTATCTCTTACTCCTTTTCTGCTTAGCCTCATCGGAGACTCTGGTGGTGAACCAGGAACCACCCCTTGCGTGGAGCTGTTTCACCATTGAAAGAGGTCCTTTAAGGTATTAAGCTCACTTGCTACTCAAGCTCTATACAATTAACATAAGGCACAAGACTTGCCACCGCCTCTTCCGCCGCCCGGAGGTGGAGGGGCTAGTTCCAGTCAGGCTCCTCCTCAGTCCGAAATGGCGGAGGTAGCAGCAGCCTTGAAATCTTTGGTTGCAACACAACAAGCCATGAAGGAGCAATTTGCCCAGCTTAGTCAAACCATGATGATGAGGCCACCTGGAGTCTCACCGGACATGATCACTCCGGCGGCAGTTCAGCCCCAACCGGACGCCAGGGGACCACCCCAGGCACCGATGAAGGACCAGCCTGTACCCCAGCGGAGGAGGGACGTTGCTGACCCTAGGCGCTTGCGCCTGGGGAGGTAAGGAAACCCTTGCCCAGAGGACAAGTATGATGACCTGGAGGCTGAAGAGGCCCCAGAAGACTATTGGGAGCCGTATGAGGTGTCAGATAACACTATACGACCTCTTAGGTAGAGTCAAGGATGTGTCGGCCGAAGAAGAGAAGAGGCCCAACCAAGAGGGTCGGCTTTTGACAGGTTGAGCAGAGGGTCGGCCTTCGAGAGGCTGGGCCCAGTTAATTACCTAAGACAGAGGCTATCAAGGTCAAGGAGTGCTGCAGGCTCCCAAAGAGAGAATAGGCAGGCTCGGCCAGATCAAGGTCGACCCTTGGAGAGAAGAGCGAGGGAGCAGGAAGAGGTCAACAGTTAACGGGTCGTGGCTGGGGAACCCTCTGTCCATCGCAGAGAGGTGGCAGGGGTTAACCTCGGCCATGTTGATGAGAGAAGACCCTGGAATGACTCAATCCAACGCCTTGAGGAGAAGATAGGGGACCTCATAAAGAGCAGGGACCCATTACAGAGGGGCTACTCAGAGGGCTCCCTGTTTGTAGCTAGGATAGTGGGGTTCCCAACCCCAGCTAAGTTCAAGCCTCCTACAGTGACTCCTAAGTATGATGGCAGCACTAACCCAGTGCACCATATCGAGATGTATCAGTCGGCGGCAGATATTTACTCGATACCCGATGAGATGAAGTGCAGGGCCTTCTCAGGAACCTTGACAGGGGCAGTGCACAGCTGGTTCACCTCTCTTCCGAAGAACTCGATCGAGAACTTCAAAGGCTTAGCTGAGCAGTTCATCCACAACTTCTGTTTTGGGGTAAGACCTCAAAAGAAGACTACCCGCCTCCTATATATCAAACAGGCTAAGGGTGAAAGCCTAAGAGACTAAATAGCAAGATTCAACAAGGAGAAGTTGGAGGTGGAGGATTACGAAGAGAGCATAGCCATGACCTCCCTTATAGGAGGCCTCCAGAAGGGAAAGCTACTGTGGAAACTGGCGGAAGACCTTCCTAAGTCTATGGCAGAGCTGCTGGAAACCGCGGAGAAAGTGATGAATGCGGAAGAGGCAATGACCGCCAAATATAAGGAGGAGAACCGTGGTAGCACAGGGAGGCCCCAGGGCAAGAAAGAGGGGAAGAAGAGGTCAGTAGATGACAAGTTCGCTCATTACACTCCTCTGACCGTGAGCTGTGATCACATCATTAATGAGATCAAGACTGACCGAACTCTGAGGTGGCCAGAGAAATTAAAGGCCCCACCACATAAGAGGAATAAAAACCTCTAGTGTGAGTTCCATCAGGATCACGGCCATGTCACAGATAGATACTTCGCTTTAAAGGATGAGATTGAGAAGATGTTGAAATCTGGGAAGCTGAGAAGGTATGTGGATACCAAGGCACCAAAGGGTGGAAGAGAAGACCCTAAGAAGAGAATAAATGACCGATGCCATGGCGATGTCCCGGCCAGAAGGGACGATGACTCAGAGGGAGATGATGGAGATAACTCGGATCTCCCGCCGAAGGATGACAACACTACAGTGAAGAGGGTCGGAATGATCTCCTTTGGTGTTAGCACCATATGTGGGGGATTCGCTGGAGGTGGCTCTGAGGTAGCCGATAGGAAGGCTCATGTAGCAGAGTCCAAGTCAGTGGCCAAGCCTGAGGTTATGATCTGGCGTCTTCTGATGCAGTACAGAAGAGAAAGAAGGTAGACATGGACACCCTCGTGGTGGGGTTCTCCAGACTTGACTTCAAGGGCATCTTAGCCCCCCATGATGACCCTTTGGTCATAACAACAAGGGTGCATACGTGCGATGTAGGGAGGATCCTCATAGATGGGGGAAGCTCAGCAGATGTGATGTTCTGGACTTATTTCAAGAGCTTGGGTCTTAGCAGGGCAAGGCTGGTGCCTTACCATCACCCATTGATAGGCTTCAGTGGTGAGAAGGTACACCCATTGGGCATGTATGAAATGGATGTACGGATGGGAGATGAGTGGCCTAAGAGGCTGACCAAGAAGATAAACTTTTTTGTTATGGACGAAAATATCTTCTCGGCCTACAACCTCATCATCGGAAGAGTGGCCCTCAAAGAGTTTGAAGCCGTGCCGTCGACGGTCCACCAGATGCTAAAATTCACGACTCCTTATGGGGTAGGGGAAGTGCAAGGGGACCAGACCACGGTGAGGGAATATTATTTCAACTCGGCCGAAGAGAGAGAGAGGCCCATAAGAGAGCAACCGCCCCTTACAACATTGACACTCTTGATCCCAAAGACGAAACAAAATTGAAGAAGGGCGAGGCCGCGGAAGAGGTAGAATCCATCGTCCTCAATGAGGAAGAGCCGGAAAAAACTGTCCAGGTAAAGCCCTAGAGCCAACGATCAAGGAAGAGCTGATAAACTTCCTCAGGAGGAGGCAGAGTGTCTTCGCATGGAGTCACGCAGACATGCCTGGTATCGACCCTGAGATCATGACCCATAAGCTCAACGTGGACAGAGATGTCAGGCCTATAAAATAGAGTCGAAGAATCTACTCCAGGGAGAAGTATGAGGTCATCCGGGAAGAGGTGAAGAAGTTGGAAGAGGCCGAGTTCATAAGAGAGGTTACTTATCCAGAGTGGCTCTCAAATGCAGTCATCGTGCCTAAGGCCAATGGAAAGTGGCAGATGTGTGTAGATTTCACAGACCTGAATAGGTCTTGCCCGAAAGACAGATATCCCTTACCTAGGATAGACCAGATGGTGGATGCAACGGCAGGGCATGAGCTCATGAGTTTCATAGATGCTTATTCAGGTTATAACCAAATCTTCATGGATGCCGAAGACTTTGAGAAGACAGCCTTCATTACTGACAAGGGGACGTACTGTTACAAGGTGATGCCCTTTGGTCTGAAAAATGTGGGGGCAACGTATCAACGTCTTGTCAATAAGATGTTCGAGGAGCAGATAGGTAAGACCATGGAGGTGTATGTGGACGATATGCTAACGAAGAGCCTGAAAGCGTGTACTCACGTAGCGGACCTTGAGAAGACCTTTGATGTCATGGACTCATACTGAATGAAGCTCTTAGGTTATGACCTCAAACCCTCTAAACATCACTCGGTGGTGACGAGGTCTGAGCTCAGACACCTGTGTTAGATGACCTCAGGCCCTTAACATCATTAATTTGGTGGTATTTATGATGAGGCTAACCTCTTAGGTGATGACCTCAGACTCTCATAACATCACTCGGTGGTGACGAGGTCTGAGCTCAGACACCTGGGTTAGATGACCTGAGACCCTTAACATCATTAATTTGGTAGTATTTATTATGAGGCTAACCTCTTAGGTGATGACCTCAGACCCTCTAAACATCACTCGGTGGTGACGAGGTTTGAGCTCAGACACCTGTGTTAGATGACCTCAGGCCCTTAACATCATTAATTTGGTGGTATTTATGATGAGGCTAACCTCTTAGGTGATGACCTCAGACTCTCATAACATCACTCGGTGGTGACGAGGTCTGAGCTCAGACACCTGGGTTAGATGACCTCATACCCTTAACATCATTAATTTGGTGGTATTTATTATGAGGCTAACCTCTTAGGTTATGACCTCGGACCCTCATAACATCACTCGGTGGTGACAAGGTCTGAGCTCAGACACCTGGGTTAGATGACCTCACACCCTTAACATCATTAATTTGGTGAAGTTGGTTATGAGAACAACATATTAGGTAATGACTTTAGAGCTTAATAGCATTCAGAGGCATTCAGATATAAAAATAAAAGAAGAGATTGTCATTCAGTAAAAGGAAGAGATTACATAACATTCAGAGGTGTTACAAATCACAAGTTCAGTTACAAGTTAAAAATTACAAGTTATAAAATACAAATTTGTTACAAGTTAAAGGTCTGAGGAGGGAGCATTGATAGTCTCGGCTGGGTTGACCTGATCAACGTTGGTCACCTCAGCCGCATCATCAGCAGGGTCAGTCCCTCCGAGATCAGTCCCTCCCAGAGTAGCAGTCTCACCAGGGGCAGCAGCCTCGTCTTCTACCTCTTGCAGTGATTGGGAAAACTGAGGGTTGGCGAAGCCGAGGCCCACAAAGTCGGAGGCCTTTATAGTGCCAACCTCCTTCTCTCTAACCTCGGCCCATTTGGTAGTGGCTTTGATACCTCTTTCGAGGTATTCAAAACCCACGAACTCCTCAGAGACTTTGTAGTCAGAAATTATTCTCTCTGAGGCATCTACAAGGGCAGCCTTCACAGCCGCGTTGACCTTCCGCTGCAGAGCATCATCCTTATCCTTCAGGGCCTTGGCATGGTTTTGGACGAGCGCAGAGATATCTTTTTCCAAACCCTGGGCCTTATTTTCAGAGTTCTTGGCCTTATTCTCAAAATTCTGCAACTCTGACCTCAGACGGTCAACCTCGGCCTTCAGGGTGCTCTCGACCTTCTCAGCCTCCTGCCCCTTCTGAATGAGAGGCAATTTCCTCATGGCCCAGTTAGACAGTTGGTATATGGCAGTCACACCCTGCACAGTTAATGAAGAGGTTAGATGGGAGTAAAATCAGGCGTTGCACTTGTAAAATTATTGACAAAAGGAACAAGTCATACCTGGATGGCTCTGTGAACGCCGAACTCAACCATCATGGAGGTGTCCATGGCTCTATAAAAATGCTTATCCGCCTCGGTCATCACATTGGCGAGTGCGTCCATAGCCTGTATGTTGTTACCGACCATGCTATCAGTAAGCTTCAGCTCGTCCAGACGAGCCGACAAGGTGTCGGCTGAGATGGGGATCGCAGCGTCTGAGGTCTTCTTTTGCCTTGAGGTCGGCCTATGATCCTCAGAGTCCGGGACCTCAGGGGCCCTCTTCTTGGATTTGGATGTTGAGGGAGCTGGAGGAGGAGCGTTCAAACCAGTCTTCTTTGCAAGTCTTGCCAAACTCGGAGCTGCCATCTCCCACAATTCGTCCGGGACACTTGGTGGTCTCTCTGCAAAAGTGAAAAGATAAGAGTCAGAAATCAAACATGAATGATCAGGGGTTAGACTTGAAATAAAAAGATAAATCCTTACCAAAGTCAACAAGGGGACTTCCACCTAGGCTCGTCCCCGAGAGATACTGGGGGGTCAACAGATGTTCGAACTTGACAAACAGACCATGTGCCCCTTGGTCTTGCAGGGCCTTCACCTTTTTGCTATTTTGAAGACTTAGGCCAGGATCGACCCTTGCAGACATGGTGACCTTACCCCATCTGAGGGGTATCCTCGGCTCAAAAGTGGAAGAGGGAACAGATGAGCCAAATTCCCATGGCCCTGAGGCGAAAAAATACTGGGGTTTCCAATTGTGATTCGAGGTCTGAGTGACCTGGAGCATCTTCTTCTCAGGCCTCCGAGCCACGAAGTGATAGTAGCTCGGATGATTTTTGCTCGAGGTAGGGACGTAACAACCAGCAAAGACCTGAACTGGGAGGTCAGAGTGGTTGACTGCCCTCCACAAGATGATGGCCCCTATAATAACTCTCCAAGCATTGGGAGAGAGCTGCGAGGGGGCCAAGTTGATGAAGGAAAGAATGGACCTGATGACGGGGTGAATGGGTAGACGAAACCCTAACTTGAACATCTGCTCGTACAAGAAAATTTCTCCATCTTGGCCGTGGTAGGCCCTCTCTTCCCTTAGAGGTCTCCTTAATTTGATTGAGGGACTGATGGAGTATAAATATCTAAAGTGCAATAGATCCACCTCAGTGACTGTGCTCTTGTACTCGGCCGCCTCAGAGACGTCAACATCACTTTCAGCGTCATCATCATCATCAAGCTCAACGTCGGCTGGAGCAGACGTTGATGTGTGACTAGGAAATCTCTGAGCAAACTCAGCCCCTGTAACGGCCGACATAGGGATGGTATCAAGGATGGGTGGCACAACCACACTTGGCTCAACAAGTTCAACCTCTGAAGAAGAACCTGAGGTACTTGAGCCATTTTGGGATGAAGCTCGGCTAGATACCTCGGCCTGATCAGGGACTTGGTCAGGCCGAGGTGTAAAGTCCATGGCTTCTTAGAAAGAGTCCACAGACATGGGGTCTGAGGTGGAGGACTTAGACTTAGACATCGGCAATGGGTTAGCCGAGACGTCTGTCTGATAGAAGTTCTCAGGAGGATCAGGGTATACCACCTTGAGAGGTGGGGGAAAGATAGGTCTAATAGGAAACTCCTGTGACCTACGAGCTTCCTCCTGAGCTCTATCTATTTGCCTAATTTTTTCTAAGGTCTTCTCTCTAAGAGAGGGGAAATCCTCAAGAAGCTGGTATAGGGGTCTGAGCATCAGAGGACGACCCTAAACTTGGGATAACTTCCTAAGCTACAAACACGTTTGGCTTATAAAATAAAGAAGCCTAAAGATCAAACTAAGAAGTTTTCAAGAAAACCTAGTTCGCCTGAGTTTATGGAGCTCACCGGAAAACTCAAAGAACCACCGGAAAACTCAAAATCTCGCTGGAAAATTCAAACCAAATGCCAAAAACAAAGGAAATGAAAAGGTAGAAGTACCTGAAGATGAATTGATGGATGAAACGAAGAGAACTCGCAAGAAACTCTATGAAATCCTCTGCAGAAAGAACGATTGAGTGAAGAAGCTTTGGAGAAAGAGAGTTCGCAAGAACAGTGCGCGGGAAAGAAATGAGGAAGAAGAAAGAGAGAGGAAGGGTTTAAACCCTTAAATACTTGGGCACACTTCCCAAGGACCATCATTGCCTTGGGAAACCCAAGGGACAACTGACAGCACACGCCAACCAAGTTGGCACGCCCTATCTTGGGACAGGTGTCATGCAAGTATAAGCCTTGGGACGGACAGGCCTCGGAGGTGAGGCAATCCCCTAGCCACTTGCTCTCGCATATGACTAAGGGCTGGGGGGTGATTGATATACCCCAAGTGCTACCTCGGCTCAGAGACACCAACCTCGATCGAGATGATGGCCGAGATATTGATCAACCCTATGTAGGCCAGGAGCCCACAATATCATCCCTCGGCCAGACCTACCTCGGCCCAGGCCGACACTACCATATACACTTCAATGGACACTACGCGCATCGCAGGCATCAACAGAATCCTCATGTACCTGGGTATAGCAACCTCGGCCAATAGTAGGCCACGGTGACAAGGAGCCCTGATCACCTTCAACATGGAACTAGTCCTACCTCGGCTTGGGCCGAGGTGATGAGAAGCATTAATAATCATCAGCATGCTATATGTCCAACCTCGGCTCGGGCCGACCCTAGCATATGTCTCGGCTGAGATCAGGCCGAGACTCCTTATGACACTTCTCGGATTAAATGGACATCAAGCCTTTACAGCTCGACCTCTCCCCGGCCGAGGTCATTCACCAACATGACTGTCGAGCATCTGTTGACATTTGGATAAGGACACCTAGGCACAAATCAGTTGTAACAAGATTATTCTCCACATGTGGGAGAATATTTCATCATCATTACTTACATGTGACAGTGACAGATGGCATTCCCACATTGGTGAGGATATCACACACATGCTCATTACATGCATGGGGGGTACATTACGCCCCCTAGGCACTATATATAGGGGTCACCCTTACCTTGCAAAAGGATCCCAGTTATTAAACCCTAGCTGAAACTCTGTCTAAATATACAGTAGAGAGAGAGCTTGAGAGAATTGTATCTATGGCCATTAGTGACTTCATTCAGTGATATTACTCACACACTCACAGTGGACGTAGGCCAGATTGGCTGAACCACTCATATTCCGGTGTTGATTCCTCATATTCTCACCTCATTCTCTTATCTCCTTATATAGCTGTGCTGCCATTGTTATTTATATATTGAGCTTGGAAACACCTTATCTGGTGGTGCTGATTCTTAGCATCATCAGGACTTATCATACCGGTTAAGAATTGTGTTAAAACATTATCACCGAATATAAATTACCTACAGAGATATCCACTTGCTTATGGATTCCGAGTTGTTGAATAACCTTAGTATCTGAAACAAAATAGTGTGTATAGTATAAGCAAAGTCTCTTTTCAAAACCATAGCACCTAAGAGTACAGTTATGAATCCACATAGCACTGAAACAATGTTGCTAGCACTTTGACCACGATGCATATATGATCCTATACCACGTTCATACAACAAAAATACTTTTGAGTGATGAAAGTCGACGAGGCTTGAGAGAGACTTATCCTTACAAAGAAATAATAAAAACAACAATACAATGAGAGATGAAAAAACAACCTTGCTTTCTTCCTATTTTCATATAAGAAAAAACATAAATTTAGAAAAAAATATTATTAAAAGTTTCCACCTATGCCAAAAGAATTCTTATGAAAGTTTCCTAGGATTTCTAGACCGAATGAGATCCCAAATCGGACTTATGTTAAAATTCACCACTATCAGTACGTGCCAATTAAGCATATATGCTGAGATAATAGTCCTAAGAAACTATTGTTGTACATATGAGAAATCCAATTACCATTATTTTGATATGTTTTTTAGGTACATTAATTTCATAAATATGCCCATACAGATTTTCTAATTCTGAACTTCCACCACACCATGTCTAAATGGTGGATTCTATACCTCTAATTAATGTGAAGGATGGTGGAGAATCTTTGACAGGGATGCATATTTAACTTTAAGGATGTTTTGTTCCTTGAGATAAATAATATCAAAAAAGAGGTAAGAGGTACCTTAATAAAACCAAACAATTCATTAAATGCTTTGTTTCTTAGAAGCAAAACAGAAAACATATATGAATTATATCAATACATATAAATAATAAATGGGCATATTATTTAAAAAAATGAGGGAAAATATGACAAATGGGGACATCAAATAATAGTGAAATTGAGTACCATTATCTGGATGCAAAATCTTTAATGATTAAGATAGAACCAATTGGTGTCTTAAAAACATTAGTTATTTTTATTTCTTCCTCTCCAGAATAATAAATTGAACAGGAAAAATATATACATATCTACAACTCATGAACTAAACGAAGTAACTATCTACAAAACTCAACTATTATCGGAGTCTTTATCAAACATTAAGCATTTAACAATAGGATTCACACCAAATTGCAAAAAATACTTTCCATGAATACAACATCGAAGCCATTCAACACCCCAACACATATCTACTTTATGAACTAAAACCACATATAGTAAAATTTCAAGATATAAGTTAAAAAACATGTAATAATAAATGGACATTGAATAAGTTATATCCTAAACAACTGCCTATTCAATTAGTTAAAATTAAATGTACTATCCAACAAACCTACTGGTTAACAAACATTAATTTAGGAGGAACTAACACAATAGCATCAAATGTCACACAGTTTTTAATAGAATAATCACTTTAAAAACATACTGGTGAACCAGTCACTTCAAAAACTAACACAACAGTTCTAATACCCTGCAGCATCTTTAATCATTTCTTCTTCAACAAAAACATAAATCACTATAGGAGAAACTGAAACATAAATCAAATGTCACACAAAAAAAATAGTGAGGTGATAAGTTTGGAGAAACAAAGGTCACCTGAAGATAATGAATCAATTCAGAACATACCCAAATGTTAATAAAACTAAAATCAAAGCACAAACATAAGCAAAACACAAACTATTAACAATGGCAACCTATTGTTTAAGTGTTCCATAAGATATCAATACACTGTAAATTTTCTTATAATACCCTATCATGAAAAAATAATCAAACAACCTCCTTATAGTATTATATTTTCTTTTATTTCAAATTACATGAACTTACCTCTTTATAGACTGTACCTCTGAGATTTTTAACCCAACCTGCAAAATAAATAAATAAACCAATAAATCCCAAGAACTATTTGAACCATAATAATCATAGCCCAAATATAATACAAAAAATGAGAGTTTAAGATGCCTTGAATACCAAATATCTGAACACAAAAAATAGGGTTTAATCTTCTTAACAATATTATCAAATATCCAAACCCTAGATAAATATATCAAAATACCAAATCACACCAAAAAGTAAAACATTAAGTAAAAACAAAAGAGAGACAAAGAAAACCACCAAAGCAACGAAAAAATGCCAGAAATTTTGAATACACAGGTGAGAGGGACAACCGAGAGGGAGAGAGAGATCATAATACCTTAAAGAACCGAGCCTAAAATGCCAGAAATTTGAAGAAACAATTCTTGAACCCAACTTTACCATGTTAGTGAACCTTCAAACAAAGTTAAACGTTAAACATGGTTAGGTTTTGATCTGCCAAAAAAATATTTTTAAAACAAAAAATAAATGTAAAATATAGAATACCTTGTTAGGTTTCGATCTGCAAAAACAGTCAAGTTGGAAGACGGGACGATGGTGAAGAATGACGGTGGGTTGTTGCACAGAGAGAGAGAGGTATGTATGAGAAATTGGGCATATAAGAAGATTTGAGAGTGAGAAAAGGGGTAAATCGGTTCAAACTCGGTTGTCCAAATCTCCAAAATGGTAAAATACAAATGTAACCTTGTGTTTGAATTTTGAATGAAAGGGGGAACAAATTAGAGTGTGTTAAAAGAGGGGGAATCAAAATTTGTAAGGGGTAAAATAGGAAGTGCAAAAAAGCTCAAATAGATGACATCATAGTTGAAGCTTATGACATACATAAGTTTTATACTTTATATATATATATATATATATATATATATATATATATATATATATATATATATGTAATGCATTCATACCTTGGGAGCATGGAACCACTGTTGATGACGTTGAAACGAGGCACATAAACCACGGCATTTTCATGAAGCTTTATACACTTGGCCGCTACGTCTTCAACAAACACGTCATAGGCTTGAAAGATGATCAATATACTCTATCCTATGACACAAACGTTTTTGTCCGGAATTGAGCCAAAACTACAAAGGACTCAATTATAAATTTATGTCCTTACAAATATCCCCCATTGGCTATTCCGGGACAAAAACCAACAAAAATCCTAAAGGGCCGTCAAGCTCTACTAGACTAATAGAAAGTCCTACCCAAAATAAAAATACAATGCTTGACTCAAACAACCCAAAGGATCAACAATCTTTGCCGTTGAAAGTTGCCGCTTTATAAAATAATTCCTGCACACTTAGGTAAACACATTAAACGCATAGGGAATATCAAAATAGTTAATGAAATTAAAGTTAACTACTCCCCCTAAATTAATTCTCTCCCTTTATCAAGTATGATCAACTTATAAATACGTCTCCCCCTAAGATAAATCTCCCTTAAACTAAGATACGATAATAATAGGATTAGATACCATTTCTCCCCTATCATTCTCCCCCTTTTTGTTCAGGAATAGACAAAGGCTTAAAGAATCAAATATTGACTTATCTCCCCCAAATAAAACATATATACCCTCTTATCAAATCAAGGGATAAATAAAATGGGAAAGAAAGCAAAAACATGTAATTGTGCATTGAGTGAAGAGAACATTAATGCATATGGGCAACAAAATTATAACTAATCCAACAAATAACAACTTAGACCAAGTAGGATCCAATAAAATGATACCAATATGATATATAAATTATTAAGCATATGACATCAACAACGAATGCAATAAGATGGATACTAAGTATGAATTAAAGCATATAGGGATTAGTAATCAAAGCAAAGATTAAACAAAATATCACATATGTATATATAAGATATAACTAATAGACGTAAGTACACACATATAGATATAAACACACATATGACACACAAAAAATATAATAGGAGTCTTTCACACTCGTTTGGCAAAAATGTGTTATATGGAAGAGGAAGTGTTGGGGTGTGAACTAGTAACGATTAAATTTAGACCCAATCACTTAAAAACATGTTCACGGAGTTCTCATTTGATTGCAAACTTCATCACATTTGAATATAATCTCATGTGACAATATAGATTGAACTCAATGAACAAACATACACAATGCATACAAGCCTAGCATATTGATGATTCTACAAACCAATAGAGTCATGACATGAAATACGCAACTAGGATAAACGAACATTGTGCAAACCGTTGATATACCAGCCAATCTCCCTCAATAAGCATATATTAATTTGAATGAATATATCAATCAAACATAGGCCTTGGCAAATTGTTTTTCTTTTTAATGCCATATTTTCTATTTTTAGGCCTTTTGGACCACATATTTCTTTTAGGTCCATACAACAACGGTGGCTTACAATTGCAAATGATCACTAAGTCCTTTCGGAGCCCTTCCCCGTGTACATTTATATTTATCATGTTTTTATTTTTCACACAAATCTCACGTGCAACGAATTTTGACATGCACTAGTCCTCCTAAGTCACAAATATGTAGATGACAAGATTGAAAGGAGAACACCTCACACAGCTTAAATATACATAAAAAATTCAAAAGAGCTCGTGCATGTGTGAATAGAGGCATATAAAAATAGAATCCATTTAAGCAACACAAAATCCAACTACTCCATGTAAGCATGGTAAAGAACATAATAAGGATTGACAATCTAAATCAAAAGTTCTAGCCACATGGGAGCGTAAAATATGGGATTCTAACACAAGTATATGCCACTTAAAGTGTGTCAAACCAAAATACACACAAAAAATAAAATCTTTTTGAGTTTTTGGCATTTTTAACCAAAAATAAAAATATATACTCAAAAGACAAACAAAAATCATTTGAACTTTTCATTAAGCGTAAATTATCAAGAGATAAAAACCCAAATGATAAACAAAAATCGTTTTGTATTTTTCATTTAAGGCAAACAAAATGAAGAAATAAAATAGAAAGGATAAACAAAAATCATTATTCTAGCATGTGATTAAGCACGGGGCATAACCTAGAAAATGATTAAACACGCATACATTTAGCATGTGAATATAGTATGAAGTACTAACGCTAAAGTATGGAAACAAAAACACATTCATCCTTTAGATTTAGCAAGGGAGGAAGCATGTGAAAGTAAATGAGAATCAAAAACCCTATTTTGCAAGGCAACCAAGTCGGATTTCCTAACCCAAATTAATGAAGAATGACTATCTTGGGGTGTAGGAATTTTAAATACATTGGTTGCTTTACGTTGGGATTTTCTAGGAATTCGTTTAAGATCAAAACAAAATTTTTTAAGATGACCTTTATTACCACAATGTGTACAAGTAAAAACATGTCGAAAAGATTTACCTACGGAGTGATCTCTAAAAGCTTTCCTAGTGGATTCTCCTAAAATGTTGGTGTTGGCTTTATGAGTATATTCATTACAAGTATTGATGCCTAAACCACACATGTCATTTTTAATTTGGACCGTTCCTAAGATTTTATCTAATTTTTACGAACAACACTCCAAATCAAATTTGACATTACTAGAGTCTTTTAATTTATTTTGGAATTCCAAAATATTAGACTCTAGTAAAACATTTCGCTCTTCAAAAGAAAGAAGCTCCTTTTTCAAGGATTCCATTAAACCCCTAAGGCTATCTCTCTCGCCTTCTACATATTCAAGCTTCTCTTGAAGAGTCCTCTCACGTGTCCTAAGGTCTTCTACTAACATACTATCATCAATGACCTTGACACGCTCTTTTAAACAAGCTTCTAACTTCAAATTATCTCTCTTCAATTTAATAGATTCTTTATAAAGTTCTTGAAAATCATTTTCAAGTTCACACACATTAACCTCTTCTTCATTTTCACTCTCTCTTTCTTCTCCACTCTCACTATCATAAAAAATAAGGGAATAAAAAAATTTGACCTCGGAAGTGTCATGAGTTTGAGTATCTTCATGAGTAGATTCACTTTCGGTGCTCACATTACTAGTCATAAAAGCCACAAAATTTGGCATAGTGGGGGAATCGGGTCCCTCTTCGTTACCTCTATCACTAAGGGTCGCATTATATGAAATGGGTCATTTTCCCTCTTTCCTTAGTTTAGTGGGGCACTCAGAAGCCCTATGTCCATAACCCTCACAACCAAAACACCTATTAGACTTGTCCCTATTTAAATTTTCATTAATAGGTTTAGGGGTCTTCTCGGCTTTGTCATGCTTAGAAGTTTCAAATTTCTTAAAATCATTTTGAAATTTATCTTTGTTAAATTTAAGAATTTTTCTTAATTTACGAGCAAACAAAGCCATGTCTTCCGAGTCACTATAGCTCTCGCTCTCTACTACTTGTTTGACCTCTTTTCGGGCTTTTAAAGCAACGCCCTTTTCAATTTTCTTTTCAGTTTTAAAGGGAAACATGTCCAGTTCATAGGTTTGTAAGTCACCTACGAGCTCTTCTAGTTTCATAGAGGCTAAAGTTGGTAACGAATTTAAAACGGTCACTTTTGGAATAAATCTATCGAGCAGGGACCTTAAAATTTTCTTTACAACTCGTTTGTCGGGTATTTTCTCTCCCAAATTAAAAAATGAATTGACAATGTCAAAAAGTCTAGCATAAAATTCATCAAAAGTTTCTTTTTTATTCATTTTGATAGTTTCAAATTGAGTGGTGAGGTTTTGAAGTTTCGAAGCTTTAACGACACTTGTACCTTCGTGAGTGAGTTGTAAAATATCCCAAGCTTCTTTAGCGGTCTCACATGTCATAATGCGTCAGAATTCATCTTGTGTGACAGCGCTAAACAAGGCATTTAAACCACGAGAATTAAAATTTGAAAGTTTAAATTCACCCTCACTCCATCTATCAGCGGGTTTGGGAACATGCTCATTATCTACTAAATGAGTAGGTGGGGACCACCCGTTAACAAGAGACATCCAAACTCTCTCGTCGATAGATTTTTGTGCCGATTTCATTCACGCTTTCCAATACGCGTAGTTTGAACCATCAAAAATAGGAAATTTTGAAAATGGGGAAAATTCCATTTTAGCCAAAAATTATTTAAAAATTCTTTAACGAAATAATTTATCGCTTTCGCTCTGATACCAATTTGTAGCGGGATAGGCCCCCAATTTTAATATTCTTAAATAATAATTTCCCTTTTGGGATGCGGAAGCCTAGAGTGATGGTTCAAATAAAACAAATTTTAAATTCTTTTTCAAAATTAGAATTAAACCAAGTGAAATTAACTCATAACACACACAAAATTTAAATTTCACTTAAACCAAGTTAATTAATCCAAGTCCTAGAATTTGCCTAAGTCATAATTGTTAATATTTCCAAATTAGGCCAAACCAGTTTTAACAATAGACTTAAATTAAATAAACAATTACCCAAATTTAATTAGCACCCAATTATATTAAGTGTGACAGTTAAAACCATTTTTATCTTGAATTATCCTAAGTATGAGTGCTAAGTCATTATGCAAGATAAAAATAAATCAATCACACTACGTTGCAATGTACGAGGAAAAACCCAAAACGGAAAACAACCTCGGACGGCCCTAGCCTCAAATCCACTAAATATGGAATTTACAATTACAAGACAAAAGACTTACATCACACAACTCGATCCCTCTCAAACCTCGACGCTCCTTCTTGTAAACACCTCCACTTAGCGAATAACCCCGTAGCTCCACCGCGGTCTCGGAATCCACCGATCGGACTTTATATGCTCACCGTCACCCGAACCAGGAGACTTTCTCCAAGTGGGTAAATCACGAAAAACTTCTTCTTCTTTGTGGGATTTAGAAGCAAACCCAAAATTCTCTTCTTCCATGGTGTAGAGAAAATCGGTACCAAAACTCCAAGCCAGATGTATATATGTATGAACTTGGATAAACTAAACTATGGGTGCAGACAAAAGTGTATAATGATTTTCCCTTGAAAATTGACACTTTAAAACAATGAACTTTTTCCTAAAATAATTTTTTTCTCAAACACTCTCTAGAGGTTGGTAGGATATGAAAAGCTAAGTTGAAAAAAGTTGTTCCCGCACATTATAAGTTCTGGAAAAAGTTAGTGGAGAAACAAGTGGGGAAAATGGGTAAAAACATCTAAAAATTGCCAGAAATTTTTCCCACCTGAAATCTCGTTAGAACGACATTTCGTTCGAACGAGTCTCCTAAAAAAGTTCCAGTATGAACTCGTTAGAAGCTCATTGGAAATCTCGTTAGAACGACCATCTCGTTCGAACGATATTTCGAGCGAAGTTCCAGTATGCCATAATGGGAAGTCGTTGGCAATCTCGTTCAAACGATTGGTGGTTCAAATGACAAACTCGTTTGAATGACACTTCAAACGAACTCACAGAATGTTCAAAAATACTTTTAAAGCCCGGAAACTTTTACCTACTTTATATATAAGTTTGAATAGAAAACATTTTGAAAACAAAACACAGGTTTAAAAACCTAACACCCAATATAAACTGTTCCAAGATACCTTGGGATCATGGAACCACTTTTGATGAAGTTGAAACGAGGCACATAAACCACGGCATTTTGATGAAGCTTTCTACACTTGGCCGCTCGTCTTTAACAAACACGTCATAGGCTTGAAAGATGATCAATATACTCTATCCTATGACACAAACGTTTTTGTCCGGAATTGATCAAAAACTACAAAGGACTCAATTGGAAATTTGCGTCTTTACAAAGTTCTCGGGAGGTTTCTACTCTTCTTGATAAGGAGAATAACAATTTGAGGAATAAGCTGGAGTTCGTGAAGAAGTCGGCTGAAGTACCGCCGAACGAAGGTAACTTTTTTCTAAAGCATGAGAATGTCAGAGTGTTAGAGTATCTATAAAACTTAAAGAAGAAGAAAATCAATTTTAGCCAATCCTCTAGACAGGTAGTTATTGATCGACCAGTTGTGTATGAAGATAGAATTAATAAGACCTTGATCGACCAAGCAACTTTATTATCGGAGAAAGATAAAGCCATCAAGAATCTTCCAGACAGGGTAGACCGATTAACTTTTTACTTCCATAAAAAGCCTAAACCTGTCTAGATGGGTGGATATGATAAAGATTTAACTCACCTGGATGATCACATAGAGAAAGCTCATCGGGAAGGATATAAATCGGGTTGGTTGAATGTGTTAGGATTACTGAAGTTACATGACACAACTGATTTATGGAACTGACATCATCCATAGATTTTAGATTATCCTGATCCTCCATTGTAGATTGACATCACATGGATTTTGAGCGACACTATTCCTCAAATCTTAGTATGAAAATACTTAGGTGATTATGGCCTTTAGGTTGAGGATGAATACATTCATCCCCCTCATTTGCTGGACTGACAGAGCAACAGTAGATGCAATGGGCTAAGAGACTTTAGATCTAGAACTGTACCCAACACTCTTGATAATCCTCCTACTGGGATGGATAAAGTTGAAGGAAAACTTCCAGTTAATTAACTTGCTAGGCATAAAACAGACTTTTATTTTCAACATGTATGGTCATTAATACATTTTAGCTTTATTTAAGCTTGTGATTAGTTAATCGGCTTTTCGACTAGGTAACCTGCTTAATCAATAAATATTTAGTCGAGTGTTGAACCTAATTCATAATGGCTTAGATGATACTAATGCACTTAGGTAAAAATATAAGCAGTTTGTTGAGATAAATGTTTACATCAGTTATCATTGGCGACCAAGTGTGTTAGGAATGTAAATTTATTCCTGTGCCTAACCTAGTCGAGTAAAACTTCTTGTGTTTAACTTTAAGTCATACATGGAGTTTAGTATGAGGGCAAATGTTCACATCTCAATGGTCCACGTGGGTGAATAATTTAATCTAAAACAAAAGACCCCATTGATCCATGCTTGATGATATACTAAATGGATGGAGTATTTACTCTGAACAGTTGCTCGACACCCAAACATGGTATAGGTCAGCCGCCAACCTTCAGGACTTGTAATGTTTCCACCAGTATGCCAGTGCAATGGCATTTTAATCAATAGTTTAAAAAAAGTGAACCTCCAAAGGTTACCATGGTCTTTCTGTCCCTTTGGGATATGTTTAGCCATCAACAGTTCAATCGTTGGTTCGGTACATATATTCCATTCCTAAGCTTCAAGGTGAATCTATTGGGTCTATAAAAGGACGAATTTTCCCCCATTTCTCTTCATCTCAAACCTTCGAAATAAGTCTTTCTCATTTCTCATTCAATCTTTGTTTGATGTTCTATACAACCCTTCTGTTGTTTTTAGAGAACTATGTAAGAATTCCTTCTTCTTTACCCATTTTGTTTTCTTTGTTACTTTCAAGGATGGTGTATACTATTAATGAGGATTATTTAGAAGAGTTTACAGAAAAATGGAAGATTCCCACCCAAGGATCCTGGAGCCAGTAGATGAGCCTGTATGTATTATCCCTAGATGAGGGTCACTGGATTCACACCCTATTTATAACAAGGTATGGAAAAAATCCCCCCCACCCACAAATAAGTTATTTCTTGAATCCTCTCAGTATTTTTACATGGTACCTGCTAGAATAGCCCCCAATACGTGGAGATTTATGAATGGGGTCAATCATTCGAATGAAATTCATGGAACCCTCATAAGAACCAATGAATTAATGTACCATTACGAATGGGGAACCATAGCAGACAATGAAAACATAATACCTGAAGACCAGATAATCTAATAGGGCTTTAGTAGTTAATCTGCCTGACTCTAATAAAGACTACTGGGATCATATAGTAGTGGTCAAGAATTAGAAACATATCGCCATTCTTGAGGGGGTTGAATATACTGGTCCCAAATGCCCCCAGGTGGGGCGTGGCATAGGTCAGCCATCATTTTGACATGCTTTTCTTTTTATGCTTTCCAATTATTTGGTAATATAATGACTAACAATTGTTACTTGGTCTTTTTGTAGAAGAAAGAAAAAAGAAGTGTACCCATGATTCATATGTCAATTTCGACAAGTTAAAATTTTTTTGGTCAATACATCAAATAACAGGAGAAGAGCGACCCAGGTAAATGTTAATACTTGTTAGAATACAGAAGCTCAATCAACTCTTTCTTTACCTGATCAACAAAATATATACCCCAAGCTCCCATTAATTTAAAAGAAGAACCAGTTTCTACTTCTTCGGTTATAGAATATTTTGGACCAAAGAGATTTTTCTCTTGGACTAACTTCCTCTTCTTTTGAATCCTTTGATATTACTTTTTCCAAACGTCATCCACTACTGACATGGAAAAAAGGAGAATTCCTAACTTAATGATTGGTCAGCCTTCCCCTCTTCATAAGAAGACCAACACTGAAGAAAAAATCTAGTGGTCATTAATGTTGAAGAGGCCAAAACCACATAGCCTCAATTTGAGAGGTTGAGGAGGGAACTATCTACTCAACAAGAGTTGGTCCAGGAAATGCTCATCTGATAAAACTGCTATCGATTCTTCTTCATTGGCAATGAGCCCTAGGCTAGCCAAGGGATTAATTCATGCTAGGGTTCTTTCTACTAAAAGGTCGGCAATAATCCCTCTATCCAGAGCCATCTTATTGGAGAGGGAAATTCAAAATTTAGCTTTGGTAAGTTTTTTAACCCTCTACATGCTTTTGGTAATTTCCACTTTCTTTACTTATATTTGATAAGGATTTCATTGTTGCACTATCTTGTGATTTTTAATTGACTGTGACTAACTGTTTATTAGAGATGATACGTTGAGATCATCCTCAGTTGATGTTGAAAAAGCTTCCAAAGGCTTGACTGAGTCTTTTGATCTTAGTAAAGAGGATCATGAGAAATCTAAGAAGAACTGGTAGGAATGATTAGACTAAGCCAAAAAGGAGTTGAAGGTTGTTCATGATAATTTAATCCAAACTGGTGGATGTTAACTCGTCAGCAGAGTCTGCTACCGAGAAGAAAAAGTTATTGGAGTTGAAGGCTTAAAGTAATAAGGAGAAGGATGATGCCTTCAATAAAGGCTGGGCCAAAGCCTTTGCTGCGACTGATATACAAACAATGTATATGAAGATGGTTTCCTATAAGAATGGATGGAATTCTAATCTAAAGGAGTTTGACACTAATGTCGACTCATATATATTTATAAGACATGATCCTGGTACCCCTCCCAACATAGAAAAGGAGGTTTATGACGAGGAGGAAATATGTGAATCCTCCTTAGTCCTTGTGATTGAAATTGATGCCATCCCCCCAGAGGGAGCAGCAAAAGACACCAAGAAGGTGTATATTTCTTTGACTTTGACAAACAACTCTTTATTGTATCTTTTCTTGCTTGACGTTTGTTTTTCTCTATTTTTTGGTTGTAATGGAATAAACAAGTATAATACCCTTTGCTTTGCAATGAATGGAAGTTTTTATTTGCTCAACTTGTTAGTTTATGTCTTTAAGTGTATTTGCTAACTCTGTTTGTCGGATTATTATTCTTATAGTTTGCTTTCTAGTTTAATTCTAGGAAAAATGCCATTATCGTTAATGAGACTGACCAATTAAGATGTAACACTAGTCTTTTTTATGCTGGACATATAGGTCTAACTGAGGCTCAGTTATAAGGGTTATTCAGTGAGGATGCTTCAGACCGAGTCAAAGAAACATATGTTCAACTGCACTGTCTTTTTGATACAGTTGTGAACAATATCACAAACTATTATAAAATGACCGAGAAACTTCAAGATGACCACAATCTCTCCCGGGCTTTGATTCATTCTGATTATGAGGTTAGGTACGAACCTTAGAGTGACGGTTAGCTCTTTGATAAAAATCTCCAAGATATTACCTTAGCTTTTCGGAAGGAGGATTTTTTGTTGAATAAGGAGGTGGAGAGTGCTCGCGGTGTTGACAACCTCCTGGACAAAGAAAATAATGATCTAAGGAATGAGCTCGATAATATGAAGAAATCTATTAAACTTATGTCGAAAAGGTGCCTTCTTTTTGGAAATGGAAAATAAAAGGTTAATGGAAGATCTTGGGAAATTAAAGAAGAATCCCAAATATAGACACTCTACCAGGCAGATTATCGTTGACCAACCAATAGTTGAGGAAACAAGAACTGATAAAACTTGAAATGACCAGGCAACATTACTGTAAAGCAAGGATGCCCTCATAAAAAATATGTCAGAAAAAGTTGATCGACTGACTTTTCACTTTACCAAGCAGCCTAGAGAAGTTTGGATGAACTATTATAGCTCACATCTTGCTCAACTTGGGGATGAATATGAATAAGCTCATCGCGAAGGGTATAAGTGGGGTTGGCTGAATTTCTTGACATTCTTGAAAGTTCTCAGTCCAATAAATTTTAGTATTACATAACTCGAGCATTTTGGATTATCCTAATCCACCATTAAAATTGATGACAGTTGGATCCCAACCGATGCCATTCCTCAGTGTTTGGTGAGGAAATACTTGATAGATTTTGGTGTGCATGAAGAAGATGATTATGTCCGACCCTGGAATTTTTTGACGAGACCGAGTAATCAAGACAGACTTATAAATTTAACATCTAATGTCCTTCCTTCTTCTCTATCTATACCTCTGGATGGGCTGAGTAAGGCTAAAGGAAAGAGTCATGTATAATGATTTTTCCTTATATTTTATGTTTCAAAGTAATCTGTAAAAATTTCATGGAATATAAAGTTTATGTTTGTGCATATTTGTGTTTTATGTATTTGAATATTAATAATGAATCTTTTTGATTAATTGGTTAGATAGATAGCCAATTAACATGCTTGACTATTTTGTATGATCTCAAATACGAACTTGAATTATTAAGCCTTAAGTTCCATTAATCTACTTAGGATTATTAACAAAATCTTATTTTTGAAACTAAGTGTTTGCATTAATTACCAGTGGTGACCAAATGTTTTAGGAATGCCTTATGAGTTTCCTGCATTTTAACTTGGTCGGTTAAAACTTCGTGTTCTTGATTTTCGGTCATATAGGAAGTTTTAAGCATTTCTTGTTTGTGACTTATTAAAGATAAAGTCAGATATGAAATTCTATTGATAACTTCTTATTTTTTACTTGTCAAAGACGAAGTTCCATATGTAGTTTGTACGTTTTGAGTTTGGCAGTAATTTGCTTTTAGTTTTTGATGCGTATCATCACCCACTCCTAAAAAAACATAAAAATGAAGCAAAATTGACAAAAAAAAATCACCATTTTATTAAAGTAAATGATTACATCATGTTGGAAAATGAACTATTAGTAATACTTTCGAAGTTTATCAGCGTTCCAATGATTCTTAAACTCTTCCCCTTCAAGTGTCTCCAAGCGATATGTTCCTAATTGGACAACTGCCTTAATACGATTGGGGCCATGCCAGTTTGGCTCCAACTTGTTTCCTTTATGGATAACTTTTTTAAAGACATAATATCATTCCTTTAGGCTAGTCATCTTGACCCTTCTATTATCGAATTGGGTAATCTTCTGCTGATAAGAAGTTGCATGAAGTGCATCGTCCTCCCCTACTTCCTCTATTAAGTACAGATCTAGCCTTCTCATGAGATCACTCTTCAGGAAATAAAAGTCTAAAACTCTATGAGAAGTGATATCTACTTCGGCAAACACCATTTCTTTAGTTCTAAAGGCAAGCATATAAGGTGTTTTCCCAGTAGTCGTTATCGGCGTAGTTCGGTATGACTAAAGAATGCTATTTAACTCATTTATCTAGTTACCTTTAGCATCATCCAATCCCATATAGTAACCTTCTATTAGTCACCTCCGTTTGGACATTCCACTAGGGATGTCTTGAAGCTGAATGAAGCTTTAAAATCTTGGATTATAATTAGTATTCCTCAAACTCTTGATTGTCAAATTTTGTAGCATGATTTATTATGAAGGCATATGGCATCCCATATTAACAGATAATGTGCTTCCAAATGAATTGGAATAATATTTTGTACGACATCTCCACCAATGGCACAGCTTCCACCCATTCAGTAAAATAGTTCACTGCAATTATTGAATACTTAAACCTCACTTTGGTCTTTAGCAATGGGCTAACAAAGTCAATTCCCCATATGGAAAATGGCTAAGAAGAAGTGATAGGAATAAGGTAAGACCTCAATCTTTTTTGCATTGTAATAACTTTTGGCACTTGTCACACTTCTTACGAGATGAGATGCAATCAACCTTCATTATTGGCCAATAATACCTTTGCATTATTATTCTTTTCATTAATGAGCGATCAACTGAATGAGGGCTAGGAGAACCTTCATGCACTTCTTTAATCAACTCGAGCACTTCAGTTGGATGTACACACCGAAGTAGGGAGACATTATATATTATTTTCCATAAGATGATTTGCTCTAGAACATAACTGGTGGTCTTATTCCTTAACTTCCTCGCTTCTTTCTAATTGATAGGTGCTAAACCCTTTTTTATGTAATCTTGTACAGGATCCATCCACAAGGATCACAAGTCTAAAGAAATAACATGGATAGCTTTAACGTTAATGCTGTACTATGTAAGGATTTCCACTGGAATGGTTCTTTTAAGTTCGGTTATGGTCGCTGATGCCAATTGAGCATTATATTTCGATGTACCTATTCTCGTTGCGAGTATTCTATTCCATAAGGATTCAACCCTGACTTACCGGGATTGATTATTTTAGAGACTAGATTGCACATGAGTCGTACGTTCACACATAGCACACACATTTCGGCGCACGTCATATTTTTTGTTCCATTTTGGGGAATAGATAATAGGTTAGGTTAAATTATTTTAAATTGACTCTAAGTCCTAAAAATTAAAAAAAAAATTCCTCAAATTCGTGGATGCAAAACACACATTACAACAACGCTTACGAGCCAATAGATAATCCCCCATCATCTAATTTATGGGTACCACCTCAACACCTCTTACCCAAGTAGCAATACTTTAAGTATATTATAGAGACTCTTCGGAGGGGATAATTATTCATTAAGTGTAAGATCAATGTCAAATAATGTGAATGTCAGATAATATATAAAATATTAGATTTATTTATTTATTTTAGTTTTATTTTATTAGGATTATATTTTTTTAGTTTTAATAGAGTTTTATTTTATTTCTTTTTATTTTCATTTTTTTATTTAGTTTGAGATGCTAGTTTGTTTTTAGTTTTACTAGATTTTAATTCTAATTTAGTTTTAGTTTTATTTTTTTGGTAGTATTAATTTTTAAGGGTCACAAACCAACACACACCATAGCACTCACACACTAAACTAACCTACACACACCTACACCCTAACAACCCCTCACCCTCACCCTCACCCTCACCCCTACTTCCTATACACCCCAACACACCTTAAACCTTCCCCGCTCATCTTCTTCGCTCATCATCACCCATTCTCTTACCACCATTAACACCCCCACCAAAACTCCTTTAACCCAATCCCAAAGCCCAACTGTTGAACCATAACTCCTCTTGACCTGACCCTGTTCGCCATCACCCCCAAGACCCGAGAGCCGAAACCCACCTGCTCCGTCCCGCGCCTAGCTACCTTCGTCCCTATCAAACCGCGACCCAATTGTAACAGCAGCCCATACCCGAAGCATCCTCCAAAAATCAGAGCAGATCCGCGAGATATACCCGAGTCACTTCTCCATCCAAATCCGAAAACCCGACAACCTGTGAAACCATTCCAACATACCCTCAATAAAATCCTAACAAAATCGGACATAATCCCAGGCCAAAGCCAAAATCCCACAAAATCTTCAACCAAAAAAAAATCGTGGAACTCAAGAAAATAAGATGAACCCATTTAAAGGAAGGATTTAAGGACACAATTCTCCGATTGAGTCTTAATGTAGTTTTAGCTCAATTCCGGACAAAAATGTTGAAGTCATAGGATAGCTTCATATTGTATCTTTCAAGCCTATGACGTGTTTGTTGAAAACGTAGAGGCTAAGTGTGTAAAGCTTCATCAAAATGCTAAGTTTAAAGTGCCTAGTTTTTTACGACAACAGTGGTTTCATGCTCCCAAGGTATGAATGCATTACATATATATATAGGAGCTTAGAACAATGTAATTGGGAGTTAGTTTGTTTTTAAAAATATTGTTTATTCTCAGAAAGATTTAATTAAAACTTTAAAATAAAGTATATAAAGTTTCTGGGCTAAAAATCAAAATCTAAGCTTTCTGGAAGTTCGTTCGAAATGTCGTTCAAACGAGTTTTTCGTTCGAACCAAAATTTCGTTCGAACGAGTTTGCCAACGAGTTCCCATAATAGGCCACTGGAATGTCGTTCGAACGAACCTTATATTCGAACGAGATGTCCAACGAGTTTTCTAACGAGCTCACTCTGGAACTTCGTTAGAAAGCAGTTTTCCCATGTTTCCCACTACTTTACCCCACTATCTTTTGACAGGATCTATAATGTGCGGGAACAACTTTTTCCAATTAACTTTTTCATACATTACAATCTCCTAGAGAGAGTTTAGAGAGTTCATATTTACAAGAAAAAGTTTAATGTTTTAAAGTGTTAATATTTCAAGAAAAATTCATATACACTTTAGTTTACACCCAAAATTTGTTTATCCAAGTTCATATATACATATACTTCGCTTGGAGTGTTTGGCACCAGTTTATCTCTACACCTTGAAGAAGAGAAGTTTGGGTTTCCTTCAACATCCCTCAAAGAAGAAGAAGGTTGTATTGCTGCGGCATTCTCATATGGTGAAAGGCACAATGAGTTGCTGACGGTGGATCAGTTGATTCCGAGACTGCGGTGGAGCTGCGTGATTATCCAATAGGAAGAGGTGTATACAAGAAGAAGCGCCGGGGCTTGGACAGAATCAAGTCGAGTGTTGTAAGTTTTTAGTGTCTTGTATTTGTAAAACCATACTTAGTGGATTTGAGGCTAGGGCCGTCCGAGGTTGTTTCCCGTTGTGGGTTTTTCCTCATACATCATGGCGTAGTGGTGTGTTGTTTATGTTATCTTTTTCATAAATCACCTAGAAAGCATGCTTAAGAAAAACGATAAAATTGGTTTAAATCACTCATTATTTAATTTGGTGCTAAATTAAATATTGGGTAATGTTTATTTAATTCAAGTCATTTGTTAAAATTGGTTTGGCCTAATTTAGTAATAATGAACAATATGACTTAGGTAAATTTCTAGGACTTGGGTTAATTAATTGTGTTTAATCGAAATCAAATTGTGTGTGTTTTAATCAAATTTCACTCTGTTTCATTTTAATTTGAATAGAAATTAAAATTTTGTTTTTTGTTTTAAGTTGAACCATCATATCGCTTCCTATTTATAAAAGGAAATTGATTTTAAAGTGATTAAATTAAAAAATTGGGGGCCTCATGTTCCAACAATTGGTATCAAAGCGGGATCACTAATTTACTGTGTTTAAGATCCTTAAAATATTTTTGCCAAAAATGGAATTTTTCCCATTTTCAAAATTTCCTATTTTCGATGGTTATAATTACGTTTATTGGAAAGCGCGAATGAAATCGGCACTAAAATTATCGTTTCTGTCGTTAACGGGTGGTCTCCATCAACTCATTTAGTAGATAATGAACGTGTTCCCAAACCGGCCGATAGATGGAGTGAGAATGATTTTAAACTTTCAAATTTTAATTCTGGAGGTGTAAATGCCTTGTTTAGCGCTGTCACACCGGATGAATTCCGACGAATTATGACGTGTGAGACCTGTGGCCATACCCGCCGATCCCCGCCGTGGAGCGAGGAGGAATCCTTCGGGTCCCGCGCGTCCCTTCTCGGGAGAGCGCTTCAGCCGACTTCGATTTTGGGAGGTGTGAAAAATGTAGAGAGATTCAGAGTCGCTAGTCTATTTTACTCAAAACAGACAAAAGAAAAAGAGGAAGCCACCCCGAAGGATGGCATCCAAAGACATACTAGTGCGTACGAAACCAAAATGATTCGAAAAGGGTTCGGAGGCTTAGTTACGAAATGGGAAGGTGTTAGGCACCCATTTCGCCCTTTCGGTCTCTCATGGATATTTGCTATGTTCCTTTATGTTTCCCCCCGTGAGATGTGTGCATGTGTATATATAGAATGGAGGTAGGAATCCTCGGCTTGTATCATGGAAAAGATAAAGCGAGTCATCCATAGGAAGATTATAAAAGTAACATTAGAAAAATAAGATTTACGCGGTTACCCCTACGTTGATCGTTATAAGAGAACGATAACGCACATGGAGTAATGTGTTACTAAGATTAAGGATATATATAAGAAAAATGGATTTAGAGAGAATATGAAATGAGAGAAAAAGTGAGAGAAAGGACCCGAGTCTCGGGTTTTACCCCGAGATGCCTACGTAGCCTATAAAGGCATCAAAGTCCACGTAGTTCGCATGCAATGCAAAGGGGGGTGGGGCTTATCCCATAAATCCAAATGTGGGATCTCTTATTTGTAAGTGTGTGTGTGTAGAAAAGGTGTTTAGTAGTGAGAAAAGTGTGGAAAAAAGTGTGAGAATCCCTACTTAGAATTTATGAGCAAACCCTCTTTTTCTTGTTTTGGGGTTTTTATTTATATGAAAATAAGAGATGTGCAATAATACTAAATAAAAAGTATATTAGGATGTGTGAGATGAGATTATAAAAGTGCTAAGTAAGAAAACAAGTTATTGGGAATTCAAGAGAATTTAAGAGAGAGAGTTTGAGAAAGTTGGACCTTCTTGAAGATCCTGAGCTTGATCTTGAATGTTGAAGAGCAGCCCTTGAGCTTGGATGATGATGGAGAGCGGTTAATTCACCAATTTTGATGAAGAGGATGATGGAAAGTGGAAGTAAAAAGAGGATTTGGAAGTTGAAATCACGTTGCCTTCGAGAGAGGTTTTTGGGATTCGTTCAGAGAGATTTCTATCAGATCTGGGCCCCCCTGAAAATGAGGCAAAAGCCTCCTTTTATAACCCCGGGGGACTGCCGATCAGCCCTGTCATGGCACTGCCTATCGGCAGGTGCCGATAGGCAGGATCTGGGACCTGCCATTTGGCAGTGTGCCTCAGGCTTTTTCGAAAAATTGGCCGCCGAGGGCAAACCGTTGGTCAGAATCGCGTATGGGTCATACCGTTGGAAAGATAATTCAGAGACCTTACAAAGTGCTTTGGACCGCTCCCGAGTTCAGGAGTTGACTTTGGGTCAAATGTGGCTCGAAAGCGTTTGTCGGTCCATTGGATGAGGAATCGCATGGACGCAAATGGCACGTTCGTCCGCATGGTAAGTCCGAATCGCGCAAGAAGCATACCTTGGAAAGTTTAGTAGATGTACTTCGACATTCCAAAGAGTTTGACCCGGTTTGGAGAGTCGACTTTGGTCAACCGGGCCCGGGAAGCGCTCGGTAGCTTCTCGGAGTCAAACGGATTGTTCGTCCGCATGGAAAGTCATAATTGCGCACGGTATGGACCGTTGGAAAGGGTATTCATTGCCCTTCGAAGATTCATTCAACCTAGGTCGAGCTGAAGGGTAGACATAGGTCAAACAGAGCCCGGGAGTGCCCGGTGGCCTCTAGGTCAAGTTTCGGACGCAAACAACGCGTTCGTCTTCATGGTAAGTCGGAATCACGCACGGGGTAGACCATTGGAAAGGGTATTCAATGCCCTTTGATGATTTATTGAGTCTCGGTCTAGATGAGGAGTTTGACTTTTGGGTCAAACTGAGCCATGGGGGGTGCCCGATGGCTTCCAGGTCAGTACTCGGGAAGTGACTTGGGTTTACAGTGATGAGTGGAGGTACTAGGGACCTAAGGAGAGTGGAGGGGTAATAGAATGGTGTGTCTACAGAGCCCCTCAATGGGTGAGTTTGGAACAAATGATAGCCATCGATTAGACACCGCATGATGCTTTTGAGGGAATATGACCGATTCAAAGGGTTGAGGTCGATTCTGAGGACCTAAGAAGTATGCTTGGGATGATCAATTCAGAGGATCGAGGTCAGTTCTGAGGACCTAAGGAGATAAGGATGACCAATTCAGAGGGTCGAGGTCAGTTCTGACCTAAGAGTGGTGATGACCGAAGATCGAGGTTAATTTTGACCTAATTAGGGTGACGATCCAAGACCGGGGCCAATTCTGACCCAAGAGTGGTTACGACCGAGGACCGAGGTCAATTCTGACCTAACTATGGTGACGATCCAAGACCGGGGCCAATTCTGACCCAAGAGTGGTGACGATCGAGGATCGATGTCAATTCTGACCTAACTAGGTTGACGATCCAAGACCGGGGCCAATTCTGACCCAAGAGTGGTGACGACCGAGGACCGAGGTCAATTCTGAGCTAACTATGGTGACGAACCAAGATCGGGGTCAATTCTGACCCAAGAGTGGTGATGACCGAGGATCGAGGTCAATTCTGACCTAAGTAGGGTGATGATCCAAGACCGGGACCAATTCTGACCTAAGAGTGGCGACGACCGAGGACCGAGGTCAATTCTGACCTAACTAGGGTGAAGATCCAAGATTGGGGCCAATTCTAACCCAAGAGTGGTGACGACCGAGGACCGAGGTCAATTCTGACCTAACTAGGGTGAAGATTCAAGACCGAGGCCAATTCTGACACAAGAGTGGTGACGACCGAGGAGCGAGGTCAATTCCGACCTAACTATGGTGACGATCCAAGACCGGGGCCAATTCTTACCCTAGAGTGGTGACGACCGAGGACCGAGATCAATTCTGACCTAACATGGGTGACAATCCAAGACCAAGGCCAATTCTGACCCAAGAGTTTGTATTTTGATTCCGCTGGAGAAAGAGCTTTGTGATTCCGATTTGAGCTGGGGAGCTGATAGCTGGGGGAAGCTTTATAGGAGGCCTCGCGAGGGGGAGCAACCTATTTTGAGTTCCGTGAGAGAATTCCGCTGGGGAAGTGATCAAATGATCTTTAGGGATTTTCCGGAGCTTGGCTGGGAGAAATCTTAGCTTTTGGGGATTCCACTGGGGGAAAAGGGGGTTCCGTTTGAGGGATAAGGATTGTATTTGAGGTTCCGCTGGGGAAAGATGAACAAGCCGGGGAAAATTTGGATTGCCCTTTGGGAGAGATCGCTCAGGGTGAGTGGTTCTTCTGATTTCTGCTGGAAAAAATACCATGTGATAGTGTACCGCACCGGATAGCCGATGGTTGTAAGGTCTGATGAGGAGGTGATTAGGTGGTCCGGGCGCCTTGCCCGAGAGATCAATCGCTTGGATTTTGAGGGCTCCGTTGGAGAAAATGGGGTGTCGACCACTTGGCTGAGGGACATCAGAGATTGGATATCATCGGCGACTGCCCATATTCGGGATGCTATTCCTGTTCCTTCTTGTTTGGTGTCGTCAGCCTCGTCTGGGGGAGACTCTGTCTCGGGTAGCGGGGGCGCGTCATCTCGCCGTAGGGGGAAGAGAGTGCGTAGTAGGGGTGGAAGTTCTTGAGAGAGGGGGAGAGAGAGAGAGAGAGAAAGTGTGGGTTCGAGCTGATTCCCATTTGTTTTTGGCTTTTCTTTATTTCCAGCAAAATGATGTAACACAGAAAACATACATATGCAATGCAATGGAGTTTTTTATTATCTCTTTATTATCCTGATGAATGAATGCATGCACATGTTCTTTTTAACTTTGTTGGTGAGACCATAAAAAATGAATATTTTTGGAATTTTTTCGAAGGAAAGTTATTTTATTCAAAACGGGGGATCCCATAAGGAGGGAAGAGGATTCTTGAAATTCTTTTGAGAATATCAATTTATTTTTTTGGAGTTTTCTGATTTGACAAAAGAGGAAAGGAGGAAATTTTCCAAAAATGGGGGGTTGCCGATTGGCAAGCACCCTGGCTTGCCTATCGGCAGTTCAGTCCAATCCCATCATTTTGAAGGCTTTGATTGGTACCCTCTTCAGCTTTTTGTACCTTGTGGGGTAGGATACCCCCCGATTTCTGCAGGGATTATGTCTCTTATGAGGATTTTTAAGTATAAAAAGGGAGGAGGGTGGAGTGTTTTCCTCACACCTTTTGCATTCTTCATACCCACCTATTATCTTTTAGTCTTGCGAGATGGATCTCACTGGTAGCATTGAGTTTGTCAACTACCCCGAAGCCTTGGAAGCTATGTGCTCTTATAATGTCGACTATGATGCCTTTAACATGCGCCGAGTTTCCTTGTGGTGCAATCGTCCCTTTGAGTGGAATATGCTGACAGTGGCGGTACAATTCTGGTAACCCGAAGACCATGTATTCCGCTTTGGGTTGGAAGAAGTTTGTCCTACCTACGAGGAATTTTCTTCCATGCTAGGTGTGAATCCTAGAGTTGTCGCGGCTTTGCTCAAATTTTCCCGTTCTCCTAGGGATTTATTGGTCGGGCTTCTCCATATCTCGCCTTCGGCGGCCAGGTCATTGGTTTCTGGAGGATCGATCTCCCTCCCGGCAGTGTTGCAGTCCGTGAATTTGCGGGAAGTAAGTGATGCTGGCTATGCAGGAGCCATTGTTCTGGGCTTGGTTTCAAAATTGTTGTTGGTGATCGGGGAAGTACGCGTGGACCCACAACTTGCAACCATTACCTCATGGATGCCATACCGTCACAATCCTGCGGCGGTGATTTGGCGGAAAATCTTAACGGCCTGGATGCTTGGAGAGAAGGTCGTTCTGACTTTTTGAGGGGTAGCCCTCTGATGCTGTTCATGTGGTTGTCTGAAGATTCCGCTTGTCAACTCCTCCAAAGTATCCTTTGTCAGCTGTACCCAACTTCTTTTCACGCTACTTCATCCACGTAGACCTGTATGTCGAGAACTGGGAGAATTGGTTTGGGGAGCATGGAGCTCGTGGATTGTATTGGTCAGTGCCTTGGTGGGGGAAATTGCAGCCTGTTCTGGAGCTAGGAGAATATTCATATGTGCGGTTGGTTGGTCTCAGGAAGACCTCTTTTTATTTTCCTTGGCGACTTTTGCGCCAATTTGGCTGGGCGCAAGTCGTGCCCCCTCGGACCTCGAATTTCTTTCCAGTAGAATATTTGACTGAGCGCCTGCGTTTGTTGCTTGGATCTCTGTGGGAAATCGGCGTCCGTCGACCCGTCCCTCTCAATCTGTTGGGAAGGTTTGTCATGTCCCCAAAGATTATATGAGGTGGTTGTGGAGAAACGTAGTCAGCAAGATGTTGGCAGTAGAGACTGGTCAGAGGTTGTTTGTTTTATCTGACTCCATGGAAGGGGGTGTTGTGCTTTTTTCGAAGATGGTTAAGGCTCATCGATCCATGGAGTGTCTTCGACACTCTATTCAGGCGGGGGAAACTTGGGGTCCTCAGGATGTAGATGATGAGGGTGCAGGCTCTTCAGGTAGCTGTGGGTAGGACTCATGGGGAGTTTATTTATGTGACAGATGTGGGGGATTTTGTTTGGTTTTTATGGTAGTAGGAGGGGAGGGAGTTATCTGCTCCTTTTTCTTATGCAATATGTACTGTAATTTCTTATTAATGAAATAAACAAGTTTCTGATCATCCAGCTGTGCCTTTCGATGAATTTTGCATTTTGAATTATCTATACCAATCGCTAAGGTATACATAATCCTTTTGTTCAAGTATATGTTTAGAATGAATTGTCGTTCTCGGAGGTAAGAAAAGAATGGTATTTTCTGAAAAAAGAAGGGGACGTGCTCATGTGAGGAGTATGAGCTGCCTACGTACCTCTGGGGTTTGAAAAAAATTTCTCATCCGTTTAAAAATAGTTTTTGCAGAGGATCAGGCCCACGTAGTTCTGGGTAGAGGGAAATGAAGATATATATTATTTTTATTTTATTTTATTTATTTTATTTATTTTTTTAGAACAAAGGGGGATGAGAAGAGTCATAGTGTGCCGAGATTTCGGACTAGGGGTAGAATTTCTTGAGACGGTCCAGATTAACTGGACGAACCATCTCTTCGCCATCCAGGTGAGTGAGCATGGCGGCACCGTCGAACAAGATCTTCACAATGTAAGGGCCGCTCCAATTGGGCTTAAATTTTCCTCTGGGGTCCCAAATGGGTTCTATTATATCTTTGAGGACCAAATCTCCCTCCTGGACACCGCGGTCCTTGACTTTCTTGTTGAATGATCGCGCTATTCGGCGATGATACCCCTGTATGTGGTATAGTGATTTCAACCTTCTTTCATCTAGGAGGGCTAACTCATCAAGACGGCTTTGGCACCAGTCTTCTTCACTAATCTTGCTTTCAAGCATGACGCATAGCGAGGGTGTTTCCAGCTCCACAGGTAGGACCGCCTCCATGCCGTAGACCAGGGAGTAAGGGGTAGCCCCGGTAGAAGCTCAGATTGAGGTTCGATAGCCCCAGAGGGCGTATGGGATCTGGTCGGCCCAATTCCTACAACTTTCGGTCATCTTGATGATGATGGCTTTGAGGTTTTTGTTGGCAGCTTCAACTGCACCATTGGTCTGAGGTCGGTAGGGAGAAGATTTGTGTCTCTGAATCCCGTACTCGTTGACTACTTTCGTGACTTCTGCGTCGAAGTGCAAACCGTTATCTGACACTAGCTCGTGCGGGACCCCATATCGGCAGATGATATTCTTCTTGATGAATTTGGCTACCTTCTTGGCATTTAATACTGAGTATGACTCAGCTTCGACCCATTTGGTGAAGTAATCGATGGCGACCAGGATGAACTCATGCCCATTTGACGCTTTTGGCATAACCCTTCCTATGATGTCGATACCCCAGGTGGAGAATGGCCAGGGAGAAGTCATGTTATATAACTCGCGTGGAGGTAGGTGTTGGAGGTTGGAGAACTATTGGCATTTAAGGCATCTCCAAACATAGGCAGTGCAATCCTGGGCCATGGTGGTCCAATAGTAGCCCTGTCGGATGATCTTCTTGGCAAGCATATGACAGTTCATGTGGGCCCCGCATTCCCCGTTGTGGATTTCCTACATTATCCTTTCAATGTCATCCCCTGCGATACAGTGCAAATGAGTTCCATCGAAATTCCTCTTGAGTAGTGCTTTATGACATATGATGTATTGAGCGGCCAACCTTCGGAGGGTAGCTCGGTCATTCTTGTTGGAACCCTTGGGATACCTACCGTACCTGAGGAGGCACCAGATATCATAGTACCAGTAATTAGTTAGTTCAGGGTCTTCTGAGGTGGCAAGCTCAATGTGGTAGCAATAAGTAGGTTTGTCTTGCTTTTGAGCTAGGAAGGGGGTCATTGTTATTCCCTCAGTCATGTCGACCATGGAGGCCAAAGTAGCGAGAGCATCGGCTAGGTTATTCCTTGCTCGGGGTAGGTAATGGAAGGTGATATCTATAAATTGGGAGGCCAACTCTTCTAATTGGCCATGAAAGGAGCGAAGCTTTTCGTCCTTGCTTTCCATTTTCTGAGCACTTGATCGATGATAAGGGCAGAATCCCCGTAGACATCAAGGTGTTGAATACCCTTTTCGAGAGAAACTTTGAGGCCCACTGAGCATGCCTCGTATTCCGTCATGTTGTTGGTGCAAGGGAAATCCTATTTTATGGCCATGGGAGTATGAGAGTCATCTCGGGAGACCAGAAGTATCCCAATGCCATATCCCTTTTTATTGGCAGCTCCATCGAAGAACATTTTCCATTGGCGGCAGTCTTGAGTGGTGCAGAGGACATTTTCATCTGGGAATTCGGAGATCCAGACATCTGCTTCTTCCACAGGGTAGTCAGCGAGGTAGTCAGAGATGGCTCTTCCTTTAACGACTTTCTGCGTGACGTACACGATATCGAACTCGGTTAGGAGCATTAACCATCGGGCCATTCGGCTGGACAAAGCGAGTTTTTCGAGCAGGTATTTAATGGGATCCAATTGGGATATAAGTTTTATGGGGAAGGCGAGCATGTAGTGCCGCAACTTTTGGGTGACCCAAACAAGCGCGACGCATGTTTTTTCCAAAGCAGTGTAGTTGACCTCATACCCGACCAATTTGCGACTGGCATAATAGACGGCTCTTTCTTTGCGGGAGTCCTCAAGGTATTGGGCTAGCAAAGCCCCAGCTGTAGTGTCGGTTATGGTTAGGTACAGGAGCAAAGGGAGACCAGGCTGTGGTGGCATGAGAACTGGAGGCTGGGTTAGGTATTGTTTGATTCGGTCAAAAGCTTCTTGGCAGGCCTCATTCCAAACCTTGGTGGAATCTTTTCAGAGGAACTTGAAGATTGGTTCACAGATGGAGGTTAACTGGCTGATGAACCGGCTGATATATTGTAACTTTCCACGAAAACCTTGGACTTCTTTCTCTGTTCGGGGAGGTGGCATCTCAAGTATGGCTTTCAGTTTGGCGGGATATGCTTCTATTACCCTCTTACTGACCATGAATCCTAAGAGTTTTCCTTTTGTAACGCCGAAGACACACTTTTGTGGATTAAGTCGCATCTGATATTGTCGCAGTCGTTCGAAGAACTTTCGGAGAGCGGGAACATGACCTTCTATGGTTTTGGACTTGATAATCATATCATCCACATAAACCTCGACCTCTTTGTGAATTAAATCATGCAGGATGGTTGTGGCGGCCCTTTGGTAGGTAGCCCCAGCATTCTTGAGACCGAATGGCATGACGGTGTAACAAAAGGTTCCCCATGGGGTGATGAATGCGGTTTTCTCTTGATGATCGGGGTGCATCTTGATTTGGTTGTATCCGGCAAACCCATCGACGAATGACTTGAGAGCATGACTGGCTATGTTATCAACAATCATGTCGATGTTGGGTAGCGGATAATCATCCTTCGGAGAGGCTTTGTTCAAATCTCGATAGTCCACACACATTCGAACCTTTCCTCCTAATTTCGGTACAGGTACAATGTTGGCCAGCCACGTGGGATATTGGATCACTCGAATGAAACCCACGTCTAACTGTTTGATCATCTATTCTTTGACCTTGAGCGACCATTCGGTGCGGAGTTTCCTCAATTTTTGTTTAACTGGCCTGTAATCTGGGAGAGTGGGGATCTCGTGCTGAGCTATTTCGGGATCAATATCGGGCATATTGTCGTAGGACCATGTGAAGACATCCACGAACTACTTTAGTAATTCTTCGAGTTGTGCACGCTCATGCTCGTCAAGGGTGTCCCCTATCCTAATCTCGCGCAGTTGGCTACTAGAATCGAGATTAATAACAACAGGCTCTTCTTCATTAACTTGAACGCGGTTATGTCGTTTATTATTAACCTTATTTAGATCAGTTAAGAATTGTTCATTTGCAAAATCATCATCATCAAAAGTTTGATTAGAATCTACACAATTAATGTAAGGCAAAACAAGATACTCAAAATCTTCGTTTATTTCATTGATAGGAAAAACAACATTGAGAACCTCATCAAAAGAGGTCTCGATTACATTTGAGCAAGGATGGACAACAGTAGAAGAAATAGGGTAAACATTGGGGTTAGGTGGGATTTCAAGAGGCAAAACTGGCGCAGCATGCCAGTTGAGGAGAGGTGTATCAATGGCTTTGATCAGATGAGAGGGATCCAGTGATGTAGTGCCTGAATGAACCATGCAGAGTGTCAGCCCCAGTGTCTGCAGGTTGAAGGAATCTTCGGAGTCTCCCTCCTTAGTCTCTTCTGTATCTTTGATAAGAGGTTGCGCCGGGTATTGGTAACTTTCGGCCCATGGGTAGCTATCTTCGAAGAAGTTCTCCATTCCAGGCTTCATCTTCTTATCTGTATGGTCATACCACGGTTCTGGAAAACCATAAAAGGGGAAATCCTCACCCTCTTTGATGAATCGTCCATTTAAATAATCTCTCAAGATAGTACGGACGAGGTCGAACCTTCTCTTTGATCGAGTCTGGCGGATCATTCTGAGTTCTGATTCTGATGGTTGATATCCCAAGCCGCAAGGAGGGAAAGCTTTCTTCAGTGCGATGGTCTCAAGTATCCCCTGCTGCCTTTGTCCTAGCCCTAGTCCGGGCATGAAGTGCATGTTTCTGAACATCTGAATCACATTGACATTGCCATGAGGGTCATATTCTAGACAAACCCTTTCTTTGAAATCGTCCCTTGCCGGGAGTAGGTATGGTTCAACTCGAAAACCTGATAGGAGCATATCATTTGAACCATGTTGTATCTTGAGAATTGGACTGCTGGTGCTTGCACCCTCGGCGTTACCTCTGTCACCAAGGATGGTGATGACTCGCCCATCGGCGAAGAACTTTAATTTCTGATGGAGTGAGGAAGACACACCCCTTATACTGTGGAGCCAGGGGCGTCCGAGCAACAGGTTGAAACAAGCTGGGATGTCTATGACTTGGAATTCAATGACAGGGTTTATAGGTACAACCCCTATTGTAAGTTTTATGGATCCCATCACCTCACGGCGGGTATTATCGTAGGCACGCACAGCAGCGGAGGTTGGAGCGAGGTCGCTTTCTTTCAGGCCTAAACATTTGAAGGTTCTCAGTGGGCAGACATTCAAAGCGGATCCGTTATCAACGAGAGAAAGTGGTACGACCTTTCCCATAACTTCGACGAAAATGTTGCGTGCATGATTTTGATTTGGCCCAATTTTGGGGATTTCTTCTTCAGAAAAGGACAGCATTCGGGTAGAGGTCAAGGATCCGACTAGGTTCATCGCTTCTTCGGGTGTGGTAGAGGGAAGAACTATGGGTCCAGTGAGCAATTTGATCAAAGCATTTCTGTGTAGCTGGGAAGACATGAAAAGCCCCTATAGAGTGATGTTAGCTTGAGTTTTCTTCAGTTGATCGAGGATCTTTCTTTCCTCAATGGTCATTTCTGGCATAGGAAGGTTTTCAATGCCCTTCCCCTTGTCATTTGCTGGTAGTGAGCTTGGAACTTGGTAATGTCTCCCAGATCTTGTCATGTGATTTACTGAAGAGGGGAAAAACTTAAATCCAGTTTCCTCATCAATTTTAGGTTGCTCTGCCACCTTATCTATTTCTCCGAGGAGTTCTTCAAATGATATCATCCCACACATATCGGTTACTGGGTCAGCTCTTTCTGAAACTTATTTTCCGCTTGAATCTTCGAGTTCTTCCCCCCATCCGACGGAAACAATTCTATTTTCTCCTGCAAAATAAATGCATTCCACAACCTCAACGGCTTGTTCGTATAAGTTTTTCCATTCTGTGGGGATATGTAAGTGTGAAGGAACCAGGCACCCTTGTAGCTTCAAAGTGTCCAGTAACTCAGTGATACTACAAATGTTGTTGGTTTGCCTGAATGCTTCCGACATGATCTGGACAACATCATCCAAGCTGACTTCGTCGGTTGGTACCACCCATCTATCTGATTCTCGGGCCCATTTCCGTGCTTCCAAAAACAACGTACTGAACCTCTGGCAGTCGACAATCATTTGTGAGGGAAATTTCAGCCCGAACTCTAGGAGTTGGTTCAACACATCTGATAATTCCATACTTCCACTTTCGGAACGGGTACGGACAGTGATGCAGGCCCTGGTATGGAGTGACAGTGCCTGATCAGCGAAGGTAGTAGGGTGTAGGAGGAAATATGGTCAAATTGGAAGAGGTTTAGGGGGTATAGGGGTGTGATTTGAGTTGATGGATCGAAATTCGGGTTTTCTTCTAAGAAGATGGCATTGGTGTGATTTGGGAGGGGGTTATGAGTAGTGTTTGGCTTAGGATTGGCCGGTGGGGCGATGGTACCCGGTCAATGAGATCTTGGATTATGTTCCGAAGGTGGAAGCATTGGTCGGTGGTATGGCCAGCTGTTTGGTGAAAGTCGCAATGAGCATCAGTCTTGAAGTTTCTGGGAAATGGGTTGGGTAATGGACGTGGATCCAAGGGTTTTATAAGATTTCAGCTTAACAGGGCTTGGTAGACTTTGGAGAGGGGATCATGAAGCTCAGTGTATTCCCTTCGGATGGGAGTAGGTCGACTTTTTGGTGCCCATGATGTGGTTGGTTGAGAGATGTTGTTGATGATTGAGACTGTAGCATTGGAAGGCTTGTCATATTTTTGAGGGGTGAATTATCCGGACACCTTCTTCGGTTCAACTTCTGTTTTGGCAAGACCTTCTTCGATTTCCACTCCTGCTTCTCTGAGAGCTCGAAAATGGGGGTAATACTGTCCTCCCATGGTTGCTCGGACATGGGGCGAAAAATTCTTCTTCACTATGCTGACTTGTTCTTCTTCAGACGGCCGATTAGTCATGGTAGCTGCTTTTTCCCTCCATCGGGCTATAAAGTTACTGACCGATTCTCCGAAGTTTTGTTTGAGCAATTCTAAATCACGGCGGGTGACCTCAAGCTCTTAGTTTTATTTGTACTGTGACATGAATTCTCGAGCTACATCCTCCCAGCTACGGACTCTGGATTCCTCAAGAGATAAAAACCATCGGAGGGCACTGTCCTTCAAAGTTTATTGAAACAGTTGGTCCATTACTTCTTCGGAAGCCCCTAGCAGAGTCATGGAACGATGATAACTGCGAAGATGAACAATTGGGGGACCACTCCCTCCAAACTTCTCGATATTTGGCATCTTGAACTTCTCGGGTAACCTTGCTTTTGGATAAGGAGACTTATGGGTGTAGTCCATGTAATTTCCAGAGATCCTGACTTGGTCAAACTTCTTGGTGAGCATCTTGAGATCCTCTTTGACTTTGTTCAACTCCTACTCTTTTGGATCAGCGACCACAGGCAAGTTAGCCACAGGTTGTGAAATATTTGGCATCGAAAGTTGGGCAGGCGACGACCCATTGGCAGGAGGGGAACGTGGAGCATGCTGATATTCTTTCGGGTGGACCCATAGCACGAGGGAACAGGGCCTCGGGCTCTTGAGGAATAGGACCTTGGTTTCGTTGCATTTCTCGGACCTCAGCTTGGAGGTTGTCAATCTTGGCCACGAGCTGAGCTAGGACTGTCGGGAGATCTAGGTATATGACTGGTGCTTGATCTGCATTCTCCATGGAAGATGGATGGATTCCGGATTCGGAAGAAGTAGTAGAGGAGTGGAAGAAACTCCGGGGTGATTTGACTGAAGACCTAAGACAATAGGGAGACAGGACAAGGGCGTGCGATCAACCTTAGAAGACGCAGGATGAGATTTATTTTTGAGAAAAGGGGAGGAACCATTTTTGGATTTTTGATAAAAATGGAGAAATGTTTTTGGATTTTTGATAAAAAGGGAGAAATGTTTTTTTTTTGATAAGAAAGGGAGAAATGTTTTTAGAGACGGAACTCAGCATAATTATTATGATTATTATGTTCTCACTTGTATTTAATTCTCCTAAATGCAATGCCGAACGAGACCTGAGCCTGGAAAAGTGGAGTTCTTAGTATACGTGAAGCTACGGTGTGGACTTGTAACCAGGCTCGTGGACAGAGTCCCGCTTTAAAAAATGCACGACAATTGGGCGAGAGATCGACCCGGAATTTCAGCAGAGTTTCGGGTCAAAACCGACAATCTAAAGTACGTGTCCTAGGCTTGACGCCTATATGCGGGTATGCAGTTGGTTGGGTGAATCGACATGTGTTCCCCCCTTTGGCGTGACTTCCACGATATACGTCTTGCTCTTGCGGGCAATCGGTACGTGTGGACAAGACATTTGATATACCTGAGTGTACATGAATTGCCTCACCATATACCTCGTGAGGATGGTACGTGTGAGAGCGAATTCGATATACTCGGCGTATGTGAACGAATTCCCTCTGATATACCTCCCGTCATGACTTCGGTCAAGCGGAACGATGCGGGGGAACCGTTCGATATACGTCGAAGGTACTTGGCCAATGGAAGGTGAGAGTCATATCGCTTAGGCTAACAGCGACCTACCAGACCAGCGCCCATCACGAAGTGACCCTCCAGTTACTGGGTAAAATTTGGTCAATATCAATGCTCTTTGGTGATGTCGTGTGAATCATGCATGATTCTATTATTAGTAGCTTATGAGGAGAATGCCTTTATTTGATTATGCCAAACCGGGAACGAAGTACAAGTACCCCAAAAGGTACGCCAAGTATAGATAGGTGATGCGTGCAACATGGGAATATACGTGACCCTAGGTGTAAGTGGTGTGAAGTGTTCATGGAGAATTTTCTACAAGTCTGTGAACATAAGCATAAGCATGGGATACACATGTGAGAAAGGGGAACATGCAGATAGGGGGGGCATAAACAAATATAGCATCCATGTAAATAGATTCAAGCGCTCAAAATAAATAAAGTACCTAGGAGAGTCGCCACTGTGGCCAACCCCGCCGATCCCCGCCGCGGAGGGAGGAGGAATCCTTCGGTTCCCGCGCATCCCCTCTCGGGAGAGCGCTTCGACCGGCGTCGATTTTGGGAGGTGTGAAAAATGTAGAGAGATTCAGAGTCACCAGTCTATTTTACTCAAAACAGACAAAAGAAAAAGAGGAAGCCACCCCGAAGGATGGCATCCAAAGACATACTAGTGCGTGCGAAACCAAAATGATTCGAAAAGGGTTCGGAGGCTTAGTTACGAAATGGGAAGGTGTTAGGCACCCATTCCGCCCTTTCAGTCTCTCATGGATATTTGCTATGTTCCTTTATGTTTCCCCCCGTGAGATGTGTGCATGTGTATATATAATATGGAGGTAGGATTCCTCGGCTTGTATCATGGAAAAGATAAAGCGAGTCATCCATAGGAAGATTATAAAAGTAACATTAGAAAATAAGATTTACGCGGTTACCCCTACGTTGATCGCTATAAGAGAACGATAACGCACATGGAGTAATGTTTTACTAAGATTAAGGATATATATAAGAAAAATGGATTTAGAGAGAATATGAAATGAGAGAAAAAGTGAGAGAAAGGACTCGAGTCTCGGGTTTTACCCCGAGACGCCTACGTAGCCTATAAAGGCATCAAAGTCCACGTAGTTTGCATGAAAAGCAAAGGGGGTGGGGTTTATCCCATAAATCCAAACGTGGGATCTCTTATTTGTAAGTGTGTGTGTGTGTGTGTGTATAGAAAAGGTGTTTTAGTAGTGAGAAAAGTGTGGAAAAAAGTGTGAGAATCCCTATTTGGAATTTATGAGCAAACCCTCTTTTTCTTATTTTGGGGTTTTTATTTATATAAAAATAAGATATGTGCAATAATACTAAATAAAAAGTATATTTGGATGTGTGAGATGAGATTATAAAAGTGCTAAGTAAGAAAGTAAATTATTGGGAATTCAAGAGAATTTAAGAGAGAGAGTTTGAGAAAGTTGGACCTTCTTGAAGATCTTGAGCTTGATCTTGAATGTTGTAGAGCATCCCTTGAGCTTGGATGATGATGGAGAGTGGTTAATTTACCAAGTTTGATGAAGAGAATGATGGAAAGTGGAAGTAAAAAGAGGATTTGGAAGTTGAAATCACGCTGCCTTCGAGAGAGGTTTCTGGGATTCGTTCAGAGAGATTTCTATCAGCTTTGGGCCCCCCTGCAAATGAGGCAAAAGCCTCCTTTTATAACCCCAGGGGACTGACGATCGGCCCTGTCATGGCACTGGCTATCGGCAGGTGCCGATAGGCAGGATCTGGGACCTGCCATTTGGCAGTGTGCCTCAGGCTTTTTCGGAAAATTGGTCACCAAGGGCAAACCGTTGGTCAGAATCATGCACGGGGCATACCGTTGGAAAGGTAATTCAAAGACCTTCGAAAGTCCTTGGGACCGCTCCCGAGTTTGGGAGTTGACTTTAGGTCAAATGTGGCTCAGAAGCGTTTGTCGGTCCATTGGACGGGGAATCGCGCAGACGCAAATGGAGCGTTCGTTCGCATGGTAAGTCCGAATTGCACACGGAGCATACTGTTGGAAAGGTTAGGAGATGTACTTCGATATTCCAAAGAGTTTGACCCAGTTTGGAGAGTTGACTTTGGTCAACCGGGCCCGGGAAGAGCTCGGTAGCTTCTCGGAGTCAAACGGATCGTTCGTCCGGATGGAAAGTCGGAATTGTGCACGGGATGGACCGTTGGAAAGGGTATTCAGTGACCTTCGAAGATTCTTTCAGCCTCAATTGAGCTAAAGGGTAGACATAGGTCAAACAGAGCCCGGGAGTGCCCGGTGGCCTCTAGGTCATGTTTCGAACGCAAACAGTGCGTTCGTCTTCATGGTAAGTCAGAATCATGCATGGGGTGGACCGTTGGAAAGGGTATTCAGTGACCTTTGAAGATTCATTGAGTCTATGTTGAGATGAGGAGTTTGACTTTTGGGTCAAACTGAGCCATGGGGGGTGCCCGATGGCTTCCAGGTCAGTACTCGGGAAGTGACCTGGGTTTACAGTGATGAGTGGAGGTACTAGGGACCTAAGGAGAGTGGAGGGATAATAGAATGGGGTGTCTACAAGACCGCTAAAAAAGCTTGGGATATTTTACAACTCACTCATGAAGGTACGAGTATTGTTAAAGCTTCGAAACTCCAAAACCTCACCACTCAATTTGAAACCATCAAAATTAACGAAAATGAAACTTTTGATGAACTTTATGCTAGACTTTCATATAGTTCATTCATTTTTTAATTTGGGAGAGAAAATACTCGACAAATGAGTAGTAAAAAAAAATTTAAGGTCCCTACCCGATAGATTTATTCCAAAAGTGATCGTTTTAAATTCTTTACCAACTTTAGCCTCTATAAAATTAGAAGAGCTCGTAGGTGATTTACAAACCTATGAACTAGACATGTTTCCCTCTAGAACTGAAAAGAAAATAGAAAAGGGCGTTGCTTTAAAAGCTCAAAAAGAGGACAAATAAGTAGTAGAGAGAGAGAGAGTGATAGTGACTCGGAATACATGGCCTTGTTTTCTCGGAAATTTAGAAAATTTCTTAAATTTAACAAAGATAAATTTAAAAATGATTTTAAGAAATTTGAAACTTCTAAGCATGACAAAGTCGAAAGGTTCCCTATAACATCTAAAGAAAATTTAAATAAGGACGAGTCAAATAGGTGTTTGGTTGTAAAGGGTATGGCCATAGGGATTTTGAGTGCCCCATTAAACTAAGGAGAGAGTTTAAGCAACCCATTTCATATAATGCGGCCCTTAGTGATAGTGATAAGGAAGAGGAACCCGATTCCCTCACTAAGCCCAACTTTGTGGCTTTTATGGCTAGTCATGTGAGCAACAATATTGAATCTTCTCATGAAGATATACAAACACATAACACTTCCATGGTCAAAGTTTTTGATTCCCTTGTCTTTGATCGTAGTGAGAGTGAAAGAGAGAGAGAGAGAGAGAGAGAGAGAGAGAGAGAGAGAGAGAGAGTGAAAATGAAGAGGTTGATGTGAGTGAACTTCAAGTTGCTTTTCAAGAATTATTTGAAGAATCCATTAAATTGAAAATAACTAATTTGAAGTTAGAAGCAAGTTTAAAAGTGCGTGCCAAGGTCGTAGATGAGAGTGCGTTAGTGAATGACCTTAGGTCACGTGAGAGAACTCTTCGAGAGAAGCTTGAATGTATAGAAGGCAAGAGAGATAGCCTTAGAGGATTAATGGACTTAATGAAAAAAGAGCTTCTCGAGTTTGAAGAGAGAAATGTTTTATTAGAGTCTAACATTTTAGAATTAGAAAATAAATTAAAAGACTCTAGTAATGTCAAATTTTATTTGGAGTGTCGTTCGGATAAATTAGATAAAATCCTAGGAACGGTCCAAATTAAAAATGACACTTGTGGTTTAGGCTTCGATACTTGTAATGAATCAACTCATAAAGCCAAAAACCATGTTTTAGGAGAATCATCTAGGAAAACCTTTAGAGATCACTCCTTAGGTAAATCTTTTCGCCGTGACTTTAGGTTTTCAAATTGTGGTCGAAAAGGTCATCTTAGAAAATTTTGTTTTGATCTTAAATGAGGTCCTAGAAAATCCCAACGTAAGGCATCCATGGTAGCCAAGATTCCTACACCCTGAGATCGTCATTCGTCACAAGTTTGGGTTAGGAGATCCGGATTGGTAGCTTTGCAAAATAGGAATTTTGATTCTCATGTACTTTCACATGCTTCTTCCCTTGCTAAATACAAAGGTTAAATGTGTTAGTTGTTTTCATACTTTAGCTTTTGCACTTCATGCCATATTATCATGCTAAATGTATGCTTGTTTAATCATTTTTTACTCTATACTCCATGCTTAATCACATGTTAGAATTATGATTTTTGTTTATCTTTTGTATTATATTTCTTTCATTTTAGTTTGCATTAAATGAAATATACAAAAAGATTTTCTCTATCATTTGTGATTTTATCTTAAGAGTAATTTAGACTTAATGAAAATTACATATGATTTTTGATTGTCTTTTGAGTAAATATTTTTATTTTTGGTTAAAAATTTCAAAAACTAAAAAAGATTTTTATTTTTGTGCGTATTATAGTTTGACACACTTTATGTGGAATATACTTGTGTTTGAATCCTCTCTTTTACGCTTCCATGTGGCTAGAACTTTTGGTTTAGATTTTCAAATCCTTAAAGTGTTCTTTACCATGCTTACATGGAGTAGTTGGATTTTGCATTGATTTAATGGATTCTATTTTTATATGCCTCTATTCACACATGCACCAGCTCATTTGAAATCTGTAATGTCACATGTTATATTTGAGCTTTGTGAGGTGTTCTCCTACCAATCTTGTCATCTACATTTGTGACCTAGGAGGACTAGTGCATGTCAAAATCCGTTGCACGTGAGATTTGTGCGATAAAAATTTTATTTATAAATGTGCACAGGGAAGGGCTCTGAAAGGAATAGTAATCCTTTACGAATAGTAAGCCACCGTTTGAAATGGACCTAAAAGAAAAATGTGGTCCAAAGGCCTAAAAATAGAATATGGCATTAAAAAGAAAAATAATTGTCAAGGCCTATGTTTAATTGATATATTCATTCAAAATATATGTGCTTATTGAGGGAGATTGGATGGTATATTAACGGTTTGCACAATGTCCGTTTATCCTAGTTTTCTTTATTATCATGACTCTATTGGTTTGTAGAATCATAAAAACTCTAGGCTTGTATGCATTGTGTATGTTTGTTCATTGAGTTTAATCTTTATTGTCACATGAGGTTATATTCAAATGTGATAAAGTTTGTAATCAAATGAGAACTCCATGAACATATTTTAAGTGTTTGGGTCTAAATTTAATTGTTACTCGTTCACACCCCTACACTTCCGTTTCAATATGACACATTTCTGCCATACGAGTGCGCTAAACTTATTGTATTTTGTGTCATTTGTGAGTTTATATCTATATATATATATATATATGTGTGTGCATGCATCATTGATATATTTAGAGTATGTATATATATGATATTGTTTTGTCTTTGACTTGCTTTCTAGTCCATCTATGCTTATACTTCAATATTTGGTATCTATCTTCGTGGATTCTTATTGACATCACATGCTTAATACTTTATGTATCATTTTGGTATCATTTTCTTGCATCTTAGTTGGTTTCCTCTATTCATTATATGGATTAGTTATGATTGTGTTGCCCATATGCTTTCATGTTCTTATCATCCTATGCTTATCTTGTTTAAATTAGTTTATAACCTTTGTCTATTCCTGAACAAAAAGGGGGAGAATGATAGGGCGAGAAATGGTATATAATCCTATTATAATCGCATCTTAGTTTGGGAGATTTAACTTAGGGGGAGTCGTGACCTTCTTAGGTAGATTGTATTTGATAAAGGGGAGAATTAATTTAGAGGGAGTATATATTTTAATTGCATTAAATAATTTAATATTCCCTATGCGTTTGATAGTTTTCTTAAGTGTGAAGGAGTATTTATTTTAATTGCAATAAATACTTTGATATTCCCTATGCGTTTGATAGTTTGCTTAAGTATGCAGGAATTCTTCTAAGCGGCAACTTTCATCGGCAAAGCATTTGATCCTTGGGTCTTGAGTCAAGTCATGGATGGGATGTTTGAGTATAGTACTGTTTGACAACCCTTTAGGATTTTGTTTGGTTTTTGTCCCGGAATAGTCAAAGGGGGAGATTTGTAAGGACACAATTCTCCGATTGATTCTTAATGTAGTTTTGGCCCAATTCCGGACAAAAATGTTTAAGTCATAGGATAGTTTCATATTGTATCTTTCAAGCCTATGACGTGTTTATTGAAGACGTAGCGGCCAAGTGTGTAAAGCTTCATCAAAATGCCGAGTTTAAAGTTCCTAGTTTCTACGACAACAACAGTTGTTCCATACTCCCAAGGTATGAATGCATTACATATATATATAGGAGCTTGGAACAATGTAATTGGGTGTTAGTTTGCTTTTAAAAATGTTGTTTATTCTCATAAAGATTTAATTAAAACTTTAAAATAAAGTATATAAAGTTTCTGGGCTAAAAATTGAAATATAACCTTTATGGAAGTTCGTTCGAAATGTCGTTCGAATGAGTTTTTCGTTCGAACAAAAATGTCGATCGAACGAGTTTGCCAACGATTTCCCATAATAGGCCACTGTAATGTCATTCGATATGTCGTTCGAACGAACCTTATGTTCGAACGAACCTTATGTTCGAACGAGATGTCCAACAAGATTTCTAACGAGTTCACTCTGGAACATCGTTAGAAAGAAGTTTTCTCATGTTTCCCACTACTTTACCCCACTATCTTTTGACAGGATCTATAATGTGCGGGAACAACTTTTTCCAATTAACTTTTTCATACATTATAATCTCCTAGAGAGAGTTTAGAGAGTTCATCTTTACAAGAAAAAGTTCAATGTCTTAAAGTGTTAATATTTCAAGAAAAATTCATATACACTTTAGTTTACACCCAAAATTTGTTTATCCAAGTTCATATATACATATAATACGCTTGGAGTGTTTGGCACCGGTTTATCTCTACACCTTGAAGAAGAGAAGTTTGGGTTTCCTTCTACATCCCTCAAAGAAGAAGAAGGTTGTTTTGCTGCAGCATTCTCATATGGTGAAAGGCACCATGTGTGGCTGACGGTGAAAAGAAGTCCGATCGGTGGATTCCGAGATTGCGGTGGAGCTCCGTGGTTATCCGCTAGGAAGAGGTGTATACAAGAAGAAGCGGCGGGGCTTGGACGGAATCAAGTCGAGTGTTGTAAGCCTTTCGTGTCTTGTATTTGTAAAACCGTACTTAGTGGATTTGAGGCAAGGGTCGTCCGAGGTTGTTTCCCGTTCTGGGTTTTTCCTCGTAAATCGCTGCATAGTGGTGTGTTGTTTATTTTATCTTTTGCATAAATCACCTAGAACGCATGCTTAAGAAAAAAGATAGAATTGGTTTAAATCACTACTTATTTAATTTGGTGCTAAATTAAATATTGGGTAATGTTTATTTAATTCAAGTCATTTGTTAAAATTAGTTTGGCCTAATTTGGTAATAATGAAAATTATGACTTAGGCAAATTTCTAGGACTTGGGTCAATTAATTGTGTTTAAGTGAAATCAAATTGTGTATGTTTTAATCGAATTTCACTTTGTTTAATTTTAATTTGAATAGAAATTAAAATTTTGTTTTTTGTGTTAAGTTGAACCATCATATCGCTTCCGCATATATTTATAAAAGGAAATTGATTTTAAAATGATGAATTAAAAAAAAATTGGGGCCTCGTGTTCCAACAAAGGACTCTCATCATATCAAAAGGAGGAGAAGTACACAGAGAGAACATGAGAGACAGAAAAAGAAAAAAAAAGAGGGTAGACAAATAGTCAGAAAAAAAAAGAAAAAAAATATAGTTTTAGGTTATGAAAAATTTGTAGGTTCACTTTTTACTTTCAGTTTTGTAATCCAGTGAGATTTTGTGACGAGTTTGGGAAGCGTGTTTATGCACTCAGTTGACACAATAAATTATTGCGTATCGTATTTCTTTCTCTTTCTCTTTATTTTCTTGTTTGTTAATTGTGCTTGTGCTGAAAATTTAATCATGTCCGGCTAAACACTCCATTCAAAGGGTGGGATGAAACGCATATGTTAAGTTGTTTTATTTGAATAATTGTTCGTTGATGTGTTCTAGGCTAATTAAATTGGGAAAAATCACACATTAATTTATTTAATGAGAGTTAATAAATTAATGGTGAAAATTAATATTTGATTTTTGGATTTGACTTAAAGATAAGTATTATTCTTAAATTTAAATATTAATTATGTGTATGCAATTCAAAGATTCGTACAAGTTTTAATAAATTATTCTTATCGGATATTTTGTTGAAATGAGTGTGAATCTTAATTTTTCTTATGTTGTGACTATTCCCGATTTAATTGATGAAAAAGATAAATTTGAATTTAGGATTGTAACGAGAGTTAAGTTTTAATTTCAATATTATTTCGAACTATTCAATTGAATCATTAGGACATTGAATTAATTTGACTACGCGGTGTAATCCAACCTCTTGTTTCTTCTCATAAATTCCAAACTAGATTAGTTTTTAAATTTTCATACTCATTTTAAAAAAATTCGTTTTCTCCCTTGCAAATTGTTTTTAAAAAAAAGATCATTTAAAAAAATTTAAAAACACCGAAAGATTTTTAATAAAAATTAGAATTGCAAGTTTTCACGATAACTGTTTTAATGCTACAAATTGGATTGATACCCGAATTTGCCACGATACTGAATTTTTAACAAGTTTTGTAGGTGATTCGAGGAATTTTGATACTCGAAGTTTGGCCGCAACGACATTCCAAATCCATATCCAAGGAAGACACAAATGAAGAGTTATCATGAGACGTTTAAGGACCAACGTTAAAAATAAGACCTCATATGTCTTAAGCTTTTCCCCTTACTGCTTAAGGACAAGGACAAGACTTGTCTTTGGTCTTTAGCACCAAACACTATTGGCACGTGGGGGGATATACAAGTGAGATTTCTTCAAAAGTTGTTTCCCACCCATAGCACATTTGCTATCAAAGATCAAATTAAAACCTTTAAACAAAACGATAATTATCCCTTTGATAGGTATTAGGATAGTTTCAATATGTTGGTTATCATGTGCCCACATCATGGTTTTGAGAATTGGAGACTCATCTCCTTCTTCCATCATGGGCTTACGCAAAGCTCTAAAAAACTCGTAGAAACATTGTTCTCGGTGGAGTTCCTTAGGTTAGATGCGAACAATGCAGAGGCCCATTTTAACTACATCACTAAGACTACACAATCTTGGGATACATCTAACCCGAGTATCTAACCCAAGGCTAGAAACACATCAGTAGCCCCTTCCTAGCCTGAATTTTAACATTTGGATAAAAAAGCCGAGTTGAATATTCAGATAAATAACCTATCAAAGTGGATAGATGTCGTGATGGAAGTAAGGGGAGAGATACATGCATCCCTTATCAGTCATTAAAGAAGGAGATATGCACTATTTGTGAAGTGAAACATCAAATGAAAGAATATCCAATCATTCTCGCCTACAAAGTTATGCTTCATGAGCAAGTTCAAGCAGTGGGGGCATATAAAGGGAATTTTAACATCCCTCGTAGAAATTCCTATAATCCTTCATGACAGAACCATCCCGATTTTAATTACGGGAAACAAAAAACATCATTAATTCCTAACCAATAAGTTTCCCAACAACCTCCACAACCCCCACAATTTCACCAAACACCACAAATGCAAGCGCCTATTCCCGCACCTTATGTGATTCCTCAATGCAAAAGTATCAAGGAAACTCTAACCCAATTTAAGCAAACTCGGGTGGTGATTAATGCCCAAAATTCTTAAAACTTCTCCAACATGAAGGCATTGCTATATAAGTTGCAATCATCTTTGAGTGTTCATGAGAAGGGAAAATTCGCCTCTCAAGCCCAACGACATCCCCAAGGTCAAAACTATGTAAGATCTAACCCCGAAGAAATTCAAGAGCAATGTAAACCCGTTACCACTCTATGTAGTGGGGAACGTTGTCGATTCATCACTTTCTCCCCAAAATGTACAAAACGAGGAGTAGTTTTCTCTTAGCACATAAGAGGCTGAAGATGTACCCGTTGAATGAGAGTGAGAGAGAACACACATTTGGGTCTATAGTGGTGGGAAGACTACTAATAGCCTTACCACCCTCAAAGGTTGGTCCATCCTCCAAAAGGCACCTCCAGAGATGATATTTTAGAGTTTCTTAAACAAGTAAAGTTGAACCTACCTTTCCTTGAAGTCATAAATAAAATCCCAATGTATTCTAAGTTCTTAAAGGATTTTATCAAGATAAAGATTAAGCTAACACTACACCAAAAACAGCATTTTGGCACACCCTGATATTAAAAATCTGGCACAGTTTAAAACTGTGCCAGATTTTGGCACGATTTTATAGAGATTTCGCACTGTTTTAAAGTGTGCCAAAATTGAGTACACTTTACTAGGATATAAAATACCTCAAAATTTTGGGACATTTTAGTTTCCCTCTTCTCTCTCCTCCTTTGTCTTCTCCCCCGCTCTCCCCTCTCTCTCCACCAAAAACCCAAGCCCTACCCACTGCTGCGTCGGCCCTATTCCTCATCGGGGTCACCTCCCCCCTTGGGTTTATCCCCTGTAGCGACCTCCCACTCCGGCAGCGACCTCATCTCCCTCCCATGATGACCCTGTTCTTTCTCCCCCGTTCTGTCTAAAAGGGAATGGCGACGAGCTGAGCAGCGACCTCCCACGCCGGCGACGACCTCATCTCCCTCCCACGATGACCCTGTTCTGCCTCATCCCTACCTCGTTTCTGCCTCGTAAGGTAAACTGATTACTCATCTCGTCCCTGATTAATTCCATATGATATGGAGCAAAGAATATCTCCTAAAAACACCGAAAAAGCTAAAAAATCCACTGAATTAAAAACAAATTTAGGTTTAGTCCCAAGAGTACGAAATTATTTAATTTCAGTTTTTTTTGTGGAACTTAATATTATTTCAGTTAGCAAATGCCATTTACCTAGAAAAATATTGATAACTACCATTCAATTCGATTGCCTATTTTTTTTTAGATTTAACAGATAATTAAATTAATTACATCTCATACATTTCTAATTAAGATGTAATTTAAAAGTAATTTTAACTTAAGTGCTTAAAAAGGAAAAAAAATAAAACGGGTTCCCCGCGGGGAACCCGATACCCATTTTAAACGGGGACGGGGATCCCCGAACCCGTTATAACGGGGAACGGGGCGGGGATGGGTAATGGTTTTTTTAACGGGGACGGGGATGGGGAGTTAAAACCTGACCCCGAACCGACCCGTTGCCATCCCTATCTTGAGGTGGGTGATATAGGAGGTGATTGTGTTTTCTTAGCAAGATCTGATGGGGGTGATGGGATTTCCAAGCGCGTGAGGTGATTGTGTTTTCAAAGGCCCAGTCAGGGCAGACTCCCTCCAAGGCGGTTGTCGCCCCTCTGAGGTATTTCTCATATTAATTTTTTGAATGGGTTTTTTGTTTTCCAACAAAATGCATTTTTTTTGGCACAAAAATGGTTCAATGTGCGCAAAATGCATTTTAGGGCATAATAATCTCATATTAATATTTAAGTGTTTAAATGCTAATTGTGCCTGTTCATGTTTGTGACAATGTTAATGTGCACATAAAGGGGTAAAGCTTGGATAGTCCAATTGTTAGCTGTATCATGTTTCTCGCTAGCAACAAAAATGGAGGAGATTGAAGTGCCTCCCATTGTTGATTTACAGGTGAGAGAAAAATTAATGTGAATATTTATTTATTTCATTATATATTGATCCATTTTCCTTTCTGATATGTTCTTATATGTAATGGGCATATGGATTTTTGTGAGTAGGTACGAGATCCCAAATTTTTATTTGAAGGCAAAACCATACAAAGAATGGCGCTTCTTGTTTTGAGAACCTTGAATGGAGATCCCAAGTTCTTTCATTGACTACTTTCTTAAAAAGATTAACCATGATCATCTTCCATCACAATCTTTGATCTCTAGATCAATTCAATACATATTAAGCACAATCAAAGGTAGATTATTCACTATATGCAAAAATGTGTTAATTTATATCGATACATATCCATATAATAAAGCACAATATAACGCGTGTCCTAATGGCACATAATGATACCTAATTATACTCATAAAAGGGACATGTTATCAATTTCATACACGTGTGTGTATAATCATATATGGGTACTGTAATATTAAAGAGTTTGATCCAGTGCTCGGTGGGAATTGAATGCAGGTATTGGGGAGGTTTGGAGATCAAAAGGACAGTATAGGCTGCCAGTGATTTGTTTGATTTTGTTTTACAAATGTTCAACTTAGGCCAGTTCCATCCAATCTTAATCAAGTTACTACAGGTAACTATTATTTAGTACCCATTCATTAACCTTTTAAAATGCAATGAATTATTTCTACTCAATATTTATAGTTTATCTTTTTCATTCTATATCTGATCATTCCTTTTAAAGTTTGAAAATCACTACATGGCTTACTTTATGAGCTTATTTAGTTAAATTGGTGGAAGGGACTTGCTGGTCGTTTGGTTTTGGAATTTGCTGTTACTGTTGAGTTTATTTTAAATGTTAAAACATGTTGGATTTAATGAATAAACAAATGAAGCTATGTCAAAATTTTCTAAAATCCATAAACGTTCTAAATTGGTTAAAAACATACCGTTAGAGAATATGACGATATAGGAGGCACGAACACCTCACACGGGACCAATATAACTTATAGGAACTGACCGCGTAGTACCGGGTCTCTCGGTTTGAGAGTATGACAATAATCTGGCAAAATCATAGTTAGAGTTAAAAATATGCCGTTAAAGGGTGAAAACCCAAACCAACCCCCAAACGATCCCGTAGGAGGCACGAACACCTTGCACGGGACTAATGTAACTTGTAGGAACTGAACGCGTAGTCCCGGGTCTCCCGGTTTGTGAATATGACGATAATTTGCAAAAATCAACACTTAAACTTAAAAACAAGCCGTTAAAGGATGAAAACCCAAACCAACCCCCAAACGACCCCGTAGGAGGCACAAACACCTCGCACGGGACCAATGTAACTTGTAGGAACTGACCGCATAGTCCCGGGTCTCCCGGTTTGTGAATATGATGATAATTTGCAAAAATCAGCACTTAAACTTAAAAACAAGCCGTTAAAGGGTGAAAACCCAAACCACCCCCCAAAGGACCCCATAGGGGGCATGAACACCTCGCACGGGACCAATGTAACTTGTAGGAACTGAACGCGTAGTCTCGGGTCTCCCGATTTGTGAATATGATGATAATTTGCAAAAATCAGCACTTAAACTTAAAAACAAGCCGTCAAAGGGTGAAAACCCAAACCACCCCCTAAACGACCCCGTGGGAGGCACGAACACCTCGCACGGGTCCAATGTAACTTGTAGGAACTGACCGCGTAGTCCCGGGTCTCTTGATTTGAGAGTATGATGATAATTTGCAAAAATCACACTTAGACTTAAAAACAAGCCGTTAAAGGGTGAAAACCCAAACCACCCCCCAAACGACCCCGTAGGAGGCACGAACACCTCGCAAAGGACCAATGTAACTTGTAGGAACTGACCGCGTAGTTCCGAGTCTCCCAGTTTGTGAATATGACGATAATTTGCAAAAATGTGCACTTAAACTTAAAAACAAGCCGTTAAAGGGTGAAAACCCAAACCACCCCCCAAACGATCCCGTAGGGGGCACGAACACCTCGCACGGGACCAATGTAACTTGTGGAACTGACCACATAGTCCCGGATCTCCCAGTTTGTGAATATGATGGTAATTTGCAAAAATCACACTTAGTTAAAAACAAGCCGTCAAAGGGTGAAATCCCAAACCACCCCCCGAACGACCCCGTAGGAGGCACGAACACCTCGCAAAGGACCAATGTAACTTTTAGGAACTGACCGCGTAGTCCCGGGTCTCCCGGTTTGTGAATATGACGATAATTTGCAAAAATCAGCACTTAAACTTAAAAACAAGCCGTTAAAGGGTGAAAACCCAAACATCCTCCCAAAGGACCCCGTAGGGGGCACGAACACCTCGCACGGGTCCAATGTAACTTGTAGGAACTGACCGCGTAGTCCCGGGTCTCCCGGTTTGTGAATATGATGATAATATGCAAAAATCAGCACTTAAACTTAAAAACAAGCCCTTAGAGGGTGAAAACCCAAACGACCCCCCAAACGACCCGTAGGGGGCACGAACACCTTGCACGGGTCCAATGTAACTTGTAGGAACTGACCGCGTAGTCCCGGGTCTCCTAGTTTGTGAATATGATGATAATTTGCAAAAATCACACTTAGTTAAAAACAAGCTGTCAAAGGGTGAAAACCCAAACCACCCCCCAAACGACCCTGTAGGAGGCACGAACACCTCGCACGGGACCAATGTAACTTGTAGGTACTGACCGGGTAGTCCCGGGTCTCCCGGTTTGTGAATATGACGATAATTTTCAAAAATCAGCACTTAAACTTAAAAACAACCGTTAAAGGGTGAAAACCCAAACCAACTCCCAAACGACCCCGTAGGAGGCACGAACACCTCGCACGGGACCAATGTAAGTTGTAGGAACTGACCGCGTAGTCCCGGGTCTTCCGGTGTGTGTATATGATGACAATTTGCAAAAATCAGCACCTAAACTTAAAAACAAGCCGTTAAAGGGTGAAAAGCCAAACCACCCCCCAAACGACCCCGTAGGGGGCACGAACACCTCGCACGGGACCAATGTAACTTGTAGGAACTGACCGCGTAGTCCCGGATCTCCCAGTTTGTGAGTATGACGATAATTTGCAAAAATCACAACAAGCCGTCAAAGGGTGAAATCCGAAACCACCCCCCAAACGACCCCGTAGGAGGCACGAACACCTCGCATGGGACCAATGTAACTTGTAGGAACTGACCGGGTAGTCCCGGGTCTCCCGGTTTGTGAATATGATGATAATTTGCAAAAATAAGCACTTCAACTTAAAAACAAGCCGTTAAAGGGTGAAAACCCAAACCAACCCCCAAACGACCCCGTAGGAGGCACGAACACCTCGCACGGGACCAATGTAACTTGAAGGAATTGACCGCGTAGTCCCGGGTCTCCCGGTGTGTGAATATGACAATAATTTGCAAAAATCAGCACTTAAACTTAAAAACAAGCCGTTAAAGGTTGAAAACCCAAACCAACCCCCAAACGACCCCGTAGGAGGCACGAACACCTCGCACGGGACCAATGTAACTTGTAGGAACTGACCGCGTTGTCCCGAGTCTCCCGGTTTGTGAATATGATGATAATTTGCAAAAATCAGCACTTAAACTTAAAAACAAGTCGTTAAAGGGTGAAAACTCAAACCACCCCCCAAACGACCCCATAGGGGGCACGAACACCTCGCACTGGACCAATGTAACTTGTCGGAACTGACCGCATAGTCATGGATCTCCCGATTTGTGAATATGATGGTAATTTGCAAAAATCACACTTAGTTAAAAACAAGCCGTCAAAAGGTGAAAACCCAAACCACCCCCCAAACGACCCCGTAGGAGGCCCGAACACCTCGCACGGGACCAATGTAACTTGTAGGAACTGACCGTTTAGTTCCGGGTCTCCCGGTTTGTGAATATGACGATAATTTGCAAAAATCAGCACTTAAACTTAAAAACAAGCCGTCCAAGGGTGAAAACCCAAACCACCCCCCAAACGACCCCGTAGGGGGCACGAACACCTCGCACGGGTCCAATGTAACTTGTAGGAACTGACAGCGTAGTCCCGGTTCTCCCGGTTTGTGAATATGACGATAATTTGAAAAAATCACACTTAGTTAAAAATAAGCCGTCAAAGGGTGAAAACCCAAACCACCACCCAAACGACCCCGTAGAAGGCTCGAACACCGCGCACGGGACCAATGTAACTGTAGGAACTGACCGCGTAGTCCCTGGTCTCCCGGTATGTGAATATGACGATAATTTGCAAAAATCAGCACTTAAACTTAAAAACAAGCCGTCAAAGGGTGAAAACCAAAACCAACCCCCAAACGACCCCGTAGGAAGCACGAACACCTCGCACGGGACCAATGTAACTTGTAGGAACAGACCGCGTAGTCCCGGGTCTCCCGGTTTGTGAATATGACGATAATTTGTAAAAATCAGCACCTAAACTTAAAAACAAGGCGTTAAAGGGTGAAAATCCAAACCACCCCCGAAACGACCCCGTAGGGGGCACGAACACCTCGCACGGGACCAATGTAACTTGTAGGAACTGACCGCGTAGTCCCGGATCTCCCAGTTAGTGAATATGATGATAATTTGCAAAACTCACACTTTGTTAAAAATAAGCCGTCAAAGGGTGAAATCCCAAACCACCCCCCAAACGACCCTGTAGGAGGCACGAACACCTCGCACGGGACCAATGTAACTTGTAGGTACTGACCGGGTAGTCCCGGGTCTCCCGGTTTGTGAATATGACGATAATTTTCAAAAATCAGCACTTAAACTTAAAAACAACCGTTAAAGGGTGAAAACCCAAACCAACCCCCAAACGACCCCGTAGGAGGCACGAACACCTCGCACGGGACCAATGTAAGTTGTAGGAACTGACCGCGTAGTCCCGGGTCTTCCGGTGTGTGTATATGACGACAATTTGCAAAAATCAGCACCTAAACTTAAAAACAAGCCGTTAAAGGGTGAAAAGCCAAACCACCCCCCAAACGACCCCGTAGGGGGCACGAACACCTCGCACGGGACCAATGTAACTTGTAGGAACTGACCGCGTAGTCCCGGATCTCCCAGTTTGTGAGTATGACGATAATTTGCAAAAATCACAACAAGCCGTCAAAGGGTGAAATCCCAAACCACCCCCCAAACGACCCCGTAGGAGGCACGAACACCTCGCATGGGACCAATGTAACTTGTAGGAACTGACCGGGTAGTCCCGGGTCTCCCGGTTTGTGAATATGATGATAATTTGCAAAAATAAGCACTTCAACTTAAAAACAAGCCGTTAAAGGGTGAAAACCCAAACCAACCCCCAAACGACCCCGTAGGAGGCACGAACACCTCGCACGGGACCAATGTAACTTGAAGGAATTGACCGCGTAGTCCCGGGTCTCCCGGTTTGTGAATATGACGATAATTTGTAAAAATCAGCACCTAAACTTAAAAACAAGGCGTTAAAGGGTGAAAATCCAAACCACCCCCGAAACGACCCCGTAGGGGGCACGAACACCTCGCACGGGACCAATGTAACTTGTAGGAACTGACCGCGTAGTCCCGGATCTCCCAGTTAGTGAATATGATGATAATTTGCAAAACTCACACTTTGTTAAAAATAAGCCGTCAAAGGGTGAAATCCCAAACCACCCCCCAAACGACCCTGTAGGAGGCACGAACACCTCGCACGGGACCAATGTAACTTGTAGGTACTGACCGGGTAGTTCCGGGTCTCCCGGTTTGTGAATATGACGATAATTTTCAAAAATTAGCACTTAAACTTAAAAACAACCGTTAAAGGGTGAAAACCCAAACCAACCCCCAAACGACCCCGTAGGAGGCACGAACACCTCGCACGGGACCAATGTAAGTTGTAGGAACTGACCGCGTAGTCCCGGGTCTTCCGGTGTGTGTATATGACGACAATTTGCAAAAATCAGCACCTAAACTTAAAAATAAGCCGTTAAAGGGTGAAAAGCCAAACCACCCCCCAAACCACCCCGTAGGGGGCGCGAACACCTCGCACGGGACCAATGTAACTTGTAGGAACTGACCGCGTAGTCCCGGATCTCCCAGTTTGTGAGTATGACGATAATTTGCAAAAATCACAACAAGCCGTCAAAGGGTGAAATCCCAAACCACCCCCCAAACGACCCCGTAGGAGGCACGAACACCTCGCACGGGACCAATGTAACTTGAAGGAATTGACCGCGTAGTCCCGGGTCTCCCGGTGTGTGAATATGACAATAATTTGCAAAAATCAGCACTTAAACTTAAAAACAAGCCGTTAAAGGTTGAAAACCCAAACCAACCCCCAAACGACCCCGTAGGAGGCACGAACACCTCGCACGGGACCAATGTAACTTGTAGGAACTGACCGCGTTGTCCCGAGTCTCCCGGTTTGTGAATATGATGATAATTTGCAAAAATCAGCACTTAAACTTAAAAACAAGTCGTTAAAGGGTGAAAACTCAAACCACCCCCCAAACGACCCCATAGGGGGCACGAACACCTCGCACTGGACCAATGTAACTTGTCGGAACTGACCGCATAGTCATGGATCTCCCGATTTGTGAATATGATGGTAATTTGCAAAAATCACACTTAGTTAAAAACAAGCCGTCAAAAGGTGAAAACCCAAACCACCCCCCAAACGACCCCGTAGGAGGCCCGAACACCTCGCACGGGACCAATGTAACTTGTAGGAACTGACCGTTTAGTTCCGGGTCTCCCGGTTTGTGAATATGACGATAATTTGCAAAAATCAGCACTTAAACTTAAAAACAAGCCGTCCAAGGGTGAAAACCCAAACCACCCCCCAAACGACCCCGTAGGGGGCACGAACACCTCGCACGGGTCCAATGTAACTTGTAGGAACTGACAGCGTAGTCCCGGTTCTCCCGGTTTGTGAATATGACGATAATTTGAAAAAATCACACTTAGTTAAAAATAAGCCGTCAAAGGGTGAAAACCCAAACCACCACCCAAACGACCCCGTAGAAGGCTCGAACACCGCGCACGGGACCAATGTAACTGTAGGAACTGACCGCGTAGTCCCTGGTCTCCCGGTATGTGAATATGACGATAATTTGCAAAAATCAGCACTTAAACTTAAAAACAAGCCGTCAAAGGGTGAAAACCAAAACCAACCCCCAAACGACCCCGTAGGAAGCACGAACACCTCGCACGGGACCAATGTAACTTGTAGGAACAGACCGCGTAGTCCCGGGTCTCCCGGTTTGTGAATATGACGATAATTTGTAAAAATCAGCACCTAAACTTAAAAACAAGGCGTTAAAGGGTGAAAATCCAAACCACCCCCGAAACGACCCCGTAGGGGGCACGAACACCTCGCACGGGACCAATGTAACTTGTAGGAACTGACCGCGTAGTCCCGGATCTCCCAGTTAGTGAATATGATGATAATTTGCAAAACTCACACTTTGTTAAAAATAAGCCGTCAAAGGGTGAAATCCCAAACCACCCCCCAAACGACCCTGTAGGAGGCACGAACACCTCGCACGGGACCAATGTAACTTGTAGGTACTGACCGGGTAGTCCCGGGTCTCCCGGTTTGTGAATATGACGATAATTTTCAAAAATCAGCACTTAAACTTAAAAACAACCGTTAAAGGGTGAAAACCCAAACCAACCCCCAAACGACCCCGTAGGAGGCACGAACACCTCGCACGGGACCAATGTAAGTTGTAGGAACTGACCGCGTAGTCCCGGGTCTTCCGGTGTGTGTATATGACGACAATTTGCAAAAATCAGCACCTAAACTTAAAAACAAGCCGTTAAAGGGTGAAAAGCCAAACCACCCCCCAAACGACCCCGTAGGGGGCACGAACACCTCGCACGGGACCAATGTAACTTGTAGGAACTGACCGCGTAGTCCCGGATCTCCCAGTTTGTGAGTATGACGATAATTTGCAAAAATCACAACAAGCCGTCAAAGGGTGAAATCCCAAACCACCCCCCAAACGACCCCGTAGGAGGCACGAACACCTCGCATGGGACCAATGTAACTTGTAGGAACTGACCGGGTAGTCCCGGGTCTCCCGGTTTGTGAATATGATGATAATTTGCAAAAATAAGCACTTCAACTTAAAAACAAGCCGTTAAAGGGTGAAAACCCAAACCAACCCCCAAACGACCCCGTAGGAGGCACGAACACCTCGCACGGGACCAATGTAACTTGAAGGAATTGACCGCGTAGTCCCGGGTCTCCCGGTTTGTGAATATGACGATAATTTGTAAAAATCAGCACCTAAACTTAAAAACAAGGCGTTAAAGGGTGAAAATCCAAACCACCCCCGAAACGACCCCGTAGGGGGCACGAACACCTCGCACGGGACCAATGTAACTTGTAGGAACTGACCGCGTAGTCCCGGATCTCCCAGTTAGTGAATATGATGATAATTTGCAAAACTCACACTTTGTTAAAAATAAGCCGTCAAAGGGTGAAATCCCAAACCACCCCCCAAACGACCCTGTAGGAGGCACGAACACCTCGCACGGGACCAATGTAACTTGTAGGTACTGACCGGGTAGTTCCGGGTCTCCCGGTTTGTGAATATGACGATAATTTTCAAAAATTAGCACTTAAACTTAAAAACAACCGTTAAAGGGTGAAAACCCAAACCAACCCCCAAACGACCCCGTAGGAGGCACGAACACCTCGCACGGGACCAATGTAAGTTGTAGGAACTGACCGCGTAGTCCCGGGTCTTCCGGTGTGTGTATATGACGACAATTTGCAAAAATCAGCACCTAAACTTAAAAATAAGCCGTTAAAGGGTGAAAAGCCAAACCACCCCCCAAACCACCCCGTAGGGGGCGCGAACACCTCGCACGGGACCAATGTAACTTGTAGGAACTGACCGCGTAGTCCCGGATCTCCCAGTTTGTGAGTATGACGATAATTTGCAAAAATCACAACAAGCCGTCAAAGGGTGAAATCCCAAACCACCCCCCAAACGACCCCGTAGGAGGCACGAACACCTCGCATGGGACCAATGTAACTTGTAGGAACTGACCGGGTAGTCCCGGGTCTCCCGGTTTGTGAATATGATGATAATTTGCAAAAATAAGCACTTCAACTTAAAAACAAGCCGTTAAAGGGTGAAAACCCAAACCAACCCCCAAACGACCCCGTAGGAGGCACGAACACCTCGCACGGGACCAATGTAACTTGAAGGAATTGACCGCGTAGTCCCGGGTCTCCCGGTGTGTGAATATGACAATAATTTGCAAAAATCAGCACTTAAACTTAAAAACAAGCCGTTAAAGGGTGAAAACCCAAACCAACCCCCAAACGACCCCGTAGGAGGCACGAACACCTCGCACGGGACCAATGTAACTTGTAGGAACTGATCGCGTAGTCCCGAGTTTCCCAGTTTGTGAATATGATGATAATTTGCAAAAATCAGCACTTAAACTTAAAAACAAGACGTTAAAGGGTGAAACCCCAAACCAACCCCCAAACGACCCCGTAGGAGGCACGAACACCTCGCACGGGACCAATGTAACTTGTAGGAACTGACCGCGTAGTCCCGGGTCTGCCAGTTTGTGAATATGACGATAATTTGCAAAAATCAGCACTTAAACTTAAAAACAAGCCGTTAAAGGGTGAAAACCCAAACCACCCCCCAAACGACACCGTAGGAGGCACAAACACCTCGCACGGGACCAATGTAACTTGTAGGAACTGATCGCGTATTCCCGGGTCTCCCAGTTTGTGAATATGACGATAATTTGCAAAAATCAGCACTTAAACTTAAAAACAAGCCGTTAAAGGGTGAAAACCCAAACCACCCCCCAAACGACCCCGTAGGGGACACGAACACCTCGCACGGGTCCAATGTAACTTGTAGGAACTGACCGCGTAGTCCCGGGTCTCTCGGTTTGAGAGTATGATGATAATTTGAAATAATCACACTTAGACTTAAAAACAAGCCGTTAAAGGGTGAAAACCCAAACCACCCCCCAAACGACCCCGTAGGAGGCACAAACACCTCTCACGGGACCAATGTAACTTGTAGGAACTGACCGCGTAGTTCCGGGTCTCCCGGTTTGTGAATATGACGATAATTTGCAAAAATCTGCACTTAAACTTAAAAACAAGCCGTTAAAGGGTGAAAGCCCAAACCACCCTCCAAACGACCCCGTAGGGGGCACGAATACCTCACACGAGACCAATGTAACTTATAGGAACTGACCGCATAATCCCGGGGCTCCCGGTTTGTGAATGTGACGATAATTTACAAAAATCATCACTTAAACTTAAAAACAAGCCGTTCAAGGGTGAAAACCCAAACCACCCTCCAAACGACCCCCTAGGGGGCACGAACACCTCGCACGGGTCCAATGTAACTTGTAGGAACTGACCGTGTAGTCTCGGGTCTCCCGGTTTGTGAATATGATGATAATTTGCAAAAATCACACTTAAACTTAAAAACAAACCGTTAAAGGGTGAAAACCCAAACCACCCCCCAAACGATCCCGTAGGGGGCACGAACACCTTGCACGGGACCAATGTAACTTGTAGGAACTGACCGCGTAGTCCCGGGTCTCCCGGTTTGTGAATATAATGATAATTTGCAAAAATCAGCACTTAAACTTAAAAACAAGCCGTCAAAAAGTGAAAACCGAAACCACCACCCAAACGACCCCATAGAAGGCACGAACACCTCGCACGGGTCCAATGTAACTTGTAGGAACTGACCGCGTAGTCCCGAGTCTCCCGATTTGTGAATATGATGATAATTTGCAAAAATCACACTTAGTTAAAAACAAGCCGTTAAAGGGTGAAAACCCAAAGCAACCCGCACGGGACCCCGTAGGAGGCACGAACACCTCGCACAGGACCAATGTAACTTGTAGGAACTGACCACGTAGTCCCGGGTCTCTCGATTTGAGAGTATGGCGATAATTTGAAAAAATCACACTTAGACTTGAAAACGGGCCGTTAAAGGGTGAAAACTCAAACCATCCCCCAAACGACCCCGTAAGAGGCACGAACACCTTGCACGGGACCAATGTAACTTATAGGAACTGACCGCGTAGTCTCGGGTCTCCCGGTTTGAGAGTATGATGATAATTTGCAAAAATCACACTTAGACTTGAAAACAAGCCGTTAAAGGGTGAAAACCCAAACCAACCCCCAAACGACCCCGTTGGAGGCACGAACACCTTGCACGAGACCAATGTAACTTGTAGGAACTAACCGCGTAGTCCCGGGTCTCCCGGTTTGAGGTTTGATAATAATTTGCAAAAATCACACTTAGACTTGAAAACAGGCCATTAAAGGGTGAAAACCCAAACCAACCCCCAAACGACCCCGTAGGAGGCACGAACACCTCGCACGGGACCAATGTAACTTGTAGGAACTGACCGCGTAGTCGTATATGCAATTTTTCTTCTTGTATATGCAATTTTTCTGCTTGAATATGATTTTTTTTAAAATGACTTGGTTACTAATATTGTATCTTTTTGTGTCTTATTTTTTTTGTAGGATGACATTCAATCGTTAGATTTTATCCACTTGGAACGCACGAAGAAGTCAATGCTTTACAACAGGGGGATTGTTTATTTAGGATCGTTAATATTCAGAATTCTATTTTTTTCTGTTATGGCCGAGCAGGCTTCAGTTGTTTTATGGTTTATTTTTTTGGCCGTGCTGGCTGTAGTAGTTTTATTGTTGACTTTTATGGCCGTGTGGGCTTTATATGGGCAAATTTTATGTTAGCAGGTTTTGGAATGCTCAAAAAGTAGAGGAGACTCTGCCCAATTTTTTTTTGATATGAGAACTATTAACTCTTGTAATTTTTTGAAGTTATTGTCGACTTTTATGGTCATGTGCGGCTTTATATTGGTATTAACTCTTGTAAATTTTTGAAGTTTGTATGCATATTAGTTTATCAACAACCTGTGATATTCATAATTTGTGAATTTTCTTGATTTTTTTTGCAAATAATAAATATTTTTCCAATCGAATTTGGAATCTGCAGATTTTCCAGATTTGTTTCCTATAATTATTTTTTTTAATCAACCGAAAAATCTGGCACGGTTTTAAACCGTGCCAATGTATAAAAAATGAGAACGCTTACAAAACAATCTGGCACGCTTTATAACCGTGCCAAAAGCGTGCCAAAAAACCGACAATTTGGCACGGTTTCGGCGTGTGCCAAAAGCGTGCCAGATTTAACATCTAGCACGGTTTAAAAGCGTGTCAAAAGCGTGTCAGATAAAAAAACTGGCACAGTTTAAAAGCGTGCCTAAAGCGTGCCAGTTTGGGAAATCTGGCAAGGTTTTAAACCGCGCCAGAAAATCTGGCACGCCTGATTCTGGCACGGTTTTAAACCGTGCCAAATTGCGTCTGGCACTGTTTTAAACCGTGCCAGTTTCCTGTTTTTGGTGTAGTGTAAAGATGGAAAAAATGAGTTTTCTTGCACAAAATGTTAGCTTTGTAATTTTAAGCGATCTCCCACCAAAGTACAAAGATCTAAGAGCCCCCGATATTTCTTGAATCATTAGAGAGAGTAAGATAGTGAGAGCTTTGCTACATTTAAGGGCGAGTGTTAACATTATACACTCCCTACTTAATTTTTCAAAAGCTCAATTTGGGAGACCTTAAGCCCACTAAAATCACTCTCCAACTTATGGATTATTCCATAAAGGTTCCTCTTGGGTTATTTAAGAACATGATCATCCAAGTTGACACATTCTAAATTATGGTAGACTTAGTCATTTGGGACAAAGAATAATCCTCCCCGTCAAGCAACCATGTCCCAATCATTCATTGCCGCCCATTCCTAACTATGGCTAACACGTTGATAAATACATGTAATGGGTAAGTTAAAATAACTTTTGGGAATATGATGCTTGAGATGAACATTTTCAACATCACCAAGAAAATGGGTGATGATAACAATCTACACGATATAGATCGTATAGAGGAGGTAGTGCATCAGAAATTTGAGGGTACTAATTATGAGGATTCGTTAAAGGCATGTTTGGTAATGACTTTTGGGGAGGAGAGTGAGTATTTGGAGTACAATCGTGAAATTAGTATGATGTAGGGGTGGCCATAGGCCCGAGGCCCGCCAAGCCCGCCCAGCCTGCCCAATAAAAAAATAGGGCTTGGGTAAAGTGAATAGGCCCGCAAAACGGGCTTGGCAAAATTTTATAGCCCGGCTTTTTTTCGGGCGGGCTTGGGCACGAGTTCTTAAGCCCGATGAGGCCCGGCCCGGCCCGAGGCCCGAAATATATATATATATATATATATATATGGGGGGGGGGGGGGGGAACTTTTATAAATATAAAAATGTATACCAAGTTTTTTCATGTAGAGTGGAAAACTTTATATATGGACTTTGTAATATATGGAGTTTAAAATAGATTTTTAATTAAAAAAATTGGTCTTTAAATAAAAAAATAGGTATTTTAATTAAAAAAAATCTTTTAATTAACATAATAAGGCCCGATCGGACGGGCCTGGGTAAAGAGCTTTCAAATTTGGGCGGGCTTGGGATTACATAATAAGGCCCGATCTAGGCCCGAGCGGGCTTGGGATAGCACTTAATTTTTCAAGCCCGGCCCGAGCCCGACCGGGCCTGCCCAGGCCCGGCCCACGGCCACCCCTAGTATGATGAGAGAGGTGCTTAGTGAGAGTGAATTCGACGACAACGTGAGAAGTGTAAGTTGGGTCTCATGCTTTGAAGAGTTACCATTGAAGGAATATTACGAGGTTTCCTCTAATGTTAAGTTTCCAAAACTCGAATTGAAAAAGCTACATTCAAATGTGAAATTGTGAAATATGTTTATTTGGGGGAGGATGATATGTATCCCATTGTTGTCTCCTCTAGCCTAAATATAAAATAAAAATGGGAAGATTTTAAAAATGTTGAGAAAATAAAATAGTTTTTTTGGTTGGTCCATAGTGGATTTGAAAGGTATAAGTCCATTAACTTGCACCCATAAAATCCATCTAGAGGAGGACGTGATGCCCCTAGGAAAATGCAAGAAGATTGAACCTGGTAAATAATTAAGTTATTGGATGCAGGAATAATCTATCCCATCTCGGATTGTAAGTGGGTTTGTCCATTAACGTACCACCACCAAGTGGTACATTTGCATTGAATATCGAAAACTCAATGTTGGCACAAAGAAATATCACTTCCCTTTATCGTTCATGGATTAAATTCTCGAAAGAGTGTCGGGCCACCCATTATACTATTTTCTGGATGGTTATTCTAGTTATAACCAAATAGAGGTGGACGTCCTTAATCAAGAAAAGATGACTTTCATATTTCCTTTTGGTACTTTTGCCAAAAACAAGGATGACTTTTGGGTTATGTAATGCATCGGTGACCTTTTAAAGGTGCATGTTAAGTCTTTTTAGCGACATGGTTAAGAGAGGCCTTGAGGTGTTTATGGATGATTTCAGCATTATCGAACCCTCTTTTAATCAATGTCTTGATAATATTGAGAAGGTACTTTCTCGTTGCTTGGAGAAGAACCGACTACTTAATTGGAAGAAATGTCATTTTATACTAACCAATGGAGTGGTTCTAGGCCACATAGTTTCATTCAAAGGGACTTAAGTGAATGGGGAAAAATTGATATCATTATCGAATTCCACCCCCCACCACCAAGTCACTGAAAGACGTGTGCCCAGTTTTAGGTCACGCTGGATTTTACCATAGGTCATTGAGTACTTTAGCTCCATATCTAGACCCTTAAGCAACTTACTTGCCAAGGATGCTCCATTCGAATAAAACTAGGATTTCCAAGAGGCATTTAGAAGTTAAAGGGTATGCTCGTTTCCATTCCCATCATGCAATCTCCAAATTATAGTCTTCAATTATAGCTAATTTGTGATACGAGTGACCATGCGATAGGGGTTCTTCTGGGGAAAGAAAAAGATTAAAAGGCTCAAATAATTTACTATGCTGGTTGGAATTTAGTTGGATCAGAATTAAAGTATTCCATCGTAAAAAATAGTTAATATTAGTGGTATTTTTGCTAGAAAAATTATGTTCATATCTCATCAACGAGTTACCTATTATTTATTTCACCGCCCCTACGAATTGAAAAATACCTCATTTCTAAGAAGGATACCAAATTGCAACTCATTAGGTGTATCTTACTACTCCAAAAGCTTGACCTTTCCATCAATGATAAGAAGGGAGTAAAAATAGTCATAGCTGACCATTTTTCTAGGCTTTCGTCTGACATACTGAAGATCTCGTACCCATAGACGAATTTATCCAAAATGAGAAACTTTTTGCCACTCCTATCTACCTTGGTTTGCAGACATCATGAACTGTCGAGTGACGGGATTCGTTCCTTCACAATAGACTCTGCAAGAGAAGAGGAAGTTTTTCACTTGGCTGCGTATGTTCTTTTATGATGATCCAGAGTTATTGAAGTATTGTGCAGATCAAATTATTCAAAAATGTGTATTGAATGACTAAATCCAAAGCGTTATTCATTTTTTTCATTCAAAAGCATGTAGGGGCCACTTTTCCACTAAGAAGATAGCCGCAAATATTCTTCAATGATGTATTTATTGGCCCACTATCTTCAGGGGTGTGCGAGGATTTCGCCGCTCTTGCGACAGATGCCAAATTATGGGTGCCACTTTCAGGCGCAATATAATTCCTTTGACCCCTATCCTTGAAATTTAGATGTTTAACTGTTAAGGCATTTACTTCATTAAGCCCTTTTCACCCTCATTTAGTTTTCTATACATTCTTATTGCGGTATATTGGGTGTTTAAAATGGTAGATTCCATAGCAACATCCATAAATGATAATAAGGTGGAGGAAAAATTTAACCATGAGTACATAATATCTCATTTTGGTACTCCTAAATCCATCGTTACTGATAACATTTCGCAGTTTTTCAATAAACCTTTAAAATTTTGATGAGAAAGTATGGAGTTGTTCATAAGGTTAGGATAATATACCACCCATGGAAAATGGACAAGTCTAATTATCAAATCATGAGATAAAAAACATACTTGGAAAGACTGTCGATCCCACTCGTCGGTATTAGTCTCTCCGATTACTCGATGCGCTATGGGCTTATCGGACTTCATATAAGAGCCCCCCGGAATGTCACCATTTCATTTTTGTATGGTATACCCTGCCACCTTCCCTTAGAGTTAGAACACAAGGCATTTCGGGCAATCAAGAGAACAAATTTTAATTTAGACAAAGTCGATGAGACATGGATGCTTCAACTATGCGAGTGGAAGGGATACGTAATGGTGCATATGAGAGCTCCCGAATAGAGAACGAATAACTGAAACACTCCCATAATTAGATATCATTTGTAAGAGTTTTACTTAGGTCAAAAGGTTCTCCTCTAGCATTCGAGATTCCATTTTGTTCTTGAAAAATTAAGGTCTAGATGGTCCGGACCATTTGTGGTGATGCTAGTGTTCCTATATGGAGCTATTGAGGTTGAAAGCTTCAAGGATGAGAGAACTTTCAAAGTTAATGGACAACGCCTAAGTCCATATCTAGAAGCATGCATCGGGGAAATGGAGACAATTTTATTACCTAGCCCCGATTAGGGAGATGGTTAGGATTTTGTGAGAGGTCATTAAACCCCTAACGTATATGGGGTGAATTATGTAGTTAGTAGGATGTATAGGAGTCGTGTGAGTTATTTGTTACATATAGAAGTTGTTTATGCATATATAAGCGACATTAGAGTGTCCCGATCTAGGATTCTAACCCAAGAGTTGTGCAGAGACTTCATGGAGATTTTGGTGAAAATATTTTTAAAAAAACGTGTTATTAGTATAAAATTCGAGTATTTAGGACGCGTATCGCCCGTGTTTGGCAGGATGTGAAAACTATGAGTAAAATTAGAAAACAAGTAAAACGGTTCTTCAGAAATCGAATAAAATCTCTTAAAAATCGAACCCAGGGGAAGAAGTTTCACCTTAGAAAAAACTTGGCACATAACCAATTTTCCAACCAGTTCGGTTTGGAGATTGAACCGGTTGTGTTGAACGAACCATTTTAGTCCCTAAAGCAAAATGGTTTGGTTTGCTATTGGACTGGTCCGAATTTTTATCGTGTTTCCTTTTTTGAGGCACACCTTTTCACATTCGCACCAAACCTAACCCTCCATTCCCCTCTAAATATAAAAAATCCATTTATTCCTATTCCCTCCATCTTCCCACCTATTCACCACCCAATCCTACCACCTCACTCCAAACCAAACCCTTCATATTCCCTCCAATTTAACCCTATAAATTCATCCCCTGACCAACATATTTTCCCACACTTCCATCCAACCATTCCTCCAAAAAATTCTTTAATTTTCATCCTAAAGTTCTATCCATCTATTTTCCATGGCTCCAAAACAATACGTCAAAAAGTAGAACTTCATTAAAGTCATCAACGATTGATATGATATCTATCGATGCCCTTAAGAGAAAAATTTGTGCCATGAGTACTTTTCAACACAATGTACACTATTCATAGAGTTTCATGTCAATTGGGACGATATGTCCAAAGACATCATGAGCTTATCATATGGTCTTATTAGTTCTCTTGAGACACGGATCGGGATTACATTAATATTTCCCGTGCTTTTTATTATACCCTTGCCCACATATCCAACAACGATTATGAGGCCCGAATCGACGGGATAGTTATACCATTTTCTTTTAAAATCGTCAATAAAAAATGCGTGTGGTGAGCGTTATGTTGTACCATTCGTATAACTACCCCTACCGTTGAAATGACATTCCTAAGATGGAGATGTCAAACCGTTAGGCACTCACTACACCATGGGTGACCTTGACTTTCCCATTGAGAAGTCTACCATCGCGTACGTGCTTAGATAATCTCATCACATACGCTATGTTTTTTCCCATAAATAATGACTCTTCCATCCATATAAGACATGGCATTTTCTTATACTTCCTATTTGACCCAACAACCAAAATCATCCACTGCACATTTACTTCGATGAAATTACCCATGCGACTTTTGACCAAACGGTGTTGACATACATTCCTTACCCCTAATTTGTCACAATGTTACGCTTGGAAGCGGGTTTAGAGCCTTAGGGTAAGGTGTGATGTGCACCAAAATTGATAAATGAGACATCAGTTGATAGGAGTGTTAGGGAGGCGAGAAATTAACCTCCTCCCCCTGGGACTATTTTTAAGGATGTTGAGATGGGGTGGGTGGTCATGGTGGGGATCAAAGTGATGATGATGATGATTATGTCGATGGGGATGCCACCGCATAAAAGAAAGAGGACAATGATTCGGCCGAGCCAAATTTTGAAGGCGAGTTTGATGAATGTGCTTATGATACGGCTCTGATAAATAGTTGTATGGACCACTTGGAGTCCGTATTCATGACTTCTTAGTGGAGTTTTGTCAAAATCTTCATGAGTTTCGAGTCGATTACTGTCGCGACACTTCTATGATGATGCAACTCCAAGCTGACATGTATCGGCTTAGTATGGGCTCGAGGTTGAGCTTCCCTCCTATTTTCAGGTTCTGTATACCTAGGATCAAAATGCACCGAGCCCTTGAGTTGATTTTTCATGGATTGTGGAACTTTGTTTATATAGTTTCCTTCATTGTATATATTTTCATTCTTAAGGAACTATGTAAAACTCTATCTTTCTTATAAATAAAAGGTGTGTTTTTGTTTATCTTGTCTCATATTTACATTTTATTCATTGCTAGTTTAAAAATTATGCACTTATTCTTCCAAATTTAAATTTTAATCATTCACATTGAGGACAATGCGAAGTCTAAGTTAGGGGGTGGGGTAGGGGGTACATAATGCCATAAATATTTTTGTTCAAATCAAGTAACAATTGTGATTTAAAGTCATTAAAAATATCACAAAAGGTTTGTTTTAAATCTCAATTTGTAAAAAAAAAAATCATTCAAGAAGTCGAAATTGATCTGAGATGAAAATTGAATGAGAATTGACGACTTATACGAATATGTAACACCCCAACTCGAATTTATGGGTCACCCGTGAGTCAACCCGGTCCGACCCTAGCATTATGTGTGAAGTGAAATAAAACAACCTAATTAATATTGCTAGTCCAGTTTTATTTTATAGTTACATTTCACATGTTAGCATGCGACTCTAGTTGCAAAGTAAACTACATGACGGACCCATGGGGAGAACCCCGAAGTCCAAGTAAACAGAGCTACTTACGTAAAACAAAATTAAGAATACTTACATGTATAGCGCATTCAAAATACAAAACCTCACCCTACCTGTCCTAAAAAAGCGAAGGTGTGAGCCTATGTCCAGTGGGAATATACAAAGTAGTATAGAAATGAACTGCAGAAAGGATACTCACACGCTACAACCACATGCATGCAAAAATATATATATGTATCTATAGATATGTAAGTATACCTTTGAAAATACATGTTCCATTGCATTAACTGTTTTACTTCCGAAAATGTTACATGTCCAGTGTAAAAGTGGTGATCTCTTTAAAAATCACTGATACCAATTTGTGAGTATGCTACAGTGGAATAATGTGAATTCTCAAATAAATCTAACTTTAATTATGTGACAAACCAATCAGTTTTAATTAAATTTGAATTTTAGTTAAGCCCTAACACATGAATCAAGGTGATTTAAAATCATAAAATCAATAAACATGCAAAGGAAACCGATTTCAAAAAAAATCCCCGAAGGGAAAACCCTTTTATTTCATTATAATTTATAAATAGAAACTTACACGGATTATAATGAAATATAGTGACATACGAATACCCACAGGTTTCGGTCGTCATTGTCAGTAATGGAATAACCGCAGCAGCCCCACAAGAACACGCAGTTCTATCTTCAACAAAGAGCCACACGCAACGAACCTCAATGACCGCAGTCGTAGTCAGTATCAGGTTATCCTCCTTATAAGAGTAAACTTCAAGAAGATTGTAGCTTGGGTTCCAAAATAACTCACATAAGGTTTGGGATGTTTTGTGAATTGAAAAACAAAGGTTTAAACTCCTTAAAGAAGAAAACTAAAGAATTCTGCAGAAGCAGTTTCGTCTCTGTTTAAAATCGCAGGTCTTCTTATGAAAAACGGAGTTGAAAAATCCTATTTATAAAAACATTAAGGCGGTGCGTCATTTGAACGAGATCTTCTTTCGCTTCAACGATTCCACGTGTTGCTCGAACGAAATTCGCGCTACATCGCCTGTTGCTCGAACGATACGTCCTGTCATTCGAACGAGAAATTAAATAAATATTTTTTCTTTTTCTTTTTCTTTTTTCCAGTAAATGCTGTGCCTTAAAACATCGAAAATAATTTTGACGAAAAACTTAAAAACTCATTGAAATTAACCTTATAGAGGCTTTAATGTTGAAGAAGCTTTATATTCGCATGCGTCTTAATGCATATGTGATCTTGAACAATTCTTCGACAGTTGTAGCGGTACACGACATACTCAATTCTTGATGGACATTTATAAAATTATGTCCTTATAAATCTCCCCCTATGTTTATGCCGGTATAAAATAAAATTATCTGAATTATCAAATACAAAATGCATATACAAATTTAATACCCTCATGATTCCAAAAATGAAAAGGTACTAAACATGTAAGACTAAAACAACTTTTCTTCAAAATCTTGAACTTCAAATATTCAAGATTTTCTCATCAGGGTGTGCAACATATGATATTCCATTGTTGTGCCTACGCACATGAGACAAAGTAAATAACTCGTGACGTACGAGTTTGAAATGAGATAAACATAAACCAAAACAACTATAAAATCTCATATCTCTCCCATAATGTAAAAACTCCCCCATAAATTCATAATTCGTTCATTCTCCCCATTTTTATTTGTTCAAAATAGAGATGGAAATGAATACACAAAATAAAGCATTGAGTTGTCACTATTAACAAGCCTAAACAAACTGCTATCAACAAAGAGATACTCAAAAGTATTCCACAAACTATTTTTGATTTTCCAAATTTTCATACAAAAATGCAAAAATAATTTTTTTTTTTAAATCACACACCATGAATTTACACTAAGACAATCAAATCATGGAAATGGACTAAATGGGTGTGAACATATTCAATAGGTAATAAAACTCAATCAAGCATATGTTCATGATTCATAAATGTAGTCCTACTAAATGAACATCAAAAACATCCTTATGTGTAAAACTGCTGAATTTAGATGATATCGACTAAATCAAATCAACAATTCAAAGCCTAAGTGATTTTCACACCAATAATGTCCAAAACTATTTAGTGCCATTTAGAGAACGTTTCAAAGGACTTGCAAACCTATTGATACATATCCAAACAAAACTCCCTCATAGTTAATAATCTTTTTATTTTTCTAATGATATTCAAAATTATCAACTTAGAGAAAATCTATTGGCCCAAATTTTGGCATATTTCATCTTTTTATTGCCTTAATTTTTTGTGTGGGCACTTTCCAAATGGTGGCTTTCATGACATGATTGTTATTTACTCGCATCCCTTTCCCGTCTCACTCATCATTCTTTCAAATTTAAACAAATTCCTCATGGGCAATGGATTTTACATGCACTACTTTTATTACTCTCGTATTATTGCACTTGGTTGGTTTTAAGGATAGGGTTGAGATAAAAAAACTAAACCAACATGTGATAGACAAGTACAATAATCAAACAAATACGTGCACGTGTGCAATAAAGTAAATAATGAGTCATACATGTTGGAAGTATCAACTAATATCTCAATGACTCCAAACATTGTAAAGCACATGGATGACATGACATAGTGTCTCAAAGAACTATCAAATAGTCACATGGATATGAAATGATGTTGTGACTTGGTCATCCTAAATGTCCATTCATAAACGGTGCAAACAAAATACAAAACTCTTTTTGAATTTTTCCAAGAAATTTATCAAAATAAAATCTTTTTGACTTTTTCAAATTTTTCGAAAAAATAAAAATCTTTTTGTATTATTCAAAAAAATTTCAAAGGAAAAAAAATCTAATACAAAAATGATACACAAGTCATAACATCAGCAAGAATATATCATGTAGCATAACTAGCGTATGACAAACAAACAACATGATCAACCAAAACATTTAACATGGGGTGAATCACGTTCAAGCAACCGAGAGTCATGAACAATCCAAAAGCCTCTAAATCCGATTTCCTAACCCGAATAGATTTCTAATGATATGTGGGGGTTTGGGGAATCAAATTTATTTTCTTATTAAACTTCCTAAGAATATTTTCAAGTTAATAGAAAAAACGCCTAAGATGACCTTGCCTACTATAATGTGTGCAAGTGTAAATAGGGCGGCGAGTGATACCTAAAGGCGGCCCTCTCCTAAAGTTTCTAGGTGGTGTTCTCCTAAAATTTCTAGGTTCCTCTCTCATGATGTTCCTAGGTGGCTCTCTCTTAAAAACCTTCGGTGCCTATCTCCTAACAACCCCAGGAGGCTCTCTCACACGTGTGGTATTGGCTTTGGTAATGGATGCAACACTATCATCGAAGCCTATACCACACATATCATCATTGATTTAGAGAGATCCTAACATCTTATGTAGCTTTTTCGACCTAGACTCCCAATCAAATTTCACCTTACTTGACTCTCTTAAACTCTTTTCAAGCTCGCCTATCCTAGACTCAAGTACTCGTATAGAATCTTCAAACTCTAAAAGCTCCTTTTTCATAGTCTCCATCAACCCTCTAAGACTATCTCTCTCACCCTCAACATATCCTAAATTTTCTCTAAGCATCTCCTCACGTGTCCTAAGATCCTCAGTTAAGGCATTCGTGTTATTCTTATCTAAGGGACGTTCTTTAAACTTAGCTTCAAATTTCAAGTTTACCCTTTTTAACTTTACAGATTCGACATATAAATTATTGTAGGCAACTTTCAACTCACTCAATTCTTCATCTTCCTTATACTCACTCTCATCACTAGTTACGGGGGTGGGGATCTCTCTCATAGTAGCATAAAAGACTTCTTTTTCAGAATCACTATCACTAAAGGAAGAATCACGAGATGTTGGTTTATTAAAAATATTTCTTATATGAGTGGGACACTCTTCAATCTAAGACCAATTCCCTCACAAGCACGACACCTCTCAGAGTCACTTTCAACAGAAGATTTAAAACTGGAATTCGAGTGAATTTTCCAATTATCCCTTTCAAAAAGTTAACATCTAAAATCAACAATACCACCAAAAGCCATATTTAAGAAAATCGGGATTTTGAAAACAGATTTTTCAAAACAATCAATATCACACAATTTTCGCGACAAAGAAGATCAAACCGAATAAATTAGCATAACCTTCTTTGATACAAATTTGTAAAAGTGGTGATCGCTTTAAAAATCTCTAATACCAATTTGTGAATGTGCTACAGAAGAATAATGAGACTTATCAAATAAATTCATGTTTAATTATGTGATAAACCAACCAGTTTTAATTAAACCCAAATTTTAGTTAAACCCTTACACATGCATTTAGGTGATTTAAAATCATAAAATCAATAAACATGTAAAGGAAACCAATTTCAGGAAAAATCCCCAAAGGGCAAAACCTTTTATTTCACTATAATTTGTAAATCATAACTTACACAGATTACAGTGAAATACAGTGACACACGAATATCCACAGGTGTTAGTCGTCATCGTCAACAATGGAACAACCACAACAGGCCCACAAGAACACGCAGTTCTATCTTTAGCAAAGATCCACAAGCAGCGACCCTCAATGACTGCAGTCGTAGTCAACAGCAGGTTATCCTCCCTACAAGAGTAAACTTTAAGAAGATTGTATCTTGGGTTCCAAAATAATTCACATAATATTTTGGATGTTTTGAGAATTGAAAAAATAAAGGTTAAAACTACTTAAAGAAGAATACTAGAGATTTTTGTAGAAGAAGTTTCGTCTCTATTTAAAATCGCAAGTCTTCTTATAAAAAAATGGAGTTAAAAGCCTATTTATAAAAACATTAAGGCGGCGTGTCATTCGAACGAGATCTTCTATCGCTTGAATGATTCCACGTGTCGCTCGAAAAAAATTCTTGCGACATCGACTGCCGTTCGAACGATATGTCCTGTCGTTCGAACGAGATATTAAATAAATATTTTTTTCTTTTTCTTTTTGCCAGTAAATGCTGCTCCCTAAAACTTCGAAAAATAATTTTGACAAAAAACTTAAAAACTCCGCTCCAACACTAAGACAATTTTTGGATACATTTTCAAACCTCTTAAAAAATTATCCCAACACCTTTAAGTGAACCGATAAGGGACTTATATACTTTCTCACCGAAATTAACCTTGGAGAGGCTTCAATGTTAAAGAAGCTTGATATTAGGATCCGTCTTGGTGCATATGTGATCTTGAACAATTCTTCGACGGTTGTAGCGGTATACGACATACTCAATTGTTAATGAACATTTCTAAAATTATGTCCTTACATCTAGATTAATTTACCTTAATCTTTTAAAAACTTCCTTTACTCATACATACATTTCTCATATCATTTAACACACCCAGTTCAATACTTCGGACTACTACACCTAATTTATCCAAGCGGATTCCTTTACCGGAATAATCCTTTTTATTCATTTAAATACACTCTAGTATTTTCGTTGAAACTCACCCTTTCAACACACGCATCCACCATGTTAGAAAATACTCATTTAATCTTTAAAAGACTTCTTACAACACATTCTTGTGTTAATTATGGGTTTGGCTACTTAGGTTGCTTAATCACTCATTTACCCATTTACTTTACCCTTTTTTCTTTCCTTTATTGACATTAAAAAATTTACGCATTTATTTGTCCATTGCACTATTACCGGAACATTTATTAGGTTTATTCAAGTTAGGTATTATTAACACATTTTTCCACATAACCTATTTCTTAACATGTTCCAACTTTCCTTTATCTTTTCTCGGAATCTTTTAATACTGTATACTTCTACAGGCTCCACACTACCAGCTATGCGCACCATATGCTTTCGTCGGTGTTTTAGAACTTTTCACTCAAGGGCTTCGGGACCTTTTTGCTTTATCTCGAGATCATCCGAGTTCCATTTTATGTGTTTAACATTTCACAAATGTCCACATTATTCCACTTTTCTTTTTTACCCGACCGAAGCCAAAATCCATGACTTTACTGCCCCATATTGTGCAACACTTATTCCAACATTTTTATTCCAAAAATCATATTCGTTTAATATTCCAAAAATCATATTCGTTTAATATTCCATGACTTTGCACTTTAACCTTGATTTTATTCCAAAAATCATATTCGTTTAATACCATATTGTGCAACACTTATTCCAACACTTTTATTTCATAAGAATGTTCCACATCAAGTAAAATTACCATTTTACCCATTTGTTTCCAAAATCACCTTTTACTCCATTTTCACTAGTGTTAATTTCACAAAACACTATTAAGTCACCCACACTAACTTTTTAATCGTTTTAACACATTAACACCCATTTTAACCTTGAAGTATTATTATACTTAATTGGAAGCACCTTTACCTCATTAGTTCTTTTAAATTCACAAGTGTTAATATTTTTACAACATTACTAAGTTACACATGCTAACTTTCCCATGTTTATCCATTAACACTTAATGAATACTTTTATCAACATTTTTACAAAACACACATTTATTTATTTATTTTATTCAAGAAATCTATTTACCCTTAAGACTACTATTACAAGAAAATACCATTTCGTTTTCTCAACACAAGTAGTCTTATAATCTCATGTTCGTCATATATTTTAGTCCCAAATTCACATACTTTAAAGACGATTTTTAACTTTTCTTATTTTATGTCTAAACCTAATAAAATCTTCTCTAAACTTGTTTATACATTTAATGCCAAAATACTGCAAGTTTATATGCATGAGAAGATGGATTTTAAACCCGAAATCCTACTATATGGATTAAAGACATTTTTCAATCTAGAATTTCATGACACTTGCAAAAATTATATTTTTAAGACATAAAAAATATTTAATTTATTCAAACTCAACAAATGTCTATCTTTCATAAAATCATCATTTTTGGATTAACATAATGTCATCAATGTTTACCAAAATATGTCATTATCTTAAAACATTTTATTTCACAAAATGTTTTCATCAATATTTCTAGAAAATACACCATTTTTGTAAAACATCAACTTTACAATTTCAAAATCTCGAAATATTTATTCCTTATTTATTTCAATAAAATAATATTTTTCCAACATTTTTTTCTATAAAAATGTTTGTTATGTTGTACAGATTATTTACACTATTTAACTAAATATACCCTACTCAATTAGTCTAATTGCAAGACTATAAATGCAAAATAACATCTTACACTAATGCATCATCCAAAGCTTCGAAGTGTTCTTTCTCCAAGCTTATAAGAAATACTCACTTCAAACTCTATGAAACCCACACTCATCTTCTCTAAGAAATCCCCCAAATACTCCTCCTAAATTCGTGGTTATTCATCAACCATGGTAGAAATTGTTATATTTTGTTCAAATATGGAGAAATACGTCATAAAAATGATGGTTTAAGGCTAGTCTATGGTGGAAGAGTGGTGGTTTGGTTGTGGATGGTGGTGGAAGACCACCCACATCTCTCTTTCCCTCTCTCTCTCCTTCTTCCATTTTCTCCCAAGACAATAAACCCCATATACCACAAATAAACTCTTATAAAACCTCCTTAAGGCTTTAAATACCTGGTTTGCCCCTTCTAGGTTGATATGAGCTCAACATCACATAAAATCAACGCTCCAAATTATGCAAGCGCATAAGGGTAATCAAATAAAAAAAGTGGACAAATGTCGTTCGAACGACTTCCCCTTTGTCATTCAAACGACATCACCTATGTCGTTATAACGACATCTATTGTCGTTCGATCTGTGGATCACACAACCCTTCATTCGACTTAATATTGTAAACGTGTAGAACGTTTTTAGATGTCCTACTTCTCGCAATCTAAACAATGTCGTTCGAACAATAGACCCATATAGTTTGAACGACCCTTTTTTTTTCTTTTTTTTTCCTCCAAATTTTCATCCACAATTTGTCTATATTTATAAATAATCTCTCCTCATATATAATACACATATAGCTTAATTAATTTACCGGGGAAGGACATTACAAACTTCCCTCCTTGTGGAATTTTATCCCCGAAATTCTCAATCCATCAATCCTCAAGCTTATAGACTCCACAAACTTCCATTCTAAGACAGAAAATCCATTGAGGCCAAATCATCGAAGTCCTAAAAACTAAAATCACCATATATTCAACATTCAACATGTCCTAATCCTCACCCTTTCACTGACCATGACACTTCATAATCGACTTCAAGTCTCCACTCGCCTTATGATCAGGTTCAAACCATTCCTAGCACTACTTATGCTAGCACCTATGGAATACTGTTACCTTTACGGGCAAACTCCTTTCTAGCGTACAATGCTCACCCAAAGAAAATCATGATACAACCAACCATCGTATATCACCAAAAGTCAATTCTAAGTTTGGAATTTACAACATGTTATTCCACAAATTGTCAGGCTATGCTAACTATATAACTCTCATGAGCTTACCAAGAACCACGTTAAGATATTTCCTCACTCAAAGGAGAAATAATCCTATAAAATCATTATTGTACGCTCGATTTTCACATTTCGCTGCATCACTCTGATGAACCTAGTACTACCCCAGATGTCTCATCCTCGAGTACTCACTAGACTCTAACTCCAACCCACTCACCGTGATAAAGCAACATAGTGTGTTAAGTTTTCCTCGCTTTCCAACACTATACTATATCCTAAAACCATCACCCTTCTCTTCGTAACCCGAGCCGCTGACTACCAAATCGTCCAATCTAAAGTTCATTATTCTAAAGAGACACTGGTATTATGAGAAAATTGTGTGGATAAAATTGTATCCACCTACACTTATAAATTTATGCAATCACAAGAATATGCTAGATAGGCGCATCCAGTTACTAAACTGCATTGACCAAACCCGGTCCACCGCGCTCTCTTGAGACCAACCGCATCGTACCATGACATTTAACCAATATGAGTCATCACACAGGTGAGAATACTGATTCCTAATTATCAAAATCGAAAGGAACATATTTGAGTCAGAGGGAAAAGCAATAGTCCTAAGGAATTTTGCCCATAAGCATTCGATTCTGACTTATGAAAGTGAACCTGTACTGTATACTTGAAATTATGCCACTCGTTCTCAAAACTCTCACTCTAGTACCACTCTTGACCAGATACCCTGGCCTGGATCACTAGTCATGACTAATTGAATCGCAACCATTTATTCTCATTATACGAAGACAATTTACAAATCGGTAGTCCTTTTGGAAGTAAATGCTCAACTTCCCTCCTTCGGAGGAAGGACCTAACTTTCACATCCCTGGCATAAACGTATAATTCTGATTAGCGGATACCTCACGCTCTAGTCACTAATCTTATCCAAACATAAGTGATAAGGTCACTAACCAACTATACCCAGGTTATTATCTTCTATATCATATCGTGATCGAAGTCCTAAATTTCCATATATGTTACTTAGTTCAAGTTAGACATTCACCTAATCGTGTTCTTTATTCACCACATGAGATTTTCAATCAACTTACCTTAGGTTTCTACTCACACAGAAATTTTAGGACGATCACACCTGCCGCCGTTGGTATTTTAAGGGTAGTAAGTACCGCACTAGGCTACTGCTTCTAACTCGTTTTAACTTGGTAAGACGTGTCAAAAACTAGTTCTTCCACTACCAAGGTTACCTTAGCATATGCATTCAATACCCCACCTTAGTTGCCATTTTTAAGTCTTCATTTGGCATCATCACGCTGAGTCTCGAATATATCTCTTAGTATACCCCAAAACCGATTATCACCACACCCATACGAGTCATTCCCTGACATTCGAGCATCACTCCTATAATGACACTACTACCATCCTACCTTAGGGATTGCACGACCCATCTGTGATGATTCAAGTCCATACCTAGCATGCATACAACACAACCAGTAATATAGGATCATCGTTCGACCCTCAACTCAATCAAAACTAGAATGCTACTACCTCTTTTTACCAGACTTAATTGGTTTCCCAAGAACCTAAAAGTCACAAAACTCTACAAAGTTTCATCTTCTACACTTTTATTATCATAAGTCCACTCTAGAAATCTTTCAGTACCCACATTGATATTACTTGGTTCTCGCAAACACACTAGTCTACGAGCTTCTAGCCATAGTGCACCTTAATCCTCAAACATCTCAAGACATCACAACATTCAATATTTATCCTCAATGATGCCACACATAATTTGTCATATGGGCACCTTAGCATGCCTATGAACTACTCACACACTAGGATTACTTTGCATCTTGCCATTACCTTGGTGGCCAAAACTAGTTTCAACACTTAGATACTAATATTATCCTTCTTCCAAATGGTTGTGACTATAAGTCGCGTAAAAACCATAACTAATGTTACAACGTGTTATGGCAGGATAGAGGACGTCACCTGCAACTTATAAACCTCAAGGTCTGCCTCACCCAAATCCTCAAATGAATGTTCAATTATGGAAACTAAATTGCCTCACTATGCTAGTATCATATCAAGTTCCAACCATTTGGACATTGGGCACTGCCTATAAATACCAAGGTCCATACCACGGATGCCGCACGAGATCTTAGTCCTCAATGTCACATTATAATCAAGACACACCTAACCTAAGTCCTCAACTAAAGTAAATAATATGTTCTCACCATAAAATCAATTGTTATGAACGTTATTCAACTATTTAGTCTCCATACATGAGATACACAAAATTTTTACCACTGGGTCACAACGGACAATACTCACAATTGCCATTAACAAGGATAATCTCATCGCTAAAGTTATTTAACAATACATCTCCACAAAGGGTTACGACATTGCCACTATTAGCCTATAGAACCACATGTGTTCACCGAACTACCATTAATAACTGTTAACTTAGTCATGTGCCACTTGGCACTAACTTACTAGTTGTGCTAACCACTTTGACTTTACTGTCGAGGA